>OY743120.1:5000000-7500000 GCA_963555685.1 Acrobasis consociella | reverse complement strand
AGGTAGCGGACCCCAGGATGCAACCGGGAAAATACTCCCGGGTGATGATGATGAGTAACCACTGTATTAAAACTATACTATGTCCTTCCCTGGGTATCAAACTATATCCATATCAAATTTCATCTAAATAGATTCAGTTGTTGAAGCGTGAATAATAACAAACAAATATACAAACTCACTTCCGCATTTATAATATTATTAGTAATAGTAGGAATAGGATATATTACAGATTACATTGTCACGTCCATATCCCAAACGGGGTAGACAGACCTTACGTAATTTACAAGTGTTATTTATAGACTACATTGTTTAAAGGAGAAATTTAACGTCATGTCGTAATTAAAACGGCTGACGGATGAGAGAGACAAATGGAAGAAAATTTATACACCGACAAGAGCTCTCTTAAATATAGAGAGATATATTCAAAAGGTCCAGAGGTCAAAGGCCAAATATAGTAATCAACCAATTAACAGGATGTACGCACAACGCTGTGGAGTTAGCCCCAAATCCCACACGATTGATTAAGTAGGTACGGGTAAGATAATGAAAGATTATACGGATATTCTGAATCCGGAATGTTACAATTTCGAAATGAAAAGTCGAGATGTTTCAACAACACGTAGTTTATTTCTTTTATTTTTCTTCTCGATTAGTTGATGCAAGAGTGCAAAAATATTATTTAATTTAGTCCATCTTTTAGATAATCCAATAATCATACCTAAAAATTTACAAAAATTCAATGCATTAAAGTTCGAAATGGAAGTTTCGAAATTGTACTACCTATATCGTGATAACAAACGAATTTTCTTCTTTATGTTAATGTTTTGTTGTACTTATTTTTGATAAGATTGATTTTAAAATAAAATTATTTAACTGAACATATACAACCAAAATAGTCAGAATCAAATATTTTTAATTTTTTATTAGTTTTATACATAAAATAAATAACATTTATACCTATACTAGGCGTTTTAAAATATGAAAAATTACTGTAAAAAAAGAGATCATTCGGTTTACTGCTAAAGACCCTGAAAATATCGAATATCCCACACAAATTCCACCGAAATTTTACGAATGAATAACATAACAAACCTTTTTGCAATATGAATAAAATTCCAGCAAAATGAAATGCCGTCATTATTAACTTTTTTATATAAGTATATAATGGCGAAAATTCGTATCATCATGGAATTCCGAATAAAATTAGTTTATTAGCCAATACGGGTAGCAATATTGTATCCCGAAATTCCATAATGAAGTTATAATAACGTTCCCGAGCTTTTTCCTACCTTTTATTATCTGAGGAATTTAGATAAAAAATACAATTAGATATTACATGAACATGGAACATTTTTATCCTTAGGGATCAATAAAGAATTAATGGAAGGCGAAAAAAATGGTTGCTATTTTTATACGACCTCTAGACGGGAAGTATTGATAAAGTCTTTGACGTCGCTTTTTGCACCTTGTAAATAATAAATCTTACTATTTCTTAGTAAAACATAAAATAAAGTAGACTTCTTAAATAAAATTTTATTTTAACTCTCTTGCTTCAAATTTATTTAGAAATGTATGGATTGAAGAAATTTTATGTTTGAACTTAGGGCAACAGGTAGGCATCGTGCTACAAAATCAATTTTTTCTTCGAAAAATCGATGGCCAATCAAATTGATTATACTTACGTATAAAATATATACATGCGACTATTTTTAAACATTATGAGAGAAAAATCTATACATATAAGTATTATGAGAAGATATCATAGTCTGACGTACATACGTTTCCTTTTATCTTGGCATAGAGTCTCCTAATAAAGATATGGCAGGAAAGGACAGGAATGATTCGTACTTTCTGTAATTCACAACGAAAAATAAGAATGAAAATACCAACACTTCTTTCTATGCAACAAAATATTTATATAAATATAATATTTAAATCTATATTTTGGTAATATAGATTTAAATTTGAATTCATAAATAAAATTCTTGGTTAGATTCACTAGTCTATTTTGCAGTATGGGTGTGTTTTACTAAACTCTGTGTTAGTGTTTTAATTTGCATTGGACCCATGGTGCAATTAATTATCTGCATGCTAAGTTAATTAATTACTAGTGAAGTAAAAAGCCGAGCTTCCTTTTTTCTCTGGGATAAAAAATATTTACCTAAGCAAAAATCTTAAACAAGTCAAGAGGAAACATGCCTGTTGTTCATTTGTGCATAAAGGTAATTGCTTTTGATCCAGCAATTTAGATTTTTTTATTACTTACTGGAATTTCGAAAAGCAATGCATCAATTAAATATTCGATCGTTAGAATGAAATTAACCAATTTTTTTACGTTAGAATAAATGATCTTCGGTACATCGAGAATGGCAAGAAAACTGCTTTAGGTGTAATCCCAAACTCGTACTACAGAATGTCATTGAACCACTAGCGCTTTAGCGCTTGCACAATTTTAATTTCAATTAAGTTTTTAGTGGCGGCATTATTATGAATATATTATATGAATTTTGAACCTAAGTTTAATAAAAATATGGAAAAAGATTATGTTGGAATTAGGATGGAGAGACAGGCATAGAAGTACAAAGACAACCCATAACATACATAAAACATATTCAGAAACGCCAGTGATTTTGATAAGGTCTATTAACTTTGTTGTCAACTTTACTTACATTTGAAATTGACGTACACGTCTGCGGGCAATATTATGTACAATGTCTCGTGTCACGTTAGGAGAAACGTCTGTCGCGTGTATACTATCATTAATATTATTGTAATTATGTCGGAGAGGAGTTCGTACGTGACGCGCATGGAAGCCTCCGTTTTGCTCTGTATTACAGTTTATGTGAGAAACAAGATGGATGATAGATAACCTGCCTGTATTTAGTTTATTCGTTTGAGGAAAACACGTATGAATTTGAAATCTTGTTGAGTCAGTCAAGCTTTCATTATAAGATCACTTATGATTCCGACCGTCTGTCTGGAGTTTGAAAAATTCTAGATCTATGGTCTTGATTTTAATTTGTCATAATAGCTCTAAATCTAGATTCAGTTGAAGTTTGGTACACTTATAAACTCGTATGACCCAAATACGAACTTTTTATGGGCACTTTTTGGGAATAAATGTAGGTGTTTTAATAGAACTAACACAAGACAAAGATATTATTGGCATTAATTAAACCGTTTATTTCATTCTAATAATGTAGGTATTGTTTTGGATTTATTAAATGCATAATAAAATCAAAACAATTATCCTGAAGTTTTTAAAAAGTAAGTAAAACCTTTTTATTCATATGGATTACAGGACCCATGCAAAAATGGTTTAAAGAATTCAAAATATTTTTAGTACTGGTTGAACCATCATTACGCGAATCGCATGACAAGGTTCCGTTTTATTAGGAACTTGTTCAATACCATAATTGATACCTTACTTAAGAATGTCTCAAAAATATTAAATTCTCGGAAAAGTATTTCTTTGTCTTCAGAGAGCAATAAATAAGTCTGAGTCCTTACTTAAGTGACAAGATGACACAAAAAATTCCGGCAACTATCAGATATTAACGTTTATGCTTTATATTTGGTGTCTCTTTATCCTCAATGTCAAATAAACAATTCCATGATTCTGATATAGCGCGCGTTTGACATAAATACATACAGTAAAAAAAACTGAGTAATTTTTTATCAAAAATGATTAATGTAATCTATTATGTATTTAGTATAATAATATGTATATGATGTATTTCTAAAACAAAAAAATGACGACATAACATTTTTTTATCAAATGACTTTGGTAATCTTAAATAAACATAATGTGATCATGTATTTTTGATGTTATGATGAAATAAACAAAGATAATTTATACTGAAAACACACAACCTCGCCAACTGTTACTCGTCCCACGATATGTAAATACAAAGATTAAAATTTGAAAACGTTTCACGGTTTATTTATCACAACATTGATGCAGACTGCGTTTGGACCAACTAAAGGTTTATTTATTTTAGGATTTTCAGGTACATTTGGCAACCTCTGTGGCCTAGTAGTCCAAGGGTATAGGCTATCACACCGATAGTCCCGGGTTTGATCCCCGGTCAGGTCATGGTAGGAAATATTCAATATTATTGACCTTGCTCTTGGATGTTAAATGTATTTGTTGTAAAATATATTGTAACGTTTAGTTAGTGTCCCATAAGTTCCATAGCTTAAAACTGGTTCTCTAATATTTGACAAAAATAAACAACAACACCTTTTAAAAAAATATTATAAAACGTTATATTTGACAAACTTTTCGTTTCACAAACACATAAATTTTTAGGTAAATATTTATTGACAAAATTTATGATTTCGTAAATATTTTACTTTGCAAAAATTTCAAATGTTAAACTTACATTCCAAAAATATTCATTTAAATACATAAATAGACTTCATACGAATGTTGTTGGGATCGGCCCAAAGGCCACGCCCGCCGCAGCAAAAACAAACATGGCCTGGGGAGTCTTATAGTAGTGTGTGGCCTTTAGGCTTTAGATATAATAGAGGCCTAAAATATATTAGAGATTAAAGTAAAAGTAGTTATTTTACTCAAGTAAATTACTAATGATTCTTTTAATGGCAACGCTGTTCGGTCAAGATCTAGCTGTTATACACATTTTATATAGTTACAGCGTAAAACAATTAAACTTTACTACTTTGATAACTAATATTCTATTAAAAAATAAACTTTGCAAAAAATAAAGCGGTTATGTCACACCAATAAATCACTATAAATGCCTGTGTGAACGAGAAGATAGGTCATCTATCAACTTCGATCAGAACGGTCCGGCCTAAATCAAGCTGTTATACACATTTAATCGTTTTAACAAAAAACTACAGTCTACAGTAAAAAAAAAACGACGGGTTGCACTCTGGGAGTGCCGGCAGAAGTGAAAACTTGAATATTAACGTTGTGCATTTTTGATATTTTGGAATGGTTAGGGAATAATTTTGCACGAATTGCTTTAATTATCAGTATAAAATATTTCAAATCTTTTCTGAACCACAGTCTATCACAAATGTCACAAGCATGACACATTACACACACGAACGTAACGTAACATAAACACACACGAACATTCGCGCAAGCGCCCTGCGCCGTCCTACGAATTTTCGATCAGGACACGTGGTCCTGACGCGAGTTTAAGATTTTTTACCCATTCCAAAAAAAGTGCACAACGCCGCTAAAGAAGTTTTCACTTCAAAAACTTAACAGTCAGAAATTCTCATCATAATTATCATCAGGTCTTTTAGTCTCCACTGCAGGAGCACGTCCCTCTCTGTACTACCAGAGCCATACTTGGCCAGAGCAGCCAGAGAATTGGCTTATACTCTCCTCGCTATCCAGGTGGGTTGGAGAGGTCTCATTGATGATTATAGGCTTTGTTTAGGTTGTATTTCCTAAGTCGCCTTCTAAATCTACTATCTAAAATAGAGAGACATCTCACGTAATTTGTCTGCCAACACTTTAAGCTGCAAACGTAGTGTCATCTATTAATCTTATTCCAAAACCAAATAAATAACAAATCTAAAATATTTAAACTTCTCAATGAGGTGGGATTTGAACCTATGATTCCTGAGTGAGATCTTAGATGAATTATTTCCAATGCGTTAACCGCTTCGCCATTCAGGCTTGATGCCCTATGCGCGAAATTTTGCTTATTGTTTGACATAAAACTTATAGAAAAACGAATTTGTAGCCTTTGAGGAGATTTGAACCCAAGGACTCATGGGTAGTTTCGAACGCTAAAACCATTAAACCATTAGGACTTAGTACTGAGCATGCAAAATTATTGGTACCTATACTTTAACACCGTGAAATTAGAACTGAGAAAGCAAGTAGTGCGCCATCTATACAAATTCTAAAAAACTAAAAACCTAAAATAGTTTTGATATATAATCCGGAATAATATTAATAGATGACGTCGTTCAAAACGAAAAATTCGCAATATAAGGCACTTTCACCCCCCTGAATCTACTTCATCCACGAGAGGACTAGGAGTGGCCTTATTCAACTCTGTCGGAAACCACACGGCAATAATTCCAAGGCAATCAGAATTTCTGATAGGTTGTGAAAAATAAAGCGATTATAGAACTCCAGTAAATCACTAATGCCTGTGTTCAGGGCGAGAAGATAGGTCATCTATCAGTTCCAATTAACGCTGTCCAGCCGGGATCTAGCTGTAAGCTTTATTACACATTTAATAAATCACAGCGTAAAACAATCCAACTTAATACAAAAAATGTTATAGATAATCAAACTAATATTATAAGGGCGAAAGTTTGTGTGAGGGTGTGTGTGTGTATTTGTTATTTCTTCAAGCGCAAACGGCTGGACCAATTTTGATATGAAATTGAATCAAATCATCTGTATTGTGGAAACACAGGTAACAAAAAGATCTTAAAATATTTATACAAGGTACCACATACGTAGTAAAAAAATTCTATGTCTATGAGTTACCCTGTGACCTGTCCTTAATGGACATACCATAATATTAGGTAACATTTTTAGGAAACAAATTACAGTTATATTTATAAGATGGAATCAAGTAAGTAAATAACATTATACAATACAATATTAATAATAAAATAAAATTATTATAAAATTTAAGTAAAGTTTCCTTTTAAGTAGTCTTTTACAGAATGAAAACATTATTCAGTCAAAAGTAATTATTAAATTTTGTAGGTATGCAAGAAGCTGCCACTCCGGATTAACATAGGCTACTTTAACTGCAGATAACACCGCAGGGCGCGGCTAGTGTAAATTAAATCGTATTACGGGCTATACTAGATAACTATAGAAGGAAGCATAAAATTAAAAAAAAATACAAAATTTTCACACAAAAATATGCAGCCACCCAGGCAGTTTATAAGGGAATGTCGATTTTTGTCTTATGACTGTTATTTAAATTTCATTATATTATGGATTGTTTGATTAAAACTAACGAAACTAACGTGAGATACAGACAGCGCTGATCGGAGTTTGACAAATGACCTATCTTCTCGGTATTAACACAGGCATTAGTGATTTACTGCAGTATAAGGGACATAGATATTATATGCGTAATAAATTATTATTTAAATTAGTTAACGGGTTACTCACGTATAGAGTCAGCTACTGCCGACATGTTTCTACCTTATCCGGAGGTCTCCATCAGGGCGAATGTGACTACAGGTCCGTACACCGCAAAGATCTCCGGATGAGGTAGAAACATGTCGGCATGACTTCGTGAGTAACCCGTTAACTAATTTAAATAATAATTTATTACGCATATAATATCTATGTCCCTTATACTGCAGTAAATCACTAATGCCTGTGTTAATACCGAGAAGATAGGTCATTTGTCAAACTCCGATCAGCGCTGTCCAGCCAGGATCGAGCTGTAATAGCCTTTGCGATAAGGTGCAGCTTAGAATCAGCTAACTTTATCTAACTTGTTAGTTTATGGAAAATCCTATTTCCGGTATTAAATTTTTTATACCTTACCTTTGGATAAAGATACAATAACATGTCACTATTCCTGACAGGGTTGACTAGACAGAGCCCAGGTAAGACCTAAAGGCCGAAAAAGACGATGGAAGAGTTAAGAGAGAAGAAAGGAATCAAAATAGTGATAGCCGCATCCATTCCCTCGTTCGGCTTTTAACATCTGCGCGGAATGAGAAGAAGCGGTTATATTCTAAGCTTTTTTTATTTTCTCCCAGGACAGCATGGAAGAGTACTTACTAACGTTTTGTACACTAGTATTCAAAGATGCAAATAGTTTTTTATTTGATTATCTAATGTTACGAATGATAATAATTGAATAAAATGCATAATAACTAACAAACAGTTAATCTTATGTTCAAATTTTTTTAAATGGAAGTTGTGAAAACTCACGCATTATTATTATTATAATAATGTGAATAAAAATTTAAATTTAAAATTTTTTACTTCTAACAACAATATTTTCAAACGAACTTTCTAAAAAATATAAGGTGAAGGTGGCAAAGTGCGCCTACCGGGCAAGTGCGCCTACCACAAATATCTCGTAAACTGTTGATTAGATACTAGTAGAGACATCTTACATCGAAGCTACAAACTAAATCATAATTCTTGGTTATGGTCATAGACGGCTCTGGTGACGTGAGTATGACACACGCGCCATTTTATTTTTACTGTCATTCAAAGTGGTGAGGAGAGATGACCTTAAGTTGATTAACGTCTTAAATCTCAAGAAATTAAGTTTTGATCGAAATACGAGTAAGGTAAGTGCACAATTTAAGTATTTTGCTTTAAGATTCTGACGTTATATCACTCCTATATAGTAAAATTTATATATTTTTTGCAAGCTAAATATTTTAACCTCAAATTTGTATAGTAGGGGAAGCGCGCCATACTGACTGGTTATATGGCGCACTTCGCCGCAATCCAGAAGTTCCAAACCTTTAAATACGTGTCTTTTTATAGACTTTATTTAACTTGCAAAGTTTGTTAGTAGGGTTGGGATCAAATCCTGCAACTGAATTTTAAAGCAGTTATCTTCAACCTATTAAGATGTAATTGCGAGATTTTTTAAATAATTTAGTACATCGGTGGTTTCGGTTGAATTTAAAGTTTAGTTTCTTTTTCTTAAAGCATTTATATAAAAGCTTGTTATTAAATAAAGAAATAAGATATGGTGAAAAAATTCCACGCGAGCAGGATTCGATCCTGATTCCTGCGACTTAGGCCTATGTACGACTTATGCTCTAACTGAGCTATCGCGACTACTTTCTGCACGTCAAATATCTCCACCATATCCCCATTCCTTATTCAACGCTTTAGGCTTGCGTCTTCTAACAACAACTACCCACTATTACAAGTGTAGTGTTTTCGTTTAAATAATTCACTTTCTAATAATATTTACAAGAATTTGATGTAACCTATTTTGCGGGAAGCCATACAATAAATTATATGGGGTTTTTTTTGCATTCAAGATGCAGTACCAACGTACGCTTATTAAATAAAGAAATTAGATATACTACTTGATTTTCAACTTCATTGCAACATGGGTTAAATCAAATACCACACTTGTAAAGATTATTAGCAAGTGAATTATTTAAACGAAAATGTATACCATTCTCATTTCAATAATTCACTTTCTAGTAGTCATGTTATGATTATCAGCCTTTTCTACATGCATGCACACAACACACATATTAAACCAGTATAGGTCACAGTAATGAAATCATTATTTAACTGTTTATAATTTTTGTTTAAGATGGGGCGCTATAAAAGAAAAACTGAAGGACCTTCATGGTCCAGAGAGGTTTTGAATGAAGCAGTCCAAGCTGTCTGGTCAGGTAGGATGTCTGGGTATGCAGCTGCATTAACCTATGCTATCCCAAGAAAGACTATTATGGACCACGTCACAGGTCGAAGGGGCCAAAAGTCATCAACTCTAGGCAGACCACCAGTATTTCAATACCATACAGAACAAAAGTTGGCTCAATGTTTGCATACAATGGAAAAGAATGGCTTTGGACTGACTCGTACAGAATTTCTAGAGATTGTTAAGAACTATGTGAAACAGAACGATCTGAAAACACCTTTCAACGATGGTAGTCCCGGCAAAGATAGGTTTTCAAGCTTCAAAAAGCGTTATAATCTATCAATTAAAAAACCGCAGGCTGTAGAGGTTGCTCGTAAGAAAGCCGCTGATCCATTTGTCATACAAGAATTTTATGACATGTTAGAAAGAGTGATTGAAGAGTTAGGGCTTCATGATAAGCCTGAAAGAATTTACAATTTGGATGAAACCAGTTTTTGCAGCGATCCACAAAAGACTAAAGTCATCGGTCTTAGGGGATTTCCATCGACTCGGACTACATCATCCTCCGGAAAGTCAAATACGACAGTCTTGATGGCTAGCAACGCTGCTGGGGAGAAAGGAGCTCCATTCATCATTTTTAAAGGTAAGCACGTATGGAGTAACTGGACATCTGACTTAGCCTACCCTGGAACGTTGTACACAGCCACATCAAATGGCTGGATTGAATCGCAAGCCTTTTTGGAATATATTAATAAAAGTTTTATTCCCATGATTGGCGATACGACTCAGCCAACACTTCTTATCTATGATGGTCATAGTACTCATGTACAAATAGCTGTAATAGAAAAAGCCTTACAACACAACATTACGATCTTAAAATTACCTCCTCATACGAGCCATATTCTGCAACCGCTAGACTTGGCAGTTTTCAAGCCTTTCAAAGATGCCTGGGACCAGGAAATGGTCAAGTGGCAAAGAACCCACAACGGGCAAAAACTGCCAAAAAACGAGTTTTCGAGGATAGTTGGAAAAGTGTGGGAAGACCTTAGCCCCGACATCATAAAAAATGGATTTGCAAAGAGTGGGATTTATCCATTTAACAGGGATGTAGTTCCAGAACATAAATTGGATCCCGACGCTGTAAAAAGATGGAAAAGGATGCTGTCTAATAAACAAACACCTGCTCAGTACTCTCCGATGACATTAACTAAATTGTGCCTGAAAAAAATAAACCTTTCATTGAATTTAAACACAATTTCAATCACAACTTCAATAAGCAACATATACTCACAAACCACAGAAAAAATATCATTTGAAGATTTATTTCTGGAAACTATAAAGCAAGACCCGCCTCATGCTGTGAAAAAAAAACAAGTTAAGATTTCTGCAAGCGCTGAAGTAATAACTCGTGAGGATGTTATAGCAAGACTGAAAAAAAAGGAAGATGACAAACTTAAAAAAGAAAAAGAAAAAGAACAAAATCAAAAGGTAAGAGAAAACAAGAAAAAACTTAAATTAAGTGAACAAACTAAAAAGCAAAATAAAGTAAAAAGCAAGAAAAATGATACAAAAAGCAAGTGCAAAAAACCTACCGAAAGTACAAACATGAATTTAGCCGACCCTAACCTAAATGATGTTGCAGTTCCAAGCTCCTCCATTTTGACTGACCAACAAAACATACAAAAACCAATAACCACAAAATCTGTAACAAACCTTAAATCGAAAGTTACTATTTTACAAGACACATATTTAGAACCTAATGAAAAACTATCTCAAGAAGACATATTTTTTGGACAAAAACCTATTCAACCTAGGGAAATTACATTAAAAACTATTAAAAAAAATGAAAAAAAGAGAAAAATAAAATGCGACATCAAACAAACAAAACCAAGAAAGAAGAAACAGAAGAAATTAATAGAAGAGGATATGTCTACAGATAGTGAATTTAGTCTTAATGATATTACAGATGATTCGGATATTGAGGACTTAAAAACCTATATTGACGTTTACTTAAAAGAACAACATGATTCAGAGGAAGAAATAGAAAATATACCATTCGGACTAAACGACATACAGTATTATGAAGAAAAATCCCACAAATTTACAGAAAATGACTGGGTACTGGTAAAATTTGCGGAAAAAAAGAGCGTTAAGCACTATGTGGGCCAGATTATTAAAATAAATAACGACATTCCTATCGTAAAATACTTACGAAAAACACTAACTAAACAGGGATTACTGCATTTTGTGTACCCTAATGTCGATGACATATGTGAAGTACTGCATATTGAAGATATTATTTCAATTTTGCCGAAACCTACAACTTCACGTCGGGGACAAATTTCATTTAATGTAGATTTTGGTAGCTTCAATATACAGTAAAGTGTCGTTTTTGGTTTACTGTTTTTATAAACAATATTTTTATATGTTTAGTTTAGTTTAGTATATTTACTTAGTTATTAATAATACTGTATCTCATTCATTACACTCATTTTTGATATGAACCAAAGTTAAAGTGCCATTGCTTAGATTATATTAATAACTTATTAAATTATAGGTTTATTGAAACTTTAAGACTATGTTAAATGAAGAATCTGAATTTATGTACTTTAGTAAGATATGCGCAAAGAATTTCATAAAGTATATTTTTAAGCATTAAAGTGATCCTAGCAGTAAGTAAGTTATTGCGATATATCGCACTAAAGCAAATGCTGTTATTCCTTTTTAATATTTACAAATATTTTAAAAAGTTATATAATATATTTTTATCTAATATTAATTATTAGGTAATCTGACTGAAATAGATATAAAGAAGTACTGAACTTTTTTATACACCAAAGCTCAAGTGCCATTTCCAAAACATAGAGTAAGTTTATTAGATATTCGTCTTTTGTTTCTTAATATTACTTAAGTCGATTTTTATTAAGTTGTAATGGTAATGTAAAGCCTTGCTTGATAAATGTTTTCAATTTATACATACTTTTTTAAAGTTTGTTATTCATTGATTTTCTTTTCGTTTGTAAAGTTAATTAAATATTTAATTTAAGAAATTACATGCAATGGCATGGTTTTGTAAGATTTTCGTAGTAGGGTTTTGTAAGATTTTCCACTGGTCCTAGACCTAGACGTTAAGTTTAGATACTTATATTACTGCATATAGCCCAAAACACTGATCTCAATTTGTTTAGAGTTTATAATAAATATTACACTTTTATAACTAATTTTCAATTACCAGCTACCAAATTCAGTCCCTTTCTAATATTGATATCAAATAGTTCCATACCATGGTATTATACCTCGAAAATGAAAGAAAAATATATATTCGACACTACTTTTCAATACTTAGAAAAAAGGTTCACAACCTCTGATTTAAGATTGTATGGCGCACTTAGTCGAAATCCGTTTTAAAATCCATAGATTATTCTAGAATGTTGCTATTTGAAAAAATTTAATGATATGCGTTTTGGTGCTTGTTTTTTTATAATTATATGTGGCTGTTTTTATTTTATTGCTTTATAATTGCGTTTTATTATTACCAGGCGCACTTCCCCGATTTGTCGGCAAAGTGCGCCTAAGGTACATGTTTTCAAAATTTGTGCTAAAAACCATAATTTTGCTGCCAGATTCTAATGAAACGACAAGTAGTAGTTGTAAAACATCACACGTATCCTTATGATACCACGACAAGTGTCGTACGTGAACTTAAACACAAGTTATATTGCACCAAAGTCAACTATGGAAAAAGTATGGCGCACTTCGCCCCCCTCACCTTACGTAAAATTTATACTTGCACAGTGTTACTCAATACTCAATCATTTATTGCATTTCATCAATACTTATTGCATTTTGTTATGAGTGTCTTAAAAGTACATGCCGAAAACACTTGTAAAGTACTTGTCTGAAAACACTTTAGACTTTAGACCCAACACAAAGGTTCGTGCTAAGGTGTTAATATACATAAATCAAACAAATAGATAGGTACATTAGACTAGATTAGTAACACAACACACTAAGTTAGCAAAAACAATCGAACAACTCTGGAAGCAAAACAAAACATAAATCAGAACATTTACTAAAAGACAGCTCTTATCTCCCCACTAGAGGGCGCTGTTAGGAACTGTAATGACGTTTTGATAGCGTCTGCCCAGATACCGCCATAATTAAAATGTCGTTACAAAATGCTGAACAGGAAGAAAAAAGTTAAATTTAGTTTAAACATTTGCAAAAGTTAGAAATTAAACGAAAGAATTGTGAATGGAAAAATTTGCGAACAATTTTCTTCCACTTTATGTTGAATGTAAAGTGATGGTATATTGAAGAGAAATAAAGTAAAATGGTTAATATATTGTAGTGCGCTATCATTCTGGTACAGAAAATAAGTAATATTTCCCAAATATCAATACACAAATTGTATTTAATTGAAAGATCTTACAATTAACAACGTACTCTTATATATCAAATCCCACGTTCGCATATGTATCTGTAAATTTGTGCTTAAAACACATCACTCAATAACGTTACATTAATAAAATCACCCAACGATGTTTAATATTTTTTATTTAAAGGCTAATTAATGACAAAATTAAGCAATTAATCGCCGTGTTAATTAAAATTGAAAGTTCACTGAAGATTTATTACTTTTAAATGGTACTAGAGAGCTGCCTGATTTTTCGTCTATCAATCATTTTAAATTGACTCGGAAGATCAGAGAAAAAGTCTTTTTGGATAAATATCGTCTGTCGAGATTTGAAGGAATATTTTCAGTGGGTTTGATTGATGGGTTTTTTAGAATGTTATCTGATAATTTTATTAGATTAGATAAAGGTGTTTGATGGTAATGATGATCATGAAAGTAGTAGTTAATGCACCTAATGTTAACAAAAATCTTTTCTTATCTCGTCCAATGAGCTGTTAAAACATCATTCAGTTTGTAAAAACATAAATACTCATTTGAATACAGCTTTTTATAGCTATACAGAAAAAATACTACCTACAGCAATAGTTTCTGTAAAAAGAACTAGAGTGACAAACAAAGGTTACTAGGTTACCTACATAGATACTTATTACCAAAATGTGTTTGAGTATAATGTCAGTACTCTCTTTGAAGACACATCTTGTCAAATAAAAGTTATTTACATAAAAGTCTAGAGCAAAGAGAAATCACAATGCCGTTATCTAACATATATATTTTTTTTGTTGCAGATATGAAAATAAATGTTAGCAGAGAAGAAACATAATGAGAACAAGTTAACATTAAATATGTCAGCACAAGAGAAGAGAAACGAAAATAAGACAGACGTCACATAGCGTTGGAAACACTGACAGTAGAACTATGGCGAACACAACACAAGTGCCATACTACTACAAAACTACCTACCATAGTTCTACGACATACCTTTACCCATCAAAAAGACCCCCTGATGACGTAGCGATAAAAAACCATACAATAATAGTTAAGACAAGACAAGCATACCAAAGAGTAGACTATAGAAATGGTACGAATAATACAAATGGAAATTTTATGATGCTAGTAGAAGACTTTAGTGATTATTTCTATGGGAATACAAGCCATGATATATTTAGTGAGCATAACGGTACTTTAGACGTATTGAATGATGTGTACGAGTATTCAAATTGTTCCATAAATGGGACATTTAATATATCTTGCTTCAATAGACCTGAGTTGATGCCAGAGTACAATCTTTGGGCGTTGCTGTTGTTAATATTTCCTTTTTTTACTCTGTTCGGGAATGTGTTAGTGATAATGAGTGTGGTGCGGGAGCGGACATTACAGACTGTGACAAACTACTTCATAGTGAGCTTGGCGGTGGCTGATCTGCTTGTTGCAGTCGTCGTCATGCCGTTTGGAGTTTATTATTTGGTAAGTATTGCATGATTTGTATTTCAAAGTTCAATTTTTATAAACATAAGTACCTGGGCGACCGAGCTTTGCTCGGTTACATCTCAAACATTAACTATTTTTTTTTAAACTTGTCCAAAAACAATGCAAAAAAAAATATATATATAACTTAAACATAAAAAAAAACAAAAGTAAGTCACCGAGTGGGATTCAAACCCGTAACACTCTTTCTAGCGGTCACTATCCTTAACCACTGAGCTAAATCAAGGCGGTCGCGGCGCGACGAAATTAGCGACCATATTCTGCGTGGAAAGAAAAACGCATGAAAACTCGAAAACACGCGTTTTCCCAAACATAAAACTAATCTAGATTGATTGTTTACCCCCGAAAACCCCCATATACAAATTTTCAGCGAAATCGTTAGAGCCGTTTTCGAGATCACAGAAATTTATAAATAAATAAATAAATAAATATATATATATATATATATATATATATATATATATATATATATATATATATATATATATATATATATATATATTTATTTATTTATTTATAAATTTCTGTTTGTGTTTGTGTTTATATATATATACAAGAATTGCTCGTTTAAAGGTATAAGATATATTTTGTGAACCCATCAGGTAAGCAAGACTGATCCAGGTATTTTGACGAATTAAGTAGTAATGCGTCATTATAAAAATCATCACCAGTATAATAACATTATCAGTTTTATGGAAGTAGCTATTTTTAATATAACAGCTGATACTAGTAAAAACGATTACTAGTATTGGCTGTTATATGAAAATTATAGTTGAAAGACTGAATAAAAAATCAAGAAAACAACGTGAATCTCTCACATCATAGCAAGAGTCAACAGTTTGAAAAACACCTATTTTGATAATATAGGTCTCTTAATTTTTTTTCATCAATCAACATAATATCTCTGTTAATTAGGTCACGTTGTCTGATAAATTTCAAGGAAACGTAACAAAAACGGCTGTTTAAATTATGTTTAATTTTAACACGACCCTAATATGACAAATCGATTTACAAACCGTGATTAATTCCAAGAACAACATTAATAAATACTCAATTAACTAAAGATCAAAGTAAATACCTAAAATTGATACCACGAACTATCATTTCAAACAAATTTCCACCAGTTTGAGGGGTAAGTTTATATCCTCTGGTATTTCGCTGGGAGTTCGCGGTTCAGCCTAAACTAGACCTAACTCAGTTTCACACACTAACTAAAACAAAGGCTGAAATGTACTTGGGAACTCACCCCCGGAACACTGTTTGTTTGTAAATCGACAACTTATTTCGTGTGGGATTAGTTGATATACGATTCTCGGGAGTTCTATTACAAATATTGTGAAATGTTGGTATTAGTTTGGCTATACAGAGTAAAGTCGACCCAAACTTAAAGTCCTAAATCAACCTGTCAATAAAACGTACGATCTTTTCGGTGGGAGCAATGCTGAGAAATAAAAAAATAAGATTAGAAAAGTAAAATTGTTCTTAATAGTAGGGAATGACTTGCCACTTTGTGTATCTTAACTTTTCTTTCAAAAGTACATTTACTTGCTGTTCAAAGCAAAAGTATGGTTGTTAGAAACCACGCGTCTTTATTTCTGGGTAACTTTTGTTGCTATTATAATGTTTTCTACAAAAATATCTTTAAAGGAAATCATTTGGAAGTACGTAGGCTTATTTTATTGATTTCTTTAAATCTGTTTCTAAGAAAACTATTTAACGCATATATTTGCTCATTTAACTACTTTCTAAAAGAATCAGAAAACTAACACAAAAAATGTAACGAGAATGTAATGAGAATTCTCATATAGATTACACACGAAATACAACTTCGTAAGAAACTGTCTATAAAGAAAAACTTCACCAAAGTTATAAACCTGATAATATAAGCAAAAGCAATTTAATATTCAGAAATGCTTACGTATTTATGAGGCGTTACTCCAAAGTAACTCTTTAATGTTTATTATATTACTTGTACTCGTAAACGTTCACTCATGTATTCATTCTTGCTTTGACGGAATTCAACAAGTTTTTTTTTATGGAATCACGTGTTTTTTTACTTTTCCCCGTGTTTTAAGAGGTTTGCATGGAGATACTGATTCAACACGTAGAGGTCCATTAGAGAAGTAGATGTTATGTCGCATTCTCGCCAAAACCTATACCTATTAAAAGTGTATGTACCATTGAACAGGTTTCGGCAGGCGAAAAATCTATTGTGAAAAAGGGAAAGGTCTTTGGGTTATGGAATAAGATTGGGATGAACTTACTTTTGGGATATTGCAATAGAAATGTTTTATTTATTATAACAATATTAAAATTATCAAACTTCAAATTAAAGTTCAAGTATGATATCTCGTATGCTTTGTATTTTACATGACAAAATCTAATGACATTTTGTTATTGACATCGAAATTATATTGTTTGTCGAAAAACATCTCACTGTCCCTCAATTCCATTTAGAAATAGTACCTGAATGTGTTGAATTTTCTATATCCGGCTGTAAATGCGAGTCCGACTCGCACACGTAGGGTTCCGCACCATTATATATAAAAAAATCGCGTTTGTTGTATAAAATCCTGTCAAAATATTTATTTTAATCTTTTTTTTGTATTTGTTGCTGTAGCGGAAACAGAAATACATGATCTATCAAAATTTCAAATGTCTAACTATCAAAGTGGATGAGATGCAGCCTGTTGACAGACGGACGGACGGACAGCGGAGTCTTAGTAATAGGGTCCCGTTTTTACCTTTTGAGTACGGATTCCTAAAAAGGAACTATCAAGGCTTAGTTTTAAATTTAGCTGATTTATTTATTCGTCTATAAGTTTTAAGAATCAATAAAAGTAATTTAATCATAAAAAATATGAGTACTTAATACTATTTTATTACATTTTAATAGTATATGGATAACTCTTATACACATACTTTTAAAGTGCTGTGGATTTTATGACTTGAGATAAAAGCTTTTTACTCTAATCATTATCAAAAAAATTGTAATTTAATTTGCATAAAACTTTTATCCAAATTGGACGTTATAAGCTGATAGAATCATAATAATATTTATCTTTTGAAGGGTAATCCGTGATTCATTTTGTTTAAAGTGTCTTAAATAAAAATGTTCAGAATTTACGATTCGTATTTATTTTGTTTGAATGAACAACATGTTTTTCAATTACTTCGCCGATTACTATAAGTGGATCATCCTAAGCTTTTCAATGCCTAAAAAGGTTAGACATAAATTATTCTATTTTTATTAGATATTTGTGATTCATTTGGAAGGGTTATTTGGGAATAAATGCTTTTTAATTTAAGGCTATAAACGATTTTACTGATAAAACGTTGATTTTTAAAATGTATTTTCTTTTTCAAGCGGTTATTGTTAATATTTTAAAATGAGCATATGCACCTACATCAAAGACGAAGTATCTACTATAATAATTCAAAACAACTACTTAGGTATATCACGTTTGTAATAGGTTATTTACTCTATAAAATAATACGACCATCATCCATCTTTAATAGGTAACAAACTAAATTAATATTTTTTATCATTTTACAGTCCTCAATGTTGCTCGTTTGACACTATAACGCGGGTGCGTAGGTACGGACGAATGTCGTGTAGCTATTGGAGTAAAGTTCCAAGCGTCTAACAAGTTTCACTATACTTGACGCCACATTTAACTTAATGTAAAATTTATGTCAACAATTTCTTACTTAAATAATAGTAATAATAAAAAAACGTAAGGCGTTATAACTATATTTTCAACTTTTCTCTGTTTATAAAACACCAAAGCAATTATATTGTATTGAGACTTTGAAGGTAAATAAATAAAATGTCAAAAGCAAACATCGAAATTCCACCATCGACATCAAAAGAATAGTTTCAATTACGACATTAACAATAAAAACGGCATATAATACAGTTTCAGCCGTAACCCTCACGCATGATCAATTTAACGTCCACACGACGTTCTTCTGATACAAGAAAACGCCGTAAAAGTTTTAGGGCGTATGAATTCCGACTTGCCGTAAAAATATTTCTAATAAAATTATATTTGCCGCAAAGATATACTGGGCGATGGCCGCGGATTTTTCGCATTTTTTTTTCCTGTATGTCAAAGAATCTTTGTGTATTAGATTTTTTTTTCTACAATGTTACCCAGCTTATGGCATCAATGCAAAGCACCTACGCATAGTTTCATAAAAGGTTAGGAACCACCGTTTTATAACAAGGGGTAAAATAAACCACGGAATGTTCAACAAAAATGTTGTGAAACAAAACGCTTCAACACACAACAAATTAATAGTTAAACCTCATATCCGATGTGATTTTTAAGTAATATGATACTCAAACTTAAACATTTCTATTAAATGTAGGATATAGTAATTAGTGATGAGATATGGATTAAGCGGCTATCTACCTATCTAGAAGTTATCTTCAGACCACTTTCCTGTTTTGACAATGAGCGTTTTAGAAAAATTGAGACCATATGTACGTTCGCGAACATTCGATACTTATTCCTTCTTGTGTAATTTATGGCATAACTGCTTTTAGGTAGACTGTATGACCCCAGATTAAGAAAAAAAAAGATATTTAACATACCTCTTAGCATATCCACATAAAAAAATTAAATTTCACTGTTCCATTACTTGTGTGCCATTGAGCTTTGTTTCAATAATTCCTTCATTCACCGCAGGTCTGTCGTAAATATACCAAAAATCATGATTCACTGAACATGCCAATTGGTTAATCCGACCAACATAAATGTCAGTCCCAAAGGCCTGAATGAATAAACGATAAGCCTTTTATCTTTTTACTTTTGTCAGTAAAAAGAAAGAACCAAGTTGTGGTCGAACAACACTTAGGGGTATAATTTGGAGGGGGGTTGTTCGGGGCCTAATGGCCGTTTAAGGAGTACAGCCGATTTGCCATTTAAACAACCTTAACGATTGCGCAACGTCTCAAACTTTGCTGTGTTCAAATCTTGCGATGCGGTTTTGCCACCGTGCCCGATTTTTTTCTGCCAGCATTCGAATTATTTCTTCAACAAAGTTCGTTGAGTCAAGTTTTGACAATCCAGCATCTGGAACGTATGTGTGATCATATTTAACTCGATAATGTTATATAGAGATCTCCCATGCTGGTCTGGGAGAAATAAAAAAAACTTAGAGTGTACCAGCTGCTTCTCTTCCCACGCAGATTGTAAAAACCGATCGAGGGAATGGGCAAAAATGCAAATCATGTTAACAGGCGATGCGGCTAGCAACCCATCAATGTATTGATTGCTTTTCCATCTTCTCGCCCACCATAACGCTAAAAGTGGCTTTTGGGTCTTGCGGCCCTGGTCTCTGCATAGAACCGCAAGACCCAAAATGCTCTGTCTGCCCCATTAGGGATAAAAACGTGATAGTATGTATGTATGTATGTATATTATATAGAGTAGACTTAGAGAACTTCGATTGCTTCGTTTGCTCCTTCAACTAAAGACAAGTAAACTAGAAGCTTGCCCCAAATTAAACCGCAGTCCCTCAAACAATTGACTAGTGTACAAGATCTGAATTATGACTAATTTACTCACTAAAAAAAAAACTTTATGATCAACATACTAGACATTATTAAAATTAGTTAACGGGTTACTCACGTATAGAGTCAGCTACTACCGACATGTTTCGGCCTTACACACTCTGTGTCGCGAGGCGGTGCGGTGTATGCCTTTAGTCACATTCGCCCTGATGATGACCTCCGGATGAGGTCGAAACATGTCGGCAGTACCTGATTTTTTACGTGTGTAACCCGTTAACTAATTTTAAAAATGTCTGTGTCTCACGTTAGTTTTAATAAAAAAAAAGACGTGTGGCACTCGGGGACTGCCGCGGTAAAGCTATTGCAAACAAGGAAGGACGGCAACGTCGCAAACAGACGACGGAGACGAAGCGGCAACCTACATGGTAGGCGGAGTGGGAAGCGTGAGGTTTTTTCGTTACGGAATTTCTGGATTCGGTCCCCGCGCTCAAGGCCCGCGATAGAAGCTATGCAATAGCTTAAAAAATACTAAAGTTATGTTCTATCATGCTCGTAGGTTGGATTGTCCAAGTAATCTCGAAAAATGTTGGTTTCCTTCAATCGCTCGTTCTAAAATACTTATACATTTACACCGCCTTCCGTCCCTCAGCTACGACTACGAGAAACTCTTTAGTAAATTATAATTATTATGACTTAAGTTTCGCTTCCACCGCTTCAGTACTTAAAAAGTCTCCAAACGCGTATCTTAGGTGAATTCAAAGTACCACAATATTAATTATTATATTACCATAACTTTTTTACTTGTTTCAAAAGTTCCGTCGTTTATGTTTTAATGTCGCTCTTAATTTAACCGTTTAGATTAAAATGTTAACTCGGGGCGTAGCCAGGTGGCTTTAGAAAAGTGGGTAATGTTCCCATTAAAACCCTTTTATGGGAAAAGAGGTGTTAAGAGTTTTGTCATGCGCACTACATCAATTATTAGTCACTAAAATGCAGTGGAGACACAAAGACCTGATGATGATGATGATGAGTCATTTAAATAAACTTTGCCACATGCAATAGACAACAAAGAAGACTATTGTATTTTTTGCCTTTATATTTTTTGTAGTAACAATTAACTAATTTCAATAATAAAGTTTAACTTAATGTAACTCTTGTAAATTTCCATTAAATAAAGAATTTTTCCTTCTTTTTACTTGTGCAATCACGTTTTGAATAAGCTACTTTCCCTTATAATGATATAAATAATACCTTAGTATTATTTAATAGTCTACGAACATAATGAACAAAGTTACATAAATGCACTGCATTATTATTTATCTCTGGATAATAGAAATTTTAACTTATCTTCTAGATTATTTGTTAGTGTTATGTAATTAAAGCTGTATATATGCGTAGAATGACAACAAATCTGCTACTTATATACGGCTGTAAAAAAAAATGCTGTTTGAAGAAATAAATACTTATTGATTGCGATTTTTTTTTATTTTTCCTTTTTGTTATAAATAAAATATGTGTTTATATCTATGTATTTTATATAAGTAAGTAATTGTGCTGAACGACTGCCTTTTTTTGAAAGAGCCCTAGCTACGCCAATAAATATAACGTTCATTGTCTATGTTTTTACAACAGCTCGTATATTTGGATTAAATATGACTGTAAAACAGCTGAGGTTTATTATGCAGTCTGCAGCTGAAAATAAAGCCCCACAACCTTTGAGAATCTCTTACAAAGGATGTTTTGGGCCGGTATTTATAAAGCTTTAAATATGAATTTAAATATGACACTGTATAATAAACTATAAAGAAAAAATGCTTTGCTGGTGGTAGTATATATGTGTGGGGTTAAATACCGCCTACATACACATACTAAAGGGATGATTAAGGTCGACAATATAAACAACTTTTCCTACAAGAACATTGCTGGGAACTTTAGAAAAAAACGACTTTTATAGAAATTGTCAGGTAAGCTAAGCATTGACCTCATTTGGAAGTATTTTATGAATGCATATACCTGTGTTATACCTTTTAAGTCTAAGTACATACTTACGCATTTGGGATTTATTCGCCCTTTTACTTTTGGTACAATAAAGCTATGAGCCGCATCGCATGTTGGCATGATTTGCGAATTCGTCTTTTCGCTCAATCGGCTTTAACGATCTACGCGGAAGAGAGCAGCTGGTACATTCTTATTCCAAGACCAGCATGGAAAAAAATACATTATTATTTTGATTCCTTTTTCTCATTCTCGCCCACCATCACGCTAAAAGCGGCTGATGGGTCTTGCGGCCTATGTCTGCTTAGAGAAAAGCTACAGATACTTTGTCTGCCTTATTATCTTATACCTTTAAACGAGCAATTCTTGTATGTATATATATTTATTTATAAATTTCTGTAATCTCGAAAACGGCTCTAACGATTTCGCTGAAAATTTGTATATGGGGGTTTTCGGGGGTAAACTATCGATCTAGATTAGTTTTATGTTTGGGAAAACGCGTGTTTTCGAGTTTTCATGCGTTTTTCTTTCCACGCAGAATATGGTCGCTAATTTCGGCGCGCCGGCCGCCATCGGCTTAGCTCAGTGGTTAAGGATGCTGACCGCTAGAAAGAGTGTTACGGGTTCGAATCCCACTCGGTGACTTACTTTTGTTTTTTTTATGCTCAAGTTTATATATAATTTTTTATTTTGTACTGTTTTTAGACAAGTTTAAAAAAAATAATTAATTTTTGAGATGTAACCGACCGAGCAAAGCTCGGTCACCCAGGTACTGATAGTGTATGTGAGTTAGCATATAACTAGGACCTAAGCAAACAATATCGACAAGTTCATTCTCATAAAAGTTTGGTTCATAAAATCATAATTCAGTGCACACAAACAAGCTACGTCAATTTGACAGATCGTTTCAGCTTCCGACTGGACCAGATTAATGAGTGAGTAAATATACGCATGGGAATATTTCTTCTTCCCACTTTTGTTGACAACGTAATTATATCATAATATTTTCAGTAAAAAAAAAATGTTTGGGCTCGTCCGGGATTTGAACCCGGGACCTCTCGCACCCTAAGCGAAAATCATACCCCTAGACCAACGAGCCGCCTGACTACACTACACAATTTGCTAATCGTTATCGAATTTCGTCATTATCAAACATGGTTGTAAATCAAGCGTTAGCGAGTTAATGGGGGCTATATTATTGGATTAAATATCATGTTTGTGATATAAATACCTATTTATGTACTATAATGATAACAACAAACCAAAACCGGTCCACTTTTTTATCGTTCGGGCAAGAGTACCATCTCTAATAAAAGAGTTAAAAAAAATGTGTCTGTACATTCAATATATTTCCAAAAAAAAATTGGGCGATGGAGTCAAAGACATTTTTTAAAATTCTCGCTTGATTACCAGGTATCTGTTTGTACACGCTAATCTCCGGAAATATTTGACGGATTCGAATGATTTTTTTTTACATACATGGTATAATTTATTTTGAAAAACAGAATAGATGTAGAACTATAACAGTCCAGATAAACTATAAGAAATATAAAAATAACGCTTTGACAAAAGATGTTCAACCTGATGATGAGCATTTTTCGGAGTCCACGCTTATAAAACTTATAATGTCCTTCAGGCCTAGAACCTTTTAATGATAATGATATTTTTTTCTTCTTCCTTTTCTTTTCTGACTATATGTGGGGTCAGCACTACATGTGAGTTGCAGTCGTCAGCAAAAAAAGTTAAATCGCCTAACGCCTAAAAATTTGAATCAGAAGAAATGTTTTACCCGCTGTTACTATGCAAGTGTATATTCATTCATGCAGCCTCATCATTATAGGTGTTAACGATGTTATTTTCAATGTACAACGACGTAATTTGCTGGCACTGAAGCGGATTCCGCGGCTGACCTCTGACACGCGAAACGGACATGCTATTCGACCACAAACCCAATGCATGTGTGCAAAATACAAATAAACCTCCTCCAAATAAAAATAAACCTTACCACCTCTACTTGAGAGATTAAATTTCAATAATAACCGAAGTTATGTAATTGAAATTTTATTGCGAGTATTCGGTTTTGTGACGTGTTGATTTATGAGTAAAGTTCAATTTTGAATTTCGATTTTGGCGGTGAGGGTGACAGATGTGGCTTTAATTAGATGTTTTGTGATGAAAGTACTTTGAGCTGGAGCTTTGAGTCGCAAATGTATAATGTCATTTAATAGACGCAGTCGGAGTCAAGTGTAGATCAAAACTACTTGCAAGTTTTCAACAGTTTTAAGTTAGAAAGGTATACACATGCTATGATATACATAGGTATGGTATATTAAAAGGTAAATTATAGTGTTAATTCAATCCAAATATGTAGCAAATACGTGCTCTCTAATTTTCTCGAGGCGTGGGTCGGCTAGATATTTTAAAAAGTAATATATCTTTAAGCGCCTATCGCTATAAACTAATAAACTTATTTTTGTTTTTCCTAAAGGCTGACTGGTAGAGAATGCGTTAGCATTAGGTCCACCTTTTGTACCATTATGGTCAATAAAGATTTAATTATTTAATAAAGTAGAGTCTCTACAAACTTATAGAAGTATACAGGTTTTCTAGGGAACATTTTGGTATATTTATATGTTTGTTATACTCATTTAGTACTATCGAATATGTAGTAATCATAATATTATTTAAAGTAGCGAATTTATCTAGGTAGGTATGTTTAACACGGTATTATTCATGAAGTGTAATCGGAAAAAGCCGACTAGTTTCGACGATCCTCGTAACACTCGCCCTAAGGATGATTGTATTAACCTATCGAAACTATTCGGTCTTTTCCGAATATACTATGTGAGTAAAACCCTAGTAAGAATTTATACAGTATATGTTTCTATTAAAGTATATTCTAAGTCAAAGAAACTACTCTATAGAGCCAGTCTCTAAGTAACAAGAGTTCCCTGGGAGACACTTTATCCCGTCCCTAGAGAATAATTGCATTATTCGCTGTTAATAGTGTAATAATGGAATGGCTGCAGAGTCTTTTGGAACGGAATATTGATTCCTCGATCTGTTACTACGATATTTTTCCCAATATTCTATTTTTAGGTTTTATATTTAGTTTAGCTGTAGTTTTATTCATAATTATATTTAGTTTATTTAGGATATTTGTTTGTTTTGGTACAACTAGAAAATTATTGTTATCTTTTTTCCCATGTGAGTAAGTATTATTTTATGGATATGAACAATTGATTATATTTCGTATTTTTTATTTGGGTAATATTTTACGAATTCAATTATTGTTCTTCTTGTTTCATTAATAAGCAGAAAAGACTGGTGGACTGAAAAATATTTTTGACCTATAATGTTTATTTTAAAATATTTTTACTTACATGTCAAAGATAAATAAAGTACTTGTATATTTTTGAAAAAAATTGAAAACCATCTGTGACTAACAAGCAACGAAGAAAATATAGTGTATATAATACCATCGATGTGTTGCATTGTTTGTATACAAGGCTTTGTATAGCCTGGGAAATATAAAACATTCTTAGGAAATGTATACAAACGCCTAAAGCACTTTAAGGCAATGTTTGAAATTGAATGTTTGTCAAACATTTCATACCCCGAATTAGTCACGGACGATAGGTTTAGTGGTGGTTTAGATGATATAATTGTGCAATGCAGTGACTATTATCAAAGTCAAACTCAAAATCAAGTAACATTATATAAGTAAGCAAGCATATATACATTTTTCATGACGTCACAGTGTAGTACGATTTTCATATGGCAACAATGTTACAAGCTCCAAGTCTTTATTGATTTGTCTAAGTGAATTTTATTAATTAAATCTTTTTTTTTTAAGTACAAAAACTACTTTAAATTTAAAAAGCTTTCAGATGAAGTTCAACTCATAATATAACTTTATCTATAATTGATTGATAACTCATAACAATCAAGTTTTACAAAAAGAAGTCGTTTCAGTGACAACAGAGAGTACAAAAATAATATATAAATAAATAATATAGGGACAAATTGCACTGATTAAGCTAGCCCCAAAGTAAGTTCGAGACTTGTGTTATGGGTTACTAACTCAACGATACTATATTTTATAACAAAAACATATATAGATAAACATCCAAGACCCAGGACAATTTGAAAAAGGCCATTTTCCAACTTGCCCTGACCGGGAATCAAACCCTGGACCTTTGGGTGGCGGACTAGCATGGTGACCACTATGCCACGGAGGTCGTCAATATTACATAGGTATACTACGAAAAATCGGAGCACCCATTCTATGATTGTTCAGTATATTATAATCTGGCAAATGTCACCATTTCTGGCAGGCAGTCGAAACGAAGCTGCCGTTAATTTTATTTTATACCAGCTGATGCCTGCGGCTTCGTTCACTTTTGCCATTTTTATATTTCTTATAGTTTAACTGGACCATTATGGTTCTGCATCAGGTGTTCCATTTTCAAAAATCAATAAATAATGCTGTAAACAAAAAAGTTTTATTATTAAAATTACAAATCCATGCAGCATTTCTGGAGATAAACAGACAAACAAACACAAAGAAAATTTCATTTTAGCTTCTGACTATGTCTCTATCGCCCCAATTTTTTAGAATATATACAATACAATACACAATACAATACCCTTTATTGCACATAATAAAATACAGTATATAGTATATCTTTAGTATACAAACAAATTTTTTTACTGTTTTATTATACGTATAGATAAATATAAATTTTGCTAGACTGAAGAAATGCTGAATGAAAAAATAAATAACGGAGGGATAAAAGTAAATGCTCGCAAAAAGCGAGATTTGACGAGCCTCGCTTTTTGCGTAGTCTTTCAATAGTTGGAGTTCAAAGAACGTCTATTCAATTAAATAAACAATCGTTCCAGTATGATGTTTCGTCCAAAGTGGTTTATGTCAATATTCTTTAATGGAATATATTTTTCTCAATAAAAGCGACGGTAGACAAAAATTCGGATTGTCAGGAAAATGTCTCTTGAAAATAGATTGGGTTCGTTTGTCTTATTCCTTTTCTTATTCTTGTCTTAATTAAGCTGGATTTAGACCTCCATGTACGTACATAAAACATCACGTTCATAACCACAGAATTCATAAAGCATGAACGAACGGTACCTAAGATCCCGCAATATAACTTTGCTCAATGTTCCTCGCAATTTCAGTACAACATGGAGACATATTTTACACAATTATTATTACGGTTTATGGCTATGATTTTTTATAACTTCAGGAATAAAGGGCTTAAGTGGCGCCCTCATTTGAAATAAATTGTATAACCGTAAAAATGGCGATAATTTAGGTAGCCTTCCGGCATTAGACATACCTTTAAATTATTAAATGAATAACCTTTGAAAGTATCATTGGTCTCCGTCTAGCTTTAAAACTCTTTCGCTAAAAATGGCTACTTTTGGTTACACAATTTATTTTAGATTTCCGTGAAACCACAGAAAATAAACCAGTTAAATCTCATTTCAATCTACTGTAGCTCTACTCTAAGTTTATCACTTTGCATGCCATTGAGCTTATTCAAGAGACCGTGGCACTATAGAAGCCATTTAGTTATGAATGGTGAGAGGTCACAAGGTCCAAGCTATCTAGGAGATTCTTCCATGCTGTGCTTAAAGAAATAAAAAGACATAAAATGTACCAGCTGTTTTTCTTCTCCCGGAGATTGTAGAAGCTGATCGGAATGGGCGATAATAATCTGAATCTTGTCATTGTCAATAGGCGATCCGGCTAACCCATCACTATTCTGATTCCCTTTTTGTACTATCACACCTACAATGGCATGATAAGAGCGTGATAGTTAATGTAGCTATATCGTGTACCGTGTGTGTACCGTGTATCGTGACCTCATTCGAAAAATAAAATAAAATCTTTAAACCTACCTTTTGTTTTTTCATAGACAAAAAGAAGGTATCTTATGTGTGTAAATAAATAAATAAACATATGAATAAATAAAATAATTATTTGAATAAAAATAGTTCAGAATCTGAATTTCTTAAAGTTTGATCAAATGCTTTCTTATCCATCAATTTAATATGTAACGTGTTTCAAACTGTAACTCTTAAATTATACTTCGTGAAAACTATATTTATCTACAATCGTCCCCACATTTTATTGCGTCTCGTCTAAAAGACCCTCAATGTGACCCCTGAATTAAAAGGTTACCTCACTGAGCATTTATTGTAATATTTACAGATTCTTGACGTGCCAAACTTTCATAAAGATTCTTAAGGCTCCGTGGTTTGTTCAACCTAAATTATTAACTCGTATTTGAACCTGAAAGTGAGCTGTTATTTTATTTAACTTTTATATGGCTGTTATCATGATGTGCCATAGTATTATTGACTCAAAAATGCAAATAGACTTTTTACTAAAACAAAATCAGGGACAAGGTTGTTATAGAGGGATGTGAAAATTAAAAATATTGTTTTGACCTTACTTAAAGACAAAATAAGTCAGTCTTTTGAATGTATCTGCTTATTGTAATATAATTTGCCAAACATTTATAAAAATAAAACTCAAAAAACAGTCAAAATTGTTTAATGGTTCCGTATAGTACTTGTTATAACGGAATTCAAATTTTTTTATTTTACAATTTTATTTTATTATTAGACAATATAATAAACTAAACTAACTAACAATAATTACAATTAAAAATTAAACTAAATTAAACTAACTAAAATAAACTTAAATACTAAAAATAAATTACTTATAAACTTATACAATTACAAATAAAAAATATCTCTTAAATCCTTCCCCTGCGGAAGAGTGCCCAGAAGGCTGGCAGCATTGCCACGTTGTATGGCAATGCTTATTCTTTGAGCGAAGTAGTTACCAGCCCCCTGGTCACCTGAAACCTCGACCAGCTTTTTACCTATAAAATTAAATAAACTATGCGCAGAAGGCCCCCACGGACCCAAAGTCTCAACCCCGAACGGCTCAAATATGTATGCCTCTCCAAGGCATGCATACTTGCGCCGTTTGAGGGATTCAGCGGTAGCTGCAGCAATGCCAGCCTTTCCACTTGTGCCATGAAGATGGGAAGGCGCAAGAGTGTCGACACATGTGGCGTCCCACACCAGCGGTCTTCCCAACCTCCAGGGCACAAGGGTCATACCATCCGGTCTCTTGCCATCATTCCGCGCCAAACCTATTGGTTCTAAAACTGCTGGCATCTGAATGGTGACAAGAGCACGATGGATGATATTGTTAAGGCTGGCATGACGGGCTATGCGGCCCGCGCTCCTGGGGCAAGATAGTCCGTGGTGGCCTAGCCGATCGACGGTATTTCCGCAGAGGCAACGATGCGGGGCGTTGGTAACGGCACCAAGGCGAAGGCATGACGCTATGCGGAAGGTATTATTATCTAAAAATGTTCCTAAATTAAAAGATGGTAGTGTACGTAACCACAAGCCAGACTCCCATGCGGCAGCAGCAAGAAGACGAGCGCGCTCAACAGAATTGTTGACAGATGATTCAATTAGGTTACTCTGAACAAGTCTGCAAAGCGGCTCGTCCCACTGCCTCTGCGAAGCGGGATGATCTGGAAATTTCGAATTTGGAATTAAATCTGACCATGTGTTTCTGGCCTCTGATAAATTTAAAATTTCGTAGGAAGGCTGCTCTAAAATTTTTATAAAAAGATCTTGAATGCTGTGGACAGAGGACAGAAAGGCAGGTAAGGCTACACTAGAAATTTTGCGAATTCCAAGCCCCCCTAACCTGATTGGTAAGGAGGCTTGATCCCAAATAGTTTGATGATTCAAATCTATATTCAAAAGAGATGAGAGTGAATTTTTAATGATATTATCCATTTTTGAAAGTAGGTCCGGGTACTTCCAGAAGTGGCTACACCGAAGACTGTATGTAAAATTTGGCACGAAAAGACAATGTTTTAAAATGGTAAAAGCGAAATGAGTGTGAATGGTTGAAAGGCGGTCGGAAGCAGATTTAAACTTATGAATTTTTTCTTCAATGAAATTTGGAAATGACTCTTCAAAAACAGGGGAACCCAAAAGACGAAGTGATATTTTGTCAATAATTTTGATGTTCGGGGCAAGAGAATTAAAATTGGTTATTGTTTTAATTTTGTCTAAAAGAGAAATTTCTTCGTTGATATAAAGTTCACATTTTGAAAAATTTAATTGAAGGCCTATTTTTTCCATTTCTTGTTTTATGGTCTGTAAATCGGTCAAAACTGAACTAGCGTCTCCTGATAAGGATCCATCATCAAGGAACCAGGCGTTAAATTTGGAATTTAGCTTTTGTATTACTGGATGAATAGCCAGACTGAAAATAACCGGACCAAGAGGGTCGCCTTGTTGACACCCTACTTCAGAGGAAAGTAAGTGGTTTTGGTAAATTAATTTGGAATTTTGACTGTAGCATTGCCAAAGAAAGTTGTATACTAGCGGTATTTTATCTTTAACTTGTGTCAACATGGCGCCACGGTTTACCGAATTGAAAGCATTCTTTATATCAATTCAAATAGATATATGAAAGCAATTACGAAAGCATTTACAACAATTATGAAAGCATTTACTTATAATTTATATGCATAAGACATGATTTCGTGAAATAGAAATAAAAACATTAGGAGCTATCGTCGCCTTAAGTAACTGATTTATTAAAAAGTTTAGCCTGAAAATCGCATTTTTTATAAACTTTTAACAATCTTTAAAATTAAAATCCTTTGCTTGTTAAAGATAACAATATAAGAAAAAAATATTACAATGATCAAATATTTATTTGTCATTGGCTCTTGTTATTTTCCACGATAAAATATAGAGATCTGTTTTATAGATCAGTTTCACAAAGTTCAGCAGAAATAAAGCGATAACTGGCTATATTGAAAGCTGAAGAGTGAAAGTAGTTGGATAAATCTTTAAAAAGCTAACTCTTCAAAGCTATATATTGAAAGCTTTCAAATCTGTCTCTTCACATATTTATTTTTGCACACTCATACGTTGATATTTCAACTTTAATGTTGTTGAGGATTTTACCTATCCTAATCAAATACAAAAATACTTATTTTTGTGTTAAAATAGTTTAGGTAATGTTGTTAAATTGTAAAAGGGAAGAATAATACCTATGTACTTTAAGATCTCATAAAGTATTATTCTTCCTTTTTACATTTTAACTACGCAATGAGTTTTTGTTTGAAATGTAAAAGGGAAGAATAATACTTTAAGATCTCTTAAAGATCTTCTTACTATTATTCTTCCGTTTTACATTTTAACAACGTTACTGGTAGGTACATAGATATCTAGGTACCTACATTTTATGCAAATAAATAAATTGAATAATTGATTAATTGATTGTTATCTCCTATGTTTATCGTTATTCAGATTTTCTCATTACTTCATTTTCTTACCTTAGATTTTCCTATTAATGTTGTATATTCTGTTTGAATATATTCTTACATCATTACAGAACCTAAAATATACTTTTATATGAAATATGAGTCATTACAAGTTGCCTTTGATCTAATCGTTAACTAAGACCAATTTTTTTTACTTTACACAAGACATGTTATTTTATAACAAGGAAAATAAGACAACATTCGTAAATAAAGCAAGACAATTTTTCGGCCTATAAAAGTTACCATCAATGTTTCATCATCATTAGTTTGAAATTAAATAAAAGTTAAGTACTAATAATAGAATATTTTTGCTTGGAAGGTATTTTAAAATGCGAAGTTTTTAATTTTATTGTTAGCATAAAAACTTAAAAAGACATAGTCAAAAAAGGCGAAAACCTAAGAAATCATACCAATAGGCGATGCGACTAGCAACCCATCATTATTTTGATTCCATTTTCCATCTAAATTCCCACTAACATGCTAAATGTAGCCTTTGTGTCTTATGATCTTATGGCTTTGTCTACCCCGCAAGGGATAAAGTCGTGATCTTATGTGTGTATGTATGTATGTTAGCATAAACTGCATAAAATACCCGTCATTTTATAATAAATACATACATACATATTTTCACGCCTGTTTCCCATGGGGGTAGGCAGAGTCTACGGATCTCCACTTACTACGATCGTTGCAAACCTTTTACAAGATAAGTGAAAAATAAGTATAACACAACCAAAAAAGAGAGGCAATTTTCTGGCCTTTAAAAGCTACCGTCAAATCCCCATCATCATTAGTCTTTAACAAGAGACCAATTTATCCATAGTTGAAAACTTTTTACTTCCAAAGCCGAAAGTTCGCGAATCCTGAATTATCCAGGAAGGCATTAACTGAGTGGTCTTTACGAGATATAATTAAATTTTCAAGCACGAATGATGGAGAATAATTAGAGTTTTTAATGAACGACGCAAGTGGTTCTGCGGAACGTGACGCGGTAATCTCGAAACAATGTAATTTCATTAACTTTGACATAAAACCAATTTAATCTAGGTTTTCATTTTGATGAGAGGCTGTTGTTCGTTGTCAATTTTATGGTTTGTAATTTTATGTATATTGATCTCTATCAAATCTATAAATGTTGAGAGACCGTACTTCTGTAGGGTTTATCAACACTTTTATAGTAAGATAGTAAGGTCTGTCGCAGAATTGACAAAAAGGTTTTTATTTCTGTCCACTAGGTTAGTGCGGCTGATCAAATCTGGTTATAGGTATCAAGAGTAAGATAGATTCTGTACAAAAAATGTAATTTTAGTTTTAACCGACCTTAAAAAAATTTGGTCATCAATTCGGATGTATTTTTTTTTTGTATATTTACGGATTACCCGAAGACGTCTGGACTAAATTGGACAATTCTTTTTGGTTTGAAAGGGTATACTTGTCAATTGGTCCCATAGAAATGTTATCAAAATCGGTTGAGTAGTCTATCGTTGAAGTCAAAAAATTAAGTCCCACTACCGGGCAAAGGTCTCTGCCACTTCTTAGGTGTCTATCTACGTCGTAATTTTCGGCATAAAAATTGTGAAGAAACATTTTTTAATAAAATTAATCGAAATGCACGTATTGTTGTTAGGACAACAAATTTCCTGGAAGTAAGTCTTATTTCACAAATAAGATCATCTGCAAACGAAGTGATCACTCTTGTTGGCAAGTCGTTTGTTATAAAAATTCAAATCTTTTGATGAGTTTTACTTTGACACTAAAGAGATTTTTGTTCGTCCTGAAAAGTCTGTTTATTTCTAAACTACCCATCACTGTCCTATCAAATATGTTCTATAAATATACCTCACATATTCCAAAGGTTTCATATGAAATCCATTTTTCCCATCGATTCCCGTAATCGCTATGCGGTCCTTCGCGCCTCGGAATCTCACTAAATTCCCTCTTTTCCAGCTGGATATTCTTATCTCAAAGTTATTATGGGTATGCGTGCCTACAATATTCAGTAAGTTTTGAAGGGTTTATCAGCAGTAAAAGTTTTTCAAGCAGGTACCGATGATAGTGAAACATGTAAAGAAGATTCAATAGAAAATATATTAAAATTAATTTTGTACGTACTTACGTGCTTCTACTGTATAATTTAGTAATGTTCTCTCAAAATATTCCAGGTTGACTCAAAGAGTATTTACAATGAATAACTCTGTCTTTATTTGCTCTTGTAAGCGTAATTTTTGTATTATTGTTAAAAATATTTATTTATAACCCCTTAAAAAACAAATAAATTATGTTGATCTTGACTCTTGTCCGTGATTTTATTCCCAAAAAATAAAGATAAAAAAAGAACACAATTCAGTGTAATTAATTATTAATGCTTTTGTCTGAAAAGAATAGTACCTAGTACGTATTAATTACTTAAATAAATTTTTCCATAATGCAACATAATTACTAAATAAGTATCAAACAAATATTTCAGAGAGTTGCAATAAAACATTTCATACATATACTATTTTACTATTTACTAATTTACTATTATTATAAATGTGAAAGTGAATTTGTATATTTGTTTGTTTGTTTGTTCCCACTTAATGCTTTAACTACTGAACTTATTTAGACGAAATTTGATACGGATATAGTTTGATACCCATGAAAGGACATAGGATATTTAATCCCGAAATTCCCACGGGGAGCGAAGCCCACTGGCACAGCTAGTATCTAATAATGCTTTAAATGTGATTGAATATCAGAAATTGATCACACTTTCATACAAAGTGCTATCATTGAAATCATCTAGTATTTCAAAGCAAATACCAGAGCTAATAATGTAATAGAGGCGGCTAAATCACATAGATCCAATGAGCGATTCGATACGCCACAAGACTATAAATAGAGGCAATCATTTCCATTTGTAACAGGAACTAGGGTTACGGCTTTGGGGTATGGTCTAGAATTACAACGACTGTGGGAATTTAGGAGCTGAAGTGGTAATGTGATTTTTCGATATACGTACTAATACATACAACATAGACAGAGCCCAAAGCCGTAGGACCCAAAGGCCACGCTTAGCGTGATGATGGGCATTAATATGGAAAAAGGAATCAAAATAGTGATGGGTTGCTAGCTGCATCGCCTATTAACATGATTCGTATCTCGCCCATTCCCTCGATAGACTTTCACGATCTCCGCGGGAAGAGAAGCAGCTGGTACATTCTACGTTTTTTCTTTTCTCCCAGACCAGCATGGAAGCACGGCCCTGGGCTCTGTCTACCCCTTCAGGGACAAAGACGTGAAAATGTATCTGTATCTGTATATACAACATAATGATTTTTACTACATCGATATATATTCTGGTATGTCACTGACCAGCTTAGAATCACACATACTGCAATGATAAAATCACTAACTATATAATACAACTTGCATAGTTTCATTTTGAAAGAAAGTACTTCATTGTAAATATGGTGATAATTATTATTTCGCTAACCGTCAGGCTACTGAACTATTGTTTATTAGGGAACAATAAAGTTTCAATGAACAAGTCAATTATAATTAGGTATAGAACTTTAAATTATAAATAAAAATCATTTATTCTTAGAAAATTAAAGTCCATACAAACAAACAAATTTTACACGTGAAAGAAAGTGGAAAAAAAGTTATAATCCATCAACCATCTATGTAGCTAGGCAATCCATTTTTTTTTTATCATCTTGGCCTTTGGGTCTTGCCGTTCTGGGTTCTGGTGCTCAGTGAGGTAAGACCCATTGGGCGCTGTTCTGCTCTTTTAGGGAAAAAGACGTAATAATTTGTCTCCATTTCTGGTCAGGTCTCCGTTTCTGCCTCGGCAAAAATTCTTTCGTTTGTCCTTATTAAATATCCAAACGTGAGACGGACTCGCGCATGAAGGTTTCCGTTATTATTTATATTGTTGTATGGAAGCTCCCCTTAAATATTTATTTTATTCCGTTTTTACCTCTAGTATTTGATGTTGTATACTCTCAACAGAAATACATCATCTGTGAAAATTTTAACTGTCTAGCTAACACGGACGGACAGATAGACGCTTTTACCCTTTGGGTACGGAATCCTTAAAATGACATAAAATATTTTGTTACCCTTAAAAGACGCAACTAAACTACAAGGGAAAATTAAAAAATATATATACAGTCGATTTTACAAATGAATATATACTATATTAAACTATAAATAAACGTAAGACTAAACTATTATAATTATATATAAATTAAAACTAAATTATGTATAAACTAAATAGAATCAAAAAGTTGTTCAGACGCAACTTGTTTGTCTGAACAACTTTTTTATCTGAAAACGTCCAACGGGTTGGAAGCAACTCTCTAGTTCTGCTCACAGAGCCACCAGTTTATATTGTAGCAAATCAATGCGATCTGATTTTATTTGATAGTAAAATAAAATACGCTCATTAATTATTATTATTCTCCCAATCTATAGTAGGTTGGCTAAAAGAGTATCTTCATTGAATAAGTCCGTCTTTACTTATTCTTGTGAATGTAATTATTATATTAAATATCTTAAACATTTAAGATATTTAATTATATCCTATTAACAAACAAATAAATTTTGTTGTTCTTGACTATTGTCCGTGGTCTTATTCCCACCAGTTTATATTGTAGCAAATCAATGCGATCTGATTTTATTTGATAGTAAAATAAAATACGCTCACCACTTACACTTTATAACCTGTATTGTGTATACCATCAGAAGTCGCGTGAACGATCCAATAAGCGTTAAACTCGAGTCGTATTTAGTGAGAGCATTACTGGGGGCATAAACTGAAGATCCGTAAAAGTGGACGCTCTGTGAATATTTATTTTACTATGTCATAAAAAGAGTGTATTACGAATCTCTTTAAACAGATTCATGATCTGGTAACTAATTACAAATAAATCTAGTAATTATCTAACTATATAATAAACAAAGCTATTACTTACACTTGCATTTAAATTATCTCAATAGCTGATGCAGCAAACCATTATTATTATGATTACCTATTTCCACTTTTAAGCCCACTGATAAAACGTGGCTCATGATTCTGTCTACCCTAGGGATAAAGACGTGATAGTGCACCTTTAAAATATCTTGTACAAACTTTTATTTAACTTGCAATGTATCTATATATAGGTATGTATGTTTGTTTAGGTCTCATGTTGCAATTCAATTTTCAACCAGATATCCTCAACCAATTGAGCTGAATTTTTGCATACTTGTGTAAGATAGATAACAATCGGAGTCAATGAGCTGTTTTGATGATGGAGCGAAGAGATGTTTGACAGGAATCAGATAAAAACCACGTAACGTCATCAAGTAAGCACTGAGAAAAAAGAATGGTTGCTAATAGCAAACATTTTTGTTTTACGTTACCAAAATCGAGGTTCTACTGAACTCAGGGCTACTGCTAGGTAAATGTGTTTTGATTAATAGTTGTCATTTCGGACATGGTTTTGCTAATTAGAACAGAAGTTTGGTAAAACTGGTTTAGCTATTTCTTTTTCTCAGTGACACTATTCGTGTATAGTGATTTGTCTTGATGCTCAATGACTCCGTAAAATATTGAGTCAATGAGCTGTTCTGATGGTGGAGTCGGGTGATATTCAACAGTACCCTGTAATAAAACAACGTAGGACTCGTTCTATTTGTCTTGACGAACAATTTATGGTAGACGATGTCTAGGGTCTCATGTAGAATTAATTCATAAGTAGAATTTGGCCTTATGCTTTGTACTCTTGAATGATTTGAAAATTAGTCTCTTCTACAGGAGGTATTACATGACTATACACCTTTTTACATAAACCCAAACCAGGATTATGAAAAACAGTTAAACCTATACAACAGTAAGCTGCGGCTCAATTCTCCACAGAACGCAGATTTGCAATTCAAAAATTATTGACGGTACACGCGCGAAAAAAGCATATTTTGGTCATTATATCACATGATATTTCCTTTTTTCAAATTGATATATGCGTGTTTTCTTTTTTCTTTTCAACCTCACCAAAATGGACGGATGGTGCGTGTACTGGTTAATTATTCCCCAAAATAACATTTTCGGTTTGTATTTGCTTTTTCTTTACATCGATTTGTTCTGGACTTTTAAATATGGTTGAAAAAAGCTACAACTAGACCGAGATGCCGATTTATTTAAGATACCTATCTACCTAATCTTATTTTCCCTCTGTGCTTATGATTTAACTACTTTTATAAAAAGGTCGTTACCAGTCAGCTTATATACTGCTAAAAGTAATAATATTTTAAGAGTATTGTCATTTGCGTATTTATTTTGAATAAAAAAATTACAATAAACTAACAACTTAATTAATTATCTAAATTTAAAACTAAATTAAAATAAATAAAAAATTTATATGTGGTTCATGTGGCATGGTGTCAAGAACACTGGCTGCATTCCCACGTCGAATAGCTACTGCAATCCTCCGCGTAAGATATGAGCCAGCCTTCTTGTCACCAGCGGCGTCGACAAGCCGAGCGGATATTATTTTTAGTTTGATTCAGTTTTCCTATTTATGAAAAAAATCCGCTCCTTTATGCCGATTTCAAAAGATTTTGGGCTCGTCCGGGATTTGAACCCGGGACCTCTCGCACCCTAAGCAAAAATATTACCCCTAGACCAACGAGCCAGCTGACAATTACTCTGTACATGAGACAATATAACAAAAGCAATAAAATGTAATGCTTTGATAAAAATATCTAATCAAAGGGTATAAAAGATAATCTTTATTAGTTGAAAACAAAATAAAATAAAATATTCTCTATACAAAACACCACGACGTATCAAAACCATTATTTTAAATATCAAATATCAAAGTCAGCTTTCACCCAGGACCCACAGATGCACACATGTAAATCAAAGTCTGCAGCCCAGGCGGAGCGCCACTACCACACGCAATGTGCCATCATCTAACAAAGTGCCCAGGTGAGACGATAGGAGTGCGAGCAACCATGCACCAGATTCCGGCTGTGATTCAGCCTTAAGTTGCGCCATTTTCATGCCTCTTCCATCGCTCATCAGAAGCCTTTAATTCATCTCAGCGCCAACGGAGTTTAATTTGTGGGCGTGAAGATGGAAAAAGGAATTGAAATAGTAATGGGTTGCATCGCATACCTACCTAGACATGATTATCAGTTTTAACGAGATGCGCAGAAAGAAAAGCAAATTACTTTGTTTTAATTCAAAATATTAATGACATAATTTACTGAGATTTGCACGTAGGTTGAAAATGAGGTCACTGGCTCTTAGAAGTGTTGCAAATTATTTGAATTGCAAAACATGCTTAGTGTGAAACACGTTGATGGGTCTTTGAATGTACCTGCTTTTAATCCTATACCACAAAATGCTACTTAATTAGCATAAGTAAACCAATCAATGTCGTCTTAGCTGCCTCTTGCGCGATTCAGTCCATGACACTGCTTACATTCCTCGAGAAATATATTGCGAATATTTTAAGTACGTATATCAATGTACTTAAAAATTAACAAGGACAAAATATGGGTAAATTGAGTACCTATGTGTTTTTTTTATATTTACCATACCTATATTCTTGATTTTTGATTTATTGAAAATTTTTCAGTATAAGTAACAAAAATATCCTTTATTTTTAAGAATTTTTATCAAATCTAAAGAATTTCTTTTAAGCCGCTTTAAATCTAAAATTCTCTGTCTGCTCCATTAGGGGTAAAGACATGAAAGTGCATATAAAATACGTTTTTACTTTAATATAGTAGCTTTTGATGTGTAATTTGCTTATTTTATATTGACATTGATCTTCTTTGCTATAATATACGTACCTACGTACCTACAATTCCTGACTGTCAGTTATAGTAAATATGTAGTGTTGTAAATTTGACAATTTTCCCTTTGTTACTTTAAGTTATTTATGTCCGAACAAAAATTGAACCAAAATAACATATCTAGAAAATACAAGTAAATATTTCACTAAACGAAACGTTTACACTGTCAACCGTGAAATTTTACCCATACAAATAGAGAGCTTTCAGTGTCTCATCTGTTATATTTATTCTAGAGAAACGTTTTTACTAATACAAAATGTTCTTTGTAAAGCGTTTGGTGAACTGGATTTTTTCTAACACAAATACATGATATGTATTCGTTTCTAAGATCTTTTATACAGCAGGTAGGATTAGGTTTTATTATGAAAATACGTTCCTGTTATAGATTTTCTTCGGCGTTGATATAAAAATGTGAAACTGTTTTCTATGATTATTTAGTAGGTGATATTATATCAAGAACTGACACTCTACTATAACAATGATTTGAACACGTCTAAAAAAAATTGGGCTCGTCCGGGATTTGAACCCGGGACCTCTCGCACCCTAAGCGAAAATCATACCCCTAGACCAACGAGCCGGTGCTGTGATACGTAAAATCTGAGAACTACTATAATTTGTTTAGTAATGAAATTATGTAATTTATTACAAGTAGCGGCATGTAAGTCTAGCGCTGAGTGAAATGTAGAGGGGATACTGCACACGGGTAAAGTTCTAATTTTTGACTATTTATAATTTTTGCTAAAGTTTCGTGCCGCTACCTGTTAATTAGACCACATTACAACCTTTTTAATTGATTGCTGGAAGACGCTGAATGCAGGCTGCTTCCGGTCAGTCGTCTTGGGGGAGGCCTATGTCCAGCAGTGGACTATCTGTGGCTGATATGATGATAATGAAGTCAGACAGAAAAAGATATTCTCCGTTTTTATACTATTATGTTTAGTATATCGTCGCATAGCGATTACTTCGCGATATGCCAACGACTTTATTATTTACCTGCAAATCCAAAAAGTCTATCTAAAATATTATTACACAAACTAAACCAAAAATAAAAAATATGATTGATCCTGTCCTATTAAGGTACATTCACGAGTACGATCGAATGGACACAAATGATACATAATTAATTGTTTTCCTCCTTATTATGATCTTTTCCTGTGACAACGTTATTTTCTGTTTTTCCGGGAAAACAAAGACATGGACTGATATTCGGTCTATATGATTTATGAGAGGCTCTACCTCCCCATTCGTAATAATATAACATATAAATGCAGTAGTCAATGTTATAAAAGATATTTCGAAAAACAACAATAAGAGGAAAAGTATGTTTTTCGTATGTGTTTTCTGTTTTTTTATTTATATTTCCATCACAATAACATTATCGTTGTTATAGCAGTATTTTTTTAAGAAGTTATCAGAAATCAATCCATTCATAGTTTAATCTATGAGTGGTCTTTTGAACATGACTTTATTTACTTTGATTTATTTTAAATTTGCTCAACAATATTTATTTCATTTTGATTCTATGGTACATACAATACTACTAATATTATAAATGCGAAAGTGAGTTTGTATATTTGTTTGTTTGTTACAATTTTACGCTTCAATTACCGATTTGATTTGGATGAAATTTGTTATGGATATAGTTAAAGACTCGAGGAAGGACATAGGGTACTATTTATTCTGAAATTCCCACGGAGAGCGAAGCCCACGGGCACAGCTAGTGAATAAATAAATGTCACGAGACTTTTGAAGACTACATCTCACGCTTAAAAAAAATTACCTTATTGGTTTTACAAAAATTTTGTATTTTTTTTGAAAAACCATCATTTTTTACAAAAATTTTACAAAAAATTTGTATTTTTTTTGTATTATTAATTCATTTATTTAAATAAAAGGTAAATTTTGGCTAAAGGCTGATTGAAGACCATTGTTTAATGTCGTGCAATTATAACCATTGCAAGTTTACTACTTTTAATTATATAGTCAGACAAAAATATAGAGTGGGCTCGTCCGGGATTTGAACCCGGGACCTCTCGCACCCTAAGCGAAAATCATACCCCTAGACCAACGAGCCGGTTAATCAGTTCATCAAAATAATACATTCGATTATCATTACAAAATGTAGGTAACAAGTTTACGTTTGACTGCCTTTCACTTATCAATATCATTTGGATGTTGAGCCGAACCGATAAGCTTCTATTAGGAGCCATAAAACCGGTTCAAGAATTATCTAATGTTTCGTTATGCGAGTGACTCTACAATCAGCTATGAAATACTTGGGCAATAAAGTATTTAAACATTACCTAGGCTGGCTTTGTAATCTCAGATAATAGGCACGACTGAAAAAATATTATACGCTTATTTTTTTTAGAAAATAAAAAACCAAAATACAGCGCATTTAAGTTTCGCGTGACGTCACGGCTAAGTACGATTTTTACATAGCGGTGACGCTGCAAACCCCCACTTGAAATTTAGATGCTAGAGATCTTTATAAATTTTTACTTTTTATATAAACTGAAAAATATATTTCTTATATTGTTTGGATAATGTAAAAGACGGACTAATTACATTAATACTTTTTTGACCCGCTTTTTACAATCTACACTACTTTTGTAAAAGACATAATGCTCTCATTTCGATAAAAAAAATATATAACATTAACAGCTATAAAAGAAGAGGAAACATGCACCGTTTCGATTCAAAACTAATATTAGGAATTAAGTTTCAAACCAATTATAGTACCTACTATAACATTATTTTAAATTAAAATGTAGGTATTAAGTTAATAATATGAATCAATTAATAATACAAGTCAACAGACAAATATAATTATATACATCAACCTTTTTTCAATTAATAAATGTATGAAAGAAACAAAAACAAAGTCCTGTTTTGACCTGCTTATCCTAAAGGGGTATAATTTCTAAAATACTAAATAAGAGTGAACGAGTTTTCTTAAATTAGGGCACCTGGGAACCCAATACCAATTTCAATTTCAATTGTAAAAGAAAGGTTTCTTCCAATTGGAAGTGGGCTGGTATGCATAATTTTATTTTATATAACAATTTATGCATCAATGATGCATAAGTAAATTATCGAGTATACTTACTTGTAGGTTGTATTATTTAGGCATAGTGTATTTTAATATGGTTTTTTTTTAAATAATTTTGAAGCCTTTTTAAATATTAAATATATTTTTTAAGTGTACACTTAGATATAAGTTGCAATAAATACAAATCACACTAATAGTTACATAAATTAAACCATAATTCTATTTCTGAATCATAATTTGACAATGATAAATAAATGCATAAATTTACATTCAAATAAATGCTAATAACTTTTCAGGGTACTTAAAATCACAATTATTTGGTGCTAGTATTACGTATTATACAGTGTTCATAACAAAACATGATATGAATGCTGTTATAAGTTTTCCTTAAATATAAAAATACCTGCATTTCATTATCATACACTAAGTATGTTACTAATTTAAAGAGGTCAGACTTCTTATAGGTTATAAACAAAAATTATAACCTTTTTATTACAATGTATGACTTATTCAAGGAGTACAGATTTTACGAATACAGATTTTTGTGTAGCAAAATTATGCTTTTCAAGGAGGACCGCCGTATAAAGGTGCTTATAATTTGGTCCCAACTTACCCTTTCCCTCGGTTATTTGATTGTGTCCTTGCCTCACGTTCCGTATCAAAATTACAGCTCTTAGACCTTCAAGAAGGGAAATCTTATTAGTAAGGGACTCAAGATGTAATTTGTGATTGTTATAAATTATACGCAATTATTGTACTTAGAGCAGTCGTGATCCCTTAATGTTAACATGTAATAGATATTAATTTGTAAAAAGTTAGTTCAACTAGTTGATATTTTATACAATACAATACAATACAAATACTCTTTACTGCACGATAAACAAAAGGAAATACAAAAAACAGAAAAAATTAAGACAGAATTTTGATACAAAGGCGGACTTATCGCATAGCAATCTCTTCCAGTCAATTTATTAAATTTTTATGTACATCAGCGCTTTTACGGATTGCGGTATGAGGATTATTATTGCAAATATCTTGTAGAAATGGGTAAATTTATTAAGGTTTTAGGTAAGTAATTTTTTTACTGTACAAAAAAAAGATACAAAATGACAACAACATAATAGTAGAAAGACGGTTTTTGCTTCGAGAATTGTGTATTAAATAGTAATTTATGTCAGTGTAAAAATAAATTTTGTGAGATGTGCACGTCAACCTTAAATAGCTTTCACCTATCCCGTTTCGACGTAGTTACTAATAATGATTTATGTTTATGTAAATAAATAAAAAAAAACAAACTGCTTAGTTTAATTTTTTTTATGTTTATTGCATTATTGATGATGTTAGTGATGTTTTTTCTCAACTTAAAACTGATGTTCTTACTAAACGAGTTGTAAATTAAATAAAACATTATTTTAAAATTAATATAAATTATGTTAAAGTTTATATTTTATATAATAACCAGGTTTTCAATATTACTAAAAGTGATTAATTATAAAGCCGACAAACGGTATACTAGAATGAACAAAGCAATATTTTATCAAAATTAAATGCATAAATCTGCTAAAAAGTTCAAAGGAGGAGGGTAGTAAATAATTAATTAAGACCAACCCCTAATGAGAGGAGAGAACCTGAAGTTTTTCAATCAAACATTGCGATCAACAAATTAAGTCGGTTAATTGTTTAGAAGTGAAAATATTTGTGCGAGATCAAAGAAAGACGGGCCCTATTCCCAAAACTGGTGAGTCGCCCAAATAATATGTACGATTTTCTTCAGTAGTAGGTTTTGGTGTCACATTTAATACTCGCAATAATAAAAAAATGTGATTGATATTTAATATTTTGATTTAACTCACGAAAATCTAATGAAATTCTACAGTCTCTAATTATAAGATTATGATCACTTCACGGATTTTCATTCATATAAAACTTTTTTTAAATATGGGCGTAAATCATGATTGCAATAATATGTCAATAGCATTACTCGACTCGAATGATACATAATTCTTATTCGATGGAGTTACAAGTTTTGTGTGACATTAATACCTTAAAAATAGACGTCCTGTTTACATGCAAATTACTTTTTCCATTTTACTCTTTGTTCGACGTGATTGTCGCCAATACAGTTGCTTTGTATTGGAAACGCTTATAGATTTTGTTTTTCTTTTTAATTTTATTGGAATGGTAATGATGCAGCAAAGCCATTTTACCCTTTTAGTTGTTTAAACTTAAAAAAAAAGTAAAAGGGGTGAGTTCTGAGTGAAATCAGTATCAAATTACTTACTGGAAGTCCACACAAGGATTTCCAAAACGATCAATTAGATGGAAGGCCTGAAATTGGTAGGTACCTATATTTCTGAAAAAGATAAAGTTGTACATGTCTACTATAAATTGTTCTGATATAAAGAATTAGTATATAAACGTTCATGCTGACATAAGATTTAAAGAATAATTGTATAATTAGCGACGTATTTTATGTAAGTTACCGATAAATATGAGACAGTGTATTTTATATGTGCTATAAAATATGATTTTCCTTACATATATAGATCTACGTAGCCCATTTGCTTCGTGGGCAAAACATCGTGCAAAGCAAAATTCTGTAAAAATTTAATAAGTACAATATTGAATAATAATAATATATTGCGGAAATAATATTAAGTGGTAAATTTATTCTAAAACTTCGATTGCTACAAAAATACCGGAAAAACTTTACCACCGACGGCGGATCTTTTTTCTTTTTTTCTGCAATTTTATACTCACCAGAAATTCATGATCAAGTTTTAATGTTATGCAATTTGTATAAAATGTACTGAGAAAATCTTTCTATGAAGTTTTTACTTCAAAGAAGTTTTCTTTTTTACTTTTGTAAATTGTTTGGAAAAATACATGGCAATTGCACTATAGTCTCAACTTTATAATTTACGAACCACTTCTAGTCCAGTTGTTAAATTAGAACATTCTATTCCATTAAGTATGTTTTCTGGATATAGTGTAGTGTAGTGAGAAATTAGAAGCGTGCTCTGTATTAGAGCACATTATTTTCTCGCACCGCTTACACATGATTTGGGGAGTAGCGACATTAGCTTATATAATAGCATATATTACCTTAGAAAAAACATAATGTACAGCTGTATATTGCAATGTTACTTTGACTGAGGGTTATTTTAATTAAATAACAAACACTGAAAAATCGCATACACGGTGATTTTTCATTGGTTTTGGAGCCGAAGCCCACTGCATAAGGATCGTTAGTAAGACCTCATTAGCTAGTCAAAATAAAAGTTCAGAAACTAAAAATGTTTACTAAAACTCGAAAGTAAAATCGTGAAATCAAATAGTAGTACCGTCGCTGGGCGCCGCCGGCCGAACGGCTGAGTTCATCGAGCGCACGCGACAGTTTTGACGGGCATAACTACGTGGTCTCGACCGAAAATCATTTTCGCAACTTATTTATTATAAGTCATACACAAATTTGGATTACGTATATGGATAGAAGAATTTATTTACTAAACAACATTCCTTTTTAAAAAACCAATGGAAAATCTGCGTTTATATTTATTCACGTTTAAAGCAAGTAGTATCACATTTTTTTTCTTTCAAAATGCAGCTTTTCTTAACATTTCATTTTATTTTTAACCGACTTTCAAAATAAGAGAAGGTTATGAATTGTTCGCGATCTCTTTTTATGTAAATTCTTTTTTGTTCGAAAGGGTATAATTGGTAGTTCCATAGAAATTTTATCAAAAAAGGATTGTGTATTTTGGAAAGTAGTAAAGTAGTAAAAGTAGAAAAAAAATGGCGTTTTTTTAATGACGCTTATTGATCTGCACTTCATTTTTTGTTGGCAGAAATAAGCTACTACCTATATCAAATATTTTTAGGCAGCTTAGGCTAAGGAAGCACGAAACAAAAGAAACTAGTACTTACTCAGTAAAAAAATATGTCTGGTTTTAAAAATATTACCTCCTAAAAAGTTGGACATTTAACTAAACATGGATACATGCTTTCTGGATATAAAACTCTGCCATAAGAACATTATTCCTCTGGTCTGTTTAATAGTTATTCAAAAAGTTTTCAGTATTGTACTAAAAACTTTAAAATTACTTTTGAAAGCGCTTAAAAGCAAGAGTTTCGAATTACCATAGATATATCTAACGATGGCAAAGATGCATTCCTTAGTCATTGAAATAAACAACTCGAGTAGACAAATAGAATATCTTGTTCCCATTTTGAGTCCGCATTTTTCGCAATTTACCTCAAATGTCTAAGATGTAGCATTTATAAATAGGTTTTGTTCTGATATAATCCTTCAAAAGTTAATGGAATTAGGGCTTACGTCACGTATGCTATGTATGTAAATTTGTGTGCTTTCGCCCCTCTATTCCGCCACATATTCTTGCAAACTATTGCTAGCCCGTCACGGCGTTTACTCACTCTCATTACAGCCACCAAAATAGCTGTGATAACATATAATATGTCCTTTTCCATGCTACTGCAACTACATTGGTTGCATTCTCAAGAAATATAATGGCATTTGTTTTTATATACAGATTTATCATTACGTCTTTATTCCCAACAGGGTAGACGGGGCGGGGCTTATTTTATATTTATACAATAATAATTATTTAATTTAGTCGATATTTGGGGTATTTTTCTAAAAGAATGTAATTTGTTACATAAATTTTCGTGTGTTAAAAATATCTTCGTATAAAATACAAAACTTCGCAACGTAAACCATGCACTATATCGTCTCCATAATTTTCACTCAGTATTCACAGGTAGTTTAAAACTTGGCTGGCATTCAAATACGAGTTTCGCTTTAACAGCCCCTTGAATGGCTTACACGAATTTTATACCGGGTAATTTATTGTTATACGGCCAGAGGTCCTACTATTTACTGAGAGTGCGATACCGAAGGTCTTTTAAGGGTTTAATAATGAACGAGAATTTAAAAAGAAGGCGAAAATGCGAATCATGTTAACAGGCGATGCGGCTAGCAATCACTGATTGCTTTTCCATCTTCTCGCCCACCCACCACAACGTTAAAAGTGGCTTTTGGGTCTTGCGACCCTGGGCAAAGAGCCGTAAGACCCAAAATGCTCTGTCTGCCCCATTAGAGATTAAGACGTGATAGTATGTATTTATGTATTATAGAGCGAAAAGGATATGGCCTGAAACTCGTTAGGGCTCTTACAGACAGTATGCCGACATTTGTGCGCGACACATGTCGGCGACCGTCGGCGACCGTCGGCGACATGTGTTGCGCGACAGTTTATAGCAGTACGTGACAGGAGCAGACCTTTGTCACTCCCCATTTAGGTATTGAAAATATACTTAAATTAATATTATGCGCGCGACGACCACTCCGGAGGGGTAAATTTAGTGACATAATCGTATGTTTGGAGTAATAGAATGAAATTGGCTTGCAATGCACTTCTAGGTATCGAAACGAAACGGTGTCGAATCTGACTCAAGCTAAATTATACCATATCGCTAACGACATTGAGTAGATATCTCTCTGAATTCCTTTGCTGAGTAAGATTTATGCTCGTAACTATACATAATCTATGACATAAGTAACAGTAGGCAACTGCCGTGCGACATCGCGCGGGCGCACATACTAGTGATAGTCGATGATAGTGTTGCGTGCATACATACTGTCGGTCCTCTCTAAGAGCCATAGGGAAAGAGGATATAACAAAAGTGACTGGTTAGTTGTGGAGATTTTCCATCTTTGTGTAGACGCAAAAGTATACTGTCGAACATGGGACTAAATGTGCCTGATTGATGTAACTAAATATGCTATGATGATGACAATAATATAATTTATTTAAGTATAAAAAAAGTAAAATATTGTAAACCTGCGTTAGAGTAAGTACTCACACAAACTGTTCCAAAAACGCCATTATTTACCAATTTGTGTATAAAGCAGTATCGTAAATATCGTAAATACCATTATTATTCATATTTCATTTTCGTATCGCTTCAATTTAGTACCGTCCCTCAGCTGCTTGTTAATTATTCTGAAAAACGTAAACGTTCTGAAGGTCACTCCCTCCATAAAGGAAACGAGTTTTCGCCATAAATCTGTCCGTAACACTTGATTACACGCCTGTACCTAAGAATGCCGAGAGCACAGAAGTGAGTTTCAACTGTTGTCCTAATTTCCATCAAGAGTCACACAAACAATATGCTACGTAAAGGCATCATCATCATCATCATCATCATAAGTTCTTTTTGTCTCCACTTCAGGAGCACGACTCTCTCTGTACTATCCGACTAAACTTGGCCAGAGCTGCCAGAGGTCTTGGCCTACACTCTCCACGCTGGCCAGACGGGTAGGAGAGGTCTCATTGATGTTTATAAGCTTTGTTTAGCTTGTATTCCCTAAGTCACCTTCTACGACATCCACGGGAGGTCTTGGCCCTTATTCTACTCTGCCAAAAACCACACGGCAAATGCATAGGTCATAATTATGTTTTTAATGCGACTGTCGCTGACTGTCGCCAAACAGGGTTGCAAGCATATTGTAAATCGTCTGTTAAAGCCCTTGAGCGACAACGGGCGTCCTTTAGACGCCATTGATCCCGGTTGTCATCATTGTATGGCATTCATCAAGCTATATCAGATGCTTTAAGTAGCTTAAAATTTAAAACCAGTGTTAATCACTCACGCACACGAAAAAAAAAAACAAATATATAAAAAAATAATGTTGCCAAAAGCATCTGTAAGATAAATTTAGTCTTTACACTGGCGACTTTTTAAAAAGCATGACATATTACTGGCGACTTTTCAAAAAGCAATGACATATTATAGTTTCACAGGAGAGTTATTCGCGAATGGTCTTAAATGCAAATAGATTTAATGTAGCAAATACGTTAATTAAGATTGGTTTTTTAAGGTACTTTTAAAATTCTACTTTAATACGAGTACTTAACCTTTACTCTCTTTAATTTATTCACGTACCTTGTGGTGGCATTTAATGTATACAATCAGCAGCACCAGCTAATTGCAGATTGTTGAAAACTCCATAAATAAAATTAATTCAACATTTTGTTTTGCTCCAACTTAACCTTAAAGGGTAAAAGTGTTATTGCTGATTTATTTAACTGTCTTAAAAATAACTTTAGAATTTTCTTTTTTTATGTTAAGTAACAAAAATTAATAACAATTTTTTTTTTACTAATTTCACAGATTGAGCTAGCCGCAAAGTTAGTTCTAGACCTGTGTTATGGGATACTAACTCAACGATGCTATATTTAATAACAATTACATATTATATAGATAAATATACAACACCCAGGTCAATCTCAAGAAAAATATATTTTCCATCTTGACCTGACCAGGTATCGAACGAGATCCTCGCCGATGTGATAGCCTGGCATAATGACAACAATTTAAATAAATAAGCATTAACAATTAAACCTTAAATTAATTCGTAATTGAAATCATTTCCCCTTGTTTCTGACGTGAACATAAAATATTTAATTTCAACTTCGAACATCGCAATAAATATCGGAAGTTCGGAACCCGCGAATGAATGAAAATGGAAAGTGTAGACATCAAGTGCTAAAGCAATTTTACGTTTTTATTTGCTCGCTGTGAAGCTCAACACTTGCTCTGTTTAATTTGCTGTTGATATTTCGATGAGATTTTTTTTGTAGATTAATTTCATGTTGGAAGTTTTCTTTCGAATATGTTAGTAGCCAACATTTTGCTTGAGTAGTTTTGGTAGGTTGAACTTTTCAGCCAAGCATTTATTGTATTTTTTTTTTCAAAATGCAATTATGTATTTAAAACGAAACATTATCAAATTAAGTTTTGATCTAAGAAATAAAAGTCAATTCAATTCAAATATATCTTTATATCATAGAATATTTATAATATCTCTTAGTAATCGTCATTGTTTTGTTGTACAATTGTTGACGTCAAAAGGTTACTTACAGCTGAGTTTACTACCGCTTCCAAGGCGCTAGTGCAGTTTAAAATAACCCCATTGTTCATATTATACAACGTGTAAGGGACATATCTATACATACCATTCAAAGTAATATAAGTATATTATTCACTTTAGTAACATGATAATAAAATAACAGTAAAAAAAGAAGAGAATCAATATGTCCATACAAATTTACCGAGCGTCTGCACACTTTAGTATGGAAATGCCGAAATTTATTTTTGTTTTTTGACTGTTATTTTAATTGCATTATAGTATATAAGTAAAGTGATCAAGTATATATAGCCCGTGGTTTGTTATTACGAGTATGTGCCTTTCACGTTGTATTAGAACTACGTAATGATATGCATATCTTATACCTTTAAACGAGCAATTCTTGTATATTTGTATTTAAATTTATTTCGGAGATCTCTGAAATGGCTTTAACGGTTTCGCTGAAATTTGGTATATGGGAGTTTTTGGGGGTTAACAATCGATCGAGATTAGTCTAATGTTTGGGAAAATGCGTGTTTTCGAGTTTTCAAGCGTTTTTCTTTCCACGCAGAATATGATATAACCAGCGACCGAGCAAAGCTCGGTCGCCCAGGTACTTATTATTTATTTATGAAATATTTGTTTCAATAAATAAAATATTATAAATATCTTGTAATCAGTAAGCGTTAAAAATAGCATAAATTTGCATTGACTACATATTTTTAAGTACCTATGTTACCAAAATGATCTCTTTTTACACGTTACGTACGTGAAAAAAGAGAATAATAAAAAAAGTTATTCGCGTGCGTCAAAAGTACCTTATTACATAACGTATGACGTAGATGCTAAAAGTTTGTACAGGCAGCTCTGCGGCTCGGAGCTCTATAAAAATATTCCACAAGCTCACGTGGCAGGTCGATAAAGCGATCATAAATTTTATTTAAACTAAATGTGTTTTAAAAATTATTACTTCTTTACCCATAAGTTGAATAATAAAATAAGTCATTCGCTTGCGCCAAGCACAACTAAAAACTTAAAATTAAAACTAATAAAAACAGAAAGACTTCGTGCCAGCTCTGCGAACATATAACTCTGTACAAATATTCTACTAGTTCACGTGGCAGGTGGGTAGCGATCGTAAATTCCCAACTTTCAGCTTTATTTAAACTGGGATTAAAATGCGCCGTAACTTCCGAACCATAGAGCAGTCCTTTTATTTTACGGTTTATATTTTCAATTTATGGATTGAACATGCGATTAAATCTTTTAGAACGCTTTAGGTTTTAGCGAGAGCATGTTCTGTCTGGTTAATGGCAGGATACTAGTTTAAATGTTTTATATCTAACATACCGTCCATAGACATAAATCGAATAGATTTACTTTATAAAACGTCCCGTGGATGCGGCGCTATGTTTTTGTGTGGGTCTTACTTTTTGATGAAAACGCAATGAAACGTGAATCATTGTCTGTTTTCTTTATGCTTTTACAAAACTTTTGGACAGCTCGCCTTGAGTTTGCCGTGTGGTTTCCGGCAGAATGAATAGGGCCACTGCAAGCCCTCTCATGAATATTGTACAAAGTGACTTAGAAAAAACAAGGTAAACAAAGCTTATAAACATCAATGAGACCTCTGTAACCCATCAGCCAGCTTGAAGAGTGGAGGCCAAGCCCTCTGGCTGCTCTGGCCAAGTATGGCTCTGGTAGTACAGAGTCATGCTCCTGCAGTGGAGACAAAAAGACCTGATGATGATGATGAGATCGCATTAATATTCTTTCGAGTTTACGTAAGTGCACTAATTTGGTCAGTATTTCTAGACGTATATTCACAAAAAATCTGCACCTTATATTAGTTATATTGTATACCGCTACTGATTTTACTACAAATTGCATAAACTTTCCTTAAATCGGTAGCGGGAACATATTTATTAATTAATGTAAGCCTATGAGGGCTAGATACATATACGAGTTTCACTTGAACATTATCATTTCAGCCGCATAACGTCCACTGCTGTACATACGCCTCTCCGAAGGATTTCCAAAATGACCGATCTAAATCTCTAAAAATGTTTAAATGAAACTTGTACATATTTTGTACTCTCGCTAATTTATGCTTCAAGTGAAGCATGTGGTATGCAACACTTACGGTATCAAACTTGCTGTAAATTGTTATAGTTGCTATGATGTAGTTGAAAAGTCATTTGTCAACATTATGACGGGGTTTGCTAACGATATTAGAACTTAAAAGTAAAACTTTGCGATAGCAATATTCCACTTTATTTTTAAGAACCGACCTTGTATTTGTTTGTCCATGATCTTGTAAAAAAACGCTTGCTCTTGTCGGTGAAGTTAATACCTACATCCATATTACATTTTATACACAAGAAGGTAAACAGTATTATAAGGTTCTAAGTTTTAATACATAAAAAATGGACATAAGCTTTTTTAATTAAATTGACTTAATCATAAATTTTTCGGGGTTTAGTGCTGCAACCCTCTTTAAAATAAATTATTTGAAAGGAAACGCAGATATCATTTTAAATTTTAGTCTAATAGGGCCCTAGATGACCCTTCAAACTATTTTATGTTGACCGTTTAAATTGTAAGAACGTGTAGCTTTCTAAGCTTATTTGCTAAATGCGGCTATTTTTCGCAAATTACTAAGGGCTCTTACAGACGAGCGCCTCGCTAGTCAGATTTCCACGCTGCCTAAAGACATCTGATATGGCTTAGCGGGTGTAATATAATAATCACTGGGTTGCTTAGCTTGCAAAATCGCTAGTAATGCGTTATGATGTTTCGGAGAGTTTCGGAGAGTTTAGTAACTGCATGTTTATTACTGATTTCAAAGGGTTTATATGACATGACAATATGTTGAAGATAGAAGAGCATAGCCATATCGAAGAGTATATGTTTATCTAGATCTAGGATAATAATCTAGGTGTTCTAAGAAGGTTACAAGGGTTGAGTGAGACAATAATGAGGGCGTGTATCTTAACTCTTTGCACACACGACAGCGTACTTAAGTCCTGGTAGGTATGACGTACGTGCTGGTAGGTATTATTTCAGAGTTTTGTATGTTACAAAAGGCAAACTATTCTTGTTATACCGCATACCTAATTAAGTCGGACGGAAGCAATGTGTGTAGTGTGATTTACAAGAAGCCTCATTAGCCCTGGTTTTACCTGTGCTTTACTGAAAAGGTTATCGGAGATCGGACGCCTTCTGCTTATTTATACCTTCTATACTAGGCTAAAGGGCCATTTAGTTGTTTTTCCTCACAAGCATTTCTATTCGTGACAAACTTAGCTTAACTTATATGTAGGCCAGTAATGTGAAACCTATTTTTAAAGGAAATACTAACGGAATTACGAGTACTAATCACAAAAACCCTTTGTTTCGTTTAAAAACTAGAAATATTGTTTATTACTTCATTGTCAACTTTATATCCTCAGGACTTGATTACAGGTAGAGCAAAAAGATTTTTGTTGTATTTTTTATATCAAATAAATTAAACATTTTTAACATTTTTACCTTTTTTATAAAACATGTTATACCTAGTATTGTTAATTTTAAATCGCTAGGCGAGTCGATAGTAGTTATACTGTATGTCAATCTCTTTATGTAGTGTTAGCCACTAAGGCATTTAAAATATTTAAAAAAAAAGATTTCTGGACTTTGAGCCCAGCCGCATATTACCTATGAGATTTTTCAGTCAATATATAGGTATTTCTGACGCCCGCCGAAAGGCCCTCAGCTATTTGTTTTTTTCAAGCCCTCTCAATCCTCGCACATTATTAGACATATTCGAATTTTGATAATACGCGCGGTATAGAACAGAACATAAAGGCCAGAGTGCCGTCAGAAATATTCTGACCGAAAATATCTTATAATATGCCTAAAAATACTCACCGGCCACTGTAACCTTAGCCCAACATCTAACATTCCTCGAATATTTAGCCTCATCCTCAGCCTTCAAAACACGTCGAAACTTCCACCTGCCGACGTAAAAACAACTTTTTTAATTATTTCCCCTCATTTTTATGCCAAAAACGAAAGATTCTAACAAGCTGAACTTGAACTTTGTAACGGCATTCCGTGTGTTTGCAAAATAAATCTTACTCGGCAGTTTCTCATTCCGGACATATTTTTGGCAAAATATTTTTTAATTTTAGATCCGCCTTTTTCTGGGTAGCTTTATAGAGAGAGTTATAGAATGTATTTTTATAATGGGTATGACTCTTCTATTTACATAGTGGTTTTGGTACTGGAATAGAATTGTTTAGTGCTTTAAATATAATATTTAAAATTATAATCAGCAGTAATATACATTTCAAAATTCTAAATGTTATATTATTATTAGTTTTACCCCATTTGAAAGTATGACCAGTTTATTTGCCAGGCAAATGAAGAAAAAACCCGATGAGACCATCTAGTATTGAGTGGCAGAACTACGTATTCCGATCGAAGTTAAGTGAAATTATTTATTAGGTTTTAAAAAAAACGGTTTTTTAGCGTTGGCCCTACAGACAGACAAACATTAGCGTGAAAATTATAACACGGGGGTTTGTCGGGGGTTAAAAATCGTCAAAATAACTATAAATTTCCTTTCAAAGTTTGCTAAGATTAGAATATTCAATCTACAAAGCTAACGCAACAAATAGGTATTTCATGAAAACAAAATCACAGCTTTGCAAAAATAGAGCCCAAATTTCTAAAGTAGCTTGCAAAATGAAAAATAACCCTTAGGAGCGCATATTCTAAATATTTCGGTATATTTTGCAAGCTGATACTTTGTTGCACTACCCGTCCGTTTAAACCGCCCGGGTTTATGCCAAAAAGCTTTTATAATTAAAACATAAGTCCATTATTGTGAATATCTCGCCTCTTTTACGGTTGGATAAATAGAGGTTGGCAATAAGCTCCGCGGTTTTGAAACAAGGTTTATAGTATAGGATCTCACTGCTACATTTATCAGAACTATGTCTGAGTTTATTTATTTTTATACGCACCTTTACTGACCGTGAAAAAAAAATATTTAATTTAAAAAATATGTTTGCTTTTAGTTGGTATTAATTGAAACTACTTTGCAACATAGACAAGTTGCTATATAAACTAGTATAAAGTTGCGTACTAGGATTTTAATTTAAATTTAATTTAACTGTCGCTAAATAATAGTAGATTATTAACCAAGGGGATAAAGCAGTGTCTTCTTTCGCGGGTGACGACTTAAATCGCGAGCGCAACGAAGGACTCGAGGTTTACTCCCGAGCGAAGCGAGGGAGTTCAATACTTAAATCACGAGCGAAGCGAGGGATTTAGGACGAGTCCTGAGTGTAGCGACGGATTTAAATTCACCCAAGACTAAGACAGCTTTATCACCGAGGAAAATACTCTACTTTTCGTACCATTTGCGAAAAAAATAAAGACTATAATAACAAGAGATAAGCATTTATTAATTAATAAATTGTAAATAAATACAGGTACGCAGCCAGCTTGGCCCTTTGCTTCTTCTTTTTGGAAAATTAAACAACTGGTTTACACAAACAATAACGGGAGTTTTTGGCGGGAAGTCAATGGGTTCAGTTGAAGTTTGCTTTAAATTATTTTGCAAATTTATTCTAGTGGATTTTATAATATGAAATTGGTGTAGTTTGGTGTTGTAAATGCTCATTCTTATGGACAATGTGTAAAATGTTTAAAGTGGACTGTCATAGTGCGGCTGTAGTGATATTTAATTTTCGGACAGCGGTGGGCGTCTTTAGGCGCCATCTGTCACTCAATCGGTTATGAAAACCAGTGGACTCGTATAGATTTGTCGCCAGAAGCTCCCTTGAAGCAATCAAAGGACCTGTACCAACCTTCGATTCAGTGCCGTAAATAGCCTTTTTTGCGCCCAGTGCGAGCTTCTATAACTGCGCCCTTGTTTTTTTAGATATTATAGGTACCCTAGAGCAATGCTATGTATAGGTCTACTTTATTTCATTCAGGATGATAAAATAAAGCACAAGGAACTTGGTGTTGGTAGACCAATTATTTAATATTTTTGGAAGAAAAATCTATTTTTTAAGGAATTGATGTGGGCAAACAAGCAGATGAGCCATTTGATGTTAAGTGGACCCTTCGCCTATTATACCACCCACTGTGTCTCACTCACTAAAACTCAATCGCAAGTTCACCAGTGCAAATGCGTTGCCCACCCTGATCTTGAACTTATCAGGAGCAAACCGAAAAAATAATAGTCCTGCCTGATCTGGCCGTTCTTGCGCCCCCCAGAGTCTACGCCCTGTGCCTGGGCACCGGTGGCACCGCCCTATTTACGGCACTGCTATAGTTAGGGTTAGGAATAGGAATAAAGAAGAGATAAATGAAGACGGGCTCTAAAAGACCGCAGTATCCAGAGCCGTACTTTAATTATTAAAAAAAAAACAAACAATAACATGACTTGATTTAGTTGTTTATTTTATGAAATTTAAGTGGTTTTCTGGATTTTGCGGATACATGTTGTCGATTCAAAATCGTTATTTTTTAACGCTTAACAATATAGAAATGATTTCAGTTCAGTATAAATTTCGGTAAGTATTATAAACTTAAACCACATTCTCCCCCTAGAGGATGAATGAAATTCAGTACATTTTTCTTTCCTTGTTTTTAACAGATTGAAAATGACTATTGTTATGCTCGCTTTTTGAGCCATAGAATGTGACTTTTTTGAGCAAGTGGTACGAAAATAAGTATATTGCCTTGTGGTTACCGGCAGAGTAGAATAGAACCACTCCAGGTTTTCCTGTGGGTGTCGTAGAAGGCGACTTAGGGAATACAAGCTAAACTGATGATGAAAACAGTATAGTTAATATTATTTCAATCTCTTTAGATCTCTCAATAACAAACGGTTGTTATATGTTATAACACAGTATATTCTTGCTCATATATAAAAAAATATGCATTCTGATCTTATGCTAGAAGTCAGTAATTGAAACATAAAGTATAATAATATTTTAGGAGTGTTTCGTAGAATTAACCCAGACCTATATTTTACAGATATCATGTGTTTCGATTTCATTAAAGGAGGTCCAATTGTACACAATACAGAACCTGATGTGCAATAAATTTATCCTATAAAATTAGTTTCTGCCTCTTGGGAAAAATATTAGTAATACCTAAAGTAGATTTATAAGATAAAATCTTTTAAAGCAAAAAGAAATATTCTTATCTTTATTAACTAGTTATGTTCTTTTCTTTCATTTTCTTTTTATAATCGTTTAGCTGTCCGCTAGATATTGCCAATAAGGATCCTAGGTCTAAAATAAATTGTTTAGTACTGCTAAAAAAAAGTCCCAATATAATGGCACTTGTCATGATCATGTCCATTTTCAAAGTGATTTTAGATTGATTATTGCGGAAAAACTGATATTAAGAGCGCTATTTGACTCCAAGAAACTATGACGTCATTAGTCTTTATTTTATACAAATTCCATAAAAAATGATTGTTTTGACGTTAAGAGAAAGTATCTGATGTGGATTGATGGAAACTTCCTTATTACTGGCTAGAGCTATACAATGGGTCAAAGGTTTTTTTTCTAATACGTAACTTAACATACCTATAATACTTACTGTCTGTAAGAGATAGGTCACCACTCGACAGAGAGAGGTGGCGACAACATAGGGAAGCTTATGCTCAGCACTAGGCAATAGAAAGGTTGGGATTGTTAAAAAAAAGTGTTATCTGCAGAAAAAGTAGCCTGTGTGTTAATCCGGGGTGTCAGATTCCTGCATACAAAATTTTATCAAATTTGGTCCAGCCGTTTGCGCGTGAAGATGTAACAAACATACACATAACACACACACTCATTAACTTTCGCCTATAAAATATTATTGTGATAAGAGTGATAATACAAAACCTATACAGATACATTTTCACGTCTATATCCCTGACAGGGCAGACAGAGCCCAGGGCCGTAAGACCCAAAGGCCACGCTTAGCGAGATAGTGGGCATTCCAAAACCTACCACTGAATAAGAATAATCTTTATTGAATATATCTTACTTAACACACACATGCTATTAAAACTAAACATAAACACATACAAAAACAATAGTCTGTGTGATTTGCAGCAATTCAAAAGGTCAAAGCTCATCGTAAACCTTTACTTACAGGAGTAAGTAAAGCGCTGGTTTTCTGCTATGACCTGAAATTATCAACTACCTTATCTTAGCATTAGCGTACTCGAATGCATGCTGCGCAGTGCTGTTTCCGAATCCATGGCGCTTTAGATTTTACTTCTCCAAATACGATATGCATCGAGTACCGCAAATATTGCTTATTTATGAATAAAAGAGTCATTCAAAAAACGATCACGTACACAATTTTTTATGCATCACGCTACGTGGGTCCAAGGAGTTCTTAAATTCCAAACTATACGAGCAGGGCATATAGTTACGACAGATTTCCCTGAGGAAGAGCTTCGATGCTCCAATATTACTGTCGTCAGCATAAACTACGGGGTTGTAGGGCAGCACATGAAATTACGCATAATCGTAGCAATTTCGCTCCTATTACCGCTGTACAAAGTTGCATTTAAGGTAATTTGATGTGGAGTGCAGCGGTGTTAGAAGAAATACGTCGGCATAAATGTATGTTTATATATGTATGTATTTGTTAAAAAATACAGTATCGTTGAGTTAGTATTCTGTACACAAGTCTCGAACTTACTTTGGGGCTAGCAATTTGTCCCTATATATTTATATATATTATAACTAGTCCTGAACCCATCACTTTGTTATCTTTTTTCGAAGTTGTTTATCGGATTTCAATATAATTGTCTTCAAAAATGATTAGTTATTATTGTAAAACAAAATCATGTTTAAAAAATACAAAACAAAAGTTAAAAATGTTATTTTTTGACATTAGTAACAAGAAATAATGTAATTAAGAGTTTTCTCGAAATTTTATTTGTTCAAATTTTGTCTAATTACAAAGATATGTTTTAACATTTACCTTAAATTATATCAAACACGTCCATGCTTATTGAGGTAATTAAATTAGTGGAACAATTTCCAAAGTTTATTAACGCCATTAAATTTGGCAAACCAGTAACTAGCCACTTCTGACATTGACATTACCGACAATGCACGCAATATACATCTATGTGACTTGTGCACAAAGTTGAAAATTGATTGCGCACTAAACTGCATAGTCAATAGTGAATTTGATGGTCCATAAATTGGACGTTATGAGGTTGTTCCAGTAAATAGAATGTGTCATTTAGGTAGTAGTCGATTGAATTTTCAAATTAAGCTTCAAATGCAGTAAGAAGGTGTTTTTTTAACTCCCGAGGCAAAAAGAGGGACTTTACAAGTTTGATGCCAATGTCTATCTGTATGTCTATAATATATAAGAATATAATATAAGGATAAACTGATTTCAATGCGGTTTTTTGACATGTAAGCAAGTTTTTTTACTATGTTTAATGCAAATCGGTTCAGCAGTTCAAAAGTTATTAAGATAAAAGCTTGAAAATCATTGATTTCATCAAATAAATTTATCAAGGTTGTCACCAGTTGACTACTTACCTTTCTGATCCATCAGCCATTATTTTGTTACGTTATGTGCTCCGTCTGCTGTTATTTCAATGAGCTGATCCTCATTTGTTTCCTACCAGACGTTCATAAATTTATACGTCCAGCAGTGGACTTACTGTTGCTAAAATGACGATAATATAATAATAAAACCAAATTCTTTTATTTTGTACCAAATTTTGACAAGCTCTAGAACAATCTTAGATATTTTATCTTAAATAAAATTGAAAATCGGTCCTAAATTGATGGAACCTCCTCCTTTTTGTAATTCGGTTAAAAATAGAAACTGCGACGTAAAGTTTTCACATCAAAATGTTCGTGTAAATATAAAAAAAAAGGATGAACGTGGGATTCCCATCAAAATCATGGGCCCAAAGTTGAAAACGATGCCAAACATTGTTACCGACACTCTCTCTCCATTACCGCAGAAAGGTCCCATCCAAGGCCCTATAAAAAACAAGCTCAGTGCACTATCAACTTTATTATCTCCAAAACCGTCCACCACGGCCATCGAACCCCTAAGACCCTAACTGGGTCAATCTCCACACTTACCGTTTTCTGTTGCGTAAACAAGGCGCGTACGTGCGAGACTCGGTTCGAATCCCGGGAGGGAATTAAGTTACTCCTTTGTTGTTGCTCTTTCAATGGAACCTATATTGTTTTCATCTTAACGATCAAGGAGTCTATAATTACTCTCTTTGTTACAATTTCACGAGCGAGGCTTTGACGGTTGAGTTGGGTTTGTTGAATTTAGAGAAGATATATATAGAATGATGGGCTGGCGATGGGATAGGCTTGTGAAGAAAATTTCAAGTATTGAGTAACTAAATACTATTGAGTTTATCTCAAGTAGAGTTCGGGATTATTGTCACATGCAACATTTAATAGAACCCTCAAAATTTTGCCGGCCTCCGTGGTTTATTGGTATGCTTGTCCGCCACTCGGAGTTTCTGGGTTCAATCTCTTGGATCTTAGGTTGCATTTATTCATTATAAAATATAGCATCGTTGAATTAGTATCTTACAACATAACCCAAGTTAACTCAAAACAGGCATGACAAATGGAAAATATCTTTGGCCCATCGCATCGGTTAGATTATTTAAAAAAATATTACATTTGAAAAACGGACATTACCACCAAACTTCACGACTGATTTTGATAATATACTCCTTGCAAGTATACCCTTTTAAACAAAAAAGAATTTTCCAAATCAGGTCAGGATCTCCGAATAATCGGCGAAAATCCTCCTCATTTTTTTGGAAGTCAGTTATAAACAAGTACGTATGTACGTTTATATGTATATCATCTATCAGCACTGCCGGTGGCATCCATTGCTAGCCTGCTTCGAAGTATGCGAACTGGGTCAGAAAAAGTATTTTGATAAATAATTTCATTTTTAACTGCAGAAAAAGTAAAGGGTGGCATTAATCCAGCAGTAGGGGACATCGACAAGAAAAGATATTAATGCCTTATTACTAAAAATTATCAATTGTCACAACAAGACCAGCGCTTAAATATACAATAAACATCAGTGTTTCTATAATCTACGTTTAATATTGTCTTCTTCTTCTTCATCAGGTCTTTTAGTCTCCACTGCAGGAGTACGACCCTCTCTGTACTACCAGACATAATATTGTCTAATGGCCACAAATTTTTCTCTTTGAGATGGGATTCATTGACTGGTAGCAGTTGTTAACGTGAGATTTTTAATCGCTTGAGTAAACCTCCAATATTCTTAAGTCTGTGATTGCTGATGGTTGTCCGTGAGGCCAAGGTTTCCCTTAACCATCTATTACTAAAGTATTTTCGTCGCTTGTCTGCTTTACAAGAATTTGTGGGGCTTTACTACCACCGGCCAGCGCCCACCCCGCAGCCTTGGCCTTTTCTAGTAAAGCCCCAGAAATTCTTTTGAAGCATTTTTATAATATCAATTAGCTCTTTTTTGTTCAATACATCGATGTCAAGGTACCTATGAATTTATAAGAAAACGTTACTGAGTTTATAAGAAAGGTCAGTATTGCTGTTGTCTGTATACCTATTCAATATAAATAAATTGTTGTATTGTGTGAATTCAGCTGTTTCCTCTGGATCTCATCTGACACGGGTCGCGTCGCTTTCTGACACCGGAGTGGCTTAACGCCATGCATCATACTTGAAGCGCCTTTGTATGTTTTGCCCTATATTTCTGTATCATTATCAGCAAATAAAGAAAAAATGGTGATTTTGGTCATATGATTTGGGTAATATTTTTTGTTTAAAGTAGTTAAGTAGTAATTGTACAGAAATGCATAAACGCTGTGGACATCTTTAATCGTAGATTTTGCAAATCTGGATCTCATCTGACATGAGTCATAATATGGATAAAATTGCTTAATGATAATATAGTTGAAGAGATACAACTGGTAAACTTATAGTTTAGCTAAACTTCTATCAATTTTCATCGAAAATACTTACATATTCAAAACTATATCAGGGGAGTATTTAAGAGTCCCTTTACCACAGACTTTTTCATACAAACGTAGTCTAGCTTTTATTTTGCAATTACATCAGTAAGTCAGATTTCGGAAAAAAATGTTATTTCGAAGAAATTGCATACACCTAGGCATACTACTAACTAGTTTTCAAATTCAAAATATGAACGTGAAAGAAAATATAAGGCTGTAAAAATTTTTCATACTGATGGTCAAAAATGATATATTATCTATATTCTTCTTTAAGTTCATATTTTGACTGCAAAAACCAGTTATATGCCTACATATGTACAATTTCTTTGAAATCACAAAATTTAATGTAATCTGATACGTCGTTTTAAAATTAAAGCTATACCATGTTTGTTGAAAAAAGTCTGATTCTGTTAAAGGTAAAAGAACTCTTAACTAAGTCTCACACAAATTTTAGAATTGCGAATTACTTAGGAATATCCAAATAAATAGTCGTCGTTTACTTAAGCTTATGACAAGGCCATGTCTACTCTTAGACGTATTCTAGGCTTAAGATAACACGATAAGCTTATTTGTAGGATTGGAACGTCATAAACTACTAATCTAACTCATGTGATACTTTGTTACAACGTCATTACTTCTATAGAACAACGTCTATCATTAGATTAACTGCACCAAACTCAAACTGAATCCGGAAACACCTTGCAGCCGAGTTTTAGTCCCTAGTGGTCCAATATTACAATTCCAGTCCGGAAATATGAATTTCTTAGTGGTAATACCAAACTGAAACAAGCAGTTCTGTTCTAAGACTAGGGAGTGAATTATGAAGTCGACTCGAGCTAAATGGGAGGAGGAGTAGATAGCCTAAGTGAACTATTAATTTGCGTAAGCATACTTGATAGGTTAATAGTCTCTCCAATGATAAGGTATGCAAGTCTGTATTGTGTACCTAACAGAAATGGAGTGCAGGGTGTTGAGACGACGTCTCACAGATAAAGTGCATCATATCCTGGACCGAAATTTGTTAAGCAACCCATATGAAATATTTATTGACATATTCATTAAACATAAAATGCGTTTAATCAAATAAACATCTCGGTGAAGGTCGTTCTATATCAGAATCTTAGAACAATGACTCGTTAGGTCGATTGCACATTTTGGGCATTGTTGTATTCTGTCGTACGCACATTCAGGCCGCAGGCACATTATGACTATAACTCGTTACGTCCATTTCACATTTTGACATTGTCGTATTTTATCGTAGGCACGTTCGTTCAGGGCGCAAGCACATTATGACCATAGCATATTGAACATTTTGACGATTGAGCGTATTAACCCAAGTACACTTAGACTTCTACTCATTGATGTTCCTGGGCGTGCAAAACAGAGCTGCGCTCTCAAATTCAAATTATATAAAAACTGCATGACTGAAATGGACTAAGACATGTCTATCAAATAAACAAAGATAACGTCAATTTAATGATACTTATTATTAAATTGACGTTATCTTTGTTTATTCGTATATCGTCTTCAAATGAAAAATGAAATAAAATACCTAGCTGCCTATTTATGAATAAGTGTCATTTGCAAATGTCATAAAAGCGAAGACAATATAATTCCATATACGGTAACTTCAGCGATCCTTCTTTATTAAGAGTCGTAATTTCGATGTTGTGATGAAAAACTTCGCCTTATATTATTTGGCAACACGGCCTCCTTCGAAAGCCTTATTAGCTTTATGTAAGACGAATGTAGGTGAGTTTATGATTTTGGACCCTTTCCAATTTGGATCATGATGCATACTCAAGCCTGTGTACAGTTGTTGTTTTATTATTCTCTCTAACCCTGTGTTACTCTGTGGCTAGATGTAGGCAATGGGTTATGATGCAAAATAATTAGACCATAGAAATATATACAAGGCGATTTTAAGAAAAGGTACAAAGGTTGACTGTTAGGTAATGCTTTTAGCATTAAGTCCGCCTATTGTGCCATACCAATAACCATAACAATTGTATTTTGTACAATAAAGGTTTAATAAATAAATAAATAAAATAAATATTTTTCAAATACTTTTATATTTGGACAATATTTGTACCTTTACAATCACGAGATCTAGTTACTGAGATTAGTTTTGTGAAAAGTGGTTCAAAATGAAAGACGGAGTCACCTCTTAAAAAAATATATGTTTTTTTTAAAAGGTATTTTAAGAGTTATTTAACAAGATTAATAATTACTCTATTAAGAATTCAATCCATACACTTTTTTACAAAGGATCGACTATTTACTTTAAAAGAACTAAGAAAGACTTATAATTATAATACATCCCACGCGATTGCATCCTACTATCCTACTAATATTATAAATGCGAAAGTGAGTTTGTATATTTATTTGTTTGTTTGTTACCTCTTCACTCTTAAACTACTAAACTGATTTGGATGAAATTTGGTATGGATATAGTTTAAAAGTCGGTAAAGGTCATAGGGTACACTTTATCCCGAAATTCCCATGGGGAGCGAAGCCCTCGGGTACAGCTGGTGCTAGAATATTTTTTTTACTTTTTACAAGCTCTCATATAATTTGCAATGTATCTTGTATGTATACATACAAGATACATTGCAAGTTATATAAGAGCTTGTAAAAAGTGTTGCAAGATTTAACCAAAACAAACATTTGTTTTGGTTAAATCTTGCAACTTAATTTTCAATCTGTTATTTCAAACGATAGAGATTTTACGGTACGGAACCCTTCGTGCACAAGTCCGACTCGCACTCGGTTATTTCATTTGTGTTAATAAGTAAGTATTTCAGCCTCCGAATAAAAGCTAGTTCAAAATTATTTTTTTTGATTTTTTTTGTTCTTTTTAATTTAATTTCTTTACTTTAGTTTTAGTTGATTTCTTTGTTTTAATTATATGTAGTTAAAGATGAAATGTTTCAAAAAACTTAAAGTAAGTCTATACAACGAGGCGTCTCTCCTACAAGCTCTTTATTTTATGACTATGATACTCTAATTCTTGTTTGACGTCCTTTTGATCCTTAGCATAATATTATACTGTCCGGCCTGTCCCTACTTACAGGTTATGCGTAAGGTTTTATGTGTGACACCGTCCTTTCGCTGAAATTGTGTATCACATGTTTATACGAGTATGTTCTACTTGTTCAACATGGGTTGAGTAGTAATAAAATTATAAACGTGGTTGTATGTTACATACTCGTATGTCATGGTCTAATAATATTTGGTTGATGAGGTTTTAATGTTACTTATTGCTTTAGTATATTATTAAAGTTACAGAGGTTTCAGGTTTGATCTCCCGCCTGACAAGTTGGAAAATGGCCTTTTTCAAATGGTCGTGGGTCTTGGATGTTTATCTTTATGTGTAGTATTTGTTATAAAATATAGTATCGTTGGGTTAGTATCACATAAATAGTCTGGAACTTACTTTGGCCTAGCTTAATCAGTGACTCTGTATATATTTATTATTGAAAGTGCTTTCAAAATCAAATCTAAATAAATCAATTGTTGTGTTAGTTTTAGTTAGTTTTAATTTTAGGTTGTATTTATTTAGTTAATATAGTATATATTGTAAGACGTTATATTTGATTTGAGTTAAATAAAAAATTGTTGTGTCCGCAACTTTTAGTACATATTTATTGTTTAGTTTTTTAGATTGAACGTATATATCTGATTTTACCAGTAATTTTAAGTAAATATAAACATACATTATTTATAGTAGGTCCTTTTACAATGATTTGACAGTTTAATCGAAGATAAGGTTAATTATTGTACTAACCTATTTTAAAAATACATTTTATAAACAATTTTCTTATGTATATGTAATCCGATAATATTGATCCAGTTTTATGGCATCCACCGTAAGCTGATCCAAGTCGTGACATGATAACCTGATATGATAAGTGAAAGGTGACGTGACGTCATAACGTGTAACACTTTTTTTACACTCAGTAAATGTATCTAACGTGTTGTTTCAATGTTTCGCTCAGCCGGCTCGTTGGTCTAGGGGTATGATTTTCGCTTAGGGTGCGAGAGGTCCCGGGTTCAAATCCCGGACGAGCCCAAAATCTTTTTATTTTTTATTTAGAGTGGTAATTTCGTGGAGTTTCAATAACCACGCTAGAAGTCAAAAAAGGCTCGCGAAGATTATTTTAGGTTTTAAGTTTTGAGTTCGGAATTTTGAAATGTAATTACTGACTGTTAGATTTTTTCCGGAAGGAGAACATGGAATGTACCTACTATATCTAGCTCCCAAGATTAACATTGCTATTTTATTATGGTAGTGCCGCAAGCCTTTTAAGACGATACCTCCGCCAAAAAGGTTGTGTTGAGTCTAATTTATCTCGCAAAGTATTTGAAATATAAATTTGAAATTTAAGGATATGATTTTTTACTCTTTTCTTAGTTTATTGATAAGATGAAAACATGATTGAAAAGAAAAATCTCGATAGAAATATTTTTCGAAATATGGTCTTACTTAGCAAACTTGTCAATATTATCGCTCGAATAGGACGACTTAAAAGAAACCGTTTGAACTATAAGTAAGATTTTCAGACATTTTTAATAATAACAAGATGAAATTTTGATTGATCATTTAATTTTGCCGTAAATTATTAATAAAGGTTTTGGCGGTTACGACCTATTCGTTCATGTGAATTGGAACCCCAATTGAACACACCCACCGTATACCTCTCTCGGCCCCACGCGCGTCAACTCGCCGAGCGCTATCTCTTGCCACAGCTTGCTCAGTCTGCGTATGGATTCCTTGGACGTAAGACCTGTGCCAGTCGTCCGCACATCCCAACGTTTCGAATGATCGATCTTTTATTTGTAAAAATTAAGTTTTAGGCCCAACGCAGACGACAGACTAATCCGAGCCGCACTTTTTGGTCTGTGAAAATAGAACCCTATTTTCACTTACTGTTTTACATTGTGATTGTGTACATAAGTATAATAATAATAGGTAAAATAGAAAACGGGAACGGAAAAGCAAGCATGATGAGACAAAAATTTAATAGATGGTAAGTACTTACCTACCTCAATGTTTCTAAATAAGTGGCTTATATTGATAAAATATGTAAAGTTTGTAAGAAAGGGAGTAGGTATGTCAATAAGTGCCTACCAATCTTACTGACTACTCAAAATATAGGTACCTACTAGGTATAAGTTGTATCATACTGAGATGGCACCGTACTGTCCTACTTTCAAACCATAATTACCTACTTATGTTATTTTCATACGTATCTACCTTTTTGTCTAATTCTACTGTTACAAGTTACAACTTATTCTACCCAACTAACATTTTGGATAATATGCACCTACCGAATAACTTCGAAGTAAATCCGCTAATATAAAAGTACTACTGTTTTCAGGCTAAAAAAAATCCTCTTTTAACAGAGTTTGATGACTCTTTGTCCGCGTCGATCGTCGCCGCCGCAAGAAGAACAAGGAGGTGTAATTGATATGGAGTCGGATTTACAAATTATGGATCTGGACAATCAAAATATTTCGTCAGGATCACTACAGGTGGAATGGAAAGGTGTGTATTTTAAATAGAACTTAATAGAATACATACTTTCAAATATGACAATATTTTAAGTTATTTTTTAATCTCGTAAACGGGCATTTCGCCTGGTCGCAGATAGACGGACGGACGGACAGACAGACAGTAAGAGAGGTGTTATAAGTTTGATGCCGATGTCTGTTTGTCTGTGACATCGAAGTTATTTCAGTATTGCGGTCTGAAATTACCTTTATCTATATAGTTTTGCATATGTATACCTAATAGCATGAAATAAAAATTACAATATGGTATTTGTTTCAGGATGAATTTAATGAAAATATTTCTGGACATCGTATAGTGAACATCAAGTACTTCTTTAAAGAATTAAAGAAAATAGCCACCAGTCGCTTTGTGATTGTGGGTTAAATACCATCAATATTGTATCAGAAAAATGTACGGGAATAACATCAAATTGCTTTTTATCATGCTCCATTTGCAACGAACAATTTACAATAAAGAATACATTGGAGGATGTTAATAAAGATGGAGTAGCAGGGGCTATGGTAGCAGGTTGTGGTCACCCCCCACTCAAACAAATTAGTGCCTGCCTCCTTAGATATACCAATTATGTCTGAGCGCATTTACAACCGTGCACATGACAAAATATGCGAAAACTGGGGGACCACAGCTTAGGACGAAATGAAAAAAGCTGGACAAAGAGAAAAAGCTGCTGCGATTGAAGAGGGTAAAATAGATAAAAATGGCGGGTGAAAGAGACTCTTGAGAGAAATTACTCCGCTCTGTCTGGTGCTGCAACTATGATAGGGAGGCGATTTACACAAGTGCTCTTTATGTGTGTGAAAAATAAATACTGCTGTATTGGGCAATAAATATTTTTCTGATTCTTTGAACATAATGTAATCTTATTAGCAGTTGATTGTCCAGTTCAAACTTTATCAAGATTATTATATTTCTTAGGATGTTTTTTATTTTTATGTTTAATACATCAGCCTCATCGTATAATCAAAAGATATCAATTATTATTGTTATTATGCTATTTTTATTGTATATGTTTAGCAATAAATCTATGAAAAATTGTTTTATATTTTTATTTTGTACACCTATATATATAAATACATTGAAACTATTTTACGAAATATACTGAATATTTTTCTTTTACATATTCCATACCTATGTTTTAATGTGTGTAATTTTCCCCAAAGACCTTATCATTGTATCGAAATATAAGGTCTAACAAAATATACTGAAACTATTTTAAAGGTAGGTCCAGTCCGTGATACTGAACAACTTACCCCAAGGAACACATAGCGAAATATAAAAAATATATTTTTCATATATCACCCACCTTTGACTGCTATGTGCCTCGCCGCTCTACCCGACACATCAGCTGTATGCAGCAAAGGACGTCTACACACGCTACGATTACACTCATTCACAAACAATCACATGTTGTCCTAGTAGTAATTAGGTAGTCATATCATATGTAATTTAATCAATTCACAACACACTTTGAATTAAGTACCTAAGAAATTAAGATTATTTTTATTATTTCGACAAGTATCTTTACAATGTGCAAACAGTTAATAACGACATTATTCACAACAGTAAAACACATTCCAAATTAATATTTTGATACAGTCAAAAATATTCAAACATCTCATGCGATAGGTTATTAATAAGAAAAATCTAATTTACACTAAACTCGCATATTTTGGAGACTGAACTACCTATTCACTAGAGCAACAAAAGTCAACTGATGTTATTAGTCGGTTTTGTTTCTTGCTATAATAAGTAAAAACATGTTATTCACATGAGGCGGTATTTCTTTGAATATGACAACAAAGGATTTTGTAGTAAAAATTCACCGGTTCAATTTTTGCCGGCTTTTATGATGTTTTGTTTGTTTCTTTTGTCGGCATTTTACTTACAAAAATACTGTTCACAACAAGCAAAAAATGTGCAATAAAATTTAAGTTAGCTCGTGCCTGCGGCGAGAACAAAAGGGGCCATAAATGTTAACCGTGGGAACGCTAACTGAAAACAAATAAACAACAAAAAAACTTTCCAAGGTCTGGTCAGTTTTGAGTTGGAACTGATGCAAATAGCATCGTGCGTACGTTTTCTTTATGCCAAATTATAGGCAGTTATTCAAAAATACCTAGTCATATTGTGTGTAATTAAAACGCCAGCCTAGATACTTTTACATCAAACTTAGGTGACTTGCGCCATTTTATTTATTTTCTTATTGTTTTAATAACTTCATGCATCATGTAATAGACGCGGGTCTACTTGAGGTTTAATAGGGTACAGAATAAATACTAGTTGCCTTAGGCAAGTGATATCAAAAATAATAAATCACTCGACTAATTTGATGAATTTGTTTTGTGACTGTGATTGTGTTGTGAAGTCGTGCCATAAAGTTCGAGTGATGTCGCGGCCTCGCGCCATTTAGCTACGTTTGTGGCTGCCTTTAGGTATTGCGGCGATGAGCGGACGGCGCGGCATGTGCGGTCGAAGGTCAGTGTATGTAAAAAATAAACTTCATATTTCACTATATGTTTCTTGAGAAAATTTGTTCAGTATCACGGACTGAGCCTACTGTTAAAATAGTTTCAGTATATTTTGTTAGACCTTATATATAAAGAACAATATTTTCTGATCAGCCGACCGGTCAATTTGTAACTATATTTATATATTTTGTCTTTTGATTTCTTGGCGAAAGCAACATAAAAGTTGTTAACTTTATTGCATGAAAAAAATACCATACATAAAGACCATAGTAACTAGATGACGTGACTACTTCGATTTGTTTGAGAACGTTATTTTTTTTCGTATTTCAATATACATGTACTGCTATAAGTTGTTCAAATTGATGGACCGAATCACCTCTTTTAACATATTTGTATCTACTGAATTAAAAATATTATTGTAAACATATCTGTCTGCTATCTCCATACGTTCTAAGCTCCCGAGTTCATGAACATGTTCTCGGCAGTGCGCGTAAATTTAATATCAAGGAAAGCGCCCCCTCGCGCCATCGACACGATACGTCTAGCTCCGCCCACAAATGAGGTACATAATTTTTGTGGTATCGTCTTAAGCTCTTTGTTTCAGGGAAGCTAATTAGCCGGACTTTTGTAAAATAAGGTAGATAGTAGCAAAATTTAGTAATTTCATATATTTATTTTAATATTCCTTTTTTTCAGGTACGTAACTATGTAGCAATTTGGATGGAAATTACATATAAGTATGTAAGTATTTATTAAACATCTACTCAAATAAGTTAAAAAATATTCAACCAGGATATACCACAGCCTAAAATCATATAGCACAACATTCATGATTCGAATAAACAACAGGATAATAAAAAATCGTGTTTGCACAAATTACGAAAAAAATCAACACCAAAGAGTTCCTACCAGTTTCCTGACTGGTCCCCAAAAAGAAAACTCGTCTAATCAAGCAAATGGATGGCTCAGAATGTAAAGCATTGTTTTTTACATCGCCCGTTACGTCGTTCACGATATTCTGTACTGAATAAGCAAAATAAATCGAGTTAAAACTGCTTTGAGTATTTTCGTATGGTCTGTACTTGTGGTTTTTATTACCCTTCAATGCTGGTTTCATGGTAATGCACTCAGTAAAAAAAACTAGAGTGTGACTATATGTGGTGTATTAAATGATCTAAGGCACTTATTTTATCAAAAATAAGAATATGAAAGTTTAAAAAAAATATTGTCCACGTTTAGATTTTATGAACTATTGTTAAAAAAATTCGTGGAATCGTCTAACTTTAAAAAGTTTATATAAACGTTAACTTTTATGTATATAAATCTCCCATGCTGGTCTGGGAGAAATGAAAAGACTTAGAATGTACCAGCTGCTTCTCTTCCCGCGCAGATCGTAAAAGCCGATCGAGGGAATGGGCAAAAATGCGAATCATATTAACAGGCGATGCGGCTAGCAACCCATCACTGTATTGATTGCTTTTCCATCTTCTCGCCCACCATGACGCTAAAAGTGGCTTTTTGGTCTTGCGGCCCTGGGCTGTGCATAGAGCCGCAAGACCCAAAACGCTCTGTCTGCCCCATTAGGGATAAAGACGTGATGGTATGTATGTATGTATGTATGTTTTATGTATAAATCTACCACACATCACAAATACAGATAATTTCTTAGTATCGACCAATATCGTGCCATTATTATTAATGTGAGCCTTATAGATGGAACTTAGGAAAGTGTTTATGTGTTTAAAATTTCTATTTATAATTTGTTCCCTATTTTTAGGGTTCCGTAGTAAACAAGGAACCCTTATAGTTTCGCCATGTCTGTCTGTCTGTCTGTCCGTCCGCAGTCCCACTCAGAAACTATAAGTACTAGAAGGCTGTAATTTGGCATGAATATGTAAATAAATCATGGCAAAAAAGTCGTAAAATTAAATTTGGAAAAATATTTTTTTTTTACGTTAGCTGCCATACAAGTAAAGAGGTAGTCAATATTTTTTTTCTCGACAAATACATTGTGTGGGGTGTCGTTGAATAGGTCTTTTAAAAACATTGTGAGCTTCTTAACACCATTTTTCGATTTAGGGATCCGTTTCTGAAATATTTGGGTTTAAAGTGCAATTTTTTGTTGGAGGCAAGTGTCCCCCCCCCTTCTATCTGCTAAACGGTTATATATGGCCACGTGAAAAAATTCACAGCTATAGTATATACTAGTAGTTCGCCACGAACTTAGACCTCGCGATTATAATTTCAAAATAATGTACATGATTTGGATGAATTTTATTATCGGTAAAGGTTTACCGATATGCGAATTCATGGTTGTGACCAAATTTCCAAAATAGTTGCCAATCACAGCCCTTTCTTCAAATGACTTTCGATCTAGCTCTGAAATGTCAGGAGCACCTTCCAACCATACAATCCCATGGATATGAGGTCTACCGTGATGCAGAAATTCAGTTCTGTACCAGTAGTCTTTCACCGAAAAATGACCCATCATTTTTCAAATGACAAAGTCAGCTCGTTTTTGGAAAAACCAGGTTTAAATGTTTATTTGTATTGCCGCTGCTCATTGGTTTCTTACTATCTTCGTAAAGCTACTTCGCGGGCTTTGATTGCTGTTGATCTCTTGTTAGTTCGTAGCATAATTACTTAAACTACTACAGAAGCACAGACAAGCAACGATAGCGATTAAACGAAAGTTCGCTCAACCAAATTGCTAAATTTAATAAACAAGCCAACAATCAATCAAAATAAGCAAAAACTGAAGAAAAAAAACGAATCGTAATATAAGCAAAACCCTTTTATTTTAAGTCGGTTAAATATGATAAAATTTATAGAACCACTTATGAAACTCAAAATAATAATCATTATAGCTACCTCAGAGAAATTACTTCGTGGACCCCAGGGGAGATATGTATTTTTAAGAAAGTTGTTCAGTAGCCCGGACTGAATTCACCGTTAAATAGTTTGAGTATATTTTGTAAAAGGAATTGTATTGTATATCCGTCACGGCTTAGTCAGCTAGACTTCGCGAGTCACCCTAAACCCGTTTAAGTATAACGTATAAAAAAGGTGTTCAGACAAAAAAGTTGTTCAAATAAAAAAATATCGTTTTCATAATGGCAACAAAAAAGTCTAATGACATTTTTGAAAATATTTTGAAATGGCGGATATATGACAGTTTTAAAATTTTAAACCCCCATATTTCCGCCATTTTGAAAAATTTCGGAAAACTGGCTCGACAAAAAAATTCTATTTAGTTGCTGAACCTGCTTACAAAATTTCATGAGAATCGGTTAAGAAATGCGACCTGTAGGCGAGAACAGACAGACAGACAGACGGACAAAAGAATTTTTGGCTAGTCTCGAAACTGAGACGCTTCGCTCGCTTCGCTCGCTCGGTCAATAATGTAGTTTAAAGGAAAACTATCAGAGCTAAGTAGGGTATACAAATTAAAAAGTTATAGGCGATCAACTTATAAAATGTACTTACTCGAAAAAAATAATTTCATACAAATTCAATAGATAATTAGTTTTAAAACATTTTAGTAGCATAAACTCAAAGTTGGCATTCGGAACTACGGAACCCTCCACTGCGCGTGGCCCGACACGCACTTGGCCAATTATTTATGTTAATATCAACGTGCCCTCAGTGAAAGTTATTTTTAATAATGTCAAACTTAAAACCAGTAACCAACAACAATTTAAATAGAGGACTTTAATATCCCTTGACAAGGTCGCTGGTCCCACTTGGATAGTTGCCAGCTAGAGGCAGTTAAAAGCATGCTTACAACTCAATAAAGTTACAGCCACAAAATTAATAGGGGGTCGTGTCCTTGTGCCCTTAGATTTTCATGTACTAAAGGGCTGTTTACCCTGACGTAAAAAACCTAAATATTTTCGACTAGCCGAAGCCCGCCACTTCGTTCGCGTGGAATTTTTGACTCCGGAAAATGCTCATCAGGCTGCACAAGCTAAGGCGTCATTTGTATATTTCTTATAGTTTAACTGGACCATTAAGATTGTGCATAAGGTGATTCATTAAAAAAAAAAACATTTGAATTCTTTTATTTGATTATCTTGTACAAACAGACAGTTTTTTTAATGCTTACTCTATTATATTCAATGCACAGACATATTTATTTACTTATTTATTATATGAATAGACATAGAAAAGTAAAGGTAATTTTCGAAACAAGAACATAAAAAAATTCATACCTACTTAAGGCCTGTTCATGCTTATGAGAAATCAAAGAAACCGAAATTTATTTTCGGTCAGTAAAAGTAGTTTTAGAACGTGGATCAAAGCTTGCGGAACATTTATTTTTATTTAGTTCATGTTTGTCTAAAAATTTTTTTTTTCTTGATGTACCTCTCAAAGATTTTATGTCTATAGCTTATGGTATGTGATGATATGTGACATCTATCTACCACACACCTAAGTTTAAGCTTGTTGACTACTGATGTTTGGTTTGTCAGGTCTACTTTGAATTTAATCTCGATGTGAGTTGACCCTTACACAGAGTTTGCACAAAATCATAACGAGTAGAGTAGACAAGTTCTAAAGTTCAAAATGAGTATGTTTATAGTGAAGGTATTTTATTTTTTGAATAGCATAATTTTTGAACACTTGAATTCGTAATATAAACGAGTGGATATATTGTATAAAGGTCAGATATTTTGGAACCCTGTTCCTTATCGCGCGTTGCGAAAGGGGGCTAGACGGAAAATATTAAGACCAAAAGTTATAACGACACTTTTTGTAGTTGTTAGTTGTAAGCCGTGCGGCGTGCGCGTGTTTCTGTCTCTCTCTCTCTCTCTCTCTCTCTCTCTCTCATTAATCGAAAAGAACTATGTTCCATCCGGGTGTCCCTTGACACCACTCAAGCTTTTTTTTGATGCTTGCTTACTTAATATTTTTGACAGCAGAAAACAGACCACGATTAAGATTATAAACACAGAATTTTAGTTTCATATGTATATTAGTGGGTAAATGTAATCTTAGTTATCTTCTAAGTATATAACTTGTGACTCATGACTTTTAAAAAAAACCTTTTGATTCGACTGAAAACTTGAATTAAATATGTGCGCACCCGTGCGTTCCATTTACTCTCCTTAAACTCGCCCAATTTATACTTCGGTTAATAGTTTTACGTTAATATCGGGAATTCGGGACATAGTTTTACGATATTTTTGTAGTATTTACATCAATAAATATTATGTATGGCTTCCTGTAATATGTTTATTGACAAATTTGTTTTATCTGTGAACAAACTATATATATTTTTCTAAAATTTTACATGTAAGTATCTTGTAAAAATTTAAGTAACGCTAAGTCATTTAAAAGAATTAATATTTTATTATATTTACCTATACAAATTCGAAATCTTCAATACAGTGAAAAATGTATAGGCTCCAAAAATGTATAAGGCATGGTTTTTGAGTTTATTGATTACAATCTAAAGAACAGCCAAGGTTCAAAGTAGCATAGGCAATGATACAAAAAGGAACGCGCTCAGACAAAAAGTACAAAATAGAAGAGTTATGTAATTAATTAGTTCTTTATTTAAACGTAATCAAAAATTAACAATCTTGACGCACAACACAAAATGTACGTTTCTTTAATTACAAGGTGATTTTATGAATCTTTTTGAAGTGGTATTCGGCTCCAAACCATTGATTTTGGAGTTGTTTATAAACATCGTTAGTAAAATTTAATTAGCTAGTCAAAATAAAAATTAAGACAAAAAATGTTGACTAAAACTCAAAAGCAAAATCGTGAGATCAATTAGTAGTAATCGGAGTTCCTGGGGTCTCGATCGAAAATCATTTTTGCAACTTTTTTATCTTATGTCATACATAAATTTAGATTACGTATATGGATAGAGGAATTTATTTACTATACGACATTTCTTTTTCCGAAACCTAGTTAGTAAGTACCTAGTAGGTCCCTAGTTAGATAAGGTGGCCTCACTTCTTATGGAAGATGATTTTAAAGTTTTGCGCTACAATTACATACTATTACAACTACTATTATTATAACATAACGCATAACTGGACATATTGCGATTGATTTTAATTTAGGCCAGAAACTATGCATATATAACAGCAGTAGTACCTAGGCGACCGAGCTTTGCTCGGTTACATCTCAAACAATAACTACATTTTTTTAAACTTGTCTAAAAACAATACAAAATAAAAAATTATGTATAAACTTGAACATTAAAAAAAACAAAAGTAAGTCACCAAGTGGGATTCGAACCCGTAACACTCTTTCTGGCGGTCAGGATCCTAAACTGCTGAGGCAAAATGGATAGCGGCCGGCGCGACGAATTTACCGACCATATTTTGCGTGGAAAGAAAAACGCATGAAAACTCGAAAACACGCGTTTTTCCAAACATAAGACTAACCTAGATTGATTGTTTACCCCCAAAAACCCCCATACACCAATTTTCAGCGAAATCGTTAGAGCCGTTTTCGAGATCACAGTAATTTATAAATATATAAATAAATATACAAGAATTGCTTGTTTAAAGGTATAAGATTAGTCATCGAAATATCTGGTCCATAAATAAAATCCCGTAATGTTAATAATAGTAGTAATGGTAGGTTACAAAACTATATTTAGCGTAAACAAATAATTAAGCGTTCCAAACAGCTCATCAAATTAACAATTCAATCGGAAAACGCGTCTTTGTCAATATTTGTCATTCAATTACCACCATAACGAGTTGGCAATACTCGCTTACGGGAAGTTTATTTGTCATATTAATCAAGTGTCTAAATAATTAAACACATAGCAGTTACGTCACACAATTCTGAATGTAGCTCTATGATGAAAAGTAGGTCAGTTACACACTTTGTGAATAATCAAATTTGGAATTCAAAATTCTGATCCAAAGCATTCTTAATGGGTTTTAACCTATTAAAAACAGAACTGAATGGAAAAGATGGAGGAAAGCCTTTGCTTAGCAGTGGGACACGTGATGGCTCGTATTATTAAAGTTTAATATTATTTAACATTACGTTTAAGTTTTGTTTAGGTTTGATTAGAAATCTTCACTTTTAGGCCCTGTTTTACAAATGAATACGTCATAAAACATTTTTTAAATAAAAAAGTCATTCGTTCATTTTGTGACATTTATTTTAATAAAAGTCTAGAGTTTTCATTCTCATAGGGGTCTTCTATTATTAAGGGATTGTATAATGTTTGAAAAGAAACATTTTGACAGTAAAAAATATTATTTAGATTCGGAGGAAATTGTGTTTAAAATTGAAGTTGGCTGTTTGTGTACTACATAATTGGTACTAATATTATAAAGATTTGTACGATAGATTGTGTATACTTAAAGGCAAAAAGGTAGCAGAAGTGGCGCCCACATTTGAAATAAAACCTTTAAAAGTAAATATGGTAATAATTAAAATTTGACTGCCATAAATCTGTAAAAATATCTTTAAATTTTTTATTGTTGGCAGTCAAATTTTAAATTATCAACATAATTACTTTTAAACAATTTATTTTAAATGAGGGCGCCACTTCTGCTGTCATTTCGTCTTAAGTAAGTACATATTTTTATTTATTGGGAGATCTAATTTGCATACGAGTGTGCGGAAGGCCTTGAGTGACATTCTCTTGTTTAAACTGTGTCGACATTTAATTGTGTTTCACTGTTCGTACAGTTAATGTAGGTGGTAACATGAACGTAATTATCTATGGTATAGTTATATAACAAAGACCTAAAAATAGCCCTGTTTATCTGACAAAAAAATCCCATAGGTCCAATTAATATCTAGTAAATATACCTATTTTCATCTCAATATGTTCAACAGGTTTAAGAAACAAAGCGCGTTTTAAACCTACCTAATAAAAGATTAAATCAATTGAACTTGTATCTATCATGATTATTAATGGTGTAACTTTCAGAGACAATAAATGAATACCAAATTAATTGTCTTCATCGCGAATCCAAGCCAATGTTTTCAATTTGCTAGATTGTTCTGAATTTGAGTGCCGAGATTCTAAGATAAATAGAACAAATTATTTTGCAATTTCCATACATTCTTCTTGCGGCATCCAATCTAAGCAATCCTAGTCAGTTAACTTTGAACTTTAAATACACTGTTTAAAGTCGATGTTTGCAATCCAAGCATTATTAATCAATGAATTGTCTTAAGCCTCAGACTGACTGCCAAAGAATACATTTCTATTTGTTTCTATAATTTTTTTTTCAATAGATCTTTCAATAAATTTGCATTTTGGAGTAAAAACAAATACATTTTATTTTAATAACTTGTTTAATTTTAATTTCGTTAAAATATTATGTTTGATGAATCACTCTCATTTAATTATTCATCGGATCAGAATACCTCATTCCTAAGGGTCGTATTAAATATGGAAAACAAAATAAAAAGTACAAGAAACTTTTTTCACCGGCTAAAATAATTAGGTAGTTAACGCAATTAACATTATTTGCCACTATCATAATCAACATCATCATCAGGTCTTTTTGTCTCCATTGCAGGAGCACGACCCTCTCTGTACTACCAGAGCCACACTTGGCCAGAGCAGCTAGGGAACTTTGCCTACACTCTCCTCGCTGGCCAGACGAGTTTGAGAGGTCTTATTGATATTTTATAAGCTTTGTTTAGCTTGTATTTCCTAAGTCGCCTTCTACGACATTCACGAGAGGACTTGGAGCCTTGGCCCTATTCTCCTTTGCCGGAAACCACAAGGCATACCATTTTACTAACACTTACAAGCTTATAGCCTGTTATTAGGTCTATATTTAAAATACTAGCCCAACTATTGGAGGGAGCTATTTTCTTTTTATACAAAGAAGCGACCAAATGATTAAATATTTTATAAATGGTCAAATTTTTTTCTAAGTATAAGTACTAAGTTCTACATATATATACAATTACTAGTTTCGCCCCGGGGTGTTACTTGCGGAAAAGTAGCCTATGTGTTTAAATACAGGGTGTCAGCTTCCTGCATACCAAATTTTGCCATAATTTGTCCAGCCGTTTGCGCGTGAAGAAGTAACAAAGATACACATACACACACACACAAACTTTCGTCTTTCCATTATTAATGTGATGATAAAAATAAAAATTGGCTGCCTACTTTTAGATTAAGATGATTCCAGTATGTTTTATGTCAGACCTCATATATTTTGTATTACATAAAATGCCTTAGGGAAAAGCAGACTACTGATATTCATATTGACTTTCGAGGAAACGATTACACTTTAGATACAGCCCCGTGCTAGCATATATTCATGTTAAGTGTAAGCATGTACATCGGTTCGATTGGGTATGTCTCAGACTTAAATGGATATTACGCAGATCGATGTAGGATCCATTACCCACACCACTCCGTAGGGAGACTCCTGAGAAACATACGGAACCAAATTACGAACTTCTACATGAAATGCTTTATCTGAACGAAGAATGTTTTTTTTTGGAACGAAGTTCCTTATCGCGCGTTGCGAAAGGGGGCTTGACGGAAAAAATTAAGACCAAAAGTTGCGACACTTTTTCCTATAGTTGTAAGCCGTGCGGCGTGCGCGTGTTTCTCTGTCTGTCTCTTTCTCTCTCTCTCTCATTAATCGAAAGGAACGTCGTTCCATTCGGGTGTCCCTTGACACCTCTCAAGTATTTTCTCTTTATTTTTTCCCTCCTTAAAGTATCTAAGTATATCAGCAACTTTTTTAGGGTTCCGTAGCCAAATGGCAAAAACGGAACCCTTATAGATTCGTCATGTCTGTCTGTCTGTCCGTCCGTATGTCACAGCCACTTTTTTCCGAAACTATAAGACCTATTCTGTTGAAAATTGGTAAGTAGATGTATTATGTGAACCGCATTAAGGTTTTGACACAAAAATAGAAAAAAAACAATAAATTTTGGGGGTTCCCCATACTTAGAACTGAAACTCAAAAATTTATTTTGCATCAAACCCATACGTGTGGGGTGGGTATCTATGGATAGGTCTTCAAAAATGATATTGAGGTTTCTACTATCATTTTCTTCTGAATCGAATACTTTGCGCGGGAGACACTTTCAAAGTGGAAAAAAGTGTGTGTCCCCCCCGTAACTTCTAAAATAAGAGAATAATAAAACTAAAAAAAAATTATGATGTTCATTACCATGAAAACTACCAACGAAAATTGGTTTGAACGAGATCTAGTAAATAGTTTTTTTTTAATACGTCATAAATCATAAACGGCAATTTACCTTTCATTCAATCAACTCAAATATAAAAATTAATAAAAACATACTACAAGACTTTTTTATTATGTTATTTGCTACTACGGAACCCTTCATGGGCGAGTCCGACTCGCACTTGGCCACTTATTAAACAGTAAAAGGGTGACCTATTAACTTTATTTTAGTGTTTAGGTTGGCCAACAATTTTCGCACTATAATATTTCACTGCAGTTTTAAAAGCTTATTCAAATTGTACAAAAGTAAATACCCTGAAAGATTTCAAAGTGATTATGAGAACGTTGTCCACAATTAAATATCAAGAACATCAGTTCGTAGTACCTTTGTAGTTTTTATAAAGCCGTGGTACTCTAAATGTGAAGCAATAATTTATGTTATGTGTATCGATGTATCATGAAGCAGATAGAGTACCTTACATCAAACATATACTTAAACTTGTCCCTTATTCAAGGAATAAGGAATAGGTTTAAATTGTTAAAACCTATAAGTTACATCTTAAATACTAGGGAAAGCAACTTATCCTCTTGGATACTAGGTAACTTATGATCTATTAGTCATATAACTTTTGAGCTTAGACACAAGAGACAATGTCAAGGATTTCAATAAAGAGATACGAATTTCATCATATCCAAATGTGATAATGCAAACTTTATGTCACACATAGTCAAAATCAGATTTTGTTTAAGCCACACCAACAACAACGAACCAACAACCAACATTATGTTAAAACAAAAACGGGTTTTGATTTCTGTCCCTCGTTATGTGTGCGTAACGGATTTTAGTTTTCATCAAGAGATAGAGTAATTCAAAAGAAACGTCACATGATTTATAAATTAAAATACATAGCAAAGATTCATGACATATTTTATTCTACCGGAGTTGTAGTAGGTACTCTGTGTAAAATATTACACCGTATGTTTACAAATCGCGAATAAAAATTCACAAGTGCAATCCGAGAAATGATGAATTTGAAACCGCGTAAGGTTCTATCGATAAGTAGGTTTCTATATTATTCCCCTTGAATAATTGGTGTTGGTGTTGCTTGATACAATATTTAAAAGAAGGCATTTACACCTTTTACTTTAGCTAGCCGTGTGGATCCGATCACCGTGTGGTTTTGGCAAAGTAGAATAGGACCACTACAAGTCTTCCCGTGGATGTCGTAGAAGGCGACTTTTGAAATACAAGGTGAATAAAGCTTAAAGACACCAATGAGACCTCTCTAACCCATCTGGCCAACGAGGAGAGTGAAGGCCAAACCCTCTGGCTGCTTTGGCCAAGTGGCTCTAGTAGCAGATGGAGACTAAAAAGACCTGATGATGATGATGATGATGATGAGTTTAGCCATTTATGACTTAGAATATTTTTTATTCTATCTAAGATTATTTCTCAGGAAGTGTAAAATCCTGGTGTTCCGTACATACATTGGCTACGGTAAATGCTTATCATTCGGTGAATCATTATACTATTTGCGTACCTTATATTTTTAGATACTACTTTGTTCAACGTAAATCTTTATGAGGAATATTTTATATAGGAGATAAAAATATAGTCAAGCAATAAAATATTGGTTCATTGAGATTGAGGTGTAGTGACGTATACTTTTTCATATATTTGACTTGACGACCTCCATGGCGTAGTGGTCAATATGCTGGTCCGCCACCCAAAGGTCCCGGGTTTGATCCCCGGTCTGGGCAAGTTGGAAAATTGCCTTTTTCAAATTATCCTGGGTCTTGGATGTTTATCTATCGTTGGGTTAGTATCCCATATAAAACAAAAGTCTCGAACTTACTTTGGGGCTAGCTTAATCAGTTTAATTTGGCCCTTTATATTTATTAATTATTATTTACAACGCGAGTTTTTAATAAAACAAAATAACGGCCAAATGTCTGAAGTGTTCCGTTATATTACCTAAAATAATTGGCGTAGTGTAGGGTTCCAACTTTGAGTTCCTGCCTTTGTATGAAATATTTATTTTCGTTCGCCTATAACTTTTTAATTTGTTAACCCTATACAGTTTCGATATTATTCTTTTAAATTTTGTTATAAAACAACTTTTGTATTACAACTGTTAATTTTTTCACGTGTTCATTTACAACCGTTTATCGTATAAAGGGGGGGATTTGACTCTTAACCAAATATTTAAGAAACGGATCCCTATATTATTGAAAGAACTATACAAAGATACTATACATGATGGGTAAGTCAAGAAAAAAAAATATTCCCACATTTATTGTATGGGAGCTACCCTAAAATAAATTAAGGTTTGTTTTACCACGTTTTTTTTGCCAGTAATATACATACCCATACCAAATTTCAACTTTCTAGTACTTATAGTCTCTGAATGAAACCGGGGGCGGACATACAGACAGACAGACAAACTAGGCGAAACTATAAGGGTTCTTTGTTTACTACGGAACCCTAAAATTATACAAGTGGTTCATGCGATATAGCCTGGAAAAATACTGTCTAGCTATCACGGCACACAAGATACAGCCTGGTAACAGACAAACAGATAGACGGACAATGGAGTCTTAGTAATAGGATCCCATCATAACCTTTCGCCACGGAACACTAAAAAGCAGCTTGACATACAAATAAAAATAAATAGTCTGGTTATTATGAGAAGTGATATTCGTACATCATTGGAAGAACTACTTTTATTTCTTTAGAAAAATACCAAACGACGTGCAAATATATCAAAACAAAGAAGTTTCACGCAAATGACGGAACACTACATAAGCAATAAAAATCCACTGGATGCCACGAAAACCGCTAAGCAGAATTTATGCGATCACATAACTCAGAAAGAGAAGAGCTCTGAAGCACGTGTCGTGACTTATCTGGCTCTGGCCTCGCTCACAAAATATGGAAATAACAGAAAATGTTTTGTGAAAAACCTAACCAATGGCTTCCTCCTTGCTAAATATATCTCATAATTATGCTTTTATTATTAATATAGAAAGTGTACTAACTACGTCTCTTTCGTCGCAGATGATTAAATCAAATCGATGGAAAGGGCAAGAGTCTGAACCATGAAAATAGGCGATAATATACAGTATGTTCACTTTATGAACAGTATGGAGGTGTCTGCCAAAGCACGTCTTGCTGTTCATCAAAGAGTGTTGATGCCTACTCTTATGTACGGTAGTGAAAGCTGGGTAAGGCAGAGAAAGAATGAAAGTCGAATATATGCAGTTGAAATGCGAGCTTTAAGAAGTATGTGTGGTGTAACTTTGAAAGACCGGATAGAGATGATGTAATACGTGAAAGATGTGAGGTGAAAGAGGATGTAATTATAAAAATTGAGACAGGAATGTTAAGGTTGGCTGGAAGAGATTGCATTTATAGCGATAAGTCCGCCTTTGTGCCTATATTGTTTCTTGTTGTTGTTGTAATTTTTTATGTTTATCATGGTGCAATAAAGTTAATTTGTATTGTATTGTATTGTATTGTATTGTATTGTGGTTTGGACATGTTGAGAGGATGGATGAAAGAAGATTAACAAAAAAGATGTATAATGCTGATGTGGACGGAAGAACCGGACCGGGTCGACCGCGCGCAGTGTAGGGTTCCGTAGTTGTAAACGCCAACTTTGAGTTCATGCCACTAAAAACGTCTAAAACGTCGAGTAATTCAGTAATTCGTCCCGTCTAAGTATCTAATGAATTTGTATAAAATTTTCCTTTTCGAGTACATTTTATAAGTTGATCGCCTATAACTTTTTAATTTGGTAACCCTACTTAGCTCTGATAGTTTTCCTTTAAACTACATTATATATAAATAAAACTGTGATTTCTTTCACTTGTCTATACATAACCGTTTAGCAGATAGATGGCGGGACACGTGGCTTAAACAAAAAATTTCACTTTAAACTTAAATATTTCAGACACGGATCCCTAAATCGAAAAATGGTGTTCCCAAGCACACAATATTTTTGAAAGACCTAATCAACGATACCCCACAAAATGTGTTTGTAGAGAAAAAAAATATTGACTTCCTCTTTACTTGTATGGCAGCCTACCTAGCCGACCTAAAAAAAACGGGTTGCACTCTGGGAGTGCCGGCAGAAGTGAAAACTTGAATATTAACGTTGTGCATTTTTGATATACGAAACAGCAGGCGCAAGCATACATTTTCGCCGCGCCGTAGAAAGAGAGGGGGATACTCCCTCTCCTACGCCGCGCCAGCTGTCTACTCTCCATCCTTCTTACGAATTTTCGATCATGTCACGTGTCCTGACGCGAGTTTAACATTTTTTACCCATTCCAAAAAAAGTGCACAACGCCGCTAAAGAAGTTTTCACTTCAAAAATTCCATATTTTATTTTACGACTTTTTTGCCATGATTGATATACATATCCATGCGAAATTACAGCTTTCTAGTACTTATAGTTTCTGAGTAAGACCGCGGACGGACAGACAAACAGACAGACATGGCGAAACTATAAGGGTTCCTTGTTTACTACGGAACCCTAAAAATTGTTACGAAAACGGAATAAGGGGATGTAAGTATAATCGGAGAGCATGCATGAAAAGAGTTATGAGTGTTGACGAAGCAAAAGAGGTTTGCAAGGATCGTAGTAAGTAGAAATCCATAGTCTCTGCCTACCCCCATAGGTAACAGGCGTGAAAATATGTATGTATGTAAGTATGTATGTTAAAAAACTCCGATCCGTTAAAGTGACGTTGAGTAGCTTGTATAGATTCTATTTATCGGTTTCTCTCAACCCTGAAACTGTCAAAAATCTCCAGCTTCATGCATTTTGAAACGGTAGGTATTAAATTTTGTATGGAGCCGCAGATTTCTTTTGCGATTGTAGGGATGGGAGAAACCGATAAATAGAACCTACACAAGCTAACCAACATTACCTTAACGGATCGAACAGAGTATTTTAACATATTTTATAAATATCCTTTTTCTATCGTCACGTCCACCATCAAGCTAAACGTGGTCTAGGCTCTGTCTGTCTGTGTGTGTCTGTAGTGAATTTGCATCTGTATTGATAAAGTGCCCAATAAAGTTGAGAAAGTCTAAATTATATATATATTCTATTATATATATAGTCTAAATTATATTATAGTCTAAATTATATAATTATATATTATAAATTTATAATTTTGTCTAGGAAGAAGACAATTTCGTCCATTTTTCTACTTCCAAAGCCAATAATTCGTTTACATTTCTATATGTATTATTTGTAACTCGATAAAATCAGTAATCGATGATTTACATGTAACATACTCGTGCGAAATTGTAATTCATTAACCGTAAAATTGTACTTTTTCCTTAGCTCTCAAAGTAATAAATGCTGTTACGAGTTAGGGTTCTCTTGTTTTTGTATTTTATGTCAGCACAAGTGCCTGTATTCGAACTGAAGCCAACGTGAAAGCAGTTGACCTGCTTGTGTATGATTTCATTCGTTACTTCTTTTGTGTGTGTTTTCAGAATCTAAACTTTGCAAGTAGGTAATTTTGATATTTTTTCTATAAAATCTGTATTTATAGTTTTTACCTACTCCCATGGGAAACAGGCGTGAAAATATGAATGTATGTACGTGTGTATGTATGTATAGACATCAAAACAATGATCCATTTATATCACCTTTTTAGCGTTCACATAGTACGTTAAACTTAAATTTTTCTCCTTTTTTTGTAAACATGCAAATTATTAAGCATAAAATAAATCAAGCATAATAACAACAATGAACAAAAGACTTTATTTCTGACTAAACCAAGGAAACTACCCAATCATAAACATTTGATCAAACATGCATTCAAAAGCTTCAGTGAGTAACAATATACATTGTTACATTTGATAAAGGGAAGTAACCTCAATAAACAAGACTTTATTTCTGACTAAGGAAACTACCCAATTATATGTATTTAATCGAACATAGAAAGGTTTCAGTGAGTAACATTGTTACATTTGAAATAACATCAGAAAACTGAGTAAAATTATTCAAAGCATTTTAAGTATTTGCTGACGTCAGGAATAATTTTAGAACGATGTTAAATATGTAGAATGCTTTCAACTGTCGAAAGTACCAACGCTTAGTGCACAAAAAGGGAAGGTACAAAAATTGTGTTGGACGCATAGTGTCTGCATATGCGTCTGTGGACGCATACTGGACGTATGGTCAACATTGTAAAAAAACCTTAAAGTTACACCTAAAAGCTACTTGTGATACAAACATTACACAAACAATAAGATACATTACATAAACAGTAAACAACTTTTAGGAGATAAATAAAAGCATCTACTTACACGCACACGCAAATATGACACTCCTGGAGCTTATGACATCATAGGCTACTTACTATCAGTTAGGCCGAAGCAGCCTTGCTTCGACCTATTATATATAAATTAACCAATGATATATAAATAAATCAAAGGCACTCCAAACAAAAATTAAAATTTTCAAATCTGCAGTTGTTAAATAAATTCATAATAAAATGTCAAAAGTAATGCTAGACTGTGAAAAACATACAGTTCGAATTATCATTTTTATTAAAGCAAAAAAATACCTTCTGTTCTCTTTTTATTTTGTGTTTAGTACGCGGGAATATTTTCATTAGGTGAGACAATGAAGCGATACCTCGGAGCTCGTTATAATAAAGATTTATTTAAAGAATTGTACATTGCATCGTACTTTCGTAAAAAAATTACACTTTCATTTAATTTCCTGTAAGTCTGTTTTAGGTACCTACTGTACTTATTCTCCATAAATAAAGAGCTCAGTAGCTCTTGCCACAGTATGAACCAAACTTCTCAGTATTCAGTATTGTCTTATTCTTTGGTATCATTAGCTCTTGTCGGTGGAGTGTGGGCCAAACTTCTCAGTATTCAGTATTGTCTTATTCTTTGGTATCATTAGCTCTTGTCGGTGGAGTATGGGCCAAAGTTCTCAGTATTCAGTATTGTCTTATTCTTTGGTATCATTAGTTCTTGTCGGTGGAGTATGTGCCAAACTTCTCAGTATTCAGTATTGTCTTATTCTTTGGTATCATTAGCTCTTGACGGTGGAGTATGGGCCAAACCTCTCAGTATTCAGTATTGTCTTATTCTTTGGTATCATTAGCTCTTGTCGGTGGAGTATGGGCCAAACCTCTCAGTATTCAGTGTTGCCTTATTCTTTGGTATTATTAGCTCTTGTTGGTGGAGTATGGGCTAAACTTATTGGTATTTACTGTTGCCTTATTCTTTCTTTGGTATCATTAGCTCTTGTCGGTAGAGTATGGGCCAAACCCCTCAGTATTTAGTGTTGCCTTATTCTTTGGTATTATTAGCTCTTGTCGGTGGAGTATGGGCTAAACTTATTGGTATTTAGTGTTGCCTTATTCTTTGGTATCATTAGCTCTTGTCGGTGGAGTATGGGCCAAACTTCTAGGTATTTAGTGTTGTTTTATTTGGTATTGAGTCTTGTTCTTTAGCGCGTTCTCTATTTTGGTCTTCCTGGATCTCTTCCACATTTTATCTTTCCTTTTAGTAATATTATAAATAAAGAGTCATGTAGTATTAAGCTATTTCTCTTCTATTTTTAATTCTGCTCAGCAGTGTTCTTTTCTTTTATATTATTAAATAAACATATTCTTCATATTAATATTTTTTTGTCTTTTTTGTCCAATGTTCTACTCTACTACAGCGTAAAAGTGTACTATATCAGTAAAAATATCCAAAAACTTCCTTCCTTTTCTAAGTATTTTATTTCTATTACTATAATATTCTGATGTTTAGCGAAGCATACATCACAAGCTAGGTACCTTCTTACTATGCCATAGACAGACAGACAATCTCCAAAACGGTTTTACCGATTCGGGTATGGTTATTATTTTAAATTCAGTGTCTAACTAAATATACTGAAACTATTTACTGAATAACTTTCCTCAAGAAACATATATCGAAGTATGAAAAATAATTTTGGGCCTCCATATACCTTATCCGATCAGCTGATCCGAGTTTGTATGGAACGCAAAAATATAAATTTCATATTTCCGCACATTTTGTCTTGGGGAAAGTTGTTATATTTGCTTTTGTTTTTTCCTGCTTGAGTCTGAGCTTGAGACCTATAGGAATTGGGCCTCAAAGGCCTTAAATCGAGAGTTGGAGTGTGTTGGAATATATAACGCACAACTAGTCTTAAGTAAAAGAAACAACTGTCACTGTCAACTATATGTCGATGTCATCGAAATGTCATTCTTACTTCTCTCTCTCTCTCTTTCTCTGATATGATAAGGCTGTGTATCATCGAACGTCTCGTTCCGCAATATATCCAATTAAATCTACGCCTTGCTGTTTCCTTTTTGGCCACAAACCCATCAAAGTGCAGTTGCTAACTTTTGCCTTGCAGTCGTACAGTCTTCCAAATATAAATTACACTAATATTATAAAGGCGAATGTTTGTGAGTATGTCTGTGTGTGTGTGTGTGTGTGTATGTTTGTTACTTCTTCACGCGCAAATTTTTATTTAATACCAATTTTTATAAAATGTGGTATGCAGGAAGCTGACACCCTGGTGTAACAAATAAGCTACTTTTTCCGCGGGTAACACAGCGGGACTAGAATAAATATAAAAATAGAATACCTACAGAATACCAAAATGTAATTTTTAGTAATATCATAAACTTACCCCCATATTCCCAAAAGATAACAAACGTTTGCTAAAGCTCTTTTAGTTAAAATGTATTCGTTCTTACTATATCAAATATTGATAAGAGGGATAGGTACAAAACATGTTTTAACTAAAACGGATTTAGCAAACGCCTGTTGCTTTTTATGAATATGAGGGTGAGAGTTCATGAACCCAGCATTAAAACATTCGGTTTGACGCTATTTGTTTTGTTCCACAAACAACATTAAAGGAAATAAACACGGGTTCTAAAGTTAAACTGTGCAAAGACAACCCTGTTTTACACACGAGAATTGTATAGAGAAGTAATGCTACACAAAAGGTACTGGCGCAGGTGTGGTAAATAATTGTTTCTTGCTAATTAATTGAAAATTCTTATTGTTCTGTTTTTGAAACAGTCATGTTTATGGGAACCGAATAAGAATAAACATGTTCTTTACTTCCATGTAAGGCGTATGTTCTTCTGTTCTTCGGCGTTTTTCAATTGTCCTGGGTTTTGGGTGTTTATCTACCTATATATGGATATTTATTATGCAATATACCTAGTTTCGTTTCTAGATAGCTGGTTCAAAGGCAAGCGGTGCCATTTTTCATTCGAGGAGTCTGATACAAACATTTTCTTGTTTTGTTTAGGTGACTCCACAATTCAAAAGTGGCACTTCTGATTCAGTAGGTAGTAATCCTGGACTCAGTGCGCATAGTCAGAAGGTCTTTCTCCCTGCGGCCCTAATCGCCGGTATTATTGCTTGGGTCTTGTCTTGCCCCGTTGCCAGAGGTCATCTAGGTTAGGTTTTTATAATATGTTTTTATAGATATTTGATAAAAAATGACGCTTTTCTTAAGCTACGTATTTCAATAAAATAAGTACCTAAAGATAATGATAAAGGGTAAGTATACAAAATGTATAACTTTTATTGCAGTTGACGTTAAACCTCTGTTCTCATACTCAAGCACGTCACAACTTGAAACTTGAGCATCGGAAAATAAATTTGTGTTTAGAGTTACATAACAACTTTTAATTGTGTTCCATATTTATGTTTACAGGACGGAAGAATACACGCACTCTAAATTTAAGCCCCGACACAAGAACGAGGGATGATGTCTGAAAAGTATGATTTATTCATTAGTTATCCGGTTAGATAATCCTTTTTTTTATAATTAATCTTAAAAGAGCAATGGTAAATACTCTTTCAATGAGTCTTTATATATAAAACATATAACGTCATTTAAAAAAAATACTTAAATTTAAAATTAAATTGTGATTAAATTATTATACTAATTTATATTTGTCTACATAGTTCTCACATTCTTTTGCACGCACCACCCAAAGAATTTCTCTACTTTGTCCAATGATTGGCTGGCAGAAAACGCCATATGGCGTGTAGTTCGCCATTTGCACACTTTTTTCTCGTGCAATAAAGTTTAAATAAATATACCTATATTAGATGGATAGATAGACAAACGAGAATGTATTGTCTACGCGCACATAAATAATAAATAGGTACCTAGGTATACTCGGGGTTCCGTATTATGAAAACATTAAATATGTATGGAGACGTGGATTATTTTTCTTGTTAACTACGTATTATCTTGTGTAATCTCGCAATGGATTACGGAGGAGGATTTGTTTTTATAAAAGTGAATTGGGTACTTTCCTAAGTCTAAAATAAATTATTTTGTACTAATAAAAAAATAAAGCGTTGCAAAATAATGTCACTTGTCTTTAAACATATCCATTTTAACGTTATTTTAAATTTATTATTGTAGAAAAACTCATAATAAGAGCGCTATTTGACTCCAAAAATCTATGACGTCATATGCCTGTATTTCATACAAAATCCCATAGAATCTGTTTGTTTTGACGTTTAGAAAAAAGTTGCTGATTTGACTTGTTGGAAAATAGCGTATTATAAAACTAGGATGCACAATAATAAATAAACAAATCTAATACTTATGACATTGTACGTATACTCCACTCAGGCATATTTGTATCCTTTGGGTTGCTCATTTATCCTCTAATTTTATCTACCATAACTTTTAATCAGCAGAATCAATTTCCATCGAATATAACCAAAACCCATTTCGACCGATTCGATTTTGATGCGGTTTGGTATCAAAATCGACACATTGTTTAGTCGCTACGATGACACAGACACACAGACACATCAAACTTATAAACACCTCTTTTTTCGTCAGGCGTTAAAAACATGTATTGATATTTACTCGTATCAAAAGAAGACAAACAGAAACCAACTATAGAATTAATTTTATCGTAGAACTTTTTGTACCCCAGTTTCGGAAGTGGCACAAAGATGTTAAGAAAGGAGTCATGTCGAGTTGTTTTGTTAGTCCCCCGACGGTTGACAGGCCGTTACAATTATTAAAATTTATGGCAGAATCATTTGGGAGATTATCCTTCAAGAGTTTGTCGATACTATTTAAGCTTAATAGGAATTAACAAATACACATATTGTTAACTTAGTGATCTCTGAGCTAGTAAGCTGTGTGGGCTTATGACTTTTATTTTTTTGTTTAATACGAGGACAAGGTATGTACAGTAACACGCAGGTACCGATGTATTTGAAATGATTTTGTGATAGGTAGGTCAGGTGTGTCCCTATTACCTGTCAGTCGAAGAATAGATAAACCTATCAAATTTAATTACAACATTGTCAATGAAATAAAATGGAGATGCTTCCATTTAACTCCACTCTTAAGTGAAGATCACCTAAACCTCTCTATGTAAGTATGCCGATTTTTCTGTTAAAATAACTTTTTCATATATTTTTCTAAAATCTATAAACACATTTAATGGGAAATTTTTGAATAAGTTTAAAGATCTATATCCCCTAATCCTACATTCAGAAAGGAGAATAAGTGTTGGAAAATTGGTGTGCATAGGTGATGTACTTAGTTACATTTTACATAAAACAACCTGCATTTCGAATTAATTTGTTCATAACAAAACATTTGTAAAGAAACAAAAAGTAAAAACAATTTAAACACGAAATATCTCCATGAAACGTGACTACCATAACATTATTCCTTTTATTGAACTTGCAAACTTTCCGACAAGAAAATATTGAGCACACTTCCTCAATATTTACGTGTGGAAAGTCTAAAATTGCCTCATGTAAAGGCAATTTTAGACTGTATGTTGTAAGACGTAGAGTTGAAAATGGGTTATATTGTTTGTGCAACTGATGGAGCAAATTTTTGCAACCGCATCCTGACGATGTGAATTTATTTTGCTTCTATACAATAGGTAAGTTGTTAAAGTTAAAACAGTTACTTTGAACATGACGATATTTGTAATATTATTTTAAACAAAACTGTAGATATAGAATTTGACATGTAAACATGAGAATTTTCTCATGTAACTCGTATGAATTTTCATACGAATATAATAATTTTGAAGCTGTTACAGGTAAGTTGTTAAAGTTAAAAGAGTTACTTTGAACATGACGATATTTGTAATATTATTTTAAACAAAACTGTAGATATAGAATTTGACATGTAAACATGAGAATTTTCTCATGTAACTCGTATGAATTTTCATACGAATGTAATAATTTTGAAGCTGTTACGTAAATATTTTTGATGAGAATGTATTTAAAAGTTATTAATTTCATTCGTAAATATTAATTTGTTTGTTTTACTTTCAATGGCATGTCAAATATAAGTAATAACATTGTTTATTACTCGTGCATTCACCTAATAGGACAAAAGTACTGATATATCTAGTTGTATATCCTCTAAAAACGCATGTTAATGTTTTTCAAACTGGTTACTTTGAACTCTCACAAAACTTTTATTTTCGGCTTTAGTCATACAAATATTGTTGTAGTATGTAAACGTTATTATTTTTTTATTCACACAATTAAATTAACTTCTTTGGAAGCACGGGTCATTTCTCTCCGGGGTTCTTTGGGAGGCTTGCGTGGGAATATAGATCCAAAGCATATAAGCCTTATAGAGAAGTTGATGTTATGTAGTAATAATTCCGCCAAAAGCCATTACAAATATTATCTGATACTTAAATTTTTCGGCAAAAATGCGGATCATGTTAACAGGCGATGCGGCTAGCAACCCATCACTGTATTGATTGCTTTTCCATCTTCTCGCCCACCATGACGCTAAAAGTGGCTTTTGGGTCTTGCGGTTCTGGGGTCTGCATAGAGCCGCAAGACCCAAAATGCTCTGTCTGCCCCATTAGGGATAAAGACGTGATAGTATGTATGTATGTAAATTTTTCGGAAAGGAAATGGATATATAATTTTAAATTTAATTCAAACTATTTTAAAAACTACTGTTTCCAGTTTAAAGTGACAACGTAAAGCTTTTCTTCGCATATTTGCGAAAAAGTTTTATAACTTATAACTTTATTGCAAGCTAACAAGTTTATTTGCCAGGTAAATTAAATAACCTCGACTTTCAAGCTTTATTTCCCAATGAATTCCTAAACCCTAAAATGAGACTTGGAGACTTTCGGACCTTGGGGCCCCGGTGCTAGGGGTCTCCTTAAAGAGATCTCTCCAAGACTGATCTGCGCCGCTGGTGACAAGAGGGCTGGCTGTTTTTTCGCACAACGAATCAGTATTGCGATCCAACGCGGAAATGCGGCCAGCGTTCTTGGCACTATGCCACGTGGGCACGACTTTTTAGACTAAATTAATAGTTAACTTTTTTCTGTGTGTATATTTGTAAATATGTAATTTTTTTTTCTTATTTAATAAAACGGTTTGTATTAGAGTAAAAAAAACCCTAAAATGGTTTTCATCAATTAATTAATAAGGCATGTGCCTAAGAATCACGGCAAGGGAACTTTCTGTCACGATAAAAAATAGAAATCGGTCGATGCTACAGACAGACCGTCCCAGAGACCGACAGACATTAGCCTCAAATTGATATCACCCCTTTTTTGTAGGGGAGTTAAAAAGAAACGATCAGAGATCACGTCAGGCATCGGTGCATTCAAAGCATGTGATATAGAGCTTGGCGTGACTTATCTCCCTTTAACATGAATTTAGCGGAGTGGTATACAGTTAACCTCACGATAAAGATAACATTCTACGTGATAAATATTTTGCTTTGGTTTTTTGTTTATTTGTAAAACTATATAGGCAAACTGGAACACAGCTTTACGACTTTCTATTGAAATGTTAATAAAAACCAATTCAAAATCACAATCGTTTCTGAGTTCATAAGTATAGATAAACGTGCCAGGGGATTTGAATTTATAATGGTTAGGAATGGATTACAATGATACAAATTCCAGTGTGTTGCGGTCGATGTGAGGGCCACTGTACGTGACTGGTCGGACTTTGAGAGTGCAGTTTGGCCGTCCGCCATACGACTGTTGCTTTTATTGAGATCTGTAAATGGGTGTTGCAGTTTCGTAGAACGTGCCTCTGAGGGTAAAGTATGTGAAATGCTACTGGAAATGCAGTTGTTACTACAAGTTTATTAACATAGGAAGACTCTTAAGATTCTTGTATCTAAAATATTGAGCTTTAAAGCGAATGAGTGCAGAAGTGGCGTCCACCATTTGCAATAAATTGTTTTAAAGTAAAGATGGTTATAATTAACAATTTGAGTTTCATGAATAACCATTTCAATTCAATTTGTTATATATACACATTTAGAACCGTTTAGCAGATAGAGATAGTCAAGTGTAGAAACTCTAACGAAAATTTGCATTATTCAGAAACGGATCCCTAAAACGAAAAATGTTGTTCCCAAACTCACAATATATTTAAAAGACCTATTCAATGACTATCCACACGAGGGGCTAGTCAAAAAAAAAATTACTTCTATGGGAGCTACTATAATCACAGCTTTCTAGTACTTATTACAGTCTCTAAGTAAAACTGCGGACAGACAGATAGATAAAATTATAAGGATTTCTTGTTTACTACTGAACCCTAAAAAGGGAACAAAGGCTTTCAGGTACTTGAGTAACTTCGTTTGCAAAGTTATAAATAAAATGTTGTAAGCTTTGATGTAATGTTTTATGGCATTAGCAAGAACATACCAATAACAGCTTTTTGTACGCAAAATGTATCAGAAAAAAAAATGTTACAAAAATATATTTCCTATTTTCAATAAAAGCCCATTGTTTACGTTTGTGATTGACTCTGTCTTTAATCTCGAATACTTCGTTCTTGTTTTGTTGTTATTGAGATTATACGAACTCTTATCGCGACTGGATGAGAAGTTACCAACTTTCCATTGGAACATTTTGTTTTACAACAGATAATATAAGAATAGGTATTTCACGTTTCTTGGGATTCCAATCCCTAGCTGTTTAGGAAGATATAAATAGTACAGACGCTCTTCGAGGTATTTATAATACAATTTCTCTTTGAGTAAAAAAAGAAAGGATGTAAGTATACATAATAGAAGGTAGAATGAAATAATTATCTGTGATGGAAAACTTATTTGGTATGGGACGGGCCTAATATAACATCTGCGTAAAAATTATTAGAAGATAATTATTATGAAGGTATTGAGAAGGCAAGTTGTTTGATGTTAAAACATAGAAACCTTAAATAAAATAAACGAGAGAGTGACAAAAAGGCTCAGGAAGGAATTCATTTTTGTATTACTAATTGAACAAATTAAACAAGGCAAGTGAAATTTAATTCAAAAACTTTAGATCTAATAACAATTTGTCACCAAGAAAGTTATTGTGTTTACACGTAATACAAATAGGAAATAAAAAAAAAGTGCCTAGTTGTTCAGAAGAGGTTAGAAAAAAGTTTACATTGTTAAACATAACAAAGTGTATATAAATAACCTATGAAAGGATAATCTATAACTTTATCCTGCTTTACGAGATAAAACATTATTCACATCCCAAACTTTAATGATAAGTCCAACAAAAACAGACTTCTTAAACGTAAATGGAGATTAGGGCAGGATAAAGGGTGAACCCTTCGTAAGCGCCGCGCCCTATCTGACGTCACGTGGATTTATTTATTTCGGATCTGAATGTATTGTTATCATCGATTCTTTATTTATTACTTATGGTTCCCCATCTTCGTGGAGGAAAAATTAGAACACCAATGCAATGTTCCATTCTAATTACAAAAGAGAAAGTGATTTGACTTTACATAGAGTTCTTCAAGACCTTCTTTTGTGATTGTTTAAATTTAAATGTGCAATAAATGGTTAAAACATACAAACAAACAAACCTTCAATAGGCGGCGTAAAAAATGTTTCCTCATCTTGATCTCATCATCATCATCAGGTCTTTTTGTCACTGCAGGAGCACGACCCTCACTATACTATCAGAGACATACTTGGCCAGAGCAGCTAGAGGACTTGGCCTACACTACATTCTCCACGCTACCCAGACGGATTTAAGAGGTCTCGTTAATGTTTATAAGCGTTGTTTAGCTTGTAACTCGCCATCTTCGATATCCACGGGAGGACTTGGAGTGGCCCTATCTAATCTGCCTGAAACAGCAACATTTTGATTTGTCTTGAATTAATAAGTACTTGATCGTGCTTTCTTCGGAGGGTGGTTAATGGTTTAGGTGGTCTGGTGGCGTGTTTAATATTGTCTGATTTTCCTCGTTGGCGTGAATTCCAGTCACTGTCATAGCAGGACTACATTTGAGAGTGTGGCTAAATCAATATAGAATATTTCCGTTGATTATTCTATGTCTACACTATCTACTTCTACGACTATCGTTTGCAATAACTAAACTTTATTTTATTGTAGACCTGCCCTAAATAACAAAATTTAAATTGCATACCATCGTTATACATCGTCATTCTCGCCACTTCACTATTTGCGTCACATCGTTCTGTCATTCAACATATTTACGATAAGGCCCCGTTCCTGCATATTTTAGCAATATTCTAAACACGTAGATTCTACGTCTTTCTCTGTCTTTATATCACTATGTTGTTATCTTCTTAATTACCTTACTGTTTAAAATTAATGCAAAGATTAAACACAACTCATCATAAATAAATACCCCCGCAACATTTAAGTTAAAGACAGGTGTACAATACAAACTAAAATCAGCAAGCAGAACTTTCGAAATTATAATCCAATTTGGGATTCAGTTTGCTAAGTTGTTAATTAGTACTCAAATATCTTTGAAGGAAGTTTCGAACATAATAACAATTTCATTGAAAGCCTAACGTACATTAGGCGACTCTCTAGTTGCTGCTGCAACAATTACTGTTTTAGTCGCAACGACTAGTCACCAAAGACGGTTCCATAATCATCTCAGCGTATTCCCGGTTCCATCCTGAGTGATAACGTTTCAGACACGCTACCTAACCCAGGTGATTTCACGATGTTACTTGTGAAGACAATTCCATTTGTTTTGATTGGTTCCAATAAATGGCCATGGGTGACTAAATCTGTCAATTTAATAAGTTTCTTTTTCAACGGTTGACTCTCAAAACTAATAAAGATGAAATATATGAAAAGCTGAATCATTTACCGGGTAATTTGTATAAGTACCTAGGTGACGTGGCTAACAACTCATCGCATTCTGATTCCTTTTCCCAGTATCCATTTTTAGTACAGTAAAGGGTCATGCTCTGCAGTAGAGACTAACAAGACCTGATGATGATGACTGTATGCTTGTATATAGAGTTTTACGGTAACGCATCAATCGTCAAAATACAGTTGCCTAATGTGACAAAGCGCTTAGTTTTGTGGAGTAAATATTGACAAGTTGGAACTTGTTCTGCGTAAATAACTACGGGAAAGTTTCACTACGCACCTGAATTCAGCGATTTGGGGTATTCGACACCGCAATATAATAATACCTACTTGTAAAGTTGGAGTGTTTGAATACCTCACTAACTATTATATAATATAATATTAGTATTATTAGGTAATATCTAAGAAGAGAACAATTTTTTGATGTTTCAATTCAAAATCTATTATTATAAAAGACTAGCTGGTGCCCGCGACTTCGTCTGCGCAGTATCTTTATAAATTGTAGCCTATGTGTTATACTAAATTATATAATGTAAAGTTTTATTAAAATCCATTCAGTAGTTTCTACGTGAAAGAGTAACAAACATTCGCCCGCACCTAAAGTAGCCTATGTGTTAATCCAGGGTCATAAAAGGTCATAACATAGTGCTTAGTGCTGCTAAGAGAGTAGTTCAATGATTTTCAACTAAGACCTGTCAAATGCGTTTCTGGCATACACGAGTATTGTAGCTTAAAAAAAACTGCCTCACAACGTAACGAAGTTATGATCTGAAATTTAAAATTTTACCATGATATGCCCTATCTAATATTCGTATAAGGGAAGTTACCCTCATTTTCAACAACGGTTGTAGCTTTCATATATTATGTGCGTAAAGGGACGCATTAGCAATTTAAAAAAAGGTAGCAAAAATGTACAGAGTTTTCGTCGAAAAATTGTTTTGTCAAAACATTTCATTGGTTCGACCAGACGAAAAGATATAACAATTTGTACTTGACAAAAATATTTTTTATATCAACGTCGAATCAAGAGGTCACATAATATTTAATAAATATTAAAACTAATAAGGTCTCAGTTTTAATATTTATTAAATATGTGACCTCTAAATATCTAAGATTATAAATTATAAATAAAGTTAGGCAGACAAATTACACTGATTGAGCTAGCCTCAAAATAACTACGAGACTTGTGTTATGGAATACTAACTCAACGATACTACATTTTAAAACAGATACATGTGTAGATAAACATCCAAGACCCAGGACAAATGATACCTAAAAATAGAGAATAATTATTACTTTTTAAAGGGAGAGGCCTATGTGACATTATGCGGCTGAAACGATGATGATGATAATAAATCCTTTTCATTCCTACATATCAATCCTCTACTTAAACTTTTTATTATAATGTGTGCTGTCCAAATTTTATGAGAAATAAGCAATAAACCAAATTAAACGATGCATGCGTAACAACTTTGTACATAAACGGGCCCTAATAAGCCTTTTACGGCGCATATCATTTTGACGGCACAAATACTGTCATTTATATTCCCAGTAAACTGTTATGGTCCGTCGTATCATAACGTTGTAATGTATGTGCGAATGTTTATGATTCTTCAGAATTATCACCCAACTACGATTGAATTATCACCTAATTATTGTTATTTTTTGGTGTGCAATAAGATATTACTTACTCACTTACAATAGTACCTATATTTGTAACACGGCATTCACAATTATAAAAGTACTTACCTCCGTTTCCAAGACGTTATAAAATATAAATCGGTCAATCTTTATTCATAAAGTTTTCATAGAATACAATAGTCAGCTGTAACTATATTTCTTATTTTTGAATAAAACTATTGATTTGGATAGAGATCGGTGGAAAAAGGAAGGGGGGAACTGGGCCTGGGGTATGAACTATAGCTAATAATCGTTTATTGAAGCAGGAATAGAATCTAGCAGTACTTAAGAGTCCCCTTACCCTAGACCAAAATACAACTTTCCATACAAACGTAGTCTACGTTTTATTTCAAAACGTCATGTCCAATTTCGGCAAAATTTTGTAATTTCAAAGAAATTGCAATCATCTAGGGTAATAACTGGTTTCCGACAGTAAAATATGAACTTGAAATAGAATATAGTGTTTTATTTAATTTTTGACCATCAGTATAGGAAACTTCTAAATCGTTATATTTTCTTTCCAGTTCTTAATTTTACCATCGGAAACCAGTTATTACCCTAAATAATTGCAATTTCTTTACAATTACCAATTGTTACGGAATCTGACATGTGGTTTCAAAATTAAACGTAGACTACGTTTGTATGGGGAAGTCTAGGGTAAGGGGACTCTTAAGCTAAACATTTTTAAAAATCTATGACTTATTAAAACTAAACTTTTTGTCGATAGTAAACTTATAGAAAATAAAAATTGAGTGAGTAAGATGCGACGCACGCACCTGAACCTCACGCTTCTATTATAAGACTGTCGCCAATATTAATTAGTAGTGTTAGTATTCTAACTCATGTACTACCTTTGAAAACAATTAAACAGTAATTACAAGAAGGTACTAATCAATTTATTGAAACAATTCCCACTACTCCAATTAACGGGGTTAACCAACAAATGGAGCCTGCTCCCGCCGCGTTCACCTTGGCGGCCGATTTATTGAATCTATCTCCGAGGTTACTCCCACAATGGAGATTAAACCGCTAATGCTACCTGTAGTGACGGTAATTGTAAAACAAACAGCAATTGCATACTGATGCAAGGATAGAATTCATCTTATCTTGTCACCTACTCCTTCCCATTCTCTCCTTTACTGTAATAGGCGACTACGGAAGAGGTCTTGGCCTACACTCTCCACGCTGGCCAGACGGATTGGAGAGGTCTCATTGATGTTTAAAAGCTTTGTTTAGCTTGTATTCCCTAAGTCGCCTTGCCGTGTGGTTTCCGGCAGAGTAGAATAGGGCCACTCCAAGACCTCCCGAGGATATTGTAGACGGAAAGTATAGATAACAAAAACCGAGCAGCAGCGTCCTTAATGCAACGGATATCTACTTTTGATAAAAGTATTTATATTGACTCCCAATGTTCAATATACCTACCAACCTTTATTTTCGAGAACTCAAAAAATCAAGTACGTACCTTTCGTAGAATATAATAACGGGTTGCAATTCGGTGGTGCTTTAAATTCTATTAGAAAAACTTATCTGTGGCTATCAATCGATTATTGGAACAATTCCTACTAATCTAACAACAAAAGGAACCCAGTCACCTTGGCGCTCGATTTATTGAATCATTTTCCGAGGTTAATCCCGCAATGGAGATTAAACCGCTAATGTTACCTACAGCGAGTGTAATTGGAAACCAAACAGAAATTGTTTACTGATGCAAGGTTACTACGCTGTGTCGTTTGATAGCGATAGAATAGAAGACATATTATCACCCACTCCTTCCCATTCTCTCAAGTACTGTAATAGGTGAGTACGGCAGGTATAGGTAACGAAGACGTGCCAGCAGCCTCCTTATTGCAAACAATACCTACTCGTAATACAAGTACTTATGACTCCCAATGTTCACCATATGCCTACTTTTCGAGAACTCAAAAATTAAGTATCTTTGGTAGAATCCAATAAAGGATTGCAATTCGGTGGTATTTTGGTTTTAAAATTCTATAATAAAAAACTTTAACTGTGGCTATCAATCCATTATTGAAACAATTCCTACTAATCTAACAACAAAAGGAACCCGGTCACCTTGGCGTTCAATTTATTGAATCTACTTCCGAGGTTAATCCCGCAATGGAGATTAAACCGCTAATGTTACCTGCAGCGAGTGTAATTGGAAACCAAACAGCAATTGCATACTGATGCAAGGTTACTACAATAGCCATGGTGCCTCTGCTAGGCGCCTTTAGAAGGGTTAGAGTTAACAAATAAGGTTGATGTCATCAAGGATAATGTGCTTGCTAATGGTATAACATCCTAGAACTCTAGGCTCCGTCACCATGTTATAGTAGGTAAAACAGTTTAAAATGATATCCACGAAAATGCAAATAGGTATAAGGTTACTTTCAAGGTTAAAAGCATCGCCATATCTATTTCTTCATCTTAGAGCGATGACAGTTGCAGCATTAGCTATGCTGCTTTGGGGCACTGGGTGTAGTTTCCCGCTTTTTCTTCTCCACATACAATATGCATGTCAGGAACCAAAGATGTCAAGACCACGCGAAATCGAAAAGAAATAGCCGGAACATTCGAAATGAATTGGCTATAGTTTTAGGACGCCTGGCAACCGCCCGAATTGTCCTTAAGAAAGCAGTTGCACTCGTAGCACAAGTTGTTTACGCTTAGTCTTATAATCGCATATTACGACATCCACTGGCATCCAAAAGTGTAGCCACATGTACCTAATGCTGTTATTACAGGCGTTTTAGTGAAGGGCATCCAAAAATTCGGATCGAAGTAATAAACAAGGATTTGAACTGTTCGACGTTAGAGCAAACGCAGCTTTTATGCAAACAGATTAGCTCCGTTTGCTTTCCACTGATATGGGTGCGGGCTTCCAGCGATATTGGTGCAGGCATCGGTATTTCTCGATTTTTATTCACTTGCCAATCTGTAAAACTATCATTGTATTTATCTAGATGCCAAAGGGTATAGGAATCTTTCCTAGTTTGTTATTTGTATTATCCATTTTAACAAATCCATTTTCGAATATACTTAAATCAGACAAAGAAATTAATGGGAGGATAAATATTAATATCATGTTACCGCAATCCTTACCTAGGGTGACCAAATCAACTTAAAATCATTTTGTTAATAATTTCATCAATCTACGTCTCTAAATACGTTACATAATATTACCTAAATTAGGATTGGACCTTAATATAACTTTATTAATGTTGCAAAGAGTTAGGTTAAGTCAAAAAATTACGTTGTCTGAAGAAAATTGTTTGATTGATTAATGTATTGATGATGATTTATAATTAATATAGAATATAAGGTCTAACAAAATATACTGAAACTATATAAAGGCTGGATTCAGTCAACCATAGTGAAAAACACATTTATTTTCATACCTTAACATACGAGTATGTTCCTTGATTTCCTCAAGTATTAATTCGAGGTATGAAAATAATTTTTGGCTTTCCATACAAACTCGGATCAGCTAATCGGTCAACTCCTATGGGAGGCCACAAATTACTTTTCATATTTCGATACGTGTTCCTTGGAAAAACTTGACCAGTATGATATCATGGGCTGAATTTACTCTTAAAATAGTTTCAGTATATTTTGTTAGATCTTATAAATCGTACTGATTCTGTAGGATTGTCGAAATATTTTTCTTAGTATATAGTAGTAGTACCTAGTTTAATCCTAACTGTGAAATAGGGACTTCTTTAAAATCACATAACATGTTCTCAACCTCTTAACCAATTTGGCTCATGTACAAAATTATGGTGTACGTCTATATTTTAGCAGTATTTGTACTAAATGTTTTTATTTTTATTTTTTTCAGGTAAGCAGCTGTTTTGGATAAATAAACTGATAACTTGGTAACGTACTGCATACAAAATTACAACGTATTATTAATAATACCAAATTACATGAAGTTTTGCCCGAAGTTGCGTCTGTTGATGTAGCAAAATTTTAATGGAGGAGATTTAGCACTATAACGTACATACATATGCGTTAAATGACAAATTTTAACATATTTACTAAGAAAGGGACATCCCTTTTGTTTCAACAGCAGTGGGAAAACGTAAAATGACTGTGTGAAATAGTTACCATATTTGGTGGATAAACTTTCTTCGTCCCAATAGTTGCTTTCTTGTACGATAATATATGAAAATTGTATTTACTTATTAGAAGTGAATTTTGTGAAAGAGTACAGCGTTAGTATTTTTATCATTAAAGTTACAGATGTGAACCAAGTGTGAAACCAGCAAAATGGTCACAGTAGCCACAGTCTTGACTCGAATGGATGGGTCACGATGATGGAAAATTAAGACCAAGGATAAACAGTATGGAAGGAAAGAGGGAAGGCATTTGTCCAGCAGTGGTACATGAACGGCTAACTAACAGAAAAAACGACGGGTTGCACTCTGGGAGTGCCGGCAGAAGTGAAAACTTGAATATTAACGTTGTGCATTTTTGATATTTTGGAATGGTTAGGGAATAATTTTGCACGAATTGCTTTAATTATCAGTATAAAATATTTCAAATCTTTTCTGAACCACAGTCTGTCACAAATGTCACAAGCATGACCAAATTCAATTTCTACAAAATCATTTTCAAATACACAGCAGTATGGCCACTACACAGACGGTCGAGCCATCAGCTGTCACCATCCATGGATGCGCGTAGCACGCTGTAACATAAACACACACGAACATTCGCGCAAGCGCCCTGCGCCGTCTTACGAATTTTCGATCAGGCCACGTGTCCTGACGCGAGTTTAATATTTTTTACCCATTCCAAAAAAAGTGCACAACGCCGCTAAAGAAGTTTTCACTTCAAAAAGTTACAGAAGTTCCTACTATGATCGCAAAATTTTTTAGGTACTCATTCCTAATGAACAGAAGTTACAAGTATAAAAGCAAAAAAAATCCTTTTCCCGTCTAAGCTCCAACATATTTTCCCAGACATTCTGAAATGATCCTCAGATTTCAAGATAATGTAATAATTTGTTCGCAAGACATGCGTTATCAGATTTGTGAAGGTCGATTCTCTGCGATGAGAAAATTCAATAGTCTGCTGATATATTGGCTCGAGTGTGTTTTCGGTTCGGATTTTTCTTTAGTTTCATAAAATTAATTTGTCAAAATATTTTTCTTACAAATGTTTTGTTTGTTTATGTTATACATTTTAAGTAGTAAACTAATAACAGGGCACAGAATCGCTGAAAGAAATGGTGACTCTCGCTCTGGCTCGTTTTTGGTGCAAAGGATGGCCATTGCAATACAGCGTGGTAATGCAGCTAGCGTTTTGGGCACTTTTGCACCAGAAACCATACAGGGCGGGTTTGAATTGTAATTAACATTATAACTTGACATTACACATGTGTGTGAATATTGTAAAATGAATTGTATATTAATTATTGAACTTTAATGGTAAAATTATTTTTAAATATATTTTTTAATATTACTTCTCAGGGAGAATTTATGTCCACAAAGCTTATGTAAGGAGAGCTCTCAACAAATATTACAAACGCTATACCTACCTTTCCCTCCTAACTTTCACACTTTTGCTTATGAAGTGCATACCTATTCTTTCTTCTTCCTTACCCTTTCACGACAAAGACCCACTTAGAAGATTACAAATAATGGCATTGAGCAATGGTACAGCTGATTGTGTAGCTCCTTTGCCATTTTGAACGGATCATATTTATGTGTCTCCTGAAGCTTGTAAGTCGAATCTTGTAAGTCGACACATGCGTCCTTATGTCAAAGGGGAGATACGAGGGCGTCACGCTGAATTACCCACCAAATGTCGTAGGTTACGTGGAAAAATAACGGTGTTATTATATGTGAAAGTGAAGAACATTTGTTTCCACATTTATGTGAAGCAAGGAAAAGACATACTATGTTTGCTGTCACTTCAGTATAAACTATAAAAGAAGTAAGTGATACGTCCATGTTTGATGCTCGCGACTTCTTTCACGTCAATTCAGATGTACGCACATTGAACAAATCAGTCAGCTTATATCTTTAAAATGACGATAACTTATTTTTTTCAATCAATTTTATTGAAACCGAGTCTGAATATTGCTCCAAGCTGGGCTTAGTTTAGTGTTGTAAGTATTTATCCGTCCATTAGTTTTAAAATTTTGTATATATTACATACTGTACACACAAAATTTTTGAACTGCTGGATGGAAAAATACCTTATTGAACTTTTAGTTCAAGCAAAACTTTTATCGCTGTCTGGTCCTTAAATGAAAGAAGCTTGTGGTATTTGTAATAACAACAAATAGCAATTAGAGAACGCAATAACTAACTAGAGAAAATTGCAGACATGATATAAAACTGGACTGGGTTACGAAGTAAATAAAGTATAGATGTTGATAATTTTCGCTTCAATTTTTCGGCCACAGAGCGCAAAACGTGACGTACACGCGTACTTTACTGGACAGTCTCGGAAACACAATACTGTTGGGTGATAACTCAGGTTGCCTCCCCGGGACATTACCCAATAGTATTGTCCTCTGGTTGCTCTGGCCAAGGATGGCGTTGGCAAAGAGGGTCGGGCTCTTGCTGTGAAGACTCAAAAGAAGATGATTATCCGTCCACAAAATGGTGTGATATTGTCCGTGGGGTAGCATGCACAAATTTTTGAGATTCCATAAACCTGGCGCAAGGCCGTTCAGTATGTAGAAAATAATAGAGCCGTTGACTAAAAAATTTTTTAACTCATTAGATAGATTATTAAAAAATATGGTATAAGTATTTTTTATTTTCTCTTATTAGCAAATAATGACAAAGATTGGCGCAGACAAAAGGAGGCTTATGCCCAGCAGTGGGTCGTTGAGAGCTGACGATGAAGATGATGATGACAAAGATACAGCGAATTAAAATTTCGCGTGACGTTACGATTGACTAGGATTTTTAACCAACGGTGATGTAACTTACCCCCACTCCGAAATTTCGAAGCGCTGTATCTTCTAAACGAAAAAATATGGGGCTATTATTTTTGGATAATCTTGTTGACGGACTAAATAAAATAATATATTTTTGACACAGTCCACATCTCTATTGTAAGGATAGCTGTTCTTGGCGGCCATGATCAGATATAAGGATACGGTTATGAGAAAAAACATAATTCACGGCAATGTAAAAAAAAGAGAATAAAAAGTAAAACAAAAATATGCTTAAAACATTACAAGCGCTACATTTCTCTGTTGTCCATATTTGTGACGTGGCTAACTCTCCCGTGAAAATCCCTCAGCCGCGTAAACCAGTGTTTACATGAGTGCGCATTCCGGAAAATGGCATTTTTCATTATATGAAACGACCGCTATCGGCGAGAGATGAAAACCTAAATGTAGGTGAACTAATGTAGAAGATGGGCACTTCAAAGCAATTGGGAAACGGTCATTTTATTTATTATTATTATTGTGATGTGGAAGTAAAAACAGGTATAGTGATATAACCATGGGGCTTAGTTATCAATGTGAGAATTTTGAGAATTTTGCTGTAGTAATTAAGAGTGAGAGCTATTCTCGCAGATTTAAACTGATTCTTGAAAATGGATTCCCCGTTTATTATTTTATTTGTAATCCATTTTAAGTTAGTAAAGTAAACTAAACAATAATACAGCATAATTTTCAAATTTTCGAAACAATTTACACAACTAAATATATCTTCAAAGGAGATTTCAATAAGTATTTATTGCATGTTCAATCAAGTTTACAAATTCTCTTGAAATTTTATTAGCTCTTCTGAGAAATCGCGGAATTTTATTTTACCACGACGAAAATTTAGAGTGGCTCCTTACAATTATTAAACTCGTAAAAGGAGGGCAATGTTCAGTGATGTATATTGTAGCGTTGAAATAAATCCAAGGAACTGACTAACATACCTGCAAAGCCAGAGTCTATCGGGTAGTTATTGATGTATCAAATCAAAAGTATCGACTAAAAATAACTTTTAACATGGAACTAATTCTGCAATTGCAAAATGAAAGCTATAAACATTTTAAAATCTTTGCTTGTGTTGTCTTGTTAGTTGGGACTATTTAAATGTTATTCGTATGTATTGGTACAATGATTTATTTTCCACTCAGTGTTTATCTTCGGTAATGTTTACTAACGTTACGAATCTTATGTTTTCTTTGCTTGTAATTATGTAAAAATCTTTTTATTTTTAAAAATGTTAAGCAATTTGAACACAAAATGCTGACTAAAGTTCACACAAATAATTATCCTTCTTTTTTAATGTTTAACGATCTAATCCTATCTTATCCTACTAATATTATAAAATGCGAAAGTGAGTTTGTATATTTATTTGTATGTTACCACTTTACGCTTCAATCACTGAACCTATTTAGATGAAATTGAATATGGATATAGTTTATTACCCAGGGAAGGACATAGGTTAGTTTTTATCCAGAAACTTCCGCGGGGAGCGAAGCCGACGGGCTCAGCTAGTTAGGTATATTTTAAAAAACTGTCATAAAGGTACGAATGAGATGTCGTTTCTACAAAAAATATAATCGATGTCAGCGGGAATCGTAAATAATAAATATAAAAGGCGACGAATTGCGGCCGAGTCGATAGTAAATTATGGCGGGATCGGCGTTTAGTGGTCGCCGTAAATATCGGCGGGTTTTTAGTGCCCACGCAGCGGGAGCACGCGTAAATTCGCAGCTCCTGTGATAATGCGATAAAATTTAAAGTGTGTGATTTAGGTGATTTACCTAATATTCAGATTTTTATGGGTGTCATTTATATTGGCGGGTTTTACTGGATGGATGTTTATCTATATATTTTTTTGTTATAAAATATAGTATTGTTGAGTTAGTATCTCATAACACAAGTCCCGAACTTACTTTCAAACAATCTAAATCAATATATTTATTTTATTCATTATATTTATTCATTAATTCATCTATACTATACGTCTCTTTAAAAATAAGGCAATCTATTATCTTCAAACTGCAGTGTAGTTTCCGGCAGAGTAGAATAGGGCCACTTCAAGTCCTCCCGTGGATGTCATAGAGGACGACTCAGAAAATACAAGCTTATAAACATCAATAAGACCTCTCCAAACCGTCTTGCCAGAGGGGCTAAATCCTCTAGCTGCTCTAACCAAGTAAGTAGTAGGTGCATGACTTCATCAAGTCATTGCAGTGAACGTGGTAACTAAGGAAACCATATTATATACTTGGGCTGCTACACACAACAGCTGACTGCGTGGCCCACAGCTCAAATTGTCATGGTTAACCTACATACTATGATCGCTAAGAGCAAGCAAGTTCAAGAAGAAGCAAGTTCTTCACAGTTTTCATCCATGACTGACTGTGACCACGTCCATGACTGATTGTGTTCATAGCCAGTTTAGTATTGTCATTGACAGGGACAGATAAACCTGAACCCCTTAGTCAGGGGACTAGGCCGTACGGTAGGGGACTGTACGTAAGGTGACGTTTGGCGTTTTGTGATCGCCGTAAATATCGGCGGGTTTTAATGCCAACGCAGCCGAAATACGCTTTTTGCAGATAATGCGATAAAATTTAAAGTGGATAGTCATTCACCTAATATATATAGAACTTATGGGTGTTAGATATTTTGTCGCAACGCGCTTAGGTATAGAGTTCTATCATGTCCTTACGGTGACCAGGCTATATAAAGAAAACATATCAATTCACAGCTCTGAGATAAGGCGGTAAAAATTTGAGTGTGTGATTTAAAAAAACATCATCATTTACATCATTTACCTTATAAATCCTACTAATATTATAAACACGAAAGTTGTAATTATGAATGGAGTTTTGTAACTCTTTCACGTAAAAACTACTAAATTGATTTTAATGAAACTTTACAATAATATAGTTAGCTTAAACATCAGAATAACACACAGACTACAATTTATACAGATACTGCGTAGACGAAGTTGCGGGCACCAGTTAGTAAACAATAAAAATTGTGCACGCCTGCTAGGGCATCCATATTTTGTGTCTTGCGGCCAAGCCACAACTGGATGCACTAGCATGCAGGATTGGTATATTGTCCGTGTCCATGGGCAGCAATTTGCCAGGGCTTTTTTTATTTATAATTGATTTTAGTTATTAGTTCATTTTCAGTTAGTTTTCTTGCTTATTTAGTTTATTTATTGTTGAAAATCGAAATAAAAGCTTGTCAGTTTGTTGCCTATGAGCGCAAGTTTTCCACAACTTTTGCGATCAGGTCCATGACTGATCAAAGTGATTTTGATGGATTGGTGAAAAAAATAAGTTTATGTATTTATAAGATGACAATAAATTGTATTTTAGTGCTAACAACACATTCAAAACATAGAATTTGTAAAAATGTGGTATTTTATTTAAAGGTACAAAAGAATAAAAGTAAAAACCTGCACATGATCTCTTTGGCAAGTAGCCATAAGAACTGCGATAAGACAGTCGGTTGGTAGCCAAAAATGTCTTGAAAACTTATATAGGATTTCCTAAGTTCAGATAAGACAGGTATTAAAAACGTTCAAATGCAAATCTTGACACAAATTGTGTAAGATTGCATTTAACGGTCCCTTTGGTATCTTATCTTCTAAGAAGACTGTGATTTTTTTACGTGTTTTTTTTTTAAAGTGAATTTGACAATGCATTGTATGGAAGAAAATTCATATACATAAACGATTTTTTTACAATGTTTTGTTTTTCAGTGAGTTTTATTCGGTCAATCAATAAGTTATTTGGTATAGAGATGTGATGTACTTATATATGATATGATATATTGAACAAGCGAGTAAAGTTCTCCAAGTCCACTTGAACTATGTACGTATTTTAGTTCGACGATAACATAGGTAGGAAATTTCGTAGGTGTGTATAGATGTAGTCAATAGAATTTTTAAGTTTGAACACGAGTGAGGTCAAGGGGTTGCCGATATCATAAGTTAAAAAGTTCAAAATATGAGGCAAAGTACCAGTGTATGCACTATGTGTGTTCCCGCTATCGCATTGAAGTTTGCAAAACTTTCTTTATAAAATGTCTCGATTCTGGACATTCATCTTTATCAATTGACCCGTAGATGTATTATGTAACTGCGGTACATTTCGTACGCCGACTGGAGGGCTGTTAATCCAATTACCTAAAGACGAAGCACTGCAAGCCGATTGGAATGGGACGAGATTCGAATACTAATCGATTTGAGTTGATTAGGAGATTTGAGTGTTAGGGCAATTGTGTCCCACTCATAGCCTAGCATTGGCCAGGCTTGATTCTAATGCTAAATTGGAGAATAGATGAGGTGCCAATTATGGATTATGGCATGTAATCTACTGAACCATTACAGTTACATGTGATAAGCAACTTGTATTCGGTATTTCCTGTTTTAGTATTTATGTTTGAGCATTCGAATCAGTTCAGACAGAGAGATGCGCAGCAAAGAGGATTTTATGATACTGAAAAATAAACGCGAGTATGCTCATTTTGTCATCATCATCATCATCATCATCAGAGTGTATTTTCCCGATTGTATCTCCACAGTAATGCTTTAGAGCCCGGGGTCCGCTACCTAACCAAGGAGATTTGACGAGGTTACTGGTTTTTACATAGAGCGACTGCCGTCTGACCTCCGCATCCCAAGGGGTAAACCAGAGTCCATCCTTGGGTACTTTGATGATCAAACGCTAGATGGCTTTCGGGACTCACAGTTTATACTTGCCTTCCGAAACACAGAATTATCCTTCTTTTTGGAAAGTGTACTTTCCAGTGGGATTCGATCCTATGACCTCCGTGATCACAAGGCTTTGACCACCACTTTTGACCACTGGACTGTTCATTTTGTCATGTCTAAACGTTTATACACTTTAGGCTATGTAATTAGGCCATATTTTAAATTGAGTTGGTACATTGCTGGGGATTTTTTTCTCTCTGTCTGAAGTGACCCTTAGAGCATGTAACATGTCCAAATGCGCATAGGCCTCAGCTCAGTGATACTATTTATCTTTATAGAATTTCAAGTTTTTTAGTATTCTATTTGTGTTTCATTATTTTGGATAAATTATTTATTAATTCGTATAACAACTCACTCATCTCATCACTCATCACTGTAATTGCGATCTATTATTCATGCAATTTGTTATATTATGCTTATCCCGCCGTCTCGTTGTATTTCTCTTATGCAGGGTTTGTGAATAATATTGTGAGGGATGTGTTGAATAACCAGCCAAGTGCATTATTTATATAAAAAAACACGTTTGTTGTGTGGGAACCCCCTTAAATATTTATTTCGGGTTTTATTTATTTTTTATTTTGAAAGTGAATATACAATTAATTATTTTATCTAGTAAAAACAGCAAAAACATCACGTTCGTTATAAGCAAGCACCCTCAAATATTTATTTATTTTATGTTTTAAGTATTTGTTGTTATAGCGGCATCAGAAATATATCATCTGTAAAATTTTACCGTCGAACAGTGGGTCTTTGGGTATGGAACCCTAAAAATGACCAAGTACCATAATACCTATGCTCTGCAAAAATAGGAAAATCAAAATATAAAAAAAACATCTTTTCTCCATCCTTTTAATCATGCAAAATCACAATTTCATCTAATCTGCAAGCACTCCAGGGTAAAAAACAATAACGGAAATATCATCTTATCAAAAACATAAAAGTTCTCATAAGATTTATATTTAAACTTACGGGTTGAACTACCGTCATTCTGCAAATTGCACTTCCAATAGAAAATAATGGCATCTCCCACATGAAACCTCTAAAAGAACTATTGAAATCAGTCGGTAACATTCAAAACTTTATACCTACTCAGTATTCCACACCCGCGCGCGGTCCCCGGAATTGTCACTTCACTTCGCTTGAGACTTTATATATATACCCGAAAAGTTTTATTCCTCCGTAGTTCCAAGGAATGGCGAATTAGTAATTTTGACAGTTTCTACTGAGAGCGGGCTAATGCTCGAGAAAGTAATTGAGAAGCTGAGAATGGCATCGGCGATAGATTTTTACTTAAAGTATTATTAATTAACGTAAGACATAGAAATTATTAATCACACTAATATCGTAAAGGCTAAAGTTTTGGAGTATATGTGTGGGTTTGTTACTTCTTTGCGCGCAAACAGCTGGACCAACTTTGATAAAGTTTGGTATGCAGGAAGGATTAACACGTAGTCTACTTTAGGCGCGGGATACATCGCGGGCCGTAGCTTGTATGCTATCAACGGGTGACTCACGTAGAAAGCCAGCTACTGACCGAACATGTTTTGACCTCATCCAGAGGTCTTCCTCAGGGCAAAGTGTCTCTAGAGATTCACCTGCGAAGTTTTCCGCAACCGCACTAAAGAAAACCTCCGGAAACGGGTCGGAACAAGTCAGTCAGTAGCTGATTTTGTATGCTACCTAAAGGTACCTAACATAGCTTGACGACTGCCTTACTATGATGACAGTCTGGACCACGGGCTTATACGTGAATTCCGAAGCACGAAGCAGCTCAAGAAATTTCTATGCCACTTGTGGTTACTTGAATAAAAAATTCTTGAGCACCGGGCGTGGTTCGCACTTGGATGGGTATCCACGTACGGACTATGCCGGGTGTCACTTTACTTGCAAAAGCGCCAGTCATGCGCACTCCCGCTGGGCCACCGAGCTCCTCAAATATATGCAGCCTATGGAATAATAACCTATCTAAATGTTAAAATCTTCGAATGAACACCTCATAGAATTATGATAGAACTTCACTTAAGGCAAACTCGTAATATATAGTTCTTTAAATGATGACTATATTTTTGTGCCGTTTGGCGTGGAAACTTTCGGACCTTGGGGCCCCGGTGCTAGGGGTCTCCTTAAAGAGATCTGTCCAAGACTGATCTGCGCCGCTGGTGACAAGAGGGGCTACTGGCTGTATTTTCGCACAACGAATCAGTATTGCGATCCAAGGCGGAAATGCTGCCAGCGTTCTTGGCACTATGCCACATGGGCAAGATTTTTTAGACTAAATTAGTAGTTAACTTTTTTCTGTATGTATATTTGTAAATATGTATTTTTTTATCCTTCTTATTTCCTTAAATAAAGAGAATATCTATTAAAAAAAAAAACTCGTAATATTGTATTCATATTGTAATATTTAATATAATGCCGTTGAGATAACAAATGAATGACTCTCACAAAGTCAAAAGAAAGCAAAAAGCAGTAACTATTTGAATAATGGCTAGTTCTACGTTGAGACATAAGTAAATTAAGTTTCTTATCTCGAACATGCGAGCGTAGCCTAACGTCTATCGCCTGATTTCTACTTTCAATTTTTAAATTATCAGTAATGCTAATTAATATTCATCAGGCTATTTTAAAACACATGTTTATTGTATATGAAGTAAAAGAGTTGTTTTACTGAAGAAATGCTATTTTTATACCATTATGACTATGATTGATGGCAGTGACGTGCTAAGAGGTTTTTGTTTGGGTAGACTAAAAGAAAATCTAGGCTAGAATTTACGCGATCTCACATCCCCCAAAATCAGTGGCCATTTGTGAGATTAGATATTGATTTCTATTCAATTTGAACAAGCAATCACTTTGTTACACAACATTCACAAGGAAAATTTTGCCCTGCTTTAGTAAGTTAAACAAAATAGCGATCGGCAGGGTAGATAAAATCTCAATGTCTCTATATACGGTTCTGATGAATGAAATACATTACTTGTACCAAGTATTTTTGAAATCCTACTATTTTGTAAGAAAATATCACAGCATACCCAGACATACATAGTGCCGTGTGGCTTCCGTCCTGTAAAATTGGACCGCTCCATCTCTTAAGTGGATGTCGTAAGTGGCGACTGAAGAGCTTTACACAAAAATTACGCCGTTCAATGTCATTTCAAAATTTTCCCACAAATGCATTCTCAAGGAGGCCAAACTCGAAACTGAGACGCTTCGCCCACAAGGTGGTCTGACTACCTGACCAAGGTCGCTGGAAGGCGCTGTAAGCAGGCCGCTCTAGTTCGGTCATTTTAAAAATCCTTGCGAGAGTATAATCGCATAACGTCCAGCAGTGGACGTTATGCGGCTGAATGATAATGATTATAAGAACAGTGTAGTAGAAAAATAAACATTAACAAACAAATTGCATAGCAGGATCTTAAACAAGCACTTGGAATCACGATCAAACTGCAACATCTGTTGCTATGACTAATGGCACAGAAAATAAGAAGTGAAGCGAATTCATTACCGAGTGAGTGATGATGTGACTACGCAGCATTATACACGACTGACTCCTTTTGATGTTCCATTTATCTTCGTTATTTTTACGATCCCTGTACTTATTAACTTAATATTGTAAAGGTTTAGTAATAAAAAAAAATTTTCAGAATATGAACATTTCATTTTTGACCGTCATTAACTATTTTTACAAGCTTTTATTTAATCTCTCGTATGCCATTGCATAGATCTACGCGAGAATGCATTGTTTAACTATTGTGTCTGATTTTCCGGCAAACAAGAGGTTAACTTGCAATGTGTTTTGTCTGTATGTATGTTAGTGTCTAAACTTCTTAGTCCCATTTATAGTAAACATTAAATATGTTATCATGCTCTCATCCTACAATTTTAGAGAAAAAAGATTGTTCGAAAACCTTTTTCACCTGAAACTGAAATTAAATTAAATGCAACTGCAAGATGCACCCGCAATTTTTTTCATATCGCAATAAAGCTGGCGCGGGAGAGTGCTTTTACCTTGAGGAGGCGGTGGGGAGGGGTAAATTGCGTCTACTCACATTAAGCAAATGAGGGGGTGTGTTGATGTCGCTAAGATCTGGATCTAGATTTGCTCCGATGTGATGCTTTGATAAAATTTATTTAAAAGAGGACTGAAGTTATTGCTATAGAAAAATTACGCATGAAGGAATGAATAAATAGCATGCTTGGGGTTTTAATTTATAAACAAAACTAATCTGTTATTAGGTACTTTCTTTATTTATTTTAAAACTTACAATAGGGTTTTATAATATCAAATAGTTTTAACGAGAAATTCTTGTACATATTCTTGTAAGCTCCAACGCTTTTGATGAAAGTGACGAAGCTGAAAAATTTATTTTGCTAGGTTTCATCTTAATAGAACCTAGCTTTTCCGAGAAAAACTCGGTCACCCAGCTAGTTATATATTGCACCAGGCAAGGACAACTATGCTTTTCCCATTATCATATATTATAATACATATTTTGCCACTATCTTAGTTCCTTAATAAACAAAAATCATAACCGTTCCAATGGCTCAAAGTTCCACTTTCAAGTCTTTCCTCTAGTCCCAAAACTCATAACCAATAGTACGCACCCCAGCTTCCGAATTCCCTGTAACGGGGAATAGAATGCTACGACGTACCCAACTCTTCCGGTATTAATTTCCTCCACCGGCAGGGAAGTTTAGTTTGGACTGACATTTCGCAAAAAAATTGGGACAAAGATTTGGGTCGATGTGTAAACATCATTTTCTTCCCGGGTTTTCACTATTTACTATGTGATCTGTAAACGTAAACATGTAGTTTGTTTTCATAAATGAGGAAAACATTAGAAAAAACTAATGGACAATGTTGTTTTCTTTTTTTAAATATTAGTGTTTTAGTGTTTTTTAAGAAAGCGCACAGCATCCTTGATTCACCTGGTGCGGGGCAGCGCCAACATCGCGGCTAGATTGGACGTGGACAGTGCTATAATGCAGCACTGGACTCGCGTTCACCTAATCAAAGACACGAAACGATCTAAAAATTTTAGTGTGGATAATATTATACTAACATAGTTATAAGTTTTCTTTGTTACTAACACTTTATGGGTTCTTATGCCTGAAATAAATGATTTTTATTTTATTTCTATTAGTAGCAGAGAGCCGAGTTATAAGTAAGAAAAAAACATAAAAATCATTGCTAAAAACTCACGGAGATTCATCATTTACTGTTTTTTTTAATGTATATGTTTAAAAAATAAGTATTTAAGGTCTCTTTGTAATGCTATCAAAAATGGATCAAAGTTATCTAAGATAAAGATGTTTTATTGTTATTGTTATATTCGTTGCTAAAATCGCTATGGGGTACCATCTGGTTGAACACATTTTTATACGAGTGCCTACATTTTGTAATAAAAAGTTATTGGGTATTAAATATACATTGCATCATCATAACAGCCACAGGAAATGCATTCCTGTGACATACTTATATTCTTTCCTCTAATCTTTTATCGCATTGTAACCTATTAATATTATAAATGTGAAAGTTGTATGGTACTCTAAATGTAATAGTATTTTCGCTTTTACGCTAAAACGGCTAAACACATTGGAATGAAATTTGAGAAAAAGTTTTAATATCAGTATAATTAGTTTATTTTTATTTGCACATAAACATATAAATAACCTTGATACTTACAAACAAATATCCTAAATATAACTATTAATAAAACTACAATTATTATAAATTAATTAAATTAGTAGTATAATTATTGTAAGTTGATGATGTATGTGAAGAAAATGCTGCAGTAAATTTTGTTGCTGCTCTTTCTGTACTTACGCTTATAAAGCGACAAAAAACTTTGCTGAAGTAAATGGTCTGAAGTCAACAACTACCTATGATGAAATCGAAAGAAAACCTGATACAAATATCCAAAGATTAATAAATGATTTTAGACTTTCATTTTTGACTTTGATTTATACACGCTAATATTTCATTGGTTTTGGAAAAAAAATGTCATCTAGTAAATAAATTCCTCTATCCAATATACGTAATCTATATTGGTGTATGACATAAGATACAAGAGTTGCGAAAACAAATCAAAATTTAAAGAGCCGACTGCCAATCTTCAGGAATGAAGCGGCACCTAAAGAAGAAGAATCAGCTAAGCATTGATAACTTATTTTTTGTTTAGAAAATATATGAGTTGAAGGTTAAATATAGAACGAAGGATAACATTTCAAACGAATCGCACTTACAGTAGGAAATTAGGAATCATTACATTTTAGAATCCCATTAACAGTAACGTCGCACATAGACGCAGTGCGAGTTGGGCCATGTTTAATACTGTCGTTTCACTACACAGTTTCGTTAAACTGAGTAATGAAACGGCAGTACACCGTCCAACTCAATATTCACGTAGTTGTGAACAATTCAAATAAAACTAAGCAATTTCGTGGGTCGGGGGTTGCGGGACGGCTTTTATTTATTGTGAAAAACAAACACCACCGTAATGAAACTGTGGCTTTGTAGTCTGTGCATAAGTAAGTAACTCAGTAGTCATTTAATCATCTTATTTATTTTACTTTTCCGTCCTGGAAGCTTAGGAGAAAAGAAAAAAACACAAAATGTATTTACTGCTTTACTCTTTCCGAGCACACGGTAAAATCAATCGAGGAAATGGTCAAAATGCATATTTAGCAATCCTTTACAGTTTTGATTCCTTTTTCCACAGTGGCAACTTTCTGGATGGAAAAATATAATTCGTCCGCCTTACCATTAGAAGTAGCTTTTAATCGTGCGACCCTGCATTGTCTCTATCTGTTAGTTTGTCTGTGTTGTCTCTAATTGCTAGAGCCGCAAGACCCAAAATGCTCAGTCTTTAGGTATACAAAGACGTGTTTGTAGTAAGCCTGCAAAGGCGTCAAAGCACTGCAAGAAGATCTGAAGATAAGGGAGCAAGGAGAAGCAAATAAATATGTATGGAAATATCACACAGATTGAATCAGCCCCATTATAAGTTTGAGACTTGTGTTATGGGATACTAACTCAGAGATACTATATTTTAAAACAAATACATATAAAGATAAACATCCAAGACCCAGATCAATCTGGAAGAAATCATTTTTCATCTTAAAATTGACCGGGGATCGAACCTGAGACCTTCGTGTGCCTCCGGTATGACATCATGACCAACCACAGAGGTCGTCATAGAAGCAGATTAGCGAGCAGTGGCGCTTTAATATAGTGATTGTATAGAGGAACATGATTCTTCTGGTTTTGGGTCGCTGAGTCAACGCAGTAGTATGTTTGTATGTATTTTTATAGTAAAGGTCTCTTATTTGTATCCTTATCTAACCGAAAAGGAGTAACGTTTATATAAATAGACGAAAAATCATTAATTTTTAGGCATTCAAGATGCAGTACTATAATATTAAAATCAATAATTAAATAATTTATACGTCTTAGGCAGGCTGTCTCCTGCGAAATGTTCCTGTAAATTGATAATCGACGTTTAGCAAATTAATAAGAACAGTTGGCAAACCTGAATTGGTATTCATTCCGTGTATTCAATTAAACATACGACGGAGACATCCTGTGATTAGAATCAATTAATTGAACATTCATGTATGCGAGGTAATGTCTGCCTGTCAGATGTGACGCTTACAACATCATTATGTACAAATATATATAACTGTGAATACCTTATGTTGTTGCCGTGTGGTTTACGGCAGAGTAGAATATTGCCACTCTTAGTCCTCCCGTGGATGTCGTAGAAAGCGACTTAGGAAATACATTGCCAATTTGCCAGTAATTGAGCTTATACGTCAGATGACTTTAAGCGTCTCGAAAATATGACAAGAGTCTATAAAACATGTTTCATAGATCCAGATAACGGATTGTTAGTAATAATTTGCTAGATTCAATAGACGTACGAGATCAGTTAAAATCTAATATACATAGCCTCTATAGTGGTTAGTTAGGTTAGGTTGAGTTGTTCCGCTTTTATAATAAAAACAGTTAAATGGACTGAAATTAAATTTCTCGTGTAGATAGTTTATAACCTGAATGAAGACGTATGATACTGTTAATCCTGGAAAAATATGAGGTTCTCCAGGGGTTGTCAAATTATATGAGCACGCGGGCAACGCCACTGGCAACAGCTAGTATCAAATAATCCGAGGTCAAAATGAAAAGTATCCACCAACTCGCTAATCTATGAAGTTTAATCCTCAGATGTCTACCTGTCAAAATCCTTTTACTTTTTAAACAAGCAAAGTTTAGGAAAGCTTATTTTGTTTCCTTGTTTCAAAACAATCCTTTGATGATCAGATACTTTGTTATCCCATCCTCGTTACTTTGCAAATATCAAACGGTTTGTTAATTCCGTTTTAAATGAAAAATTTCACCAATTTGTTACTTAATAAATGCACAAAGTAACGGAATCAACTTAATCGACCGTCTACTAGGCACTTCCATTTTATTTACGGAAAGCATTCCGAAAATTTCCACAAAACGAAGCTCCGCCCTCGATACCCGGCGAAAAGCAAAAGGTCGCTAATTGCACCATATTTCATGCCCTGGGTTGACACTACAATTTCGTAAGGTTAATTAGAATCTACGACATGGACCATGTTTCGCCTACAATATCAGGGTAATACCTATTGAGGTCTGAAAAAAATATGTGTATAGCAAGTGTAGTATCATAGGAGGCTATAACTTAGGAAAATACACAGCAGAGAAAAGGTGCTGAAACCTTTTTCCCGAGAACATAACGTATTCATGTTACGTAGCTTTTATCTTTGTGTGAAATCTTTAATAAATTTGAACACAGTCTTGATGTTGATAAAATTACAACGGACGTACAATGCGGAAATTTAATTTTATTACACTATAGTGATTTAGTATAGCCCGTGTTTCGATTTGTTACGAGTATGTCTTTTTAGGTTGTATATTTTTTGTAAACAATACTATATTAGTTTTAAATTATATTCAAGTGTTTTTTTTTATTTTTATAGGGTACCTACTAATTTACTTAATTTCTATTGCAATATATCAATCCATCGCAATCTCATTCCATAACTCATTGATCTTTCTCCTTTTCTTGCAATAGATCTTTCTCCTGCTGAAACCTATTCAAGAGTAGTACATCTTTTATAGGTATATCTAGAAACGGGTTTTGGTGGGAGTGCTCATAACAACTTCTCTACGTGTTGGATCTGCATTCCCATGCAAGCCTTTCAAATAATTGGGGTGAAAAGACTTGTAATTCCTTAAGAAAGTACTTCATTTAACATTTTCATAGTCTGACAACTACATGGATAATTGAGTATTTTGCCTGGTCAAAAAATTATTTGGTACTATCAAGAAAATAAAATGACACAAAACAATGTCACTTGTCATGATCATGAGTTTTTCATACGAACACAGGGAGATATCGAGAGATCAGAGCCAAGTGGGGTAACTCTGACAGTTTGTGTAACTATGGGGTCACTCAATCCATGGACTATCTTTTGTCATGTTCCAACTGTGGCCAATAGGGCGGTCGCCGTGGCTAGGTTCTGGTTTAATAATATTTAATTTGAGCCACTTCGACTCGAAGTTCCGCCATGTGGTATCCGGCAGAGTAGAATAGGACACTCCAAGTCTTCCCGTGGATGTCGTAGAAGGCGACTTAGGTATTACAAGCTAAATGTAGCTTATAAACATCATGAGACCTCTCCAACCCGTCTGACCAGCGTGGAGAGTGTAGGCCAAGTTCTCTGGCTGCTTTGGCCAAGTATGGCTTTGGTGGTACACAGAGGGTCGTGCTCCTGCAGTGGAGACAGAAATACTTGATGATGACATCGACTCGATAAGTAGAAGAAGTATGCAGTAACATTAGCGAAACAGGTTTTCTAGAAAATAGAATTAGTAAGGCAATCTCCATAGTCTGTCAACCTTTATATTTCACTCTGTCCCCGTTCTTAGTTCCGAGACGAAGAAAATTAATACAATACCTCACTAATTCAGTAGCAATCTGTAAAAGATTTCCATTTTCAGCTAAACTCAGTTAAAAATGGCATTAATTATAATAGCCCGGGGATTGGGGATTCGTTCCGCTTTTTTCTCCGAGAAAATGATTGTAATTTGTGAGCGTCGAGACGGTTATTAGCAACGAATTTTGTATACAAACATTATTTTATCATTACTTAAATATCTTTGGAATGGAAAGTAGGTTCATTAAAAGATGCTGGATAGATTTTGATTTTTTTTCTGGTCTGTGAGTGATATTTAATTCTGCTTTTAAGCTATGAAATATTTTGTTCCTACGATCGGGGGAGTTGATAGAAAAATCTTTTATTGTATAAAATAACACCATTGGTATGTGATTCAGCTAAGCAACCTATTTGCAATGGATTAATTTTATTTTATTTTAATATAGCTTAAATCTATCATTACAATGTGAACCAAAACATTATTATAGGAAGTCAACTAAATGTACTGAATCTATATAAAGGGTTAATTCCGTCCTTGATAGTGAATAACTTCCCCAAAAAACATATGTCGAAATGTGTAATATATAATCAGTAATGGCAGTAAGCCTTTGCTCAGCTTAAAAACGTAATAAAAACTAAAAATAACTTAAGCACTAAAGTGTAACTTTAGTTCGGACGGAGGTACAATACGACCAACAGTACTGCTCTTTCGAGACTGAACTTCGCAGATCGAAGTAGTGTTAACAACTTGGCTTCTAAGCCAAATAATAAAACCGTGACCATAAACTGCAAAAAAAATCTAGAGTGCGAAACGCAGAAGGTGACTAGTTAGTTATTCATGGGTGTAAGTGGCCAACTGGTTTCAGACTTTTTAGGCTTAATACACAGTTTGTTGACAAAATTATAAAAATTGACCACGTGCGTGATTCTGTAGTTGCGAATGCCGACTTTGAGTTTGAGTTCAAAAAACTAATCTTTTATAGAATTTGTTAAATTTTCTTTTTCCGATTTGATAAGTTGGTCGCCCATAACTTTTTAATTTGTTAATCCTACTTAGCTCTGATAGTTTTTCATTAAACTTCGTTATATACAATGTAACTGTGAATTTTTCACGCGTCTATGTATAATTGATTGTATGAATTTGACAAAAATTTGCACTATAAAATCAAATATTTCAAAAGCGGATCCCTAAGTCCCGGGAAAAAATATATTTTTGTTCAAAATGTATTTTATACAACTTTTTTAGCATGATTAATATATATACGAGTACCCATGATAATTACAGCTTTCTAGTCCTTATAGTATCTTAGTAAAACGGTCGGACAGACAGACAGACAGACAGACATGGTAAAACTAAAAGAGTTCTACTTTTACTACGGAGCCATAAGGGATGTTCGCTCAATACCATGGAATAAACTTTCTACTACTTGAATACACAAACGCCAAAGCTCCAAATATCTATAATAGAAGTAGAAGGTAAAGAACAAGGAATATCTTATAATATCTATCTCGTGGTTGTCGTTTTATAAATTGACCAATTTGCGACGTCGTTACTGTATTCTGTGGCATCACGACACCTGCTGCCACGTTGACTGTGTGTCAAACTACAAAAGGAATAAATTGCTTATGACTCCCCTTACCTCAGGGTAGAAAAGTCTGTTACTTTAAGACAGAATCAGACTTTTTTTACAAATACTTTGTAGCTTTTATTTCGTTCGTTTCGTTATTTAATATTTTTGACCGTCGAAAATCAGTTATATGCCTAGACATATACATTTTTTTAATTAATAAAATAAATCCAAGATTAACAAAATTATTATTTTAATTGGAAACAAAAGGGGAGGCTTTTGTCCAACTATAGGCAATAAAATGAAAAATTCTGATATGTAATTTTAAAATAAAAACTTATCGTATGGAAAGTCTGTACGCTCACTATCTATTTTTAAAATTATCAATGGCATTGAAAGTTGTTTTATTCTTTTAAAAAATTCATAATGTTTACTAAACAGTAAGTTATAATAGGAAAATGTTAAGGGGATACATACATTTTCGGAGGAAATAAATTATTTATCACCGAAAGTGGCTGTTTTTTGCAAAAATGCTAAGAAAATAGTTCGAAGAGTTATTTATCTAGAAGCATAGCAGACACAATTTGAAATGATATTTTCGTTTTCTTTTAAATAATTTATTTGAAGTAGAGGCAGTACTGGACTCCGAAAAATTCATCATAACAAATAGTTTCACTTAATATTCTGTTTGATTAGGTATTTAAATAAAATCAATACCTTAGCAATTTACATAGTAATTATGTAATTTATAATTTTATTTAATTTTTAATTTGCAAAGGTATTAATTTATGAAGTGTATATTTCAATAAAAAGACATGTCAAGATTGTTTACATTTATTTATATACCTAACCAAACGGAGTATAGCTACCTTTAAAATCTTAATACAGTAGATAAATCTGAGAGATACATTGATAGACGAGTAAATAATAATTCAAAAGATTTAGGAAAAAATCACATTGTCTTTGTTTAATTAAACAAACACACTCAACGAAGGCCACTCCATAGCAACAAACGTTACGTATTTTTTTAATTAAACTCGTAAGGAAAAACTAAATAAACAAAATGCTCGAATCCAAAGCCTCTTTTATCCTCAGAAACGTGAATTTATTAAATCAGGTGGTGCTAACGTTGCCAAGCGTGTTTCTTTTTAATTTAACACCTTTCCCGCCTTTTGTTTTAGAAAATTGTTTTTAGACTTTGCAGCTGTATGATTTCCTCTTTGTGCGTTATTATTTTCAGTTAGGTTCCTAAGCCTGTTTCTTTTTTACTGTTTCAAGAGTAGATTATAAATGGTAATTTATCAAAAGCTGGAAAATGTGAGTGTTTACTTACTTAGTTAGTATTAAAAGGTCTGTTTTAAATTGAAACCATGTTAGGCTATTTTTTGTGATTTTATTTTAAGTTGAATACCGGGCAGCAGTGGCACTTTCATCCTACTAATATTATAAATGCGAAAGTGATTTTGTATATTTGTTTGTTTGTTTGTTACTCTTCGTCTCACGTTGCTCTTCACGCTTAAAATACTGAACCGCTTTGGATAAAAATTGGTATGGATATGGTTTAAGACTCGGGGAAGGACAAAGGGTACTCTTTTACCTAAAATTCCCACGGGGAGCGAACCCTGAGGGTACAGCAAGTTTTAAATAAAAATAACATTTACGTTATTACGAAGATCTTTCCATGCTGGTCGGGAGAAAAACATACCTAAATTAGAATGGAATATTTTGTTGAAATCAGATCGTAAAAGCCGATTTAAGGTGCAAATGCAAATCATTATTATAGGTGATGCGGATACCAACCCATGTGTAACTCCTTTTTAGGGTTCCGTACCCAAAGGGTAAAAACGGGACCCTTTTACTAAGACTTCGCTGCCTGTCCGTCTGTCTGTCACAGGGGCTGTATCTCAAGAATCGCGATAGCTAGACAGTTGAAATTTTCACAAATTATGTATTTCTATTGCCGCTTTAACAACAAATACTAAAAATAAAATAAAATAAATATTTAAGGGGGGCTCTCATACAACTAACGCGTTTTGATAATGGTACGGAACCCTTTATGCGCGAATCCGATTCGCACTTGGCTGGTTATTCTAACTTCTCGCCCACCATCACGCTAAAAGTAGAAAAAGTTTCTGTCTGCCCCATAAGGTATAAAAGTGTATGTTTTTTCTTTTTTTAAATATGATATTTTCATGTTAACTTATACAGTACATGGGATTACTAACCAAACTCATTACTTAGAAAAAAACCCGTAACATCTTAATTTCTGGATGTGTATATAAACTAAATCTTATACCTATAAACGAGCAATTCTTGTATATTTATTTATTTATATATTTATCTTTGGGAGAGGAGAGGCCTATGTCCAGCAGTGGACGTTATGCGGCTGAAATGATGATGATGATATTTATATGTATATAAATTTCTGTGATTTCGGAAACGGCTCTAACGATTTCGCTGAAATTTGGTATACGGGAATTTTCGGGGGTAAACAATCGATCTAGATTAGTCTTATGTTTGGAAAAACGCGTGTTTTCGAGTTTTTGTGCGTTTTTCTTTCCACGCAGAATATGGTCGCTAATTTCATCGCGCCGGCCGCTATCCGTTTGGCTCAGCTGTTTATGATGCGGACCGCTAGAAAGAGTGTTACGGGTCCGAATCCCACTCGGTGACTTACTTTTGTTTTTTTATGTTCAAGTTTATATTTTTTGTTATTTTGTATTGTTTTTAGACAAGTTTAAAAAAATTTAGTTAATGTTTGAGATGTAACCGGGCAAAGCTCGGTCGCCCAGGTGCTAGTATTCAAAATGTGACCAGTTTTTATTCACGTTATAAATAATTTGTTTTAAGGCCCATTATTTAACGAAATAACTGATATTTCATTCAATAATGGGCCTTAAAACAAATTATTTACAACTATTTAGTTCTTTTACACATCCAGAAAATAAGGTTTTATATATCGATTTAAAAGTAATGAGTTTGATTAATATCCCATATAACGTATAAGACATAAGTTCACATGAAAATATATAACAATATCAAAAATAAGTGTCTAATTGCTTCTTCTATTAGTTACATAGGTAGGTATGCACTAATATCTATTGCAATATGCTATTTGCAACCATATGGCACATTCAACGTAGTTATTAGGCCCAGACAACAGATGTTGAGAATTCCCTCCGAGGTCTTACTTATTGTAATTTTGGGAAACTTACTATTTCAGAAGGTCAAAGTGACCGAATGTTACTAACATCAATTATTTTTGTATGTATTTGTTAATTTCTTTGTTTCAAACATACACACTAAATAATTATATCTGTATACTAGCTGAGGCCCGTGGCATTACCCGTGTGTGGTCAAATTTTTGGTGACTCTAAGGAAGCCTCACGTTTTGCCGGAATAAAAAGTGTGTAATTGATGTGCCAAATTTCTTTACATAGAGTTCAGCCGTTTTAAGTGATAGCAGGACAAACGTCTATACCTACAAACTTTGAATTAATAATTTGTAATAATAATAGGATTTAAAAAAAAACGACGGGTTGCACTCTAGGAGTGCCGGCAGAAGTGAAAACTTGAATATTAACGTTGTGCATTTTTGATATTTTGGAATGGTTAGGGAATAATTCTTCACGAATTGCTTTAATTATCAGTATAAAATATTTCAAATCTTTTCTGAACACAGTCTGTCACAAATGCCACAAGCATGACCAAATTCATTTTCAACAAAATCATTTTCAAATACACAGCAGTATGGCTACTAGTGCTACTACATAGACGGTCGAGCCATCAGCTGTCACCATCCATGGATGCGCGTAGCACGCTGTAACATAAACACACACGAACATTCGCGCAAGCACCCTGCGCCGTCTTACGAATTTTCGATCAGGTCACGTGTCCTGACGCGAGTTTAAGCTTTTTTACCCATTCCAAAAAAAGTGCACAACGCCGCTAAAGAAGTTTTCACTTCAAAAATCTAACTTAAATTTTGTAAACAAAATTAAACGTGCCTATCCCACGTATAATTTTTGAATTTGTCCATTTATATTTGTTCAACCATACATTTTGTCAACTTATCTACAAAATTTTAAACTAGATGTTATTTTTAGCACATCCCTATTTAAGCAGTGTCATCATATATAGATATTATTTACTGAGAAATCCGGATTGTCTTGCCAGTGACAAGGGTCTATAGTTAATAATTACGATATACGGTTAACCCGTCTACGCCTGCGGTAACTTACTAATTGGTGACGTCAGCCCACTTGCATTATTAAACGTAATCATAAACCGAGTTTATTATATGACAAAGTAAGCAATTTACCTATGTGATGGCGTTTGTAACATAAATTAACATTATAGGTGTATCAGACGCGTTGCTGACCATGGGAATCTTTTCATGCCCTCTTTTTAGATGTCAGATTCCCATATAAACACCACAAATGTGGTATATCTTATACATCGCATAAATATCTTTTGTATTATCAACGACATCCTATTCAGGCTTACTATTTAGGATTATTAAATTTGCCTGGGAAAACTCCTATATACAGACTAACCCTTCGATTTAAGCAAATAATAAGGTTATTTTGGAAACATTGAAACGGAATCTAAAATCCCCATAACTCTTTATTAATTTACATAAGAATAAATGAATGATTAATAACGGGCATTTAATTTTGACATTGCTTTACCTCGACTGTTCCGCTTATTTCATAATTAATTCGATTGCAGGGTATTATGTGGATGACAGCGTGCCTGATAAGGGTTAACTTTTTAGGCATTTGTCATTCCTATTGTCGGTCGAGCTTTGTTCGTGTAATTATTAGCAATACAATCGCGCTTCTTGTAAACAACAACGAATTTGTCTAGGAGTTTAGTATTGTGCGATTGTTTACCTCTATCGTCCCAACTTATATTATAAATGCGAAAGTGAGTTTGTATATTTGTTTGTTACCTCTTCACGCTTTTACCACTGAACCTATTTAGATGAAATTTGGTATAGATATAGTTTAAAACTCAGGGAAAGACATATGATAGTTTTTATCTCCAAATTACCATGGAAAGCGAAGACCGCGGGCACAGCAAGTAATATCACAAATGCGAAAGGGAGTTTGTATATTTGTTTGTTGGTTAGTTAACTCTTCACTCTTCAACCACTGAACCTATATAGATGAAATTTGGTATGGATATAGCTTGAAACTCAGGGAAGAGCATAGGATAGTTATTATCTCAAAATTACCATGGGGGAGCAAAGCTCGCGGGTACAGCTACAGAATTGAATGAGCGAGTGAAGTAAGTGAAGTCTGACTCTATTTGAACAATCCGCCGTTTGTATATATGTTTGTTCGACGATAACTTGAGTATCTTTGATCGCAGTTTCAAAAAATTTGGTAGACTTGTAGATATATAGGTTATATTTTCTTCATTGTTTTCTGTTCTTACCCCCAAAAGCTTTCTCAGCATCAACTGTTGGTTAGCTGGTAGAAAAGGCCTCAGGGGTTAAGTCCGCCATTTACATGTATTGTAATAAAGTTAAATAAATAATAGGTTGGGAAAAAAATCTTTTCGCATTTTATATGAAAATTCAAAACATTTTTTAATAAGTATAGTTTATTTACATTTAACTAAAGTATGTAGGTACCATTTTGTTCGATAACTTTTTGCCATCTTATAGGTAGGGATATGATCCCATTGCTATAGAAATTTTGGGGCTTCTGATCAAAAAACTGCGTCAAGTAGTTTTGGCAGTCCTCTCGTGATGTTAACCTGACACTGTCTAAAGAATTCTGAAGAGACCGAAACGTATCCGTAACAGGGCGACCAGAGCGACGTGGGTGCATCTTTGACATCAAAATTTCCGGATTGAAAACGCTTAAACCACATTTGTGCTACTCTCACAGACACTGCACTAGGTCCATAAACATAGCAGATTTTTTTCGCGGCTTGCGTTGCATTTTTACCTTTTTGGTAGTAAAATTTTAAAATGTATCTAATTTCTTCATTAGATTCACTTATCTTGACGGTAAGAAAAACAAATGAAAATCACGCATTTTCCTAATTTGAATTAAGAATTATCTCCTTTAAAATTTAAACTTTTAAATGATACCAAAATCAGCCAGGTACAAATAGTATAGCCAAAGTGGTTTTATTACAAGTTCATACATACTATATGCGAAAAGACTTTTCCCCAACATAATATAATTTTGATTTCGAACATGAACCAAATCTGTCAAGGGGTAATTGATTACCTATTACTAGTTTGTTTTAGCTTAATTTAAAGATTAAGATAAATTTACTTTGACAGTTATTTATATCGTGAATTAAATTGACTATTGTACTTTTTATTTTCTATATTGTGCTGACTTATTATTTTCAAATGCTTGTTAAGTAAAAAAGATTAAGGACATGTTTATTATTTAAGATCTTTTGTACTCTATTTTATGTGAATAAATTATCATTATCATTATATTTACATTTATTCGATTCATTTGCAAGTCTGTAAAATATAAAGTAAACAAGGAGTCACAATGTATTGCAGAACAAAATCTTTTAGCTCTCATTACTAAGCAATGTGCATTTCGTTATTTAGAAACTTGCTAGCTAACATGACCGCATGAAGTTCAGAACTTGGCAGGAAGCGAACTTTGCAACCTTTGTAAAATTCAAATCGTAGGTAACTTTAAAGGTTTTGTAATTAACCTGAAAAGTTTTGGAACCAGCAACCTGCCTTTATCTGGAAGGGAGTTGGGAGTTATGGAAAACCAAATTTTTGCTTAATGCTTTTAGGTGGCATTCCTGATCCCAGGCACCCCATGCATAAAGACGTCACTATACCAATACCACCTAGACTAAAGTGCCGACGAAGTTTGCTGCATGAAACTGCTCCAATATCATCTGACGTGACCACGGTGAGGATAAGTCGCTGGCTGGTAGGCTACAAAACTCGCACCTACGCAATATAATTTTCAAAATTAAAAGCTTACTTCATCTCTAAACTACAATACCGATTTTGATTTAATTTCTATGGGACCAATAGACAAATATACTCTTTTCAAAGAAAAAAAAATCAAAATCGGTCCAGGCGTCTTCGAATAATTGGTAAACATATTAAAAAAAGATCACGACGAACTGATAACCACCTCCTTTTTGGAAATCGGTTAAAACCAAAGACCAAAAAAATAACCTGGGTTAATAGATGCACCCTGTAGACTAGTTCACTGTTCAGTGTTGACAATCATTGAGGGATCAAGTAACAAGTAATAAGAAAAGCTTGTACAAAAAAAAATGTACAAGCTATTCTTGTGAGGCCAAAGTACTTATTAAGATAAATGAAATAAGCCCAAACTCGACAGAGGTACGTCGTTTTATTACTAAGTTCCATCGATCACGTTCCGTCTCCGTGATCAGACCCTAGGCATCGTCTACCGTAAAGCGCTCGTCAAGACAAATCAAACCAGCCCTACTCAATTATGTTATGTTGTTTTATAACTGAATTCCGTCGAATATCTCTTTTATCAGTATACTGAAATGAGCTATCTCATTGACTTCATAATATTGTATTGTCATCTAACAACATGCAAAATTTTAGCTAAATCGGTTGAGGATATCTAGATGAAAATTCAATTGCAAGATTTGACCTCAACAAACAGTCATACATACATACAAGATACATTGCAAGTTAAATAAAAGCTTGTAAAATACAATTACAACAATCTCCAAGCTGCAAAAACTAAAGGCTGCTTATGGTCAGGTTGGTCGAGATGATAAAAAAATTCAAAATTGTGACGGGTTGCTAGAAGCATCGCCTTTAAACTTGATTCGCATAATCGCCCCTTTCCTCAATTGGCTTTTACGATTAGCGCGGGAAGATAAAGCGTTCATTCTAATTTTTTCTTTTCTGGATGAAATAAATTAAAGTTCAGACATTCTTAAACTTACTACTTACTTTCTCTCCGGGGTATGTTTTCAGCACCTAGCGGTAAAGAACTCATAAATATATTTTTTGAAAAAAAATACATGACTTTCCTAAATCCAGTTCATTTGTCACAGCAATAAATTAACGGGAGCGGCCGTAAATTCTACTCCCGTATTCCAAGAGGCTCCTTTAAATGGCTACCGTATAAAAAGTGCCACCTTCCTTATTGCTTATTTATTCAAATCCAAGTAATTAGCGCTTAAACGTTTTAAATTAGTTTTTGTAAGTCTGTGTTAATTTTCACAGCAATTAACTGAAAGTGGTATTTATGTACTATTTTCACCTGTATTTGCTTATTACACTTTTTAACCGAACACAAAGTTTAAGCAAGAGGTCAGATAGATATCCATTATGATGAGTTGGTCGAGAAAAAAATTGTCTCCTACTTTTCAATTATGGGAGCGGCACGGATATACATATCCACGGTAAATTTCTGGTACTTATAGTCTCTGAGTAAAACCGCGGAAAGACAGACAGACATGGAGAAACTATAAAGGTTTCTAATTTACTACGGAACCCTTTTGCATCTTACCTAAGAGAAAGGATATCTTTTCGGCTGTCTTTCTAAGTAAAGTACGATACGACTGTTGTGTATTTTGTATTCAAGGATGCCTAGGTTTCCTTTGTTATCACTCTTATCACAGGATATAAATTGGAAGTAGGTTCGGTCTGGGCGGCAATGTATTGGTTTGTTTGGCGTTTGGTCAAAGATTTTGGTGCTGATAGCAGTACCTATTTCACATTTTGAATTGTGTATTTAAGGCGAAATGGTAGCAGAAGTGGCGCCCTCATTTGAAATAAATTGCTTAAATGTAAATATGATGATAATAAAAAAAAAATTAAGTCTAACAATTTGTAGAAAGACCGTTAACTTGTTATGTAAAACTAGATGGACTAACGCAAAAAAGGCGTTTTCCAGTGAAAAAAAATGAGGTTAAAAACATTGGCAAAAGATGGCGCATAAGAGTTTGAAATCGTTCTGTCAAAAATAAAAGAGGCCGTTTGGTTCAATACTTGTAGTAAATTTGTAATTAATTAACCAATCTTGTATTTTGCTATTATTTAAGTAAAAAAAAACATATTTATAAATAATAATATATTTTTAACTAAATTTAATAAAATAAAAATATTAAATATTCCAAAACGTAGTGATTATATTCGCTTTGATTCCAAAGACAAACTCTCACTGTGAAAATTTTATACGAATTTAGACATTGACAGATCTATTTATATGATTGCTGGCGGCATCTATGTCACGTGAAGGAACTATTTTTTTTTTTTAAAGAAAACGCCTCATTACTTTGAATTACAATTACAAATGAGGGCGCCACTTCTGCTACCATTTTTCCTTAACACAAATCAAAATTATGAATATAATGAAACAAGATACTTTATTATTTTAATACTTACTGATGTTATTTGAAAAAGACAAATTAAAAAAATCGATTTCACGACTATTAAACACTCTTATAATATTTTTGAAATGTAGCCCTACCTACATTTCAGTAGTAGGTAACAGCTATTGTTTTTAATATTAGACTTAACAAAATATAAAAGTAACTAAATATTGTACTGTCAAATTTTATTCTCATCTTAAATTAAGTACTTACTGAATAAATAATAATATTTGAAAATAACAATAGTACTTAATATTTAAAATTTTCCTTCTAATTTTTTAATAGCATTTTTGTAATCCATTTGCAAAAATACAATTTGCTAACTTATATTACACAACTTTTCATCTTTAATTTCTAAACAACCCAAACAACAAACAATTTAGCTAACTTATTTCGAGCTGGCCTTCGAAACGTCACGTGCAGAAATCTAAAGAGTAAAAGATAAAATTCTTTGAAACACTCAAAAGAATTCCGACAAAAGGTGCCTTGAGAATGGCTGGGACTTGAACATTGGCACATTCAGTCCCTAGCAATCAACCGGCTCGACCGATCGTGAAACGTTTAGGAATAAAATAAAAAGAAGCCAGAAAATATTTCTGTTTAGTAAGCGAGTGATTTAATACTTATAAATATATCACTTACTAGCTGCGCCCCGTGGTGTTACTCGCGCCTAAAGTAGCCTATGTGTTAATCCAGGGTGTCAGCTTCCTGTGTACCAAATTTTATCAATATTGGTTCAGCCGTTTGCGCGTGAAAGAGTAACAAACATCCACCCATACTTACAAACTTTCGCGTTTATAATATTCGTAGAATGTCTACCTATTATTCTGTAACATTATGTTTCGGTGCAATAAAAATTTATGAATTGTACTTGGAAAAATAAAATTTCATACAAATTTAATAGAAAATAAGTTTTTAGAAGTTTTTAGTCTCGTGAACTCAAAGTCAGCATTCGTTACTACGCAGTCCTACATTGCTGAAGGCCTGAAAGGCACTTGGACGGTTAAACTATCGTAATGCCTACGACTACGCTAAGCGTGGCCTTTAGATCTTGCGGCCTTAGGATTTGTCTACCCCGTCAAAGGTAAAGGCGTGATAATGTATCTGTACATTTAAGTAGGCACGCCCCATTTTTTTAACCTCATCTTAGTGTAACTACACATTGAGATGTGTCCTGTATTGTGCTCTCGCTCTCTTTTGAAATAATTTACTTGATTGTAAGCAAATGTGTAGTTGAAAATTATACTTTTTATGACCATTCGACAGTTACTCAAAATTTACCAACCCTTGAAAATATCACTCTAAAACGTCTAGATTTATTATAAGCAGTCACTCTAAGCGAAAACCTATTTGTTTCATGAAATGTTATTTTACACTTGTCATTTTGACTTTACACTGTCAAAATAAATGTAACCTTGTTAAATTATTATTACATTTACTACTATTCTTTGTTTTTATATAAAAATAATATAAATGAGGGCGTTACTTCGCCAGGCTTTGGCCCTTAATAATAATTTACGTAATAAAAGTCAATTAAAAGGCATCACTCTGTTTCATGTTTTCCCATTACCAAGCCATAACTTTACATTTGATTTGAAACAGGGTTAACGCCACCCTTAATTAAAGCGACCTCATTTCCGAAATCCCATATGAATGGTTTTTGAAGTACTTTTGTTTCAAAGGCTCCATGGATGAGTATAAAATATACAACGTGGAAGGGGCATATCCGTAATAAATCGAACCACAGGCTATACTAGATACCTATATTGTAATTATAATAAAATACAGACATACTATCACGTCTTTATCCCTAATGGGGCAGACAGAGCATTTTGGGTCTTGCGGCTCTATGCAGAACCCAGGGCCGCAAGACCCAAAAGCCACTTTTAGCGTCATGGTGGGCGAGAAGATGGAAAAGCAATCAATACAGTGATGGGTTGCTAGCCGCATCGCCTGTTAACATGATTCGCATTTTTTCCATGCGCGGGAAGAGAAGCAGCTGGTACATTCTAAGTTTTTTCATTTCTCCCAGACCAGCATGGGAGATCTGAGGATGAGAGGAGAGAGGATATAATAAAATAAGTCTAAAAACAAAAAAGAGTTTGACGTTCCCATCCAAATTGCCTGGGCGGCTGCACACTTTGTATGGAAAAGCCGAAATTTGCTTTTAGTTTCTGACTGCTATTATAATTTCATTACACTAAAGTAGTCTAGTATGGCACGTGGTTCGGTTTATTACGGATAGATCCCTTCCACGTTGTACATACCCGGGCATTGTAGCCAATGGGATAAGTTATCACAAGTGGTATGAATTATCTCGAGCTCCTCCATTTTGGCATAGTAACCGATTTGTGCTTCTATCATCATTAGAACCATCTAAAATAAGATAGACGACTGCCAAGTCGTCAAGCTTTTTCAGGAGCCTTTATTTATTTAATTTAAAAACTTTATTTAACAATAATAAATGGTACAAAAGGCAGACTTAAGGAAATAGCTTTATCTACCAGTCAAGCTAAGCAGTTGGAAAATTTGCTATAGGATTGCTTGTGGTCACACAAGATAACACATGATAAACTGACAAAACTTTTATAAATTCATCTAAAAAACCTCTGTTATACTGAACTCAAGAAAATATATTACAAAGGTTGAAATCACGTTAAAAATACAGGTAATTAGCATGTTAAATTAGACACGACCCAGGTCCCTAAACATTTGACACAAAGAATTTAGAAAACTCATTAGCATCGTAGGATTGATGTTTGTTGGGGTTTTGAGTGATGGTCGAATAGCGGAAATTGGTTCACCATTTATTTATTTACACATTTATACATACTACTAAAAATATTTGCTTGTAATAAACAGGTACTCGTTAAGTTTTTTATGATACAAGTGTGGTAATTTGTTCATTTCTGTTGAGGCGATTTGACTTACAAGCGGGCGAAGCCAGTGCGTAAGCCGATCAGTGGAAAGTTAAAATAATCATTACACACGCGTGTCATAGATATGACTATAATATTTTTGTATGAATTTGTAAGGTTAAAAAAAATCTCAATAGAAAATCATAAATAAGGCGCGCATAAGCATGATTTCAGACTTATATCATGACTTGATCTGCGCGCACCTTTAGTGATACCAAAGCCATAAGAATCGACCCGGAAATAGCAAATCTAAGATTTGAAAATTGCCTAAGTTTTATAAAAGATAAAACATTAAAAAATTATTTCCCTAAAGAGGGAAGTTTTATAAATACATTTTAGTGCTAAAGATTTTGTTGTGTATACGCATAAAACTGCCCATTTGACCACGCTAGCAACGCCGCGAGTTAAGGGTCCTCCCCGCGCTAGCGACCTTGAAAACACAAAAAAATTAATTTCTCTTTCTGTAAGTGAGATTATCAGAAACCCTCGTACAACTTTTTAGCTAGTATCCTTAAGTTTCATTAGAACTTCGAAAATCATTGAAATAAAATACCCTGAATTTTCCTTTGCAAAAAATACTAAAAACGGCCATTTTTGACTCTTTTTGTAAAGGTTTCTAAACCGGATAGTATTTCAATGACTTTCGAGGTTCTAATGAAACTTCAGGATACTAGCTAAAAAGTTGTACGAGGGTTTCTAATAATCTCACTTACAGAAAGAGAAATTATTTTTTTTGTGTTTTCAAGGTCGCTAGCGCAGGGAGGAGCCTTAATTCCAAAATATCGAATAGGTACTATTTTCGTACCACTGCTGAGATGCTACCGGGAATGCGCGCTAAGATGGAGAAGATTTATAGATAAAATCGCTTTATCTTATGAGCTAACACACTACCTAACCTGAGTAAGGGTAGTCTAATTGACTTACGCGCCTTGTTAGCTCGGTCACACCACACTGATACTCGTCATGAGCCAGATTCAAACACAAAGCATAATCTCGTTCTCATAATGAAGATCAAAGTATGAGACACGCCAATTATGCATTTTGACTTTGATATGATAATTTAGCCTGAACTCTTTTGACTCATGTGGACTTGGTAACTGATTTTATATTCATCATTTAACATCAAATCGCAAAAAGTCTATTAGCATACATAGATCTAACTATAGGACATACTATTGAATAACCTCTATTTAACTATGGACTTCGGTCATTTTGGAAATCTTTGGGAGAGGCCTATGTCCAGCAGTGGATCTATGGACTTCGGAAATTTAAATTGCCAATTGAAAGAAGCTCAATCTATGATTTATTTTCTAATGGTGTTTTAATTTTATTATTCTACTAGTTGAACCCACGGTTTTACCCGCGGGAAAAGTAGCCTATGTGTTTATCTAAGGTGTCAGCTTCTGGCATAATTTTTTTATCAAAATTGGTCTAGCCGTTTGCACGTGAAGAATTAATAAACATACATACACACAGACTCATAAACTTTCAACGGTAAGATTTTTAGTCTCCTAAAACTAGAGGTTCTTAATAATTGCTTGATTTTCAATAGTTTTTTGTAGTATTCAACATGACTAATTTTTACTTATTAGCAAATAAATATAAGAAATGGCCGAAATCTGTGATCCCAACTATGTAGCCAATTTTATGATGACGGAAAAGATGACCTTTTCAATGTTTTTATATTGTTAAATAAATGATATCATCTAGTAAACAATGTATGCAAATAAAAAGAGCAACTTCTTACTATCTCAAGCCCGAGTTCGCAGGCTTTCAAGAAAATCACTCGGAGAACATTTACCTGCAAAATAATAAATGAGATTTGAAACAACCAACAGGTTGCTATGGCAACAGGTGGTTCAAAGAAAGGCGTACGCTTACATACATAATCTGCATTGTAGGAATAAGCACTGGATTTAGAAATAAGGGAAACGGTAGAAAGCTTTTGTTGCCCGGACCGTTCTGGACTACGAGTACGAAATTACTGGAAAATAAAATTATTTTGTTATTTCTAGATGCAAGGTAGAAAGCTTGTCATATTTATTTTTACTATCGTATATAGGTATCAGCCTACAATGGACTGTTAAATTTCTACAATATCGTGATCATTAATTTGTTTTTCACGAATAAATGATCACGGTCTTGTTGTCCAAAATATATAAAAAGTCTGATATAATATTCTGAAACTATAGATATTATTTGGTCCCAGCTGCTAATCGTGAAGTTAATTAAATAAATACGCACAAATCACACAGACTGAGCTAGCCTCAAAGTAAGTTCTAGAATTGTGTTATGAGATACTAACTCAACGATACTATATATAACTTCAAGTGACGTCAGAATCCTTTATGCAGCTTGAAAAATTGCCACTCCATCTGTTCGCCACTTACATACCTTCACGAAAAACAAACACCCCCGTCCTAGTGTGGGTTATTTACCTCACAACCTGGTGATATTTGGTGAATATCAAGTAACTGGCATGTAATCTGCCCATATTCTCAACCGCATGCATCCATTTGCATAAACCAGTGCTGATTGTGTTAGAATGTTATACTGCTGTGAAATCTAATACGTAACGGGGTCGTGCAAAATGTCTGGACTGTTAACTTATTATAAAACGCTAACTAACTTTGTTACTAGGTTAAACCATTAGGCCCAACGCAGACGACAGACTAAACCGTGCCGCACTTAAATAGAACCTATGGAATCATACGTGATTCCATAGGACTATCACAGCCTAAAAAGTGCGTCACGGATAGTCTGTCGTCTGCGTTGGGCCTTACCCGACCAAATCAAGTTGACATTGAAAGATGAGACAGTGGCTTATTACTAAATGTCAACTTGATTTGGCCGGATAATGTTTTACCTAGTAACAAAATTAGTCTAATAAGACGGTTAAGGTCTAACAAAAAATATTGAAACTATTTTAAAGGTAAAGAATTTAGCCCGTGACAGTAAACAACTTACCTCAAGGAACATATGTCCAAATATGAAATATGATTTGTCTATTCTTATACAACTCGGATCAGCTTATCGCTCAACTTTTATGAAGATCAAGAATTACTTTTCATATTTCGATTATTTTTTTGGGAAAAGCTGTTCTATTATTTAAAAACTTTCTTGTACTTGATAACAATCATTAATTACACATCATTTCAAATACAGTGGTACAAATGGTGGCCTTTTCCCTAAAAAGATCTCTTCCAGTCGACTAGAGGAACAAAGGACAGTTAATATAAAGCAGAAGTACAAAAGAATTAATCAAAGACTATATTTACCCTTAAAATAGTTTCAGTATATTTTTTTAGACATTATATGTAATAAGCTCTGGTCGCATATTCCTTTAACCCCCGACGAAAAAGAAGGCAATAAGTTAGACATGTCTATGTATTTGTTTGTGTCATTCATGTGTGTCATTGTGTCATAGAGCCATGTCTTTATCCCTAACAGGGTAGACAGAGCCAAAGATTCACAGACCATTTTTAACATACAATTAGGTAATCTATTGCGAGTGTATGTATTTATACAACGTAGAAGGGACATAACTGTTATAAATTTAACCACAGGCTGTAACAGATCCTCGCAAAAATATTATAATGATAATGAAATAACAGTCAAAAAACCAAAAAAAAAATTCGACATTCCAATACAAATTGCCCGGGCGGCTGCAGGCTTTTGTACAGATTCTTGCCTTTTTTTAGTTTTTGACTGTTATTTTAATTTCATTATACTTTAGTGGGGTAGTTTAGCCCGCGAGTGTTTCGTTTTATTACGGTATATTCTTAATCTCTCACTGTATAACACTGTATTTTACAATAAATACAATTAAACTAGATAGTACATACATACATACTATCACGTCTTTATCCCTAATGGGGCAGACAGAGCATTTAGGGTCTTGCGGTTCTATGCAGAGCCCAGGGCCGCAAGACCCAAAAGCCATTTTTAGCGTCATGGTGGGCTAGAAGATGGAAAAGCAATCAATACAGTGATGGGTTGCTAGCCGCATCGCCTGTTAACATGATTTGCATTTTTGCCCATTCCCTCGATCGGCTTTTACGATCTGCATGGGAAGAGAAGCAGCTGGTACATTCTAAGTTTTTTTTATTTCTCCCAGACCAGCATGGGAGTACATTTTATAATATAGTATTCAAAACCGTTACATTCAAAATGTTACGGTCAAATGCATCATTTATATCCCAAATTATCCCGAATTAACAATGTAGCTAATAAATTTACGGCCATTAATTAGAATCGAATACTCTACACCTATTAGTAGGCTTTTAAGCTAATGTTGCCATTTGATTTAACAATATTATCCCGCTTTATTTTAATTCAAATAGATTTCAGTATTGTGTATTTTTACAATTATTTTGAATAGTAAATACATACTGTTCTGGTAGACAGTGTCATTAGACTCGGTCTACTGTGGAACTCTGTGGAAAAAATACAACCAATCCCGTTTGTTGTTTAAGAGCCCACCTTAAATATATAATAACTTAACTTGCGTAAGTTCTTAGGTAGCTAAGTATTTGTATGCTTAGTTGGACACTTAAAGATTTGTCGAAGAAATATTTATTTTATTCTGTTTTTTGCATTTGTTGTTATAGCGGCGACAGAAATACATCATGTGTGAACATTTCAACAAGGCAGACAGGCAGACAGAAAGACGCGGAGTCTTAGTAATAGGGTCCCGTTTTAACCTTTTGGGTACGGAACCCCAAAAAAGATGTAAATTTAAAGTAAGACATGCTACATATTTGCCGTGTTGTTACCGGCAGAGTAGAATAATGCAACTCCAAGTCCTCCCGTGGATGTCGTAGAAGGCGACCGAGGAAATTCAAGCTAAACAAAGCATATAAACATCAATGAGATCACTCCAACCCGTCTGGCCAGCGTGGCCAAGTATGGCTCTGGTTGTACAGAGAGGGTCGTGCTCCTGCAGTGGAGACTAAAAGGACCTGATGATGATGATGATGATGATATGTTACATACGACAAATTACGGTATTACTGCGACACTTTTCCATGCAGCATCTTTTGTCGTGTGTGTGGCAATCTAAAAAATATGGCGGGATTAATCTCCTCAACTGCTTTATGGACCGTTTATGGCTCAATTTATATCCTTTGACGTTTTTTAAAGTGATAGTTTGTAAAAATGTAAAATAAGTGTATGAAGTATTTCAATTTTTAGTTTTTAAAAGTGGGCAAAAAATTATATAAGATTTTAAACTTTTCAGAAATTTTTGACGTCTGTTTAATATTTTTTTTTAAAAAACCTATGTATAAAAATTATACACAAAGCGAAAATTATAATATAGGAGTATTTATGTAAGTTTATTATACGTATATTTCTGCAGGAATGTTTTCTTTTTTAATTATTTATGTATTTAGTATAAGTAGGTATTTATTTTTGTATTGTACACGCCAATTACCTCTTTGTTTACATTTCCTCTCCATACTGGAAGAAAATTCTACTTTTATAAGGTTTTATTTGTAACTTTTTCAAATGTACATGAACCAATAAAATATAATAAAATAAATAAATAACAAAGCGCCTTAAGTAATGATATACGTTAGAATCTCCATCTCATTAACTTCTAAAGTTCTAAAGAGTATTATTCTACACATATTTTCCAACTTTCCTTCAGATAAAAACCTGCATACAAAACAAATTTCCGCCAGAGTGCTTCACGAAAACCTGTTACTTATCGGATGAGTTTCCATTTTTAGGCACAGTATCCAACATCGTAATGTAAGGCGTTTTTTTCAGACTGACCTAGGTGCAGTTGCGTTAATTACAGGCTTGCTAGGTTTTTTCTATTTTGAATTGAGCATTGTTAGTACTGTAGTGCCACAGTTCAAATAGGATAAGTAACAATAAGCTTTCAGCTCACGATCAGTGTATACTTTTATCAAATCATTTTGTAACACGGTATATTATAGTGTACAATTTATTTAAATGATATTAATTACATAGTATTAAACTAATTATGACACGAAGATCGACGATCACAGTATAGACAATATATTTGACATGATAAAAAAGATTTACATGCTTTTATTTCTGTGACGGCAGCGACGAAACGCTTCAGCGTGGTCATCCCTCTCTTTCTTGCTCTCAGTTCTAAACGACAGAAAAGGATAGCAGCATAGAAATGTGTTGTTGTGTGCTGACAGATGTAGCCCAACTAGCGTTGAAAAAAGAAAAACTAGAGGGAAAATTCCCCGTTTTTTTCAAAGTCCGCTTTTTTTTCAACTTTTGTTCGAAAGTTTCAAGAAATTATCTAAGGGATTTTTCATGTTTTTTATCATTAAAACGGAAAAAAACGGGAAAAAACAAAAAAAACGGAAAAGTATTGATGTATTTTTTACAGAATTTTATTATGTTTCGGAGGGTAGAATGATTTGTTTTTGTTGTCATACTTGTCATGCGCTTATTCCTTTCAGGCCTACATTTAGTTTATATCACGCACACAATACTATAATACTATACTGTCTGTTGGAATTGTAATAATAAAAACTTGATTATTCAATCATTTTCTAAATTTCTAAATTTCCGATATCTTTAGAAAAATTCCAATGGTTTTTTTCGGGAATATTTCAATGCAGCAAACGAATAAAACGGTAAAAAACGAGATACCTATCGTTTCTTTCAACGAAAAAAACAATTTGTTTCTTTCGGAATTTTAAACGCTAAACCCAACCCATTAGGAGCACTTTAACTTTTTAGGTTTCTCTTGGATAAAAACTTGTTGAAAAAATAATATTTTTAACAATTACTTGTTAATTTCAAGTATACATACATACATACTATCACGTCTTTATCCCTAATGGGGCAGACAGAGCATTTTGGGTCTTGCGGTTCTATGCAGAGCCCAGGGCCGCAAGACCCAAAAGCCACTTTTAGCGTCATGGTGGGCGAGAAGATGGAAAAGCAATCAATACAGTGATGTGTCGCTAGCCGCATCGCCTGTTAACATGATTTGCATTTTTGCCTATTCCCTCGATCGGCTTTTACGATCTGCGTCGGAAGAGATGCAGCTGGTACATTCTAAGTTTTTTTTATTTCTCCCAGACCAGCATGGGAGAATTTCAAGTATAACTTATTTTATTATTAAATAATACCGTACTTTTATTATTTTCTATGTAATTAAAATAGAAACCAAAACCTTATTCCCTTCGAAGTCATAAATTACTCGACTTGAGTTTCGTAAACTAAAGTACCAAAGTACTGGGAACAAAATCGCTTATACAGCGCTGTAACATGGTACAAAGTTGTTTTATTTGATTGTCAATTTGCAACCTCGTAAAATATGAGCCAGCACAAATTAATTAAAACAAGACTTAAATAACATTACAACTAATTACTCAGTTTAAAGTTTTAGTTACTTATTTAAAAGTTAAATTGAATCTTAATTATTTGTCATGACAATACTCTTTTAACTTAGAAATTGATTTATTGTGAGTGCTTATATATTTATTTACTTACTGAACAACACCTTCATTAATTAATTTGGACCATAATTAATATTTTCAAGCAATCCTAAAAAGGAACAAGATATATATTTTTAATTAATACAATAAATTGTTTTGTACTTACATTTTGGATAAAAATTATTATAAATTATAAAGATGATTATATAGTATACATGTTAAAAAAAATATTTTTATATCTAAAGATCTAAGAGAAAATCTATTATTTTATATATAAAGGATCAGTTTACAAAAAAGAAATATATATATTTAAAATTAAATATATTTTAAGACAAATAGCAAAACTTACAAAATAGTAAAGCACTATCGAATACCCAAAGATATTGTGTCACAATCCTACTATCCTATTCTACTATCCTACTAATATTATAAATGCGATAGTGAGTTTGTATATTTGTTTGTTACCTTTTCACGCTTAAACTAGTAAACAGATTTGGATGAAATTTGGTATGGATATAGTTTAAGACTTGGGGAAGGACATAGAGTACTCTTTATCCCGAAATTTCCACGGGGAGCGAAGTCCGCGGGTACAGCTAGTAAGTAATAAATAATAAAAAGTTTAACTTATATAACATGTCATAGACAGAAAAAATTGTCTATTTTCAGCGTGAAATACAATATATTACAGAGAGACACACAAACAGATAGTTATACAGGATGACGGATGGACAGCGGAGTCGTAATAGGGTCCCATTCACCCTATAAGTTTGGAACCCTAACAAAGTACCAAAAGTTTAACATATAACATGTCATAGACAAAAAATGTCGTCTATTTTCAGCGTAAAAATGCAATATATCACAAAGATGAGGTTGATACTGGCCGTATTGTCCAACATGGCCGGAAAATAGCTCCCCAGTGGGAAGCTGGCTTTATATCAGCATTTTATCTAATTTGCGAATTACTGAGCCGTCCCTGACCACTGGTTTGGGAATTAAAAACGGTTACTGCTTCCTGCTTTTACCAGATTGCTGAAAAAGCTAATGATAATAATTCTTTGCGTTTATAGACATTTTTATACACGATACAAGTTTTTTTTTTTTAAATGCTACTCACTATTTTCTTTCCATTAATACTAGATTTATAATGGATAGTATAAAATGGTGTAAAAGTCCTTGCTTGTACGATGGTTTTTTTTCGTGTATGTCAGATTTTTCAAGCTACCTTAGGGCATTTAATATAACTTGACAACTGATAATTATGACATCTGGGATCAATGGATTTTATGTGGCTTCCGAATCACGGTATAAAAGTTATGAATGATATTCATTGTACATTTTTAACTTGCAAGTATCCAATCCATAAGGCACTTTTATTAATATACTGCTCAAAACATCATATTTTTATAACTGCGTAACAAATTCTCCGTGGTTCAGTAATGTTAGTATATGATTTAATTCCATTGCTCTGAAGTGCTATTTTTGAAACGCGGAGTCACCTAAAGTAATGGTTTTTCCATACAAAAAACCGTTCGTTTAGTGACTCCGCGTTTGAATAATAGCACCTCTGGTCAGTTATAAACATACCGTTTTAGTTTTTAAAAGAGGGTAAATGCAATTAAAAAATGACAGCGCATCGAGTTTAATCACTTTTATTGAGAAACTAAAATACTTGTGACGACTTTTTGCTACTATTTTAATAGAAAATACTTATTCTTGGTGAATTTTAGGTTCTAAGTGATATTTGTAAGAAGGAATATGTCACGAATTGAAAATGAAACCTTCACCTGATGTAAGTACGATGTTAATTTATTTATGATATTAATTTGAAAAAATATCATGGTATTCAAACTATGAATAATGAACATTACGATCAATACGAGAAGATCAAGATTTAGTACAAGAAAATAATATACCTAGTTTGCACATTTCGTTTTCAACTCCCGACGCAAAAAGAAGGGTGTTATATGTCCGAAGTGTCCGTTTATGATGAGGTTTTTTGTTTATTTGAAAGCTGACGGAATCAAAATGGTTCTAAGTTACAGTTGCGACGGAGTTTACTTAATTTTTTCAATTTTATTTGTTGTTGTTTTATTCTTTTTCTTTTTTTGATAAGTTTAATTTTGAACTCTCATTAGGAAAACTACTACTAGTAGTAGTACTAGTGCTAATAGATCTTTCAGAGTACATAATAGGGTGATGACAGGGTCAGAAAAGTATTATTCTAATTAGTCCGTCTTTTGGATTATCTAAAAATAATGGACAATTATTTTCAGTTTATGAAAAAAGTAGAAATTCACAAAGATACGATGCATCAAAGGCTTGCGTAGTCACTGCTAAGTAAAAATCGTACCTAGTCCTAGAAATTTGAATGCGCTGTATTTATTGGATGTTTATCTATATATGTATTGTTATAAAATATAGTATCGTTGAGTTAGTATCCCATAACACAAGTTTCGAACTTACTTTGGGGCTAGCTCAATCAGTGTGATTTGTCCCTATATATTTATTTATTTATTTATTATATTCTTCAATTTATTTCTCAGAGAAAAGAAAAAATACGTGTACAATATTTTTTTATGTATCCGACGGGCTAAAAATATTTTCCCAGTCCTCATGTCTATCGGCTTAAACTATTTAAGTAATGGTTTTTAAAATGTAGAAACAATTCTAGCAGCACGACAATAATTTCGCAATCTTTCCACATAAATATAAGAGAATCGAGGAAACACTTATGAACAGGGAAAAGGGTCCACGGTCGCAATTCTGACATTCCTTGCACGCGGCCGCCGTGGCAAAAAGCGAAAACGTGTTTCTGGCAACCGCATTACGACTTCACTATACTCGTACCTACATTGGCGGCAAAGGAACCGTGTACATGAGGGAATAAGAATTGGTCGTTTTATTCATAAAGAAATAAAAAGTGTAGGGCTGTAAATTCATTGCATGTATATATCTATAACACAATGGGGCTCCAAATTCAGACTTTGCACTAGCTCCAGGGTAAGAATTTTGTAATTATATTTAATAGCACATGATTTTATATTACTTTGATATAATAGACATTTGTCATTTTAGTTAAATACAAAAATTATGATCAATTTACTTGTATACTATTTGCTCAAATCCTTATTTTCTTATTAATATATAAATGTGACAATAATTATGTCTGTCTGTTACTTCTTCACGCTTTAACCACTGAACTGATTTAAATGAAATTGGGTATGGATTAATTTTAAACTCGGGGAAGGACATAGGATAATTTTATTACCAAAAATCGTCCACTAAGGGAAAAGAGGAGTGGAACTTTGCATGGGGAATTCTATTTTTCCATACAAAAGTAGGCTTTATTACAAAAGTAAAAGCTGGTAATTTATGAATATATTTTTAATTATATTCTTTAACTCAGAAGGTAAATTTTATTTGTGTAGTAAATAATATATTTCTAATCAAATTAATTCAACATCCATAAAGCATGATTATCCCCAGTCAATACAAATTGCGAAGTCCCTAAATCAATTTAATACTTCAATATAATTTTGATAAAACCCACGTAGCGGTTGGCAATCGGATTAATGATTTTGAATTTTTCGTACACAGCAATGAATCGTACCCATTCGTTACCCTGACAGCAATTACGGGTATGGGTAATGGGTATGGCGTATCAAATTATCGAGGGAAAAGCTAAAGCCGCGAACCAATTAGAACAGCTTGTCAGGAACAGGTCAACAGTGACAAATCCATTGAAATTCTGGGTACTAACTTATAGCGTTTGAGTATGTCGGGCTCAATTAAACATGACACGTTTATGCAAATAAGCTATCAATGCTTGCAGGGGATCACGGATAACCTTATTCACTAAGTTGTACAAAGTTCTGGACTGGTGTGAGGATGAGGATACGAGTTATAATGAGTTAAGAGGATTGGGTTATCAATTGTTGCCCCATGTTTCAAAAGGTGTATCATTTAGGTTGGATGTGTTGAAGTAATCTTTGGGCCTATCAATTCTTTTTATCGATATGGAATTAAGGATTTTCAGATTTTTTGTGAACTAAGCCCTAGCTATGAAATTGTTCAACTCAAGCAGTGTTTGGAACATACAAGAGGAAAGTGTGGCATAGTACAATTATGTTACTTAAAAAAATGCAAATAAATCATGTTTTATACAATATAACCTCAAGTGAAATATGTCATATTATAAATAGATCTAATTTATTAATAGTTCTGGTTAAAAATTTCAAAGCCAAACATTTTATCTTTCAGGCTGTTTGCATTGTATGTCAATCAGTATTCTGCTGCAGCGACTGTCGTTGGAAACACGAGAAAACCGCTCATGGACTACTGTTCGATTGCCCCATTTGCAGAGGCAACAGGTTTCTTTGCAAACCCGAGGAACTAAACGACGCATTTGTTAAACATCTAACCGAAGAACATTCACCTTTACAGTGCAAAAAGTGCAACAAAATATTCAACGACATGGATGATTTTCTAAACATCGATAAATGCACTAGCATATCGGAATTGATCCCAGAACAAGAACCTAGTAAAAGTATGGTTGATGAGAAATTTGATTCTATTTATGAAAAGACAAAGAATGATATAGAAAATATAGAAGGAATAATATCAGTTAATAAATCAAGCAAAACAGCTGTCATAACTCCCATAGTGAGAAAAAATAATATAGTAGATTATGAATCTAGTGAAAGCGAAGAAGAAGAGTCTAAAGTTGATAGTCAACCAACTCAACAAACACCTCATCCAAAGAAGGTACCCAAAACACCTAAAATAAAGCGATTAAGGTGTGCCACTCCTCACGCCAAGAAGTTGCATACATTAATGAGACAGAAAGTTGTAGAAGAATATGATGAAACAGTTCAGGAAGATGAATGTAACGAGTCACCGGTGAATAGCAAAACCACGCCATCAAGAACTGAAAACCTTGCTGGTAAGTATTGAGTGATAATTTACTAAACCGTTTTGAGATAAAAATATAAACTAGCACAACTGCAAATTTTACTGATTTTCTTGTTGATGTTGTAAAACAGGTCAGGGGTTTACTTATTTTTGTTTAATTCTTTTTTGATGTAAATGTTAAGTTTTTTAAAAAATTGTTTTTAAATGCGTCCAAAACTAATAGAAAGTTCAATACAAATGTCAAAGCGATCCTGAGTGAAAACTGCCAACACAGCCAAAAATTTTCGCACAGAATTCACAATCTTTCTTATAAACTCATTGGCACGTGCATTTAATTTTATTCTTTTAACTTTTTAGACCCAGATACACAAAAAGAGATGACAACACCCATTTCTCACATACAACCCAATATTTTGAAGATAGCCCAGGCTGTTACAACTAGCACCCCCACTCACCCTGCCAATAGTGGCTGGTCTATGTTCACCGGCCAAGGAGCTGATTCTCCACTCTCTGAAATTGAGAATGCTGATAGTTCAGCTCAGAGTACTAATAATGAGGTAAAAGATTTATTTTCTTTCGTTTAGCACCATCACGTTAGTGGCCTTTGGGGCTTGTTGATCCTAGAGTCTGTTTACCATAAGACGTGATTACTATAAAAATTTGGTTGTTATAAAATAACAATATCCTTTAATGCACAAATGTAAAAAAAAACTGAAAATTTATTACTAAATAATAGTCCTTAGCTTCTGTATAGGAATCTTAAAATATGATACCAATTTTTGCTACTAATACACGAGATGGAGATTACTAGACTCATAATCAAGCTTGTATATGTTCATAAGTTGTGGGGTCTAGGAGTAAAAGTGGTAATTGTGCTAGCAATACGCTATTTCATATTAGGTACCGTTTTCCAAGATTGACCCTACCAACTTGCTAAGCTTTGCCTTTGCTTTTTTACTACCCTACGTTCTTTCCACATCATTAGAAATGAGGTCGTGAAAGATTTTTTTTACATTTATTTTGTTTTTCCCCCAGCCTTCCAAGTCGGAAGCAGAAAATGTGCTTCCGAAACTAAAGAGTATCATCTCGACTGGGAGTCGCATTCGACTCGGTAGTCAAGATAGTTCGGAAAAGCAGGTTACGTTCCAAGACTCCATGAATAATACGGAAGGCTCTTCGGTGAAAACTAAGAAAGTCAAATTTGCCGAAGACACTGTATTTGAACAGCAACCGAGAGTTAAACGAGGTTAGAAACATTAAAATTTTTGTTTGAATAGGTTTATCAATATAATATTTTTTACTAATTAGAGAGAAAAAAGAAACAAAGTTCTTTAACGTTACATATTTCGCAAGCGTGAACTGCTTGTGTACCAAAAAATAATGGAAATTTGATTATCAAGCTTGTAACTATTTATTTTTATTTTTTATAAGTAATCTTGCCAAACATTTTAGTTTTGACAGTAAGTTGGTAAAATATTACTTTAAGTTAAAATTACTCAAATATTTTTCAATTTATGCATCGTATTTATCCTGTTTTGATTTAGTTAACTATAACGATTGTTTTTATTTTTAGTGTACCGCAAACCCAAGCGAATGCTAACACCGGGTCCGCAAAAACCAAAATTCGCTTACAATCCCCGCTTTCAAGCACTTATAAATCGTTTCGAGAACAAAGGGTTGACTTTAGCTCGCACACCAGTCCACACTCCCAAAGAGAAACCTCTCGAAAGTACGCCACCTATAGGCGACCATGCTAACATGCCAGCCCGGGCAATAAATTTCAAAGAGGACAGCCCCATAGTAGAAACAGAAAACTACTCAAAGGAATCGAATGAATTATTCAAGACATGCGTCGACTCACCCGTACAGCCTAATGTCAACAACGCAATAACTGCCCTTACCACTAACATTGCTGGCTCACTACAGAATTGCTTAACGTCTGTCCTAAGATCAAACGATGAAGAAACTGAAATCCAATTCAAATTTGTCATCACAAAGAAAAAAGTCAGCGTGAAAAGACTCGTGGATAAGGGAGAAGCCATTGATGAGGGAACAAGTGAAATTGACAGAAACTTAGGTTATAATAAAGAGAACATTTGGTCGAGCGTAGCGAAGGCTGTGAAAAATGTATTCTGGGGAGACCAAGGGACTAATTTCGGTGCGTGTTTTTTATTACCTACTTTTTATAAATTGAGTAACATTAGTCAGTGCCATCAGTGAAAGATTTTGGTGAGAGAAGTGTGAATTGTTTTTCTGTTGTCTAGACTGCTTGGAGTAATTACATCAGCTCACGAAAAAGAAATGGTAATTAGTATGTGCTATGTAATAGATCATAAATGTTTCATTTTTATGATAATATGGTTCATGAATCAATTTTATTCAAGGCACGATCTGTTACACAATCTAAGATATTATTTATTACATTTTTTTAGGTAGTTAATAAGCGCAATTAAGACTAACTTATCTTTCATTTCTATTGGTCCTGATGTATATACAAAATAATATACATCTAGGTCACTACATTCTTTAAGGGCGATTTCCAGGCATGTTACGATCGCACCCCAGTATTATGTGCCTTACCTATGTATCCGACACATGACACAGTTAATATTGGTGCTCGGTGTGAGCCAGTTTATTTATCAAGGCACCAATTAGGCACCCAGGAAATGGAATTTGTTTAGTATTGCGAACTTAACTAGCACAAAAACAATATCACATCTGATAAATTTAAATCTATTCTAAGCATTTCAAAATCCGGAAAATACATAGGCACCTCTTTGGCATAAAAATTCATGTAATTTAAAATATTACGAGAAGAAAAGGGACCGAGTGAAACTCAAACAGAATTCTCTGCGTCGAGTGCAGCAATATTGCATTTTTCTATTCATGAGTACGTCTGTTTCAATGATTCCGTTCTTTGTAACAGATTTTGCAGTTATAAATATTTTTTGCTTTGTTTCCGCTTAATCCATTTATCACATTTTGCTGAAAGCTAAGTTCAAAACGTGTAAGTGAGATATTTTTTTAACCTCCGATAAAACAGAGAGGTGCTATAAGGTTGACGTGTCTGTGTGTATCTGTCTGTCTGTGGCACTATAGCGTCTAAACAAGGGCGATGATTTGGATGCCGTTTTTTTTTTATGAACTACTGTTTACAGTTTAAGTGAGAACGTAAAGCTTTTCTGAGTACATACGCTAAAAGTGGCTGTTTTTCGCAAATGTGCCTAGAAAAGCTTCTAGAAAAGTTTTTCGCAAATGTGCTTAGAAAACGGCAAGAGCTTTATCATAACACATATAACCACAAGGATGGGAGAAAGATTTGTGGAAATATGGAATCAATTCTCTCGATACCTGTTATTAGTATTACGGGACTTACCGCGATTAATATCGTTTTTTGCCAGATATTTCGACGGCCCTTCTGCCATCATGGTCGCTGGCCGACTGAGGAATCATATTATATATAATCTAAAATCATATTCTCGATACCTGTTTGTCTGTTCTGTGTAGTCTCCACGTATTTTTCTATTTTATTTATTCCGTTCTTTCAGAAATCACCACTCCCTACAGATCCAGGACTAATGATTCCACCTCGTCATCAGCGTCAAAACGAAAATGCGACGAAATGTCGGACCCTGAGCTCAGTCCTCTAAACCACAAACGTCACAAGTACGAAGGCAAGATCCGTGGTAGACCCCCGCTTAGGAGGAGCAAGACCTGGGGCGTGTCGAGTTTAAGGAGTTCGCAGTCAGCGGAACAGCAACGGCTGCTGAAGGAAGTGAATGTAGGGCACGATGATGTTATGAATCTGAGTTTCTAAATTTATATAAGATCTAACAAAATATACTGAAACTATTTTAAGGGTGAGTTCAGTCCATGATACTGAACAACTTTCTCCAAAGGACATATATCGAAATATGAGAAGTATTTTTTGGCCTGTCATACAAGTTGATCAATCAGCTGATTCGAGATTGTATAGAAACCCAAAATTTATTTTTCATATTTCGACGTAATGTGTTTTTTGGGGAAAGTGGTTCAGTATAATAGACTGAATTCACTCCTAAAATAGTTTCAGTATATTTTGTTAGATATATTTAAGTTTAGCAAATATGTAGGGAAGATTTTTAATTTATTTTTATAAAAGTCAATAAAAAGCTAAAGGTAGTATAAGTAAATACAATTTGATACTATCAATTTAAAAAAATTATGTCAGAAACAGCAAAAAATATTTGGCGGCAAAGTAGTGAAGATGTTGGCTGATGTTATTGTTTCTAGATTAGTCGATAAGTAATGAAATGGATGTTTATTTTTGATAGTACAATTTATTTAAAATATCGTAATCATTGGCAAAAATTAGATAAAAAATTAATTCTTATTTTTTTACACATTATCTAAAATATTCCAATAAATGTTGGTCCGAAATGATAGCTGATTTTCGATAATAACTTTGATATTGTTTGAGTATTTATAAAATATATGTATTTTTATAAACTGAATCACTGGTTACTGTAAATACTATTAAGAAGAAACTACCAAAAATATATAAATTTAAGTATTGATAAAACTTTCAAAAATTCTGCGATTTGCATTTAAAAAAAAAATATTATTTTATTTTGAAATAAACAATTAGTGTTCATGTTAAGTCCTAAGTTTAATTTAGTAAATTATTTAAGATTTAAGTCGTGAGAATTATACGAGAATCTAAACTTTTTTTAAATTATATATATATCCTTTATAAAGGCGGAAATAAACAAACAAATGCAAAATGAAATTCAAATTAGGTAATGCATACCATTGTAACTTTATACTTTTTTACAAATAATTGAAAGACAACAAAGTAAAAATTTATACATCTCAGACAGGGAAATAAAGAATGTCTTAAATGTTGAAATTAGCCGACATAAAAGTGACATCCGATGCTTGTTTTTTATCACCGGCCCTTGATGTGTAAACAAATTTTACGACTTCCCATGACCAGGAAGAGGAATTTTTGCAGCCGTAAAACACAGCCAGAGTGATGTAAAATAAATTAAATTATATATCTGCTTTGGTACACAAAAGTCTTATTAGTATTTATTTCTTTTCTACTGACATATTTATAACCGACTTCCAAAATTGGAAAAGGTTATAAAGTCGTGGCGATCTTTTTTTATGTTCACCGATTATTCGAAGATGCCTGGAGAGATTTTTTTTATATATAGTTTATACATCCGACGTGGTCTCATAGATATGTTATCAAAATTGGTTGTGTAGTTTATTCGAGAAGTCGATTTTTAGTTTTGAAGCTAGTCTGAAGACACCAATAATACCTAATATCAAACAATACATCCTACTAATATTATAAATGCGAAACTGAGTTTGTATTTTTGTTTGTTTGGTGTCACGCTTTAAGAGTCCCCTTACCCTAGACCAAAATACAACTTTCCATACAAACGTAGTTTACGTTTTATTTCAAAACGACATGTCCAATTTGGGCAAAATTTTGTTATTTCAAAGATATTGCAATTATCTAGGTTTATAACTGGTTTCCGATGGTAAAAATATGAACTTGAAATAGAATATAGTGTTTTATATCATTTTTGACCATTAGTATTGGAAACTTCTAAATCGTTATATTTTCTTTCCAGTTTATAATTTATTATAGGAAACCAGTTATAACCCTAGATAATTGCAATTTCTTTACAATAACCAATTTTTACCGGAATCTGACATGTGGTTTCAAAATTAAACATATACTACGTTTGTATGGAGAAGTCTAGGGTAAGGGGACTCTTAACCTCTAAACCTATTTAGATGAAATTTAATATGGATATAGTTTGATACCCAGGGAAGAAATAAGATAGTTTTTATCCCGAAATTCCCACGGGGAGCAAAGCTCACTAGCACAGCTAGTAGTATATAAAACAAAGTCGCATCCTGCCGTCTTTTCCTCGTATGTTATGTTTATATATACGTATGTAAGCTATACCACGGGGAAGCGATTTACCAGGGCTTTTTTATAAGTAACTAGCTCTGCTCGTGGGCTTTGCTCCCTGTGGGAATTTCTGGATAAAGACTATCCTAATTCTTTCCCTGGGTATTAAACTATATCCATATTAATCTTCATCTAAATGGATTAAGTGATTGAAGCGCAAAAGTATTAACGAACACACAAGTACACAAAATCACTTTCGCATTTATAATATTAGTAAGGAATTAAGTTTAATTTACACGAATAAAAAAATATAAGCATTAGATCTTTAAAACTACGCAACGGATTTTAATGCAGTTTGCACTGACATGTAAAGTGTTTCTCTGGAAAGGTTTATATGTCCAATACATATCCGCGTGATGCCGGTGCGAGATATTTAAGAATAAATTCAGCTGTCTGTAAATAGAATTTTACCCAACACATTATGAGGTATTGATAGTACAGAATAAAGGCCGCCTGCCTAAAAGTAGAATTTTACCCAACACATCATTCAAGAATCTTCAGGCAATATGGGACTTGTTACGCAAATAAGCATGCAATAATGCTTCCCCGTCTTACAGTTCGGAAATGCAAATTATGTTGCGGAAGTCAGGAGTTCAGGCTGAACATGCCACGTTATTAAACAACAAGGGTTCTAATATTGTTTTGAAATATGCAAACTTACACTATTATGGTTTTACTTCAGATTGGGAACTGTTAAGCCTTATTGACGACCTCCGCGGCGTAGTGATAATCATGCTAGTCTGCCGTTTCGTAGATACCGGATTCGAACTAGTGATGTACAAGACTCGAGAACTCCGAGTCCCTTTGTGTGGAGCTCAGAGTCAGGCTTGCCTCGTTTGTGTGAGGCTCGACGACTTAGGAGTCTTTTTCGGAGCTCGAGCCTTTTTGAGAGCTCGAGGAGCATATATACCACGAGGAAAGGACATACCTGTAATAAATCAGACCACGGGCTATATACTTGTTCACGAAAGTAAAATAATAATAAAATAACAGCCAAAAACAACAACAAAAAAACGACATTTTCATACGAAAGTGTGCAGTTGCCCTGGCAGTATGGGAACGTCGATTTTTTTTCGTTTTAAGACTTTTTTTATTATTATTAAACTATAGTGATCTAATATAGCCCGTGGTTCGATTTGTAATGGGTATGTCCCTTCTACGTTGTATATTTAGAAGAACACCTCAATTATTGTCTTCGTCATCTTGTTCTGTCGCTCGCCATCGCATTCCAGTCTTCATATTTATTTGCTTGATAAACTATATTTAATTATTAAATAGAATGTAGGATAATAATAATAATAATAATAATAATAATAATCTCTCTTCTGACTCTTAAACATCCTTTCTAACTGGTTACGTTTGGCCACAAGCCCGCGTAAACAGAAAATACCCCAAAACCATCTCTGGGAGAAAAATAAAAACAAAAATATAAATAATAATAATAATCGTTTATTGCTCACCATAATTTACATACATAGGTACAACTTAAACTACTCAGTATCTTATTTAAAGTAGTAGACTATGGTGGATTGATACCTGAACTAGGAATATTCCTGTGTCTCAGGTTATCAACCCTCCACCCCTAGAAATGGTCTTGCATAGTAGTGAGATTTAAAAAAAAAAAATTAATAAATAACAATAATTTAAACAATATGTATAAGAAGGAAAATATAAATGCAATGAGGATAGAAAACGATGAAATAAAAAATGAGAAAAAAACAAAGATTTGGAGACGTAATGAATATGAACATAATATGCTTTTTTGTGTTTTTGATTGAATAGCATGTGCGAGTGTATATGCGTTGTGTGTTGTTGTGTGATTTGTGTGAATAATGGAAAACGAGTGTAGTGATAGATGATATGAATGCGTGTGGAAATAAATAAAGGGAAATAAAACCAGGATTCATGAAACGCGTCGAAGTATGCTTTCAGTTTCTTCATATGTAAGTTGTTTTAGTGTGTGCTTTAGAGCTGATTTTAATTTGGTTTTGTTCAAGCTATGGATTTGTAATTTGTCATTGAGGAGCTTGTAAAGGTATGGTCCGGTGTAATATGTTTGGCGACACGTGTGGAAGATGTGAAATGATGGTACAAAGATGCGCACTCTTCTCTTATTTTTGGGTATAAGTGAGGGATCGATTTTTTTGTGAATGCCTAAAATCATATTTTTATTTTAACAATTTACACATAAGAAAGAATAAGCAAATTAACTGAAATTATGTCTTGCATTCGTTAGATCTTGACTCATATTTCTTAAGAAATTGTATGGCTTCATATTTTGACTGGCCCTCTTTTCCACTCCGGGTATAAACTGCCAATATGCCATAATGTATATACTGGCAGCATCATATACGTGAGTCTATACATACGTGACTAGGACTGGCTATGAATACTTCTTATCAGCTGAAATAAGTAGATACCTCACTGGTACACACAACTAACTAAAACGTTACATCAGCATAAGAAACCGGAACTTTCTTAATACCTGTTCGTGAACTGCTTCCCGGTATTCCCAGCACGCTCCTCTTTCCCGTAATAAGCGAAAACTGCTCAATCATTCATAAGTGATTAGGCCACTTTATTCTAATGCTTACACGTGCTACTTTTTAGAATCAGGTTTTTATTAGGGTTCCGTAGTAAACAAGGAACCCTTATAGTTTCGCCATGTCTGTCTGTCTGTCTGTCCGTCCGCGGTCCTACTCAGAAACTATAAGGGAGTCAATTTTTTTTAATAGAAACACATTGTGTTGGGTTTCGTTGAATAGGTCTTTCAAAAAAATTGTGAGCTTGGGAACACCATTTTTCGATTTAGAGATCCGTGTCTGAAATACTTAGGTTCAAATTGATTTTTTTTGTTAAAGTCACGTGTCCCCCCCATCTATCTGCTAAACGGTTATATATAGACACGTGAAAAAAATCACAGCTATAGTATATATAATGTAGTTTAAAGGAAAACTATCAGAGCTAAGTAGGGTTAACAAATTAAAATTTATAGGCGATCGACTTATAAAATGTACTCGAAAAGGAAAATTTCATACAAATTTAATAGATACGTATATTTATACGTTTTTGACGTTTTTAGTGGCATGAATTCAAAGTTGGCATTATAACTACGGAACCCTACATTGCGCGTGGCCCGACACGTACTTGGCCAATTATTTTTTGAAAGGGTTTTATCTTAGAAGATATGACACCCTAGAAGGTCTAAACATGCATCTAAACAAAGAATCATCTACTTACGAATAATTAATAATTTTAAAATTTTATAAATTGTTATATAAACAGTATAGGTTATAAATATGTGTTTTATTAGTTTCGTTTTAAAAGATTTGAGTTCAAAAGATAGAATAGATTTCTTGAAACGGGTCAAAACAAAATTAAGTTAGTCTAACAATCTAACACGTTTATAAAGTAACCCCAGAAATAAAAACTAATGCGGTGAACATTTTCCACAATGTATGGAAAAAGAAAGGGGATACCTCTGTTCACAAAAGTGGGACACATTGATCAACGTACTTATTGCATATTTGATTTTGAGCAAAGAAGCTTTAACCGTGATTAAAAACGAAGATTTAGTGTCTCTTAAAGTAAGTCGAGAGTTTATTATAATTCATTCCAGAGTAGCGACTGTCGATTATCGCAAACTGTATGGCAACCGTCGCTTATCTTCTGCTTTCGCCGTTTGCGTAGTATGAGGCACGCAGTTGATGTCAACCGCGGCTCAAACGGGCGAGCGGACGTGGCGGCCATATATTGCCATTTCGTTCTGGAATGTCCTTCGAATGAGTCGTTTGGGTGCTTACGTATTGTTTTCTGTATAGTAAAGTTAATAATTGTTTAAAATTGTAATAATAAAGTTTTATAAAATTCATCATCATCATCATCATTTCAGCCGCATACCGTCTACTGCTGGACATAGGCCTCTCCCAAAGATTTCCAATTAATTAATAATTTATATACAATTAGCCGGTCGCAATTTGTAATGAGTTAAGAGGCCAAACAAACTTTAGGTGAGACATTTTGTACTTTTTTATTATTATAATTACTTTAAAGTGGTTTATTTATAAATAATTTTAGGCTATCAAAATAATGGCCTTGTAAAGCTATACTTACATCGATTGATTTTATTCTTTTCGCAAAATGTGGACGTATTTTTGTACAAAAACAAGTAATTTCGAACTTCAAAGCAACCTCAAACTATTTATATCATCATGAAACAAATCTATTGTGTCAAAACCAGGGGCATTTCGGTAATTCAAAGGACAATAGCCTAACGCATGGGTAGTTAAATAAAAGCTTTGACTTAGTTGTTCGCTGTAACAACAAACAGGGGCGAAATAATCTGAATGGCATGCTTGGTCCGTGACAATGAATAAATTGCAAAGTAACAAACATCTCATCTTTTAGTCAGTTATCTCTTTTAATATGTATTCTATTATAAAAATAGATTTCTATTATTTTCTATTTATATTAGTAGAGAAATAGAATAATAAACTTATTTAGTACGACCAAAAAGAGGTTCTACCTACTTTCTTTTAAAATGGGTTTTTGATTCTTCTTCTATGCTTTGAATGTACCAGCTGCTTCTCTTTAGCCCATTGAAGAACTGGGTGAAAATGTTAATCATTTTAACAGGCGACGCGACCTTTTACTTTTTTGATTCCTTTTTCCACCTTCTCGCCTACCATTATACCACAAGGCCCTAAGTACTCTGTCTGCCCCGTTACTAAAGACGTGATAGTATAAATGTATGAAGATTTTTGATTTGTCTTCTTATAAATATTATTGAACCCTATTGAGATTTCTACCTCTGATATGATGAAACAAATCTAGTATATGTATTTGTCACGTAAATTACAAAAACCGTGACTTTGAAGCGTTTACCCCCAATTACTTTCGAACGGTTGAATTATTTTTTATCAAACATCTTAAAGAAACTTGCTTTCGCGTAAAAAAAAACCGCTTAGTCCAACCTTTCGAGAGCTGCAATGCCACAGACAGACAGACAGACTTTAGCATCATACTTATAACACCCGTCTTTTGAATACATTTTATTACAGTTGAATATTCTATTGAATACCCATGCAACTTTAGCAACACGTTTATTATGGTGAAAAAATACACGGTGATGAAATACCAATTCCTGTTCACGTTGGTTAAAAATTAATAGTTCGTTAGCACAGATCTGTCTGCCATCGGTTCGAGAGCCGCTGACACGCTGCGATGTATGGCCCTCCACATCTGTGAGTGGCGGCTGAGGCATCGTCACTATCAGTATTTGGGTACATTGCTGTAGTATACGAGTACAACGTAGAAGGGCTTAGTAGGCCGTAATAAATCTAACCATGGGCAATACTAGACCACTGTATATAATGAAATGAAAATAACAGTCAAAAATATGTCTGAGTAGTAGAATGTCGATTTTTTTTGGGTTTTTACTGTTATTTCATGATCGTTATACTATAGTGATCTAGTATAGCCCGTGGTTCGATTTACTATGGGTATGTCCCTTCCACGTTATATAATATATTAATGAACCCACATACTGATAGTGACGATGCCTTGTTATTGGACAGCTACAAGTTAATATCTCTTTGGTCTGTCTGATTTCAAACGGGTTTGCCTACTCACAAAGTTTTTACCGCGTAGTTTCATAAAGACAATTTTAAACGACGTTTGAAAAATAAGGCATGACTGTTTATTGGAAATTATTGCTGAGCTATCTCAAAACTTATTATTTTCAAAGTTCTTTGCATATTACTAATTAGAAAATATTAACAAATTGACAAACAAGTTTAATTATAATTACCTAATTTACATTCTCAACCTAACTTAACAATCCTTACTAAGGGAAACACGTGTTACTTATGTGTAATACTTAAGTGACCCTAATAATGTATGATTTGTAGAATCCGCGCGAATTTGGTCAATATTAGTACCGTGTTCCGTAGGCGCTAATGTTATTCCAAGCACGCGCAGCGAACGTGACAGTATTATTTCAAATTCAAAGGGTAAAAGTAAAGTCTATATTAAAAAAGATGGTTTCTTGTAATAGAAGCTCGGCACGGAATGACTCTACTTCATTGCGATTGGAGGCCACAACGGGAATAAGGCACTACAACTTTATCGATGCGTATATTTGCGACCTTGCAACTTTATTACATAAAGTCTTTTATCGCGTGGTAGGTAAACTTTTTAAAGTTGTAAGTCAACGCGCAATGGAACTAACCAATGTTGAATACGAAAACGGTTAAGTGATATAGTGTTGCTGACTTTCGAGTGTTTTTTTATCTCCCTTGGAAGTCTTCATTTCTGATTTAAAGATCGTGCTCCGCCTCCCAAATCGATTGTGATTCAGAATCGATGGGACATCCTTTATTTCTAAGGTTAGGTAATGCATGACTGTATTTAAGTCCCTCGCGGCTTTTATTTTTAGTAAGGTTTTGTAAAATAATTTTATACTAGCTGTAACCGCGGGCTTCGTTCTCCGTAGGAATTCCGGGATAAAGAGTACCCCATGACCTTCCCCGAGTCTTAAACTATATCCATACCAAATTTCATCCAAATCGGTTTAGTAGTTTAAGCGTGAAAAGGTAACAAAAAAACAAATATACAAACTCACTTTCGCATTTATAATATTAGTAGGATAGGATAGGATAGGATTTAGCGTGACATGTAGATGAAAAAGGAATCAAAATAGTGACGGATTGATGACCTTGTCGCCGAATGATATACTTAATTAAAAATTCTTGTTACACCCTTGAACTGTTTTACAATCTCGCGGGAAGAAAAGCTAATACATTAGTAAGTTTTAGTATGTTATACATACCAGACCAGCATGAAGTAAAAATAGTCATCATGATTGATTAATTTGTCAGTAGAAAAACGAACGTATTGAATTGGTACATATGTCATGGTCCTGATTGATGTTGATACTAATAACTCTCTTCGGAACATCAATCGGGAAATAATCGAATACGTGCTCGGAATGCTACAATAATTTGCTGCAGAGCTGGGCCTACACGCTCGAGTCGTCCTGTTGTCATCGTGGCCCAAATCTGATAGGCGCCCAGTTAAGTTATTACTACTTTAATGTATACTGGACAATAAAAAAAAATATTTAAATTTTTTTAGATGCTTGAATTGGCAAATTAAATTTAATAAAAAAGTAATTTGTTAGGATTCTATTGACATAAAAGATTACTACATATTTGAGCTGCCTATTCAAATTATGGCCTGAACGGAGATTGTGTCACATTGATGGTGAAAATAGGTAACCTATCATCATCAGGTCTTTTTGTGTCCACTGCAGGAGCACGACTTTCTCTGTACTACCAGAGCCATTTTGGCCAGAGCAGCAGGAGGACTTTGGCCTACACTCCTCTCGCTGACCAGACGGGTTGAAGAGGTCTCATTGATTTTTATAAGCTTTGTTTAGCTTGTATTTCCTAAGTCGCGTTCTACGACATCCACAAGAGGATTTGGAGTGGCTTTATTCTACTCTTCCTAAACAAATATATGCTTATTTAGACTTGCTCGTTATTGTTTAAAGATAGTATTTTATTTCCAGCAATAAATATTTCCTTTTATTAAGTATTTTATATTTGTTACAATCTCTTTGAATTTAAAACCTTTTTTAAATATGAGGAGATACTGCGATAAGATTTACGATAGCAAAATTTTTTAATTAAATTACTCTTCTTAAAATACTAAAAAGCCATGTTTAGAATAATAAAACGCAACAAGAAGCCAATAAATTGGATCTGAAATGGGACAGGATGATAATGAGCCCTCAAGCTAGGTCCTCTTTTGTGATTCATGAACATAATTATGAACGTGCAATTGTGGAGTTTATGTGGATTGTTGACCAAATGCTTATAAATTGTGTTGTGTGTATGATTTGCAGCAGTTTGCCTATCATTGACTACTAAAGCGGATGATCCTGAACTTCATAAAGATATAAGTATATATATACTGCAACAAAAGAACATATTCATTTGATAATATCAATAGTAAAAATAATAAATCTAAAATGTATAACTGCTTAATTTTTAATTCCATGCTTAAAGCGAGAAAAACAATTTTGCTAGATCCAATTTTTGATATTGACGATTAATGAACAGTTAAAAATAATACTTACATAATATTTGATCTTTTTTTCGACGATGATATTATTGTTTAGTGAATGTGTTATTGTGTTACACAATAGGTTGTTCTTTATTAGATCAAATTAAATGCTAAAAATAAGCTAAAACGCATTTATTTAGAAGTAAACTTTTTTCATATGAAGTTATAACTTGTGAAGTACTAGAGTGAATTTGTTAAATTGTGAAGTTCTACTACGTAGAAGCGACATACCCGTCATTAATCGAACCACGGGCTATACTAGATCACTATGGAGCGCTTTGGGCAGAAATACTACCTAAATACCTACTTGATTATTTTGTATTTATACCCCACGTTTTCTTTTTTCTATTCAAAATTCCATTATTCAATCTCAGTTGAGAATATAACGGAAAACTAGCATAGCAATTAGATACAAAGTCTGCTGATGTCGTTGGGAAAGCTGAAGTGCCGGAATTTTATTGTGCAGAGAGAGACAAGAAAAAACGTTTTTGCTTAGTGGCGAGATGACGAGCGGTAAGAGCACTGACCAGCTATCTTAATAGAGCACTTAAACGAAATAATGAAAGAAGAAATATGGAATTTTAATCAATTATTTTTAATATTCATATCAATAAGTAACTCAATCCGAAACTGAAAACAAAATTACTTGTGTATATGTCGAAAAATGAGTAAGTTATAAGCATAGACATATAATTTTTTTTACTTGGTAAAGTCTATGGTTATAAGCTTTTAAAATCTGGAAAGGGAAACTGTCAAGTAACAGTAAAAAGATCTTGACGTAACTGCTATTAGGTCTCGCGCGTATGAAAGAGATAGTGAGGTGTCTGTACCACGCTTCCACTCTTATATTAAACTGCTAGTACTACTCAATTGATTAACTAGTTTTCTAGCTGTTTAAAAAATAGTTTCAGTACAATAGCCTATTGAAAAAATATATAAGTAAAAGTAAAGTAATAAAAATATTAAACCAGCAGTTACATAAAATATCCCGCTCATGTCGTATTTTTTTACATTGATATAGACCAGTAAGAAAAAAAGAAACTCGATACACGGCCTGTGTTGAGATGATGGAACAGAATAACAAATTTTATTTGTTTCTTACCTCCTTTTATTTACTTCTTACCTATGAGATCTGCCAGCATCTGAATTCCTTCAGATGCGTTGGCCTCAGCATTGGCTTGCTGCATGCCTTGCTGAATAGGCTACATCCATCACCGCGACCTTGAACGGACGTACAGCAGGCTGGATTGTGAATATGGCGCTTTACATATACAATTTTTTTTAGTATGTATACATCGATCGAGATATCAGTCACACCCTATTTTCGATTTGAATTCCTTCAGATGCTGGCAGATCTTAGTGGTTCAGTGGCACCATCATTTACAGATTATAGCATAATGAACACTAAAGTTTTAAGTGAAAAAGGAAGTGAAACAGTTGCTGTAATCAATGAATAAAAAAATAAACCTTATTATCCCACGATTTGAGATTGGAAAGATCTTTGCCCAACAATAGGGTAGCAAGGGGTAGTAAAAAGAATCTATATTCAAATTTCACTTGCCTAAGTAAAATTTTAATTCAGATATTTTTTACGTAGAGACTGTTGATCGGTAACTCGAGGATCTTAAATCAAAACTTTGGTACATGCGTGTACGTGTTAAGTAAGTCCTGCAGTAGCTACTTACTTATAGGTTGTGAAATATGCAAGGATTTTAAAAACAGCCGAGAGCTCGCAATCTGAGGCGAGCGACCTTTTAAGGATCTATTATTTCCTTCATCGGTGGTAAGAAAAATAAAATTTACGGGGACCAACTCACAACACTGGAATAGTCATGACCTACTTACTCGCGCAGTCACACCCTATTTTCGAGGCCAGAGTACGATCCTTGATCTAACTTTGAGATAGTTCAATCGTAAAAGAGTCTTTTGCGGATTCAAAGTGATTCAAGAGATATTTACTTTGACTTAGACAGAACTGCTATAAGTTTAGGCAAATGTAATATTGTTTTGCTTTGCATTAGGTTATCAGGTTATCAATTACATAGGTATCACAAGATATTTAAAAATTAATGGAAACGCGTAACATATAAATAAACAAATGCGGCATATACAAAATGCTTTCTAAGGAAAAATTACATTTATTTACATTTGTAAGGATATTAGTCTATTTTCCTGTTAACGAAGACAAACAATTTATTTAGTTCAGCATCAAAAAAAAAAAACATTTAAATTAAATTTATCCTTACCGCATATCATAGCTGAAATACGTACCGCATGGCTTGTATCATAGCTGAAATACGTACCGCAAAGACGACTGAAGGTAAAAGCTGCAAACGCACTGGACGTAGCAATATCGGCAGAGGCTTATGGGACTAAGATAATAGTTTTACTACCAGTTGGTTGGTTGGTTGTAAAACTATTTTGTTATAAAAATTTTAGACCTACAATTTCGTTTTATATCAAGTACAGAATATTGATAAATAATTGAATATTAATACATTTTAGCCCTAAAATCTTCTTATCAATCAAGTACGTACGAGTATAATTAAACTGTGAATAGTAAGGTTGTGTTTAGCAGCCAGTGCTATTTAATATTCTGCGGTAGATGAAGCAACTAATCTCACTTCTCCTAAATGGTGATATTGCCAATCTAACTAAGTTAGCCAAAGTCACCTCTTAAACTATCGAGCAAACGTCACATAAATGCTCAAGTTTGTAAAGAAATAAAAAAAAATTACAACTGCCTTACTGGGAATCGGATTGTCAGGAAAAGCATCAAAGTGTTTCCACCTTGGGGAGCAAACTAATAAAATCGAAAACACAAAAGATGGTGGACAATGGACGAAGGTAATGGCCGGCGGAAGTTAGAGCGATGTCGGAACTTGATGTGTGACATCTGGACAGCTTAAATGTTGTAATGGATTTTTTTTATTCGATTTATAATCTAGGTATCATCATTATTCGAGCTTATTTCCGGTTGTATCCTCAGCGCGGTAACGCGTGCCAGAGCCCGGGGTCCAGGAAACCACAGCTATTTGTGCCTTCCGAAGCACAAAATCATCTTTCTTTTCGAATTATCAGACGATTCATTTTGACGATTGGCTTGCAATACATACATACATACATACTATCACGTCTTTATCCCTAATGGGGCAGACAGAGCATTTTGGGTCTTGCGGTTCTATGCAGAGCCCAGGGCCGCAAGACCCAAAAGCCACTTTTAGCGTTATGGTGGGCGAGAAGATGGAAAAGCAATCAATACAGTGATGGGTTGCTAGCCGCATCGCCTGTTCACATGATTTGCATTTTTGCCCATTCCCTCGATCGGCTTTTACGATCTGCGTGGGAAGAGATGCAGCTGGTACATTCTAAGTTTTTTTTTTATTTCTCCCAGACCAGCATTGGCTTGCAATATCCTAACCAAACTGGAAACAAAGTATACTTCCCAGTGAGATTTGAATCTACGACCTCCAGATTACAAAACGAACAACTTGGCTACCGATACTACGGTGGCAGTCCATTAATAATGATTATGATCTATCTAGGTATATTACAACAACTCTAGCCAAATGAATTAGTTAAAAAACTTAAAAAAAATAAGTGAAGAAAAATTTTAGTTATTATCATGAGTACTTATTTATTTCGAAGTTTTTAGTTTTATTTACTCTAAAGATTAAGAACATATATAAATGCTAGATTGATACGGAATAAATTATTCCCAAGATTTTATTACTTTAAAACGTACCTACCTTCTTACTAAAATACCTATATATATTTTATTTTCCATTCTTTAAATGTTTTTATGTAGGTATATTGTTCACTTTCTAGTAGTTAAGTTATTATTGTTATTGATATATAAAATATTTACCACCTATTCTCAAACCTTACGCTTGAATAAAATACCGTCTTTCGTTCTAAAATAATAGAAATCTGATGTTGCTAAGCGCTTATCATCGCTGAATTCCGAGTACTGACGAGTGGGAGGAATAAGTGGCGATTTCAAAATCTCCAAATCGCTCCACTTAGCTCCCTTTCCGGTCTAAATGCTTCAATGAAAAATTACTCGTTTCGCACGCGATCAGCCCTCTTGTCACAAAATATAGACTGTACAAAAAATTTCCCACTTTTTTAACGTCAATTATTTTATTTTAGACACGGATAAAATAAATCATTTTATGTTGAATGTTTACTTACAAAGATTGTCATATTTCTTCCATGTTGATCTAGGAGAGAAGAAATAACTTGTACAAGCTGCTTCTCTTTCCACGTAGATTGTAATGCGGATGGAGGGAACGCGCGAGAATCAGAATAGGCAATGCGGCTAGCAAGCTGTCACTATTTTCTTTCTCTTTCCTTAAGGCCTAAGGCTCAGTTTACCTCATTAGGGATAAAGACGTAATAATATGTCATTTATCATAATCCATTAAAATACATGTCCTGGGCAATTGTTGGTTGTCACCTGGTCAAAAAATCCATAAATAATAATCCACAAGGTTTTGTCCGCGCATGATGTAATATGTGCTTCATCTTTATTTTGTGCCGGAATTCTTGCTTCAAGAAAAATGGCTCTGTGGTTTTGATGATTAGGCAAAGCGTTAAGTTTAAGAACTCTTTTGTACTAAATTACTTACCTTCAAAATGATTTTAAATTTATAAATAGAATTTAAGAAAATAGAAACAGACAGAATATTATTTTTATCATGATATTTTTTACAAAGCTTTTTTTATACGACTTTGTAAAAAGGAGGATATTATCAATTCGCCGGAATCTTTTTTAGAGTATATTAGCCGTTTATTCCACGACTACTGAATCTGTTCAGTTTTTTGTTTTAAAATTATATAAGGTCTAACAAAATACACTGAAACTATTACTATCTACTATTTTAAGGATGAATTCAGTCCATAATACTGAACAACTTTCTACATGAAACATATATTGAAATATGAAAAATAATTTTTGGCTTTTCATACAACTCGGATCAGCTGATCGGTTATCTTGTATGGAAAATAATGTGCTACATGGGGAAAGTTGTTCAGTGTCTAGATGTAACCTTTAAATAGTTTTAGTATATTTTAGGTCGCGAGTTCGATTCCCGGCGGGGGCAACGACTTTGTGTTGTTGTCCCAGTTTGGTTAGAACATTTTAGGCTGATCAGCTGATTGTCTGATATCCGTGCTTCGGAGGGCACGTTAAGCCGTCGGTCCCGGTCACTTTCTTTGACATTGGTCGTTTCCTAAAACCATGTCAGAGGCCTTTAAGGCGGTTTGAAAACTCTGACACTAGTGTTAGTCACTAACACACACGATAAGAAGAAGAAGTATATTTTATACAACGTACAAAGAAACATATCCATAGTAAATCTAACCACGGGCTAAACTAGATCACTATATTAATAATGGAATAACAGTAAAAAAACAAAAAGAAAATGTTGGCATTTCCATACTAAAGTGTGCAGCCGTCCGGGCAGAAATTTTCCGTATGGTTTCCGGCAGAGTAGAATAGGGCTACTTCAAGTCCTCCCGTGGATTTCGTAGAAGGTGATTTAGGGAATACAAGCTAAACAAAGATTATAAACATCAATGAGACCTCTTCAACCAGTCTGGCCAGCGTTGAGAGTGTAGGCCTCTGGCAGCTCTGGCCAAGTTTGGCTCGGGTAGTACAGAGAGGGTTGTGCTCCTGCAGTGGAGACCAAAAGACCTCATGATGATGATGATGATGTCCGGGCAATTTGAAATGTTGTTTTTTTTTGTTTATAACTGTTATTTTAATTTTATAATACTCTAGTGATTTAGTAAAAGCCCGTGGTTTGATTTATTGCAGGTATGTCCCTTCCACGTTGTATAAACAACGATAGGTGTACGAGTAATATGCAACATAACCTTGTAGTACATACATACATACATACTATCACGTCTTTATCCCTAATGGGGCAGACAGAGCATTTTGGGTCTTGCGGCTCTATGCAGAGCCCAGGGCCGCAAGAACCAAAAGCCACTTTTAGCGTCATGGTGGGCGAGAAGATGGAAAAGCAATCAATACAGTGATGGGTTGCTAGCCGCATCGCCTGTTAACATGATTTGCAGTTTTGCCCATTCCCTCGATCGCCTTTTACGATCTGCGTGGGAAGAGAAGCAGCTGGTACATTCTAAGTTTTTTTTTTATTTCTCCCAGACCAGCATGGGAGAAATAAAAAAAAAACTTAGAACCTTGTAGTAGTTAGTAAAATAACAAAGTAAAAAATATTCTCCCAGAAAATCTCCAGAGAAATAAATATGACCTCAACAAATACGCTATAAAAGCCTTATTTTTCGATTCTATCTGTACGACGGCCATCCTTTACATACATGTGAGTGATTCACAGGATATTAGGTTCATGTCTGCGTGGCGTGTTTGAATATTGATCATATTGCCTATAACTTGTTTGACTTGAGGTTCTCTCGTATATTTTATACTGAAGGTGACTTTATACGTATTGTCGTATAAAGGCAAAACGAATAAACAACTATCGTGGACACAAATACATTTTACCTAATATATTATTAAACTTCAATGTAATAATTCAATTCACCTACAAAGTTATATTTTAATGTTCTTAATCAGCCCAGCAGCAGTATCATCAAAGAGAAAAATATAAAATAAAATCGTTTAAACAGGGTTGGGGTTGCTATTTTTGTTTTTAAGAAAATACTATCTGCTTGTTTCGAAAACATATTTTAATCGTTTTTTAAATTCGGTTGAGCCGTTTATAACTTATAACGTTATAATATACTAGCTGTACCCGTGGGCTTCGATCCCCGTGGGAATTTCGGGATAAAGAGTCCCTATGTCCTTCTCGGAGTCTCAATCTATATCCATACCAAATTTCATCCAAATCGGTTCAGTAGTTTAAGCGTGAAGAGGTCACAAACAAACAAACAAACAAACAAACAAACAAATATACAAACTCACTTTCGCATTTATAATATTTGTAGGATTGTAGGATGTAGGATGTAGGATGTAGGATATATCTCTATTGGGGTTAACTAATAAACCTTAAACCATGTTGAGAATCAAATGGACATATCAGTTAAACTTTATACTACTTTATAACGTTTTATTTTATTAACTGTACCGAATAATTTATTTTTGACCCAGTCATCTACCCAATCAACCCGGGAGTTATTTAGAGCTCGCGGTGCGCTTTCCAGCTTCTTCTTCTCCAGCTATGGAAGCTTGGTTATTTGATTAAAATTAATTATTTGTTTCTTTTCAGGTGAATGGTTCCTGGGGGCTGCCAGCCTTCGTATGCGACGTGTACATTGCGATGGACGTCACGTCTTCCACTTCCAGTATATTCAACCTAGTCGCCATCTCTGTTGATAGGTAAATTTTTTATTTACATGTTATTCTCTCTCTTATCTAACTTTGAACCTCTTTTATATACGTCAAACGACTCCAAATATCTCAGTTGCCAGGAAAAGATTGCAGTTGCGATAAGGCCGCCTTTTGAATCTGTTTTCCGTATTCGCGTATTCTGTCTATTTATATATTGGTGCAAAAAAGATTTTAACTAAGAAAAAAAGAATAGTATTTTAACGCAGTTTATTTATTTCTATTTTCTCTGAATTATTATAAATAAGAGGTTGCCTAATATTTTAGTTTAGTTAATAGTATATACACACTATATATAACAAAAAAACGACGGGTTGCACTCTGGGAGTGCCGGCAGAAGTGAAAACTTGAATATTAACGTTGTGCATTTTTGTTATTTTGGAATGGTTAGGGAATAATTTTGCACGAATTGCTTTAATTATCAGTATAAAATATTTCAAATCTTTTCTGAACCACAGTCTGTCACAAATGTCACAAGCATGACCAAATTCATTTTCAACAAAATCATTTTCAAATACACAGCAGTATGGCCACTACACAGACGGTCGAGCCATCAGCTGTCACCATCCATGGATGCGCGTAGCATGCTGTAACATAAACACACACGAACATTCGCGCAAGCGCCCTGCGCCGTCTTACGAATTTTCGATCAGGCCACGTGTCCTGACGCGAGTTTAACATTTTTTACCCATTCCAAAAAAAGTGCACAACGCCGCTAAAGAAGTTTTCACTTCAAAAATCTGCAAATTTTTTACAATTTGTTTCTTATTTAGATTCACTTGTCCCGTTGTCTACTGTCTGTAATTGATCAAATCTAACAAGTTCAATTTGACGTACTTCCTATTTTCCGACTGAGCTGAAATTTTGCACGCAAACGCATATCACTTAACAATAACATATTATGATGACATAGAACTGATCTGAGGATGGAGCTTGGCCTAGTTTGAATCGGCTTGAAGAGCACTTTTAAGTTCACCTTTAAGATTAAATAAAAGCTTGTTGCAACAAAAAATACTTGTTTATCAGTAACATTATCTTTCAGAAGCTCGGTGGCCTGACGGTATTGCGCATTACAAGTGATTTTGCAAGATAAACGACACTCAGTGGTCACACAAGTGGCATAGAGATTTTTCGAGCTCTTCCGTATTTCGGAAAGCACGTATAAGCCGTTGGTCCCGGCTGTCATAATTTAATGGCGTCAACAAGCTATATTAAATGCCTTAGACAGCCTAAAAAACCATGACAGTGATGTTGGTGACTTACGCACACGAAAGTCAATCAGTAATATCTTTTCACAGATACATAGCTGTAACTCAACCAATCAAATACGCGAAGCACAAGAACAACAGACGCGTCTGGTTCACCATCGTCCTCGTCTGGCTGATATCAGCTGCCATTGGAGCCCCCATAGTCCTCGGTCTGAACGACACGCCAGACAGAAACTTCGACGAATGCCTCTTCAACAGTCAGAACTACGTGATCTATTCGTCGTTGGGTTCCTTCTACATACCATGTATTATGATGATGTTTCTGTACTACAATATTTTTAAGGTATGTATCTTTTATTATATTTTCTTATGATTTTTAGCGCCAAGTGATCATCATCAGCTCTTTTTAGTCTCCACTGCAAGAGTACGACCTTTTCTTTATAAACAGAGACAGCCAGAGGATTTGGCCTACACTTTCCACGCTGGCCAGACGTGTTGGAAAGGTCCTATTCATGTTTTTATGCATTGTTTAGCTTGTATTTTATTTAAAGTAAGTTAGAGACTTGTGTTATGATGGGATACTAACTCTGATGGGATACTAACTCAACTATACTTTATTTATAACAAATATACAATAACATATATAGATAAACATCCAAAAGACAGGTAATTCTGAAAATGATCATTTTCCAACTTGACCTAAACGGGGTTCGAACCTGGGACCTCCGGAGTGACAGTGTAGCATAATAACCACTAGACCTCAGAGGTCGTCAAAGCAGACTTATCCACATACTATCAATACCTTTATAATAGTCATAAAAGCTTTTTTGTTCTAAACATGTTCTTGTTTACCAACAGGCATTAAGAAAACGAGCAAAAAAGCAACGAGCAGCAAAGAAACCACCAGTTTCGGGTGACCCCACGACAGGAGCGACCACGGCGGTGGTCATAGAAAACGTCGCGCAGACCAGAAGGTTGCAAGAGACAGCCCTGCACGACGATAGACCGACCAATACGGGGTCTGGGAGCAATGAGGATGACCATGAAGACAGGTAAACACTGATTACATTTAACCGACTACAAAAAATTAGGTTATCAATTCGAATGTAGAAAGCACAGTTGTGCGACAAACCGTTGCCCGGCAGACCTATGACCGACATAACATTTAGTCGATACTATTATTACTCGACATCTATTTTGTTCAAACAATGTTTGACTGAGTATGTTCCCCGATTATTCAAAGAAGCATAGACCAATTTAGAGAAATATTTATTTTGTTTGAAAGAGCATAATTGTCGGGTGGTCCATAGGATTTTTTCAAAATCGTTGGTGTAGTTAGGTGTTAAAGATGATTTTTGTTTTAAAAATTATGTATTTAATTAATGTTTGGGTGGCTAAAGTTTTCAAACACCATGACGGTCACCTGGTCCGACAGTTAAAAATCTAAGTTGGTTTCCGGTTCTGATAAATTATGTATTTAAAAAATGCTTTGGTGGCCCTATTACGTCTTCAAACGCCATGACGGTCCAGGTGACCGTCATGGCGTCCGACAGTTAAAAATCTTTGTTGTCTGTAGTGCTAGCTGTAACGTATGTATTATCGTTGTACTAAAATAACAATATAAGCTAATGTGTATAGTTATATATTTTCATTTATTTATTTAACCTACAAAATACAATTCCTACGGCGTATATATATATATATATATATAATAGGCGAACTTAATGCAAAAAGCATTAACTAACAGCCAACGTTTGGGTTGTTAGAGAAATTCAGGCGGGTGTAAAATAATGGGATAAGTAAAGGGGAAAGTTGTTGGGTATAATTTAGATAAACATTAATACATAAACTAATGTACACTACTTACTAAAATAAATATATATTTGATAAATATCCTAGAAAGACCGACCACTTATGCATGAACGACCAAAAACATCACAATAAATCGTAGCCTAAAATGTGTAGGTATTTTTTTGGGTTCATATTGGCGTCTACCTACAAAACAGATTTTTAGGGTTCAGTAGTAATTTAAATCTGCTTTTTTTCTTCGTTCGGAATAGCTTAATGACTCTTTCAAGTTGAGGTTTTTTTAGGTTTCTCGCAATTCTAACGCCCTGATTACATATGCAACTTTATTACATAGGCACGTGTTGAGAAGTGAATAGCTGCAGTGATATGAATCTTATAGGTGCATACCTACTATAAAGACTATTTGATTGAAAGTGAGAGATCATCACCATCATCATTATCAGGTCTTTTTGTCTCCACTGCAGGAGCACGACCCTCTATGTCTTACCAGAGCCATACTTGGCCAGAGCAGCCAGAGGACTTGGCCTATACTCTCCTCGCTGGCCAGACGGGTTGGAAAAGTCTCATTGATGTTTATTAGCTTTGTTTAGCTTGTATTTCTTAAGTCGCCTTCTACTACATCCATGGGAGGACTTGGAGTGACCCTATTCGACTCTGCTGGAAACCACACGGCAAGTAAAACATAAATAAAATAATGGAATATCGATATTTTTCATATTTAACCATATTTTTAAAGAAAAAGATATCCAGTAGCATAAAATAATTTTGTTCTTCTATAAGGTTTATAAAAATGGGTACCTGGGTTACGCTGACATCTTGAGTTATAAATCTTTTTAATATAATAGAAAAGAAAAACAAATGGAATAAACTGTATCATATTATTTCTGTTCTACAAAAGTAATTCTTAATACGTCATGGTATAGTTATAATTCTGCTTCAAAAGCCTCAGTGTCGCATAAATAATGCTTATGTCACCCTTATATTCAAATAGGTTTTTTCGTTTTTGCCGGAGCTAAAATATACAATGCCAAAGCGAAAATACATTGTCAGTTTTTTCTACTTGTCATACGATCTACTTTACGTGAACATCATTTTACGCTTCTGTAGCCTGATCCGGATTTTGAAGATACTCGTATGCTTACTCGGTACACTTGGATTTAATAATTTTAATATATTCACGTCTTTGGTGAAGTATTTGCAAAATGAAATTAGGTATGTATGTATATTTATATTATGTTTATCTATATAAATATATTAAATAAAATATATTATCGTTGAGTTAGTATCCGATAACAAAAGTATTGAACTTACTTTGGGGCTAGCTCAATCTGTGTGATTTGTCCCTATGTATATATATATTTATTTATGTCTACTTAGATACTTTCAATGGGGGTGATACTTCTTATTATTTTTATTGTTAAGACTAGTAGTGTATGAAAAAAAAGAAAATTATAACCAGAGCATCGAAAATCAAGAAACATTGTAGTTACTTAAACAACAATAACCAGAGATTGCGTCCCGCGCCATACCGCTTTGCTTTTACGAAAGTGGCTGCAAGCTCCTATGAAAGCTGGTTTGGATTTTTATGAAGACCTAAAATTATAGCGTTTTAGTCTGTAAATCAAAGATACTAATCGCGTTTTTCGGGGCCTAGACATTTTGACTTGTAGAATTTAGATTTGTCGGACCCCTCGCTACGTCATCACGTTTTTTATTCACATTTGCCATGATCCGCTCTTCTTTACCCCCAAAGCTGTGACGTGATTATGTTCCCTGACCCCTTGGCTAGTTTTAGCATGCTTATTTATATTTGGCTAATCAACTTATCAGCTTTACGTAAAACGTTATTCTTTTTACATTGCCGCAACTTGCCGGCCATTTAGATCCGAATTATTTTGATGGATTTTGAACTGGGCTCCCATTTTTACATTTTTGTTTTTGGTGGGATCTTCTACTATAATGAAAAGCCAAACGCTTGTCGGTGTCAATGTGTGGAATGATGCACACAATGGAGATTTCCTTGGCAGGAAAATGGAGCGGTTTGCCATCTGATTGTCTTCTCCATTTCACACACTAGTAAACTTATAGTCCCTACTGTACAGGTTACTTCACGATGTTTTGGTGTTAGTCGAAAATGACCGTACATGAGTACAAAATCAGAGGAATAAGTCGCGCCTAGTCGAACCCTTGCCTTACAGAACTTGCCTTACTAAAATACGACATTATAATTTAATATCTGAGTAAAGTGTAATAATGCAGAAGGAATATTTCCGGAACGCGATGCCTGCAGCGATACCCATGGACGGTGATTACCGAGGGAAAATTAAAGCATTCCTTCGAGAATGCCTCCTAATATAAAGAAGGAGGAATTCCTCGAAAGGGTCCCCCGGGCCTAGTAGGTACATCTATGCAAATGTTATGACGCGCTATATCGTGCAATAATATCGGTTTATTGCGGAATGGCTTTGCATTTGTTTCAAAAATACTTTATGGTTATGGCTACTGGAGATTCGCGTAATGTTTGCATATTGATGTTAGACTGGTAAGTATGCTTTGTTTTATAGGTTTTGAATAATTCATTTTAGTGATTTGAAAAGATTTTTCCATGCTGGTCTAGGAGAAAAGAAAAAACTTGAAATGTACCAGCTATTTCTCTTCCCGCGCAGATCGTAGAACCAGATCGATGGAATACCTAAGCGAAAATGCGAATTATGTGAGCGATGCGATGCGGCTAGCATACACCAATAACACAGAGTACTTATATTACGTGTGCTAAAATATACTGAAACTATTTTAAGATACTAAAGAAATTTCCCCAAGGAACACTTATCGAAATATGAAAAATATTTTTCAGCTTTCCCTTCTAACTCAGATCAGCTGATCGGTCGGGTCGGGTCGATACAGGAAATCCCCCATCTTGCCTGACCTAAGGAAATTCCGTTTTGTATGTAGTGTTATCTGCGGTATTAGAAGATAATAGGAGGCTTAAGGTCACGGTGCCTAGAATGGGGCCCGGGCAGGACTCGTCCCCAGAGCCGCCTAGTGAGGCCTCCAGATAAGACGAGTTACCTGAGTTACCTACTTATCTACCTGTGACGTATCGTGTATGTCTATGTAATAAATAGCAAGTAATTCCATATAGGTAATAGTTTCATTAGTGCTAACAGTAGGTAATAGAGGTAAAAAAAAAGTTAACTTAGTAATTATGTTTTCTATACAGTTTCGACAAGAGATCAGCAGATTTGGAGGCTGACGCAGACGATTGCCACGTGATACCCAACGACAAGTCTACGGAGTTCATGCTGGCTACCGTCGCTGAAGAAACTGTAACGTAAGTCTTCTTACTTCTCCATGGCGTATTGGTTACAGTGCTAGCTCGCCACTCAAAGATTCTGGGTTCGATCAGCTAGGGCAAGTTGAAAATGGCCTTTTTTTAACCGTCCAGGTTTTTAGTACTATGTATTTATCATAAGATATAGGTAGCTCTGTCTGCCCCATTAGGGATAAAGACGTGATAGTATGTATGTATGTATAGGTAGTATCGCTAAGATAACACAAGCTTAAAACTTACTTTGAGGCTAATTTGTCTTTATCTATTTATTTATAACTTCTTGTCTAAACAAACTTAACTCCTTTCGATAACATGACACTGTTTCGTCATCATCAGGTCTTTCTGTCTCCACTTCAGAAGCACGACCCTCTCTGTACTACCAGAGCCATACTTGGCCAAAGCAGCCAGAGTACTTGGCCTACACTCTCCTCGCTGGCCAGACGGGTTGGAGAGGTCTCATTGATGTTTTAAGCTTTGTTTAGCTTGTATTTCCTAAGTCGCTTTCTACGACATCCACGGAAGGACTTGGAGTGGCCTTATTCTACTCTGCCGGAAACCACATGGCACTGTTTCTAACCCCCGACAAAAAAGAGTATTATGAGTTTGATCGGTTAGTCAAAGTCGAGTAGTTCAAAAGTTATGGGGGCTGAATGCTTAAAAGTCGGAATTATTTAAAAATATAAACTAGCTTCGATGTTTTTCTTTCCTTAAAGTAATCACAATACCTACACAAACGAATTTAAAATTAAGACATGCATCCATTTTATTAACGAAAATAGTTTATTATATCTAAATAATATTCATAACTTTCTTCAAGTAACATTAAAATCTATTAAAGTAACCTAAGTTGACGCTTGTTAAATGGAGCTGAAAAGATCTAAATGCACATATAATATATAATCACAAAACGAACTTAACGGTTCATGCTACTTATGGTTCAAAGAGAATACTTTAATAGATACGTTTTATCATAAAATTAAGCTATTAAAATGAGTTTTACTTTTTGATTGCTCTTCAGTTCATAAGGTTTTATAAATAGAAAGACTAGAAATGACTTTAGGCCCATTTGATTCATAATTAATACCATGATATTCTTCGAACATACTGGTTATTATAGGCATTAACCAAGTGTGGTGTCGGTTAGTGGAAACTTATTTTGACTTGAGATCTGGAGATATTATGACCATGAGGGTCATAATATCTCCAGAATATGAATATAGATTCTTGTTTAGCAATTCAGCTTCAATTAAACATCCTATCTATATCATTATATATAACATCTAAAAAATACTGAAACTATAATAAGGATGAAGGATGAATTCAGTTCATGATACTGAACAACTTAACCCATGTCGACCGATCAACTGATTCGAGTTTTCGTGGAAAGCTCATATTTTTTTTAATATTTCGATATTAATATGTGTTTACACAAACATTCCACTTATTGGTTTCTGATTGCATATTTTAGCGAATTCAACCCTGGGTCATATAAATTAATGGCAATTTTAATACTACATCAATTCAGACTACAAACGTTAAAAAAAACCAAAACCCACTGACTTCTGACGAAGTCCATTATGCAAAGAGACGCGAAAATAAAGCGGAAAATAGCTGAAACTGGGAATACTTAACTTTTTATGAGTTTCGCGTTCTATTTCAACTTCAAATGGATCCGATTCGAGAAAGTTGATATCGCTGATCCAATTGTCGTTAACGATTCACTGATTCATCTTTTAGTACTCACTCAATAAGATTTGGTATTATGAATCATTGTATATTGCCCATAGACCTAGAATTTTTTTACTGCCCAATATTTCAAGATAGACTGAAATATTGATACAACCCTGGGTTTTATGTTTTAGGCTTACATAATTCAAGTTTGGGAAAATGAAACGAATAAATTTTAATAAAGAGTAGACTTTTGTATGTACAGCTATTATTTGTTTATTACTTTACTTTTACTTTTACTTTTTAGTAATTATGTAACTATACGCTATTTTCCAACAACTCAAATCAGCAACATTTTTCTAAACGTCAAAACAAACAGTTTCTATGGGATTTTGTATGAAATACAGGCAGATGACGTCATAGATTTTTGGAGTCAAATAGCGTTCTTATTATCAGTTTTTCTACAATAATAAATTTAAAATAACGTTAAAATGGATATGTTTAAAGACAAGTGACATTATTTTGCTACGCTTTATTTTTTTATTAGTACAAAATAATTTATTTTTGACATAAGAAAGTACCCAATTATGTAACATCTATATCTATCTATACATATAATAAAACAGTAAAAAAAGTGTGTCTGTACATTAAATATATTTCCAAAAAAAATATTGGGGGCGATGGAGACGTAGTAATAGAGTAAGAATTAAAAAAAAATGTCTGTCTGTTTGTCTGTATGTCTATATGTCTGTTTGTCTGTTTGTCTGTTTGTCTGTTTGTACACGCTAATCTCCGGAAATACTGAATGGATTCGAATGAAACTTTTTTTGTTATATAGCTATTAAGCCTGGGCAACATATAGGGTATAAATGATTTTGGAAAATGGAACGCCTGATGCAGAACCATAATGGTCCAGCTAAACTATAAGAGATATAAAAATGCCGCCTTAGTAAAAGTTGTTCAGCCTGATGAGCATTTTCCAGAGACATAAAGTCCACGCGAACGAAGTCGCGGGCTTCGGCTAGTCATAAATAAAATTAGTTATATTATAGTACAGTGCTTACAATTTAAGAGGCGCTGTATTCTGTTGCCTTAAAAATCTGCACTTCTTAAATTAGTATGTTATACGCTACGGTAATACTGTATATGTGGTTTATTTAGAAGGGGGACTTTTTATGCATACTGCGATAAGTCTATGATTTACGACAACGTCTAAAAATAAGGAATTCAAAATGGAAAATAGTATGTGTCCATAATAAGAAAAGTGTAGATTTCCATAATTTATACTGCAATTTAGAGCAAGCTCAGGTCAGAACAGGTATATGGCCAGTCTGATGCAATTTGTCCGGCATCTAGGTGAAAAACTGCGTGCAAGGACTTGCTGCCACTCTCCCGACTGCCTTAGACAGAGGATTCCGTTTTAACAGACTTTTAGCTCTCTTGACACTGTTGCCGTGTGGTTTCCGGCAACAAATACATATATAGATAGACATCCAAGACCCAGGTCAATCTGAATAAGATCATTTTCCATCTTGACCTGACCGGTGATCGAACCCGGGACGGGTGACTTCCTGGCATGATAACCACTTGGCCACAGATGTCGTCATCTATATCTATACATATAATAAAACAGTAAAAAAGTGTGTCTGTACATTAAAGAGATTTCCAAAAAAAATATTGGTGGCGATGAAGACGTAGTAATAGAGTAAGAATTTAAAAAAAAATGTCTGTCTGTCTTTATGTCTGTTTGTCTGTTTGTACACGCTTATCTCTGGAAATACTGGACGGATTCGAATGAAACTTTTTTTGTTATATAGCTATTAAGCCTGGGCAACATATAGGGTATAAATGATTTTGGAAAATGGAACGCCTGATGCAGAACCATAATGGTCCAGCTAAACTATAAAGAGATAGAAAAATGCCGCCTTAGTAAAAGTTGTTCAGCCTGATGAGCATTTTCTAGAGACATAAAGTCCACGCGAACGAAGTTGCGGGCTTCGGCTAGTAATCTAATATCATTCGTTATTTTATTTTATTTTGTAGAATATTTAAAGAAACTAGATATATTTTTTTCTTTCTAGTCACCTTTCGCATATAAAAAATTTGGTTCTTCTGTTTCAAAAATATATGTAAACATATAAATAACAATCTGTGTCTAATAAATGCTTCAGTGAAACATAATATGACACCTCTTTTTGTAACATACTAGCCGCTTTTTGCATTATGGTTTGTTTTTGGTGCCATGACTTTAGATCTACAAACTAAATTACCATTTAACATCATTATCATCAGATCTCTTCATTGCAGGAGCACGACCCTCATTGTACTACCAAAGCTATACTTGGCCAAAGCACCCAGAGGATTTGGCCTACACTCTCTTCGCTGGCCACAAAACCACACAGCCTTATCAATAATAGAGGACATAAATTATCATTTGTGTTTTTATCATTAATTACTTTCATTGTTTCAGTACTCCTAAAAGAAACCTCAAGTCCCAGCCTCCGGACCCAAACGGGAACAACGACTCAGGGTACGCGCCGTCCAATCTCGAGGATACCATCCGGGAACACATGTCTCCCCCCGCCTCACCAGGCTTGAAGGACGCGACGGTCCTTAAGAACATCGGCTGTGATAGTTCCAAGTGGAAGAAGAACGGAAAAACTGCGAAGTTAGTAATAGATTCAAGGTAGTCTTTTATTTTTGTTTTGATTTCAAATCTTATTTATATTTTACTGCTTAGACTAAAGAGCGGATAGTCGTTAACCAATGTGTGTTACCTGTGATGATTTATGGCTCTAAAACGTCCCTTACTATGGGTCTCATTAAAAGGCTCAAGGTCACTTAATGGAGAGGCCCTAATGAGAGGGTTACTCGCTGTTTCTTTACGTGATCGAAACAGAAATGAGGAAATTCATAAGAGAATTGAAGTCACTGACAGCCCAGGGGATTAGTCGTTGAAGCGGCAGTAGGCGGGACACATAGCACGAACGTATGGTTGATGGGGCAAAAAGGCGATGTTGACGACATTTTAAATACCGATGGCGAAATATTCTGTTTCATTGCATAAAAACTTGTTTATATACATAAAAATTGGTATATGAAAAGGGGATTATAAAAAAATAATCTAATATACGGACCATTCATGGACTAAGATTTTTCGTAGCAGATATTTTTTTTGTATTTATGTTAGAGATTCATACCCAGTTGAAAACTTAAGAATATTTTGTAGGAACGTCTCCCTACAAGTGCGTTCTGAAGATGAAAACGAAACAACTGCAAGCCACTACGACCTCAGCGACGGGTCGTCAGCGAAGAAGGAGAGGAAAGCCAGTGCAGCCACAGCCCGGTTCACCATATACAAGGCGAACAAAGCCAGTAAAAAGAAGAGAGAAAAGTCTTCAGCTAAGAAGGAACGGAAGGCTACTAAGACATTAGCTATTGTTTTAGGTAAGTTGGGTAAAATAAGTTTTTTGAAAAAAAATCATTTTTTTTACAATCTTTTATTGTGTGACCAAAGTACTTATCAAACTTAATGAAATAAGCCTAAGCTCAATTGTGTTAGGTCGTTTATAACCGAGTTCTATCGACCAACATCCGTCTGTGTGATCAGACCCTAAGCATCGCCTCCCATAAAGTACTCGTCACGACAAATCAAACGAGACCTACTCGATGAGGTTATGTTGTTTTATAACTGAGTTCCGACGAATATCTCCCGGCTCCATCATCAGAACAGCTCATTGACTTCACAATATTGTATTGTCATCCGACTTACACAAGTATACAAAATTTCAGCTAAATCGATTGAGGATAACTGGTTGAAAATTGAGCTCAAAGATTCCACCCGAACAAACATACATACATACATTGCAAGTTAAATAAAAGCTTGTAAAAAAAAAACTTTTGTTGTAATGTGGAAACTCCACCTGTCCCAGTTAGTAATGGTGTGTTCCCACATGAAATTTATAGAGGTCGGAGAGCAAGAGACTTATAGAACAAGAGAATAAATATATTATTAAACAATACATATATTATTAAATAATAAACTATTATAAGAAATTACAAGTGCTGAGATATGTTATTCGTAACAGGAGTGAAAGTGGAATGAGTCAAAAATGATGGGCAAAGAATATCTGGAATAGGAATGAAATTTGAAAATAATGAAATGATAAAAAGGAGGTGGGCAACTGGGCAAGAGCATGAAAAATGGTGCTTATTGCAATATCGTTACAGTTGTAATTTATGTGACGCATCCATCTGGTTAAATTAGCCAGCTAATTGAACTCTTAGACCGTTCCTCGAACGCCAGCAATCAATTGGATGCCTAGGCTGATAATTAATTGAATTGCCATTGCCTTCTGTATTTCGCACACAAGTAAACTTAATAGTCACTTGCGTGCACTTCACGTTGTTTATCTTTATTACCCTAGAGCATTTATGTTAGAAATACAACGTGGAAGGGTCATACCCGTAATAAATCGAACCACGGGCTATACTATCATCACTATAGTATAATAAAGTTAAAGCAACAGTTTAAAAAAATTGCCATTTCCATTCTAAAGTGTTCAGCTGCACGGGCAATTTGTATGAGAGTGTGGTTTTGTTTTGGTTTATTGACTGTTGTTTTAATTTTATTATGCTATAGAGATCTATTATAGCCCGTGGTTTAATTCATTACGGGTATGTCCTTTATACGTTGTATATTTTCTGTTATTATATATTTTGTGTGGGTATGTGTATATAATGGGTTAGTACCTGGGCGACCGAGCTTTGCTCGGTTATGTCTCAAACATAAACTACATTTTTTAAAACTTGTCTAAAAACAAAAAATTAAACAAATGTATAAATTTGAACATAAACAAAAACAAAAGTAAGTCACCGAGCGGGATTAGAACCCGTAACTTTCTTGTTGTCCGCGTCTTAAACTGTCGCGCTGGGCCAGACGGATAGTGACTGGTAGGATGAAATTAGCGACCATATTCTGCGTGGAAAGAAAAACGCATGAAAACTCGAAAGCACGCGTTTTTCCAAACATAAGACTTATCTAAATCGTTTGTTTACCCCCGAAAACCCCCATATATCAAATTTCAGCGAAATCGTTCGAGCCGTTTTCGAGACCACAGAAATAAATTATATACATATAAATAAATAAATATACAAGAATTGCTCGTGTAAAGGTATAAGATATGACTACCTATTTCGATGAAGGCAATAATGTGACATCGACCGATCGGTCCAAGTGCAGGTCCATTAAGATAGTCTCATGGGTATTTTTGGGTGTTGACCTAACGCATATTTACTTACTTATTGACTCCTCCGTTTATATTTTAGTAGCTTATTCCCAACAGAGCTCTGAATAGCATTGACCGGTCAATGATCAGCCATGTTTTGTTTTTGGACAAATTCTCCGTGCCGACGTGCCTACAAGGAGGTAGCAATCTTGGCTTTACGTACAGTAAAATAAAATACATCATAGTTGACGCTATAAAGTACTTATATATAAATTATAAATGATAGGCATGTTAACATTTTTAATACTAACTATCTTGATAAAAAACCCCCTGCGATCCCCCCACACGCCCCATAATACCCTATATACGTGCTCGGATCACTATTTATATGCATACAAATTTAAGCTATAATATCACATAGCATACTGGTGTAATGCACAATAGTTTTTAAGCATAACGTCCTTTCGCATAATGTTGTATGCATAATAATTTTAAGCATAATGTTCCTAAGCATAATCATTATTTAGCCCTAACATTTTAAAGCATAAAAGGATGTAAGTAGGATGTAAGTTGTTTTTGTGTATGTATTAGTTTCGCCCTAAGCTAGAGTCGCTCGCTCGCTTCGCTCGCTCGCTCGTGTTTTGGTCACAGGAAACCTAACTAACCTAACCTATACTCTGTGGCAAAGATTTTTTTGTGTCTGTGTTATTTTCGTAATATTAAACTTTTAGTTACTATGCCTATGGAGATTATGCCAATTAACATTATGCCGTAACAAATTAGCCTAAAATATAATTCCCAACCCCAGTTTGCCAAAAACAATTTATGCCTAAAAACGATTATGACAAAATATTTTATGCCAAACCCAGTATGCCAAAGCATATTAGGACAAAAAAATTATGCAAAAAAATCCAATACGTGCTCGCCTGGTTTCTTGAACCTGGTACTGGTTCAAAGAGTTCTGCCGGGGCTGCGATAGTAAGACGGAGGCGGTAAGTATCCACTTTCATTCTAAGGTGGTCTTAGCTCCTACGAACTTGCTGCGAAACTCTGGCTGGGTGAGCACAGAACTGAACTGAATAGAACTGAACTAACTATCTTGCTTATAAAAGGAATATATTTGTATAATACACACACCTATTCAACAATGATTTATCTTACGAAGGGTACCACCTCAAGGTAGACAGGGTAGGCCCTCCTTAGCTCAACATAGTCACGGCGGTCAGGACGCCCTCAGTCACCTTTTGGGCGCAGTCAAAGTCGTGCTTACCATTCAGGCAGAACCTTGGGTATACAAAATACCTCTGCGAAGGATTAATATGTTTACAATATCACACTAATAATATAAAGGCGAATGTTTGTGAGTGTGTGGGTGTATGTTTGTTACTTCTTCACGCGAAAACGACTGGACGAATTTTGGTATGGAGGATGCTGACACCCTGGATTAACACATAAGTTGTAAATGCGGGTAACATCGCGGGGCGCATAACCCTTTAACCGCGAGCGTCACATATATGTGACAAACATTGTCGGGCCCATTTCCGCGAAGGTCGCATATTTGCGACAAAAAAAAATGCTCGTATGGCACATAACTTACGTATCCATATCCGTTTTTGGTTGTAGATAGGTATGTTAGACTTACCATGTCTCGCGCTGGGGGCACGACAACTGATATAAAGTCTCGCGGTGAAAGGGTTAAGAAATGAAAAAACTAAAAATAATGTGTATATTCTCTTGGTTTGCAATATTAAATGTTGACCTATCTAAACTCTATTTCTAATAAAGGAGATTACTTACCTACTTACCTTTCAAGATTAAAACATATTCTGGGTCTTTATAAAAAAGTCAGGAAGATTGCTTAAACTAGTATTCGAGAAATTTATGCTAATATTTTTTTTACAGGTGTGTTCCTATTTTGCTGGGCGCCATTCTTCACGTGTTCCGTTCTTGGTGCTATTTGTGACAAGTTCAACTTGCCTTTTTCGCCTGGAGTGACGACCTTTATACTCACCACCTGGCTCGGCTACATCAACTCCTTCCTCAACCCCGTCATCTACACCATCTTCAACCCCGAATTCAGGAAGGCCTTCCGAAAAATACTGAAATGTGGCACCTAGCCCTTAGACTATTTGGTCGTCTTCACACAGTAGATCTCAACACATTTTTTTACAAAGGTTTATTCAAAAGTTTTGCAAATTGTTTCTATAATTTTTGTAACCAAATTTCTTTAATTTTTGTTTGTAGCAAGAATGAACATTAAAAGAATTCTTTGTATAACTGCGAGGAGCATTGATTAGACTGAATTAAAAACACTGGTAAAATCTGAAGTCATGGCTTGAAATAGGTACAGTCACACAGTATGTTAGTTAATTAGTTCCTTGGGAGAGGCCTATGTCCAGCAGTGGACGTTATGCAGCTGAAATAATGATGATGATGAAGGAAAAAACGTCACCTGACTGGTTTTTACATGTTTTTTTATTATTTTTGATTCAATATTTTACAAGAATTGGAACAACGAAACTTTTTATTTAATAACTTTGTGAGATCTACTAGACGACCAAATTACAAATTCCTGTATGTAAAATTGTATCATTTTAGGTACTATGTATTAGTAAAAATAAATAGGTGAATTAATATTTCATGTCTGAAGCGTAATAGTTATTAGACTTTTAGCATATCATATGCAAGTTAAAGACTAGTAAATAAGTAAGAACATAAGTTAAAATTGTAAAATAATGTTCTGAAACTTGATTCTTCATGAAAAACATATTTATTAAAAGTCAAAATAAATATGTTCTTGATGTAACAATATAGAAATTAATATTGCTTTGCGCTTTTGTAAATAAATTAAATTAGTGATTCTAGTCACTGATCAGTATTTAAAAAATCAAATAATAATTAATCATGCCAAAACGATATTATTAAGCTTTAGTTCTTTTAAGGTTGTGATTATTTTAATTTTAATAATGTTGAATTATGACTGTAAAATAACAAAGGTACAACCTTACTCAAAAAGTTTGTAAAATACTGATTAAAGAATTTTAATAAGCATAGTTCATGTATAAAATAAATAATATTTATTAATATCATTGTATAACACCAAAAGAATAATAATGTAATTATTTAGGTACTTTATATTTCATTCTTCTTCATGCCTTGAATTTTGTATTTTATATTTGTTTTATGAGTTTCGAGTATCTTACTTATAAACTTCTATAGGTACTGACACAATAGTTTATCATAAGGGTCAAAATCTAAGAGTTTGTATATCTTTGTATTATCTTTATAGTTTACCTAGGTTTCTTTTTTTGTTAGCTTTCTCCGTCCAAAATAATTTTAAAATGGAAAAAATATCCTATCTCTCTTTACTTAGTCAAATAAGTGAATTAAAATCAATATTATGTAGTTTATCTGTCTGAAATAGACAAAAAGTTGCACTGCGTGATTTGATAAGGTAGATGTATAGTTACTTGCCAAATAGTAATTCTGATCATATCAACAAAATATTGTATAATATTTTTTCGGAGTAATTAAATTAATCATTTTGTAGAATTAATTAAATTTACGGCATGGCAATCAAAGATCTTCCAAATGCACGATATTGTTATATATTATTTTGTCATGTTAAATCTTCTAGTCCTTACTTATTTGTAAATATTTAAAAAATAAGTAGATAAATTTACTTTTTTAAGCAATGATCTCAATTTATTCGTTGCTCAATTGAAAATAAAATCATGATTGTGATATAACATGCTATTTACTTATTTTAAAATGCTCATCAAATTGTGAAATCAATTATTATCTTTTAATTAATTTCACTTTGCTCAAATTTAAAATTGTACGAATTTATTATTTTTGCTTCCTGTTCTTCGACAGAGGTTTAAGATAATTCATCTATTTAGAATTTTTACCTACTACCTACCTAAAGCTTTAAAAAATATTGCCATTTTAACCTGTTTTTAAAACTTTATTCAAAAATTTCATTTTTAATACCGCATACCTAAATCTGTTTGTTACAACATGTTTTATTAAATAGTTACGCTGTCAAATATAATAAATTAATATGTATTTAAAATATATTATAATAATGTTATAAGACAAGAAGTGATTAAGTCTATTGTATAAAGTCTACTGTTTAATTTATTTTATGTACATATTGCAATATTATAATTGTTATTAGAGAGCAAAATAGAAAAAAGTTACCGAATTCCTAGAAAGTATAATTTGTGTTATTAAATTGAATAATCGTGTACAGTGAGTAACAAAAATGTTGTAAGTATTATAAAATATTCACCATGAAACTTCTTATATTGTAATGTAATGTATTTATGGCAATATGAAATAATAGGTAAAATATATGACTGTATACCCGATAGCATTAAATTTGTAACTGACTGTACTCGTGTAAAATTGGTATGTTGCGTAGCGTGTAAACTATGTTATCTACGTAAGGTAGTGTTTTAACTTTCTATGCGAATTGTGATGATGATTTAAATTATTCTGTTTTTATTCGTTGTTTTATTTTTTTCCTATAAAATATGAAACATTGGCGGTTTTGAAACAAACCAGGCGTATGTAATTAAATAGCTTAGCTGCCATTGAAAGTATAAAAGCTATAATCTAACCTGGGGGCACGGCAGTGACCCGGCCAAGTCAAGCAAATTAAGGCACAGCCGTATCTCGAAGCCTCCTGTACATGGATCGTCTTCTCAAATATTTTACGGTGCAAAAATACAGTTACTAATAAAAATATAAACTGGCGTTTATATATGAGGGGATATATTAATAAATCTATATCTATCTATATCTATACATATAATAAAACAGTAAAAAAAGTGTGTCTGTACATTAAATATTTTTCCAAAAAACATATTGGGGGCGATGGAGACGTAGTAATAGAGTAAGAATTTTAAAAAAAAGTCTGTCTGTTTGTCTGTTTGTACACGCTAATCTCCGGAAATACTGGACGGATTCGAATGAAACTTTTTTTGTTATATAGCTATTAAGCCTGGGCAACATATAGGGTATAAATGATTTTGGAAAATGGAACGCCTGATGCAGAACCATAATGGTCCAGCTAAACTATAAGAGATATAAAAATGCCGCCTTAGTAAAAGTTGTTCAGCCTGATGAGCATATTCCAGAGACATAAAGTCCACGCGAACGAAGTCTCGGGCTTCGGCTAGTAGGTAAATAAAAGTCTATTTTAGTCACGTCCGTGTCAGATTTTTCAAGTAGAATCCTTCCACTCCAAGTCCTTACGTGGATGTCGTAGAAAGCTCGTTAGGAAATACAAGCTAAACAAAGCTTATAAACATCATGATACCTCTCCAGCCTGTCTGGCCAGCGTGGAGAGTGTAGGCCAAATCTACAATGACTAAGTATGGCTCTGGTAGTACAGAGAGGGTCGTGCTCCTTCAGCGGAGACTAAGAAGACCAGATGATGATTAGTACAATCACCTACCTTAGCGAACAAACCGCAAATGACATTAAGCTATCAAATTCATCCTAAATATTTTTTTAAATTTATTTATGCGTCGCTAATTGCTATAACATAACTTGTAATAAATAGTAAATAGTACCTGCCATGCCGATCATAATACCTATATCCTAATAATACTATAAAAGCGAGAGTTTGTAAGTATGGATGAATGTTTGTTGCTCTTTCACGTAAAAACTACTGAATGGATTTTAATGAAACTTTACAATAATATGGAGGTCCATAGTCTCTGCCTATCCCTGTGGGAATCAGGCATGATATTATGTATGTATATATGTTTGTTTACAATAATTTAGCTTATTCATCAAAATAACACATAGGCTACAATTTACAAAGATATTGTGTGTTATCCTGCGCAGACGAAGTCGCGGGCACCATCTAGTTTAAAATATAAATCGAGTCCCTACAGTTCAGTCTAGTAATTATTCAGGCTGCTTAAAGGTATAATCCATGGCATGGTGCGTAAAGGTATAACCAAAAAGCGACTCATGAATAACCCTGGCAAAATTGATTAGCCAATTTAGCCCAGGCCATCCATTTTTTACTGCTCATGGCACAATGAAGCCTCCAGGCTAAGCTCATTAATTTGAACTGTACATCTATCAGTAGAATTTAAACTTAGCTTAATAACTCAAACTATACAATGAAATTAGAAATGGTGAAATAATACCTAGTGATCGGGAGTAAAAGTAAATAAATACTGCATCTAGAATGCCTAAAAATCCTACAAAATACTTGAGCTTAGATTCACGAGATTATTTTCCAGGCAAATAAAATAAAAAAACATAGTGACACCGTCATGTGATGAGAGGCGGAACTACATATTCCAACCGATGTTAAGTTGAATTGATATCCGTATCGCTAGTTGCCACCTAAGTAAAAAATCCCACTAAATATCTCGACAGATTTGAAGTGGAATTGATATCCGTAGCACCATCTATTATTTGCCAAGTAAATTAAAAATCCCAGACCTCTGACCATTAACCCGCAATAACTTTTAAACGGCTATACCGATTTTCCGAACTACCGCAAAGACTCTTGCTTTCTCGTGAAAAAACTGCATCGAAAAAGTCGTCTGTATGAGAATTACAGAGTTACGATGACACAAACAGGCAGAAACTAGCGTCAAACTCACACTCCTCTTTTTGTTGGGGGCTTAAAATAGCTTATACTTAGTATATTAATTATGGTTGCTAATTTACTGTCCATACTTACTTGACGTCGTTACTATACGTCGATACATACATTACATACATGTCTTCTTGTGGAAGTCGTAGAAAGAATCTAAGGGTTTGGCTACACCTGTCAGCACAGAACAACACTTAAGCATACTGCCATCCTTTTCTGTCGCTTAGAACCGTCATTTGCCAAAGCAAAATAGAGAGATGGAACGCTATAGCACGGCCGGTGCTCTAACGAGCCGTAAATTTTTCATGGTCATGAGTCCTTGGGATATTGCCATGCATGTTAAATTAAGAAGAAAAAGCGGAAAAGTCGATGCATACAGCCGATGATGCAATCGGGAACACCATAGATGAAAAAGACAAAAGGATAAGTCAGTCCGTCAATTTAAATTACTTTTCCTTTGGGACCAATGCCGGGATATCGTAAAAAGAACACCTTTTCCATTGAAACGAGTGGAGCTGCCCAGACGATTTCTATGGGAAACTAAGTATGTACATTAAAATTGACAAACATTAATTTTAGAAATTGCCAATAATACAAAATTAATATCTACTTATAATTATAACTTTCAAGAAAAATGCGACGAGACTCTCAATAACAATTCCGCTCATTCTCCTCCCATTGATTGCAGTCACATTTATAACACTACAATAGAACTGATAGACCTATTACTGGTCATATTACCGAAAATGACCGGTGTTCGTCGTAATCTACCGGGTTATTGCGGCTTAGCTTCGTGCAGTCCGCGGCAATACTAGAGCTGTGCTATTGTTGCCGCGAAGAGACTTGTGTGGAGACTGATTCTACTTTTCTAGACTGTGGTCTAAGCACATTTTTAAGTCATGAATGAACCGCGTTATTCATTGATACTGGTAGTTTTTAGGGATTCATTAAAATTTTAAAAATCGGAACCCATATAGGATCCCTCGTGCATCTGTCTGTCCTTCCGTCTGTCACAGCCAATTTGCTCCGAATCTACTAATCAAATGAGGCGAAATTTGGTAGGATGGTGTATACCTATGACCCGAACACATATGATTAATATTTTTCTTTAATTAAGGGTCATTTTCGAGAGACAAAAAAAAATAACATTTAAAAAAAATAGTTTTGCAAACCGTACTGTGTTATAAATCAAATGAAAGGGCTCATTATGAAAATCTTAAGTATAGTTTTATTTTTATTCAAGAAAAATGTCGAAAATTTACAAGTGAAAAAAAAAAATACGAAATATAGTTCATTGCTTATAGATTACAGGCATACTATAAGAATTCTATCAATTGAAAATAAAGTGGTAAACTTAATATATTACATTCACTTACAGAAATAGTTCACTAAAACACCACGAGATTGTGCTAGTAGTAGTAACTGGCGTCTTAGTGTGAGGATTTCAAATATTATTAACTTTGGCATTGTACAGAACCCTCTACATTATTTTCTAATATTAGCTTGTCGTAAAATTACCTGAAGATTTCTGCAACACCAAGTGCTTCATCGTGACAAAAAAATAGTTTGTATAGAATATCTATGCTTACTGCACTGCAACATGCCTCACAGACAACATTTCTTACATACATACCAGGTTTTTAATTTTAATTTTAGTTTAATTATTGGTTAACAATTGTTTTACTATTTGGTAAAACAGTGCCCGAAAAACCAACTCACGAAATGTTTGCTAGTAACTTGTGATTCAAATTTAAATTTATGAAGTTCCCGACCAAGGACAACTCAATTATACTAAAATTTAACTACCCTTTGCATCCCTAAAATTTATTGTCACTTGAACCTGAATATTTAAAGGCCAATGAAAGTGAAAACGCTCCCCTTTAAAGTTTGTACCACATCTCGGTGGATAATGGCCGAGTTGTCTTGAATCCCGAAGTCAATTCAGAGCATATTGTCCCGAAGACAGCGCGGACGAAGTCTCGGGGGACTTAAACTAAATGTACTATCACGACAATTTTATTAGGACGGTTTCGAGTGGACGGTTTTCATTTACTTTATGCGATGTTGAATATGGACGCTTGGCTCTTTAATTGGGTTTATTGAAGGAGAGTTGTAGATTGGAAAACTTATCGTATTTTCTACTAAATGTTAAACAATGGCTTTTAATCTGGAAAACTAGTCGAAATGATACTAACCCTTTATCATCACGCGCTTATTGTTCAGTAGCTGATTCCTGCGACTTCGTTCGCGTGGACAAAAATGCTCATCAGCTGAACAACTTTTGCTATGGCGTAATTTTTACATTTCTTATAGTTAAGCTGGACCATTATGGTACTGCATCAAGTGTTCCATTTTCCAAAATCAGTTATACGCTATATTGACAGGATGACAGATAAATAACAAAAAAATCCGTCCAGTATTTCCGAAGATTATCTTATACAAACAAACATTTTTACTATGTCTCCTTCACCCCAATATTATTATAAATAGGTACATCCAATGTACATATAGGTACCTTTTTTACTGTTTTCAGTATTGCAAGAAATTTTTCAAAACAGTATTTTTAATAAAATACACATAATTGTCTCAAATTTGTTAAAAATAAGAAAATTCTAATTCTAAGTCATGAATAATTCGCACGTAAACCAATTTAAAATAGGCTCCAAATAAATGAATACATTAAACATAAATTCAAGTCCGATTATCAGCACTAAAATAAAAATATTATTATCGCCAACAATGCGCTTTCTTTCTTTACAAAACAAACTATCAAAGAGCAAGAATTTCTGCAGAAAATGGCAGGTTTCAACTGCGCGCCGCCCTCGGATCTATTGAATAAAAAATATTTTCCCCACACAATTTACTGTGCAGCAGTTCAAGATAATAATCCACGTATTTTGAGCTGGTTGAATTTAAGAGACGTTACAGTTTCACTTCATTTTTAAAAAAGCTATAAGGTGTAACAGACTGCGCAAGAAATGCTATTCAATTAAGATACAAATAGTGAGAAAAAAAATTGTATTATCTTACCTCATTTTACCATTAATGAAATGTACTAGTGCTCAATATGAGCACTAATTTATCACTATTATTTATAGTACTATATTTTTTCGTATGCCAAATAAAAACTAACCGGTTTGTTACTTAAATTTGCATTGTAAACAAATATTTTTAAATAACACATTTTAATTATTTATTATATTTCTAGTTCTAAGGTTTTTTATACTAATTTCTATAAAATCATTCATGCAAACGTATTACTCCTGATTATCCTTAAAACAAAATATCATTGGCTAGCTCAAATTCTGCATATAACTTCGCAAGCAGATTTTAACTCTAACTTAGTTGTTATCTTCATTACAATTCGACTCGCTCCCAAGACCTTAAAGTTGTAAAGTCCTTTATTATTGTTTCTTGAAACTATGCCCTAATGGAGGCTTACAGATACTTTAGGGATACGTAGGGATCCTCGGAGCTTATGGCTGCTAGCTGTGAACATTTTGGCTTCTAAATCCATTTATAGAATGTTAATTTATGTTAGAAGATACCTACATAATACAGTTCTTAACACGTACCTTTTACTTTAGATTATAACCAAAAAATTATTATTAGGTTTTATGGCTCGCTAGTGTCCCAATGTTGGCCAAATGCTTTCTTTTTATTAAATTTTTCGTAGAAATATATAATAAATAAAAAAATCTAGTTACTGCTGAATTAGTCATTATCACTCCACTAGTTCATTTCATCTCCAAAACAAAAAGTCTACGCTAAATTTTGGTAAGTTGGAGGTTAAAAACGGGCCATCAGATGAATAGGCAAATATCAGAGACCTAATTTTACATAACATACGCGCCATATAAGTCATCACCATCATCAGGTCTTTTTAGTCTCCTCTGCAGGAGCACGACCCTCTCTGTACTACTAGAAGCATATTTACTTAGAGCAGCCATAGGATTTGGCTTATACTCTTCACGCTGGCGTTTGGCCAGCGTGGAGAGGATTGAAATGCCTCATAATGTTAACAAGCTTTGTATAGCGAATTTTCGAAGTCGCCTTCTACGATATCCACGGGAAGACTTGGAGTGTCCTATGCTATTATGATACTTAATATGAACACCTAACTAGAAATAAAGCACAATATAAACTCTTGCATTTCTAGTCTACGCTCCTGTAAACCTATATTTTTCCTTCATTATCCTACATTTTCCACGCTCCTGTTGCTACCGTATTTTTACGACGTTCTAAGCGAATAAAATTTACCTTAATTAAAACGGCTAATTAAGTCTCTAGTTTATTTATCTTGCACTTGTAGGTGCTTATTTATTTGGGATTAATGAGCGTGTCAACTGTTTGTTTGTTTTAACCGATAAAAAGAGGGGTGTTATAAATTTGACGCCATTTTCTGTCTATGGCATAGTAGCTGGACGAATGGATCGTTTCGATAATTGTTTTCCTTACGTTAAAGCAAGTTTCCTTGCGGTGGTTCTTATCGGTTCAGCGGTTCAAAAGTTATAGGGATAAACGCTTATAAGTCGGGTTTTTTTTTAATATGCCTGGCATATAAGTTTATATTCCTGTATATAATGGTAAATCTGGTGTCAGATTGATCAAAACATCTAAATTAACTCGAGGACTGTCTTCTGAAATAACTTACTTACACTTGGTGACGTTTTCTTTTTTTACTTCCCGTGCAGATCGTAAAATACGACCGAAGGAATAGGCATGAAACTGAATAATTTTAATAGATAATAATGTGGCGAGAATTCCTATTCCATTTTTCCACTTTCATACCCACGCTTGATGTGACTTTTGGGTCTATCGACTCTTAGCTATTTCTACGCCAGCCGTCTATTCTTCTTATCGTGTGTGTTAGTGACTAACACTAGCGACAGAGTTTTTAAACCGCCTTAAAGGCCTCTGACATGGTTTTAGGTAACGACCAATGTCAAAGACAGTGACCGGGACCGACGGCTTAACGTGCCCTCCGAAGCTCGGATCATCTTACTTATCAGACAATCAGGTGATCAGTCTACAATGTCCTAACCAAACTAGGACAACAACACCATGTCCCCTCCACCGGGAATCGAACCCGCGACCTCCAAGTATGAGCCGAGCGCTCTAACCACTATACCACGGAGGCAGTTTTTACGCTATTAAAGATAAGGATGATATAATGTAGTATATCTCAATCTTGGAGTTGCTTATTCATTGTGGTGCAATGAGCTTAGGGAAACATTCGTCTTAGAAGTGTGCTAGACTAAAACGATGAAATACTGGCAAAGTTCACTAAAAACTAGGAAATATTGAGTTAAGTTTTGCCTATCTGAGATTAGTTTTAGAAGTTTAAACTTAAACTCGTTCATATAACTCTATTAGATACTTAAATAATTGATAGATGGTTGAATAATCGGTTAAGTGGCTTGGTGATGAAGTCGGTTTTTAGTTTTGAAAAATTATATTTGATATACTTCAATGGGTCGAGGGATGAGTCGCGAGTTCTGCAGCTCACAGAGCTATTATCGTATAAATTTAACTTCTTAACGTAAGCAAAAGTATTTTTAATCCTGGTCTGTCGAATATACACACCTGTAGGTGGAAAACGAGGATAAAAATAATGATGAGTTTTTAGCTGCTCGTTTATTTATTTTTGCTAATTTCCTCAATCGGGTTTCAAGATCTATGTAGGAAGAGAAGCAGCTGATATATTCTTAGTTTTTATTTTCTCCTTAACCGGCACGGAAGAATTAAATACTTTCATGTTTACGGGGGCGCCTTGTGGTTTCAGGCAGAGTAGAAAAGGGCCACTCCACGTCCTCCCGTGGATGTCGTAGAAGCCGACTTAGGAAAGACAAGCTAAACAAAGCTTATACACATCAATGAGACCCCTCCAACCCGTCTGGCCAGCGAGGAGAGTGTAGGCCAAGTCCTCTGGCTACTCTGGCCCAGTATGACTCTGGTAGTACAGAGAGGGTCGTTCTCCTGCAGTGGAGATAGAAAGACCTGACGATGATGATGTTTATGGGACCTGTATACGACAGTCCTTCAGAGTAAATCATGTATAACCACAATCTTTATTGGATCCTGTGTCTATCTCCAAAAACGTTAAATATTATCATCAACATTTTGTTTTCACCTTTGTCATTTGGCAAATCAATACAGCGCCTACATTAAATCGCATAAGCATACACAGATACAAAAATATTGCTTAATGATGCAGGAGCTGTAAAGCGGTGTTTTGTATTCCTCGCCATTGTTGCGATAGCGAAAACAAAACGTGTAAAAAATTTACACATCACGGGGTTTGAAGGGCGATAACGTTCACCTTTCACTTTTTGTTTTTGGGATAGGTACATTAGCGATGTTTATCCTCTATGCTGAAATATAAAAATATACATATAATCCTATATTACAAATTGATGTTTACTTAGTGAAAAAGTTGTGCTTTTTTGCAGTTGCGTCTTATTTTTGTTTTTGAAATAGAATTGATTGGCTATTTTTTTATTCCAAAAAAGAGGCGATTTATGATTTCACCGCCAATGTCTATGTGTTTGTCCGTCTTCCATTATAATTTATAATCCTATATTACAAATTGATTTTTACTTAGTGAAAAAGTTGTGCTTTTTTGCAGTTGCGTCTTATTTTTGTTTTTGAAATAAAATTGATTGGCTATTTTTTAATACCAAAAAATAGGCGTTTTATGATTTCAATGCCAATGTCTATGTGTTTGTCCGTCTTTGAAATCGTAGTTTCTGTCTGTCTATGGCATCGTAGCTCTTGAACGGATGAACCGAATTCGATGCGATTTTTTTTACATGAAAGTAAAAAAGTAAGTTAACTTAAGTGTTAAGTTTCCTTGCGATAGCTTGAGAATTATTTTGATAAAATCGGTTCAGCGGTTCAGAAATTATGGGAAGTTTATGTTTATAAGTCGGGGGTTTTTTAATATGGCTGGCAAATAAACTTTTATCATATATTGATATTTTTTAATTCGAGATACAGTAATAATGTTTTAAGCTTTCAATGTGGGGGCACTATAACCAAAATTCAGACTTTTGTGACGACGGCCCTCTTCCTACGCACCGCGCCTCACCGCACCTCACCGCACCGCACTCCGCACCCCGCGCCGCCCATATAAAAGCGGTAGCGAGCTGAACCTCGGCCTTTTTTGACCACTGCTGGAAGCCGGGCTGCATCAAAAGCTGAGTACTTCTATTCCTTCTGGATCAACGAGTCTCGTAGCTGCTAACCTACGACCCCTATCTATGACTAATTTAAGTGTTCGGTACCTAAATTGTAAAATTTTAATTAAAGAGTTTGTCATTCTTAATATTGTTTTTTTTTTAATAAATCCTGTCGTCACACTCTAAAAAATGCTTTTTAGACTGATGATACGAGATCTTTCGAGAAAACCGTTTCAGTGCCACAATTATAAACGTTATTGAAAATATCATTGTCTGAAGTCGTACGGAACCATTCAGTTTCGAAGGTAACTTAAGCCGTATAACCGAAGCCAAATATAATACCAAATAAACTTAACACCGCAATGCAGTCAGGGTTAATAACAAGAAGTTGGGTATCATATTCTGAGATAAACTTGGAATGAGGAAGATATTGTGCATGGAAGTTTACAACCCAAGCCCGGCTTGATTGCTCTAGGGTTATTAAAAAGTACATTGCGAAGGAGCTGTGATGATACGAACATTATTTTGAGTAAAATTATACCTATGTGTGGATGATCTTCAAGGCCAAACCTTCTGAATATTCTGTAACAAATGTATAGCACATGAAAACCTTTGTTATTTTGTTACGGAGTTTTGATAAAAGGAATTAGGTATTACATGAATGTGCCGTGTGGTTTCTGGCACAGTAGAATAGAGCCACTCTAAGTCCTACCGTAGATGTCGTAGAAGGTGACTTAGGAAATATTCTCCAACCCGTCTGCCCAGCGTGGAGAGTGTAGGCCAAATCCTCTGGCTCAAATATGGCTTTGGTAGTACAGAGAGGGTGTGCTCCTGCATTGGAGACAACATGTCCTGATGATGATGATTATTACATGAATATACTTATAAGAATATTTAATGAATGTAAGTATTGTAGTTTCTTATGTGTTTGAAATATCGGCGGTAAACATGAACAAAATTCTCTGATTATACGTCTACGTATTCATGCATGGTCGAAGATAAGTCTATCTTCAGTAAAAGTCATGTAATTTTGGCAAGCTGTTGAGAGAAATAAAATTTCTAAGTATCTAAGCCAAATTGGTCAAGAAAGTGCCGAATATTCAAGTTAGTTAGTTAGTTAGTTAAAATCTTTATTGCACCAAAAGAAACATACAGTAACAGATTAATAGATACATATAAAACAGATGTCAAAAGGCGGCCTTATCGCAACTGCAATCTCTTCCAGGCAACCGAGGTACTTGGAGATGTTTTTCGAAAACGGGTGAGGTGCAAAGTTATAGGTTATAGGCAAAGGATAAAAAAATCGTCAACGGCATCGTAACACGTTTCGTAACGTTGTTCGTGGTACTGCCGCTTTGTCACCTGATAATATAGTAGCAGCAGCGGAAAGGAAATCATACTTGCACCTTTTCTATGTTAAGATGGGTATTACAGCTGATCAAGTTCTACAATATTTGAAAAAGTCTTTTCCGGAAGACTCTTGTGCTGTGGAGGTCCTGAAGTCCCGAGGGGACTATGCGTCCTTCAAACTTACTGTTCCCACAAAGAATGCTGATAAGTACATGGCTCCTGAGCTGTGGGCCGAAGGCGTCCACGTTAAGCCCTGGCGTAGTGGGTTTCGTAAGTGAAATGAGAAAGCCAAGCCAGCCTAAATGCTTCTCAATTTTTTACCAAAATGTAAGGGGTCTCCGTACCAAATTAAAGATATGTAAAGAAGGCATAATCGCCAATGCTTCGGATATATTTGTATTTACTGAAACGTTCCTCATCAGCAGTATTAGAGATTCAGAAATCTTTCCTCCCGGATACAATGTGTTACGACTCGACCGGCCGCACGACGTCGGCTGGGGCGGCCTACTCCTCGCGGTCCGTTCGCAATACAAAATGGAACAGCTTGTTGACATAGACGGATACACAGAAGAAACCGAAGTCCTCATTGCAAAAATCAACCTAAAATATAGATCTGTCATATTTTGTGTCGTTTATATACCACCTGGTAGTTGTGATAGTAGATATTTGAGAACTTTCTCTTTACTGGAGAATGTAGTGTCTAGATACCTAAAATTAGACATATTAATAATAGGTGACTTTAATCTTAACTCTTGCAGTGAGAATGTTCTGCTGCAATTCGAATATTTATTATCTTTTTGCAAGTTAAATCAGTTTAATCGTCTAAGAAATCAACATGGCAATTTATTAGATTTGGTATTGAGCAATCTAGGTGATGAGTGTGTGCAGATGTGCGATGGCATCGAACCTGTAGTCCGGGCCGACCCGCATCATCCGGCGCTAGGCGTATGGCTCCGCGTACCGCGGACCGGTTCCGGTGTCGACGCCGAGTGCGAGCAGATACCCACATCTTGTTCTCCTCAAAATAATAATTTATTTCGCCAGTGGAATTTTAAGAAAGCTAATTTCAACGAATTATATGAATCTATTAATCATATTGATTGGCAAGATATATTATGTTCCTCAAATGTAGATGATGCTGTGTCCATTTTTTATGAGAAATTATACTCCTGCTTTGAGTATCATGTCCCGGAAAAACGGACTGATAACACCCAAATTTGCAAGTATAACTATCCTATTTGGTTTACATCTGAAATAATATATAATATAAAACAAAGAATATAATTGGGAAATGTTTAAATATTATAGATGGTGGGTTAAGGAATTAATTAAATCTGAATATAGTGCTTACCTCGCGCGCATAGAATTTAATATCAGGAAAGATCCCAAAAGTTTTTGGAAATATATTAAAGATGAGCGTTCTAAAAAAAATGTAAGTAAATCTTTCGAATTTGAAGGTGCCACAGTTAGCGGCCTGCAGGCTGCTAACGCATTTGCCCAGTATTTTCAATCTGTATTTGTCCCCGACCACGACCAGCCTATCTCCACGCGACTTTTATCTGGTTCATCCCGCATAGCCATTGATAATATTACGGTAGACGACATAACATCGGCTGCAAGATCAGTCTTCTATCGGCCCAGATGGTATTCCGTCTTATTTTGTAAAAGACTGTATTCACGTATTAAAAATACCTCTTTTACACATACTTAATTTAGCTTTGCAAACTGAGACTTATCCAGCACTGTGGAAAATTTCCAAAGTCATTCCGATACCCAAAGAAGGTACTAAAAGTCGAATTGAAGACCATAGGCCCATCGCGGTACTATCGGCCTTTGACAAGATATTTGAGTCAATATTGAACAGACAAATAACACAACAAGTACAACCGCTACTTAGTGACTGCCAACATGGTTTTAGAGCGGGTAGGTCGACAACTACTAATCTTATTAATTTTGTCGATTATGTATCTATGTATATGGAGGATGGGAAACAGGTTGATGTTGCTTATTTTGATTATAAAAAAGCTTTTGACCGCGTACTAATTAGTTTACTTTTGTCAAGATTATCGGCTTTAGGATTCACACCTAAACTTCAAAATTTTTTTGAAAATTATTTTTCCAGTCGTTTGCAATATATCCAACTATCTGGATTCCAGTCTGATACTTATATAACCACTTCTGGTGTAAGTCAAGGTAGCACGCTTGGTCCGACCCAATTTTTATTAATGGTCAATGATTTACCCGAAGTTATAAGTGAGGTACAATGCCTAATGTTTGCTGAAGACCTCAAGCTTTTCGTAGGTGTCGATAGCAAAGAGGATTGTGAAGCGCTGCAACGAGATATCGACAGGGTTGTCGAATGGGGTAAACAAAATTCTCTTGAATTTAACATTGATAAGTGCAAAACTATAACATTCACACGATCGCACTCCCCCATTAATTACTCCTACCAGATTGCCGGCATCCCCATGCAGCGTGTCACACAAATACGTGACCTGGGCGTTCTTCTTGATACTAGTTTGACGATGAACGATCACATTACTGAGATTAGTAGACGTGCATATAAGGCACTAGGTTTTGTTATGAGACAGTCTTATCAATTTAGAGATCGGGATGCCATCATGGCCCTGTATTTTTCCTTCGTTCGTAGTATTTTGGAGTATAATTCCATAGTGTGGGATCCTCATGAGGAAAAATACAAATTAATGCTCGAACGTGTCCAGCGGAGATTTGCTCGAGCGTTGTATAAAAAAATGTACGGGTACTATCCCTATTTATACCCTTCATTATTTGTCTCCGGTATGGTAAATTTATATACTTTGGAAGTGAGGCGCAAATGTGCCTTACTTATTTACTATTATTTGCTCCTGAATGGCAAGATAAATAACCCACTTGCTTTACCGCGGTGCAGTTTTTATGTGCCGTGTGTGTTCAGGCAGTTGCGTAACAGGCCGCTGCTCGCGCCGCCCGCGGTCAGTACTTACACCGCTAAGTACGCTCCCACTAGCCAAGCTGTTATTTTGCTCAACGCCTTGATTGCTCGAATGCCGAATGTTGACATATTTTACGACAATTTTAAAAAATTTGTTAATATTTGCAATTGTTATTTTTCCTCTTAGTATATGTATTTAAGTTATTGACTCACGTGTACGCTTTGGGAAACTGTAAGTGCACGGGGTAATTTTAATTAATAATAAAGAATAAAGAAATAAAAACTGTAGATACAATTAATAAATATACTTATACATACATAATATATACAAATACCTAGATATACACATACATAAATAAATAAATATATAATACATATAATAAATACATATGTACACAGAAAAGATAACCAGAACAAGATATGTATCAAGATTGGATAGAGAGGCGTGAGTTCGTAATTTTAAGGCTGATCCCACATTGGGCGTGCGTGTTTCTCAAGCCTGCAAACACTCGACGCGAATCGCGCAACGACGCGACGTGGGTGTCGCATTTTATTAGCGTGAGGCATTTGTATAATACAGAGTGATCGCCGTGCTGAGTTCACACGCTTAAATACCATTTTTGAAACGCGAAGTCAATCACCTTAACGAATAGTTTTTTCCACACAAATAACCGTTCGTTTAGTAACTCCGCTTTTGAAAAGTCGCACCATTGAACGCAGGCGGCTTTCACGTCGTTCACACTCGAGGAACGCGCATTCCCAATGTGGGGTCAGCCTTTAAGAACTACTAGTAAAAAGTATAAGATGTCAACAATTAAGGTACCTTACTAAAATCTTAATTCTACCGAAAACATCACTATAATAATGAAAAATACAAATTTTAAGAGTGTTAAAAATAAATAAGGTCTAACAAAATATACTGAAACTATTATAAGGGTGAATTCAGTTCATGATACTGAACCCAAGAAATACGTAACTAAATATAAAAAGTAATTTTTGGCCTCCCATACAGTTGACCGCTAATCCGAGTTTGTACGAAAAGACAAACATTATTTTACATATTTTAACTTATGTTTCTTAGGCAAATTTGTTCACTATCATGGACTCAATACATTTCTAAAATAGTTTCATTATACTTTGTTATATAGTTCCCTGCAAAATTAAAAATTAAGTTAATCTTCGCATTTTATTCTGTTAATGTAAACACTTTGACACGGACGCAGCAGCTTCAAAAATGCAAACAGCAATCTGCATCGCAAATGTTTCGTTTCGCAACTGTCGTTTCCCTACGTTAATTATCATACAACCTGGTTTGATCTGTTTGTGAATTATTTAATACAACTACAGCTTATTACTTTGTATTTCTTTCGATAAAACAATGTTAGGAACATTTGTTTTTGTCGCTTATATAAATTATCTAGTATTTCTCTATAATTCTAGTATTAATCTTCTGATTTTTAAAATAAGATGATCAAATTTTAACGGCCTTTAAAATACTTTTATTCGTATTTACTAATTTTTTATGTTCGTATTATAATAGCAATGAAAACAAAGAAATTGAACGTCTTTATGTACTAGAAACATATTGGGAGTTCTTGTTGAAACTCAAAAAACAATCAACTCAATGCTGTTAATGCTAGTAAACTGTGTTAACACGAACGCAGCAGCTTCAAAAATGCAAACAACAATCTGCATCGCATATTATGTTTCTTTTCGCAACTGTCGTTTCCCTACGTTAATTATCTATCATACAACCTGCTTTGATCTGTTTGTGAATTATTTAATATAATTACAGCTTATTACTTTGTATTTCTTTCAGTAATACATTTACTTTAGGAACATGTTTTTATCGTTTATTATTTAAATTATTATCAATACTTTTAATACCTGTTTGTCTTTTGATTTATAAAATAAAATAAACATGTCTTCGACGGCCATTGTAATGTTTTTATTTAGTTTTATAAAACCATATTTAAGTTCTTATTATAATAATAGCAATAAATAAAACGAAACTTAACGTTTTTACTTTTAAAAATATTGGGAGTTCTTGTCAAAACTAAATAACCGGCCAAGTGCGAGTCGGACTCGCGCACAAAGGGTTCCGTACCATTATCTATAAAAATCAAGTTTTTTGTATGGGAGCCCCCTTCAATATTTATTTTATTTTGTTTTTAGTATTTTTTGTTATAGCGGCAACAGAAATATATAATTTGTGAAAATTTCAACTGTCTAGCTATCAGACGGACAGACGGACAGACAGCGAAGTTTTAGTAGGTAATAGGGTCCCGTTTTTACCCTTTGGGTACGGAACCCTAAAAACATTTATCTCAATGCTGTCAATGCTAGTAAACTGTGTTAACACGAACGCAGTAGCTTCAAAAATGCAAACAGCAATCTGCATCGCAAATTACGTTTCGTTTCGCAACTGTCGTTTCCCTACGTTAATTGCCTGTTTAACCTGCACCTTGTGAATTATTCACTGCTACAATATCTATTTTAATTCATTTGTGCCGTGTCGTTCTCAGTTTAGAACAAGGTCTTATTTTAGGTTGAAAAGTACATGTATCTATTTTTGTATATGTTTTCAAAGGTGACTAAAGTATATTTAGCGCAATCTAGTCGTTTTTATGCAACAACATTATTTCTATGGAGGGTATCTTTAGGCGGCAGTCAGTGATAAACTTTTCAAAAATGCAACGCAAGGGTCCCATACTCGCGTTGATATCAGGGAAGACATTTTGAATTCTTTTTAGCTTATATGTAAGGCATAATTTGTAGAGTTTTGATATGCTTTTCAAGACAAGTATAAAATATTCTGTAACTTAATGAAAATAGTAAATTTGATAATTTAATAAAAAATAAATAAAGAGAAACGTGATTAACTGACTTTTCTACAACGTAATTATAAATAAACTAATGAAGCATAAAACCGTCGTAAAAGTGTATATTTTTGCATTATAAAGTTATTTTTTTCTATAAAATATAAGCCTTAGAATAATAAAGGTTTATTATTTGAATACATAAACTGCTGGAGTCCTATTAAGAGCGACATAAAACGTGGCTGCAACTTTTTAAACGAAGCGCATTTTAATTTTGCCCGAGGCCGCTAATCACCACATTAACCGGGATCGTGAGAATATTTTATGGGGATGGAGAACTTTTCTTTACATTAATAAAAAAAGTTACTCATTGTTTCGTCAATAACTTTTTACGAGTCTTTATAAAAATCTTACTTACTTACGGATTTGCGACGACCTCCCTAGCGTAATGGTCAACACGCTAGCTAGACTGCCAATCCGGAGGAGAATCCTGGGTTCGATCCCCAGCCAGGGCAAGTTGGAAAATTGCCTGTTTCAAACTATCCTAGATCTTTTATGTTCATATTCATATGTATTTACTATAAAATATAGTATTGTTGAGTAAGTACAAGTTTAAACTGACAGGCTAGCTCAATCAGAGTGATTTGTCACTATTTATTTATGTATTTCAAAAAAACAAATGGAACGGAACATAAATATGATACCAAAGAAGACGTAAATATATGAAGACTCCAAAAAAGTTAAGCGGTGTTTTAACAAATAAATAAGATCTATTGATTGTGGCCTTGACCAAGCCTTGAATACGACTATGCTATATCCAAACCAACTCGTATATGTTGACGATATACAGCCGGCCGGTCATATAAACTTATCCAAATAGTTTTCCTGGTTCCAGATTTTGTTAATCCTCCCTTCGTAAAACTTGTGGAAGTTTGAAAACGAGTGACAGATCACACTACCTAAATTTAAAAAAAAAATCTCATAATATGCACAGTCTTTCAAATTTTGTGTCTTTATAATTAAATCTAACAAGATTAACAAACGCATCACGAGCATGCTGTCCAAAGTATAACTACTTATTCTACTTATTAAGTATTACGACTGATAATGCTGTGAAAGTTTTACACAGAAAAAATCCCTGTATAAAAATATCTGGTATTGAAACTGGAGGGAGCATTAAGTGGTGTAGTCTCCATTAAAATACGAGGGCTATTAAGCTATTATCGGAAAGAGCCCTAAGGCCTTGTCACTTACAAGGATTCTTGAGCGATTAATTCCTTCAAGTTGCTTGTAGCGACGTGGGTATCTTTATGAAGAAAAAGGAGTTTTGTAAATAGGTACCTTTTAATATTGTAGACTTAGATTGTGCGTATACATTATACGGGCAGACGGATTAAATTATAGTCTTTTTCTCAAAATTATACAAAAGACTTTCGAAACGTATGCAGTCCTATGAAATAGTTTAGGTTATTTTTAAGATTTCGGTTAAAATCTACTAGAAATATACTTTTATCACAATTATCATCATCCATGCGTATTTTTCCGGTTGCATCCTCAGCAGTAATGCTTCAGAGCCCGGGGTCCGCTACTTAACCAAGGAAAGGTTACTTAGTGGTTTTTACACAGAGCGACTGCCGTCTGCCCTTCGCAACCCAAAGGATAAATCAGAACCAATCCATGGATAGACTGATGATCAAACGCTAGATGGCTGTGGGTCTTGAACGCCATCATTCCGAAACACTGAATCATCTTTCTTTTCGGATAAACAAGCCGACATTATCCTAACCGGATTGGAAATAACCTTTTACAAAGTACGAGCATGCCAGTGGGATTCAAACCCATGTAATGACCTGCGTATCACAAGGCGATCGCCTTGACCACTGGACCACGGTTTTACCACAAAATGAATATCAGTACTAATTGTAGTACAATAAAAGAGTGAAATCTTAGTTTGCAAATCAAACGACATTAAAAAATAACTGTTACTTCGCAAACTATGGAAATGGTGCCAAAAGCGTAGAATTAGCAATATCGATATTCTACATTAATGCAAAGTTATTCAACGAAGGCACTAAAATCTAACTACATTTCAGTGTAGTCACGATCACGACCTGTAACAACGTTACTGCTTTAATTCGTTTTTATTGGTAGTTACTTTGAGTAAACATTTGGCTGATCTAGGAAATCATGAAAACTTTATATAAAAGTAGGCTTGGTAAGCCGGTTTATTTTGTACCATGCTAACTGTGCCCGTGGGCTCAGCTCCCCGTGGGAATTTCGGGATAAAAAATATCCTATGTCCTTCCCTGAGTATCAAACTATATCCATATCAAAACAAACAAACAAATATACAAACTCACTTTCGCATTTATAATATTAGTAGGAAGGAGGATGGTGCTACGATAATTTCTTCTTACATGCTTGGTTATTATATAAGGTCTAAAAAAAAAAAAATTTAGGCTTTACATACTTAATATAATATAATAATAAAATAAAATGAATATTTATTTTCCTCCACAAAAACTTATTGTAACTTAAAAAGTAATCATAATTAACATATTTGTACACGTATAAACAGTAAAAGATGTGGAGAACTGGTGCCTATAATAGGTTTCCAAAGAACCTGTGTTACGGGTCACCAGGACTCGCCATCAACGTAAAAACTAATGAAAACCAGCATGTCAACTACAGGGAAAGAAGTAAAATAAAAATAATAACCATACATCACTCATAAATGGAGAATGTATAAAGTAAAAAAATCTAAGAGTAACTTAAGTTTAGCATAGTGTATATAGTAATGAATATAAAGGAATATAAAGACTATATAAAGAAAAATTACATAATAACACTAAATGAGCTATATATACGAAAATCTAAAACAATGGTATTATGGCACATTAATAGTCTATGGAGTCTATGAACCTTTTTTCGGCCATAATTTTAGCTGGACAATCGGGGTCACCAGTTTTGTGACTGCACGGTTTTTTGTAGTGCAGGCATGTTGCACATTTCGGCGGCTCAGCAGTTTTCGTACACTCCTTTACTGTGTGACCAAGTGCCCCACAATGACCGCAAGTGACGGTGTCAGCTCTGCATGTCTTGGCTGCATATCCGTACTGCTGACATTTGTAACACCTAGTTACCAAGGTGAAATCCCTCACAGGACAGGACGACCAATTTACAAACACTCTATCCTTGGTTATAATGGCCTTGCGTATTTGTGCCGTAACTTCAATTATGTAGTTGCATGACTGGGAGTCCTTCTTTCCCGACTTATGACTGAGCTTAATAGAGGTCAAAAAAGTATCAAGAGAGATGCCTTGAGGGTCGTCGGCTAGGTTTTGATGGTAAATGCAATTAAAAACTTCTATTTCCTGCATATAACCGATGGCACTCCGATGACAACGATTCTTGGTTTTCGTTTATACGGCTCATCCACAGTAAGGCCAGAGGTCGTGAGATGCGGCGACTGTTTAAGCTTCTCTATGTCAGCCTTGGTGTCGGTGCTGATAATAACACCGCCGTTCTTAGTTTTGCGCAATCCTCTCACATGCAACTTCATTTCTTCCGGTTTTATAATTTTTTGCACGAGGGCTTTCGTCTCTTCGCTAGATTTCATCTTGTCACAGGGATAAATAGCCACAGAGCTTGTATTGGTCGGCTGTACAAATTTCTGTTCACCTTTCTTAACCATATCGGCGAAGGACACTGCTCCCGAGGTAGGTTTATTGGACTCCTTGATGGTTTGTCGAAGGTCTTGAAACTGTCGCGTGAGGTCCTGTTTTTCCATAAGATCTTGGATGTTGGAATGATTCAGAATTACTTTCTGCTTCAGAGACTGATAATGTACGGCCATTTGCGATGTTCCATGTCCCACTTTTCGGCATAAATTGTGAATACGCAGTTTTTGTTCTGAATTTAACTTGCCTTCTGTTGAAATAGTACAAACCTCATTCAGGCACTGCTCAATTTGTGTCATCCAGTTCTGGATTTCCGGCGTAGATATGATTGCTGTGGCCTCATCCTGCTCTTGTTTTTTCCTGGGTTCAGGTTGTGGCGGTGAGCGCACGGGCGTGGGCGGGGGGCTGCGGCGCGTCAGCGCGCTGCGGTTTAAGGGACTGTCCATATCCTTCTATTTCTCACTCTTTTAAAACATAGTCTTAAAAACGCTTATGTAATTCACTTGATATAGTAATAACACCTGTTACTACGCAGCAGTTTTGTGCTTAGGTAGTTCTAGGTCACGGATTTTAAAAAAGAATATCTAATTTATATTTAATGATTAGACGCGTTAGATCGGCTCGCCTAATCGATGACGAGTGACTTATCTATTACATGCTTGTTAATAGTTGTCTATTAAGTCGAAGATTGGCATTGCTATTCAGGGAGGGAATGCAGTCAGCGTTCTTGCTTGCCACCAAGCTGCATGGGCAAGATGATTATCTTTTTCATTTGTTGAAGATATTTTATTATATTACAAACAAAGGCAACTTAAAAAACACAAAAATCGTATACTATGAAATTGAAATAAAAAAATTGTTAAGTTATTATTTGTTATTCTTTATTGTAAATATTAGTAAAATGTTTCGTGTTTTTTTTTTGTTATATTGTCTATCTTGTCTTTATTTTCGAAGTAGTGTTATGTACCTCATTAAAAGTGTCTAGTTACATTATTATAGACATAGGTATATTTAGACCACGGTATAATAAATTTAGACATGACAGTGTTGTAATTTCATCAGGCTGTGCCCCGGGATCGGGAATTAATATCGAAGTATTAATATTGATGAAGCCCTGGCCAGTCGTGACGTCAGTGTTATTGCCATGTCTGCCATCAATTTAAGGCTGTAATTCGTTTTAATTATTTCACATAATAAGGACTTTACATTGGGTAAAGATGAACGAGAAAAAGCTCAGACGAAAGTCACTGCTTTAATAAAATATTATTATTATATAGTCGTACTTTTTAGTTAAAAATGTATTGTAATAGAAATCATCTTATATGGGTTCTTTTTTACAAAAAAATACTTTAGTAACTTTTATATTTATAACTTTATAACTTTTATAGTATTTTATGTTTTATGTAGGAAAATTGTAAAAAAACATTTCTCGTTTATTTCTTTTTACATTTATTAGGTTTTTTAATTATGATTTTTCCTTGAAATTTTGTACATCCAAAATAAGCTTACCTTGAATAAAACATGTTAAAAAGTAGTACACCAACAATGAAAAAGCACTTTATTTCATGTAAAAGGGTTCGTTGACATTTGCGTTGAAATAAACAAACAAATTCATTAAACACGAGTTAGTTCTCGGTTTGATGAGGGAGTTTGTTTTGTTGTAATTACCTTACTAGGGTTCCTTTAATTTTTTTCGGTTATATTTGTACTTGTGTTTTAGAGCTCTAGAAGCTTTTACTTCAACAAGGTTTGTTTTACCTGTTTTGCTTGTCTTATTCTTGGAGAAAGGTCTTAATCTCTAGAGAAGAACTGACAAATTACTTAATTTAGCTGTACTTCTACCGGCAGTAAAATGGCGCTTAACGTGCTAAACAAGTTTTGTGTTTTACTGCTATGGCAAGAATTTAATAATGGTTTTATTTGTCGTTTTCTCTCACGCATGTTTGACAAACTACTAGAGAGTGCCTCTTATCCTATCAGGTTAGTAGGTCAACGCTCGATTTATTAAAGGACCCTTCTGAATTTTAACTGCGTACCTTACAGTTTTATCGCCAAGTATACGGAACCCTCGCGATCTTTGTAAAGAACAGCGTGAATAAAAACACTTTTTAGGCGTAGTGTTTGCCGTAAACCTGGGTCGGAAAGTAGGGTCCGAATTATATCGTCGTTATTTCGAGCAAGTGGGTAATTAAATGTGGTTGTGTGTACAGTGTACATTGTCCCGCAGAGAAAATAAAAAGTGCGAAAATTAAGGAACAAACTCTAATAAAATTAATTGTACCAACATTTGTTAATAAAGAAAAGCAAAGTATGTTTTGAAAATTTTAAAAAGGTACACTCGATTGAGTTTCAGAGAAATGTATAAGGAAATAATGCAAGGAATTAGAGGAAAGTAGAGTTTTTCTCATCATAACGCATCGTTATCAAAATAATTAATCAATTATTATCAAAATGCACACATCTTTTCTAAATATGCTTTTTAGGATTTGGGAAATAACACTGCTAGGAATACATAATGTTCTCTCGTTCGATCCCAAATTACTTTTGGATTGTTCCAAAGTATAACAATTATTAATAGTTAAATATCTATAACTAGTTTGATAATCTTAACGAAGCATGTTGCTGATACTTTTTTGTAACAAGGTTAGTTCAACTTTTGACTTATGTTGTGGGCTCTTTATGAATTTAAACTTTTTGACGAAGCTTGTTGCTGAAAAAACAAATACAGAAAAACTTGTTTTGAAATATTTTGTCACAAATGATATTATATTAACTTTGCACAACTAAAGACACTCAAACTTAATTTAAATCAGAAAATAAAAACGTTTTTCTTTTTACTTATCCCGCTCTACGTGGAGTCGGGACAGCATACGAGTTTTTTCCATTTCCCTCCATCCGTTCTCGTAAGTTCTTGTCACATTCTTTTTATCTGCAAATATTATGGTGATAAAATAAGTATTAACACCTGCTCGCCGGTTTTGATCATATTTATTTATCCACCACATCTTATTTCTTTGTTTAGTTTGAGTACTAATATTTCTAAAGCAGCTTAAACTACCCCTTAAGGCCTGCGCAGACGACGGAGTTTTCTCCGTGGCGGAGAAAAAAGTACGCTCCGCGAATAAAAAGTCCGCCGCGGATTTACCGCGAACTCATCACTCAATACAGCGAACAACGCGGACTAAAGTCCGCCATGTGCGTTGCTTCGCCTAGTTACTCGAGTTCTATTTTTTTCCGTACTTTTGTCCGGTCCGCTCCCTGCATGCTGCATGTCCTCGGTTATTCGGGGACTTTTTGTACGCGGTACTTTTAATCCCTCGTTTGCGTTACTTGATACAGTTGTAAGCGATCTATTTAAGCAGACAAAAAAGTCCGCGGACTAAAATCCCTCGTCTGCGCAGACCTTTAAAGGGCTACCTGAATTTTCCTGGGTCCAGCGGCACCCCCATTTTAACTAAATCGTTTGAAAGGAAACGGTGACATCATTTAAAATTTTGTCTTGACCAAACCTTAGATAAACCTTCAAACTATTTTATGAACTACTGTTTACAGTTTATAGTGAGAATGTGAAGGTTATATACGCACATTTGTAAATAAGCGGCCAAGTGCGAGTCGGACTCGCCCATGAAGGGTTCCGTAGTAATATATATTTTATTTTTTTTATGTTTGAGTTAATTGAATGAAAGGTAAATTGCAGTTTATGACATATTAAAAAAAAACTTCTTACTAGATTTTGTTCAAACCAATTTTCGCTGGTAGTTTTCATGGTAATGAACATCATATATTTTTTTTAGTTTTATCATTCTCTTATTTTAGAAGTTACGGGGGGGGGGGGGGACACACTTTTTTCCACTTTGGAAGTGTCTCTCGCGCAAAGTATTCGGTTTAGAATAAAATGATACTAGAAACCTCAATATCATTTTTAAAGACCTATCCATAGATACCCCACACGTATGGGTTTGATGAAAAATATTTTTTTGAGTTTCAGTCCTAAGTATGGGGAACCCCCGAAATTTATTGTTTTTTTTCTATTTTTGTGTCAAAACCTTAATGCGGTTCACATAATACATCTACTTACCAAGTTTCAACAGTATAGGTCTTATAGTTTCGGAAAAAAGTGGCTGTGACATACGGACAGACAGACAGACAGACAGACATGACGAATCTATAAGGGTTCCGTTTTTGCCATTTGGCTACGGAACCCTAAAAACTGCCACTTTTAGTAAATATGCGTATAAAAGTTTCATGTTATCACTTTAAAATATAAACAGTGCTTTATAAAATAGTTAGGGCTTGATCAAGGTTTCCTTTCAAATGATGTATTTCAAATGGGGGTGCCACTGGACCCCGGAAAATTTCAAGTATCCCCTTAACGTTCTCTACCCTTACAAGGCCAGCACGTAGAGAGCTCTTTGCTAAGAAACCACACCTAAATTCCTTAATGGGTTGCGGCGACCGCCTTACACGCATCCTTTGCAGATATTTGGGTTATTTTACTATACGTATATTGATTAAGTTGATATGGAAATTGCGAGCAAGTTATGTGAGTAGTTATATGGATAATTTTCCCCTTACTTAATGATCATAAATTTTAGTTTTATAGTTGATATATCACATAGATCTGATCAGTTTTTGAAAATGCACCCAATATGCAATTATTGGCTTGTGGTAGCGGCGCGCTCCAACTTTTTACAGGTATGTAAACCTTTTCGAGGAAATGTCTTATACTTTCTTCTTCTTCCTTACCATGTGGTCGGCGCAAAATGATTTTTTGTTTTGATATTTTATTGCCAGTCATACAAAGGTATGTTTACGGGTTGGATGAAATGGAGAGAACTGACCGGTGTACTACGCGATTCGAAGATGCCCGTTAAAACTAAGGCCAGAGTGTACAAGTTGGCAGTTAGACCTGCAATGCTGTATGGCTCAGAATGTTGGCCTATGAGGAAAAACTACACCCAGAAGATGCATGTCACCCAAATGAAAATGCTTCGCTGGGCTGGTGTGGTCGGTGTAACACGTCTGGATAAAATAAAAAATAAGTACATTCTAGGCTCCTTTAAAGTTGCTGACATACAAAAAAAACTTAGAGAAAATCGCTTGAGGTGGTACGGAATATTATGCGCCGAGAAGAAGACCACATGACTCGTAAAGTAATGGACATACAGGAGGAGAGGAAGAGGACGCCCTCCTACTACCTGGAGTAGAACCATCTCCAACGATTTAAAGACGTTGGGTATAAGCCCAGAAATGACACAAAACCGCCAAAAATGACGCAAAAGTATTAGGGGGGCCGACCCCGTATAGGGATACGGCACCGAGAGAAGAAGGAGTCATACCTTTAATGTTTTTTTTTTATATGTTAGTGAAAAAGGATAAAAATCGCATACTTACTACTAAGTAACGCAACGAGAGGCTTTATCTTTTATGACAAGTCAGGTATCAGTAATACTATAAATATTTTTAGCAAGCGTGCCTGTTATAAGAATAGCTTGAAGCTTTTTTCAGTTAGTTTAAATTGTTAGAGATATTCCTTATAATCACAATAAGTGTAAATGTAGTAGTAATTTTTATTAAATGTAGCGCCCTACAAGGGTCTCATGTGCACTTTGTAAACTAGATTTAAGTTTTACAATTGTATGTGCATGAAAACATAAAATAAATGAATTAAAAGACTTACAATAATAGGTCTCATCTTTGAAACAGTAAATTAATTATCCTGAGAAGAGGAATCTAATATCTTAAGTTCCTTCCTAATAGCTAGAGCCTTTAATTTTACATTTAAAATTTGATTTCGCATTTTATCAGCGTACCTTATTTACATTTTATTCATGTTTTGGAAGTGACACATTTCCTTCAGAGTGCTTGCTTTGCATAGCTTTTTGTATATAGATTTCATGATGTAGTAGAAGTGACAATCAATGATTAATTACTTTAATATATAGAAACCATATCTACCTAGTTTGTTCATTCTCCTATTTGTTCTATGAAACTCCTTGCTTCTGCTAAACGTCATAAAATGAAAAATAGCACTTCTGAAAATGTTTTTTTCTATACTAACACTTAAGTTATTCTACTTTATTTTGTCTAAAACCCTCTCTCTCCTTAAATTTTAAGAAGGTTTTATTAAGCATGTTATGTTTACCTTTTAATCAAGTAGTCAAAATATTCTAAACCCTAAACGACCCTGATATTTAAAAACGAGAAATAAACAGACATGTAAGAACAACAACTTAAGCACACCTTAAGAAATGCATGGCCGTATTTAGTAGCTACTAACTCTATCCATTTTATCAGTAACTGTGCAGGTGCCAACCTCTCAGTGACCCCATAGGTCCAGCTCTGAATATTCATCCCAGCAAAATAAATACAGAATATATTATGTACGTAGGCCGCCATCACGGACAACGTTGGGTTATTTGCATCGTTGTGAACAACTTTGCATGAAATGCTTCAGTTCTCAGTGTTAAGGTGCTAAGTAAATTTTAGGCCCAACGCAGACGACAGACTATCCGTGACGCACATTTTAGTCTGTGAAAAAATAACGCATGGAATCATATGCAGTGTCACAATTGGGCCTTAAACAAAATATATGACGGAGTAAACGATGCCTTACGTGGGCCTGATTAAAAATGTGACGATAAGCTAGCGCCCTACCTCGCGCTTTTCCATGAGTTTCAACCACATGAGTTAAACCCTCTAGCCCACACAAATATTCTGTTTCTACCTTGGCTTATCGTCCAGCTAAAACAAACTGCCATTGTAAGAAATCGGTTAACCAATCCACCTCTTTTGAAATAATCACAATTAAAGGAGTCATGGCCAAGTCCACAGCTCACTACACAAACATCATGGATGTTTATCTATGAATGTATTTGCTATAAAATATAGTATGGTTGAGTTAGTATCCCATAACACAAGTCCCGAACTGACTTTGGGGCTAGCTCAATTAGTACAATTTATCCCTATACACGCTGACTTTTTATTGGCTTTGGAAAAAAAAAAGCGTATAGTAAATAAATTCCTCTATCCATATATGTAATCCAATTTTTTGTATGTCATAAGATAAAAAAGTTGCGTAAATGATTTTTGATCGAGACTACGTGGTTATACGCCGGCCGCCGGCTGCGTAATGTCGATGACCCCGGCCGGCCGGCGGGCGATGTATGGCGGCGATACTACTAATTGATCTCACAATTTTTCTTTCGAGTTTTGGGCAACATTTTTTGAATTTTTATTTTGACTTGCTAATTAGGTCTTACTAACGATGCCTATGAAGTGGCCTTCGGCTTCAAAACCAATGAAAAATCACCGTGTATAATTAATTATTTATTTATAGCACGGCGATTCGAACAAGACTGAATCACTCACCGCAAGGGCTACTTTTATACTCGTAGAAACGTACTATTTAAAAATCTAACCGTGCGTTATATTAGGCAACTTTCTCTTTGCACAAGTAAGCAATAATATAAGGGAACATATCTTGAACTCTCCGACATACATAAATAAAAATGTTACATATTTTTAGTAGATATAGCATGAACATTGTAGAAAATGTACCCGTTGTAAAATTTGGAGAGCCTTTTTCTAAGTATTTTGTCTTGTCGATTAAAATAAGTTGTCAAGGTACGAGTTGAATTGAATCTTGTTCCATGCACATACTTATCTACTTTTTAGTTATGTATCTACCAAAATCGTACACCGATAATACTCATAATCCATTTCTCCGTCAAATCAGGAAGCCGATTTGACGGATAACGAAAGCGGAAGAAATGAACAATTTCAGGTTAGTAAAGCTACAAAAATACCGATTTTTATTTAAGTAGGAAATCCCCACTTACCTTATTATTTTTCCAAATTAAGTATTATATTAAATATAAGAACAAACATGACTCATGCAGGGGTTGCTATCCAAAATATTAGGCAAATTATTTAGATTAAATAGCTCCATCTAGTACTAATACCCGTATATTCGATGAAACGTAATGCACTATTTTTTTTATCTATTTTTGCGCGTGTAAAGTCAGTGGTGCTACTAACAGTTCAATAAATAAAAGTGAGAAGGATGTTCGCTCCATTTTCATTATCAATTATGCCCTTAGAGTGAGTGGTCGTAAAGGCCCTCAGGGGCATAGCAAACAAGTTGGTCCGAACGATGGGTTAAACTAAATTACAGGGAAGCGAACCCGGGAGATGTATTACATCCTAAGAACCCTGACATTGGGTTAAATTCTTGCTCTCTTGATAGATATACTTTAGAGAAGTTACATAATACTCTTAATTTATAACTCGAGTACAGGGAATGCTTACTCATCGATAGAAATAGACGTCTACAGCCATCTCATTCACGCTACCATAAGAAATTTAAATCTTTGCTTCCAGTTTCTCACTAAAGGGATTGTAATGCGATTAGTTAATTTTTTCTCTAGTTTTAACTCCTGTCAAATGAAAGGGGATTTATAAGATTGATGGTAATGTCTGTCTGTCTGCGGCAGTAGCGCTCGAACGGACTGATTTTATTGCGATTTTTTACGTGAAGACAAGTTCTCATGCGGTGGATTTTTAGCTATGATTAATAAAAATCGGTTAAGCTGTGAGGATTCTCTAGCCAACTAGTGATGATTAACCGTACTACCACCAGATGGTGTTTTTGACAATCGGGGGTATTTTTAATTGCCTAGTAAATAAACTTGTTTTGTAATTCCTTTTATTTATAGTGCAATATAGAGTTTATAATCACTAGTACTAGTAGTAGTGAAATTTGTCCCAGTAGGTACTTGTACTCCCATGCTGGTCTGGGAGAAATAAAAAAAACTTAGAATGTACCAGCTGCTTCTCTTCCCACGCAGATCTTAAAAGCCGATCGAGGGAATGGGCAAAAATGCAAATCATGTTAACAGGCGATGCGGCTAGCAACCCATTACTGTATTGATTGCTTTTCCATCTTCTCGCCCACCATGACGCTAAAAGTGGCTTTTGGGTCTTGCGGCCCTGGGCTCTGCATAGAACCGCAAGACCCAAAATGCTCTGTCTGCCCCATTAGGGATAAAGACGTGATAGTATGTATGTATGTAGGTACTTGTATCGCAATCATCGAGTTATCGAGCAAGCCGGCTATTAGACAGCTTGATAGATCACTCATGAAAGCCAACAAATTGAATTATCATTAAACGTCCTTAAGGTATGGAACGAATTAGACATCAATATACTATATACTGCATTTCTACAGAGCAAGCTTCTATACCTAAGAATCCCCGTACCCTAGACTTTTCATACAAATGTAGTCTACGTTTTATTTTGAAACCACATGTCAGTATTTAGTAAACATTTGTAATTTTAAAGAAATTGCAATAATCTAGGATAACAATAAGTTTCCGACCTATTCCGACTGTAAAATTATGAAATAGAAAATATAGGGAAGTAGATGTTTTCCGTACTGATGGTCAAAAATGATATAACACACTTTATTCCATTTCAAGTTCATATTATGACCGTGAAAACCAGTTAAATGATATATGTGCCATATCTTTGAAATTACAAAATTTTGCTGGAATCGGGCATGTCGTTTCGAAATAAAACGTTTACGTTTGTATGGAAAAATGTAGTTTGGTCTAGGGTAACGTCGAAAGGGTCTTATAGCCAAAGCTGTATTAGTGGAATCACTGAAGATATTTCAACATGTTCAGGGCATATTGTTAAATAATGGGGACTGACACGAAATAGGTACTTTAGACATTGTAAGAGTTTGCATAAAAAAAAACAAGATTTTGTTTTTTACACTTTTTTAAGCACAATTAATATACATACCCATACCAAATTTCAGCTTTCTTGTACTTATAGACCTTATTGTCTCTAAGTAAAACCGCGGACAAATATACAGACAGACATAGCGAAACTATAAGGGTTTTATTTACTTCGGAACCCTAAAAAGGTGCATTATACTTTGATATAAGCAGACTACAATATACCTGTAATACTGCATTTCTACAAAGCAAGTACACCTTCACTATCTTGTCTACTTAAGGCAGCTTAAGCCCGGGTCGGGGCGGTCTTAAAGTCAACGCTGTATTATTGTGGTATCACCGAAGATATTCCAGTAAGTTCAGGGAATATTGCTGGATATTAGGGGCTGTCACTACGTTAGATAATCTTAAAGTATTAATTTGTAAGCGCCATAGTAAAAAAGTTCTATGTATTGGTAAGCGCTTAAGAGTCCCCTTACCCTAGACTTCTCCATACAAACGTAGCCTACGTTTAATTTTGAAACCACATGTCAGATTCCGGTAAAAATTGGTAATTGTAAAAAAATTACAATGATCTAGGGTAATAACTGGTTTCCTACGGTAAAATTATAAACTGGAAAGAAAATATAACGATTTAGAAGTTTATACTGATGGTCAAAAATGATATAAAATTCTATTTCAAGTTCATATTTTTACCGTCGGAAACCAGTTATTACCCTAGATAATTGCAATATCTTTGAAATTACAAAAGTTTCCGAAATCAGACATGTAGTTTTGAAATAAAACGTAGACTACGTTTGTATGGAAAGTTGTATTTTGGTCTAGGGTAAGGGAACTCTGAAGTAAAAAAGAACCAATATATCTATACATCTATCTATCTATATCTATATCTATCTATATACATATAATAAAACAGTAAAAAAAGCGTGTCTGTACATTAAATATATTTCCAAAAAAAAATATTGGGGGCGATGGATACGTAGTAAAAGAGTAAGAATTTTAAAAAAAATGTCTATCTGTTTGTCTGTACGTCTGTTTGTCTGTTTGTCTGTTTGTCTGTTTGTCTGTTTGTACACGCTAATCTCCGGAAATACTGGACGGATTCGAATGAAACTTTTTTTGTTATATAGCTATTAAGCCTGGGCAACATATAGGGTAAAATGATTTTGGAAAATGAAACGCCTGATGCAGAACCATAATGGTCCAGCTAAACTTTAAGAGATATAAAAATGTCGCCATAGTAAAAGTTGTCCAGCTTGATGAGCATTTTCCAGAGACATAAAGTCCACGCGAACGAAGTCGCGGGCTTCAGCTAGTTTTATAAAATATTTTATAATATTTTTATAATAAAATTAATCTTTAATATACTTGATGAGAGTATTGTAAAACTGGACACTGGGGGCTTTCTTCAAGTTCAAGTTATGGATAAAGTAAGAAGGACTTAATACACAATATACATTTTAAAATACTATCGTCACTGAGTTAAAATTACTAACTATCGTATATAAAATCCCTTTCGTTTTTGAACTACTCATTTATTGTAAGGTATAGGTACCTAATACTTGCAAACTTTAATCTTGTCGATATTATTCTAGAAATATATTCATCATCATTCAGGTCTTTTTGTCTTGCACGACCCTCTCTGTAGTACCAGAGCCGTACTTGGCCAGAGCAGCCAGAGGACGTACACTCTCCTCGCTGGCCAGACGAGTTGGAGAGGTCTCATTAATGTTTATAAGCTTTGTTAACCTTGTATTTCCTAAGTCGCTTTCTATGACATCCACGGGAACCCGGATGCCGGAAACCACAAGGCATACACGAGTCAAAATATTTAAAACGCGAAACTATTTAAAAAAAACTTTATTTTATAAAAATTAGTTTTTTTACAAAAACCTTAAAGATACCGGTAGCTAGTGGATGAATGACAGCAATTTCCAAGTTTCCTGGGTTTATATAGGCCGCTGTTGCTGGCCGTTGCACCTCCGACGGTGGTCCGACGAACAATCGAAGATTGAGGAAACGACCTATTGTTCTTGAATATGGTTCTCAGAAGTAGTTGTCCAAGGAGCGAATTTATAATAGGTGTCCGCTAGTTGACTCTAGTTGACTCTCCCTCACTAAATTTGAAGTCCATGGTTGCTTAGTGACCGTGGTACTGAAAAATTTCAAGGCACATAACAAAATGATGAATATCAATATTAGTAACCCATATTGAATATAATTATGTATCTCCAATATGTCAAAGCTGTTCATCTGCTTCAATTGGCTGAGTCTCGAAGTTATTTTATTAGAGTCATAAGTTAACTCAATCTCAGGAACTTTCTCTAAGTATGGTATCTCAAGCTTCGTAGTTATAATCTTCTCCTTAGTCTCCTTAGTTTTATATCGTTGAACTCCAGAGATTATGACATCACAATTTTCTCCTTCTAATAAATAAGGACCACTAATCCATGTAGTTTCCTCTCGATTTCCACATTGAATTTTAACTTCAGTGGTTTTATTTAAATACATGTAAATTCCTTTAGATGAAACTTCATGAATATTCTCTTCTGGGCATCGTATTGGTACTATACTACATTTATTTAACCTTTTCGTTAATTGACCGAGCGAGCGAAGCGAGCGAAGCGAGCGAAGCGTCTCAGTTTCGAGACTAGCCAAAAAATCTTTTGTCCGTCTGTCTGTCTGTCTGTCTGTCTGTCTGTCTGTCTGTCTGTCTGTCTGTTCTCGCCTACAGGTCGCATTTTTTAACCGATTCTCATGAAATTTTGTAAGCAGGTTCAGCAACTAAATAGAATTTTTTTGTCGTGCCAGTTTTTCGAAATTTTTCAAAATGGCGGAAATATGGGGGTTTAAAATTTTTAAACTGTCATATATCCGCCATTTCATAATATTTTCAAAAATGTCATAAGACTTTTTTGTTGCCATTATGAAAACGATATTTTTTTATTTGAACAACTTTTTTGTCTGAACAACTTTTTTATACGTTATACTTAAACGGGTTTAGGGTGACTCGCGAAGTCTAGCTGACTAAGCCATGACGAATATACAATACAAATCTTCTTACAAAATATACTCAAACTATTTAACGGTGAATTCAATCCGGGTTACTGAACAACTTTCTTAAAAGTACATATCTCCCCTGGGGTCCACGAAGTAATTTCCCTAAATAACAATTATGGTTATTATTTTGAGTTACATTAGTAGTTCTAGAAATTTTATCATATTTAACCGACTTAAAAAAAGTGCTTCTGTAGTGGTATTAGTAATTATGCTACGAACTAACAAGAGATCATCAGCAACCAAAGCCCGCGAAGTAGCTTTACGAATAGAGTAAGAAACCAATGAGCCATGGCAATACAAATAAGCATTTATTTTCTGGTATTTCCAACAACGAGCTGACTTTGTCATTTGAAAAATGATGGGTCATTTTTCGGTAATAGACTACTGGTACAGAACTGAATTTCAGCATCACGGTAGACCTCATATCCATGTGATGTATGGTAGGAAGGTGCTCCTGACATTTCAGAGCTAGATCGAAAGTCATTTGAAGAAACGGCTGTGATTGGCAAGTATTTTGGAAATTTGGTCACAACCATGAATTCGCATATCGGTAAACCTGCACCGATAATACAATTCATTAAAATCAGGTACATTATTCTGAAATAATAATCGCGAGGTCTAAGTTCGTGGCGAACTACTAGTAGTATCTCAGTTTCACAAGTGCTGCGTTGTAATACTGCACCTTTACATATTAATTGCTGAAGCTCTGTGCAATCTTCTACTTCATATATTACTAAGTCGTCGTAAGCTAATGTAACCTTCCGCATTAAAGGATAGGAACAGGCTGGGTAATTTTGGATAATAGGTACAATTTTTCTAGTCCTAAATATTTTTGACTTAACTAAAGGTATTTCTATCATAAAATACACAATATTACTAACAATTTTAATATTAACATTGATAAATGGTTCTATATCATTAACATTACTTGAAATCATAATATTCTTTGGAATTTTATCTAAAGTATCTTGCAAAGTATGAGATTTAATTATACTATAATGATACATGTGATGCTCTGCAAAAGTAATAGCAGTAGTTAATCTTTCAGCTACATCTTGCAATGTTTGAACTTGCATTAAAACACTAAAGGCTATTTTACCTAAATTAGTATTTTCAGCAATTTGGCTAACTTGAGAATCTATCTTCTTTTGAATATCTGTAATTTTATTAATTTGATGGTTAAAATCTTCTAAAGTTTCATTAGTTATAGATAATTGCTGATTATAAACAATTCTCATATTTTTTAAATTTTTCTGAATATAATTAAGATCATCATTATCTAAATTTCCTGTAATAGCTTTAATTACTGAACCTAAACCATTTATAAGTCCTCTCTTATATCTAGATTGAATATAAAGATGATTACATATTTCTTTTACATGTTCCAATATAATATCTATCCTATCATAAATATGTTGAAAACTAACAACCTTAGTATTAGATTTTAGTTTTTCTATAGTTTGAGTAATATATTGTAAATTAATAACAATAGGATTAATATCTAACTGATGGATAATAGTCCACTTCCCTTCTATAATTTTTGTATCTTTTAAATCTACAATCAATATATTTCCTTCTGTGCTCAATGATCTGAACTTGAATCCTCTTGTAATGAGACATCTGTAATACACAATTCTTCAACATGATATGTTCTACCATTACTTAACTTATATTTATTATTAGGTTCACAACTAACTATAGTAAAAGGACCTAAAAATCTAGCATTAGTTTTATGTCTTTCAGCTTTACTATTTTTTAAATAAGCTGTATCACCAACTTTAAAACTCTTTGAAGGTTTCATTTTACTATTAATAAACTCATTTCTATCACGTTTATTTTTCTTTAAAACATCATGAATATTTTTATTCAAATCAGAAACAAATTGTTTTTGCTGACATGTATATATTTGTATAGCAACTCGTAAATTATCAAAATTTCGAAGTTGTGGTTTTCTTCCAAAGTGTACTTCAAAAGGTGTCATGTTAATTGAAGAATGTGTTGTGTTATTATAAGCATGTGTTATATAGAAAATCTTTTGATTTCTATCTAAATCCGAGTTTCTTTGTAATCGAAATAGCTCTTGGATAGTGTTATGTAATCTTTCAACATCAGAATTTGATTTATGATGTTGTGGAGATGTAGTATGATTAATAATATTATAGGTTTGAAATAATTCTGATATGATTTCTGAACAAAATGATTGTTCTCCATCATGAACTATCTTTTTAGGAGTACCGATCATAGCGAAGATTTCCGATAAAGTATCACATACTTTAGTTTTTTCACTTGGCTTTATGATAGCATATTTAGAAAACTTATCTATAAGAGTTAAATACCATTGTCTTTCTAAAGACATAAAATCTATATGCCAAATTTCCATTGGCTCATGAGGCGTTTCCGTTTCTAATGATAAAATAGTGTGAGGATGTCTGTTATATTTTTCCTTTTGACATGGCTCACATTTTAATATAAATTTCTTAATTTGTTTACGCATATTCTCCCAATAATATTTTTCTTTAAGTTGTTTATAAACACTTTCAATTCCATGATGTCTATTATTTTGTAAGTGACATTCTTTAATTATTTTCAATTGTTCTTCTTTTTCAGAAATTTCAACTTATGTCTTAGTATATCTAACTGGTTTAAATTTGGAATGATCAAAGCATTTACGATAAACTTCAGAAATTTTATAATATAAATCATCATTAGGAATAATAAATGCATATCTTTCATGTGACAAATACTCTAACATAAATTCTTTAATAGAATCTTCTTCTTCTCCCGGTGGTATATAGAAGTACCAAATACCATCGTTAAAGGTGGCTTTTTTATAAGGCGCTACCTCAAAAACTACACGTCGTAACCGTTTAGAAGGATAAGAATGAATTATTGGAATACCATCATCACTATCCTGCTGATTAGAATGGACAGTTGCATGACTGGTACTTGCAATAGAATTACTGTTAGAATTTATCTCTAAAGATTGAACTGCATATGAAGTTCCTGCTCTTACATCTAATGAGTCATTGGATGTATGATGAATCTCGACACGACTAAGGGCATCAGCTACATGATTATCTTTACCCTTTACATGCTCTATCGTAAAATCGTAATCTTGTAATTTTAATTTCCATCGAGTTAATCTCTGATTAGGCTCCTTTAATTTAGATAACCATATTAGAGCTTTATGGTCAGTTCGCAATATAAACTTGCGACCATAGATATAAGGTCTAAACTGATTAACAGCCCAAAGAATTCCTAGCAATTCTTTCTCTGTTGTATTATATTTACTTTCTGCTTCACTAAGTGTTCTTGAAGCATAAGCTATAGGATGGTTACTTTGACTAAGTACTGCACCTAACGCTATATCGGAAGCATCAGTTGTTATAACAAATGTTTTATTAAAATCAGGGAATGCTAAAACTGGGGCATTCATAAGTAAATGCTTACATGTTGCTATTGCTTCTAAATAAGACTTACTATTAATATCTATAACAGCATCTTTTTTAGTGGCTTGAGTTAAAGGTTTTATAATTTTACTTAGATTTGGAACAAACTTTCTATAGTATCCTATTAATCCTAGAAAACCTCATAGTTCTTTTAAGTTTTTTGGAATTGGAAACTTTTGGATAGCTTCTAACTTTTTTTGATTTGGCTTAAGACCGTCTTTATTTAAGATATGACCTAAAAATTCAACCTCAGTTTTCATAAATTCACACTTATTTTTATTTATTTTAAGATTTGCTCGACGTAATGCTTCAAATACTTGTTGAAGTTTATTTATATGATCTTGTTTATTTTTTGCATATATAATTATATCATCTAGATAAACTAAACAAACGTTTTTATTGATTTCTTCTTTTAACACACTATTCATCATTCTTTGAAATGTGGCGGGCGCATTTTTTAAGCCAAAAGGCATTCGTAAGAATTCATAATGACCATCTGGTGTACTAAAGCTAGTTCGTTCAATAGAATCATCATCCATTAAAATTTGATGATAACCAGAAGTTAGATCTAAAGTTGTAAAATAATTATTACCTTGTAATTTTGAAAATAATTCTTCTATATTAGGTAAAGGAAATTTATCTGATTTAGTTTTCTCATTTAACTTGCGATAATCAATAACCATTCTCCATTTTTGTATACCAGATTGATCTATCTTTTTTGGAATGAGGTTAACTGGTGAAGCCCACGGTGATTCAGAATGTCTTATGATTTTTTCCGTTAACATTTTATCTATTTGTTTTCTAATTTCTTCTAATTGAACTTGTGGTAGTCTATAAGGACGTTGATATATAGGATCATTATCTATTAAATTGATATGATGTTTAATTTTAGTTGTAGCACTATTAGTTACATCTTCAGTAAATAAATCTTTATAAGTTTCACATAAATCCTGCACATTTAGTTCATTATCTTCTGTCATATGGAAAATTAAGAGTTCCCTATCTGGCATAGATAATTTACGTTCTTTTAAATCGATACTTGCATTTATCTGTTCAATCATTTCAGTTCCCATAAGAATATCATATTTATCACTGAATTTAAAAATATAAAACTTCATTTTACCGTTATCTTTTCCAAAGTATTTACACCAATAGGGTGTTTCTATAACACCATCGTGTCTTGTAGTACCATGAGAAGTTCGAACAATAAAACTTTCATTTCTAAAAAATTCAGGAAAATATTTTTTTTGTGCTTCAGGAGTTATAAATGATCTTTGACTACCTGTATCTATCAGTATTTTAAGTTTAGGATTGTTGGTTTCAAAATATGGTAAATAAGATTTTATGTGATTAAAATTTATGACTTGGGGTCTTGATTCTCGACTAGTTGAAAATTTTCCTGCACATCATTATTTTCGCAAGGCATGTACGTGCACAATAATGGCAATGATTATTATAATACGTATCGTTATAAAAATCAAACGGAGAAGACTCAGGCTCACCTGAAATATCTGGCTGTGATTCTATTTGAGGTTCAGGCTGATGAAACACTTCTTCCGCTACATAACCACGACCTATATTCACTTGATTACCACGCACCGGAATATTAACGCGCGGAGGTAACGAACGCATGGTAACGTCTTCATCATGCGGTGACTTTGGTTGCACTGTCTGTCTTTGTTTAAAGAAGCTATGTTGCTGTTTATTGAAAGGTGTATTTGGATTAGGTTGCCATGGGTATCGTGTGTGATACTGACCCGAAACGACCTTTTGTGTAGCTGGGTTATGAAAGTGCTGTCTTAATGGTGCATTGTGTTTGAATTGCTGCGGTAAGTATGCATTGTGATTGTGATTGAATTGAGGATGGCTAGAGTTTTGAATTGTTTTAGGTGTAGGAAGTACATTGGAAAATTTTTGTTTATTATTTTCAAATCTACCTTCAGCTTCCAACTATAGTATTTTTTTACAGTTTCATTGAAGTTACAGTTACTCACAAATATTTGGTCATGATAAGGCAATGAGTTTTTTAATGTATTCTGAGCCGTATTTATATAGGGCTCCATGACTTCATCTACCAAATTTATATTTCTATATTTATCTTGCAATTTACTCTGAATATAAAAGAGTTTTTGTTTTAATTCAAATACTAATTCTTTAAAAGTACTCTTTTTTTTAACATTCGATAATTCTACCAATAGAGTATTAAATTCCCTATTGTCTCCACATTCGGCTTTCAGAGAACCCTCTATAAGATCCCAATTGAATCTATGGTTTACCATAGACACAATCTGAGCAGCTCTTCCTGTCAGTCGTGTTAATAATACCATTACATTTTGTGGAGTCGGACCTCCAACAATATCCAAAAAATTCTTAGCAGAACTAATATAGGTATATATCCCATTTGCATCACCATCATATTTGGGTACAAAATTAACTAACTTTAAAGGATCCATCGGTGACATCACCTGACCCACACGACCCTCACCTGTAGTGGTTGGGGTGGTCATTCCACTTATAACTACTACACAAATATGAAAATGACAGAAAATTAGGAATAAAGGATATGCGGTGGCTACTTACAGCTGACCGATGACGATGATTGCCCTTATTAGTCCTTTCATTAATAAAGTTTTTTCAGCTTCTTCGTTTCTTCTTGACAGATTTATTTATTTGGTCCCCAGGCTTCGAAGACTTGAAAATCACCAAATTCAGATTATTTGCACTCGAGAATTTGTTGGCCTAAGCCCCACGTTGGGCGCCAGTCAAAATATTTAAAACGCGAAACTATTTAAAAAAAACTTTATTTTATAAAAATTAGTTTTTTTACAAAAACCTTAAAGATACTGGTAGCTAGTGGATGAATGACAGCAATTTCCAAGTTTCCTGGGTTTATATAGGCCGCTGTTGCTGGCCGTTGCACCTCCGACGGTGGTCCGACGAACAATCGAAGATTGAGGAAATGACCTATTGTTCTTGAATATGCTTCTCAGAAGTAGTTGTCCAAGGAGCGAATTTATAATAGGTGTCCGCTAGTTGACTCACGAGAAATATAAAAAAAAAAACAATAGAGAATATGCACGTTTTTTTATTTTCTTAATAAAATCCTTATTAACCACAGTAAACAAATCTGAAAGTATTTATCTTATACTTTTAAACGAGCAAGTCTTGTATTTATATCTATATAAATTTCTTTGATCTCAAAAACGGCTCTAACAAATTTCGCTGAAAATGGGTATATGGGAGTTTTCGGGGGTAAAGATCTAGATTAGTCTTATGTTTGGGAAAACACGTGTTTTCGAGTTTTCATGCGTTTTTCTTTCCACGCAGAATATGGTCGCTAATTTCGTCGCACCGGCCGCTATCCGTTTTGGCTCAGCATTTAAGATGCGGACCGCTAGAAAGAGTGTTACGGGTTCGAATTCCACTCGGTGACTTACTTTTATTTTTTTTATGTTCAAATTTATTTATAACTTTTTATTGTTTTTAGACAAGTTTAAAAAAAATTAATTAATGTTTGAGATGTAACCGCAAGTCGCCCAGGTACTAAAATATCTTAATCAGCGACGAACTTGTGACACTTACTTTAAAGTTTCGATTAGAAAGTGAAGTCCGATATGGGCTGGTGACGCCAAAGTCCATGTCGTCTATACATTTGCCATAGAAAATAGAGTTTTTTTTAAAAATTGAAATAGACATATTATCGTAAAATCGTTATATCTCATTCGTTTTCCAATCAATTTTTATTCTGTTTTTACTGTTACTTCTTTAATTTTGAATATTTATGGATAAACTGGTGAGATGACACATATTTTTTTCATGCATATTCCCTATTATGTTTATCGATGCACTACTACTGGCTGATAACACATAGACATAGGTATAGCCCGATATTTCCCCACGACGGCGGATGGGAATAAAATCCCGAACATAATTCGCGCTCTGCATTTCTATGGATTCCCGGAGTCCGGAGATCGGAAGACTTATTGAGATTCAGGCTTACCAGAGTTAAATCTTTCACGTGCATCTTTTGAGATACTCTATTTCTAGTCTATTGATGTATCTATAACTTTTCTTTCTAAAATTTAGTTGGAGTAGGTATTTTTTTTTAAATTTTTTTTTTCTTAGAAGCACATATTACATTTATGTTCCTGTTTAAGTTTCCCACTGCCGTCACTAAATAATTAAAAAATACAAAATTATTCTCACAGTTAAGACACGTATTTATTTCTGTAGTTAGTTATGTCTTCAAAGTATTTACTGTCCTTGAGGCGTAAGCTCAGTTTTGCATTTGTGTGAGTGAGCGCCATGTTATATATGTTTTATTAGAAATAAATTAATCATTTTGATTATTTAAAAAAAATACAAGTTATTGCTGCGTTGACTTATTTTTATTATTCTCCTCTGTCTTCATAAAATATTTATATTATTTTGTAACCCCTTTGGGTCTTTTTACTCCGGTCCTTTGAGAGGCTTGCGTGAGAATACAAATCCAATACGTAGAGACCCTTTGGAGAAGTTGTTTTCATGTGGCGTTCCAGCCAAAACCCATTTCTGGATATTTCTCCGAAGGTGTACCACGGCAGATTTCGGCAGAAGAAAAATCTATTGCAACAAAAAAGGGAAGGTTTATTGGTTATGGAATGACTTTGGGATGGATTGTGGCTGGGTAATTATGTTAAATTATATTCTTAAATTATGAATGTTAGTTTATTTGACTAATAATTTAAAAACAACAACACTGGAACATCAAGCTGCTAGTGAAATCAAAGCTGAAGGTGAAAGCGAAAAGTACGCGGCAGGAAAACTACGTTTGCAAAGCATAGCTTACGTGTCGAGAGATGTAGGTCTCTGCAAATATGAAGATCCATGATTGATTAGTGTAGGTAGTATGAAGCGCTGAGTGTTGTCTGAGTTTATCGAGTACAGACAGACAGACAGACGAGTGTAGTGCCGCGTCTCAGGTCAAGTTTCAAAAACAACTATAAACCGGTGCGGGCCGTGCCGTGCCTCAGACCGATGGCTCACCTTACCTACACTATTACTGTGTGCACTCTCACAAATGCAAAGTTGAGCTTACATTTCGAGATCTGTACATCTCTACAAGTGTAAGGAACTCTACGATTGATTAATGTGGGTAGTATGGGGCGCTGAGTGTTGTCTGAGTTTATCGAGAACAGATAGACAGAAAGACAGATATTTACATTTGAGAAGTATATTTGAGAAGCATTTGATGATATTAAGTATAACTTTATACTGGATTGAAAACTTTTTCTACATACTCAATTTCATAATTTTGATCCTTATAATATGCTAAAACCTCTCTGAAATTTAATTATACTTATCTCAATATCTTAATGTATAATGATTAAAATTGTTAAAGATACCATCAGGGCGGCAAAACGGCCCTTACTCTTTCGCAATACGGGTTAAATTTACAAAATATTAAAATGTGTATTAAAGCATAATCCCTAGTAATTACGTCTATTATATGTCACTAATGCCATTAGAGGCTGTTAAGGGCAGGCCTAAACAAACACTGTTGTTGGTTTTGCGTGATCGGCCCAAGGCAAGTGGCTTAAGATTTATAAATACTAAGTTTGTCGAACGCTAATTTATATCAAATATGTGGGGATAATGGGTTGGGTCGAAGATTGATGTCCCAAAACTTGAATGGTTATGATGGCAGATGTAAGGGCTTTGTTTATATGCTTGAGAATTTTCCGAAAGTAACGTACTTACGATGCTATGACGCGTGTAAATTGTTTGCTTTTTTAAATAATTTATTCTTAATTCAAATTAAAAAAAATTACTCCTTTTTTTGTAACATTGCCCTGACAAACTAAAACGTTTAATTTAAATTAAAAAATATGGCAATATTGAAAAAGCAAAAAATCATTCCTTTGATGTGTAAAAGGATTGCAGAATAGCATGGCAGTTAGAGCGCTTGCAAAAAGTTTATCACAAAAATAAAATTCTTAAAATGTTTAAAATGTTTTTCGAACAAAACTGCTGCAGGCTGATACTAGGAATAAATAAAATATTTACACGCATTCGAAAAATCGAAACTTGAAAATCTTTCACCAACGACATCAAAAATACAGATTTTCGGTATGCGGGTTACACACAAATTCAATACCTACTCGGTATTTATTTGTCACCTTAACGATTTCATAACATACAAACAAAGCATTATCAATCCTTTAATGGTAATAAAAAGTGAGTAATTAAATGAGTAAAAACGGTTACTCTCTATCTGGCAGAATCTTGATGCTCCGAATTTTATTCGGCGTGACACACTTGGCAGAATCTTATTTAAAAGAACATTTCAAATGCATAAAAAATATTTAATTTATTGTTTGTACTACCAACTATTTCTCAATAGGACCGACGAGAGCTTGACTCTTAAAAATGAAAACTTTTTACCAAACATCAAATAAATAAAACATAAGTACTGCAATAAAGTTATCTGGTTTTTGATATTCCATCCCTTCCAAATCTTTACAGTCAGTTTTAAAATTAAATACGACGCCGCCCTATAAATAGGATTTTTATTAAAGTCGGTCCTTTTGTCAAAATCTCATTGTAAATTCAATATTTGTCACGAGATCTGAATTGAATACCTCCACCTTTCTTTTGTGCCATTGTTGTTAAACGAACAATAAAGATATCTTCGGGGACCATTCCCGGGTCTTACAATAGTTTGGAGTGAGCGAATTGAAATCCTTATGATAATAGTGTTGATATTTTGGACCGTTAATTATGTTTATTTACCAGATTAATAATCTGTTGTGGGCACTTCAATGGATAATACTTGAATTTTATATTCTGAGAAAATGTACATATATTATTATTATGAATATCATCAACAGGTATTTTTACCCCTCTCTATACTACCAGAGCCATACTTGGTCAAAGCAGCCCGAGGGATAGGCCCACACTCTCCTCGCTAGCCAGGTGGGTTGCACAGATCTCATTGATGTTTGTAAGATTTGTTTAGCTTGTATTTCCTAAGTTCTCCCACCTTCTATCATCCACGGGAGGACTTGGAGTGGCCCTATTATACTCTGCCAGAAATCACATATTTAATATATAATCACGGCATATTTAATCACGATAGCTATAGCATAATAAAATAAATATAAAAATAAAGAAACCCATAGAAAACCATACAAATTGCTCTGGCAGCTGGACACTTAAGTATGGAAATGCCATTTTTTTTTGTTCCTTTACTTTGTTTTAAATTCTATTGTACTATAGTGACCTAATAGCCCGTGGTTCGATTTATTATGGGTATGTCCCTTTTACGTTGTATATTATAATAAATATATAGATCGAGTAAAATCACAGTCGACAGGTGCAAAAAATAACAAAATCCAAACGCACATAGAATTAATTTTTTTATATGCACCGGTCTAGAATCTCGAAAAATATTGTCCGTTAGGTCTGTTACACTACACATCTTCATACTATAAAGGACAAAACTGGCCTCTCAGAAAAAGTTGATGATACTGACATATTATTAGATTAGTTTCAATCGACATAAACGTATTTAATCCCAATACATATTGATTCACGTGATAGATTGATGTGTTCTCCCTTCTCGCTCACTACGACCGTAAGTCAGTTTCAGTAACTTTCGAAGTTTCGAGGAATCCAATTTAATTAATTCCGCACGTAAATTCAGTACCAGTAAATACTTTTTGGTAGACCTTCTAGAATTGACCACGTATACTTTGAATTTCAGAATTATAAAAAAAACAATCTGTGCTATTACGAGACTTACCGCGAAACTCTTAAATCATATAAAAAATAATCATTAATTATGACCTGCTTCATATACCTACTTAACCTACCTGCAATCTTATAATTGAAACCAAAATTAACTTATACGGGTTAAATTAATGCGAGAATGTAAAGCTTGTTTACGTACTTTTGCGAAAAACGGCCACTTTTGGCTAATGTCCGTAGAAAAGCTTCACGTGATCACCTTAAACCACAAACAGCAGTTCATAAAATAGTTTCTAATGTAATCTAATTTTGATTTTAGTTTGATCAAGAAACAATTATAAATAATATCTCCGTTTCTTTCCAAATAATATATTTCAAATGGCGGAAGCCCTGGAACCCGGAAAATTCATGTATCCCTAACAAGTTACAAGTGTTACAACGCAATTTGTCAAAAGACTAAAAAACATATCTTCCTTCGTCTTTTACGTCTTTAAATTTACAGGAAAACTTAAATTTGTAAGATTAGCATGTAGCATAATGATAAAAAATGGGAATCATTAACAGAGGTGTCTAGACTATTATTCCTTTGATTGATTTCCAAAAATGTGTCCGGGCTCTTATTATTATATGGCCGTTATCAAGACATGTTAGATGCCTTTAGGCAGTGTGAAAAATATAACACTAATGTGACACACGCAAAGCTATGCATTTAATTCTTCTTCTTATATTTAAGAGCTGGGCTCTTGTCGGTGGAGTGCTTTCCATGTCTCTGTTCCTTAGTCTGAATTGAAATAGTAATCATAACTTCATACACCATAGCAAACATTCGATTTTGTCAGTTTTAATCTATTTTATCTGCAATGTTACCATTTATCGTAGTCGCATATTCCGCAGGCCGCTTCGCTCGGGTCGGCCCCGTATCTATCGTGTTTCGAATAGTTTCGCCGTTAATTCAGTTACCTGCCCCAATTCAATACTTTTTGTTTGGCAGCTGTTACCATTACAGTAGATTTAACAATTTCAGCTCATCATCAACTCACATTGAGTTGGAAACGCTTACAAAGTTTGTATTTCAACTGATTTGTTTACGTTTACGATAAAATATTTTGTTTTTCAGGTTCTGTATTGAGCAAGGAACCTTTATAGTTTCGACATGTCTGTTTGTCTGTCTGACTGATTGGTGGTTGATTGACATATCAACGCACAGTCCAAACCGCATGGTCTAGAGACTCCAAATTTGGTACATATAGGTTCCTTATGAGGTCTAGAGGTGCATGAAAGGATTTTTCAAAACTTACCTCCAAGGGTCACCCCCTTCGGGGGTCCAAATTTTGTATGGAGAAACAAGATTAGATAGATTATCTTATACCTTTAAACGAGCAATTCTTGTATGTATATATATTTATTTATAAATTTCTGTGATCTCGAAAACGGTTCTAACGATTTCGCAGAAAATTTGTATATGGGGGTTTTCGGGGGTAAACTATCGATCTAGATTAGTTTTATGTTTGGGAAAACGCGTGTTTTCGAGTTTTCATGCGTTTTTCTTTTCACGCAGAATATGGCCGCTAATTTCGTCGCGCCGACCGCCTTGATTTTAGCTCAGTGGTTAAGGATACCGACCGCTAGAAAAAGTGTTACAGGTTCGAATCCCACTCGGTGACTTACTTTTTTTATGTTTAAGTTTATATATAATTTTTTATTTTGCATTGTTTTTAGACAAGTTTAAAAAAATTTGTTAATGTTTGAGATGTAACCGAGCAAAGCTCGGTCGCCCAGGTACTTTTATTCTAAACTTCGCAGGCGTTCTCCTGGCGGTAAATAAGGATTTATCAAAATTCAATCCCTATAGGAATGAAATGAGGTGATCTACTACCTAGGCAAAAGCGACAAGAGGTGCGAGACGGGGGAAATCATCGGGAAATCTTCTGCATCCAATAATTAGTACAAGTCAAAGCATTTCAAGTGCAGCAAGACAGTGATCTTCTGTTTGCTTTTCATCAAAAATGCAACAAATCGTAAGTATCTACAATATTATGTGTATGAGTACATAGAAACTTACCTCTATTTACGTTCCTTAATTATTCGTTAGTTAACTATTTCATGTTAACTAACGAATAATATTAAGGATTACTTAATTCATAAACATCATGAAAAATTCTATATACAGATTCTAATATATATGTTACGGGCAACTTGAGAAGTCTGGTCCCTATGAATAGTGATCGGCCTGTATACATAATGCCCATGGGCAATTTGATTAAAAATTCATGCCTAATCACTTTTCCCGGTAAGTAAATAAGGGCAAATACGTTTTGTGCAAAATAAAAAAAAAATGGAATGAAGTGTTTTTGTTTATTAATGTTATTAAACTTCGAAATTCTTATAGAAAGAAACATAACAAACTATTTTACATAATAGTACAAAAGAAATTAAACAATTTAACGCAATGACATAGGTAAGTAAGTAGTTACATTACTTATATATTTATAAAATTTTGAGCAAAATGATAAAACACGTAAAAAGTGTTTTTGTTTATCAACGAAATTAAACTTGAAACATTCTTTTAGTAAGGAACAAAAAAAACTATTTACCACGTCGCACGAGCGTATTAATCAAAATGAACGACTTACGAGTAGTAGTGAACCGCCCAGTCCAAGTGATTAATTCAATCTATTGCTTACGTAGATTTTTTAAATAGACCACTGGCTGTCGGGTATTATAAAATGGACTGGTCTAAGTAATTAAAATACTTAAATTTATCAAATAGCCCGATGCTCTTGGGAACTATACATAATACTCGGCCCTTATTAATACGGCCCTGTTTATTACGTTGCCCGTAACATAAATTGACGTTAAAATAATCTTTTGCAGGCAGTCAATATGAATTAAATAGGCACTATATAGATTGCAAGTCGAGGCTTTGCATCTGAATGATATAGAGGCGACTATTTGAACCAGATCTGTTCAGGGAGGGACAATGTTTGTACCGCGTATTCTGTTTATATCAAACGATCATCCGTTTGAATTCAAAAGGCTCCAGTTTTCCCTGAAGGTAAACTTTGCCATGACTATAAATAGGCCTATGACAGGACTGTTTTTCCCACAGTCAATTCTATGTGGCGTACTTATTTCATCGGCACGTTCCCCTCGGGACTACCAGAAGAGTTTGATGAAAATCTTTGATCCTTATTTTTGCAAAAACTAATGAAATGCAACAGTTTTGCCAGTTTCCAAATTGTATACTGACTTTTGTTCATCTGTTAATGAATCACAATAGTTATTACTATACTACGGACTACTGACCAACCTCTCAAAAGCTAACAAATCGGCCATAGAACTTCCATCCCAGACAATAATCTAAATATAAAAAAGGCAAAGGTGACTGCTCTATCAACGGATAGAAGATGGAAAAGGAATCAAAATAGTGAAGGGTTGCTAGCCGCATTGCCTATTACCATGATTCAAATCTCGCCTATTCCCTCGATCGGCTCTTACGATCTGCGCAGGAAGAGAAGCAGCTGGTACATTCTACGTTTTTTCTTTTCTCCCAGACCAGCATGAAAGCTTTTGAAGAAATTTCTTTTAAGTTATTGTATAATAGGTACGGGATTTTTACATCTCTACTAGACTTATTCCAACTAGCCGCGTCCGGCATCCAATGGGAAATCAAAACGCTTGTCCTGTAAGCCAGACAGTATTACAGTAATAGTTTAGCTTTGTTAAACAATCACTTAGCTTACCTACATAACTAAAAGTTATAGCGAATTATTATCATCTTGGTGATGATATTGCCATGTGGTTTTCGAAAGTGTAGAATAGGATCACTCCAAGTTTTCCAGTGGATGTCGTAGGCGACTTAAGAAATACAAGGTGAACAAAGCTTAGAAAACATTAATGAGACTTCTCCAACCCGTTTGGCCAGCGTGGAGAGTGTCGGCCAAACCCTCCGTACCTAATACTGTGGACAAGTATGGCTCTAGTAGTGCGGATAGGGTCGTGCTCCTGCAATGGAGACTAGAAGGACCTGATGATGATGATGATCTTGGTAATAAAGCAAGAAGTCATAATAGGTGAGTCTTAAAACACTAGAGTCATTGGGTCAGACGCGCCTGCTGGGATATTAAAACGCATTTTCTGAAGTAAGAAGTTACGGAAAATTTTGTAGTATTATAAAACTCGTTTGAAAAGAAAATCAAAGATTTATTACGACTAAAACTGGATAATAAAGCAAAAAGACACAATATATGAGTGTCGAAGCACTAGATAGTCATTGGAGCAGACGCGTCCGGTGGGAAATCAAAACGCATTTCCTAAAATAAAAGTTAAGTGCCCCCATTTGGAAGAAAACGGAGATATGACTTAAAATTGTGTCTTGATCAAGTCCTAGATAACCCTTCAAACAATTTTAAGAACTACTGTTTATAGAATATAGTGAGAACGAGAAGCTTTCTTACGCACATTAGCTAAAAGTGGCCGTTTTTCGCAAATTTGCGTAGAAAAACTTCACGTTTTCACTTTATACTATAAACAATAGTTTGAATGGATAAACCTTCTATCTATGGCTTGATCAAGACACAATTTTAAATGATATCTCCGTTTTCTTTCAAATGGGGACAGCACTGGTTTCCGGAAAATTCAGGTAGACCCTTAGTAGTAGTATTTTACAATATGTAAAGAAAACCTTGTTTGATCGGAAAAAGGCATATCAGAGCCTAAAAGACAAGTAAAAAAAAAACATTTTTGTTATAGGTAAAATAGTAAGTTGGAACAAAAAAAAAATGAAAAATGTAAAAATAAGTCGAACATAGTTGCTATGAATAAATCATCGTTTTCTAGATCTTTAGAAATAATTAACAAAATTTCTCCAAAATCAGGCAAATTTACTGAAAATGACAACACCGTCTCATTCTGAAGTGCGGGCAACGACTGTCGGTCAGCTCCTTTGTGCTGGCAGTTGAGCGTTTACTTCCACACCCTGAGTTGCCATGTAAGTTGCAATTTAAAATTTAATTGAATCTTATTCATAATAGGGGTAAATTTTGGAAATTCTCTGGCGAAAACCGTTAAACAGAACTTAATGCAAGCTACCCAACAGGACCATCACGGATCTAACACGTTTCTTTTATAGCTCGTTTTTATATTGTACTAGCTATACCCGCGGGCTTCGCTCCCCGTGGGAATTTCGGGGTAAAGAGTACCCTATGTCCTTTCCCAAGTCTCAAACTATATCCATACCAAATTTCATCCAATTCGGTTCAGTAGTTTAAGCGTGAAGAGGTACCTAACAAAAAACAAACAAATAATACAAACTTACTTTCGCATTTATAATATTAGTAGGAAGTAGGATAGGATAGGATAGCTCGTTTAAAATTAAATCAAACATTTATTTTGACTTCATACATCTTGGTAAAGCAAGAGTCGAAGCACTAGCTAGTCACTGGGCCGGACGCGTCCGGTGGGAAATCAAAACGCTTGGCCTAAAGCCGGACAATACAGCGACAGCTCGTTTAGTAGTTTAGTGCTGTCGTACAAAATTATAAATAGCCAGGTATTGTTATATAAGTTATATTTATTTATTTGTTTGTTTTTTTTATATTTTATAATTTAGCTGCTTCTTTTTCCGTGCAGATCGTAGAACCTGATCCAGGGAATAGGCCAGAATCTGAATCATGTCAACAGGCGATGTAGCTGGTAACCCATCACTATTCTGATTTCCTTATTCTTCCCTCACAACCACCATGACACTAAACGTCTTTAGGCACAGAATAAATAGTAGTTGTCTAATAAAATAGATTGATGTTAAACCTTTTTGTTGGTCTATTTTCTATGATCAAAAAGAAGTAATTGTGATAGGAAAATTTTACGTCACTCGAAATAAAATTCAGTGCAACAAAAGATGTAAAGAGTTGTTTTATTAAAAATATATTAGAAACAAGAGTCAAAAGAAAGCACCGAGTGGCTGGGATGAACTTTCTTCATGGTCCTTCGAGCCGGATTAATAAAAAACCAGCGATCTAGGAAAATCGCAACAGAAGTCGCGTCAAGTTTGCGACCCTGTGTTTTTAGTGTTTTAGGTGCGACGGCAATTTATTGTGTGTATAATCGCCGGCACGGCATTGAGGAGCCGTACTCGCTGCGGGATTCAGTAAGACCCTATTTACCGAACACATTGGTAAAGCAAAATCACGGATAACATTACTGATTACATAGATAGTCTTCACGTCGAGATATTGCTGCCCAGTGAGTTTACGGTAGGAGAGTGTTCTGTGTACCTACAGTTGAATGTGAATAAACCTAACAGTAGTATCGTGAGTTTTGAACATTTTTTCAAAATAACATTTTATTTCTAAATTATTCTGTAGTAGATAGTATTTTGTTTCGAACATGGCATCATTGATCAAAAGTCAACTTGGTTATAAAAAAATATTAGACAAGGCTTACCAGAATTTTAAAAAGTCTCCTAAAGATCGTTTAGCCCGGGAATCTTACATTCAGACCAGGCTAGACAATCTGGAAACCCAATGGCTTGTAGTTGCTGAGACTCATCGAAAGTTATGTTCCGAAGTGACAGATGCCTTGTTGGAAGACAAATATTTTCAAAATGAGATGTATGAAGAAATGGAGGAATTGTACATGATATACAAGGCCGATCTTGTCGATTTATTAAACGGCTTCAAAAGCTCAACTCATTCAATTTCTCAAATACACTCAACACCAAAAAATGATTTCAATGTAAAACTGCCAAAAATTTCTATCCCTTCTTTTTCTGGAATTTATTCCGAATGGTGTACTTTCCGTGATTTATACGTATCCCTGATTCATTCAAACCCTTCAATAGATGACGTCCAGAAGATGCATTATCTGAAAAGCCATCTTTCGGGTGAGGCAGAGCAACTGCTGAGGCATGTTCCAATTACTGCTGCATCTTACCATGAGTCGTGGTCGCTTCTAAATAACAGGTATAACAATAAGAAATACCTGGCCAACTGTTTATTGAAGAGGTTTATGGACCAGAGTGCTGTAGCAAAGGAGTCATGTAGCGCTTTAAAAAGTTTGTTAGATGTTACCAACGATACTTTAAATGGGTTAAAAAATTTAGGGATTCAAGTCGATTCATGGGATATTATGATCATTTATGTAATCTATTCTAAAATGGATGTACAATCTCGCAAGCAATGGGAGGAGAAAGTAAGTGCGTGTGACGACTTGCCTTCTCTGGAACTGGGCGGGACACCTGGCTCGAAGGAACGATGGTAGGTGGAGTAAGGCCGTCACCGAGTGGTATCCTAGAAATGGGAAACGTAGTGTGGGACGTCCGTTGGCTAGGTGGGTTGACGATGTCAGACAGGTTGCTGGAAAGAACTGGATCGCGACTGCAAGGGATAGAACAAGATGGCGCAGACAGAGGGAGGCTTATGCCCAGCAGTGGGTCCCTGATAGCTGACGATGATGATGATGATGAACCAAGTTGACTTTTGATCAATGATGCCATGTTCGAAACAAAATACTATCTACTACAGAATAATTTAGAAATAAAATGTTATTTTGAAAAAATGTTCAAAACTCACGATACTACTGTTAGGTTTATTCACATTCAACTGTAGGTACACAGAACACTCTCCTACCGTAAACTCACTGGGCAGCAATATCTCGACGTGAAGACTATCTATGTAATCAGTAATGTTATCCGTGATTTTGCTTTACCAATGTGTTCGGTAAATAGGGTCTTACTGAATCCCGCAGCGAGTACGGCTCCTCAATGCCGTGCCGGCGATTATACACACAATAAATTGCCGTCGCACCTAAAACACTAAAAACACAGGGTCGCAAACTTGACGCGACTTCTGTTGCGATTTTCCTAGATCGCTGGTTTTTTATTAATCCGGCTCGAAGGACCATGAAGAAAGTTCATCCCAGCCACTCGGTGCTTTCTTTTGACTCTTGTTTCTAATATATTTTTAATAAAACAACTCTTTACATCTTTTGTTGCACTGAATTTTATTTCGAGTGACGTAAAATTTTCCTATCACAATTACTTCTTTTTGATCATAGAAAATAGACCAACAAAAAGGTTTAACATCAATCTATTTTATTAGACAACTACTATTTATTCTGTGCCTAAAGACGTTTAGTGTCATGGTGGTTGTGAGGGAAGAATAAGGAAATCAGAATAGTGATGGGTTACCAGCTACATCGCCTGTTGACATGATTCAGATTCTGGCCTATTCCCTGGATCAGGTTCTACGATCTGCACGGAAAAAGAAGCAGCTAAATTATAAAATATAAAAAAAACAAACAAATAAATAAATATAACTTATATAACAATACCTGGCTATTTATAATTTTGTACGACAGCACTAAACTACTAAACGAGCTGTCGCTGTATTGTCCGGCTTTAGGCCAAGCGTTTTGATTTCCCACCGGACGCGTCCGGCCCAGTGACTAGCTAGTGCTTCGACTCTTGCTTTACCAAGATGTATGAAGTCAAAATAAATGTTTGATTTAATTTTAAACGAGCTATCCTATCCTATCCTACTTCCTACTAATATTATAAATGCGAAAGTAAGTTTGTATTATTTGTTTGTTTTTTGTTAGGTACCTCTTCACGCTTAAACTACTGAACCGAATTGGATGAAATTTGGTATGGATATAGTTTGAGACTTGGGAAAGGACATAGGGTACTCTTTACCCCGAAATTCCCACGGGGAGCGAAGCCCGCGGGTATAGCTAGTACAATATAAAAACGAGCTATAAAAGAAACGTGTTAGATCCGTGATGGTCCTGTTGGGTAGCTTGCATTAAGTTCTGTTTAACGGTTTTCGCCAGAGAATTTTCAAAATTTACCCCTATTATGAATAAGATTCAATTAAATTTTAAATTGCAACTTACATGGCAACTCAGGGTGTGGAAGTAAACGCTCAACTGCCAGCATAAAGGAGCTGACCGACAGTCGTTGCCCGCACTTCAGAATGAGACGGTGTTGTCATTTTCAGTAAATTTGCCTGATTTTGGAGAAATTTTGTTAATTATTTCTAAAGATCTAGAAAACGATGATTTATTCATAGCAACTATGTTCGACTTATTTTTACATTTTTCATTTTTTTTTTGTTCCAACTTACTATTTTACCTATAACAAAAATGTTTTTTTTTACTTGTCTTTTAGGCTCTGATATGCCTTTTTCCGATCAGACAAGGTTTTCTTTACATATTGTAAAATACTACTACTAAGGGTCTACCTGAATTTTCCGGAAACCAGTGCTGTCCCCATTTGAAAGAAAACGGAGATATCATTTAAAATTGTGTCTTGATCAAGCCATAGATAGAAGGTTTATCCATTCAAACTATTGTTTATAGTATAAAGTGAAAACGTGAAGTTTTTCTACGCAAATTTGCGAAAAACGGCCACTTTCAGCTAATGTGCGTAAGAAAGCTTCTCGTTCTCACTATATTCTATAAAAAGTATTTCTTAAAATTGTTTGAAGGGTTATCTAGGACTTGATCAAGACACAATTTTAAGTCATCGTTTTCTTTCAAATGGGGGCACTTAACTTTTATTTTAGGAAATGCGTTTTGATTTCCCACCGGACGCGTCTGCTCCATTGACTATCTAGTGCTTCGACACTCATATATTGTGTCTTTTTGCTTTATTACCTAGTTTTAGTCGAAATAAATCTTTGATTTTCTTTTCAAACGAGTTTTATAAGGGGTTGCCAAGATATGGGATTTGATTATTGATTATGGAAATTTTAAAAAATTTATAGGCTACACGCCGTACAATTTCTTTAAATTTCCGGTCTAAAAAACTTAAGTCACGTTATTTATGTAGGTACTAATTGAAATATGTAAAAAGAAACTTCGTATTTGCATCCGCATTCGCGAATGTGAACCTTTAATAATCCGCATCCGCGGATGTCGAAGTTGTTGTATTCGCAACAACCCTGGTCTGCATTTGGATGGGTCACTACAAGTGGCATAAAATTTCGTGAGCCCCTCCGTGCTTCGGAAGGTACGTTAAGCCGTTGGTCCCGACTGCCAATTTTGTACGGCACTCACAACACAACATAAAGCAAAGGTGCATATAGTCATGTTCAATTCAATTTGTCTGCAAATATAAGTTTGCAAGTTTTTTACGTAACAGAACCCTCAATGGGCGACCGACTCACACTTGGCCGATTTATTTTTCAGATTACCTACTTAAAATAGTAATTACTTTTCGCCTAAGACAAGTAATATTGACAAATCTGTATGTAGGTACCGGCAATTTACAGGGAATTTTGCCGGCAATATTGCCAGTAATTTGCCGGGAACATTGGCAGTTTGTGTGTAGGATCTATATTTTTTTAAGATGTTTCATATAATACGCTTAGAAACATTTATTTAATGAGTTTTTTAAATCAATATATATAATATTCTCAATATTTAGGCAATATTCCCCAAAATTGCCACTTCGGGCAATCTTGCCGGCAGCGTTGCCGGCAATATTTCCAATGTTGCCAATGTTGCCGGCAACGGCACATCTCTAGTCACAACCTTTTTCCTTAGTATTAATGCAACAAAACTACGAGTCAATATTACGTGACTCGCGAATCTTGGTAGGGGTGCATTTGGAGCCCGATTCAATAGGGATGTGGCACAAAATTTTTTTTGGCTCATTTTAAAGTTTATCAAAGTGTGGCGTATTTTTTTGCCTTCCTCGGATTAGTACCTTATGATACCGTGCATTTGAATTTCGCGTGACGTCACGATCATCTACGCTTTTGAGGAAAAAGTGAACTAAAAGTAGCCGTTTTTTGCAAATGTGCATAGAAGAAAAAGCTTTTTCTCACTTTAAAATATAAACAAACGTTTTAAAATAGCTTGAAGAGTTATCTAGGGCTTAGTCAAGGCAAATTTTTAAATAATATTTCTATTTGATTTCTAATGATTTATTTTAAATGGAGGCAGCAAAATGGATCCCGAAAAATTTTGGTAGCCCCTTAATCAAAGGCGACGTAAATCAGCCCCACTCCGAACCTTCGAAACGCTACATCGTTGTAAATTTTTACTACATTGCTAAACAAAAAAAAATATGGGTCCTTTATTTTTGATAATCTAATTACGTACTAAATAGAATTTACAACAATATAATATAACTAAATAAATACAACCTTAAAATAAAATTAATTAAAATAATATACTTGCCCAGTCCACGATCCCATTGCCGAGTTTAGTTGCTGTTTGAGTTTCTTACACCAGATACACAGACGGTATTGTGTCACAGAAAGCCTTCTAATATTAGATCGAGTCGAAACTGTACATCGGAAACTTGTAACAGGGACTTTTTTGTTTGATACTTTGAAACTGTTTGAAGAAAGTTGCGGAGAAGGGCGCGTTCAATATACCTATGTTATATGTATATCGGGATTTTGATTTGGTATTTTATTATTTAAATAAACGTTTATGAGTTTAGATCATTACAATAACAAACTTTTATACCTACTAAGTAATTATTTTTTTAAACATAATGTTTCTTAAGCAATATATTTATAAATAAATAAATAAATATAAATATATGGGGACAAATTACACTGATTGAGCTAGCCCCAAAGTAAGTTCGAGACTTGTGTTATGGGACACTAACTCAACCACACTATATTTTATAACAAATACATATATAGATAAACATCCAAGACCCAGGACAATTTGAAAAAGGCCATTTTCCAACTTGCCCTAGCTGGGGATCGAACCCAGGACCTCCGGATTGGCGGTCTAGCGTGTTGACCATAACGCCACGAAGGTCGTCATAATAATTATATATATAAATAAAAAAAAAGAATTTACACAAATATATTTATGACTTCAAAGTCATAATTATTAAATTTGCATATCAACAATATGTTATAGTAACAATTTAAGTATGACAGAACTGAGTATCGATTCGTTAAAGTGCGGCAAAGTTCTTAGGTCATGAACATACCAATTTTTTATTTATGCATTGTTAATATTTGCATTTGAATGTAAGTTAGTTTATCCCGTAAAAAAATATTACATATATTTAAGTGATAAAATTTAATATTTGAATAATAAATATGATATAAGTATGTTTATCGTTATGTAAAACATAATTATGTCAAAAAATATTATACACATTTATAATTTTTTAATATATTATTATTAGACCTTTCCCAAATAATGGGACAAAACAGGTTACCTAAAATAAAAATTAGATTTAAATACATTATGTCAAGCTATATTATGACAAATTATTTTAAGAGAATAAATCTAGAATCGCAGTGATGTACTCATCAATTGACTATTTTATTTGGTGTACTCCATCTTACCCTTTTCAAGGATAATAAGTACGTGTCTCCTGAAGGGCTGGGTTTGGTCGAAGATTTATTCCATTCGAATTAAATTACTTGGCGTTTTCTTGGATAAATCAATATGAAGTTCGTTTTTTCGTGTTTTAATAGTATACTTATACAAGATCTCACAAAATATTCAGAAACTTTTTTAAGGGTAAATTTAGTCCACTATACTACAAGGATATCAAAATATAAGGAGTAATGTTTGGCCTCTCACACAAGTTAACCGATCAGCTGATCCGAGTGTGTATGGAAAGCAAAATTTTTTTTTTTAATAATTTGACCTTTGTTACTTTGGTTTTTTTTTTCATTATCACGGACTGAATTCGTAGACTAATATGAAATAGACGATTCCTATTCGAAACGACTAAGACATAGACTTAACCAAAATCGTTCGTGCTAAATAAGTCATTTTTATACAACGGGGAAGGGACATATCCGTAATAAATCGAACCACGGACTAAACTAGATCACAACAGTATAATGGAAAATAACAGTAAAAAAAAATTCATTTCCACACTAAACTGTTCAGCCGCCCGGGCAATTCGTATGGCAAAGCCGATTTTTTTTTGTTGTTTCTTGACTATTAAATTAATTTCATTATACTACAGTGATCTAGTATAGCCCGTGGTTTAATTTATTACGTAAGTCCCTTCCACGTTGTATATGGACATTAAAGGCACTTGAACGATTTGTTTGTTTTTCTTTCTTGTTGAATACCGTTTTTTGAAGCATTACATGGTTTGTATGACTGACGAATTGCACCATCTAAATGGGCCTTTGAAAACCAATCCATAATTTTATTTAGTTCTTCTAGATAAGATCCAATCGCTGTTCAATGTAAAAAAGAAATAATTTTGATATGGTTTACCCCCTGGCCACAGCCCACGGAGGCGCGAATTGCGGCGCGGATTGCGGCGCGGCAGGCGGTGAGCGGCGAAAACAAATGGTAGGGATTGTATGGAGTATGCCACAGCTGCCGGCGACGCGGATTGCGGCGCGGCGTGCGGCGCGGGGTGAGTCGCGCGGCACGCGGCCGCACGACGGGCGGATGAAACAAATGTATGCGCGAGTATCGAGGTGGCCACAGCTCGGCGCGGCGTCAGCGGCGGCAGCGGTGGACGTAATCAGCATCGCGCGACCGAAACAAATCATTTTGTTTTTACCGCGCGTTGAGCTCATATAAATACCAAATACGAAACAATTTGTAAGTGAAATACTAAGTAGACCAGCATCATGGATGTCAAAAAATTCACATCATTTAAATATAGGTAAGTTTAAAAAAATGTATGGATCGAAAAAAAAAAAAAAAACAATTTACTTCTATTGTAATAGTAAGCTGTTCTCTAAATACGTCCACCGCTGCCGCCGCCGCGGTCGCAACATGTGAGCTGTTGCATACCACCGCGAACCGCGCCGCACGCCGCGCCTCCTGCCGCACCGCGATCCGCACCGCCAGAGGCTGTGGCCAGGCCGTGATGCTTCCTTATTATGAGAAGCTCTTCTCATAATAAGTCAAAGCTTGACGGCTGATATACAATGATGACAGCTGTCAATCTATATAGCGCTAAAACAACCCCCATTCCATAACATTATCAATAAAAAATCACGTTTATTATATTATGGAAGCCGCATTTAAATATATTGTTTTAATGTTTTGAGTGTTTGTGGTTGTCAGTAAAAATTTCAACTGTTTAGCTATCACAAATCATGAGATACAGTCTAATAACTTAGAAAGACGGATAGATGGTCGGATGGACAGACAGATGGACAGCGGAGTCTTAGTAATAGAGTCCCGTTTCTACCCTTTGCGTACGGAACCCTAAAAGCAGCTCTCAGGCAAGGATTACCGTTAGCGGAAACTCTCTTAGAAAAATTCAGTGGTCATTATCTCAACCATTGCCAAGCCCTGGATTACCATTCGGGATTTGGCCAAACCCTTGTTAATGGGATCTTTTGCAAAATAATTATGCTACAGTGATATTCTCGTATATTATGTTTTCACATGCTGAAGCTCATTGCCGAGGCTGCTGCTGGCTATAATAGGCATGACCATTCTTAGTTTTTTTTCCCTAAACCATCTTGAAACAGATGGCTTTTTTATTTAAAAAATATATGCTTACAAAAGAATGAAGATTTTATTAATTAAAATTTTATAATATTATATCACAATAATATAATAATAATAAATTAACAGTGAAAAAAAAAACATATTCCTATACAAATGCCCCGGCCGGCTGCACACGTTTGTATAGTTTTTTTTATTTTTTTATTTTGACAGTCATTTTAGATTCATTTTACTATTAACCTCTAAGCCGGCACTTGGACGAATTCCTCCCGACTTCAATTGTTTAACTATTGTGTCTGGTATTGGCGCAGCTTGCAGCTTGAAGAGTTAAGGTTAAGGAGTACTGCCCATGGTTCGATTTATTACAGATGTGTCCCTTCCACATTGTATACCCTTTGCTTAAATTTATCAAGAAACGAAACTGACAATAGTGAAAACAAAACCTTAAAAGTAAACAAAAGAGAATAGTATACGTATACAGTTAAAAAATCATCAATACATCGATGTTCATTATTATTCCTCACTAATATGAATAAATGATGTTAGTCGGGTACACAGGGTACACAGGGTACACTACAATAGAACTCGCATAGGCGTAACCAGGCTTTGGGTCAAGGAGGGGTCACATACCAAGTATACTGTGGATATATAGAAAAAAAAATTACACTAACTTGATGTCGAGCAATAATAGTACCGATCAATTATTATGATGGTTATAGGTTTTGTCGCACAACGATGGTACTTTTACTATCATGTCTCTTTTTATCTTTAAAGGGGCGGATTGAGCCTACCTACTGCATTAAGACCTAAAATTAAGCCACGTTTAGGGTGATAATTATCACTGTTCTAAGCCGGTAGATGCAAAATTACAATGACTTCATAGGGATTCCTGAGACTGCATGGTCATACAGATGTATTCGATGAAAATAACTTTTATCTTGAAGTTTAATAACGGAAACCTCGACGTGACTTAAGAAAAAAATATGAAACCATCTATGCGCTGGGCTCATGGAATCTACAAAAATGCGGATCTATGTAAGTAATGGTTGAATAAAGGCGGAAAAAGAAAAAGGAAATCATTTATATCTATGTATGTAAGTTTGTGTTTAAGTTGTACCTAAAAATATTTCTTTCAAGCTAAGAACTTTTTTTTTCTTTATTCATTAAAAGGGGTTTTGTCACGCAGTGACTATGCCATCCCCGTAAGGTATACAAAAAAAAATCTAACAATCAACTATTAAACATTATAAATACAATTCATTCACAACACAGCTGAATATAGTTGTGACAGTCTTCTGGCTTCCTCAGATAGTGGAGAAACCAGAATGCTGTCACACATTCCCACGTCCCCACCTAGCTGCATGTCGCGACGGAGCGCCTCGTTCCGGACACACTCCATCAACACATGCTGTACATCTTCTACTGATTCACACTCTGGGCAGTTTGGTGAATCAGCCCGACCGATCATATATTTATATTTGTTTGATAGAATGTGTCCGGCACGAAGTCGCATCAGTGCAACTGCTACTACTCTGCCACCACGATGGTCATCGAACCATGGGTATCGGAGAGGCTGACATTGCATTGTTTTATACCAAATTCCTACGTGTCGTGATCGCTCGTCGAAGTATTCATTCCACAATATTTTGCAGTCAACTCTAGCTTCTTTAAGAGCCTCGCTAGGGAGTGGTAAAACCTCATATACAATTCCATCACTTACGGCTTCTTTCGCGGCTAGGTCAGCCTCCTCGTTACCCATAATACCAATATGAGAAGGAATCCACTGTATGACAACCTCTCTGTTCAGGGATCGGAACTTACTGATGGAGTCAAGGATATTGTAGGCTATCGGATATCCTCGACTATTCGAGGGAATTCGAGCCAAATGTAATAAAGCGCTTTTAGAGTCTGAAACTATTACTATCCGGTTATGGTCAAGCGACATTGCATATTGTAGCGCCTCGGATATCGCAATTAGTTCACAATGCATTATGGAGATATTACCTTTGATATTAAATTTTACTGATATCCCCAATTGGGGGTCTACAAAGGCAGCCCCACATCCTGCTTCGTCCTTAGACCCATCGGTGTAAAGTTTATGAAATGCATGATAATATCTGTTTAGGTGTACACTGCAGTTATTTCGGAGTTCTGTTAAACTAGCGTTTCTCTTTGCCAATTCAACACCATCGACTGTTACAACAATAGCATTTGATATATTATAATAAGTAACCCAGTTATTGAGGCTATACATAGGAACATTTTCAGTTGATTGTAATGGGTTTTTACTGTATTTTCTATGAATGTCTATTAGAAGAGGCATTTTTTTACGACACCAGTAACTTTGATTAGCTATATGCCTACTTGATTCATCTAGTTCTTCTATAGCACATATGGTAGTATTTGTATTAACAGCTTTTGATTTAAACCAAAACTTAGCGGCAAGGTATCGTCTTCGAACAAATAAAGGAGGGAGACACAGCTCACTCTCCATGACATGTAGTGGCGTGCTATTTAAGAAGCCGCCAGGCTAAGAACTTATATTAAAAAAAAAATTGGTTGCCTGTAAAGTCGGTATACGGGCGAAAGTTTTACGTGACAACGCGATCATAGTTGAGTGGGAGAGAGACGCAAGGCATTCGGCGGGCCTCTCTCTCGTTCGGTGACTCATCGTAACGTTACCGAGCGTTACACTTTTTCATAAGTGACTCCCAGCCGCAACCTAATTTAAGACGTTGTCACGTCAAAAATTGCACATCTTGCTTTGTAAAGCTATAATATAATATTTATTAACTTAAAATGTCTTTGTCTGTTTTTTTTTTCAACTTTATTTATGTAGATATTATGCACAAAATTTACAGTATCTGTGACATGAGGCTCTGCCTAAAAAGGGTGAGTTGTGACCTCAACACTCGTTCCCTCTGGATCTGCCCAAACACAGAACACTATAGTCGAACCCTACCATCGAGAGGCACTAATTCATTCAAGCCGTTAGCTTAAGAGCCTTCTCTTAATTTGAATAGATTATGTTCTCACTAATTAAATTACAGAATCAATGTGTTCTGTTCGTGTTCGGGTTAATTAGTGTAAATGGAAGATCATTTCAATTAGTGTAAATGTTTAAAGGAACATTTCAGTTCATTATTCTGATCAATTTTGCGTTATTCCTTTGAAATATGTCATCATCATCATCATCATTATATTAGACGCAGGAAGTCTACTGTTGGATATAGTCCTCCCCCATGGTTTTCCAAAACCACCGATTGGAAGCGGCCTGCATCCAGCGTTTTCTTGCAACCTTGCTAACGTCGTCCAACCACCTAGTTGGTTTGTGTTTTAACACCCAAAACATGTATTTTAATACAAAAAACAAAAAGTTACACGTACAATCAAACAAAAACAGTTTTTGTTTGATTGTACGTCAGAAATCAGTGTGTGCTCTTTTTTCGGAGCATAAGCATTTAGCACGATGAGACGAAGACACCACACCGTTTCGTCGCTGTTGAAATCGGACGTGAACGTCACTTTGAGTGACACTGACGAAGAGCGAAGGAGTCGGAGTGTTAATACTACTCGGTTGGGGATCAAAAAGGCCTTAAAGATCTAAAAATATTTTTTATTACCTTTAATCGTCGCCCTCACGAGGTCAAAGGAGATAGCTCAATTATTATATCATGACATAAACCAACTTTTGGATGAGTGGGAACAATGTGTCATCCGCTAGTAGCCGAGCTTGTATTATGTCATACGAAAATTGAATTTTTCTTATTGTTAACTGTTACATACGTACACACATACATACATATTTTCACGCCTGTTTTCCATGGGGGTAGGCAGCATAGGCAGAAACTATTTATATCCACTTACTACGATCATTGCAAACCTCCTTTCCTCTTTTGCTGCGTCAACACTCATAACTCATCCATGCTCTCCGATTATAGGTACTTCTTATCACCTTTCTTCAGAACTTCTGCAATTAGGTCACAGAACGTTCGAAGAAATTTAAACTGTGTTAATTGATATTTTTCATAGGAAATATAATTTACGCACTGAAAGAAGAATTTTCTTATATAAAATAATTTTCTGTATGTTTGCTTATTTATCTGTTGATTTATTTTTAAGCACGAAAAAAATTCGTTTAGTTTTTTTCGAAAGGTTTTCATATATGAAACGGGGCTGTCGGTATCCACAGCGGGCCGCTAGTAACATATAAAGCAGAGTGCAGATACCCGAACGACTAGCCATAAATAACCACCTTTCCAAAGCCGGTAAAAATATATCAATTTAGTTAAGCATAGTGCTGAACCCGGCTGTCATTTCTGCGTATGGAAGGATTTGCTGGGTGCCCCTAATGCGCTCTAATTTATGTCGGCCGTTTGTCGCAAGCTTACCAGATGGCCGGGTGTGGATAGGGTTTCTTGAGATGTAGATCGTAACGATATAATAGCGAATAGAGGTAAAAACTTTGATTTGATAAAAATAAAAATAACAAATACTACATTCAGCAGTGGTTATCATGTTGCTGTGCTGCTGCAATTGATGAAAACCTACATAATTCATACCAATGTGTGTTTGTGAAATTTTATATTACGGTAATGTGTTGACGATCTCCGTGGCGTGTTAGTTAACATGATAGTCCATCACTCAGAGGTTCTGGGTTAGCCATACCTTGCCAACCTAGCCATGGCAAGTTAGATGTATTTTATTATAACCTAATATATAAGTACTTTTCGTTGAGCTAATATCCCAAAACACAAGTTAAAGTTAAGTTAAGTAGCTCAATCAGTGTTATTCGTCAATATCTATTGCCTCTTGATATGTAGATTTGTATTATAATCGAACTTAACAAATACGAGGGCTGATCACCATGAACCACCCCTGACCTCTTTGCTGTCACTTGGTTTTTGAAACCTTTTTATTATTTATTGACATTATGAGGTTAGTACAAAAAATAAATCATTCATAAATGACAAACCGTTATCAATATTATTGAGCTAAAACTTTCTATAAAAGTTGACTTGTGTTTTTTTATAAAAATAGTCGATATTGTCGAGCGGAGTAATAAAATATCTCTAAAAAAAGGTATGTTGCCAACTCAAATCCATCAATATATTAAGGCAACTGTGGGAGAGTGTGCAGTATCCTATGATGCAGTCAAACGTTAGTGTCGAGAGTTTTAAGAGCGGAAGATCAACTTGTGAAAACTAACCTGGTAGCGGACCTCCTGTATCGATCACTACAGACCAAGACATTTAAAAAGTTCACGTTTTTGTGGTATAAGACCGGCAAATACGCATCAGGCAAATTATTGAAGAGACTGGTTTGTTGTATCGTGTGGTGCAACAGATACCTACTAAAGAATTGGATGTAAAAAAATCGGTGCAAGATGGGTGCCTCGAATGTTGAACGTTGATCAGAAAAGACATCAAATAAGGATAATTTTCTCCATAGAAACGTAACCATATACGAGTCTTGGGAACATCACTATCCTGAAACTATATACTTTAAGGTAAACATTGGAAACAGTGATTCTCTGCCACCACGTAAATTATAAGTGGCATCGTTTGCAGGAAAAGTATGCCGTCTGTGTTCTAGGATGCTCAATGAAACATCCGTCCTTACTTATTATTTGAAAAAGGGAGAGACAGAGGCCTATTATTAAAACTAAATTTTAAAATTACGAGGCACTATTCATGAGAAATTATGACGTGTGGTTTCCGGCAGAGTAGAATAGGGCCACTCCAAGTTCTCTCGTGGATGTCATAGAAGGCGACTTAGGAAATATAAGCTGAATAAAGCTTATAAACATCAATGAGACCTCTTCAACCCGTCTGACCAGCGAGGAGAGTGTAGGCCAAGTCCTCTGGCTGCTTTAGCCAAGTATGGCTCTGATAGAACAGAGAGGGTTGTGCTCCTGCAGTAGAGACAAAATGACCTGATGATGATGATGATGATTAAAGAGAAACGCCGGGGCAAGTTAAAGTGTCGTACTCTTCCCCCAAGACAATGCTTCCAGCCATACGCAATATATTGCAAATGCTGCCATACGCCAAGTAGGCTTCGAATTGGTAGAGCACCCACCGTATTCGCCAGACTTGGTCCCCAGGGATAACAGGCTATTCACAAAATGAAAGGAAGGTTTACGTTGAAATTTTTTTTTAGATTATCATGATAGTATTCTGCTGTGGAGGAGCTAGAACAATTTTTTTTTCAGGAGGCTATTAAGATGTTGGAGTACAGATGGAACAAGTGTATCAGTGTTGAGGGGGACTGTGTAAAAAAATATCAATTGGATAACAAGAGGGTTAGGGGTGTAGCATAGGAATCATCCTCTTAATATCTACTAAGATTATATCGGAATACTCTATCGGTTGCACTTGACAGTTTAACAATATAACACAGTATTTACATGCCACGATCAAGAGTTTACTGAGTTATTAAAATATCAGACAAAATATAAGTTTCTTAGGCGATAATATACCTATATACCTACCTACGTTTTGCTTTATTCGACCTGTCCTGTCCAATAATCGATTAGAAATATAAATCTAAAGGTGTCTTGCGGCCCTAGTTTTCGTCTGCTTATAGCTACAAGAACCAAAATGCTAACCCAAATTTTAGACTTTGACTCTGTTTGGCCCATTAGGGATAAAGATGTGACAGTGAACTTCTGACCTGATACCTATGAAAAGGTTATCTTTCATTCGATCTATTCTCTCCTAAAATCAAAATCCCATCCCATTGCAATAAAAACCGACTACGCACATTCAAAAGAGGTCATATATTTCTCGAAAAGTCCCAAAATAAAAATAAATACAATTGACACCAAAAGTAACGTCAACTAAACAAAAAATGTTTCAAAATGCTACGAAATTTTTATTTACTTTGTTTAGTAATTTATATAAACGAGTGTTTTTGTTATGACCATATTTCTAACCGAGGTTTAAAATCAAGACATTTAGGCAAACGTTTGAAGAAAAGAGAAGGTGCAAGAAGTGAAGATTGTAACGTTAAAGATGCTCATGTTATAAAGAGACGTCAGGATTATGGAGTAAATAATGAAAATGATTATGCTCAAATAGACGTAGCTAGTTTTATTCAGAAACCGGATTTATATGCCGGAGAGGAACTGCTCTCTGAGGAAGGTCTTCAAAGGTAAAGTCTTTAAACACTGACCTCCATGTTTAAACTGCCTCCGTGGTGTAGTGGTTAGAGCGTTCGGCTCATGCCCGGAGGTCGCGGGTTCGATTCCCAGCGGGGGCAACGACTTTGTGTTGTTGTCCTAGTTTGATTAGGACATTGCAGGCTGATCACCTGATTGTCCGATAAGTAAGATGATCCGTGCTTCGGAGGGCACGTTAAGCTGTCGGTCCCGGTCACTGTCTTTGACATTAGTCGTTACCTAAAACCATGTTGGAGGCCTTTAAGGCGGTTTAAAAACTCTGACACTAGTGTTAGTCACTAACACACACGATTAGAAGAAGAAGAATATGCATAAGAAATATAGCAATACTATCTCGTAAACTGTCAAGTTTCAACTAAATTTGATCAACAGTTTTAAAGTTATAGAGCAATATTCATTTTTCCGCGTAACTATATCTCAAAACAGGCTAAACCGATTTTGATGGCCAACGATCATAGAAATTCGATGAATAGTTGCTTCACTCATTTCTAATATTAGGTATCAGAATTAGTTCAACGGTTCGAGAGTTATGGCGGAACATACATATATAGATACAAACATAGATGCAAACAAAAAAAATTCCGCCCCAAAATGAATTGTGTTTCCTACGCTTATAACAAATTATATTATCATTTTCAGTGAATATTTACTTGAATGTTTTTTCTTATACTTTCAGCCAGCTGATACCAAAATATAATGACTACGATATACCGAATAACCTCAATAGCCTGAACATAAAAGAAGATCATTTTAACAATGATGAAAACAAAAAAATTAAAACATATCACGATTCTGCCTTATTTAAAGATATGACTTATTTAAACAATCATAATTTAGAAGATTTAAATTTAAACGGCAATAACAATGAATATCAGTATAACGATATAGACAATTTGGTACACAACCCGCCAAAGAAATGGTAAAAATACTTTTATTTTTAGTTTCCAACTCCAGAGCCTGATAGTTAAAAGGTTTAAGACCAAAGATCTATGGGAAACCATAGAATAATCTTATTCGTGCAAGTTTTTGTTTTTATGTAGCCATTCGTATACAAAATCACCTACTTTATCGTCCTGCCGGTCTATCCGTCTGTCTTTGTAATGACTTAACTCCGTAATGATATTTTGTAGCTAAATTGTAAAAGAATGTAATTTGTGCACTTGGTATGTATTTCAAAACATGAATTTAAGTAATGTATATTTACGTCATGATTTTTGCTATAGTAAATAAAGTATAGCTTTAAGCTTTAATAAAACTGATTCTTTAAAAACTTGTTTTTAATAGTAATTTATTCAATATAAGTTCTTATTGTGTAGCTTTATCAATTATATTTTTGAAATTTTATCATTATTGTCTTTTTGTTTTAGTGCAACACGGCATTTGAGCAACCTAAAGTTTCCTTTTTTTTCCCGTAGAAAAAATAATACATCTAAAATAACTAATGTCAATACCACAAGGAAACAGCGATACATTATGGACATAAACGATTACTCTGGCTTTAATAACAATAATAATTGGTCACAAAAACATATCAAGAAGAGAGCAAATAAAGATTGTTCGATGTGTAGAAATGCTAAAGCAAACTCAAATAATGATAAAAGAGGTCTGGGAAAATCCATTATACATAATAGCCGACAATACTATCACAAATTAATGAACGATAGTAAGAATAAAAAGGATTCAAAAGAAACAAAAGCAGAAAATAAACATTTCAACAAAGCAACAAGCAAAGCAACAAGCAAAGCAACAACTGACACATTAAGTAAACATAGTACAGAAATACATCAAAAAGATGAAAAAAAATCTTTTATAGGTAGACATAAGAAAGCGAATCATAAACACAAAGAAAAAGGAACTAAAAAGAAGAAGAAACTATGTAATCGGAAGGAAAAGGTGAACTCAAACTAAATTTTACGTATGTCTATTTATTGTTAAGACTATTTTAATTTGGATAACTATCCTTTATGTTAATACAGATTTTTTATCTTAAATTATATTCTTTCTATTTTTGCTTAAATTCTCTAAGACAGTATTTTAGTAGAATTGAAATCTTTTCTACTAGTTGCGGCTGCCATAGATATTTAGACATTATATATTGCTAGCTTGTGCTTCTGGGCCTTCATGAGGTTCTCGTCATGCGAGATGGTGATGTCGCCGAACACTGCCTGGTGCATCAATCACGAATAGAACTATTGTCGCCAATAAGCTTGATATTGTGCTGACAGATATCATAAGAGTATCACGACCATTTTTAAAATTTATACTAATACTGCGGTCTCTCTAATACTTGCTGCGTTTCGGTGACCTGCGCAATGGGAAAGAGATAAGAATCTTGAAAACACCTGAAACTTTTTCTTATGTTAGGAATAACATTGTCCTGTTTATTGTTAATAATTTTTGTCCAACATGAAAATATTTTGCTCACGCTATCAGCTTAATCAGCCATTTCTTTTGCCCATCTTGTCTGACGTGTAAAAAAGATAATGTCATCACAGTTGCCAACTGCTACTTTCATATGACAGTTGACAGACTCCACGAAATATACAATTCCATGGTGTCCCCTGTGTCCCTATTTGCAGTTAAGTTGTCAAGTGTCATTTATGACATTATCATTTTCACACCTCAGACAAGACGGGCAAAAGAAATGGCGGTGTTTAAGCTGATTGGAGAACAAAATATTTTAATTTTTAAAATTAATTGACTGGATCAAAAACATTGATATTTATTTACGATAAATAGGAGAATGTTATTCCGAAAAAGTTTCAGGCGTTTTTAAAAATGTCATCTCCTCCCTATAGTCCGTTTTTTAAGGGGAAAAAGTACGCCAATTTTTAGTTCAGCAATGCCACTTGGTACGAATGTTATACACGTCTACCCAGGTATAGTGTATTATCTATGGTCTACCCAAGCCCAAAACGCCCGGGAGCCAGATTGATCTCCGCGTCAGGAGGAGGGGAGGGGGGCCCAAAGAACAGAGCTCCCGGCGCTCAGAAACAAATTCTGGCAGATTTTTTTGGACTTTTGAATTAAGTTTGGTGTCGTTTTCAGGTAACCAGATGATGCCTAGTTCATTCCTCATACCAGTTCTTTTAGGGTTCCGTAGCAAAATGCGACGCAATACTTAAAATACTAAACTTTTCGTAGTAACGTAATGTAAACAAACCCTTATATTTTTATATTTTTGTATGAAACTTGGTTTATAAAAAATACTATCCGAGAGCCCGTTTAATGCAAATTATAAAAATATAAACAAAAAATATACTTTTATTTATTTTCAATGTAAAATAAAATAATTATTGCTTATACCTAATAGAGCCGCATAGAACGGTTTATCTTCGAACTACTATATGAAACTTTTCATTTGTCCTTTCTGGCTATCACGACTGGTAGCGTTGGATTCCTTGTAACGCTCAAAACCCGAAACTCTCGGTTATAGAGTGCTTAAGGGGCGGAGGGGGAAGGGGGAGGCAATCAAAGATGGCGGAAGAGCAGTTTGGTTTTCACGCCATAATTCCATAAGTACTGGACTGATTTCCAAAATTTAAATGATTTCTCAAAGGTAATTATATGCTCCATGTTTTGTCTATACACATCTTAGATGTATTTATTACAGTTGATGAGTTATGTTAAATGAAATGTTGAAGCTACAGAATTTGATTTACAACTAGAAGTGCCCGCGGGCTTTGATCCACATGGGAATTTCAGGATACCACTATCCTATGTCCTTTCCATGGTCTTAAACGATATCCATGCCAAATTTCATTTAAATCGGTTCAGCCGTACACGCGTGATGGCGTGACCAAGGGAAATAGGGATTTATTTATACATATATAGATTTCCTCCACAATAAAAACGTGCTAGCGTTTGGAGCGATTACATTTGGTACTGCAAGTTTTCAAGCATCTATATCTAATCAATTCTAAGCATGCTTGAGCAGCCATAGGACTTTGGGTCCACAGTGGCACCCAAACTTTTCCTTCTTCTTGCCAACCCCATTCATATGGGTAAGGAATATTCTGATTTTTTATTAGAAAAATAAATCATTATCTACAGTTATGATGAATTCTTTACCCATTCGTAAGTGCTTGTTTACCCATGTTTGAGTCACAATGTGACGACAAAGGATGGTATAGCTCTTCTTTGTTTGATCCTTCACGAAGAAAGTTAGCCTTTTGGAATCCTTGTATGTTCGCTAACTATTGATTGCGTGGTTGTAAGCGTTTGCCAGAACCGCGTTTTTCTCGAGCTGCCATTCTTCAAACTCCAGTCACCAATCACGTCCAGTCTTTTGACATTAGATAGTTCTCTAATCAGAAAGGATGAAAATGCATTGGTAGCATAATCCCCAAATATTTTTGACGGTTATGGGCTCAACATATGAACTAAAGCCGAACCATCTAGTATCTTAGCTGTTACTCGGGGAGCTGTTGGATAAGAAGGACAGGCAAACCGAAAAATTGCCTCCTACAGAGGCTGCTCTCAAACAACATACCTTAAGGGCAGTTTTACAAGCTGTTTAGGTTTCGGGGCAGTGCTTATGAAAAATCTGAATATTCCTTGCCCATCTAAATGGGGTTGGCAGGGAAAAGGAGAAATTTGGGTGCCACTGTGGACCCAAAGTCCTATGGCTGCTCAAGCATGCTTAGAATTGATTAGATGTAGATGCTTGAAATCTTGCAGTACCAAATGTAATCGCTCCAAACGCTAGCTTGTTGTTATTGTGGAGGAAATCTATATATGTATAAATAAATCCCTATTTCCCTTGGTCACTCCATCAAGCGTGTATGACTGGACCGATTTAAATGAAATTTGGCATGGATATCGTCTCAGACCCGGGAAAGGACATAGGATAGTGGTATCCTGAAATTCCCATGTGGATCAAAGCCCGCGGGCACTTCTAGATGTAAATAAAAATTCTGTAGCTTCAACATTTCATTTAACAAAACTCATCAACTGTAATAAATACATCTAAGATGTATATAGACAAAACATGGAGCATATTATTGCCTTTGAGAAATCATTTAAATTTTGGAAATCAGTCCAGTACTTATGGAATTATGGCGTGAAAACCAAACTGCTCTTCCGCCATCTTTGATTGCCTCCCCCTCCCCCCTCCGCCCCTTAAGCACTCTATAACCGAGAGTTTCGGGTTTTGAGCGTTACAAGGAATCCAACGCCACCAGTCGTGATAGCCAGAAAGGACAAATGAAAAGTTTCATATAGTAGTTCGAAGATAAACCGTTCTATGCGGCTCTATTAGGTATATGCAATAATAATTTTATTTTACATTGGAAATAGATAAAAGTATATTTATTGTTTATATTTTTATAATTTGCATTAAACGGGCTCTCGGATAGTATTTTTTATAAACCAAGTTTCATACAAAAATATAAAAATATAAGGGTTTGTTTACATTACGTTACTACAAAAGGTTTAGTATTTTAAGTATTGCGTCATATTTTGCTACGGAACCCTAAAAGAACTGGTATAAGGAATGAACTGGGCATCATCTGGTTACCTGAAAACGACACCAAACTTAATTCAAATGTCCAAACAATTCCGCCAGAATTTTTTTTCTGAGCGCCGGGAGCTCTGTACTTTGGGCCCCCCTCCCCTCCTCATGACGCGGAGTTCAATCTGGCTCCCGGGCGTTTTGGGCTTGGGTAGACGTGTATAATATTCGTACCAAGTGGCATTGCTGAACTCAGAAAAGTATACCTCTCCTTATAAGAATTCTCTTTAAAAAACGGACTACTATTGCGCAGGTCACCAAAACGCGCTAGTTCACTGATGTAAGATGCTCCACATCGGGCCCTGTTAAGGCCCGATAAAACCGCCCGTAGAATTTCTTGCTCTTCCACACGTTCATGCGATCCTTGGTCCAGTTCTAAGAGGCCCTTGTCTACTGCCACAACATCACGATGTAAAACTACACTACTTGTTATGGAAATATTTCCTTATGCCGTACTGTACACACCTCGCGGTTGTGGAGATTTAGGTATTTAAAAATCCTCGACTTCTATATTTCCGCGGGATGAAAAGTCTTATAACAGATGGGCGTGGAGGTAGCGTACGATACGCACTGAGAAAAAGATTTAGCTGAACCAGTTTTGCTACTTGCAATTTGTTTGATAGATACCAAAGACTTGTTCTAATAAGCAGAACCATGTAGTTACAAGTTCCATACTACAAATATAAATCAAAACACATTTTAACTATTAGTAGCCCTGAGTTCTAAGAAAAAAATTTGTTACGAAACAAGGCAGTATTTCAAAATTCATTGTATTGATGCAAAAGTCACCTGCAATAATAGTGCTGAACAGATTTTTAATGAAAAAAAAACATTCTTTAGTGACTACGCGTTTCAAAAATGGCATTTTAGGTAACAAAAATAAAAGTATGTAAAATTAATATAAGTTTTATCTATATACTTATTTAAGAAATAGTTTTTCTACATCCAAAAGAAGCTTGGCGTACTTCTACTTGTTTGTTAAAATAACTAGCTTTATTTTGAGAAGTAAGTAAATATTTCCCATTTAACTTATATCTCAGAAGTGAATGGGTCGTTGGGTTATAATCGTATAATGGTTGAGGTTAGCAAATGCAGAACAAAATAAGCTTAAAAGATTTTCCTTGTATTTTTATGGTCCATTTCATTTGGCTTCCCTCCAGGGAATCATTACAGTGTCTCAGCTTTAAATCCTACTTAAAGCACGGTTAATGAATATTTCACTAAAACTTAGTTCTTGTATTATCTCTGTGTGCTAAAAATATCTACAGAAGTTGCATTTTCAAGCATTAAAACTTATGTCAATTAACGTTCCTATATATTCATCATTTCAGACGCATAACGTACACTGCTGGACATAGGCTTCTCCCAAAGATTTTCAAAATGACCGATCTAGAGCAGCTTGCATCAAGCGCCTTCCAGCGACCTTGGTCAGAATAATAATATATATAAATTATAATCCTATATATATATGTCGCAGTTGAATTGTATAATCCGTTGTTTTTTAAAAAACTCTAGCTGTTTGGCAATACAGCTCGGTTTTGTAAAACAGCTGAAAATAGTTCAGCTCGATTATCAATAAGTTACGTAATTACGTTTAACAAAACAGCTAGCGTTGAGATAGAATATAGGGTTACCATTATTGAATAAAGCTGTGTGGGATTATTTGACACACCGCAGGAGTTGAAGCGGTGCGAATCACCCAAGGTATCTTTTGGAATGGGTCGATTCAGACCACGGGGCGAAACTACCCTATACTTTTTTCGTAAGACTGATTTAGGCTCATATCAAAAATGCAAGGATTCTAATTTATTTGTACAGATGAGAAGAAAAGTGGTAAAACATTAAAAAATTTATGTGTATAATACATTTTTATCATATTTTAAAATAAATAGTCTTATTACAAAAAGATATATTTTTTTCTCGTCCTAATTCAATCCACAAAAAAGAACTTTTGTTCGCCACTGTGGTTCGAATTGACGCCATTACAAGAAAGGTCTAGGGCGATTCGATTCGATGTGAAAAGGATCCATTCTCAAAGAGGCTTTGGGCAATTCGCACTGCAGTCCGAATCACTCGCGGTGCAAAACGCCCAACAACACCTAAACGTGGCCCCACGTGAATATGGAATAGAAAACAAAAACATTAAATTTCGGCAGTTTAAATAATACAAACTGAACAAATAATGAAATGTTGCCTAAGTATTTAACCTTTTTAGGTCGATTATACATTGTACTCGATAAATTCGTTGTTTATTTGTAACTTTGAAAAAAAAAACTTTTCGTGTGACTTGGTTTGACTGTACTATTTTGTATATATTATAATACTTAAGTAATTTGATTTATTACGGGTATGTCCCTTCCACGTCCTATGGGTATTCCCCCCCCCCCATAATTCCATTATTTTTTCCATTATTTTCAAAATCTAAATATTATCAAACCTGCTTACAAAACCTTACGAAAATTGGCTGCAAAATGCAACCTGTGGGCGAGAAGCTACAGATAGAAGGACATTAACAGCATTTTTGGCTAATCTCCAAACTGAGACATTTGCTCATTTCGCTCGCTGATGGGTCAGTCTCATCTAATCTCCGATATAATATTATGCGGTCGGGCTTAAGCTCGTGAATTTCGGTAACTTAGAGGTACAGTTTTTAGTCTATTAAAATCTTAGTGTGTACTATGCATAAGCATACGCATATTTATCTAATGTGTTCTTTAATTAAACATTGGTATTCTGTTTTTGAATTTATGATCGTTATACATTTTGCGACATTGTTCGGAGCATTACCTAGTTCAAAACATGAAGGGGAGTAAAGACATGGAGGAGGATAAGATTACTTTTAAAGTCAATGGTGAAGAATGCTACGGTAAGTAATCCTCAGTTAAGAGTCATAAAAAAAACTAAGTGACGTGGAACACTCGGTTGGAACGAAGTTATAAAAATGAAAGACCCTAAAGTTCGTGGCGTAAGAAAGAAGTGACCGAAAATCCATTTTTTCATCCGCCAAGTCCGAAAACAACTTTGTTCCAAATCGATGCTAATCTAGGAGTACTGAGTTTCTGAAATGGTCGTTAAAATCAATCAAGCGATTAAGCGTTTACCTGGGAATACTTATAAATAGGTGCAGGGCAAGTGAACTTGTTTATGAGATTCCTTTATGCTAATGATAATTTCTTGTCTCCATGCTTAAACTTTTGTGACACAATAATCTATACATATAATAAAACAATAAAAAAAGTGTGTCTGTACATTAAATATATTTCCAAAAAAAATATTGGGGGCGATGGGGACGTAGTAATAGAATAAGAATTTTAAAAAAAATGTCTGTCTGTTTGTCTGTTTGTCTGTTTGTCTGTTTGTACACGCTAATCTCCGAAAATACTGGACGGATTCGAATGAAACTTTTTTTGTTATATAGCTATTAAGCCTGGGCAACATATAGGGTACAAATGATTTTGGAAAATGGAACGCCTGATGCAGAACCGTAATGGTCCAGCTAAACTATAAGAGATATAAAAATGCCGCCTTAGTAAAAGTTGTTCAGCCTGATGAGCACTTTCCAGAGACATAAAGTCCACGCGAACGAAGTCGCGGGCTTCAGCTAGTAAAAAATATTTTTTGTATGTAGCACATCTCATTTGACTCCTATTGAATGGGGCCTCAAAAGCATTCAATCGAGATAGTTGGGATGTTTGTAGAAGTTGGCCAAGGAAATTGGTGTAAGCCTTGCTCTATTCAAGACAAGCTATCAATTTGACACTATTCCGATTCCTATTTTACATTAATAGACCCACTAATATGCTAAGCCGGGCCTTTTCGATTTGTCTACTGCCTGGCCTTTGTCTACCTCGTAAAATAAAAAAGTATACTAATAGTTACTTTTTGTTTATTTTTTATGTGTGTCGCCGTCACTGGTGTCAGATTTTTAAAGCTGCCTTAAGGCATCTGAGATAGCTTGACGACCTCCATACCATTTTGACAGCCAGGACCAACGGCTTAACGCGCCTTTTGAAGCACGGAGAAGGTCGATTTTTTTGGCTACGTGTGGTCACTCGAATCGAAGTGTGGACCATGACCGGGGTCGCTTTACTTGCGGAAGCGCTAGTAATGAGCACTAATGCCGGGCCACCGAGCTTCTCAGTTAATAAAATTAAGTTATTTTACATGTAAGTTGGAAGTGAGGTGAGCTCAACTACGATGTTGGTGGACTACCTCCGCAACGTGCTGGAGTTGCGCGGCACCAAGTACATGTGCAGAGAGGGCGGCTGCGGCGCCTGCGTCGTCACCGTCGTCAAGTCTCCTGATGCGCTTCCAATCGCAGTCAATTCAGTACGTACTTACTACCTAACATGTCGATCCTTTATGTAAGTATACCCCTCAATCGATCATATTTGGGTTGTGTCCAGCCATGACAGTAAGCTAGGCCATCAGCTAGTGAAGTCTGCTGATGCGCTTTCAATGGCAGTCAATTTAGTACGTACTTACTACCTAACATGTCGATCCTTTATGTAAGATAATCCCCTAAATCGACCATGATATTTTGGTTATGTCCAGCCATGACAGTTAGCTAGACCGTAGGCTAGTGAAGTCTCCTGATGCGCTTCCAATGGCAGTCAATTCAGTACGTACTTACTACCTAACATGTCGATCCTTTATGTAAGATAATCCCCTAAATCGACCATGATATTTTGGTTATGTCCAGCCATGACAGTAAGCTAGACCGTAGGCTAGTGAAGTCTCCTGATGCGCTTCCAATGGCAGTCAATTCAGTACGTACTTACTACCTAACATGTCGATCCTTTATGTATAGTTAGCTACACCGTCAGCTAGTGATCGGTTTAAATTTTTGGTAAAAAGATAAGATCTACTAGTTTGTAAATATGTCATACATTTTTAGGGTTTCGTATCCATAGTGTTAAATTGTGACCCTTTAACTAAGACTTTGATATAGGTACGATTTAATTCCTAGTAAACAGAGAATTTTTTCATTAAATGGCAATTTTTTTTTCTCTAAGTCGCCATGCAGGCAATTTTGTTAATATCGATATAAAATTCATTCTCTCTTCAAAATACTTTTGGTCGGGTAATGATTTGTATGAGAAGCACAATTTTTTTTTTCGTTTTAAGTTACTTTGTTTCTAGAAATGTAGTAAAGTATCATGGAATAAACTTGCTCAAAAACGTTGGCTGATGGTTAAAAAGTTATGTTTAAGCACATGGAACGTTACTGTTCTTATTTACCTTAAGTCGAAAGGCTATTTCTGCATTCTTGTTAAAATATTTGCATTAAAAAGTGCTTGTATATATGTATTATTATTTGCACAATCCTTACAGTGTTTGGTGTCTATAACATCCTGTGAAGGTTGGGAAATCACGACAGTGGAGAAGGTGGGCAACAGATTGGACGGATATCATGATGTTCAGAAGACTTTGGCCGAGCACAATGGAACTCAGTGTGGACACTGTTCTCCTGGTTGGATCATGTCTATGTACAGGTATGTATGTATTTATGATGTACTAGCTGTACCTGCGGGCTTTATTCCCTGTGAGAATTTCGGGATAAAAACTATTCTATGTCCATCCCTGGGTATCAAACTATATCCATATCAAATTTCATGTAAATAGGTTCAGTCGTAACAAAAAAACAAATGTACAAAGTCATATTCGCATTAATAATATTAGTAGGAAGTAGGATAGGATAGGATTTGCACCATTGGCAGACATCAAGTGCGTGTAGTCCGGTCAAATTTGTCAAAAAAATAAAAGCGTAAGTACAAAAATTCACAAGAAGCTGAAATCTGGTAAAATTGATCAAAACATAATTATAAATGAAAAAGTTCTTATCAATCCAGTATTTGAAAAAAAATACTGGATAAAAATTGAGATACATACTTTTAAAATCATTAAAATCATTTCATTAAATACGTTATTCCTAGTTCATTAGAACTTACCCCTAAGGGTGCAAAATGGGAATTTAATGTTTAAAATTTTCTCTAATTTCCATGAAATTAGTTACTGTAACTTCTAAATACAAATTTTCTAAAATCCATCCCCAAATGTTAGGGGTTGATAGTTTGTATGGAAAATATTTAAAATCTGCTCCAATTTCCAACTCACCTAAGTGGATAAAACGGGGGTCCAATGTTTGTATGGGGAAACAAGATTAGTGAGACCATTTTATTCAAAACTTCGTAGTAGTATCCCTGGCGGTAAATGAGGAAATACATGTTTCAGTTTTTTTTTCAAAATTCATCCTACTACCTAGGTAGTAGGAATACTTTAGCATGGCCTAGGCCATGCTAAAGTATTCCGCTGGTCTCTCTCTCTCTCACTTTAGAAAATGACGGGAACGGAAACGGGAATTGGAACAGAAACAGAAACGAGAAAATATTACATTGACTGACTGGTGAAATATAAATACACAGCCTAATACCCTGGGTTAAGAGACTCCAAATTTGGGACATAGGTTTCTTATGAGTCTAAGGGTGCACTATGAAAGGCTTTTTCATAACATACTTTTTCATAAGTTTGTATCGAGAAACAGGAGTAGTTAGACCATTTTATTCGAAACTTCGCAGGAGTACTCCTGGCGGTAAATGAATAAGTACGTGTTTCAGGATTTACAAAATTCAACTCCTAGAGAGCTGAAATACCTAGGCCATACTGAAGCGTATCAACGCTCTCTCTCGCTCTAGCAAATGACAGGAATGGAAGTGGGAACTTGAATTGCAATGGGAATGGAAAAAAGAAATTGACTGATTGGTGACTGACTTACATATCAACGCACAGTCCAAACTACTGGGTCTAGAGACTCAAAATTTAGCAGATAGTTTCTTTATGAGGTCTTTAATAGGAGTGCACTGAGAAAAGATTTTTTAAAACTCATTCCGTAAGGGGGTGAAACTGCGTCCAAAGTTTTTATCGAGAAACAATATTAGTAAGACCATTTTATTCGAAACTATGCAGGAGTACTCCTGGTGATAAATGAGTATGTACGTGTTTCAGGATTTACAAATTTCAAATCCTAGAGAGATGAAATGGGGTAACTTACTACCTAGGCTATGCTGAAGCGTTCCGTCGCTCAAGTCAAGTTATTGGGAAAGAGAAAGGGAAAGTCAAATTATATTAATATACAAATTATATTAACATAATAATTATTTTGTTATCACAAAATTAATAACAAAAAAGATCAAAATTCCTATAAGAACCATTTTCGACTTCTACGCGGATGAAGTCGCGGGTTACTGCTAGTTATTTATAAAAAAAACCGACCAAGTGCGAGTCGGACTCGCGCACCAAAGGTCCCGAACCATTACCTATAAAAATCAAGTTTTTTGTATGGGAGCCCCCTTCAATGTTTATTTTATTTTGTTTTTAGTATTTGTTGTTATAGCGGCAACGGAAATACATGATTTGTGAAAATTTCAACTGTTTAGCTATCGCGGTTCTTGAGATACAGCCTGGGGATAGACAGATGGACAGTCGGACAGACGGACAGACAGAAAATAGTAATAGGGTCCCGTTTTTACTCTTTGGGTACGGAACCCTAAAAATGTTTTATACTTTTTCCTAAGAGCCATGGTAAAATTGAAATCGTCATCACAGGCACACGTTTCCACGCCACCTTTGGGGTAGTTTACTTTGCGCATTATTAAGGGGTTCCCATAAAATCCGTTTTTGTTAGAATGATAAAAAACTAATTCAACAATATCCCATACTGCCTCCGTGGTGTAGTGGTTAGAGCGTTCGGCTCATACCCGGAGATCGCGGGTTCGATTCCCTGCAGGGGCAACGACTTTGTGTTGTTGTTCTAGTTTGGTTAGGACATTGTAGGTAGATCACCTGATTGTCCGATAAGTAGGATGATCCGTGCTTCGGAGGGCACGTTAAGCCGTCGGTCCCGGTCACTGTCTTTGACATTGGTCGTTACGTTAAACCATGTCAGAGGCCTTTAAGGCGGTTTACAAACTGTGACATTAGTGTTAGTCACTAACACACACGATAAGAAGATCGAGAAAAAATGATACTATGTAATGATAAAACGAATTCTATCACTTTATCGACGTAATTAATAATTAAGTTATACCAAATTATAGCTTTCTAGTACTAAAAGTCTCTAAGGAAAACCGCAGACAGAAAGACATAAACACGGCGAAACTATAAGAGTTCCTTGTCTACTACGGAACCCTAAAACATTATTATTTAAAATGTTACCTATATTTCATTTTAGTTATAGTGGTTATTCAAATATGACTGGCCTTACTGTGTATACATGAGCCAAGGCTGTATCACTTGTTCTAACAATATGTGTTAGTTTAATTATATTATACGCAGTTATAGTTAGTATTTATAACATTTTGTATAAAATTTTGTATGTATGAGAAATAAAATATTTATTTCTTTATAAGATTAATCTTAAATAAGCTTCAGGTAGCCTTATGACATAAAAGTTTTCAATGTTTCAGTCTCTTACAGCAGAAAAAAGACCTAACCGAACTAGAAATAGAGAAATCTTTTGGCAGTAATATTTGTAGATGTACTGGAATCCGCCCCATATTAGAAGCATTTAAAACATTCGCGAAAAATTCTGATGAAATTCTAGATATAGAAGACTTAAATTTTTGTAAAAAATCAGGAAAGATATGCGATAAAGGAAGTTGTGATGAAGACGATTGGTGTTTTCTATCGAAAAGCGATGCTGATCCTCCTAAGAAGATTTCTTTCGAACTTAAAGATGGGAAATCTTGGTATAAGGTATCTACAACAGATGATATTTTTGAAGTTTTGTCAAAGGAAGGCGATAACTCTTATATGTTGGTTTCTGGAAATACGGCCAAAGGTTTGTTTGGAAGTTTTAACTTTACGTTTTATTCACTTAAACCTGAAATACAATATGATATATATATGATAATACAATACAATATATAAATGAATAGATTTAGTGACGTCTCATTACCTTTCCTCTAGCTCTGACTGAATATCTATCTGAAATGAAATGAATATCTCTTTTCTTCTTTTCTTTTCACTGGCTACTTTTTAATTACTTTCCTTAATGTTCGTATGTACCAATTTTATAGTTTATGCATTTTATATTACTTTATTGTTCGTTTATATGTTATAGTATGTACTCCTATTATTTAATTGTATAGGTACTTGTATTTTTCTACACTGTAATACTCTAACTGCGCCAACTCCCCCACATCTTTTATAGTCTTTTTTACCCAAAGGTTGGCTGAAAGAATTCACTTTAGTGATAAGTCCGCCTTTGTAACTACTATATTTGAAATGTACTTTTGATTATTGTCATACTTAGTAGGTGCAATAAAGAAATTTTATCTTATCTTATCTTATATACATGGAATGATACAAGTACTTAAAAGTTTGTTTTTGCAGGTGCATATCCTATTGACGAGTATCCAAAAGTTCTCATTGATATAAGCACGGTATCTGAACTCAAGGGTTACGAAATCGATCAAAATTTGGTAATAGGTGCGGGTAATACTTTGAGTGAGCTACTCGATATCCTTCAAGAACAAGCCAAATCTGATGAGGATTTCGAATATTTGATTAAACTTTACGATCACATTAATCTGGTTGCACATATTCCTGTAAGAAATGTAAGTAAATAAATAATTTTTTGGTTAAAACTAACGTGAGATGCAGTCACTATATATCGCCCTGATGAAGACCTCCGGATGAGGTCGAAACATGTCGGCAGTAGCTGACTCTATACGTGAGTTACCCGTGTTTTGATATTAATAATAAATAAATAATAATACTGAATGAAAGTAAATAATGTCTGTTACTTCCTATTTCTTGTACTTTTTATAAAATGTAAGTATTTTCTCTTTCTTCTTGAATAGCCAACGTTAGTTAACTGTAATAATAAAGGCCTCTCTCAATACATATAACAGGCCCGTTGGTTATCGCTGTAGATGGTGTGAAGTTTTGCACAAAAGACACTGCTGCCCCGTTATCGTTTACCCTTGTATACCTCCACCTATATGTAAACCTCCCTTAGTTGCGTCTTACGTCACTCGTGGAAGAACAACGGAGTGATGATACATTTTTAACCGATTTTCAAACCTTTTATTTAAATATGTTAACCGATTATAAGAAGAAGCGTGGACGGATTTGGATATTTTTTGTTTGATAGTACATGTTTTTCAGATAGTCCATAGAAATTTTATCAAAATCCATTCATTAGTTGGGGGTGAAGTCAGTGTTTGGTTTCGCAAAATTATTGTCTCTCTACAATTTTGTCAAATTGACATTATTTACAACATTTTCAAAATTCGTTTCACTTTGTTCTTTTTTAGAGAAGAGTATTCTTACGTTAGTACATACAATTCCATGATTCTTACCATGGAATTGTATATTCTTACATAGAGGTTTATAGTTTGTAATTTTAGAGCTTTTTTTCCTTGCAGATTGGTTCCGTGGCTGGCAATCTAATGGTCAAGCATCAACACAATGATTTTCCATCAGATATTTTCCTTCTTTTGATGACAGTTGGAGCACAGTTAACAATCTGTAAGATTTAAAAGTATACGTATAATTTATTAAACAATTTAATAAAAATGCCATAATTTTCAAAGTTATATAATTATTTGTACATTTTGTCTTTTTTTTCTCTAGCCTATCAGTGTAGTGTCCCACTGCTAGGCTAAGGCATCCCCCTTCTTCAGCCACTCGTCTCTGTCATCTGCGATCTATTTCCATTCATTAAAATGTTCTAAATCTGAGTCTGATTAATTTAAAAGACGTGAATATCATTATTATATACACGTTAAATCTCTTTTCCAAAATCTAAACTAATAACAAGTTTATTACTGATTCATTAATTTAGATATTTTTTTTCGAGCCTTGCAATACTATTTAAATAATATCCCTTTTTTGATCTTTGTATCTTTTTTTTTATATGTACCTATAGTTATTTATTTCTTTTTAGTAAGCAAGGATGGTAATCAAACGATACACATGGAAGATTTTATAAAACTGGATATGAAAGCGAAAGTTATAAGTAAAGTTATACTTCCCCCTCTAGGTGATGAAAATCACATCGTTACATTTAAGGTATGAGATTTATGCATAGAATTATTAGTTCAAGGACATTTTGACAAGCTTTTTTATTTTTAATGATATGTATTATACATACAGAAACATGCATTGGCATTGCATATGCATATGTATGTCGCAGTTGAATTGTATAATCCATTAATCCATTATTATTCAAAATATGATGAAACGATGTCCCCGATGTCTCTAGATGAAAACAGCTTACTGTCGGAACGCGGAAAAGAATTTACGTTATCGGAGGCCATATTTGTTGTTATGACATTAACAGCCATTAACCACAAGTGGCAGAATTCCGAACTAAAATCTACAATCTTACGTTAGCTTTTTTGTTGAACGTAACACTTTGGACGATCTAGCTGAACGATTTTCAGCTGTCTTACGAAATCGAACTGTAATGCCAAACGGCTAGATTTTTTTTGAACAGCGAATTATACAATCCAACTGCGACATATATACCTATTTATAAGTTCTCGTTGTTTTTAAAATAATATAACAATTAGATGTGAAACTCAGCACATATCCTGATATAAAACTAGTACATAAAAACTGGTTCATAACAATCCAACATTTTGTTACAATTATGGTGATATGTATGAACTGTACTCTGTTCAACAAATTATGTAAATCTTTACTTTGACTTCATAATTTTTTTTCGTATTATGTGTATATTTAAAAAAAGATAAATGAATGATCAATTGATTACACAAGCCACATTGGTAAGAAACATTTTAATGATAACAGCATTACAATTGTAAGAAAATGTTATTACTAACCCTATGATTAGACGGCTGAATAAAGGTCTGGCTTTAGAGAGGTAAACGTATTTATAAATATTTATACTCTACAGGTAATGCCGAGGGCCCAAAGTGCTGCTGCCACTGTCAATGCAGGGTTCTTTTATAAATACAAAAGCAACACTGAAGTTATCCAAGCAAGGATAGTAATCGGTGGATTATCGCCATCATTCACTCGAGCATATGAGACTGAAAAGTATTTAGTCGGGAAATCTTTATTCACTAATAAAACCCTACAAGGAGCGTTAAAGGTTTTGGAAAAAGAGTTGGTTGTTACCGAAATGCCAACGAAGTTTTCTATCGCGTATAGAAAAAAACTGGCGCTTGGCTTATTTTATAAGGTCTGAAAGTTAAATAATATAATAATTATTTTTTATGTAATCCATTAACTTTATTTAAGTTACAGTGTTTTCCATTACCCAGACATACAACATCCGATATTGATTTATTAAATCTACTTATTTTTCTGTAAATCCATTGATTTTATTAAACACAAAGGTATTTCTATTTTTCACCATCGTAATTCTTGCATCAATAATTTTTTAGGGCTTACTGACGCTTTGTCCTGCAGATAATCTAGAGTCTAAGTATAAATCGGGTGTCGTGAAGTTGCATGAGACTCGTCCGGTGTCCCAGGCTAAACAAATATTTGACACGCATCCAGAGCTATATCCTTTGAATAAAGCCACTCCGAAAGTAGAAGCTTTGGTAAGGCAATATGTTAAATTAATATATTTATTTTGTAGTATTTTTTATCAATTTAGCACAAGCAGAGCTGTTACAACCGTATTTGTAAGAATTAAAATCTGAAAGAGTTTAAAATAAATAAACATATTATTTTTTAGTCGTAAGAATTTCAACAACCGAATTATTTGTCATAATTGTTGCCTATTTTTGTACATAATAGATCCAAGTTGCGGGCGAAGCAGATTATACTGAAGACTTACCTTCTTTTCCAAGAGAAGTGTTTGCTGCATTTGTTTTGGCTACTGTTCCAAATGGAAAAATAGAGAACTTTGATTCTAGCAAAGCTTTAGTAAGTATCTTCAAGATTATATCATAAGTTGCTAGCAATAATTACGATTTTGTTTAATTTTAACTGTTTTGTAATAGTATTTAATTTTTCTTTTTTTATTATTTTTATAGGCCGTTTCTGGAGTCTTGGCATTTTATACAGCAAAAGATATTCCAGGAGTAAATAGTTTTACCCCAGCTGGTGTATTTCTATTGAGATATAATGAAGAAATCATGTGCAGTGGCCAAGTAAAATATTACAATCAACCTGTGGGATTAATAGTAGCGGAGTCTAGAGCTTTAGCTGAATATGCTGCAAAGCTTGTTGAAGTTACATACAGTGGAACGAAAAAACCTGTCGTTGATTTAAAAGAAGCTATAACTGATGAAAATCGGACACATCCTTACGGAGTTATTATCGCAACAGGCAGAGGTATTGATGTTGTGAAAGTAATAGAAGGTGAAAATTATATTAAAGAACAGTATCACATGTGCATGGAAACTATAGTTAGTGTAACTCGACCGAATTCACAAGGGATAGAAGTTTATTCATCCACACAATGGCCAGACGGAGTACAAACGGCGATATCCAGAGTCCTTAACATGGATGAGAGCAAGTAATTATATATCTTTGTTGTGCTATGAGAAGTTTTTATTTTATGATTAACTAGGTACGCTCCGCGGTGTTACCCGCAGTTAAAGTAGCCAGGGTATCAGCATCCTGCATACCAAATTGTATTAAAATTGGCCCAAGTGTGGGATGGCTTTATACCTAGGTTCAGATTCGGTTTTTGTTTTGTTTACAGCCTATGCTGTCCCATTGCAGAGCAAAGACTAAATATACCATATGCACCCCTTTTCAGTTAATCTCGTCAATAAACCGTGACTAACAAGTTTCCTATAAATTGTGGTATTTATTTAACAGGATAGAAGTATATGTACCTCGAGTCGGTGGATCATTTGGCTTAAAAGTAACTCGAGCAAATCTTTCTGCAGCGGCATGTAGCCTCGTCACACTGAAGATGAATAGACCGTGTCGTGTGATACAGACGCTGACTACAAACACGAGAGCTATTGGCAAAAGATGCCCCGCTTTGGCGAAATACAAGGTATGATTTTTTAACAAATAAAATGACAATCTCGCTCATCATTACGCCCAAAGTGGCCTTAAAAAACAATAATTCAAATATATACACAGAAAAAACATTCAAATATACAATGGGCGGTCTTATCGCTAAAAGCGATTCCCCAGACGCGTTTCAGCAGATCACTAACACAAAATAGTAGCTTCTGCCGGCAGTTTCTGCTAACTATCAAGCAAATATTTTAATGACTAGAACCTATTTTCATCAAGGGAACTTGATTTCATTTCGTAAAAATCCACATCGAAATAGGTCTGTTCGTTCGAACGCTACGGTGCCACAGACAGACAGATATTAGCGTGTTTTTTATCGGGGGCTAAAAACATATTCTATAACATTCTATTATAAAAAAAAGGTATACATAAAAGACCGAGGCCTTAAGAATTTCTTATTCTTTATCATCATCATCATCATAATTTTAGCCGCATAACGTCCACTGATATAATCTTCTCACATAGGCCTATCCCAAGGATATTCAAATGACTGATCTAGAGCGACTTGCGGTTTTCCAGCGAACTTGGTCTGATCGACCACCTTATGGATGGTTGTCCTACGCTTTGCTTGCCAGTACTTGGTCACTATTCCTTTTTGCCCCATTGGCCATCGATTCGTCGCACTATATGTCCGGTCACTGCCACTTCAACGAGCTAATCCGCTGGTCTTTGTCAGTGATTTTTGAAGTGAAATCTTCTTTAGCGGCGTTGTGCACTTTTTTTGGAATGGGTAAAAAATGTTAAACTCGCGTCAGGACACGTGGCCTGATCGAAAATTCGTAAGACGGCGCAGGGCGCTTGCGCGAATGTTCGTGTGTGTTTATGTTACAGCGTGCTACGCGCATCCATGGATGGTGACAGCTGATGGCTCGACCGTCTGTGTAATGGCCATACTGCTGTGTAATTGAAAATGAATTTGGTCATGCTTGTGACATTTGTGACAGACTGTGATTCAGAAAAGATTTGAAATATTTTATACTGATAATTAAAGCAATTCGTGCAAAATTATTCCCCAACCATTCCAAAATATCAAAAATGCACAACGTTAATATTCAAGTTTTCACTTCTGCCGGCACTCCCAGAGTGCAACCCGTCGTTTTTTTTTCCTTCAAATTTCCTCAATCTTGATTTGATCACGTAAATAAACATAGCCCTCTCCATAGCGCGTCGAACAACTTTGAGCTAGATCTTGATTCTTTGTCTAATTACCTTAATATATATAAAAAAATGAAATTAGTGGGCGTAGATAAAATATAATGTTGTATTCATTTTCTGCCAGATTGAAGTAAACGCTCTAGGATTTATACAATACGTCAATTTGAGCATGTACCAAGGCCAAGGATACGTTTCGAATGACACACTGTCGCTATTTGCAATCGATTCCTTTTACAACTGTTACTTCATGGAAAGATGGAATTTTAAAGGTTATGAAGTAAATACTGATACAGTAAAGACTACATGGTTCAGAGCACCAGGTTTGTATTTTAACATTATTTATACTAACGTCACTTACAAAATGTGCGCAAGCGAAATCAGTTGATTTTTATACCTATTTTAACATATCATCATCATCACCAGGTTTTTTTGTCTCCACTGCAGTAGCTCGACCTTCTCTGTACTATCAGAGATATACTTGGCTAGAGTAGACAAAGGACTTTGGCATACACTCTCCTGGCTGGCCAGACGGGTTGGAGAGGTCTCATTAATATAAGCTTTGTTTAGCTTGTATTTTCTAAGTCGCCTTCTACGACATCCACGGAAAAACATGGAGTGGCCCTATAATCTGCCGGAAACCACACGGAAATAATTTCAACACATATGAATTTAAGTTATAAGTTCAGTACGCGTTTAATACTTACTGAATGCTTTAAATCATTACACAAAGAAAGTCTTCTTGTGCCTAATTATTATTGAATAACATTTATTTTATTCCTAGATTAATAGTTACTAAATTGAAGATGATATTTATTGATGAAATTTTAGGCAACCTTGAAGCTACAGGAATGTGCGAACTTATGATGGAACGCATTGCATATGAACTGTCATTAGATCCTGTCGAAGTAAGACTTATTAACTTGGATATTTTACTACACGGTTCAATTAAAACAATGTTTGAAACGCTAAAATCGGATTCAGACTATGATAATAGAAGAGCAGAAGTTGAAAAATTTAATAAAGAAAACAGATGGAAAAAAAGAGGTTTAAGAACATCCTTTATAAAATTTTCCGCATTAATTGGAGTGATAACAGACGTAAACGTCGTTGTTTACCACGATGATGGCACTGTAGTTATCACCCATGGAGGCATTGAAATGGGCCAAGGAATAAACACTTTAGCTGCGCAAGTATGTGCTTATCTTTTAAAAATAGATGTAAGCAAGATACAAGTCAAAGGAAATAATACAATAAATGTAGTGAACAATGATCCTTCAGCAAACAGTAGCTCTTCATCATCTGTCATACTTGGCGTTGAAAAATGTTGTATGCAATTGTTAGCAAGATTGGCTCCAGTCAAGTTGATATCAATTGATAAAAGTTGGGAGAGCGTTATTAAAACCGCTTTCAATTTAGGTATCGATTTACACGTGCATGATCATGTTAAACGCTCTGACATTCCCCCATATTTTATCTACGGAGTAGCATTTGCAGAGGTGGAAGTTGATGTATTGACTGGAGAATCTGAAATCTTAAGGGTAGACTTATTGCAAGATGTTGGCCGCAGTGTGAACCCTGATGTTGACATTGGACAAGTAAGATATATATTTTTTTTTTATTAATAATACAAATTCTATAGTATTTTAATAGGGTTTTAGACATACAAGATAAGGGACTAAATACTCACCTAAGTCATCTAACACTTATATCATCTATATAGACCTACCATTTCGCAAGACGGAAAAGTGATTTGACTGTTGGTTGAATCCTGAGTAAAACGAGATATGAAGTATTATCTAGTATATCGCAAACAGTAAAAATATTACCGTTGTCTCATAGGTACTCTACTTTTTATCTCCATATAATGAGAAAATTGTAAAGAGAGGAAAAATACCTAATCCGAGTTTGACAGACAGTCACTAACCTTTATTCGGTATCTTTTTAGGGTTCCGTACCCAAAGGATAATAACGGGACCCTAAGATTCCGCTGTCCGTTCATCCATCTGTCTGGCCTGTCTGTCTGTCACCAAGCTGTATCTTATGCTATAACAACAAATACTAAAAACAGAATAAAATAAATATTTAAGTGGAGCTCCCGTACAACAAATGTAATTTTTTATAGATAACGGTCCAGAACCCTTAATGCGCGAGTCCGACACGCATTTGGCCAGATGTATTTAAAGAAATAACAAAAATATATTTTTACCTAACAGATCTGTGATTTTAGGTAGAAGGTGCCTTCTTGATGGGAGTGGGATATTGGACCATTGAAGATGTGATTAATGATAAAAATACAGGAGAGATATTAAGCGATCGGACGTGGAACTATCATGTACCACTAGCAAGAGATATTCCACAAATTTTCAACGTCTACTTGAGAAAAAAATCTTTCGGCAAAGAAATTCTGTTTGGATCAAAAGGCGAGTGAAAGTTTTTTACAGGTTTAAAATATTGCTTTTCTTTTTCGCATCTCTGGTTGCATTTGCTTTGAAACATGGTATGCGCTTTTTGTATTTTTGATCTCCGAATATATTATCCTATGATATTACTCTGTGATATTATGTTGCAATGGTCACCAAAGAGAAAAAGTGAGGACTATATAAACAATTTATCTAGGGTTTTTACGACCGCTGTTTACCTAACTAAACGGGTCTTGTAATCGCTGCTAGAAATAACGTCTTTAATCTTGCGACTCTAAGCAGGCAGAACCCATAAAGCCACTACTAGGGATAGTATACGTCATAGTGGACAACCAGGTAAAAAAGGAATCTTAATAGGATGACAGATTTCACCCATTTGTTTAATAGGTTTTTACTATCTGCGTGGTAGGAGAAGCTGGTATATTTTAAGGCTTTTCTTTTCTCCCCAGCCAGCACATAAGTTATGGAAGCTTAATATATTATACTTTTATGTTTTAGCTACCGGTGAGCCTCCGATGTGCCTATCAGTGGTAGTAGCATTGGCTCTTAGAGAAGCTATTGTAGCTGCACGCAAAGATTCTGGAATTCCTACAACTGAGTGGTTTGCAACAGGTAAATTAAAACAAACAAGAACAATTGTATGGAAGCTCATGATGGTGAATGGAGATTTACTCGAGTGTCGTGGAAAATTATTGGATTTTGATGAATATAATATGATAATAAGAGTAAAAGGTTTTTTAATGTGCCCCTTCTCACCCCCCCATCGGTGAGAAGGGGCAGCTGGACCAATTTCGATAAAATTTGGTTGAATTAACATTTATATTTTCGCAGGTAGTAGTTTAGTAATAAAATGTATTTCTTAAATTTATTATTTTGTTTTTTAGATGGCCCGTTGACTACAGAAAAAATATGCATGTTATCTGAAACTAAGATAGAAGACTTCAAATTCTCTTAAACCGATTATAACGGTATGTAAAAAAGTTACACAATATTTGTTTGTTTGTTTGTAATATCTTTATGGTACCAAAAAACAAAATAAAGTACAAAAAATTCGAAAGAGCAAATATACAAAGGCGGACTTATCCCATGTAGGGATCTCTTCCAGTCAACCTGCGATAGATTGAGAGGACATTTACTCAATTAAAAGGTAGAAGTAAGTACGAACTAGATACCTTAAAAGATTATATATAATAACTACATTACATACACATACGCAAACACTAATATTTTATACTCATAAACCTACTTACAAATACACATATAATAAATGTATACACATAAACTTACATAGACATACATATATATACTAATTATACATACAATTATGTAGACTTAGTACTTATTTATCTTAAGTGTGACGCCACCAGAGAAGAATTGGATAATCTAACCTTAAATGAATCAAGCGATGGTGCCATTCTTACATCAGCAGGAAGCGAGTTCCAAAGCCTAGCCGCCATAACTGCGAAAGTTGGAGTACGACTGCGACGAATGGGATGCAATCTCAAGAACGAGGCTGCCGGCTGAACGCAAACGATTATTAATATTTCTTTCATTCAACTAATACAAAAAATTTCTTTTGTGTGTCTTTTTAAGTTTTCTTTTCATTTCTTGTTTAAATAATTTAATAGACCTGTGGGACTACATAATTTGTATTTTTTTTAGTTTTAGTTCTTATTTAGTTTTAATTTAAATTTTAATAAGTTTGCATAGTTTAAATTTATTTTATATATATAGATATAAACCAGTACCTCGTCCCCGGGCTCTGAAGTGTTACCGCTGAGGATGTAACTAGGAATACGTGAGGATGACTATGAGTATTTAAATCTACGTGGCCCGATTGCTCTATCTTGGTAACGCTCTTTTACTCAACACACGTGGAACTTGTCTGTGTTGACTGTGTAAGAGCGTTTACACATTTCGGCAGCAAATATCGCCGTTCGCGTCAATTATATACCTAATTTCTCAAATCTAAAATCCGACTTCACCCCCAACTGCACAACCGATGTTGATAAAATTTATATGGAACCACCTGACAAGACGTATGGCCTTTCAAACAAAAACAGAAATTTCAAACAGTCTTATGAAGACTATTATTCTCGAATGACGTCGTGAACTATATATACTAACTATATTTAAACAAACTGTTTAAACACCTTTTCAACCTACTTCCAAAGAAAGAAGAGGTTATCATTGCAGGAGTTTTTTGTGTTTGTTTACCGATTATTCGAAGTCGCCTGGACTGATTCGAAAAATGCTTTTTTGTTTAAAAGGGCACATTCTTGTCCCACAAAAAAAAATGACAAAATCTTTTGCAGCAAATTCAGTCCGTGACACTGAACTATTTACCATAAAAACAACTATCGAAAATCGGAAAAAAATCGGCCTCTCCACTCAACTCTACCGAAAAGAGAGAAGTGGCCAACACTGGTTTTTTTCATCGATTTTCCATATTTTTTTTATAGAAAATACTTTAGTATCATGGACAGAACTTGCTCTAAAAATGTTGTCGTATTTTAAAAGTAATCCTATCTTTGAATTATTTCAGATTCAAATATAGGAAGTATTTAAGACAAAATACAGAAATTTAGGGATAAGAAAAAGGAGTCCCACTGCAAAGATACCTAATTTCTCAAAACAATGCAAAGTACTTACAATATTCACGTTCAGGGCGAGCTTAGAGTTTAAATTTTTACAATAATTTTTCAAAATTAAAAATCGACTTCACCTCCAAACTGTTACCTATTTTCATAAAATTGCTATGTGACCAACTGACAAGTATATGTCCATCCAAAACGCTAACATAGGTACTTATTAAAACTTTTTAAACCATTGTGTTAAATTAAAATATGATGAAACAGTAAACAATGAAATGAAGAAGTAATAAAAAGAAAACACGTTTAACAAAAATAATAACTAATAAAAACAAAACTTTTTTAAATTAACCACAAGATGAAATATATTTATTGCACAATATAAATAAATACAAGATACAATAATTATTTTAACTAAAAACTAAATAACATTATAGTAAATAAAAAATAGACTCCAGATCGCTAAACCATGAGATTAGTAAAATTTTAATTCTTCAGTTTTAGTTTCTGACAGCAGGCATATTTTTTCAGTAGTTAATGGTCCATCTGAAACAGAATTTTAATTTTAAAATAATCTGCATATATTTAAATTAGTAGAAAAGTTATAGCGAACACGTTTTAACACACATCTATATATTATAAATGTAGGCATTTGAAAAGATTGTAAAGGTCGTTTTGTTGCGTACATGATCCATTTTTATTACAAATAATGTTCTTCTTCCAGTCGCTTCAGATGGGTCATTTTGGAAATCCTTTGGACGTCCACTGCTGGACACAAGCCACACGCTTGTGTCCAGCAGTGGACGTCCTGTAGCTGATATTCTGATGATGAATGTTCTATAAACATATTTTCACAACATATTTTTTATCGCCATGTGGTACAATAAGGGAAAGAAAAGCATAAAGATACAAAAGATACTTTTATAACAGCGAAAGTTTGAGGTTCCCGTATGATTTTCAAAAGTTCGATTCACTGGGTCTCATGTAGTTGGATCCTAAACAGATAACATTTAAAAACATCACTTTAAACTGCACTTACCAGCTGGAAACCATTCGGTAGTAGATATGCCAGAATCCAAACGAGCGCGAGAACTTAGTCCCGGAACGCGGCGAAGAATTTACTTTATGGGAGGCCATATTTGTGCTTATGACACTGACACTTCACAAGCCACAAGTAGCAGAATTCCGAACTAATCGTTTTTCAATCTTACGTTAGCTAGTTTGTTAAACGTAACACATTGGACGATCTAGCTGACCGATTTTCAGCTATATTACAAAACCGAGCTGTAATGCCAAATAGCTAGAGTTTATGAATAACAGCGGATTATACAATCCAACTACGACATATATATATGTCACCGGAAAATAACAAGACTCGTAAGTTGATCAATTTTCAAGGTACTTGATCAACTCCCGGAAAATAATAAACACCAGTTAAAATGTATTATTTAACGTATGTATTTTAGTAAATTGATTAATTTACGGCGCCTTGTCGTAAGATCATCCGACGAAGGCGAGGTGTACGTTGATTGGTTAAATAAGTGAAATACGAATAAGTACAAATAATAGATATTCAGACTGATTGTACTTACCGATTAAACTAACTATAAAACTTATTAGGTTAATAAGTGATAATTAATATCTGAGCTCAAGTATCTTTTGTTATTTAAAATATTTATCATCAAATACTAAGTCATAAAACTGTATGGCTAAATAAGAATAAATATAAAATATAAAAAAAATATACATGATCTTTCACATCTCATCATCGGTATTAAAATATCATATTTAAGTGTTTGTTAACTCTATGAATAAACACTAGCCAAATGCTTATAAAATGCCCTCGACCAATCAGAGAACAGTGTATTATGTGACGGGTAGTAGTATACCGTTAAATAGTACACTGAGCAACGATTGGCCCGTTAGTGGATGATTTTACTTGTGGCACAATCGTAAATTATTAAATTACTGCCAGGTACTGTAAGTTGACCAATTAGCTAAAATGCACTGCGATATATAATACATTTCTACTAACGTTTGTTATTTTTCGTCAGTTAATCAACTAACTAGAAAATTGATCAACTTACGATTCTTGCTATTTATCGGTGACATATACACGGTGATTTTTTATTGGTTCTGAAGCCAAAGGCCACTTCATAGGCATCGTTAGTAAGACCTAATTAGCTGGTCAAAATAAAAATTCAGAAACAAAAAATGTTGACTAAAACTCGAAAGCAAAATTGTGAGGTCAATTAGTAGTACCGTCGTCATACACCACCCGCCGGCCGGCCGGGGTCACCGACATCACGCAGTAGGCGGCCGGCGTATAACTACGTGGTCTCGATCGAAAATCATTTACGCAACTTTTTTATCTTATGACATACAGAAATTTGGATTACGTATATGGATAGAGGAATTTATTAACTATACGACATTTTTTTTTCTAAAACCAATGAAAAGTCAGCGTGTATATCGATAATCGAATTTTCTCCTATATTTTTTTTCTTTTGAGGTAAGTAAACAGAAGTTTCGGTACCAAAAAAATCTAAATAAGTATATACTGTTTCTGAATGGGATTATTTGACACACCGCAGAAGTTGAAGCGGTGCGAATCACCCAAGGTATCTTTTGGAATGGGTCGATTCAGACCACGGGACGACACTACCCTATACTTTTTCCGTAAGACAGATTTAGGCTCATATCAAAAATGCAAGGATTCTAATTTATTTGTACAGATGAGGAGAAAAGTGGTAAAACATTAAAAAAATTATGTGTATAATACATTTTTATCATATTTTAAAATAAATAGTCTTATTACAAAAAGATATAATTTTTTCTCGTCCTAATTCAATCCACAAAAAAGAACTTTTGTTCGCCACTGTGGTTCGAATTGACACCATTACAAGAAAGGTCTTGGGCGATTTGATTCGATGTGAAAAGGATCCATTCTCAAAGAGGCTTTGGGCAATTCGCACTGCAGTCCGAATCACTCGCGGTGCAAAACGCCCAACAACACCTAAACGTGGCCCCACGTGAATATGGAATAGAAAACAAAAGCATTAAATGTTGTCAGTTTAAATAATACAAACTGAACAAATAATAAAATGTTGCCTTTTTAGGTCGATTATACATTGTACTCAATAATTTCGTTGTTTATTTGTAACTTGAAAAAAAAACTTTTCGTGTGACTTGGTTTGACTGTACTATTTTGTATATATTATAATACTTAAGTAATTTGATTTATTACGGGTATGTCTCACGTTCCACGTCCTATGGGTATGTCCCCCCCCCCCCCCCATAATTCCATTATTTTCAAAAATCTAAATATTACCCTGCTTACAAAACTGTACGAAAATCGGCTGCAAAATGCGACCTGTGGGCGAGAAGCTACAGATAGAAGGACATTAACAGCATTTTTGGCTAATCTCCAAACTGAGACATTTGCTCATTTCACTCGCTGATGGGTCAGTCTCATCTAATCTCCGATATAATATTATGCGGTCGGGCTTAAGCTCGTGAATTTTAGTAACTTAGAGGTACAGTTTTTAGTCTATTAAAATCTTAGTGTGTACTATGCATAAGCATATGAAAAATTATCTTATGTGTTCTTTAATTAAACATAGGTATTCTGTTTTTGAATTTATGATCGTTAAACATTTTGCGACATTGTTCGGAGCATTACCTAGTTCAGAAAATGAAGGGGAGTAAAGACATGGAGGAGGATAAGATTACTTTTAAAGTCAATGGTGAAGAATGCTACAGTAAGTAATCCTCAGGTGTGCAAATTACCAGACACAATACTAAAACAATGCATGTCGACCGTATTCCTGTCTGCTCACAGATGACAGGGTATGAGTCATAAAAAAAACTAAGTGACGTGGAACACTCGGTTGGAACGAAGTTATAAAACTGAAAGACCCTAAAGTTCGTCGCGTAAGAAAGAAGTGACGCAAAATCCATTTTTTTCATCCGCCAAGTCCGAAAACAACTTTGTTCTAAATCGATGCTAATCTAGGAGTTCTGAGCTCCTGAAATGGTCGTTAAAATCAATCAAGCGATTAAGCGTTTACCTGGGAATACTTATAAATAGGTGCAGGGCAAGTGAACTTGTTTATAAGAATACTTTATGCTGATGATAATTTCTTGTCTCCATGCTTAAACTTTAGTAACACAATAATAAAAAATATTTTTTGTATGTAACACATCTCATTTGACTCCTATTGAATGGGGCCTCAAAAGCATTCAATCGAGATAGTTGGGATGTTTGTAGAAGTTGACCAAGGAAACTGGTGTAAGCCTTGCTCTATTCAAGACAAGCTATCAATTTGACACTATTTCGATTCCTATTTTACATTAATAGACCCACTAATATGCTAAGCCTGGCCTTTTCGATTTGTCTACTGCCTGGCCTTTATCTACCTCGTAGAATAAAAAAGTATACTAATAGTTACTTTTTTGATTATTTTTTATGTGTGTCGCCATCACTGGTGTCAGATTTTTCAAGCTGCCTTAAGGCATCTGACATAGCTTGACGACTGCCATACCATTTTGACAGCCAGGACCAACGGCTTACCGCGCCTTCTGAAGCACGGAGAAGGTCGTTTTTTTTTTGCCACGTGTGGTCACTCATCCAAGTGTGGACCATGACCAGTGTCGCTTTACTTGCGGAAGCGCTAGTAATGAGCACTAATGCCGGGCCACCGAGCTTCTCAGTTGATAAAATTAAGTTATTTTACATGTAAGTTGGAAGTGAGGTGAGCTCAACTACGATGTTGGTCGACTACCTCCGCAACGTGCTGGAGTTGCGCGGCACCAAGTACATGTGCAGAGAGGGCGGCTGCGGCGCCTGCGTCGTCACCGTCGTCAAGTCTCCTGATGCGCTTCCAATCGCAGTCAATTCAGTACGTACTTACTACCTAACATGTCGATCCTTTATGTAAGTATACCCCTCAATCGATCATAATATTTTGGTTGTGTCCAGCCATGACAGTAAGCTAGACCATCAGCTAGTGAAGTCTCCTGATGCGCTTCCAATGACAGTCAATTTAGTACGTACTTACTACCTAACATGTCGATCCTTTATGTATAGTTAGCTACACCGTCAGCTAGTGATCGGTTTAAATTTTTGGTAAAAAGATAAGATCTACTAGTTTGTAAATATGTCATACATTTTAAGGGTTCCGTATCCATAGTGTTAAATTGGGACCCTTTTACTAAGACTTTGATATAGGTACGATTTAATTCCTGTAAACAGATAGTTCTATATATATAGGTACGATTTAACTAGTAAACAGAGTATTCTTTCAAAAATGGCTAATTTTTTTTTCAAAATCGCCATGCAGGCAATTTGTTAAATATCAATATAAATTACTTCTCTCTTCAAAATACTTTTGGTCGGGTAATGATTTGTATGAGAAGCACAATTTTTTTTTCGTTTTAAATTACTTTGTTTCTAGAAATGTAGTAAAGTATCGTGGAATAAACTTGCTCAAAAACTTTGGCTGGTGGTTAAAAAGTTATGTTTATGCACATGGAACGTTACTCTTCTTGTTTTCCTCAAGTCGAAAGGCTATTTCTGCATTCCTGTTAAAATATTTGCATTAAAAAGTGCACAATCCTTACAGTGTTTGGTGTCTATAACATCCTGTGAAGGTTGGGAAATCACGACAGTGGAGAAGGTGGGCAACAGACTGGACGGATATCATGATGTTCAGAAGACTTTGGCCGAGCACAATGGAACTCAGTGTGGACACTGTTCTCCTGGTTGGATCATGTCTATGTACAGGTATGAATGTATTTATGATGTACTAGCTGTACCCGCGGGCTTCGTTCCCTGTGAGAATTTCGGGATAAAACTATTCTATGTCCTTCCCTGGGTATCAACTATATCCATATCAAACTTCATCTAAATAGATTCAGTGGTAACAAACAAACAAATGTACAAAGTCATTTTCGCATTTATAATATTAGTAGGAAGTAGGATAGGATAGGATTTGCACCATTGGCAGACATCAAGTGCGTGTACTCCGGTCAAATTTGTCAAAAAAATAAAAGCGTAAGGACAAAAATTCACAAGAAGCTGAAACTGATCAAAACATAATTATAAATGAAAAAGTTCTCTTCAATCCGGTATTTGAAAAAAATACTTGAGGTCAATAAATGCGTTTTGGCGATTTTCAGCAAAACGGTAAGTTTTATCATAAAGTGAGCTTTGACAAAAAATGTAGGCTAAGTAATCTATATATAAAAGGAGAAGTTCCCACTGACTGACTGACATAAGACGCACGCACAGCCGTAACTGCTTATGATAGAAACGTGAAATTTAAACAGTTGTTTCAATTCAAAACGCGAACGCACACTAAGAAGGGATACTGGACCCTAAAGGGGTGAAATCGGGATTTAAATTTTGTATGTAAAACTCTTCAAACGTGCATTGATTTTGATAAAAATTGAGATACATACTTTTAATAACATTTAAATGAACACATGTTTCGTAGTTTATAAGAATTTACTCCCTAAGGGCGTAAAATAGGGAATGAAAGTTTGTATGGAAAAATCTTTAAATGTGCATCAATTTTGTCAAAAACTGAAATTCATGCTTTCTAAAATCATTAAAATCATTTCATTAAATACGTATTTCCTGGTTCATTAGAATTCACCCCCTAAGGGTGCAAAATGGAAATTGAAAGTTTAAAATTTTCTTTAATTTCCATGAAATTTGTTACTGTAACTTCTAAATACAAATGATTAAATAGGTTTATTTCGGTTTTCTAAAATCCATCCCCAAATGTTGTAAAATAGGGGTTAATAGTTTATATGGAAAATATTTAAAATCTGCTCCAATTTTCAACTCACCCCCTAAGTGAATAAAACGGGGGTCCAATGTTTATACGGGAAAACAAGATTAGTGAGACCATTTTATTCAAAACTTCGTAGAATTATTCCTGGCGGTAAATGAGGAAATACATGTTTCAGATTTTTTTCCAAAATTTATCCTACTACCTAGGCCATGCTAAAGCATTCCGCTGGTCTCTCTCTCTCTCGCTCTAGAAAATAATGGGAACGGAAACGGGAATGGGAACAGAAACAGGAACAAGAAAAAAAAATTGACTGGTGAAATATAAATGCACAGCCTAATACCCTGGGTTAAGAAACTCCAAATTTGGGACATAGGTTTTTATGAGTCTAAGGGTGCACTATGAAAGGATCTTTCATAACTTACTTTTTCATAAGTTTGTATCGAGAAACAGGAGTAGTTAGACCATTTTATTCGAAACTTCGCAGGAGTACTCCTGGCGGTAAAATGAAGCGTACCGACGCTCTCTCTCGCTCTAGCAAATGACAGGAATGGAAGTGGGAACTGGAATTGCAATGGGAATGGGAAAAAGAAATTGACTGATTGGTGACTGACTTACATATCAACGCACAGTCCAAACTACTGGGTCTAGAGACTCAAAATTTAGCAGATAGTTTCTTTATGAGGTCTATAATAGGAGTGCACTGAGAAAAGATTTTTTAAAACTCATTCCGTAAGGGGGTGAAACGGCGTCCAAAGTTTGTATGGAGAAACAATATTAGTAAGACCATTTTATTCGAAACTATGCAGGAGTACTCCTGGTGATAAATGAGTATGTACGTGTTTCAGGATTTACAAATTTCAAATCCTAGAGAGATGAAATGAAGTAACTTACTACCTAGGCCATGCTGAAGCGTTCCGTCGCGTCGCTCAAGTAAAGTCATTGGGAAAGAGAAAGGGAAAGTCAATTATATTAACATAATAATTCTTTTGTTATCACAAAATTAATAACAAATAATTGGCCAAGTGCGTGTCGGGCCACGCGCAGTATAGGGTTCCGTAGTTGAAAATGCCAATTTGCAGTCCAAAACGGCTAAGTATTGAATTTGTATGAAATTGTCCTTCTCGAGAACATTTTACCCATATATAACTGTTTAACAGATAGATGGAGGGGACACGTGACTTTAACAAAAAAAAAAACTTGAAACCTAAATATTTCAGACACGGATCCCTAAATCGAAAAATGGTGTTCCCAAGCTCACATTATTTTTTTAAAAACTTATTCAACGATATCCCACACAATATGTTTGTAGAGAAAAAAAATATTGACTTCCTCTTTACTTGTATGGCAGCTACTCTAAAAAAAAAATTTTTCCCATATTTTATTTTACGACTTTTTTTGCCATGATTGATATAAATATCCATGCGAAATTATAGCTTTCTAGTACTTATAGTTTCTTAGTAGGACCGCGGACGGACAGACAGACAGACAGACATGGCGAAACTATAAGGGTTCCTTGTTTACTACGGAACCCTAAAAACGAACAAAATTCCTATTAGAACCATTTTCGACTTCTACGCGGACGAAGTCGCGGGTTACTGCTAGTTATTTATAAAAAAAACCGACCAAATGCGAGTCGAACTCGCGCACGAAGGGTCCCGAACCATTACCTATAACAATCAAGTTTTTTTGTATGGGAGCCCCCTTAAATATTTATATTATTTTGTTTTTGAAATACATGATTTGTGAAAATTTCAACTGTTTAGCTATCGTGGTTCTTGAGATACAGCCTGATGATAGACAGACGGATAGACGGACAGACGGACAGACAGCGAAGTCTCCCGTTTTTACCCTTTGGGTAAGGAACCCTAAAAATGTTTTATACTTTTTCCTAAGAGCCATGGTAAAATTGAAATCGTCATTACAGGCACACGTTTCCACGCCACCTATGAGGTTAGTTTACTTACTTTGCGCATTATTAAGGGGTTCCCATAAAATCCGTGTTTTTAGGATGATAAAAAACTAATTCAACAATATCCCATACTATGGATTAATCGAGAAAAACTGCGTAGTGGTTAGAGTGTTCGGCTCATACCCGGAGGTCGCGGGTTCGATTCGTTCGGGAATTTGTGTTGTTGTCCTAGTTTGGTTAGGATATTGTAGGCTAATCACCTGATTGTCCGATAAGTAGGATGATCCGTGCTTCGGAGGACACATTAAGCCGTCGGTTCCGGTCACTGTCTTTGACATTGGTCGTTACGTTAAACCATGTCAGAGGCCTTTAAGGCGGTTTAAAAACTCTGACACTAGTGTTAGTCACTACTACTACACGATTGGAAGATCGAAAAAAAAATGATACTATCTAATGAAAAAACGAATTCTATCACTTTATCGACGTAATTAATATATTAAGTTATACCAAATTATAGCTTTCTAGTACTACATTATAATTTATAATGTTACCTATATTTCATTTTAGTTATAGTGGTTATTCAAATATGCCTGGCCTGACTGTGTATTCATGAGCCAAGGCTGTGTCACTTGTACTAACAATATGTGTTAGTTTAATTACATAAAACGCAGTATAGTTAGTATTTATAACATTTTGAATAAAGTTTTGTATGTATGAGAAATAAAATATTAATTTCTTTATAAGATTAATCTTAAATAAGCTTCAGGTAGCCTTATGACATAAAAGTTTTCAATGTTTCAGTCTCTTACAGCAGAAAAAAGACCTAACCGAACTAGAAATAGAGAAATCTTTTGGCAGTAATATTTGTAGATGTACTGGAATCCGCCCCATATTAGAAGCATTTAAAACATTCGCGAAAAATTCTGATGAAATTCTCGATATAGAAGACTTAAATTTTTGTAAAAAATCAGGAAAGATATGCGATAAAGGAAGTTGTGATGAAGACGATTGGTGTTTTCTATCGAAAAGCGATGTTGATCCTCCTAAGAAGATTTCTTTTGAACTTAAAGATGGGAAATCTTGGTATAAGGTATCTACAACAGATGATATTTTTGAAGTTTTGTCAAAGGAAGGCGATAACTCTTATATGTTGGTTTCTGGAAATACGGCCAAAGGTATGTTTGGAAGTTTTAACTTTACGTTTTATTCACTTTAACCTGAAATACATGGAATGATACAAGTACCTAAAAGTTTGTTTTTGCAGGTGCATATCCAATTGACGAGTATCCAAGAGTTCTCATTGATATAAGCACGGTATCTGAACTCAAGGGTTACGAAATCGATCAAAATTTGGTAATAGGTGCGGGCAATACTTTGAGTGAGCTACTCGATATCCTTCAAGAACAAGCCAAATCTGATGAGGATTTCGAATATTTGATTAAACTTTACGATCACATTAATCTGGTTGCACACATTCCTGTAAGAAATGTAAGTAAATAAATAATAATACTGAATGTAAGTAAATAATGTCTGTTACTTCCTATTTCTTGTATTTTTTATGAAATGTAAGGATTTTCTCTTTCTTCTTGAATAGCCAATGTTAGTTTAATGTAATAATAAAGGCCTCTCTCAATAAATATAACAGGCCCGTTGGTTATCGCTGTAGATGGTGTGAAGTTTTGCACAAAAGACACTGCTGCCCGTTATCTTCTTGTACCTATATGTAAACCTCTCTTAGTTTCGTCTTACGTCACTCGTGGAAGAACAACGGAGTGATGATAAATTTTTAACCGTTTTTAAATAAGAGGACCTTTTACTTAAGTATGTTGACCGATTATACGAAGAAGCGTGGACAGATTTTAATTTTTTTTTCGTTTGAAAGTACATGCTTTTCAGATAGTCCATAGAAATTTTATCAAAATCCATTGAGTAGTTGGGGGGGTAAAGTCAGTTTTTGGTTTCGCAAAATTATAGTCTCTCTACAATTTTGTCAAATTGTCATTATTTACAAAATTTTCAAAATTCGTTTCACCTTATTCTTTTTTAGATAAGAGTATTCTTACATAGAGGTTTATAGTTTCTCTTCTTCTCATCTTAGAGCTTTTTTTCCTTGCAGATTGGTTCCGTGGCTGGCAATCTAATGGTCAAGCATCAACACAATGATTTTCCATCAGATATTTTCCTTCTTTTGATGACAGTTGGAGCACAGTTAACAATCTGTAAGATTTAAAAGTATACGTATAAATTATTAAACAATTTAATAAAAATGCCATTATTTTAAAAGTTATATAATCAATGTTTTCTTTTTTTTCTAGCCTATCAGTGTAGTGTCCCACTGCTAGGCTAAGGCATCCCCCTTCTTCAGCCACTCGTCTCTGTCATCTGCGATCTCTTTCCATTCATTCAAATTTTCTAAATCTGAGTCTTATTAGTTTCAAAGAAGTGGATATCATTATTATATACACGTTAAATCTCTTTTCCAAAATCTAAATTAATAAGAAGTTTATCACTGATTCATTAATTTAGATATTTTTTCGAGCATTGCAATACTATTTAAATAATATCCCTTTTTCGATCTTTGTATCTATTTTTTATTTATATGTACCCATAGTTATTTATTTCTTTTTAGTAAGCAAGGATGGTAATCAAACGATACACATGGAAGATTTTTTAAAACTGGATATGAAAGCAAAAGTTATAAGTAAAGTTATACTTCCCACTCTAGGTGATGAATATCACATCGTTACATTCAAGGTATGAGATTTATGCATAGAATTATTAATTCAAGGACATTTTGACAAGCTTTTTTATTTTTAATGATATTTAGCATTAGTATTGCATATAAATATATGTGTCGCAGTTGAATTGTATAATCCATTGTTATTCAAAATATGATGAAACGACGTCCCCGATGTCTCTAGATGAAAACAGCTTACTCTCGGAACGCGGCAAAGATTTTACGTTATCGGAGGCCATATTTGTTGTTATGACATTGACAGCCATTAACCACAAGTTGCAGAATTCCGAACTAAAATCTACAATCTTACGTTAGCTTTTTTGTTGAACGTAACACTTTGGACGATCTAGCTGAACGATTTTCAGCTGTCTTACGAAATCGAACTGTAATGCCAAACGGCTAGAGTTTTTTTCGAACAGCGAATTATACAATCCAACTGCGACATATATAGCTATTTGTAAGTTCTCGTTGTTTTTAAAATAATATAACAATTAGATGAGAAACTCAGCACATATCCTGATATAAAACTAGTACATAAAAACTGGTTCATAACAATCCAACATTTTGTTACAATTATGGTGATATGTATGAACTGTACTCTGTTCAACAAATTATGTAAATCTTTACTTTGACTTCATAATTTTTTTTCGTATTATGTGTATATTTAAAAAAAGATAAATGAATGATCAATTGATTACACAAGCCACATTGGTAAGAAACATTTTAATGATAACAGCATTACAATTGTAAGAAAATGTTATTACTAACCCTATGATTAGACGGCTGAATAAAGGTCTGGCTTTAGAGAGGTAAACGTATTTATAAATATTTATACTCTACAGGTAATGCCGAGGGCCCAAAGTGCTGCTGCCACTGTCAATGCAGGGTTCTTTTATAAATACAAAAGCAACACTGAAGTTATCCAAGCAAGGATAGTAATCGGTGGATTATCGCCATCATTCACTCGAGCATATGAGACTGAAAAGTATTTAGTCGGGAAATCTTTATTCACTAATAAAACCCTACAAGGAGCGTTAAAGGTTTTGGAAAAAGAGTTGGTTGTTACCGAAATGCCAACGAAGTTTTCTATCGCGTATAGAAAAAAACTGGCGCTTGGCTTATTTTATAAGGTCTGAAAGTTAAATAATATAATAATTATTTTTTATGTAATCCATTAACTTTATTTAAGTTACAGTGTTTTCCATTACCCAGACATACAACATCCGATATTGATTTATTAAATCTACTTATTTTTCTGTAAATCCATTGATTTTATTAAACACAAAGGTATTTCTATTTTTCACCATCGTAATTCTTGCATCAATAATTTTTTAGGGCTTACTGACGCTTTGTCCTGCAGATAATCTAGAGTCTAAGTATAAATCGGGTGTCGTGAAGTTGCATGAGACTCGTCCGGTGACCCAGGCTAAACAAATATTTGACACGCATCCAGAGCTATATCCTTTGAATAAAGCCACTCCGAAAGTAGAAGCTTTGGTAAGGCAATATGTTTAATTAATATATTTATTTTGTAGTTATTTTTATCAATTTAGCACAAGCAGAGCTGTTACAACAGTATTTGTAAGAATTAAAATCTGAAACAGTTTAAAATAAATAAACATATTATTTTTTGTCGTAAGAATTTCAACAACCGAATTATTTGTCATAATTGTTGCCTATTTTTGTACATAATAGATCCAAGTTGCGGGCGAAGCAGATTATACTGAAGACTTACCTTCTTTTCCAAGAGAGGTGTTTGCTGCATTTGTTTTGGCTACTGTTCCAAATGGAAAAATAGAGAACTTTGATTCTAGCAAAGCTTTAGTAAGTATCTTCAAGATTATATCATAAATTGCTAGCAATAATTACGATTTTGTTTAATTTTAACTGTTTTGTAATAGTATTTAATTTTTCTTTTTTTATTATCTTTATAGGCTGTTTCTGGAGTCTTGGCATTTTATACAGCAAAAGATATTCCAGGAGTAAATAGTTTTACCCCAGCTGGTGTATTTTCATTGAGATGTAATGAAGAAATCATGTGCAGTGGCCAAGTAAAATATTACAATCAACCTGTGGGATTAATAGTAGCGGAGTCTAGAGCTTTAGCTGAATATGCTGCAAAGCTTGTTGAAGTTACATACAGTGGAACGAAAAAATCTGTCGTTGATTTAAAAGAAGCTATAACTGATGAAAATCGGACACATCCTTACGCAGTTATTATCGCAACAGGCAGAGGTATTGATGTTGTGAAAGTAATAGAAGGTGAAAATTATATTAAAGAACAGTATCACATGTGCATGGAAACTATAGTTTGTGTTACTCGACCGAATTCACAAGGGATAGAAGTTTATTCATCCACACAATGGCCAGACGGAGTACAAACGACGATATCCAGAGTCCTTAACATGGATGAGAGCAAGTAATTATATATATTTGTTGTGCTATGAGAAATTTTTATTTTATGATCAACTAGGTACGCTCCGCGGTGTTACCCGCAGTTAAAGTAGCCAGGGTATCAGCATCCTGCATACCAAATTGTATCAAAATTGGTCCAAGTGTGTGATGACTTTATGCTTTGGTACCTATTTATATCGGTGAACCTTTTTTTTTTGGGCCTTCAAATTCGGTTTTTGTTTTGTTTACAGCCCATGCTGTCCCATTGCAGAGCAAAGACTAAATATATCATATGCACCCCTTTTCAGTTAATCTCGTCAATAAACCGTGACTAACTAGTTTGCTATAAATTGTGGTATTTATTTAACAGGATAGAAGTATATGTACCTCGAATCGGTGGATCATTTGGATTAAAATTAACTCGAGCAAATCCTTCTGCAGCGGCATGTAGCCTTGTCACACTGAAGATAAATAGACCGTGTCGTCTGATACAGACGCTGACTACAAACACGAGAGCTATTGGCAAAAGATGCCCCGCTTTGGCGAAATACAAGGTATGATTTTTAACAAATAAAATGACAATCTCGCTCATCATTACGCCCAAAGTGGCCTTAAATAACAATATTTCAAATATATACACAGAAAAAACATTCAAATGTACAATGGGCGGTCTTATCGCTAAAAGCGATTCCCCAGACGCATTTCAGCAGATCACTAACACAAAATAGTAGCTTCTGCCGGTAGTTTCTGCTAACTAGCAAGCAAATATTTTAATGACTAGAACCTATTTTCATCAAGGGAACTTGCTTTCATTTCGTAAAAAACCACATCGAAATAGGTCTGTTCGTTCGAACGCTACGGCACCACAGACAGACAGATATTAGCGTGTTTTTTATCGGGGGCTAAAAACATATTCTATAACACTCTATTATAAAAAAAGGTATACATAAAAGACCGAGGCTTTAAGAATTTCTTATTCTTTATAATCATCATCATAATTTCAGCCGCATAACGTCCACTGATATAATCTTCTCACATAGGCCTATCCCAAGGATATTCAAATGACCGATCTAGAGCGACTTGCGGTTTTCCAGCGAACTTGGTCTGATCGAACAACTTATGGATGGTTGTCCTACGCTTCGCTTGCCAGTACTTGCTCACCATTTCTTTTTGCCCCATTGGCCATCGATTCGTCGCACTATATGTCCAGTCACTGCCACTTCAACGAGCTAATCCGCTGGTCTTTGTCAGTGATTTTGTTTCCGTCAAATTTCCTCAATCTTGATTTGATCACGTAAATAAACATAGCCCTCTCCATAGCGCGTCGAACAACTTTGAGCTAGATCTTGATTCTTTGTCTAATTACCTTAATATATATTTAAAAAAAAAATAGTGGGCGTAGATAAAATATAATGTTGTATTAATTTTCTGCCAGATTGAAGTAAACGCTCTAGGATTTATACAATACGTCAATTTGAGCATGTACCAAGGCCAAGGATACATTTCGAATGACGCACTGTCGCTATATGCAATCGATTCCTTTTTCAACTGTTACTTCATGGAAAGATGGAATTTTAAAGGTTATGAAGTAAATACTGATACAGTAAAGACTACATGGTTCAGAGCTCCAGGTTTGTAATTTAACATTATTTATACTAACGTCACATACATAATGTGCGCAAGCGAAATCAGTTGATTTTTATACCTACTTTAACATATCATCATCATCACCAGGTTATTTTGTCTCCACTGCAGTAGCTCGACCTTCTCTGTACTATCAGAGATATACTTGGCTAGAGTAGACAAAGGACTTTGGCATACACTCTCCTCGCTGGCCAGACGGGTTGGAGAGGTCTAATTAATATAAGCTTTGTTTAGCTTGTATTTTCTAAGTCGCCTTCTACGACATCCACGGGAAGACATGGAGTGGCCCAATAATCTGCCGGAAACCACACGGCAATAATTTCAACACATATGAATTTAAGTTATAAGTTCAGTACACGTTTAATACTTACTGAATACTTTAATTTAAATCATTACACAAAGAAAGTCTTCTTGTGCCTAATTATTATTGAAAAACATTTATTTTATTCCTAGATTAATAGTTACTAAATTGAAGATAATATTTATTGATGAAATTTTAGGTAACCTTGAAGCTATTGGAATGTGCGAACTTATGATGGAACGCATTGCATACGAACTGTCATTAGATCCTGTCGAAGTAAGACTTATTAACTTGGATATTTTACTACACGGTTCAATTAAAACAATGTTTGAAACGCTAAAATCGGATTCAGACTATGATGATAGAAGAGCAGAATTTAATAAAGAAAACAGATGGAAAAAAAGAGGTTTAAGAACATCCTTTGTAAAATTTTCCGCATTAATTGGAATGATAACAGACGTAAACGTTGTTGTTTACCACGATGATGGCACTGTAATTATCACCCATGGAGGCATTGAAATGGGCCAAGGAATAAACACTTTAGCTGCGCAAGTATGTGCTTATCTTTTAAAAATCGATGTAAGCAAGATACAAGTCAAAGGAAATAATACAATAAATGTAGTGAACAATGATCCTTCAGCAAACAGTAGCTCTTCATCATCTGTCATACTTGGCGTTGAAAAATGTTGTTTGCAATTGTTAGCAAGATTGGCTCCCGTCAAGTTGATATCAATTGATAAAAGTTGGGAGAGCGTTATTAAAACCGCTTTCAATTTAGGTATCGATTTACACGTGCATGATCATGTTAAACGCTCTGACATTCCCCCATATTTTATCTACGGAGTAGCATTTGCAGAGGTGGAAGTTGATGTATTGACTGGAGAATCTGAAATCTTAAGGGTAGACTTATTGCAAGATGTTGGCCGCAGTGTGAACCCTGATGTTGACATTGGACAAGTAAGATATATATTTTTTTTTTATTAATAATACAAATTCTATAGTATTTTAATAGGGTTTTAGACATACAAGATAAGGGACTAAATACTCACCTAAGTCATCTAACACTTATATCATCTATATAGACCTACCATTTCGCAAGACGGAAAAGTGATTTGACTGTTGGTTGAATCCTGAGTAAAACGAGATATGAAGTATTATCTAGTATATCGCAATTAGTAAAAATATTACCATTGTATTTAACGAAATACCAAAAATATATTTTTACCTAACAGATCTGTGATTTTAGGTAGAGGGTGCCTTCTTGATGGGATTGGGATATTGGACCATTGAAGATGTGATTAATGATAAAAATACAGGAGAGATATTAAGCGATCGGACGTGGAACTATCATGTACCACTAGCAAGAGATATTCCACAAATTTTCAACGTCTACTTGAGAAAAAAATCTTTCGCCAAAGAAATTCTGTTTGGATCAAAAGGCTAGTGAAAGTTTTTTACAGGTTTAAAATATTGCTTTTCTTTTTCGCATCTCCGGTTGCATTTGCTTTGAAGCATGGTATGTGCTTTTTGTATTTTTGATCTCCGAACATATTATCCTATGATATTACTCTGGTATATTATGTTGCAATGGTCACCAAAGAGAAAAAGTGAGGACTATATAAACAATTTATCTAGGGTTTTTACGACCGCTGTTTACCTAACTAAACGGGTTTTTGGGAATGTAATCGCTGCTAGAAATAACGTCTTTAATCTTGCGACTCTAAGCAGGCAGAACCCATAAACCACTACTAGGGATAGTATACGTCATAGCGGACAACCAGGTAAAAAAGGAATCATAAAAGGATGATAGATTTCACCCATTTGTTTAATAGGTTTTTACTATCTGCGTGGTAGGAGAAGCTGGTATATTCTAAGGCTTTTCTTTTCTCCCCTGCCAGCACATAAGTTATGGAAGCTTAATATATTATACTTTTATGTTTTAGCTACCGGTGAGCCTCCGATGTGCCTATCAGTGGTAGTAGCATTGGCTCTGAGAGAAGCAATTGTAGCTGCACGCAAAGATTCTGGAATTCCTACAACTGAGTGGTTTGCAACAGGTAAATTAAAACAAACTAGAATAATTCTATGGAAGCTCATGATGATGAATGGGGATTTACTCGAGTGTCGTGAAAAATTATTGGATTTTGATGATAATAAGAGTATATAATATGATAATAAGAGTAAAAGGTTTTTTAATGTACCCCTTCTCACCGATGGGGGAGCTGGACCAATTTCGACAAAATTTGTTTAAATTAACATTTATATTTTCGCAGGTAGTAGTTTAGTAATAAAACGTATTTCTTAAATTCGTTTTTTTTGTTTTTTAGATGGCCCGTTGACTACAGAAAAAGTATGCATGTTATCTGAAACTAAGATAGAAGACTTCAAATTCTCTTAAACCGATTATAACGGTATGTAAAAAAGTTACACAATATTTGTTTGTTTGTTTGTAATATCTTTATGGTACCAAAAACAAAATAAAGTACAAAAAATTCGAAAGAGCAAATACACAAAGGCGGACTTATCCCATGTAGGGATCTCTTCCAGTCAACCTGCGATAGATTGAGAGGACATTTACTCAATTAAAAGGTAGAAGTAAGTACGAACTAGATACCTTAAAAGATTATATATAATAACTACATTACATACACATACGCAAACACTTATATTTTATACTCATAAACCTACTTACAAATACACATATAATAAATGTATATACATAAACTTACATAGACATACATATACATACGAATTATACATACAATTATGTAGACTAAGTAATTAATTATCTCAAGTGTGACGCCACCAGAGAAGAATTGGATAATCTAACCTTAAATGAATCAAGCGATGGTGCCATTCTTACATCAGCAGGAAGCGAGTTCCAAAGCCTAGCCGCCATAACTGCGAAAGTTGGAGTACGACTGCGACGAATGGGATGCAATCTCAAGAACGAGGCTGCCAGCTGAACGCAAACGATTATCAATATTTCTTTCATTCAACTAATATATACAATTGCTTTTGTGTGTCTTTTTAAGTTTTCTTTTTATTTCTTGTTCAAATAATTTAATAGACGTGTGGGACTACATAATTTGTATTTTTTTTTAGTTTTAGTTCTTATTTACTTTTAATTTAAATTTTAATAAGTTTGTATAGTTTGAATTTATTTTAAACTTTATTATTTCTAATAAACAAGTAATATATCGTTATTTTAAATAGACCTTAATTTTTATTAAAATGTATCTAATACTTTCTAATAATATAACTCTTTCGAATCCAAATTCTCCTCAATACCTTAAATGCAAATTTCAATTTCTTTCTGACACTCATGATCGGCAACTTCGTTCTGCCGACACTCTTCTTCTCGCTATTCCTCTACATCGCACGAGCTTTATAGAAAACTCTTTTACCTTTCAAGCTTCACGGCTCTGGAATGCTTTACCCGTTGACATTAAAGACATTTCTACAAAATTTTCTTTCAAAAGAAAAGTACACTCTCTTCTTCTAAAATAATGAATCCCCTTTCAGTTTCATCATCATCATTAATGTTTATGTATGTTTATGTATCTATATGTGTATGTATGTTATAAGTGTAGGTATATGTACCTATGTATATAGGTATATTATTAGGTATCTGTGTGTTGTCTTTATTTAAGTAATTTTGCGCCGCTACCAAATCTCTGTTTATCCTTATGGTTGACTGGGAGAGAACGCTTTTAGCGTTAAGTTCGCCAATTGTATACAATTTTATATTGTGGAACAATAAAGTTTTTATATAATAAATAAATAATACCTGTATGTAATGGATTCATTTACATTCATTCACAGCTTTTACATTTTACCTGCAAGAAATCACTTGAGACTAGCGGCTTGAAGCTGAATGTGGCAAATATTCTTCTTCTTTTCGTTTCGGTGGTACTATTATATTTTGTCACTCCAGTATCGGGCCACATCGATAGCTTTGTCATTTGCGGCCATCAAGATTCTATCACGTCGAGAAACACCGACCATAGGTAGGTATTTAATTTTGGATGGAACCGCAGATTTTGTTTTTTGCGATTTCAAGGATGGGAGAAACCGATAAATGGAACCTACATAAGCTACCCAACATTACCCTAACAGACCGGACAGGGTTTTCTTTACATATTGTATAAAACGTTGAAGTTGCAATCTCAGTAATAACTAATTGACGTAATACATAAATAGGTATTGCCAACGGGTACTATTTAAACTTGCCTTGACCTACTTGATTGCCTTCGTGGTCCAGTGGTTAAGGCATTTGCCATGTCGTCCGGAGGTCATGGGTTCGAATCCCACTGGAAAGCATACTTTGTGAAAAGTGGTTTCCAGTCTTGTTAGGATATTGCAGGCTTGAATCACCTGATTATCTGAAAAGAAAGATGATTCCATTTTTCGGAAAGCGCATATAAACTGTGGTTCCCGAACACCATTTAGCGTTTGCTCAAATATATCTGACGACCTCCGTGGCGTAGTGGTCACCATGCTAGTCCACCACCCAGAGGTCCCAGGTTCAATCCCCGGTCAGGGCAAGTTGGAAACCGCCTTTTTTCAAATTGTCCTGGGTCTTGGATGTTTATCTATATATGTATTTGTTATAAAATATAGTATCGTTGAATTAGTATCCCATAACACAAGTTTCGAACTTACTTTGGGGCTAGCTCAATCAGTGTAATTTGTCCCTACATATTTATTTTATTATTTATCCATGGTTCTGGTTTTCCCTTCGGGTTGCAGAGATCAGACGGCAGTCGCTCTGTGTATAAACCAGTAATCTCGTCAAATCTCCTTGGTTAACTAGCGGTCCCCGGACTCTTAAGTATTACCGCTGAAAATGTAACTAGGAATACGTGAGGATGACGAAGAGTATTTAAACCTGCGTGGCCCGACTGCTCTATCATGGTATGGCTCTATCACTCATAACACGTGGAGCTTGTCTAGGTTGACTGTGTAAGAGCGTTTACACATTCCGGCAGCAGATATCGCCGTTCGCGTCAATTATATAATTTTTCAAAAACTAAAATCTGACTTCTCCCCCAGAGTGCACAATCTTTTCTTTTCGATCGATTTTGATCAAATTTCTATGGAACTACCCGACAAGACGTATGACCTCTAAATTAAAAATAAATTCTAAATCCGCCCAGTCTTCGAAAATCGGTAAACAAACGAATTAAATCCGATGATGGATAACCTCCTCTTTTTTTCGGTACTCGGTTAAAATAAAACGCGCGCAGCGCCTGCGACGACAGCATTTGTAAACAGTGTTACAAACACTTTTATTCTCGAATGACGTCGTGAATTATATTTAAACAGGTTGTTTCCAAAGAAAGAAGAGGCTATCATTGGAGGAGTTTTTTGTATGTTGTATGTATGTTCATTGATTATTCGAAGACGCCTGGACTGATTCCGATTTTTTTTTGTTTAAAAAGTCATAATTAAAAAAAAAATGTAAGGTCTCACAAAAAGAATTTGTCAAAATCGGTATTGTATTATGGAGGTGAAGTCGGTTATTAGTTTTGAAAAATTATTATAATAACACAACCGATTTCCATAAAATTGGGACCACCTGACAAGTGTATGCCCATTCAAAACGCGAACACTGTAAAATAAAATAAAAATTAACCATTGAGTTTAATGAAAATATTATGAAACAGTAAACAAATGAAATGAAGAAGTAATAAAAAGAAGTTTAACAAAAATAATAACTAATAAAAACAAAACCTTTTGAAATTAACAACAAGATGAAATATATTTATTGCACAAATAAATAATACAGGACACAATAATTAATTTAACTAAAAAATACATAACATCATATTAAATAAAAAATGGACGCCAGATCGCTCAACCACGACATTAGTAAAATTTTAATTCTTCAGTTTTAGTTTCTGACAACAGGCATATTTTTTCAGTAGTTAATGGTCCATCTGAAACAGAATTTTAATTTTAAAATTACCTACATATATTTAAATTAGTAGAAAAGCTATAGTAAACACATTTAAACACATCATTATAAATGTAGGCATTTGAAAAGATTGTAAAGGTCGTTTTGTTTATTGCTTGCGTACGTGATCCATTTTTATCACAAATAATGTTTATCTTCCAGCCGCTTCCAAAGGGTCATTTTGGAAAACCTTTGGTGAGGTTTGTGTCCAGCAGTGGACGTCCTGTGGCTGATATTCTGATGATGAATGTTCTATAAACTTTCACAACATATTTTCTGTCATGTGGTGCAAACAAAACTTTTCTATTAAACCATCTGGAGCAGAAATTCTGCAACTTTCACCTCAAATAATAACGCCCGCTTGGCCCCTTAGAAGGTATTAATAAAAAATTTAGTTCTAAGAACTCAATTTTTTTATAGCTATAAGCTTATATTATCTGTCTAAACATATTAATAAAATTAAAAATTAAAAAGCTTATTTATTCCAAAAATATACAGTTTTTAAACTTTTGAGTACAATAATTTTACATTGTTATTTTATAATTTAACATGTAATGTCCATGTAATTAAATGCAGATTATTTTTTTAAAAGCAAAAAAAAATAAATTAATGGTAAAAATACAAAGTACATATATTCTGTATAAAATGAGAAACAAAGCTTTTATTACAACGAAAGTTTGAGGTTCCATTGTGATTGTCAAAAGTTCGATCTGGGGGGCAACACCATGCGGTTGGGTCATAATAGATAATATATATAAAAAAATAACTTTAAACTGCACTCACCAGCTGGAAACCATTCGGTAGTAGGTATGCCAGAATCCAAACGAGCGGCTACAATAGCTTCTCTAATAGCCAAGTGTACGACTACTGATAGACAGATAGGAGGCTCACCAACCGCTAAAATAACAACGATGAATTCATAAAATATTATACATATACATAAAATATTTTCCATACATGTCAGTGTGATTGGTGCATACCAATCAAATTGATTGACCTACCCCTAAAGTACTTAAGTAATAAATTGTCTTTTGGGATTAAATAATTATTTACATTTTAGGACCCAGAACAATATTTTTCAACAAGACATGGTTGGGGTTCGAACCCAAAACCTCTGAGTGGTCTTGCGTGGTAACCGTGGCCACAGAGGTCGTAAAACATACACATATCTAAGATCACCATAGAATAACCTCATAGTAGAAGGGAATTCAAATTTCACCCTGACAATGAAAACTTTCATTTTTAATTTGGATGACTTTTGTAATCGGCCATTGCTGCGCCACCGAGTTTTTCAGATATTTCTAAGCTCCTTGGGTACCTGAAGAGCTCGGTGATCTGGCGTTACTCGCAAGAGAAGCAACACAGGGCGTGGCCCGCACTTTGATTGGTGATAAGTGGCATAAAAAAATCTTGAGCTCCTCTATGCTTGGGAAGGCACATACAAGCCGTTGGTCCCTGCTGTCTTCATTGAATGACAGTCACCAAGCTGTGTCAAATGCCTTTAGGTAGCCTGAAAAATCTGACGTCGGTGTTGGTCTTACACACACGAAAAACACACAAATCTTATGTGCTGCCGCGCCGGTAGGTTGCCGACTTCCTATTATGTATAATACATAAGTGGTTCTGTAAGCTGTAGACCTCGCGAGACACCTCTAACATATTCTAAATCTTGCCTTTAACCCATTAAAATTTAACGGGTAAAATGACAAAAAAAGTTGCAGTAATCAAAACATTTTATGACGAAATTTGTCGAATCCTTGTTGAGCCAATCTCAAAACTAAAACGCTTCGCTCGCTCAGTCAACAAATTCTTAAACTCTACCTTTAGATCCAAGTAAAATCTCTTTGCCATATGAATTCTTTTTTAAATGGATTCTGAAATCTTGTGGTATGTCTCTAGCTTGTGGCACATAATAGTTCCATGTTCTGTCACTTAATACTTCCCCTGTATTTTCATCGCGAATTATATTTTCATTTGTCCAAAATCCCTGTCCCATAATAAAGGCGCCTTCTACCTAAAAATAAAAATTTACCAACTACAGAGAAAAAAGTTATCAATTACCATGCAAAATCCTCACGGTAGACCTAGTTAGGTCATTTATAAGAACATACTTAATATCAATACGACTGGGCAACTAATGTTAACCCAATACTATTTACATTTTAATTTACTTATACTAGTTTTTCTTTTATTAATATTTTACTAATAAATAGCAACTTACTTGTCCAATATCAACGTCTGGATTAACGCTGCGTCCTACATCTTGAAGTACGTCAACTCTTAGGATTTCCGATTCCCCGGTCAATACATCAACTTCCACTTCAGCGAATGCCACTCCATAGATAAAATATGGAGGACTCTCAGATCTTTTTACATGACTATGCGCATGTAGATTAATTTCTAATTCGTAAGCTTTCTTTACGGCTTTTTCCCAAGTAGGATCAACCATAAGCGTCATCAAAGGCAATAGTTTAGTAACAATTTGTTGACAACACTTTTGAATACCAATAAGGACATTTGTCGAAGTGAAACTACCTCCTGATGGATCATTGTTCATGGTATTAATTGTATTATTTCCTTTAACTTGTATTTTGCTGATAGGAATTCTTAAAAGGTATGCACAAACTTGTGCTGCTAACGTGTTTACACCTTGTCCCATTTCAATACCACCGTGAGTGATAACAACAGTGCCATCGTCGTGGCAAACACCAATGCTAACTTCTAGGTTCAGTCCCGAAATTGATGTCCATTTTAAAAAAGAAGTTCTCAGCCCTTTCTTCTTCCATCTATTTTCTTTATTGAACTTTTCAACATTTGCTTTCCGTTGGTCAAACTCTGAGTCAGATTTTAATGTTTCAAACATTTCTTTAACAGAGCTGTGCAGTAAAATGTCTAGGTTAGCAAGTCGAACTTCTACTGGATCTAAAGACATCTCGTACGCAATATGTTCCATTAAAAGTTCGGCCATTCCAATCGCTTGAAACGTACCTGTAGATTTATTTCAAATATAATTAATACATTTCTTGCAATAAGGAATATGCATGTAATATCAATCCGGCTTATTTTTAGGGTTCTGTGGTAAACAAAAAACAATTTTATAGTTTCGCCATGTCTGTCAAGCTATCAGAGCTAAGTAGAGGGTTAAAAAGTTATAGCTATAGTTAAAGTTATAAGCAACCTAAAAAATGTATTCGGAAAGGAGAATTTTACACAAATTCAATAAAAAAATAGTTTATTTAGACGTTTTTGTCTCGTAAACTAAGTCGGCATTCTTATCTACAGTTTTCTAGAGTATAACCGCATATCTCTGAGAAAAACCGCGGACAGACAGAAAGATAGACAGACAGACATGATGAAACTATAAGGGTTCCTTGTTTACTAAAGAACCCTAAAAAAGGGTAAATAATTTATATTCGCAGCTATGGTATTATATATAAAAGCACGCTGATTATGATAATGACGATGACGATGAAAATACACTATAATAAATTTGCAAACCTGGTGCTCGACACCATGTATTTTTTTGTACGTCCGTTATAACTTCATACCCTTTGAAGTTCCATCTTTCTTTAAAATAACAATTATAAAAAGAATCGTTAGTTAATTCCGATAGTTTTTCATTAAAAAGGTAACCGTGACCTTCATACATACGGTAGTTAGCATACTGTATGGCTCCAATCGCATTTACTCCCACCTTAAATAGAATAATTAAAGCGTAAAAAAACTTTCTTTCAACCTAAGCACTTGTATTGTTTGTCTGTACGTTGAATCTTAACCTTTAAGCAGATTAATTAGCTAATTTGGTCATTACTTCCTTCTTTTTTAACAAAATAATATTACTCTTATTACTCTTTTGATTTTATATCAGGAATTTCAGAAAATATTACAAGGATTCTCATAACTTACTTCATATTCTGTTATACAGGGACATCTCTTGCCAATAGCTTTCATATTAGTAGTTAATGTCTGGATAACACGACAAGGCCTGTTCAACTTTTGTGATACTAGTCCACACGCTACTGCGCTGAGTGTAGCTCGCGATAATTTTATTCCATATCCCCCGCCTATACGGTTGACATATACATCTATCCTGTAAAATAAATAGATATTATAGCCGATACAAAGACAAATACACTATACAGATGTAGGTTGGGCAGAGTATGTGGTAAAATTTGTAGCACTGAATCTCAGCATTTACTTTAGACTTCTTCAAAGTCTCAAGACCACGCAATAGACTACAAAAAGGGCTTTTTTCAGCGTTTCTATGAGAAGATTCGTGAATAAAAGAAAGGACACTGAAATAACCCAGCCAATAAACTCGTAGAAGTGATTATGTACTGGCAGCTGCAACTAGCAGACCTACTAAGTGGATGCAATGGCGTACAGGTCGCTTACAATCGATTGAGGCTAAAATTATGACGATGATAGATTATATAAAAATGATGAATTAAAAATATCAATTAGTAGTAAGATACTCGAAGGTAGGTTCTGTCTTGTCCTTATTCAATATATTTCCAAGACCTAAGCTGCAGTATAATACATAGGGACTATAGTTTTCATTACTGATTACATCGATTTATAAAAGAGTGTATAAGTACCTACCTATTCTCATCTAAATTCAGAGCCCTAGATAATGTTACTTGTATATTATCTGGCCATTGTGTCGATGAGTATACTTCTAATCCCTCTTCAGAAGGTCGAACTACACAAACTAGAGTTTCCATGCACATGTGATACTGCTCTTGCATTTTATTTTTCCCTTTTATTACTTTCAAAACATCAATACCCCTGTCAGTTGCGATAGATGACCCATATAAATGTTTTCGTTTTTCTTCAGTTGCAGCTTCTTCTAAGTCAGTGACAGGTTGTTCTAAATCACTGTAATTAACTTCTACTAACTTAGCAGCAATTTCTGCTAAAGCTCTAGACTCAGCTACTATAATTCCTATAGGTTGATTATAATATTTTATTTCTCCACTACTGACAATTTCTTCATTTGATCTTAATGAATAAATACCCACTGGTATAAATGTGTTGGTTCCTGGTATATCTTCTGCTGTATAAAATGCTATAACTCCTGATCTTATCTAAAAGAATTTTTTTTTTTAATAAAAATATCTGAATATAAATGTTAAACACGCTTAGCTCAAATAAAGAAGAATTTTCATATAAATACTACCTAATTTAAAGTTTAACTCTTTAGATGATGTTTTGTATTATTTAGCTCATTTTAGCCATTTTATACCTCGAAGTACATTTTTTGTTGAGCACTGGTCAAAATTGCATAAAAATATTTACCAAGGCTTTACTAGCATCAATGTTTTCTATTTTTCCTTTTGAGACAGTTGCCAGTACAAATGTTGCATATACCTCTCTTGGAAAAGAAGGTATATCTTCCGTATATTTGGCTTCCCCAGAGCATTGGATCTATAATTTAAAAAAAAAAAAAAAGTTGCTCAATAATAACAAGGTTAATACAGATTCTTCATTAATGTGCACGTGTAAAAGGACTGAAATAAAATAATGCAGTAAGGAATAAATAGGTTTGAACTTACTAGAGCTTCTATCTTTGGAGTAGGCTTATTCAAAGGCCACAACTCTGGATTGGTAACATATATTTGTCGAGCTTCGGATACCGGACGAGATTCATGTATGTTTATAGTACCAGATTGGTACCGCGTAGGAAGTTTACTTTTTGGATATAATGTTAGCAAGCCCTGAAAACATTTTGTATCATCATCGGTGTTTATTTGATACAAATGAAAACATATTAACTTTAATTGTACTGTGTGTAGGTAATCAAGAAGATTATATTGAAACCATTGTACATTAGACATAATTATGATGAACAACTCAATATACTGGCTATCGTATTCCAAATATTTTTCTTAAATTTACCTACGTTACTATAGGCAATTTGGATTCAGTCAATCAATCAATATTCATGTTAGCGAAGTATTTTCCATGCCTCCCTATCTTCAATTTCGATTATAAAGCGCATTCATTCTTGTGCACTTTCTTCCAAGAATCCTGTTTGAGATAGGACGTATTTTTTTGGATCTGCCAATTTACATCAGCAAGTATATTATAATTGTATTAACTTGAAAAAATTATTATTATTGTAACTTGAAAAAAAATTCAACCTTGTAAAATAAATTAATAGCCAATTTCTTCCTATACTCTACTGATGGCTCTGGTGGCATAGCTGTTGCGACCAACTCTTTTTCCAAAACCTTTAATGCATTTTGAAGAGTCTCGTTTGTAAATAATGGTTTTCCAACTAAATATTTTTCGGTTTTAAATGCGCGAGTGAATGATGGCAATAATCCACCAAATACGATCCGTGTTTGCGTAACTGTTGTATTGCTTTTCAGTTTGTATAGGAATCCTGCATTTACTATTGCGTGGGCACTTTGTGATCTTGGCATTATCTGCAAAACAAAAACATTTTTATTGTAATTATAATCAGCTCCTACTAAATAAAGTTTTTTACTTGCATTACTAGTACATTAATTGTTATATTAAAGGTAAAATGTTGCAACTTGACCATACTCTTAGCATCTTTACCATGCCATGGGTATTTGACTTACATAAGTGCGTAGTTTTTTTAGTGTTTTTTAATTTTATTAAGTTATTATTATTTTATTATTACCTTGAAAGTAACTACATGCGTTTCATGATTCAGCGGAGGAAGCAGAATCTTCGAAATGACTTTAGACTTCATGTCTAAATTTAGGAAATCTTCCATGGATATCGTTTGACTGCTATTATTTTTGCTTACTGTAAGTAAAATCAATAGTGATTAACCATTTTAATGAAAATAAACAATGACAGATTTTTGTATTGATGCGCTAGGTATATTTTTTTATGTTAATATGTGACAATCATAATTCAATCAATAACCTCGGATATTGTCCACGTATGCGACTCGTCAATATAATCTCGAATACGATCTTGGTTTGACTAAATTGTGAAATATTATTGTATCGTAAATTTACTATCTTAATTCACAAATGAGTAGTCATATTGCAGCAAAGATATCATTTGCAACTTGTATCAATGGATCTATTAATTTGAATAATAAAAATATCGGAATTCTTACGGATTATAAGCTGTGCTCCAACAGTCTGCAGCAAAAGATAAATATCTGAGGGAAAGTCATTATGCTGATGTTTAATCATTAAGTTGCCAGCTAGGGAGCCTATCTGTAAGTAAGAAAAAATAACTTGGTTATGTAAAACTGACTCTATCAATAGTGTTTTTTTCAATGATTAAGTTTACACTTATTTTGTAACAATCAAAATTTGCAATGCCAGGTATGATATTCTTTAAAACTAACAGTACAAATGTGAAGTTTGTAAGTTCATAGAGGCAATTTTTTTCCTCCCATCCATTTAAAGACGAATGACGACCTCTGTGGTCTAGTGGTCATCATGCCACGCTGTCACGCCGGAGGTCCCGGGTTCTATCCCCAGTCAGGTCAAGATGAAAAATGATCTTTTTCAGATTGACCTGGGTCTTGGATGTTTATCTATATTTGTATTTGTTATAAAATATAGTATCGTTGAGTTTGCATCCCATAACACAAGTCTCGATCTTACTTTGGGGCTAGCTTATACCGAGTGATTTGATGAAAACATACTCTACTTACGTTTCTGACTGGTATGTGTGCAACGAGACTGATATGATCATGTAGTTTATTCAAATATTTAAAGTCTTCATCAGAGTTTGCTTGCTCTTTTAGGATGTCAAGCACTTCAGTTAATGTATTTCCTGCTCCAATTATCAAATTCTGATCAACAGTATAACCTTTAAGTTCTGTTACTTTGCTTATATCAATTAAAATGCGAGGATATTCAACAATATGGTAAGCACCTAAAAATATGCAATATGTAAATTCTGCAAAATCATTTTATATAAGTAGTAGCTTTATAGAATTTGTACAATTGTAATAAGTACATAATTAAACAAACCTTTAGCAGTATTTCCAGAAACTAACATGTAAGAATTATCTCCCTCTTTTGTTAATACCTCAAAAATATCTTTTACCGTAGAAACTTTGTACCAAGTTTTACCATCTTTGAGTTTAATGGACATATTAGAAGGTAAATCAACTTCATCTTTCGATAGAAAACACCATTCGTCTTCATCACAACTTTTCTTTTTGCATAGCTTTCCTGATTTTTTACACAAATCCAAGTCTTCTATATCAAGAGTAGTACTATTTGAAGCATCTTTTGCGAATGTTTTAAACGCTTCTAGTATAGGTCTGTATCCAGTACATCTACATATATTACTGCCAAAAGATTTTTCTATATCGAGTTTTGATAGATCTTTTTTCTGTTGTAGAAGGCTTAAATTGAAACAAATAAAGATATTTAAATTGCGATTTGTATGATTAGTATTTCTTTCTGTGTTTTGTTCTGGCCTAAATACAACCATCTGTTCCTCTGGAGGCAACTAAATGACTATTCTCTTACATCTCTTTCATCAATTGTATTCCCAAGGACGTTGATTCGATGTTGGGAAAATGTCAGTTGTAAAAGTATTCGCAAAAATATTTGCAAAGGGATTGACGTTAGACCAACAGCTGGGTATCCGCCAAACATTTTTAATATATCTAGTCTTTCTTAAAATAAGTAGGATAAAATAATTTACATATTTACAAATAAAGAGAAAATTAGCTATGAATTTAGTCTAGAAAATCGTGCTCATGTGGCATAGTGCCAAGAACGCTGGCCGCATTTCCGCGTTGGATCATAATACTGATTCGTTGTGCAAAAAAACACCATCGGCGTAAATCAGTCTTGAAAGATCTCTTTAAGGAGACCCCTAGCACCGGGGCCCCAAGGGCCGAAAGTCTCCACGTCAACATCTTTCTGATATTCAACATCGCATTGGTCCTAATATTGTTTTTTATGAAACCACTGTACATTTTTTTATTACTTGAAATAGGAAAACATGCTAACCTGTACATAGACATGATCCAACCAGGAGTACAGTGTCCACACTGAGTTCCATTGTGCTCAGCTAAAGTCTTCTGCAGTTTATGGTATCCATCCAGTCTGTTGCCCACCTTCTCCACGGTCGTGATCTCCCAACCTTCACACGATGTTATGGATATTAAACACTGCAAATGTAATTAAAAACTGGTTAAATAGACAAAATCGAAAATAAGTACATGCTTTGTTTATCGAAACCTACGTAACGTAGTAGAGTACTAGAATTTATATTATCAGTATTATTTTCTAAGGAATTCTTGTATGTTGATTTGAAGGAAAAGAAAAACATAGAATGTACAAACTGCTTTCCGGAAAGGAATTAGCTGCCATTGGAAGCGCATCGGGAGACTTCACTAGCTGACGGTCTACCTAACTGTCAAGGCTGGATTAGACATAGCCAAAATATCATGGTCGATTGAGAGGATTATACTCACATAAAGGATCGACATGTTAGGTAGTAAGTACGTACTGAATTGACTGCGATTGGAAGCGCATCAGGAGACTTGACGACGGTGACGATGCAGGCGCCGCAGCCGCCCTCTCTGCACATGTACTTGGTGCCGCGCAACTCCAGCACGTTGCGGAGGTAGTCCACCAACATCGTAGTTGAGCTCACCTCACTTCCAACTTACATGTAAAATGTATTTTTTTTATGAGGTAGACGAAACCGAGGATCGCAAGATCAACAGGTCAGGCTTAGTAAGTTAGTGGGCGTATAAATGTAAAACAGGAATCGAAATTGTATCAAACCACTAACTCACTTCACTACCAACTTTTATAATAATAAGAGATAAGGTATTAATAAAAAGAAAAATACCTCTAAAATAAAAAGAAACGCTCTTTATAAGGAGGTACACAAGATTTTTTGTAACTTTTTAACCCCCGATATAATAGAGGAGTGTTATACATTTTACGCTAATATCTGTCTATCTGTCTGTCTATCAGTCGGTATGAGTGTGTCTGTGAAATTGTAGCTCTCGAACGGATCGACTGATTCAAATGCGATTTTTTACGGGGAAGCATGTTTACTTGCGGTGGTTCTTAGCCATTTATGATGGAAATCGGTTCAGCAGTTCAAAAGTTATAGGGGGTGACGCTCGAAAGTCAGGGTTTATTTTTAATTAGCCTGACAGATAAACTTATGTTTATAGAAATCGGAATGTTTGACGTAACAAAGAAGTCAAGCTAAAGTTCCTTGAATCATTTTGAGAGTGTTACATTAAAGAAAACTATTGGCTACTTTCCCACAACTCAATTCAGATATTTTTTTTCTAAACGTAAAAACAATTATTTTGTTTGGGATTTGTATAAAATCGACTAATGACGTCATAGTTTTTTGGAGTTAAATAGCTCTCTAAATAGGTATCAGTTTTTCTGCATTAATAAATCTAAAATCACGTTAAAAATGGATAATGATAATGACAAGTGACATTATTTTGTGACGTTTTATTTACATAACAGTACCTAACATAGAAGTAGAATTTTTTAACTGCGTTCAAAGAACACACTAGCCGAGTGCGACAGATAATATGATAAGTGTATCTTCATAAGAGCAAAAGAGATAGCATCAATTTGACAATGAGACAAGTTTTCATACAAAACATGTCACCCTGGCTCGAACATCGTTACACGAAAATTTGATTTTCCAATTTGTAAACTGTGTTAATTTATAAGTTATCTTATACTGGAAAGTATATATCGTACTGCTTTACCCATAGTTTGTGTAGTAGGTACAAATACAACCCATAAAAAGTTACACAGAAATATTTCGTTTCTGGTCATATTTTACATTACAATACTCTATATCCATCTTATACCTTCTAAATCTATGGTACCTAATAATTTGTTTTTGACCCAGGAGAGTAGATACCCAATTAAAAATACATGCTTAGTCCGTGGGTGTATGCTTAGCCAACAAAACAATTTCCAAAATGCAAAAACAAAATACTAGAGAATAGAAATCCAATCAGTCGATTGCTCTATTTGTAAGAGAGATCATTTTCTTCCTTTTAAAATTGGTAAAAGCGCAATAAAAATACATACCTGAGCATTTTTCACCATTGACCATAAAGTTGATATTTTCCATGTCTTTCGTATTACCCGCCATTTTTCTTACTAATTTTTCTCAAGCGTGAATTGTCGAAACAAGGTCACGAAGCTTACTGAGATATAAATATTAGGCCTAGGTTATACAAACCGAATCCAATTGTAGAACGAAACATACCTATTGTGAAATATTTTAGGCTTCCATAGTAAACATGGTACACCTATAGTTTCGCCATGTCAGTCATGAAATGAAAGATACGCGTATCATCAGAATAGGAAAAGGTACGAGGATCGCAGGAAAGTTGTTGCGTCCACATTTAGAACGTTAAATAATGCCGATACGCTGACACGATACAATATTTGGAAAGTATGGGCGCGATTTTTAACACGATACGGCTAGTGATACGGTATTGGCAAAATTGGCGTCCATACTTATGATACAAATACTCGATACGATACACCTGATCGGGATACACCGAAATGCTACAAATATGTATGCAGCTTAACTTGCGCTCGCGCTCATGCGCATAACACGCGCTCCATTGCTCGCTGACACACCTTCAATTTAGACATTTAGAGACCACGTGTGAGCACTTTAGTTTAGGATGGGCATGGCAAAACTCCATCTTGTGTATAATTAATAATGCTAAAAAACTTTATCTAAACTTTTTCGTTCAAGCAAAATATTTCACTATCCTCTCGCCTCCCCGCACTAGTCAAAACAAGACAGGGATCTGAGGTGCTATTTTTCAATCGCGGAGTCACTAAACGAATAATTTTTGTATTGAAAGACAATTCGTTTAGGTTCTCCGCGTTTCATAAATAGCACTTCTGGGCGGGGACGCGACAGATAGTTTACGCCTGGGTGTTTTAATAGCCGTTTCCTTTTTACAAAGATTATTTATCAATGATAATTTATTAAAAATGTATGTAACATGATCACTGCCTTAACTTTGATACAATTATAATCAAAAGTTACGAGGGCAAATTTATTGTATTTCTTTAATTACTAGCCGTTTTTAGTATAAATTAGATGTGATTTGGAGGCAACTTCTCATTTCTTTTATCGAGAAATTTTTAAGCAGTCGTATTTTTGAGTAATATACCTACCTAATCACTAGTTCTTCCTGAAAGTTGCTGTTTTTAATTTCAAAGTGAGTATTTCGCTAATATAGATAAAATTACAGATCGTTCTAAGAAATTTTCGTCATAATTTTTCTAGGCGATATCTTTTAAATAATTGGAAGCCCATTCATTCATTGGGAAGCGTACTTTAAAAAAAAAATAGGATAGCAGGCAGGCTTGGATCACCTGATTATCCGAAAAGAAAGATGATTATGTGTTTCGGAAGGCACGTATGAACTGTGGGTCTCACGCCATCTAGCGTTTGCTCAAACCTTACCAAGAAATGATTCTGGTCTACTCTTTGGGTTGCGGAGGTCCGATGGCAGTCGCTCTGTGGAAAGAACCAGTAACCTCGCCAAATCACCTTGGTTAGGTACCGGACCCTGGACTCTGAAGCGTTACCGCTGAGGAATACTGAGGATGCCACCAAGAATACCCTGGGATGATGACTATGCAATTTGAATTATAAATTGAATTTAGTAAATTTTTCAGCAACGTAAATATTTAATATCATTATGTGCCAGCCTTAAAACCTTAATTTTATTATTTATTCAGCTTGCAAAATACATTTATAGTTAACAATCATACATCGTAAATATAACACAGAAATATTTACTTATCAAGAATATTTTCGGTGTGATATTGAAATCAACATTTTGTCAAAATAATATTAGCTACTACAAAATTGTGTTTCAGTTATTTACGATTATGGATGTAATCAGGTTTTTAAAACAACTAACATGAAGCACGACACCGATCGGATTAAGATTCTTATAAATTTCAAAGAAGTTGTTACGTTTTAAACCTCCGACGAAAAAGACGGGTGTTATAAAGTTATATTTTAAGGTTTTACTTATTTTATTGGTAGGTATTTATTGGTACACTGTAGTTCAATATACAATACAGGAAAAGACACTGAATACAAAACGGTCCTACTTTTTACCACTTCTAGTAATATTTCTTCTACGCACTTTGTTATATAAGCGAGCGGCGAATAAATTAATTAGGAGAATGAAACAAATACAATTTTAATATATTAAAGGTTTATTTTCAAATTGATAGATTTAGTAAAATTTGAAATCTTCTATTTTTGTTCTTGTAAGCATGCATACTTTTTCTCTGGTATATGGTCCATCTGTGTGAGAAAACAAATGTTTTAAAATATAATGAATGATGCAATATTAGTAAAATTTTAAAAGTATTTACTGAAAGAGATCAGCAGAAAAAAAATAAGTACAACAATTATAATTATTATTCATAAAAGTATCCATTTCTCTTTTCATTATAATTTTATTTTAATAATCAATAGAAAATCACCGGGTTTCTGGGGTTAATCTTGGTGCTGGGCAAAAAGCAAATTCAAGATTTACATAATTTTTTATATTTCATATTTCTGCCTTTTTAACATGGTTCTAATTGTACTTATAACCATAAAATCTCCCAATTCGTATACAACTATGAAAAATTAAACCTACCAACAGGGAACCACTCCGTAGTTGGTATTCCAGAATCTAAGCGAGCTGCCGCGATTGCTTCTCTGATAGCTAACGCTACAACAACTGAAAGACAGATTGGAGGCTCACCAGTGGCTGCAAAGTAAGAAAAAGAAATAATTTTAAAAATAAAGCACCTCTCTTCTTGACTGAATATATAGATGGAGTGATTGATCATTTGCACAACCGTGATGACGCTGCGGAAAAGCAACTAATGGTACATTCACCATTAGTATGTTACTTTTCTCTGTCTACTTTTTAGAGCTAAGCTGTTGTCAGTATCTTGTATGGTTAGAGACTTACAATGTTACTACGAATGATTAAAAAAATATCTTATTACATTAAATGACAAAAGATATATTTTATGTTTCAATGAATGGTACGTCAAGCCGTTTTTGGGCCCAGCTTTCGTTGGTTTAATACGCTATTTTCCAACAAGTCAAATCAGATACTTTTTTTTAAACGTCAAAACCAACAGTTTATATAAGATTTTGTATGAAATACAGGCAGATAACGTCAAAGCTTTTTGGAGTCAAATAGCGCTCTTATTATCAGTTTTTCCGCAATAAAAAACATTAAATCAATCGTTAAATGGATATGTTCAAAGCAAAGTGACGTCGATTATTTTGCGACGTTTTATTTTGTTATCAGTACAAAATAATTTATTTTTGGCTTAGGAAAATACCCAATTATTGTATTGTGTTCATTGTGTGTCTTTGATGGTACAAATAAAGTCTATATCTATCTATCTGTCATCGTCAGGTGGTACTTGTAAAGTTGGACACTGGTATTACTAACGCTACTTGCACACCACAATTCATATTTTTTTAAATATTTTATTTTTTTAAATATTTTACTCTTAAATCTTCCATCGATTCTGGTATGAGAAAGATATTATCGAAAAATCGAAGGTGAGTGATATACTCAACAATTAATTACAATTACCTTTTGAGCCGAAAAGAATTTCATTGCTAAATGATTTCTTTCTGAAATAAATTCTGAAGTCTCGTGGTATGTCCCTTGCCTGTGGCACGTAATAGTTCCACGTTCGATCTGTTTGTATCTTTCCAGAATTGGAGTCGTAAACTAATTGTTCACTGGTCCAGTAGCCCTGTCCCATTATAAATGCTCCTTCTACCTGGAAAAAATACTTCGATTAACCAGAATTATAAAAATAAATTAAGTTAAAATTAATCAAATCAAATCTAAATAAATAATAAGTGATGATAAATTTTCAATAAACACTCAGGGTGCAAACTTGAGGGGGTTCGAATCTCACTTGTGGCGAAATTTTTTATCACTTATTATTTTCGATATTTTCCGAGCATGCTATTTATATCAATATCTAATTAAGTAAATTGAAGTGACAGAGGCCTATTTATCGCAAAACTGTTTTGAACAACAACAACGTACCTTTCTACTAATATAATTTTTTCTTCTAGGTATGCGTGATACCACCTGTTCGTGGTTACAATTAAAATTCTGAATTCAGATCGCTTAGAATCGATAATCTTATAAATCGTTGAGCTCAAAGATGGTGTTTAACTTTCATCTAAAATTTTAATAATTTTTACTTACTTGGCCAATATCAATTTCAGGATTCACACTGCGTCCTACGTCTTGCAGTATATCCACTCTTAAAATCTCAGATTCACCTGTCAATACATCAACTTCTACTTCAGCAAAAGCCACTCCATAAATGTTATAATTCTGGGCATCACTCGCCCGAACAAAACCATGGGCTTGTAAGTCTACCTGCGCAGTATAGGCAGCTTGGATCAGTTGTTCCCAAGTTGGGTTATTTAACGTGGCTCTAACAGGTGCTAATCTATTTAGAAGTTGTTCACAGCAACGTTGTATTCCAATACCGACATTTGAAGTTGTAAGACTGCCGCCAGTTATAAAACAGTTTGGGGCTATTATAGTATTGTTACCCTTCACTTGTATCTTTTTAACATCTATTTTTAGTAGATAAGCACATATTTGAACAGCCACAGTATTTAAACCTTGGCCCATGTCTACACCACCATGAGTGATGACTACCGTCCCATCTCCATGATAAACTGCAATATTAACATCTAAAAACTGTCCACCAAATGGAGTCCACCTTGAAAAAGATGTTCGTAAACCTCGTTTCTTCCATCTGTTTTCTTTGTTAAATTGTTGTACTGCTTTCCTTCTGTCATTATAGTTTGAAGTCTGTTTTAATGTTTCAAACATTTCTCTAATATCGCTATGATTCTGATTATCCAAATTAGCTAATCTAACTTCAACGGGGTCCAGTGATAAAGTATATGATATATGTTCCATAATAAGTTCAGCCATTGAAATAGCTTCAAGTGTGCCTATAAATGGATAATAAATTTGTACTAGATCATTAATAAATTTTGTTTGTCCGATAATGTATATTTTGAATTACGTACCTGGGGCTCGGCACCAACTGTTTTTAGCCAGATCAGTGATGGCATCATACCCATTAAAATTCCACCTTTCCTTACTGTAACAGTTGTAATAAGAATCAGCCGCAAGCAATGATAACGTTTCATTGAATGTGTAACCATTTCCTTCATACATTTTATGATTAATGTATTGTATCTCACCGGAAGCATTTACTCCAGCCTGACAAGTAAGAAAAAATTTTTTAACATTTGATACCTACTTAAAACAGTACAGAATATAGGTCACATTTATTTAAAATGTATAGAATCAGAAAAAGAGATGAAATGCGATACTTAGATGATCTGTGTTAAAAAGTATCAACATATCATTGAATTTTAATAATAAGAAGAATCTACATATTGAATATTATGAAATAGACATACTTGTTTATTTCAAAAATTATTTAAAATTATTAAACGTTTGTAATTATACCTACCTCGTATTCGGTCAAGCAAGGGTATCTTTTACCAACAGCCTTCATGTTAGTAGTAAGCGGTTGTATAAACCGACATGGCCTGTTTAGTTTTTGCACAACAAGACTGCACGCAACTGCGCATTGAATAGAACGAGATATCTTCAAACCATATGCTCCCCCTAAACGCCGGACATACACATCGACCCTGAAAATATAAAAAATTCTTAAAAAGAATATAATAAAACATACGTACTCAATTAATTTAAAAAACACTTGTGGTTGGTGGATGCTGGCGCCTTTCCCTTACTTGAATTTGGATGTACACGTACCTGTTTTCTTCAGTACTTAGAGCTCTTGATATCATTATCTGTGTTCCATCTAACCACTGTGTAGCAGCATGAACTTCTAACCCTTCTTCAGTAGGTCGAGTCACACATACTAAAGTTTCCATACACATGTGATACTGCCCGTGTATTTTGTTAGCTCCAGTAATTACTTGCTTTACATCAGTCCCTCTATTTGTAGCTGTATCAGTTTTGAATAATTGTAGTCTCTTTTGATCGCTTTTTGCTATTTCAAGATCAAAGACCGGTTTCTTTGTTCCACTATACTTAACTTCAACAAGTTTGGCTGCGTTTTCAGCTATGACTCTAGATTCTGCTACTATAATTCCTATTGGTTGGTCGTAGTATTTAACATTACCGCTACAAAGTACTTCTTCATTATTGGTATACAATAAACTGTCATTTGGCGTGAAAGAATTTAATCCAGGAATATCTTTTGCCGTATAAAATTCCAAAACGCCAGGTGTATTCTGAAAATTATATAACGCGAATGCTAAATTGCTCAATAATAACTACAGGTGTTACAAAGAGATACGGTTTTAAATGTTGATTGATCAAAGCAACAATTTTCAAAAGAGTTTCCGAAAATAAACAAAAATGAAAGTAGAAAATAAAGTTTTTACCAACCAATGAATTTAGAATGACTTGAAAATGTAAAAAACTGATTGAAAAGGTGTAAGTACCTTCTTAGTTTTCACAATTACAGTGAGGTTCATTTTTAAACCTATTTTAAAGCAGTTATTTTTTTATGTCAAAAAAGTTTACAATACCAAGGCTTTTCGAGGATCGATGTTTTCTATTTTCCCATTAGGAACAGCAGCGAGTACGAACGCAGCGAAAACCTCTCTTGGGAAAGAAGGTAAGTCTTCCGTATACTGCGCTTCTCCGGAACACTGGATCTGTAAAGCAACATATTGTGATCCGAATACGTAAATATTACAAGAAATTATTTTTATTTATATAACTTTACTAGTTGTACCAGCGGGCTTCGCTCCCCGTGGGAATTTCGGGATAGAAAGTACCCTATGTCCTTTTCCGAGTATGAGACTATATCCGTACCAAATTTCATCCAAATCGGTTCTGTAGTTTAAGCGTAAAGAGGTAACAAACAAATATACAAACTCACTTTCTCATTTATAATATTAGTAGGAAAGTAGGAATAGGATAGGATGTATTTTATCTATACATATAATATAACAGTAAAAAAAATGTGTCTACATTAAATATATTTCCAAAAGAAAAGACATAGTAGTAGAGACATAGTAATAGAGTAAGAATACAAAAAAATCTATCAGTTTGTCTGTTTGTACACGCTAATCTCCGGAAATACTGGACGGATTCGAATGAAACTTTTTTATTATATAGCTGTCAAGCCTGAGCAACATATAGAGTATAATATATGATTTTCTAAAAGGGAACGCTTGAGGCAGTACTATACTGGTCCAGCTTAACTATAAGAAATATAAAAATGACACCCTAACTAAGTTGTTCAGCCTGATGAGCATTTTCCGGAGAAATAAAGTTCGCGCGAACGAAGTCGCGGGCTTCGGCTAGTTAATTATAAGTACTTATTAAACCAAAAACATAAGGTACTTTCTAAGAAATACCAGAATCGCAACAAGATTTATGCAACAGCATTTTTTGCCGCAATGATGAGATCATACGAATAATAAAGACATAAAAACACAGATCGAGGATATAATTTAGATACAAGCCAAAAACTATTTAAAGTATGTACCTACCGAGATCAATATTTTTTTGGATTAAAATAATTTCTACAGTTTTGACGAAAAAATAATGAAAATAACAGTTTGCGATCATCATATTTATAAAATTTTTACGTCACTTTTTTTTATTAGTAACAGATGATCATAAATAGGCACAGTACATCATTTGACTCTACTTCAAAAAATATTTAGCTTAGATATAAATCTCATACCTTCATAAGGTAGGTATCTATTTTGATGTTTAGTAATATGTATAGGTGTGATGCTAAAATATTTTAACTGAGAAGAGAATATTTAAATGAGAAGGTGCTGGCACTTGTTTGAGAGAAACGAAAACTACTTCAAACTATTAATTCTAGGAGCGGAAAAATGGTAGGACTCCTAATTAGACATAATGAATATTTAAAGTAATATTAGAGGGGAAAATAGAAGGAAGAAGAGCAAACGAAGACCTAGAGATAGTTTTATAAAACTACTAAAGGATCAATTTAATGTTTTAAACTACAATGACTTTAGACAGAGAGAGATGGAAGGCATTGGTTGCTCCCCAGACAAGAGCTCATCCGTATTTGACTCATTGAAACTAACCTATTACTTACCAAAGCCTCTATTTTCGGCATGGGTTGGTTAAGCGGCCACAATGCGGGGTTCGTATCGAATATCTGGCGGCCGTCCGACACTGGCCGTGTTTCCTGCAGCCTTATTGCACCAGATTTATACAGGGGCAGTAGTTCACCGGGATATATCGATAGAAGGCCCTGAAATGTGTACGCGATCTTTAAATTATAAACCTCACATTGCTACAACTTGTTTGAAATGTGTACAATATCTATAAATTAACCTAACAATTAATAATTATAATAATTTAATAAACCTAACAATATAACAACTTGCTTTCAAATAACCTTCGTATAATTAATATCAACTATCTTTGGGGCGCTGAACCATGATAGTAGTAATTCCTACCTTATAAAACAGACCAAGAGCCAACTTCTTCCTATACTCTGCGGAAGGCTCTGGAGGCAACTCAGTCACGACCAACTCCTGTCCTAAAATCTTCAAAGCCGCTTGCAGTGTCTCGTTCCTGAACAACGCTCTTCCAAGTAGAAATCGTTCGGTCTGGTATGCTCGAGTGTAAGATGAAGATAGGCCGCCGAACACTATTCTTGATTGTATGACTTGACTGTTGCCTCTTAGTTTGTAGAAAAATCCAGCATTCACTATAGCATGCGCGTTTTGAGCTTTTGGCATGATCTGGAAGGTCAAGGTCAATTAAGAAATAAATAGTCTTACATAGAATTATCTCAATATATTTTTTGATTGCATAGAATGGTCTCAATACTCAAAGACCTCTCTTAGCGTGATGGTAGGCGACAAAGTAAAAAAACGAAACACTAAATAGTGATGGGGTGCTAGCCCCATCGTCTATTAACATGTATCGTTTTTTTTGGTCGACCGTCTTCTACTGTTTACGCGCGAAAAGAAACTGCTGATTTATTCTATCTTTCAGGGTTGTAAAATCCAATTGATTCGTAATTTATAAACTAAAATAATTTAGTAATATTCAGAAGTGAGACCATTCCCTTAATCAATTGAAAGAAATTGCACGGACGGAGACGTTACTAATACCCGTGTTTTTTTTTAGGGTTCTGTACCCAAAGGATAAAAACGGGTCCCTATTACTAAGACTTCGCTGTCCATCTGTCCGTTCGTATGTCCGTCTGTCTGTCACCAGGCGTATGTCATGAACCGTGATAGCTAGGCAGTTGAAATTTTCACAGATAATGTATTTCTGTTGCTATATCAATACATATAAATATATATTTAAATGGGGTTCCCATAAAAAAAACATGATTTTATATAATTAGTGGTATGGAACCCTTTGTGCGCTTGCACTTGATACTTTATTTATTTTCTTTATTTCACCAGCGTAACGGCAAGACTTTTAAATTAAATTTTACAGAATATGGATGTTACACTATTAGTAAAATTACTTACCTTGAATGTAACTACACGGGTTGTGGCAGAGTTTATAGGCGGTAACAATGCATTCAAAATGACTTGAGATCTCATGTCCTCTTTCAAAAATTGATCCATAGACACTAAATGCAGCGCACCCCACTTATTTACTGAAATTCAATATTTTTAATAAAGTACTATTGTGTGAAATAAATATTGATAAATAACAACATTTTTTTTTATTAATTTTGATAATGTGTAAAGCTGCTGTACACTTGGGGAGGTAAATAAGACTGTTAGCATAAATAACTTTTCCTAAGATAAAATCTCGAAAAAAACATTTATGGGAAGAAAGCCTTTTTGTATTAAAAAAAATACTTAAAAGGATTGTATCTGCCGATATGCGTCGCGAGTAGGTTTTTGCAAAAATTTTATTTGTTTCACGCCGCTCTGCCTCCCGACCCGCAGAGCGATAGAGAGAGTTGCAAGTCCTAGAGGCCGAGGCTAGAGTAAGATTGTTTCGGATAATAACGTTACCACCCCCCTAAACTTAAACAAAATGAGACAATTTTTATTTGATTTGGCACACCTTAATCTAAGGCTGTATTTTTTTTTTAGTAATTACGTTTAGTTTATCTATCTATATCTATACATATAATAAAACAGTAAAAAAAGTGTGTCTGTACATTTAATATATTTCCAAAAAAAATATTGGGGGCGATGGAGACGTAGTAATAGAGTAAGAATTTTAAAAAAAAATTTCTGTCTGTTTGTCTGTTTGTACACGCTAATCTACGGAAATACTGAACGGATTCGAATGAAACTTTTTTTGTTATATAGCTATTAAGCCTGGGCAACATATAGGGTATAAATGATTTTGGAAAATGCAACGGCTGATGCAGAACCATAATGGTCCAGCTAAACTATAAGAGATATAAAAATGCCGCCTTAGTAAAAGTTGTTCAGCCTGATGAGCATTTTCCAGAGACATAAAGTCCACGCGAACGAAGTCGCGGGCTTCGGCTAGTCTTTAATAAACTGAAATATTCGAGGTATTTATTTATTAAAAAATATTGAGATGCCAATAACTTTTGTCGTTAGCAATATTTCCTTAAAATAAAGACGTATGGCCCTACATATCTAATATATCAACATAAAAAAAAAAAACAAAATTGGCCTATGTTTAATGGAGGGGACAGTGGGGCGTTATCGCTTTTGTATAGAAAACAGCTACACAATCCTCTTAAAAACAATATTTTTTTTCTACAAAAATGTTCAACGGGCTTGTACGCGAATCTTGAAATTAGTTACAAAAATAATTGCATTTTTTTCGTTGAAAAAACGACTGAGGCATCCGTTCAGTATCATTCGACAATCATCGACTCACAAACGCGACTAACTGTGAGTCGACCGTACAATTATTCATAAAACAAGCTAAGAAAATCGAGTTGGATATACGCCGTTGAAGCACAATTTCAAGGTAAAATGTGACAATAATGCACTCACCGATGGTCAACAGAGCCCCAACCGTCTGCAGGAGGAGGAAAACGTCTGACGGAAACTCATTGTGTTGGTGTTTTATCATCAAATTGCCCGCCATTGAGCCCAGCTGAAAGTAACTGAGCTTTGTCACTATTTACTAACATCATATTGCGGTTATTATTTATTTATTACATTTTAGAAAGACATATACAGCTATAAATACAGAATAGGAATATTAAGAAACAGAAAGCCATTTAACACATACGTATAATAAATGTATTAGGGATATTTTCTTATAGACGGGAATTAACATGAACCTATTTTGTTCAGATAATCCGTGGTGGATCCTCCGTGGCCGATTGATAAATCAAGCTTGATCACTAAACCACAAAGGCAGTTAAAATACTGGGAATTAATAATTTTAAATCGAAATAAAAACTGTACAGTTTTTTTCATTGTACTTAAAACTATATCTAACAATATCAGGTATAATATACCTGTACATAAAAGATTAGGTACCCCAGATCACTACGGTGAGCATGGTGCCTAAGAGACTGACGACATTCCACGCTAATGCGATACTTACATTTCTAACAGGGATATGGGCAACTAGCTGAAGGTGGTCGTTAAACTGTTTCAAGTAGGAAAAATTTTCATCGCTCTGACTTTTGGCCAGGAAAATGTCCATAAGCTCTGTCAGAGTGTTGCCAGCGCCGATATTCAAATTTTGATCAACTGTGTAACCTTTCAATTCCAATACATTGCTCACGTCTATTAAAACTCGTGGATATTGGTCCATAGGATACGCTCCTAAAAACAAACATAGGGTAGGTTATTATTAAAAATACAGCGTAATGTCGCAAACATGAGACGAGTGATAAATACGAAATAACCCGATTGAAATAGCGTTTCGTTTTGTGGTGACAAAAGCTCTTCTTGTTTTGATGATTAAAAATTCCATCCACAACTTATATATTATCAAAACTAAAAAGTACTTCTAGCGTTGAAATTACTAACATACATTGTTATGTATGTTAACCGATCATATTATTCGCAGAAAAGACAAATATAATACTCTACGACAACAATTTGTTATGGATGGATGGGGTGGACGGGTTACCACAAGTGGTATAAACAAACATTTTTTGAGCTCCTTTGTCTAGCAGGCTGGTCAAGCCATTGGTCCTGACTTCATCATTGTATGGCAGCCGTTGAGCCATGTCAGATGCCTTCAGGCAGTTTGAAAATCTGACACCAGTGTTTACCATTTACGCTCTCTCTCTCAACAACTCACTCAACTCACAAAATTCAACTCGAAAAATTTTAACCATAATTTTTAAAACTATTAATTGATTCAACACTAAAATGTATATGAGGCTTTTAGACAAGTATTCCCAATTCCCCATCAACAAAAAAACAAATCCAAATTGCTCGAGGTGTCTTCAAGTAATTGAAGAACATACAGTTTAAAAAGATATTTACACATTGTTGTCCTCCTTTTTTTAAAGTCGATTAAAAACAAAGTCAGTCCGATGAAAAAATCATCAGTCAATCATATTTGATATCTTAAACCTTTGATATAGGTAATCAGTATTTATATTTACTAACCTTTAGCCGTATTTCCCGCAACTAACATGTAAGAATCATCTCCCGCTATTGACAATGTTCTAAAAATATCTATTATTGTTGAAACGGTAAACCAATATCTCCCATCTTTTAATTTGATGAAAGTATTGTTTGGAATGTTTACTTCATCTTTTGAGAGCAAACACCACTCTTCCTCATCACACTCCTTATTTTCTTTGCTGCATTTCTTTCCCGTCTTGCTGCAGATAGATAAATCTTCGATATCTGGTATCTTTGGAGCATCTTTAGCAAACGTTTTGAATGCCTCAAGTATGGGTCTGTATCCAGTACATCTGCACAAATTGCTGCCAAATGACTTTTCTATGTCCAACATCGTTAGCTCTTTTTTCGTTTGGAGAAGACTGAAAGATTAAATTCATTATCGTTGGTTTAACATCTATTTCATACTGTTATGGGAGAAAAGAAGCCGGTCTAGATCGGACATTTTGGAAATCTTTGGGAGAGGCCTATGTCCAGCAGTGGACGTTATGTAGCTGAAATGATGATAATGATGAGAAAAAAGAAATAACCGGCTAATTGCGAGTTCCGTACATACATAATATCACGCCTATTTCCTACAGGGGTAGGCAGAGACTATGGACCTCCACTTGCCACGATCCTGATAAACCTTTTTTTGTTTCATCTAAACTCATCAATCTCTTTATGTGAGTTCCGTACATTTATCTATAAAAAATCCAGTTTGTTATATGGGAACCCTTAAATATTTATTTTATTCTAAGTATTTGCGTTTAGAGCGGCTTCAGAAAAATACATCATCTGTGAAAATGTTAACTGCCTAGCTGTCACGGTTCATGAGAGGCAGTCTGGTGAGACAGATAGGTAGACAGACAGTCGGACAGACAGCAGAGTCTTAGTAAAAGGTTCCTTTTTGAACCTTTGGGTACGAAACCCTAAAAACTGAGAATGTGCTCTTCCCGAGCAGGTCTTGAAACCGATGTTGATATATAAATTTAATAATTTGGTTTCCTTTTTTATCTTTATGCTCGCCATCACGATAAGTGTGGCCTTTGGGTTTTACGGCCCTAGGCTCAGTCTACCTCGTTAGATACGACGTGATAATGTTATCTATGTCTGGTTAAATATTTACATGATAAGCATATGTTTGTGATTTTACATTCTTTGTCTTCCAATGTTTAACAAAAACAGATAACATTTACTTCAATATTAATAAGATTACCTGTACATAGACATCACCCATCCCGGAGTGCAATACCCGCACTGCGTTCCATTGTACTCAGTCAACTTTTTTTGCACAGCGTGGTAACCTTCCAACCTGTTGCCTACTTTCTCGACCGTCGTGATGTCCCAACCCTGGCAGGATGTCACCGACACTAAACACTGTAATTTTAATTGTTGTTTGATAAACATAATTACGTTGTATTATGACAGCGTTTTGGCATTAATAAAGCAATTTCTAACAATGTAACTTTGTATCTACTATCTGCTCGTAGATCTAAGTATCAAATGAATCTACTGTTGTTGAAACGAAAGTTCAGTTTCACTAGTTTCATCTAGGTATATCTAAAAATTTTACATATTGTCCGCATGAGTATTTATAACACCTAACTTTTCTAATTTCACATTATAAAGTTCAGTAGAATCAATTTGTAAAACCATTAAATGCAAACTCCTTGACTTCCCGCCATAAACTCCCAGCTAAATAAATATTGTAGTTTTTAATATATTATAATTAAATATATTTTTTTACCGCATTAACGGCCATGGGCTGAGCGCCAGGACATTTGACGACGGTGACGACGCAGGCGCCGCAGCCGCCCTCTCTGCACATGTACTTGGTGCCGCGCAACTCCAGCACATTGCGGAGGTAGTCCACCAACGTCAACGTGGAGCTGACCTCACTTCCAACTGGAAAAAAAGACCTGGAGTATAATAATGGAGGAGAATGAATGGTCAGGAAAAAAGAAATGCTGAAAAATCGTAATTTTTAAATTAAGCTGCTTATGCTAGTTACAATAAAAGGTCACATATTTCTACAAATGTACTCTTATACTAAACGGATATTTATTTAAGTTACTACTACCACTATAACTGGGTACTCTAAGTCTTCCCGTGGGTGTCGTAGAAGGCGACTTAGGTAATACAAGCTAAACAAAGCTTATAAACATCAATGAGACCTCACCAACCCGCCTGGCTAGCGAGGAGACCGACGAGAGTGTAGGCCAAAGTCCTTTGGCTGCTCTGGCCAAGTTTGGCTCTGATAGTATAAAAAGGGTCTTGCTCCTGTAGTGGAGATAAAAATACCTAATGATGATGATGATGATGATGATATTACTAGTTTATTTATGAGAATCATGAGAAAAACTATAAAACGGTCACTCTCCTGTTATTAGCTACGTAATATTTCCACTTGCCTTTAAAAAAACTATCGACCTAAAATGTCTAGTTTAGCCAAAAAACTAGATAATTACCAAAAAAGTTTAAAAGGTACCTACAACAATTTAGTAAAATGCTCTTTAACCGTCCAAGTGCGAGTTCAACTCGCGTGGAGAGGGTTTCGTACAATCATTTGAAATCCTCACAGAAAACGTGAGTTAACTATTACTAACGCTATCTAGTGTTTTAGTGAACTATTTTCCGTAAGTAAACGTATTATATTGAGTTTCCCACTCTATTTTCAATTGATAGAATTCTTATTATCTACAAGCAATGAACTACTTATATTTCGTATTTATTAAAAAATGTAGGCTCAGTACTTGTAAAGATCAGGGCGGTCAATGGCCAATTTTCGTCTTTTTCTTGAAAAAAATCTAAACTATTTATTTTACAATTTAAAAAAAAAATGTATTAAGGATACATATAACGAGCCCTTTTATTTGATATGTGACAGTAAGGTTTGCAAAACTTTTTTTTCAATTACCTTATGCGTCCCAGGAATTACTTACTTACTTACTACTACCCACCCTTTTTTTTTTATAATATACTTTGCACATCTGTGTTTGAGTTACATTATGTATTTGGGTACACCTTCCTACCAATTTCACCTCATTTGGTCTAGTAGATTCTGAGCACATTGGCTGTGACAGACAGACGGACGGACAGAGGCACGAGTGATCTTATAAGGGTTTCGTTTTTAATTTTTTGTACGGAACCCCAAAAATAACGTAAGGATTCGTACTGATGCAATACCAACACCAGCTTAAAAAACTAAACGTATTATCTAGAATCCTAACTAATATACACTTCCACCTGAATAAAATACAACAAAATATTTAAAAAAAGAAATCTAAACTAAAAAAACCAACTTCAACACCATACACCGCTTTAGATTAAATTTATATACGACTACTAAAAAATTATGGTCCTTTCAAACAAAAAAAGAAATTGGTCTAGACCTCTTTGCATATTCGGAGCATAACTTTTGAATTGTTAACCTGTTTCGTTTTGGAAGTTGGTTAAAAATATAAAACAACGTAGCATTACATTCTATTTTTATCTGGCGTGATCTCGTGAGGTTATTCGTGAGCATTTGAAACAGTGTTGCATATGTCAGACACAATAAAACAACACTTAGATAAACTTGGAGTATGTAAGAGGCTAAAACTGGTGTCAGATTATAGCGCTTTCTCAAGTAAAACGACACCGGGTATGGTCCGCACTTGGATTTTTAGGGTTCCGTACCCAAAGGGTAAAAACGGGACCCTATTACTAAGACTTCGCTGTCTGTCCGTCTGTCTGTCTGTCTGTCACCAGGCTGTATTTTAAGAACCGCGATAGCTAGGCAGTTAAAATTTTTACAAGTTATGTACTTCTGTTGCCGCTATAACAACAAATACTAAAAATAAAATAAACATTTAAGGGGGGCTCCCATTAGTGCGTGAATCCGATTCGCACTTGGCCAATTATTTTTTATGCCACTAGTGATCAAGTTGCATAAAAAATTCTCGAGCTCCTCCGTGATCCGGAAGGCACGTTTTGGCTATGGCAGTCGTCAAGCTAGGTCAGGTGCCTTAAGGCAGCCTGAAATAACTGACACCAGTGTTGGCCACTTACACACATGAAAAACAAACAACCGTATTTTGACGTCTGTTTCGCGGGCTGTCGGCGTGTTTTATTTTAAACTTGATGTAATATTTTAATTAGAGAGAGAATGAACAAAAAATAAAAATACTTTTGTTTGTAAAACTATATAGTATTTGAAAAAAAGTCTATTGGCCAAGTGCGAGTCGGGCAACGCGCAGTGTAGGGTTCCGTAGTTGTAAATGCCAACTTTGAGTTCAAGCCACTAAAAACGTGTAAAACGTAACTAAGTAACTATTGAATTTGTATGAAATTTTCCTTTTCGAGTACATATTATAAGTTGATCGCCTATAACTTTTTGATTTGGTAACCCTACTTAGCTCTGATAGTTTTCCTATAAACTACATTATATATTCTATAACTGTGATTTTTTTCACGTGTCCATATATAACCGTTTAGCAGATAGATGGGGGGGTCACTTGACTTTAACAAAAAAAATTACTTTAAACCTAAATATTTCAGACACGGATCCCTAAATCGAAAAATGGTGTTTGGTGAAAGACCTATTCAACGACACCCCAGAAAATGTGTTTGTAGAGAAAAAAAATTGGCTTCCTCTTTATTTGCATGGAAGCTACCCTAAAAAAAAATATTTCCATGTTATATTATTTATTTTACGACTTTTTCGCCATGATTGATATACATATCCATGCCAAATTACAGCTTTCTAGTACTTATATTTTCTGAGTAGGACCGCGGACGGACAGACAGACAGACAGACATGGCGAAACTATAAGGGTTCCTTGTTTACTACGGAATCCTAAAAAGGACATAATTTAATTAGGCTGCTTTAATAAATAATGGGAACTAGATCCAAACTTTTTCTTGCTCATTAAAAGTTTAATTTATTTTATACCCGTTGTATTTATATAAGAAGTAGCTTATGTGTTAATCCAGGGGTGTCAGCTTCCTGCATACCAAATTTTATCCAAATTGGTCCAGCCGTTTGCTCGTGAAGAAGTAACAAACATACACATACAATACACACTCACAAACTTTCGCCTGTATAATATTAGTGTGATTCATAAAAATTATAAGATGATTTTGACTGGTGCCACTCAAATAAACGAAAATAATCATAAACAACAAGCCACCTCCTAAACCTAATGAAAAAGAGGTATCAACTTGAAAGAGAGTGAAAGTTTAGACCAGGAATGAAAGTAATTATTTATATAACTTTTTCTATCGCATCAATTCTCCTAGGCATACCGATGGATAATCCGTTGATCCATACAACATTCCGCACTAAAGTGTGTTCCTTATAATCAAAAAATGTTTTCGCTATTTCGACGTTGGCTCTATAGTAAAACTGGTCATAGTAATTAGTACTTCCACTCTCTTTCGGGTTAATATGATATCTTTTTTTGTTATACGAAAAAAAACTTGAAAATTATTACACGTTTTGGAAATACGAAGTACCAAGAAATACGTAAAAATCGAGTCACGCTCTGTCTTTTTGATTTGATAACAAAAAAGACAATTAAAAAAACAATGTCAAATTAAAAGAAAACAAAACGTACTTACCAGAGCAAACATTTCCATTAACTTTAAAAGTGACTCTATCCAAATCCAAAGCATCCATGTCTTCACCACTTTCCAGCTACGGACGGACTGATCTGCAGTAGCTGCAGGTCTGATCTTGAAAGCGTTTCGCCGAATTTTAAACGGGTTTTTAATGAAGTCAGAGTGCACCTTTTTTACAGACGAGCCACATTAGTCGACGACGGTCGCCGACGGTCGGCAACCAGTGTTGCTAACTATCGCGTGACCGTCGCTGACCAGTGGTGCCATTTTTGAAACACGGAGTCACTATACAAATGGTTATTTGTATGGGAAAAACCGTTTAGTGACTTCGCGTTTCAAAAATGCCACTTCTAGGTCGCGTGTTTATCGATGGCACGCTGTCGCTCGTCTGTCTGAGCTCTCGGAGTGTAAACTCGATCTTTGAAACTCAAGATCTCTTAAGATTGCTTTTTTAATCAACGTTATCAATCAGTCGCAATTTTTTTGTTGCATGTTCACCGATTATTCAAAGACGCCTCGACCGATTTGGCAAATTCTTTTTTTGTTTGAAAGTGTATATTTGTGAAGTTATCCCATTTAAATTTTATCAAAATCGTTTGTGTAGTTGGGGTCAATTTTTATTTGTGAAAATTACTATTAATAATGCTTTGTTGACGGATGCGTGCGCAATGCAAGATTTTATAAAAGTGTCCTCTGAAAATGTTCAAATGTAGATATCCAAAGAAGGCAGGTGGCAGGTCGTAAAACGATAGCCAAATCATTTAAATCTGTTCCGGCTTTGTTCGATTTCGCATGGTCTTAGGTATCCTTGGGTGAACATTGACATTTAAATTATACTTGGAGAAGTTAAAGTATCTCTATTTTGATGCAGCAGAGTGAATGATGCAACTGGGAAACAAGAAAAGTGTTTTCAGATCAAGAGGATGTTGATCAAATTTTCAAAAAACCTAATGTGTACAGTTGAGGACAAACACACAAAACAGATACCAAAATGTACTAGCTTTTTGGGCTAAGTTGTCTTTTCATTTAACGCCTCATCAGCCATCCTCAGTTTTGCTGCTTTGTAGCCAGGGCACTTTCCCGCTTTCTTCACCCGTTGACGCTAATGTCACATTGATTGATTTGGCATTACTAATAAGTATAACAGTATTTTCCACAGCATTTGGAATACAAAATACTGTTGTAACCAAATGTTATAGGTTATTATATTTAATCTATGTATATGTCGCAGTTGGATTGTATAATCCGCTGTTATTTAAAAACTCTAGCTGTTTGGCATTACAGCTTGGTTTTGTAATACAGCTGAAAATTATTTAGCTAGGTCGTCCAATGTGTTACGTTTCACAAACTAGCTGACGTAAGATTGTAGAACGATTAGTTCGGAATTCTGCCACCTGGGGCTTGTGAAGTGTCAGTGTCATAACAACAAATATGGCCGTATAAAGTAAATTCCTCGCCACGTTCCGGGACTAAGCCGTTTTTATCGAGAGACATCGGGGGCATCGTTTGTGATTTCGGACTGCAAACGACGCCCGCCTTTCGGCGAGATGCAAAATTCACGTGGATCAATTGGTCGTAAGAAATCGCTCCGCCATTGAGTTGTCAGGTTTATAGACAATTTCAATATCCAATCGCATCGAGCTGATTATCATTTTTCATTGGTGTTTTATAATGTTGGAGACTGAATTATTTAGTAAGGAGTTGAATTTAGGTTTTATTTTCATCCCACGAGTAATATAAAAATAATAAAGAACAACTATTGACCCCTCATATATTATTTTGTTTGGTAACACAGTTTTATTTAATAATGGTAACCCTATATGTCATGTCAACGTTAGTTGTTTTGTTAAACGTAAGTACGTAACTCATTGACAATCGAGCTGAACTATTTTCAGCTGTTTTACAAAACCGAGCTGTAATGCCAAACAGCTAGAGTTTTTGAATAACAACGGATTATACAATTTAACTGCGACATATATATACTAGAATATGGTCTGTTTCCCAAATAATAAGTTATTTTTAGTCTTAAGATTGAAAAAATAACAAGTAATGCCAAATCAATCAATGTGACTGTTGTCGAAATATTTTTTATGTGATTTTATTGTAGATTAACCAATATTTATAAGATTTTGATTTTTATACCAAAAAAATATGTTTTAAGTGATTTTAGTTTTTTTTCATCATTCAAGTACATGTCCAAGTATGTCCACAAAGTAATTTAATAAAGCCACTTTAAAATATTTTTTCATCTGGTTACGCTTTTTTTTCACATAATTAAAACTTTTTCTATCTGACTGTACTAAATTTGATGGTGTCCGAATTGTCAGTGAAAAAATATTAAAATTAAAAAGTGTCAATTCGGACAGAGTGTCCGAATAATATCGTGTCCGAGTCGTCAGCAAGCCCTGTGTATAAAAGTAATTGTAGTCATTCATGTAATTATTCTCTGTATTATCACTATCAATAAGCTCTATGACAATAATCATTATGTCTAGGCAATGTGATAAATTAGTAGATTTTAACCGTAGTTTATTACTTCGCCCAAATTAGCTTGTCTTTATTCCTAATGCCCGGGCTTTATTAAAATTGTCCCAATTTATCACTATGTCCATTGAATATTCACCTCGTCTATTTAAAGTACTCTGTAGGTACTTGGTGTTTGTATTTTCGTTAATGTATGTACTGGATTAGAAATTGTGGAACTAGTTACCTACCATACAAAAAAGTGCATCTAATTATATCATATCTGAGATCATACTTGCAACCGGCTATTCTGTAATCCAACTTTCGGCCATTGACACTAAAGAGGTCCAAAGAGGTGGGCAATGTCTGCATCGATTTACATAAATATAACCCAACAGCAATTGTTCACACGTTCGCAAGAATTACTTGGTTTGTTTGTGAGGATATTTTTGGTAAAGAAACACAGAATCGCAGCGATGTAAATAAATAAATAATTTCGGCATATTTTTTGAGTCATTCAAATATGAAAGTATTGTCACGAGAGTGGGTTGGGGATAGGAAAGGAAACACCAATCCTATGGAATAGTGCCTTTATTTACGACTCTAGGGTACTCACAGTTGTCACAGGTACGTACGCGGGAATGTCACTGTACTGTCACACACACGGAAACGTCACTGCACTGTCTTGCGCGTGGAAACGTCACTGCACTGTCACGCGCGGTAATGTCACTGCACTGTCACACGCGTAAACGTCACTGCACTATCACGCGCGGAAACGTCTCTCGCGCGTATTACTGCACTGAACACTTCACTTCACTCACTATTACACTTTACTTTTTACTCACTACTTCCACTTTTACTTTTCTTCCTTTTTCTTCTTCCTTCTTCGGATTTTACTTTCAAACTAAACTGGCGTAGGCCGCGCCTTATTCCGCTTATATACCCCCCGGATGCGAACAATATCGCATCAGAGTTCTAAACTCAAGTCATAAATTTTCTTTTGTCTTCTTTTATTTCTGGCCTGTATTTTCATTCCAATTTAATCTAGAGTTATCTAGAAACTTCTTACAAAACTTCAAAAACACTATACATGACTGTGATTTGAACCTGGGGTCTATGGATTCACAGTCCAACACCAAGACCGCTAGGCCAATCGTGTGCTGACGTGAGTGACGAAATTTCCCTTTAGATGAATTCTCCTAGTTTGAATTTGTGACGTTGACATTGTCATTATCACTTATCATCCTACGCGACAGTATGTACTTAGTTTTTTTTACGTTTCTTGTGATTTTGTCGTCATTTGCTATCTAATGATTATTATTTTTGCTATTTAGTCTCTGTTAGAAATTTCAAAAACTCTCCCTCTTCCTGGCGTAGCCGGGTAAAAGGTGGAAATAGAATTATTCCGGCGTATGAAAAGTATTTTTTTCGGAAAGATTTAAGATTTTGTTAATTTCGAATTTGTCCAAAGTGCAAAAAGTAGAGATCACATACATAACCGATTACTTTTAGTCTGCAATTTGCCCTTTGCGGTAAAACTTTCTCACATATGAACTGGCTTTTTCTTGACTCATAAATTTTTCTGCTCGACTTAATTTACAGGTTACTCAGGTTTTAAAATTTTGGACCCTTACTTTGGTTATTCCCTTAACAAAAGCTTTAAATTAGGCTCTAGTAGACTGCTCAATCTCAAAACCTTATGTAAGCTCACTTATTATTTATAATAATTAATAATTAATTGCTAATTAAAATAATTGCTCTTTAATATAAATTAATTGTTGTATTTTGTCAATGATATTGTATTGATTAAAACAGGAAGTCAATATTATAGAAAGTAGGTAATCAAAGTTGTTAGTTTAATAAAATATAAGTATTTATTATTGTAAATGGTAATTATTTAATATAAATGTGTTTCTAAAATGATTTTAAATAATCAAATTAGGTTAATAAGTAATGTAAGTATAAAATCAAAACAGTGTAATGTTAAGATGTCGTCGGCCATATTGGCATGCGAATGCGAGCGGTAAAGACGAACGGGTGTTGTTAATTTGTATTTTGCTGAGTGATATTATACGTGCTGTGAAAAATATCGGTTTTTATTCCCACATCCTGCATATCTGAGACTAGCCAATAGTTCAGAAGTGGGATCGACGAAAAGATTTATTCTTTTCGATCTATGCCTGAGGAAGACAAAAATAAACGTAAGTACAGATTTCATCTGTTATCTCTGAAAATAAGTGTGGAGTCGAGTAATATGGGGTTACTGTGACCGGTTTAGCAAATAATACTTTAAGATAGTAATAGGTTCGATGAGATTCTGGGCGATTAAATTGAAAATATTTTTTTTCCTTTTTTTTCGTTTTCCGTAATTATTATGCCATGCAAAGAAAATATGATCGAAATTGAAAAATGTATTGTTCCTGAGGTCTAATTCAAAGACAAAATTAAAATAAAGTTACAGGGTTAATGAGATTTAATGAGATATAATTGTAGTGTGTTTTCTTAAATTGATGAATGAAGTGCATAGTCGACGGTGTATTCATGCAAGTGGTAATACAGTGGGTAATATTTATCTTTTTGAGTTTTAAAATTTTACACTTATTGGTTTTATTTACACATGAAATAGAATTAAGCAATATTGTTAAGAGTTTAAGAGTGTAAAACACAATTGGGACTAAAACTTTTATAAACGGTTATGTTTAAAGTGATTTGTTAAGATGTTGTAGTTATAAGCGGATCCACTAAGCTATACTTTGTCAGTTTCAGTTAAAAATGGATCGTGAGGAAACTGGAGACAAAGATTATGATGTTTTTAGTCCAGACCCAAGGGTGCCCAGGTTTGAGGGACAGGGTCGTAAAGCATTGGACTCGAGATGCCGAGAGACTAGTCATGAGACTTGGCCCAGAGAATCCACACGCGAGAGGCGTGCCTGGAGACCATGTTCAGAGCAACCAGGGGTATCACGGGTGCGCGATACTGAGGTTGAATATCATAAGGATTTTGGCAGAGAGCGTCAAGATCGAAGGATGTTTCGTCTACGGAGGACTGAAGAGAGGTCTCTTCGTACACCTGTAAGATCACTACGTCACCGATCTGAGAGTGCTGAGTCCGGTGGTCGTGAGGACGTTCGGGAAAAGAGTTCTAATGGGAACAGGCCACGGCTTGAAGGTGAGAGGGATTCGTACTTGGCTTCCAGGCGTGAGAGGAAAAGAAGTTGGAGTTCAACGAGAGGAGACGGTGAGCAACCACAATCTACTGATTCTAAGAGATTTAAACATTCAGATTCTACGGATAATATATTGAATAAATTTTTGTCGATTCTGCAATCAGTCAAAAGCTCAGATAAACCAAAATTGTCATTTAATACTAACATTGTACCGGAGTTTGACCCAATGTCAAAAGAACAGACCATTTTAACTTGGCTGACAAAGGTGGAAGAGTGTGCTGAAATATATGGGTGGGATGATAGGGAAACCATTCATTACGCTCTTCCAAAGTTAACTGGGGTAGCAAAGTCCTGGTACCAAAACTTGCCAACTATGATGTTTAAATGGGTAGAGTGGAAAAAGAAATTAATTGAATCTTTCCCTGTACGCGAAGACTATGCTGAACTTTTGACTGAAATGCTAGCTAAAAGGGTTAAATACGGCGAGTCGCTTGAACATTACTATTACGCAAAAATAAACTTGTTGAATAGGTGTAAAATTTATGGACGCCAAGCTGTCGATTGTATTTTGTACGGAGTTGATGATAGGGCTGTCAAAGTGGGTGCACAAGCGGCACAATTTGCAGAACCGGAGCAGGTTCTTAAATATTTCAGGACCGTTAAAGTAGGTAATAGTCGCGAAAATCGTGATTTAAACTCAAACTTTCGAACCGATCGTAAAAATGCAACTTCTACGACAAAATCAAGTAGTTCCTTTAAAATGACATGCTATAATTGTGACCAAGTTGGTCATCCTAGTTTCAAATGTGAGAAACCGGCAGCTAAGTGTACTACTTGTGAAAAATTAGGTCATCTAACCATTCACTGTTTTAGAAATAAACGTACGAATAAAGACCAGGAAAAGGATAAGAATCAAAGTACTAGCAAGAATGAGCATCAAGTAGCTCAGTTGAATATAGCTGAGGAGTTAACAGCTAAATATATGATCGATATTAAAGTAAACGGCCACGTATTAGATTGTCACTTAGATTTAGGAAGCCAATGTTCTCTTATCAAATTATCTAAAGCCAAAGAGCTAGATTTAGACATTGTTATGCCGGAGGACTTACCTGTGCTTAGAGGTATAGGGGCAAACCTGATTTCCCCAGTAGGTATGACTATCGTTCCCATTGAGGTCCAAGGATTAGTGGAGACTGTCAATTTATATGTGGTTGATGATTACGTAATAAAGCAATCAGTTCTTTTAGGACATTCATTTACAGAGAAACCAGATATTGTGATTACTAAAACCCCAACTGCAGTAATTTTTCGCAAAATACCCAGCATAAAAATACACCTTCTTTCAACAAAAGATATTGAGATCCCAACAAATACTTTACGAGCAGTTCAAGTTTCTGCTAACCCGTATATAGATACACGTGTTTATGTAAATGGGTCCGTGAGGGGTTCACCAGGCGAAGAATATTACCTTCTCCCTGGAGAGTACGAAGTAAAACGTGGTCTTAGCGCACTTTTAATACATAACGCCTCTTCCAACCCAATCACTCTAAAAAAGGGTTCACTTCTGACGCGGGTACAGTGTAAAGATGTAATAGACTCGAATAATATCTTAGATTCGTGCCATGTTACAATCTCTGAGTCGCAAAGTAACGATACTTTAAACTGTAGTGAAAAACTACGTCCGAATGAACGGGCAAGTCTACTACAGTTGATAGGAAAGTACAATGCCTGTTTTTCAACTGGACTTCACGATTTAGGCTTCACTAATTTGACAGAGATGACAATCGAACTTGAGGACGAAGGACCAATTGTATATCGTCCTTACCGCATGTCTTACGCAGATCGTGTACTTGTACGAAATATGATACAAGAAATGGCTGATCACGGTATTATTAGAGAATCAACCTCGTCATTTGCAAGCCCAATAGTCCTAGTGCAGAAAAAGACTGGCGAAAAACGCTTATGCGTTGACTACCGTGCGTTGAATCGCAAGACTAAAAAGGAGCATTACCCTCTTCCTCGAATCGAGGATCAATTAGACCAACTGGCAGGAAATAAGGTTTTTACCTCACTCGACTTAGCCTCTGGGTATTACCAGATACCGGTTGCAGAAGAGTCACGACACAGAACATCTTTCGTGACACCTGACGGGCAGTACGAGTACAACAGAATGCCATTTGGGCTGGTCAACGCGCCTTCCGTATTCCAGCGCACTATCAATAAGATACTTCTCGAAGCTAAAATAAAGTACGCTATAGTGTATATGGACGACGTCCTTATTCCAGCTAGAGATGTTAACGAGGGTTTACAGCGATTAGAGGAGGTTTTAGAACTCCTGAAAAAGGGTGGTCTAACGCTAAAATTAAGTAAGTGTCATTTTTTTCTAGACACCATAGATTTTCTCGGCTTTGAGGTTAGCTCTGACGGTATTAGGCCTGGTCAACGAAAAACTGATGCGGTGTCGAAATTCCCAAAACCCAAAAACCTACACGAATTGAGACAATTTCTTGGGCTGTCAGGGTATTTTAGACGGTTTATCGTAAATTACGCGTTAACAGCAGCCCCTTTGACGGACTTACTTAAAAAGGATGTAAAGTGGTCATGGGGCGAAAACCAAGAGAGAGCTTTCGAAAAAATCAAATCTATGCTTATTGATAGACCTGTTCTTGCGCTTTACAATCATACTGCAGAGACTCAATTACATACAGACGCCAGCAAAGATGGGTTGGCTGGCATTTTACTACAAGCCAACTCCGAAGGCATATTCCAACCAGTTTCGTACTTTAGCCGAAAGACAAATGTGGAAGAGCAGAAATTCCACTCGTACGACCTAGAGACATTAGCAGTAATAGCGTCACTGAACCGTTTCCGCGTTTACCTTATAGGTATTCCTTTTAAGATACTTACGGATTGCAACGCATTGCGATCGACGTTAGTGAAGCGAGACTTAATCCCACGCATCGCTCGGTGGTGGGTGCAATTACAAGAGTACGATTGCACCATTGAGTATAGACCTGGGTCACGCATGTCGCACGTCGACGCTCTGAGTCGCAATCCCGTAGATACAGTAGAAGGTGATTCTTTGACATGTCTCGATGTTCTAGCTGTCGAAAATAGCGAGCAGGACTGGATTTCCACTGTGCAGTCTGCCGACGAGGAAATAAAGAAAATTAAAGAAATGCTATCAGACCCTGACTCTGAACATATCTTAGATATTCATCGTAATTACAAATTAAAGAACAACAGGGTATATAGGATAGTGGGCGACGAAATTAAATGGCTCGTACCAAAAGGCGTTCGTTGGCAGATTATGAAAATGAACCACGATGACGTAGGACACTGTGGTTATGATAAAACTTTACAACGTATTCGTAAGAACTACTGGTTTACTAAGATGCGCAAATTTGTAAAAAAATACGTTTCTTCGTGTCTCGAATGTTTGCATCATAAAACTCCCGGTGGTAAACGTGAGGGAGAACTACACCCTATAGATAAACCTAGCATACCCTTTCATACGGTTCACGCGGACCACTTAGGTCCCTTTATAAAGAGCAAAAAGGGTAACTGCTATTTACTCGTTTTGGTAGACGGCTTCACAAAATACGTGAATATTAGACCTGTTAGAGATACGAAAACTGCAACTACATTAAAGGTCCTTAAAGATCACATTAGTTACTTTGGAGTCCCTACACGTCTAATCACTGACAGAGGCACAAGTTTCTCTAGTTCATCTTTTAAAGAATTTGTAGTTCAGACCGGGATAAAACATATCATGAATGCAGTATCAACACCTAGGGCAAACGGCCAAGTCGAACGATTCAACAGGACAATCTTAGACGCACTTTCAACGTCCACACATGGTAAAGACGATAAAACTTGGGACGAACAAATCCCAGATATTCAATTAGGTTTAAATACAACGACACACAAAACAACTCAAAAGTCACCGTCGGAACTCCTTTTTGGGTTTAACATTAAATGTAGGAGTGAAGGCATTTTAAGTGAGGTTTTAGAAGATACAGTTAATACAACCACCCCGGAGGAATTAGTCGATATGAGACAGGACGCAAGTGAGAAAATTAAGAAAAAGCAAAGTGAGGATAAGGACAGGTTTAATAGCCGTAGGAAAGCCGCAAAATGCTATTCCGAAGGTGATTTAGTACGGGTTGAGAGGCAGGTCCCTAGTGACGGGCAATCTCAAAAGCTAGTCGTCAAGTACCAGGGTCCCTACCGAGTTTTAAAGGTACTCCCCAATGACAGGTACATCATCGAAGACACCCCACTTTCACGCAAAAATAATCGTCGTTACGAAGCTGTAGTCGCAATCGACAAAATACAGCCCTGGCTAAATTTTAGTAGAGATTTTAGCAGTTGTGAAGAAGACAATTCAGGCGATGAATAACTAGGAATAATAGAAAATATGTAATGTTCAACGATTCAATGTTTAATGAGTCACAAAATAAGTAATTTAAAACAATTTATAATAAGTTAACAAATATGTAAAAAGAAACTAAATAATAACTATAATAAATAGATAAATGTATAGAGGCAAATTGCACTGATTGAGCTAGCCCCAAAGTAAATAATTGAGTAACATTTATGTAATTTCTTATACCGAACTAAATGTTCACTATTACCAAGAAATATAAGGATTTATCTTGCGTTCTGAAAATTAAACATCATAATACATTTTAATGTAATATACAATATAAGCGTTGGAATTTGGAGATACTGTAAAGATCCAATTTATGAATGAATATGAATGTATCATAAAGGATATGAATTAAGATAAATGAATATTTTTTTATTTTATTATTTTTTAATTTATTTTACATTTGAAATGTAGTAATGTTGTTTTTATACAGTCATTGTGTTTAAATATTTCTGTTAGACAAGAAAATCTTTTATTTTGGTTATGTTTATATGTGAAATAATGTTTTGGGCAAATTTTACATTTATAAGTATCTAGGCTAAACACTCTGATCATGTTTGATATTAAAACAAAAATAACACAATTCGCGAAGGGACTCGCGATAACAGGAAGGCCGAGTTGTAAGCTCACTTATTATTTATAATAATTAATAATTAATTGCTAATTAAAATAATTGCTCTTTAATATAAATTAATTGTTGTATTTTGTCAATGATATTGTATTGATTAAAACAGGAAGTCAATATTATAGAAAGTAGGTAATCAAAGTTGTTAGTTTAATAAAATATAAGTATTTATTATTGTAAATGGTAATTATTTAATATAAATGTGTTTCTAAAATGATTTTAAATAATCAAATTAGGTTAATAAGTAATGTAAGTATAAAATCAAAACAGTGTAATGTTAAGATGTCGTCGGCCATATTGGCATGCGAATGCGAGCGGTAAAGACGAACGGGTGTTGTTAATTTGTATTTTGCTGAGTGATATTATACGTGCTGTGAAAAATATCGGTTTTTATTCCCACATCCTGCATATCTGAGACTAGCCAATACTTATATCTTTCGTCAAAAATTAAGTTTCTTTTTACATTTATAAGATAAATAATCTACAAGAAATTGCTTAGCGATAAGCCACCTTTCGCGCATTTCCTAGTTTTTATGATAGTTATGTCCAGGATTTATATATTTTGTGCAACAAAATGTATTGTGTTTATAAATAGCAAAATAGTACATATAGTAACCACAGTATTGAGCAAACCAAAAACATTCCTACTTGTACCTGTCGACCAAAGATTTGCGAATTCATTCACATTAATAATTATCATTCCATATATAAATAAAATTAAAATAAATTATATTTTATGATAATATTATTATTTTTATATTGTAATAAAGATTTCTTGCATCACATTTTTTTTATTTAAGAATACCTTCTATATCCAAAATACTATTATTTGCTTTGCTTTGTAACAGTTTGCTTACTGAAATTGTAAAGGCGCTCTATACAGGTGCCCACATAAACTTGAAAATAACCTTTCTAAATTAGGTAATATTATGCTGTCTAGCTATTTAAACTTCATAGTAGATCCATTATAATATAGTTGGTACACAAGATAAATATTACAAATAGCATACATTATTATAGTAAGAAAACACAAAAAAGTATATAAATACTTTGCTTTTTGTAAGGCGTTTACTGTATACCTACAAGTAGCTGATGCCCGCGACTTCGTTTGCGTTTGCGACTGTAAATTGAGATGTAAAGCTATCCTATCTTTCAAGATCAAATGCTCACGGTGTGCAAATCAATTTTAAAATCGGTTCAGTAGTTTTTAGGCCAGTCAAAATCTACATACGAGCAAATATTGCAAACGCGCTTGTAACTACGATTTTTTTATATGTTGAGAGATGTCCTTGAGAGTAGTTAACACCCAAGTTTGCAACCCTGAAAACACTGTGGCCCTCACAGTGCTCGAAAAACTGCTAAATTTTGGAACATATTTCAGTTTTTTCGAAAAAACTACCCTAACGAAGCGTTTTTCAAGTATATTTCTAGTATACTTTAATAAAGATAACTAAATTTACTACAATTTGAACAAACCCAAACACTCTACGTCTATTAGTTGCAGAGATACAGCTTGTCAAAGGTAGGCAATTTTATAAAAGTATAAGTTTTATGTTTGGGTCATATTCGAAGACACGTGCTGGCTAAAATAATGTTCCTAGAGAATAGTATAAAGCAAAAATTTGTAGAAAATTTAATTAGCTTAAATTTGATGCTAATGTAGTGCGTCTAGGCTTTATAGTTTTATAAATTAATTAAGGCTGACTGATAAAGAATGTGTTAGCATTAAGTCCACATTTTGTACCATTATGGTCAATAAAGATTTAATAAATAAATAATTAAATAAAGTAAAATATTGGGTTTTCGTTAAGTAATAAAAAAAGTCACCACCTCTGTAAAAGTGTTCAACAAGAGAGTTTATGTTGATCCCCTTACCATATTCCAAAGAGTTTGCGTCGCAAAACAATCAGATGAACAACTGAAGCAGCATATTGCGTAAAAGCTAGCACCGTATCCCTTATCTTTATTGACTGAAGAAGGAATGCTCAAGGGTACGAAATCTTCCTTCTATTGAGCATTTACACCACTTACTGAAAACACCATCCCAGGAAACAGAGCGTTCAAAGTGGTCGATGGTGGTTACCTCCTGCACAAGGTGATCTGGCATCGAATTGATTCAGTCAGAGCTATTAAAGCGGGATACGTCAGCTATGTTTTCAACCACTTTTTAAAAACACAGCTGAGGTTTTTGATGGATAGCCTTAAAATGCAGCTATAAGGAGCACTAAATAAGCTGAACGCCTGCGATGCTCTGCTTCTCTCTCCTGCAGTGATATGCAGAAATAAAACCATCCTGCTTGGAATCTGCATTTCTACAAACAGGTGCCGCTCCCTAGGGTCAACCCCGCACCGGCCGCTGCGCCGTGCAAACAGGTGCCGTTCCCTCAGGTCGCCCCCGCTGCATCTCATTGCACAACGGCCCTACCGAAAACTGGGCCCAGCTTTCAGGCCACCCAAGCGGCCCCCAAAGCCGCAGGATCGGTGGGTAAGGAGCCCCCGAGTTAGCCCCAACAAGGCGTCCCAGCGCAACCAAGCGCAACGGCCCCAAAAAAAAAGATATCCGCGGATTGTGGTGGAACATCTGCCGAACTGGATCACCTACTTCCGCGAGCTAGCCCACTGCTAGCACTGGGACATTCGCCACACGCCCGCCCCCTCGGCCGAGCGGTAAATTTCACTCCGGCTGACGAGCAGGAGTACCGGCTTGTGCAGAGACACCTCACAAAGCTGGAAGCGGAAGCCGGCGTCAGCTGGTATTGTTATTCGCTCCCGGACGAACGCCAACTTAAGATGACCATTTCAGCTCTGCTCCTGCATTCGCTGCATCCGCGCCGCCCTTGAAGCCGCAATGCGCCCGGTCTCGGCCACAACAAAGCCGGAACTGCTGCCCACCGACATCAGCAGGTTGCTGGCCCAGAAGAGGCGGCTGCGGCGACAGTGGAAAAACACTCGCTGCCCCACCACCAAGACGGAGCTCAACAAGCTGGTCGAGACCATCAAGGATCGCCTACAGGAGCACACAGCCAGATCGTGGGAGAACCACCTATACTCTCGGTGGGCGAGATATCCCCTCCATTTACCGCCTCTGCCGGCACTGTAGTTCAATATACAATACAGGAAAAGACGCTGAATTCAAAATGGTCCCACTTTTTACCACTTCTAGCAATATTTCTTCCACGCACTTTGCGTTTTTATAGCGGCGAATAAATTAATTAGGAGAATGAAACAAATACATTGCAATTTTAATATCTTGAATGGTTTATTTTCAAATTGATAGAATTAGTACAATTTGAAATCTTCTATTTTTGTCCTTGTAAGCATGCATACTTTTTCTCTGGTATATGGTCCATCTGTGAGAGAAAAAAAATGTTTTAAAACACCATGACTATTGCAATTTTAGTAAAATTTTAAAAGTATTTACTAATAGAGATCAGCAAAAAATATAATTATGATAGGTACGACAACAATTATTAATAATGGAAGTATATATTCGTTTTATTATTATTTTATTTTTAATATCACATATATCTCCCTTTTTGACATGGTTTTAATTGTACTTGTAACCGTAATCAAATCTCCCGATTCGTTTACAGCTATGAAACATTAAACCTACCGACAGGGAACCACTCCGTAGTTGGTATTCCAGAATCTAAGCGAGCTGCCGCGATTGCTTCTCTGATAGCTAACGCTACAACAACTGAAAGACAGATTGGAGGCTCACCAGTGGCTGTAAGAAAGAAAGAGAAATTTAAAAAATAAAGCATCTCTTTTTTTTGTATGGCTGAATTTATGGATGGATTGATTGATCATTTGCACAACCGTGATGACGCTGCAGAAAAGTGACATGAGCATGTTACTTTCCCCTGTCTACGTTTTAGAGCCAAGCTTTTGTCAATCTCTTGTAAGGAAAGATAAATACAATGTTACTCTCATAGATCAAAAAAATATCTTTTGTGATCGAATGGTACGTACAGTCGGCTAACGAGATACCTATACCTTGAATTATCTCTTAAACTCATAGTAATATTAACATGATAATGTAAATTTAGAAAACCTTTAATAAAATCTGCCTCTGTGCGTAAATGTCATATCCCTTTAGGTAGCTTAAAAAATTGGTCACCAATATTACTAACGCTTCTTGCATGAATGAAAATAAATAAGTTACAGTTCATATTGAATTAGCTTAATTAAATAATTCATATTTATGCACTATTAAATCTGCCATCGATTCTGCTTTTGACAATAATATTATCGACAAATCGAAGGTAGATGATATACTTCATAATGCATTACACTTACCTTTTGAGCCAAATAGAATTTCGTTGCTGAATGATTTCTTTTTGAAATAAATTCTGAAGTCTCGTGGTATGTCTCTTGCTTGTGGCACGTAATAGTTCCACGTTCGGTCTGTTTGTATCTTTCCAGTATTAGAGTCGTAAACTAATTGTTCACTTGTCCAGTAACCCAGTCCCATTATAAAAGCTCCTTCTACCTGGAAAAAATACTTAGATTAATTTAAATCATAACGAAAATCTTAATTAACAATAAGTGATGAAAAATGTCCAATAAAAAGTTTCATATATACTTAGTACAAAAAAAAGTACACTCATGGTACAAACATGAGTGTAACTCCATGAGTTCGAATCTCACTCGTGGCGAATTTTTTTTTTTTTTCACTTATTATTTCCGATATTTTCCGAGCATGCTATTTAAATCCATATCTAATTTGTTTATTTTTTTTAATTTTTGGCAAAAAGCTTTTTTCCAACATATTTACTTTTCAAAAATCGTTCTACTAGGTATGCGGTCGTGGTTACAATGAAAATTCTAAATTCAGGTCGCTTAGAATGGATAATTTTGAATTTTTTTTATACTTAATGTTGGTGTTTAATTTTCATCTAAAATTATAATTCTTTTTACTTACTTGGCCAATATCAATTTCAGGATTCACACTGCGTCCTACATCTTGCAATATATCCACTCTTAAAATCTCAGATTCACCTGTTAATACATCAATTTCTACTTCAGCAAAAGCCACTCCATAAATGTTATAATTCTGGGCATCACTCACCCGAACATAACCATGGGCTTGTAAGTCTACCTGCGCAGTATAGGCAGCTTGTATCAATTGTTCCCAAGTTGGATTGTTTAACGTGGCTCTTATAGGTGTTAATCTATTTAGAAGTTGTTCACAGCAACGTTGTATTCCAATACCGACATTTGAAGTTGTAAGACTGCCGCCCGTCATGTAACAATTTGGGGCTATTATAGTATTGTTACCTTTCACTTGTATTTTCTTTACATCTATTTTTAGTAAATAAGCACATATTTGAACTGCCAAAGTATTTAAACCTTGGCCCATGTCTACACCACCATGAGTGATGACTACCGTCCCATCTCCATGATAAACTGCAATGTTTACATCTAAAATCAGACCACCAAGTGGAGTCCACCTTGAAAAGGATGTTCGTAAACCTCGTTTCTTCCATCTGTTTTCTTTGTTAAATTTTTGTACTGCTTTTCTTCTGTCATTATAATTTGAAGTCTGTTTTAATGTTTCAAACATTTCGTTTATATCGCTATAATTCTGATTATCCAAATTAGCTAATCTAACTTCAACGGGGTCCAGTGATAAAGTATATGATATATGTTCCATAATAAGTTCAGCCATTGAAATAGCTTCAAGTGTGCCTATAAATGGATAATAAATTAGTACTAGATCATTTATAAATTTTGTTTGTCCGATAATGTATATTTTGAATTACCTACCTGGGGCTCGGCACCAACTGTTTTTCGCCAGATCAGTGATGACATCATACCCATTAAAATTCCATCTTTCCTTATTGTAACAGTTGTAATAAGAATCAGCCGCAAGCAACGATAACGTTTCATTGAATGTGTAACCATTTCCTTCATACATTTTATGATTAATGTATTGTATCTCACCGGAAGCATTAACTCCAGCCTGACAAGTAAGAAAAAAGTGTTTAACATTTGATACCTACTTAAAACAGTACAGAATATAGGTCACATTTATATAAAACGTATAGAATCAGAAAAAGAGGTAGATAAAATGCGATACTTAGACGATCTGTGTCAAAAAGTATCAACATATCATTGAATTTTAACAATAAGAAGAATCTACATATTGAATATTATGAAATAGACATACTTGTTTATTTCAAAAATTATTTAAAATAACTAAACGTTTGTAATTTTACCTACCTCGTATTCGGTCAAGCAAGGGTATCTTTTACCAACAGCCTTCATGTTAGTAGTAAGTGGTTGTATAAACCGACATGGCCTGTTTAGTTTTTGCACAACGAGACTGCACGCAACTGCGCATTGAATAGAACGAGATATCTTCAAACCATATGCTCCCCCTAAACGCCGGACATACACATCTACCCTGAAAAAGATAAAGTACTTTATTACTACTCAATTTAAAAAAAAAAAAAACACTTCTGGTCGGTTGATGGTGCCTTTTCCTCACTTGCATTTGGCTAGCACTTAAAATAGTATAAACTAAGTACACGTACCTGTTTTCGTCTGTACTTAGAGCTCTAGATATCATAACCTGTGTTCCATCTAACCACTGTGTAGCAGCATGAACTTCTAACCCTTCTTCAGTAGGTCGAGTCACACATACTAAAGTTTCCATACACATATGATACTGCCCGTGTATTTTGTTAGCTCCAGTAATTACTTGCTTCACATCTGTCCCTCTATATGTAGCTGTATCAGTTGTGAATAATTGTAGTCTCTTTTGATCGCTTTTTGCTATTTCAAGATCAAAGACCGGTTTCTTTGTACCACTATACTTAACTTCAACAAGTTTGGCTGCGTTTTCAGCTATGACTCTAGATTCTGCTACTATAATTCCTATTGGTTGGTCGTAGTATTTAACATTACCGCTACACAGTACCTCTTCATTATTGGTATACGTTAGAAAATCCTTTGGCGTAAAAGAATTTAATCCAGGAATATCTTTTGCAGTATAAAATGCCAAAACACCAGGTGTATTCTGAAATTATATAATGCGAATGCTAAATTGCTCAATAGTAACTACAGGTGTTACAAAGCGATACGGTTTTAAATTTTGATTGAAAAGAGTTCTCGATAATTTAAACAAAAATAAAAGTAGGAAATAAAAATGTAACTCATCAATTAACTAACAATGACTTGTAAGTGTAAAAAACTTATCGAAAAAGTGTTAATACCTACTTAATTTTCACAAAATTTATCTCGTATGAAATAATGCGTGACCACATAATTAATACGTTGATTTTTCTTTCAGTTTTTTCAAGTTTTTTTAAATTAAAAAGTTTACAATACCAAGGCTTTTCGAGGATCGATGTTTTCTATTTTCCCATTCGGAACAGCAGCGAGTACGAACGCAGCAAAAACCTCTCTTGGGAAAGAAGGTAAGTCTTCCGTATACTGTGCTTCTCCGGAACACTGGATCTGTAAAGCAAAATACAGTAATAGGAACAGAATAATATTACAGGAAATGTTTTTATTTATATAACTTTATTACTAGAAATTGTAATTAGCGGACTTGACCGTATGCCTTTTCTACCAGTGTTACAACGACTGCTGACATGCGAATTTGGAAATGTATGCAAAATCTTTGATATTAAAAACTGTGAACTTACTTGTAACACAATGTACTTTATTAATTATAAAGTACTTATTAATCAAAAACATTAGGTACTTTTAAAGAAATACCGGAATTGCAAAAATAAATTTGCAACAGATAGAGAATATAATTTAGATACAAACAAAAAACTACAAACATACCTGGATTGATTATTTTCTGGATTAAAATAATTTGTACAGTTGTAAAGATTTTTTTTTTAATTGCGTCATTTCAATTTTTTATGGGTAGCAAAGAAAAAAAATGTAAATAAGACTTAGCGATTGTCACAACTATTAAATTTTTGCGTCATTTCCTAGGCATCTACTTTGAAGTTTTGGAAACTGTATGCAACGTGGAAGGGGCATAACCAAAAGAAATCTATACTAGACCCCTAAAGTATAATAAAACTAAAATAACTAACAGTCAAAAACGAAAAAAGAATCATTTCCATACAAATTTGTGCTGCCACCCGGGCAATTCGTATGGAAATGTCGATTTTTTGTTTGTTTTTGACTGAAATTTTATTATCATTATAATAAAGTGGTTTAAAATAGCCTGTGGTTCGATTTATTACGGGTATATTCCTTTCGCGTTGTATAAAAGGCGTGATGCTTAAATACTTAATGGGCCTTCCAAATAAATAATTTAACATAAAAATATCTCTGACTTACAAAAAAGTTACGAAGATGCAGCGCATTTCAACTTCGCGCTACGTCACGCCTTGTCATAATTTTTTGTGAAAAGTGACTTTACAAGCCCCCTCTTCGGAATTAAAACGCTCTGTAACTTTGTCATTTTTGTTAATTGGGTGAATCGTTAATTAAGTGTCCAGTATTGTTGGATTCTAACTAATGGACTAAGGATAATTATCTTTTTGAATTTACGAATGCCAATTCTGAGTTTACGCTCATAAAAACGTCTAGAAACTAATTTTATATTGGAGTTGTATAAAATTTTCCTTTTCCGAGTACATTTTATAAGTTGAAAGCCCATTACTTTTTAATTAGTCAACCCTACTTAGCTCTGATAGTTTTCCTTTAAATTCCGTTATATATACTACAGCTGCAAATTTTTTCATGAGTTTCATCATTTAGCCTGTAGAGGGGGGAGACACTTGACTCTAACAAAAATTTGCATTTTAAAATCAAATATTTTAGAATTAGACGCCTAAATAGAAAAATAATGTTCGCAAGCTCGCATTTTTAAGAGACCTATTCAACGATACCTACACGATGAATTAGTCAAGAAAAAAACGGACGGACAGACAGACAGACAAACAGATAGACATAGCGAAACTATAAGGGTTCTTTGTTTACTACGGAACCCTAAAAATACTTACCAAAGCCTCTATTTTCGGCAAGGGTTGGTTGAGCGGCCACAACGCTGGGTTCGTTTCGAATATCTGGCGGCCCTCCGACACTGGTCGTGTTTCCTGCAGCCTGATTGCACCAGATTTATACAGGGGCAGAAGTTCACCGGGATATATCGATAGAAGGCCCTGAAATGTGTACGCGATCTTTAAATTATAAACCTCACATTGCTACAACTTGTTTGAAATGTGCACGATATCTATAAATTGACCTAGCAATTATGAATTATAATAATTTAATTTACCTAACAATATTACAAAGCTTCTATAATCCTTCGAATAATTAGATATAATTAATACCGAACTCTAATAGTATTTACTTTACTTATTTATTCAAAATCTTTATTATACCGAATTACTCATAATTTCAAACACAGTGTTACAAATGGTTGACTTATCCTAGAAGATATATATTTAATATAAATTAAGAACATAAGTTAGTTAATAATTAATGACATACATTGACAAGGCACAGCAGAGGACAGCTCGAATGACATAACAATATCTCGAGCTCTTTCGTGCTTCGGAAGGAAAACTATGTAAAATCTTCCGGCTGTGATTATAGGTACATAAAATTACATGTCAGTTATGTCGTATGGTTTCCTGCAAAGTAAAATAATGTCGTAGAAGGCGACTTAGGAAAAACAAACTAAACAAAGCTTATAAACATCAATGAGACCTCTCCATCTACAACCCGTCTGGCCAGCGAGGATAGTGTAGGCTAAGTCTTCTGACTGTTCTGGCTAAGTATGGCTCTGGCAGAGAGGGTTGTGATCCTGCAGCGGAGACAAAGAGACCTGGTGGTGGTGGTGGTGATATTCTTTAAGCAGCTAGTAAAATCTTAGAACTAAAAACAAAGTCGATAAAAAACAATATTTTTCCTCCACTTCGCACATATCTTTACTGTAATAGAGTCTGTCTGATCCTGTGACTATATGTTTATTAAAGCACATGTATTTACGTATACACTTGATATATTATATTCCTTCTAATGTATAAATGTATCGCTGGAGATATCTTTCTAGTAGTGCCATTTCCCAAACACGGAGTCACTAAACAAACGGCTTGTTGTATGGAAAACCCATTCATTTAGAAGACTCCGCGTTCAAAAAATGGCACTTTAGGTATAGCTGGAGCAACGTAGTAATGACGGACCTGCGCAAACTTCAAGTTGACGTCAACTGGCGTGCTCTTGTGCTGAAGGCCAAGGTCGCTGAGCCAGGATAATAGTAATTCCTACCTTATAAAACAGACCAAGAGCCAACTTCTTCCTATAATCCGCGGAAGGCTCCGGAGGCATCTCAGTCACGACCAACTCCTGTTCTAAAACCTTCAAAGCCGCTTGCAGTGTCTCGTTCCTGAACAACGCTTTTCCAAGTAGAAATCTTTCGGTCTGGTTTGCTCGACTGTAAGATGAAGATAGACCGCCGAACACTATTCTTGATTTTATGACTTGACTGGTGTCTCCTAGTTTGTAGAAAAATCCAGCATTCACTATAGCATGCGCGTTTTGAGCTTTTGGCATGATCTGGAAGGTCAAGGTCAATCAAGGAATAAATTGATTATATATAAATAGGTTTTGCGACTTAGAGCAGACGATCTGATCACAAAGGCCAGGGCCGTAATTCCCAAAGACCATTCTTTGCGTAACGGTAGCCGACAAGGTGAAAGAATAAAACTCTTATTTGTGATGGATTGCTAGCCACATCGCCTGTGTACACATTCTGGGACACTCAGCCAGGCACTATAGAAATAACAATTGAAGTACGTCCAAAGCAGTAAGTGTCCTGAAATGTGTTAACATGATCGATTTTTTTGCTCGATTGGCTTCTACAATCCGCGCGGGAATAGAACCTGCTGGTATTTTTTATCTTGCAGGGTTGTAAGATCCAATTGATTCACAATTTATAAACTAAAAACGAGAACCATAAATAGTGTAGTGATGTGATGATGATGATGTAGTAATATTGAGATGTAGGCCCATTCCTTCAACCAACTTTTAAAAGCACCTATGTGCAACCTGCCGTGTACGGAAGGAGACGCGACTAATACAAGGGTAAAAACGGGACACCATATAACTAAGACTCTGCTGTCCGTCTTGTCGTCTGTTTGCTCGTTTATCCGTCATGAACTGGGATAGACAGTTGAATTTTTTACGGATGATGTATTTTTGCCGCTTTAATAACAAGCTCTAAAAACAGAATAAAAAATATATTTAAATGAGGTTCTCATACAACAAACGTGTTTAATGTAGATAGTGGTACGGAACTCTGAGTGCGCGAGTCCAACTTGCACTTGGCCGGTTATTTCTTTTCATTGTTTTATCCGCATAGCTGCAAGACTTTAAAATTAAATTTTACAGAATATGGATTTTACACTATTAGTAACATTACTTACCTTGAATGTAACTACACGGGTTATGGCAGAGTTTATAGGCGGTAACAATGCATTTAAAATGACTTGTGATCTCATGTCCTTTTTCAAAAATTGTTTCATACACACTAACTGCCGCACGCCGCGCTTATCAACTGAAATTCAATATTTTTTTATATTAGGCCGGCTACATACTAACATACGGAATTCCGATTTGGAATCCCGTTTCGGAACCCCGATTTGGAATTCCGAAAGCAGCAAGCTCATACAAATCAATGACTCATTCGGAATTCCGAATGATGGCCTGTGCGTTCGGAATCCCGTACGGAAAAAAAACAATTCCGAATGTACGTCTTCCATACATTTTGTATGGGTCGCATCACACATATGGAAATTCCGTACGGAACGCGCTCATTCTGCATCGCATGACCGTAGCTAGTAAACATGTATTTTGAAACTTCCAAGTACATTTAATTTCCCGCGCAATGTCTGACATACAACATCTCATTATATCCGTAGAAGCTTACCCATGTTTATGGGACACTAACCATAAAGATAATCATGATATTCATGATAGAAATGGCGTGGCAGGCCATTGCAGGCCGTGGTAGGACATATAATTAGATCTTCAAATATTTTCCATTTAAAAATTGAAAATTTAGACCTGTCTTTTCATGTGTTCCCATACAATAAATACCCGGCATACTATTTTGTGGGCAATGTTATAACAAGTTGATGGGGGTTCGAAGAACTCGTCAATACAAAGATAAGGATATTTTTTATGCACTCACCGATGGTCAACAGAGCCCTAACCGTCTGCAGGAGGAGGAAAACGTCTGACGGAAACTCATTGTGTTGGTGTTTTATCATCAAATTGCCCGCCATTGAGCCCAGCTGAAAGTAACTGAGCATTGTCACTAGGTATATTCACTAGTAACCTAAAATATTTTGGTTTTAAACTATGAAACTGGCAACATTCCACGCTAATACAGTACTTACATTTCTAACAGAAATATGGGCAACTTGCTGAAGGTGGTCATAAAACTGTTTCAAGTAGGAAAAATTTTCATCGCTCTGACTTTTGGCCAGGAAAATATCCATAAGCTCCGCCAGAGTGTTGCCAGCGCCGATGGTCAAATTTTGATCAACTGAGTAACCTTTCAGTTCTAAGACATTGCTCACGTCTATCAAAACTCGTGGATATTCGTCTATAGGATACGCTCCTGAAAACAAACATTGGGTAAGTTATTTATAGGACAGAAACTTGTCTGTCCTACAAATAATATGATCGGCATCGGTATGTAGTACGCCAACAATTTGTCAAAAAATATTTGTTACGGTAGCATGGGATATTAAAAATCGATTTATCGATTTATAAAAATAGATTTAGAATTTACCAACCTTTTGCTGTATTTCCTGCAACTAACATGTAAGAATCATCTCCCGCTACTGACAATATTTTAAAAATATCTGATATTTTTGAAACGGTGTACCAATATCTCCCATCTTTTAATTCGATGAAAGTATTGTTCGGAATGTCCATTTCATCTTTTGAGAGCAAACACCACTCTTCCTCATCACATTCCTTGTTTTCTTTGCTGCATTTCTTTCCCGTCTTGCTGCAGATAGATAAATCTTCAATATCTGGTATCTTTGGAGCATCTTTAGCAAATGTTTTGAATGCCTCAAGTATGGGTCTGTATCCAGTACATCTGCACAGATTGCTGCCAAATGACTTTTCTATATCCAACATCGTTAGCTCTTTCTTCATTTGGAGAAGACTGAAAGATAACTTTAAATTAACTATCGTTGCTTTATCATCTCTTACATGCTTATCTGGGAGAAAAGAAATAACCGGCCAAGTGCGAATCGGGCTCGTGCACGATTTTTTATAGATAATGGTGCACGTACCATTATCTATAAAAAATCACGTTTGTTGTATGGTGACTCCCTTAAATATTTATTTTATCCTGTTTTAAATATTTGCTTTTAATAGCGGCTACAGAAATACATTACCTGTGAAAATTTCAACTGCTACCTATCACGGTTCATGAGAGACAGATTGGTGACAGACGGACAGACCGACATCAGACAAACAGACAGACAGACAAGTCTTGGTAATAGCACCCACTTAGTAACCCAAAAAAACTTAGAATGTGCTCTTCCCGGGCAGGTCTAAAAAGCGATACCAGGCCTCCGTCACTCGATCAAGATCGCTCAAAATGTACCTACCGACTAGCCGTGTTTTCTAACGCCCAAGTGGCAAAGGGGCGCCGCACTCCGGGCTGTGTAGTCGCGTGCATGAGACTTGCTTACTGCGTATTGTTTGTTTACAATATCTTCTTATATTTATATTATACTAGCCGAAGCCCGCGACTTCGTTCGCGTGGACTTTATGTCTCTGGAAAATGCTCATCAGGCTGAACAACTTTTACTAAGGCGGCATTTTAATATCTCTTATAGTTTTGCTGGACCATTATGGTTCTGCATCAGGCGTTCCATTTTCCAATATCATTTACACCCTATATGTTGTCCAGGCTTAATAGCTATATAACAAAAAAAGTTTCATTCGATTCCGTCCAGTATTTTCGGAGATTAGCGTGTACAAACAGACAAACAGACAAACAGACAAACAGACAAACAGACAAACAGACAGACATTTTTTTTTAAATTCTTACTCTATTACTACGTCTCCATCGCCCCCAATATTTTTTTTGGAAATATATTTCATGTACAGACACACTTTTTTTATTGTTTTATTATATGTATAGATTTACAATATAAACAAGCGTTATTTAACAATGTCAAGACATTATTGTGCGGTATTCCAAAGTCAAAATCAAAGAACCAATAAAGAATTGTCGTTTTTCTGTTTTTCACATTGCCAAAAGACGAGGAAAGTAAGTGGTTTTTTTTTCGTTAAAAAGTAGGTAGTCGTATAGAATAGGATTTGGTACTGTCTCGTCCAATCAGATTATTTTGTAGGTATGAAGTTTGATTGTCCTACTGAACGTCGAAAGTTTAACATCGATGTACTGTATCCAGATAGTATATGTTGTTGTTTTTCGTGTGTGTAAGTGGCCAACACTGGTTTCAGATTTTTCAAGCTGCCTAAAGGCATCTGACATAGCTTAACGACTGCCATACAATATGACAGCCGGGACCAATGGCTTATACGTGCCTTCGGAAGCACAGAGGAGCTCAATTTTTATGCCACTTGTGGTCACCCATCCAAGTGCGGACCACGCCCGGTGCCGCTTTACATGCGAAAGTGCTAGTGCGGGCCACCGAGCTCCTCTAGTAAAGTATATAACAACGATTTACGTGAACTAGAAAGTATGCTATAAAGAATTACTCAATATCGTATGTTTCTCATTGCGATGAAGTTTCTATGAAAATCACACGCTCTTATTACGTCACAACTTTTAAAGTCAATGAGTCAACCCTAAGGTTATCTCACAACGGCCGACGTCATCGCCCGCTGTGCACTTAAAACGCTCCGTTGAGTCAAAGCAGTTAGGCTCATATTTCCTCGCGTCGCTTGACAGCTAGAAAGTTTAGTTAAATAAAGCGTAGGTATTTGGCGTTTGTAGGGAAGTGATGTATCTGTTACGTAGTAACTTATTAGTAATCTGTGGCGATACTTCAATATTTTGATTCCCTTTTTGTATCTTATGCCCACCAATATAATAACCGTCGCCTTTGGGTTTTACGGCACTAAGCCCAGACTACTCCGTTCAAGATGAAGACCTGATAATGTATCTATGTCTAGTTTAATATTTGCATGATGAGCATATGTTTGTGACTTTATATTCTTTGTCTTCCTATGTTTAGTTTGTTATCTTAACATTGGAAATTAACATTTACTTAAATATTAATAGGATTACCTGTACATAGACATCACCCATCCCGGAGAGCAATACCCGCACTGCGTTCCATTGTACTCAGTCAACTTTTTTTGCACAGCGTGGTAACCTTCCAACCTGTTGCCTACTTTCTCGACCGTCGTGATGTCCCAACCCTGGCAGGATGTCACCGACACTAAACACTGTAATTTTAATTGTTATCTAAGTAGTATTACGACAGCGTTTTGATATTAATAAAGCAATTTCTATCAAGGTTACTTTGTAATATCTAAGTATCAAACGACTTTCATTCATCAATAATTATGGAACTAATGCAAGTAGTACAAAATCTTAGTCTTAGTTAGTTCCATTATCATAAGTCCCGAAGGAATGCGAAGGATGTTAAGGGAAATAGTTTGGTATGCTATGATAGTTATTTTGGATTTAGATGGACTAATACGACTTTTATAAAATACAAGTGGCTCTGTAAGCTGTAGGCCTCGCAAGCAGAGCGAAGAAACTTTTTACACCATATGTTTTTCATAAAAAACTAATTTTTAGTTTAGCTATGGAAATGAATTCTTAAGTTGTAGTAAAGAAGACTATAATTACTAAGTAAGTACCTGAACGAATGTTTTGTCTAGTTACATAATTTCCAAGATTACAAATAATTACATATACTTTAAGAAAACTTCAATATACCGGTCGTAAAATAAAAATTAAAAATACATCGCACTAAAAAGAGAACACCTTCTGGTGTGTCGATTTTCATATGTTTATCGAACCTGCTCCCGAAATTCCACTGGAATCGGTTGAGAAATGCGACCTCCAGAGGAGAACACACAGACATACAAAAGCATTTTTGGCCAAGCATTGCCATTACAGAGACCTCTCGCTTTGCTGGCTCGGTCAATTATTCTCACAGTTCTATTTATAGTTGTTATCAACATTTCCCATGAAATTATGTGAATCAAGGAAATGGATTCGAACTATTCTAGTGGTGTTTGTACCACTTTTACGTTGGAACTACTGAGACTTAACCTACAAAGCAAGCGAAGTCTTGAGTCTTTCGGGTCTGGGAGAAAAGAAAAAACTTAGAATGTACCAGCTGCTTCTTTTCCCGCGCAGGTTGTAAAAGCCGATTGAGAGAATAGGTGAGATTTGAATCATGTTAAATAGGCGATGCGGCTAGCAATCCATCACTATCTTGATTCCTTTTTCGTCTTAATGCCCACTATCACGATAAGCGTGGCGGTTGGGCTCTGCCTGCCCCGACAGGGATAAAGACGTGAAAATGTATCTGTATTTGTATGTAGGTAAGCCTAAGTCCAGTTCACAGCCCAAAGATAACTTGAATTTCTTATCGAAACTTCATAAAAAGGTTGGCGAATAGATGCGACTCATGCGACCAACATTTTTTTTCCAATTATCTCTATTAACTGCAAATTTTTCTCATCTAGACAAAAATTCTTTCTTTTGCTATTTCCGTTTTTTTTCGCCAAATATATTTTTTTAATTATTCGATGGCTCTGGTACCACTCCCTTAGAGCCCATTTTTTTTTCACTGCTTTAATCCTAACCCTATTCAGTCAAAGTTCCTTTGATTGTTTCGTAGGAGCTTCTGACGAGTATATATAAACGATATATATCAATACGAGTCCACTGGTTCTAATAGCTGATTGAGTGGCGGACTGCGTGTTTAAAGACGCCCACAGTCTGTAAATAAATATCACTACAGACGCACTCTAACTGTCAACTTTAAATCTTTTTCCATGAGCATGAGCATTTATAATGCCAAAGCACAACAATTTTATAGTATAAATGAGTTAGTCGCGAATGGATCAATCTGTAAAACAATTTATAGCAAACCCACACTGAACCCCTTGACTTCCCGCCAAAACTGCCCTCTATTGTATTTTTTAAAATAATGCTGATATGTTTTTTTACCGCATTAACTGCCATGGGCTGAGCGCCAGGACATTTGACGACAGTGACGATGCAGGCGCCGCAGCCGCCCTCTCTGCACATGTACTTGGTGCCTCGCAACTCCAGCACGTTGCGGAGGTAGTCCACCAACGTCAACGTTGAGCTGACCTCACATCCAACTAGAAAAAAAAACATAGAATATAACATAGAGTATAATAATGACGAAAAATGTATGATAAAAAAAATAAGTAAAAATTTCTATTTTTTTTTTATTCTAGCCTTTTGTGGTGTCCCACAGCTAGGCAAAGGCCTCCCCTTCTTTCTTCCACAGATCCCTGTCCATAGCAGCCTGTTGCCACTCCTTTTTGAAACGGTTGATGTCACCGCACCATCTTCTTCGTGGTCTTCCTCTAAGCCTGCGCCTTTCTGGCACCCACAAGGTTGCCTTCCGGGCCCATCTATCCGGATGGCGTATATCCAAAATCTGTGATGGTTCAACACCGCCCGGTGTTGACAGTTCACAGATATTGTGCATAACTGCGCGCTGAAATCTCATACAAAATCTGTTTCGGATCAACACTGCCACTTATTTTAGCCGAATTGCAAGAAAGTTGGTTTTGTTATTCATTCCATTACATATTCTTCCACCTACACGCATTCAGTATAGAAATAACCAAAGGTTTGTAGACTGATATATAAGTAATGTTCTTAATAAGTATTTAAGTAGATACGTCGTTAGTAAAAATATTGTCAAGTTGTAGTGGAGTTTATATGTAAGTATACATATTAATAGGTACCAAAATATTACTATACAAACAACTCCGTAAGATATCAGTTATGTAAGCTATTTAATTGTCACCATTTTTATTTTCGGAAAAGAGTCATTACGTGACATAGTTTTGTTGAATCTTCCAAGCAATCGTAAATGCAAAATATGTGCGCATTCAACGCGATTTAGGTATTACGAGCAGAGCCGCAACATACTTTGTAGGTGAAAATCAAAAAACTAGGAATAAATGACCTGTGCTGAATTTCGCTCGCGTTAGAATGAGATAGACGTATTGCGCAATACTAATGCTTTTTCATCTTTGTGCTGCGAGTGCGGGGTGACAAATTGCTTGCATAGTGAACTGTGACCTTGACGCGTGCTATTGTTTACAAATTGAAACTCGTAATAGTTAATTAATTATCTTCTATCTTATATCTTCTACAGCGGCGAACCACAATACCCCCTTGAGATGACGTTTCTACATTTTACATTAGTAGGATATCTTTTTCAGAATATACTTTTTATTAAGTACAAATAATTTAAGGGTTTAAGTACAAATATTTAATCCTTTCAGTCCATTATTTCGAAAAACTTTTCCCAATAAATGCATTTCAAAATACAAAATAATTGCATTTTCATAGTAACGATATCACGTGACTATACTTCGATTTGTATGAGAACCTAGAGAATTTTTGGTATTGCGATATATTGGGAAAAGTTGTTCAAAACGATAGACTGAATCACTCCTTAAAATATTTGTACGTAATAAAAAAGGAACATTGTAATAAACGATAAGGAATAGATACTGGAGTTTGGCTGAAGTTAAACCGTAACAGATATTGTACGCTCAAAATAAATAAATGCTCATACAATGAGTCTAGAACATGTTGCGGCTCAACTCGTACAGCGTTGGCTCGTAACAGATTCTGGATATACGCATCCGGATGCACGGCACACGTGCCCCACACACACTAACAATCTTCCGCCTTCATAATATTAATGTGATTCATAAGAATCATAAGTTGATTTTGAGTAATGCGACACACATAAACAAAAAGCGGCCAAGTGCGAGTCGGACTCGCCCATGAAGGGTTCCGTAGTAGCAAGTAACATAATATAAAAGTCTTGTAGTTTGTTTTATTTTTATTTTTATATTTGAGTTGATTAAATGAAAGGTAAATGGCGGTTTACGATTTATGACGTATTAAAAAACTACTTACTAGATCTCGTTCTAAGCAATTTTCGCTGGTAGTTTGCATAGTTATGAACATCATATATATTTTTTTAGTTTTATCATTCTCTTATTTTAGAAGTTACGGGGGGGGGGGGGGGGACACATTTTTCCATTTTGGAAGTGTCTCTCGCGCAAACTATTCAGTTAAGAAAAAAATGATATTAGAAACCTCAATATTATTTTTAAAGACCTATCCATAGATACCCAAACGTATGGGTTTAATGAAAAATAAATTTTTGAATTTCAGTTCTAAGTATGTATACTTAGAACTAAAACTCAAAAATTTAATCAAATTAATGTTTTTTTTTTTTTTTTTGTGTAAAAATCTTAATGCGGTTCACAAAATGCATCTACTTAACAAGTTTCAACAGTATATAGTTCTTATAGTTTCGGAAAAAAGTGGCTGTGGCATACGGACGGACAGACAGACAGACATGACGAATCCATAACGGTTCCGGAATCCTAAAAAGTACCGTCTCCTAAACAACGTGTCAAGAAAAAGAGGTTTCAACTTGAAAGAGGGTGAAAGCTAAGACCAGGAATAAAAGTAGGTAATTATTTATATGAATAAGTTTTTCTATTGTATCAACTCTCCCAGGTGTACCGACAGATAATCAGCAGATCCATACAAAATTTTGCACGGAAGAGTGTTCATCAAAAACAGTTTTCGCGATTTCTGCGTTGGCTCTATAGTAAACTGGTATAGTAAATAGTAAAGAAAAGAAAGAAAGAAAGTACTTCCACTCTCTCTCAAGTTTATATGATACCTTTTTTGTTACACGTTGTAGAAAAAAACGTGAAAATAATCGCACGTTTTGAAAATACGAAGTATCAAGAAATACATAAAAATCGAGTCACGACTCCGTCTTTTTGATTTTGATCAAAAAAGACAATTAACAAAAACAATGTAAAATTAAAAGAAAACAAAACGAACTTACCAGAGCAAACATTTCCATTAACTTTAAAAGTGACTCTATCCAAATCCAAAGCATCCATGTCTTCACCACTTTCCAGCTACGGACAGACTGATCAGCAATAACTGAAGCGTTTCGCCGAATTTTGATTATTTTTATTGAAGTCAGAGTGCACCTTTCTTACAGACGAGCGACATTAGTCGGCGACAGTCGCCGTTTGGCAACCAGTGTTGCGAATCGCGCGACCGTCACCGACCAGTGGTGCTATTTTTGAAACACGGTGTTATAGTTGGTATTAATGGAGTTGAGTGTTTAACTAAAACAAATGACAAACACTTAGTATATTTCTTGAAACACAAAGAGACACAAAACACATAAAAGTCCACGAGCAGATTTCACGGGAATAACACGGTCAATCACGGTCACACACGGAAAACACACGGATAACATACGGACAACACACGGAGGACAGACAGGAATGGTTTTTGCTCAGCAGGCGCGGATCGACTGAGGAAATTTACCCAGGCAACACCCGCCATGCGGTCCACTATGCCACGTTGCATTCTGTGCACGGTGTATGTACCTACAGAATCAACAAATGTTTTTTGTATCGGAAAAGCCGCTTAGTGACTTCGCGTTTCTAAAATGCCACTCCGGCTCAGCGCAAACGGGCCACCACTAAACGCCGCCACCGACCACATTCCTGTAGTTTTCATACATTTTGTATGGACTCGCCGCACACGGTGACACCGGTGGCGGCCGCTAAAAGTAGTAAAGTGGTCGGTGGCCCGTTTGCACAGAGCCGAAGTCACTAAGCAGTTTTTCCCATACAAAAAACGTTTGTTGACTCTGTAGGTACATAATAATTAAGAGGTTTATATGTAGTGCTCAAATCCGATATAGCTCTACCACCGCTATGCAATAATGTAATGACAGATTTTTCGGTGTGTGTGGTACACACCTCGTGATTTTGATTATTTCTCATTATCCCCGATTGACATAGGCTACATGTATTATATTTTTTTTATTTGGGATCCGTACTAAAACTCCAATAATGTAACGCAGCGTGTACAAAAATTACGAAAATCCTTACATTGCATGCGCTATGAAAACTATTGATGATATAAACAAAACAATTGTTCTAAACTACAACTTTGTAAAACACAGCATTATCTATAAAAAGTGTCGCGACAGCATATGTCTAACTATTATAGTTATGTCACAATATGTGTCATTTTATTTTAAAAATTTAATTGAAATGCCTCCGCTAGAAAAGGCTTTTAATTGTACTTTGGTATTAATCCTTATCAAAGTAAATTACTTCATATTCAAGACTACTTCAATACCTTTATAATAAATTTTGAATCATTCAATTTGAACCTAACTAAGATCGCTGGAAGGCGCTGGATGCAAGCCGCTCTAGATCGGTCATTTTAGAAATCTTTGGGAGCGGCCTATGTCCATCAGTGGACGTTATGCAGCTGAAATGAATGAATGAAATTCGAACATTCCATTCTAAAGATATCACGAGTTTAAAAATGTAAGTAAAAAGTCACGTGGTTGCCGCTCATCCCGCTCGGATGGCTAGGCATAGGCAGACAGCACCGTGATAAGTGATGGGATTGTAGGCGCCACTGGGGTATGCAAGCAAGAAAGTAATGTTAAGAATGAAAGTGTTTTAAAATTAATAATTTTTGTGATTTTTGTTGAATATCCATACGAAGCCGGGGTGGACCGCTAGTACCGAATAAATATTTGATTATAATGTTTACAAGCGCATGTAATGTCAAGTCGTACCATTATTATGAGGGCAGTCATATAAGCAAATCACGGACTGTATTCGCTCTAAATTATTTGGTTTTAAAAGTCAACATTTATATATTTTACGTTGCAGTTTCACAGAGACTATTGCCATATTATAATCTATATTTTAAAATCAAAATATAGAAGTGAAAACCTACTGTATACTGATATAGTAACGTGATAATATGCATATATATGTAGGTATGTACTTATTATACCATTGCGTGCACTTTGTTATCTTATTGATACTTATGTGACATACATTCAAATAAGATAACCAATTAGGTACTGTCATTCTTGCTGGTTACTTTAGTTAGTTATAAGATTTGTATTGATGATTGATGTATTGAACGTATCTATACCTAGTTACAGTCGTCACCACGTAAGGAGTCAGTTTAAGAAAATTGAATAAACACAATCAACGGCTCTCGTGTTTCCTTCACCACTTCCAACCACAAAGCTATCTTCTACTGGACAACAACATCAACCTAGAGAGTGGCCCACAATATTTTGTTATTCAACTGACCAACATAATGTTATTTGTATTTTTTGTAATGTCTAAGCAACGTACTTAAGTAAGAATATGTTTTTCATTTCGCATAAAATAGTACTTTCCTTGAATAGAAGGTTTATTAGATAATTGGATAAAGTGTCAAAAAAACGAGGCAGTATGATAAAAACTTTTAAAATTATCATAGTTCTTATCACCTATGAGGCAGAATAATTAAACACAGAATCACAAATGCAGTATAAACCTTCTGCATCCATATGAATACGCTTTCAATTTTCAATGAAAATGGTATAATCTAGTCTCGCCGCTCGATAGTCCACTACCGAAAGATTAAGTAAAACTCCAAATCGATACAATCGATAGTATGAATATTATTGCTTTTCATAATAGAAAGACTATCGATAGTTTTGAACGATCGATTATTACCTTTGTTTCAATAGTATCTATCTACAGTAAGCGATATCGACAGATGGCAACAGATGGCGATAGTCGATGAGGCGAACTATCGCTACGACGCCTCCGACAGATGGCCACTGCAATAGAATGTCTTTTTGCTATCTGTTGCAACGACAGTCAGCGACAGTCCACGACATCTATGACGATAATACTGAAAAAAGCTAAAAATCGATCGTTCCAAACTATTTACAGTATTGATCAACTATCGATAGTTTGGCATGTTTCGATAAAAAACGATCTATTGTAAAATTATCGATTGTTCGGCAACACTTTTGCAAAAAACACGTTTGGTACAAGTCTAGATACAGTGTTAGTGATACAAGTTCTGTGTATTAGGTATCAGATTGCCTGTAAGCCCTTTATCAATAATCATAATGTGATAAAACAAAATTAAAATATAATTTATTATTTTTATGGGGTTTTAGACATTCAAGATGCAGTAGCGAAGTAATATTTATTACTCCGCCCAAATTAGCTTGTCATTATTCATAATGCCCAAATTAATTTATGGTCCTATGCCCCTTATCTGAGCGTCCACAAAGACTCTCCATCTCGATCTGTTACGATATACGATCAGCTACGCGCTTAAATTCACTCCAGGTTTTGCCGATTTTCTAAATTTCATCGAGCGCGGTACGTCGTCGCCAAGTCTGTTTGGGGCGAACGACTTTAGTAGGCTATTTAATTTTAAAACCTAATAGAAAAACCTACTAGAAAATTTAGTTTCTGTTTACATTTATAATTAGTTGTAATTACTTTTTTTCTATATAGCAAAGTTGCCTGGAATTATTGTTTAGCGATAAGGCCGCCTTTTGCGCATTTTTGACATAATTATGTCCTATATTATTTATTTTGTGTAATAAAGGGTATTGTGTTTTATAGCCATTTATAAGCAGCAAAATTTATAATAAGTACATATAGGTATTACATAAGTACAAAAGTATTTAGCAAAACCAAAAACATTTCTAATAATATCTGTCAACCAAACATTTACGCATTAAATCATATTTTAATTCATCTTCATCATCATCATGAGGTCTTTTAGTCTCCACTGCAGGAGTAAGACCCTCTCTGTACTACCAGAGCCATACTTGGCCAGAGCAGCCAGAGGATTTGATCTACACTCTCCACGCTGGCCAGACGGGTTGGAGAGGTCTCACTGATGTTTTTAAGCTTTATTTAGCTTGTATTGTATTTTAGTTATTAACTCGTATATAAATAAAATTAATAGTATTTTATGCAACAGTTGTATAAGAGGGTTCAAAATATGCGAGTGGCGCAGGTTACGATGCGAGCTTTAGCGAGCATCGTAAGAAGACGCCATCGAGCATTTTTTGACGTACTTATACAACGTTGCATACAATACTTTTTCTACGACTATATTTACTAAATAAAATACAAAAATAAACAAAGAAAAATATGAAATTGTATGACATCATTTATGTTTGGTAGATAATAGGCATCTATGGTGTATAAAAAGTTATGGCTGTATGCGATGTGACATCTGTGCGTGTACCCTTTTCTACAATTAAAAAAGAAAGAAACGGGAAAATAGTGTGTCGCGGTAATTTTGTTTTGTTATTGTTACGAGTTCAAATATCAGATTGATATAATTTTAAGTTTAGTACATTTAATACAGTGTTGAAGTTTTTATAATCTCAAGTGCAGTTTCAGTTATCTTCCATTTTTCCCGAGTTCAAGAAGTTCAAAAACATTGGTCCTAATCGAGCCACATATTTTCCAGTTTACGTAATATCTTTGTAAATTATTACACAGTACTTTATATATTGGGAAACTAACTATACCTATCTTTCAACACAAGTTGATGTGTTTTTTTTTTCTTACATTATTTCTCGTTCAGTCCATAATTCTTGTACAAAATCTTATGAAGAAATGTTTGGTTAATTTACAAAAGCATTTTGTAATCGGCTTACTTTCGTGAAGCGACCTGTTTGTATCAGCTCTACATTAGAAGCCAACTAGAAAGGAGCAGAAGAAAGGAACTATGTACGTGTTACTGTGAGAGTAAAGTGAAACCCTACATTGAGAGTGCGTACTTACCTATTGTTTGTCTTATTGGTGAAGGAGGAAGTACTTGCCAGGAACATTTATTTTAAGTTTTGGACAGTTTCTATATTTGTTTATACTCAAAGATTGGACTAATACGAAATCTATGTTTGTATTTTATCATTCACGTATTTCGAACTTTACTACTTTAGTTTGCCAACTTTTTTTTTAATAGTTAATTAATATGGAATCTCTGATTAATGTTCAGAAACATATTAAACGTTCTATTCAAAGAGCACTAAACAATTTTAAAAATATCCCCGAAGAACAGCTGTCTCCCGAACAAATAGAGGTAAGATTAGAAAATTTAGAGCGAGATTGGTTATCATTTAGAGAAAATGATACTAAATTGTATTGTATAGTAGATCCAGTTGAATTAGACAGCTCTGATTATGTAAGTCTTTATGATGAAATCGGAGAGCATTACACAGAATGCAAAACTTTAATGAAGCAAAGTTTAAAAAGGTTCAGTACAACTGCATTGCTATCTGAATCATATAATCATTGTGAAAACAAATCCGCTTCCAATGTAAAATTACCGAAACTTTCCATTCCCTTTTTTTCAGGCAAATATTCAGAATGGACTACGTTTCGTAATTTATTTATCTCACTAGTTCATAAAAATAGTTCACTAGATAATATAACTAAACTACACTATCTTAAAAGTCATCTTAAAGGCGAAGCTGAACAGTTACTTAGACACATCCCTATAACCGATGTAAACTATGATCACTGCTGGGATAAATTAGACCAACGTTACAATAATAAAAAATACCTTGTAACATGTATTTTAGACAGATTGCTTTTACAAAAACGTATGGATCATGAGTCAGGTACTTTGTTGAAACAGTTGTTAGATAATACCTGTGATTGTTTGAGTGCACTTAGAAACTTAGAAATCAATGTAAGTACATGGGATATCCTCATTATTTATATCGTTTCTGAAAAGCTAGACCCCGAGACGCGAAAGCAATGGGAGTTGTATGTCTGTAATTCAGAATCAAATGAACTGCCATCGTATGAGAAATTTAAATGCTTTATTGAAAGAAGATTTCGTGCTTTAGATAATTTAGAGCCTAAAACAGAATTTCGTGAGTTAAATTGCACATTGTCATTTAATTCAAAAACCATGCTTGCTAAAGTTCAATCAAAGATGTTGTGTGAGTATTGCTCAATCAGGCATAAATTATGTTTTTGTGAACAGTTCAAAAAACTCTCTGTAGAAAATAGAATAGATTTTGTAGGTAAACATAACATATGTTATAACTGTTTAGGGGGCAATCACACCATTATTAATTGTAATAAAACCGGTACATGCCAAATTTGCCAAGAACGCCATCATTCACTTCTGCATATTAATCAATCACAATCAGAAAAGACCGGAAATATCGTAAAACCAAAGACATTTTGTGCGAAACCCCATTTTGGAGCAGCAGAACCTAATCCATTATATAGTAAACAAAACAGTTTTGTAAGAAAAGCAAGATCAACACAAGTCCTATTACCAACTGCATTAGTCCAAGTAAAACCCATCATTGGTGAACCAACAACTTTACGAGCACTGATAGATCAGGGCTCACAGTCATGTTTTATATCAGAAGCGGCAGCGCAACGTCTGCGCCTGACTAGGATACCAGTCCAAGGATTTATTTCAAGCCTAGGAAATAATAAATTGACAAACATCAGTCACATGGTTACGTTTCCTATCAGGTCTAGACTCAATAGAAACTTTGAATTCTAAGTTAATGCATATGTTGTGCAAGATATAACATCATTTTTACCTGAGAAAAATGTTAACACATGTCTTTTCGATTGGTTAGATAAAACAATAGAACTTGCTGATCCACAGTTCAATAAGGCTCGTAAATTGGATATTTTGTTAGGCGCCGATATTTACAGTCACATAATGAAAGAAGGCATGCTTAAAAGTTCGACAGGTGATTTAATTGCTCAAAGTACAGTCTTTGGGTGGACTATTTCTGGTATAATAAACTCTCTAAATAACTTTAGGTCAGGACTAAAACAAGATATTACAAAATTGCTTACTATACCCTAATATTTTTAGTTTATTAAGTTACTGTAAAACTTCACTTTTTTATTTTTATGCAAGTTTAATTTAGGATAATAATTACATATTATTAGTTGCCTAGTTCATTTCTTATGAGTTGAAGTGCATTATTATATAGCTTTAAGTAACGCACGGTGTGGATTTATGATATGTGTTATATTAGTATGTTATTAGATTTAAGTTTTAATTATTTTGTCAGAAAATAACTTGTGCGTTTGTGAAGGACATCTTGTCAATAGATGTCCTTGGGGGGTGGCATGTATAAAAAGTTATGGCTGTATGCGATGTGACATCTGTGCGTGTACCCTTTTCTACAATTAAAAAAGAAAGAAACGGGAAAATAGTGTGTCGCGGTAATTTTGTTTTGTTATTGTTACGAGTTCAAATATCAGATTGATATAATTTTAAGTTCAGTACATTTAATACAGTGTTGAAGTTTTTATAATCTCAAGTGCAGTTTCAGTTATCTTCCATTTTTCCCGAGTTCAAGAAGTTCATAAACAATGGTAAACTTTATTTTTTTTAATTGACGTCTCCCTAGCGAATATATCACGAATAAATTAATAAAACGTTTTTCTTATGTTGGCAGTATGATAGATTCAAAGAAAAAAAAAAGGTTTTAAGTCTATGGCTAGGAGTATCGTTTTGGCGAAATAACGATACAAGTGCTGTTATGGGGAATAGACTATAGACTTTCCTAAAGTCATAAATAATTAATGTTCTTATAATAGTGTTCGTGACTATGTAAAAGGCAGATAAAAGTAGAGGAGTAGAAAAAATAAATTATATTTTATGAAAATATTATATTTTTTTATAATATAATAAAAATTTTATAATATAAAAAAATCACATTTTTTATGTATTTAAAAGTGCCTGCTATATCCAAACAACTAATTACTCGCTTTATTTTGTAACAATTTGCTTACAGAAATTGTAAAGGCGCTACCTATATGAAACTAAATAGGTACCTACATAAACTTAAAAATAACCTTTCAAAGTATAGACATTTAAAAATTGTTATTATAGAATTAGGTATAATATGCTATCCAGAATTATGTTATTTAAATTTCATGGTAGATCCATTACGGTTGGTATACAAAATAAATATTACAAATAGCATACAAATTATAGTAAGAAAACACAACAGATTACATTAATACTTTATTTTTTGTAAGGCGTTTACCATATTAATTCAATATTAATTAATTATTTTTAATATTAAATAATTTTTGTTAAAAGAGTATCCTACTTATGTAAATAATAACGTATTTATATAATATATTATTTAATGACAATTACTGTAGATATACACATTTATTCAAAGACAATTACTATAGAGATACACATTTATTCAATGACAATTACTATAGAGATACACATTTATTCAATGACAATTACTATAGAGATACACATTTAATCAATGACAGTTACTATAGAGATACTTATTCAATGAATAAGTACTCCACAAGTTTACAATTTACTTAGGCTAGCTGAATTTGTATAATTTGTCACATAATTTTGAGGCAAACCTCAAAATTATCACAGTAATTTTCAAACAGAACAAGAAAATCACAGGGTCTGAAGCTAGTTATTTATGACCCATTGTGACAAAACTAGTTAAAAAAACAAAAACTTGAGTCGATAGCGTTATTACTTTACTGAACTAAGGAATTTAAGTTGGTACATGACTCACTGGTCAGCGTTCCGATACCCTTCTCAAGAAATGTCAGCACCTACCTTCACGGCTTAATTTCTGCCCTTTTCAAGCTATAATCATAGGGTCTAGGTAGTAAATTGATACGCAAGTACCTTATTAAATGCTGTACTGTTATGCTATTACCATTGCATTGAGAAATATCAATGAAAAGATTTGGCTTTTACTTATTTCTAATGAAATGCAATCACAAAGTTGTGTGACAAAATGTATGATAGTAGCATAAAGGAATGTGTGCTTTGTAACAAATTTTAGGTATTAATGTACTAAGATAATATTACAAGTACTTGCAAAAAAAAAAAGACTACGAAGTCCATGACGTAAATCAATTTGGAAAATAAACGAATACAAATATTAAAAATAGAACTATTTGAAAATAAGATCAAAATTAAGTTAAATACCTACTTTTGTTATAGTTTCAATATTTTTTGTTAAATTGTCATTGAAAACGTAAAATTTATGAGCAAATATTTAAATACAAACGTTTTGCTCAGTCACATGTTAATGGCGTTTCAGTAATATTAGAAAGTAATAAAAGTACGAAAAGTATGTACTGGTCCCCGCAAATAAATAACTTGATGTTTAACTAAATAAAGTTTATTAAGAATCATACTTATCATTTATTTATTTATCAACAATAAAATACAAAACAGGAAATATTAAGATTAAACCAAATAACTAAAAACTTAATATAACTAAGTATTAATTAAAACTAAACTATATATAATTATAATAAAAAGCATCAAATTAAATAATAGAAACATACTCATCATAATTACTTTTTTTGCAGTTTTCTGACAAAGAACACAAATAAGTAAAGAACAGCACTCATATTGACTTTGCCTCGGTACAAAGCCTGTGATATACCATTTCCGGTTTTCAATACCAATTTGCACCGACATCCTGTTTTACTTTTACCATGGCTTCTACACGCTATGTTAACGACGACTCTATTAGAATTAACCTTTTACATTACCATCTTCATTCTTGCCTTTATAATGAATTCTTTACTAAAGCAGCAATGGATTAGTTCCGAAGATTTAATAAAATGTATATTATTTGTGAGTTAGGAGGGAATTAGATATCTGAGGTGATTCCTACACTGATTTGGTTTCCATAGATGTAGATCGTCTCTTGAGTCCCTTTGTAAGCAAATCTATTTGAATTTAAATTAACATGTTATTTGAGATATCCTATATTGTTCAACATGGAACTCTGTTAATTAAATTTCGGTAAGTATCGAATAATACAGAGGCATTACAGGTTTAATTTGGAACTTTTAAAGTTTGTTTACGAAATATAATATATTACTCGTACTACAATATCGGCTTAAATTGTTTTAAAAAACTTATTTTAAAATTATATAAATTATATATATTTATATATATATAACAAGTCATATCTTGTTATCTAAATCATTTCCTACCCAATACTATGACCAAATTTTTTCTTAAAGCATCATTCCCCATATTTGTAACAGCAATTCGCCACGTTACAAAAAAATAAGTCTATAAAAAGTCTAATTTAATACGAAAAGCAAGAAATTCATCCTTGTAAATTAATTGTTAGTGGAGAAAGGACCTCTCACCGACATCCTCAAATTAGGCAAAGGCAATCAATTATTCATGATTTCCTTTAATTGCTTTGTAAAATCCGTGAATGCCTTTTGTTTCCAATGTTCGTGTACCTACAAAGGTTTTCGTATATGCCTGACCTTTTAGAAGTTCTATGGTTTCTCTTACGTTTTTGTCATTACGTGGACACGCCCTAAATACTTGTCTGACATTAATTCATAGACGACCTCCGTGGCGTAGTGGTCACCATGCTAGTCCGCCACCCAGAGGACCCGGGTTCAATTCCCGGTCATGGCAAGTTGGAAAATGGCCTTTTTCAAATTGTCCTGGGTCTTGGATGTTTATCTATATATGTATTTGTTATAAAATATAGTATCGTTGAGTTAGTATCCCATAACACAAGTCTCGAACTTACTTTGGGGCTAGCTCAATCAGTGTAATTGGTCCCTATATATTTATTATATTGTTGTTTTATATTGTTGTATGTATTGTTTATTAAGTTTTTACATTGACTTTGTATCCTTGTGAGTCAAACCAGCTATTAGATTATTATCTCAGTCATTCAATATTTTATCACATTTATTTTTAGATTATTATAAGTATGATTGAAAGAGGTATTGTATTTTTATTCGATAAATAGATACACTTCTGTGTTTATGGAAATCTTATAGATTTCTTTATATACGTATAATTTTAAGAAGCAAAAATGATTATTTGAACTTATTGCTAAATCAGACTTAATCAAGTAATAATTATTTTAGAAAACACTGAAACCTTTCGGAATTTTTAATAAACTAACCTCAAATTCGTTCAGATAAATAAAAAAGTTTCTTATTGCTTCGATACCGAACAAATCCCTTTGCAATTCGGGTTTACGAAGGATCTGAGCTAACTTTGAAATAAATACGACCAGTTTTATTTTGTCTATCTTATAGATAATTGACATGGAGGCCATTCAGCCGTATCTCAGCACTTCAGCTTAGCTGAGATCCTTCACCGAGGAATTCAATCAAGTAGATCTTGGACGTGATCGAGTATTTACTGCGAATTCAATGTTCCATTTCATGAAATTCCCTTGAGGGGGAAAATGTTATTTAGGACCTATTAGGCGTAGTTAAAAACATTACATTACGGCAAGGCAGCTATTTTTGGAAGCGTTAGTTTTAATTTATTTATCATCTCCATTAGCTTAAAAATATGACTACGTTCTTGTTAAATTTCGGCTACTGGCACAATTACGCTACAAAATTTATTATTTATTTATTTATTAACAAATTTATATACACGGAAAATATAAAAATAAAATAAATATAAAACTAAAATTGTACAAAGGCACTACTTATCATAAAGTTACTTTTCCAGATTTATATTATTTTATTTATCTGATTTATTTATAAATATATGTACTAGAATATATTTCTAATAAAAAAAAACCATTAAATATATAATAAATATATTTTATAAGTACATAAACTTATAAATTACACCCAATGAAATGTTAACATTTAGTTCAGAAATATTTCGCTAGATGGCGTTGAACATATTTAGAACTCGCTATGGTTTGTTTTAGTAGAAACGTACTTAATGTTTCTGATACCGTTTTGAAGTTGCCATCAGGAGGGTCTTAACTGACTCGACTGAACAGCGAGTGATGAATATGGATATGATTTCTTTGATTCTACTCCGCTCGCTTGCACCTCAACTATCGCAGAGGTGCTTGTCGAATATCTGACGCTGTTTTTTGGCCACATTTTGAAACCCCATTAATATAAATATTTAACAAATGTTTAGTTTATGATGTATGTTTTTTGTACATATTTATTTTAATTTTATTTATTTCATTCATTTAATTAGTTCATCTTTGTGTAAGTACACTCAAAAATTAACAAAAAGTAAATACATATAGTATCTACATAATTCTAAAGTGATTTCTTCTAGCAGACCCGCGAGAGGAAATGGTAGAAATATAGTTAGATTCTAAAGTCATTGAACACAATCCTAATAATATTATAAATGCGAAAGGGTTTGTATGTTTGTTTGTTACCTCTTCACGCTTTAACCACTGAACCTATTTAGGTGAAATTTAATAAGGATATAATTTGATACCCAGGGAAGGACATAGGATAGTTTTTATCCCGAAATTCCCACGGGGAGCGAAGCCCACAGGCACAGCTATATACTATTTTATAGATCGGTCATTTTTGAAATACCTGGGAGAGACCTAGGTAGCAGTGAACATTATGCGGCTGAAATGATGATATAGATTGATAGGTTATTTCCCAACTCCTGACTTTTAGTTAGTTTTTTTTTTTGGTAATATTATATTTATATAATCAGTATTTATTTTAGGTGTTTTAGTGTACACTTAAATTAATTTGTCTAGGTAGAACTCTACAAAAGCAAAAAAAATTTAAAATATATATATTAAGCTGGACTAGTTTCTTATCGTCACATTTAATAAATCATACTTAGTTTACTAAGATAAAATTGCATTTTTTATGATTGCAAATTATAAAATAATGTAATAGCATGTTGTACGCTTTGAAAATTTGCATGATCATACATAACTGATACTACATAAATGGGTGCAGTGTTTTTGCGCACGACTACAGAGAAGCCAAAACAGTACTTTTTTTTATATTTAAATGCCAAGATTAGATGTAAACATACAAGGTGATAATAAAATTTGTAGTAACGAGTATGTTTTATCAGTACGAAAATGGGACTGGTTTATTATTTCTTTAGAACACAGTTGTATTTTTATGAATGAATAATTTCGTTGAACTGTAGTTACTTTATTCTAGTTTTTATTTAATACTTAAATAAAATTTATTTTGTGTTTTTTTTTAAGCAAATAGGTTCGTCAAAGGTAGCCATTAACTAACATTATATCAATTGTTTAAATAATCTTCCTTTTTTATATGGGCTTATGTTCTGTGATAAATAACAAATAATCATGTCGATATCTCTAAAACTTTTTTTATTTCTAAAACGAATTCTAAATTCTTGCCAGATTAATATGGGATAGGACAAAAATATATTTGCACCCTATTGTATCGCGTGTAATGTAACAAAAATCAGAGCGGCGAACAATCGTGCTCTTGTCCGCGTTGAGGGTCAAGTTCACGTTTTCGCGTTGAGGGTCATTTATAATCTTTCCAACATAGTAATATCAGATAGAACAGAAATATATTTTAAAATGTTGCACCCTGTTCGAGCAAACGCAGTGTAACATGAATCAGAGTGGTGAATAATATTGCTCTTGTCCGCCTTAAGTGTCAATTTGGACATTTGTAACCTTTCCGTCATAGTAATATCAGATAGGACAGAAATACATTTTAAATGGTGCACTCTATTGTAGCGCACGCAATGTAACGCTCTTGTCCGCGTTGAGTGTCAAGTTCACTGGCTATTTATAATCTTTCCGACATAGTAATATCATCTCCACTGCAGGAGCACGACCCTCTCTGTACTAGGCACCAGAGCCATCCTTGGCCAGAGCAGCCAGAGGACTTTGGCCTACACTCCTCGCTGGCCAGACGGGTTGGAGAGGTCTCATTATGTTTTTGAGCTTCATTCAGCTTGTATTTCCTAAGACGCCTTCTACGACATCTACGGGTGGACTTGGAGTGGCCTTATTCTTCTCTGCCGGAAACCTTTAGATAGGACAAAAATACATGATAAAATGGTGTACTCTGTTGTAGCGCACGCCGTGTAATTTGAATCAGAGCGGTGAACAATCGTGCTCTCGTTCGCGTTGTGACAAGTTCACTGCTTATTTATAATCTTTCCGACATATTAATTTCAGATAGGACAGAAATATATTTAAATTGGTGCACTCTGTTGCAGCGTACGGAGTTTAATATGAATCAGAGCGGTGAACAATCGTGCTCTCTTCCGCGTTATGACAAGTTCACTGGCTATTAATAATCTTTCCGACATAGTAATATTAGATAGGACAGAAATAAAATTTAAAATGGTGCACTATGTTGTAGCGCACGTAGTGTAATATGAATCAGAGCGGTGAACAATCATGCTCTCGTCCGCGTTGTGTCAAGTTCACTGCTCATTTTTTGCCATTATGCAACGTTGCCTTGTGTCGATAATAAAATGTACGATTTATTTCCCTAATAGTGTTTATTTTATTACTCAAGTTTTATTTTATTTCCTCTGATATAGTGTCCGTCCTTTTTAATTACATTCTTGTGTAATAATGGCGTATGTAGCAGTGCACACATCTACTTATACAAGTTATTTTTTAAATATTACACATATTTTAAGAGCTATTTCATTTCCCTAAGATGGTACGATAACTTCATATAAGTTCTTTTTTAAAATTTTAATTGGTTAAGTTGTTCAAAATATTGGATTTAACATATTTGTACTAAATTTAAAAGCACTCTAATAAGAAATAAGATTGTTGTTACTTCGCATATAGATATTATTATTTTTTTACCTAGTAAAAAAAGTTAATCAGTATAATTAATTGAACTTGCAATTACCATACTTACACTAATAATAAAGCGCCTTCTATACGTAATATTAGCATTCAAGTACTGGGAAGCCAGACGTGCAATAATATGACCAACCACTTCTCTCCCTTTTTGGTAAAAATATACCTACCTGTTTTCTTCTCTTTTCCAGCTTTGGGTCTCCTGGAAGATATTTTTTATGAAATAAGCAGTAACTCTGTACTCAATTTTTTTACTTTGTTTATATTTTGTATACATGATTTTTGTAAATAAATATAAAAAATCGTTAAATATTGAAAAAGTACCGACTCATTGTTTTGTAATATAACGTGACTCGAACATGAGACAAATGGCTGTAACTAAATATTCTGAGACTTTTAGAGAGGTTCAACTACTTAAACTATGAATGTGGGGCCTTGAAATCACTGTAAACATATACATAAAATATACTGAAACTATTTAAAGTGTAGATTCGGTCTAAGATACTTAACAATTTTTTCCAAGGAACATCTGTTTTATAGATGTTTCTTGGGGAAACTTGTAGATATATATTTTTTTTCCATAAAAATTTGAGTCACCTAATCGGTCAATTTGTATTAGGGATGTTACGAATATTTGTATTCGCATTCGCATAAGCGAATGATTCGCATCATTTTAAAAATTCGCATCAACATTTGCATTCGCATCGAACGATGCGAATGTTTTGCGAATGCGAATCTGTGCAAGTCGGTGCATGCTAGAAGTGGGCGGGTTCTCCCGAGTGAGCAATTATTTAGTGCAGCCGGGCTCATCTATGAGCCACTCAGAAATCGCCTCATAGGAGAAAAGGCTGCCAAATTACTTTAAATATAATTTGCCTGTGTTAAAATTTGAACACTAAAGATTGTTATAATTTCATATGTTAACCTACCTACTAACTGTACCTTTATTACTAATAATATGTATGATTATTAATAAATACTGTAATAACGTCCTTATCTTTTGTATTATTTGTTATTTTAATTATTTACCGGAATATTCGCATTCGCATTCGCACATTCGCATGACCAATATTCGCATTCGCATTCGTATTCGCGAATGTCGAAAATATGATATTCGTAACATCCCTGATTTGTATGGAGATCAAAAATTATTTTTAAATTGCCGATTATGTTCCGTGAGAAGAGTTGGTTAGAATCATGTATTGAATTCGCGTTAAAAATAGTTTCAGTATATTTTATATACATACATATTTTCAAACCTGTTTCCCAGGGAGTAGGCAAAGACTATGTATATATAGATTTCCACTTATTACGATCGTTGCAAACCTCTTTTGCTTCGTCAACACTAATAACTATTTTCATGCATGCTCTCCGGTTATGGGTACTCCTTACATCACCTTTCTTCAGAACATCTGAATATTCTTCAGAACTTTAGAACATCAGTATATTTTGTTAGACGTTATATACCTAGGTATTAAAGTGATAAAAAAGTGCAAAGTCAATAGTTTTCCTTTTCTTGTGTCTCAAATGTGACCAATAAGCGTGAAAATCGCTCTTTCATCGCAAACAAACAGAATTCATGTAAGGATAAGTGACATACTTTATACATGTGCAGCAATTGCAAAAACATTACTTTTCTACTCACATAACAATGTGTATACGAACATGATGCTTTTTTCTTTACAATTTAAATAAAATCCTATAAGTAAGCAAAGAAACATAGACTTTTCATATTAGTACATAGTATTAAAAAGTAAAATCCGACTATGGGAAGATTCTTGCTGAAAAGTACGTTTATCCAGTGAATGCAAACACAGCAGGCAGAAACAGCTAGTAATGTAAAGTGGGCCACATAGAAAAGTATACCACCAATAGTACAATAATACTACAAATAGTGTGGAGGTAGTATACTTTTCTCTGTGACCCACTGTACTTTTTTTTGAAATATGCCGATAAAGGTCTTTCATGTGATACCCTACATGGTATGATTCCAATTCTTCAATGTATAGTTTCATATTTTTTGCCCTATAGAGGGCGCCGTATTGAATTTATTGTGACGTCACAGCCTATAACCTGCGTTGAGTCAAGACGCTTCCATCGATCCCTGATTTGTTAAGTTACCATGGATATTTTAGAAGATACGAGGGAACCGATGAACTTCCAACATACACACATAAATACATAGCGGCGAAACACATTACCCTCCTTTTGTCTTCGCCGTAGTCGGGTAAAAAGTAAGAAATACTGAGGTTGAAGTAAGTCTATTATATCTACGCTACATGTAGATTGTCACGTCTTTAACCCTAACAGGCTAGTCAAGGCCTAAGGAAATATATAAGGCACTAACAACTTTAAACGTGATGGTGGGCCTAAAATTTAAAAAGGTAATCATAATAGTGATGTAAATGATGGGTTAGTCGCATTATCTATTGACATGTACGGTAGGTATAAGATACTTGATTTACATTAAAATGCACTTTAGCTTCTCTTTAGTTTTAAATTATGATAGATCTTTTCATATGTACTGTTTTACTATGGCTATGGAAGAGTGTGCCATTCTAAGGCTGCGTTTCCACTGTAGTGGAGCGAAGCGGAGAGGAGAGAAATTAACCAATCACAATGCTCGAAATCACCGCTCCGCTTCAATTTAAACAGCGGAGTGGAGATTTCGAGCATTGTGATTGGTCAATTCATGCACCGCTAAGCTCCTCTCCGCTCTGCTCCGCTTCGGTGGAAACGCAGCCTAATACAGGAGAGGACACAGTCACAAGTTTGTATCTAATCTTAAATTTTCTTTTAAACTACAAATAATATTAACAAGAAAATGTATATTTAGAAAGACTTCATTAAAATCTTACTGAATATCGATTTTCAAGTTAAATTCTTCTGAGTTTAAGAGAAAATTCAAGATAAAGGTAGAGGGCCGGCCCAGGTATCTCGTTGGCCGACTTTACCATATGTTGTTAAAAAGTAAAAATTAATTTAAATAACTAATTTAATAAGCATTTATTTTTAATTTTTCATTTAGCCAGAAGTCCTATTTTATAATCAATCACATTTCAAAACTAAAAGAATAAGGTTTGCACTGTGAATCATCAGCTACAGGAAATCCACTGTTGACAAAGGCCTCGCACCGAAGGATTTCCAAAGCAAATTTAAAGTATGTTTTAAAACACATGAACTTGTACTATAATGTACTGTACGTAGCTTAATTATCTAACGCCCCAGTTACACCTCGCGTGAATCATCGGAGCTTTGTTCTAATGAGAACGGTGCACGCACCGAAGCCTTTACAACAAACTCAAAGCTTAGCTACCCAAGTAGATAATAAGGAGAAGCGTGTAGATTTATTCGTGTAAAGAAAAATCTTTTAAAATACCGTCTCTAATAAAATTCTATTTTTTTTAAATATATTCAATGTACCGACACACTTTTTTTACTGTTTTAATATATAAGCCTTTACAACAAACTCAAAGCTAAGCTACCCAAGTAGATAATAAGGAGAAGCGTGTAGATTTATTCGTGTTAAGAATCTTTTAAAATACCGTCAATTAAATTGAATTATTTTATTTCAGATAGGTAACTAAGATCTAGTTTGTTAGTATACAGTAACTTAAAACGAATGTCAGTACTTTGGCTATACATATTTTTGTGCATATAGTATGATTGAGATGTAAGAGAGAATGCACAGAATCCCATCCCATTCCATCGAAGGGAAAGTATTAAACAAATGTCGATATTTGTTATCAAAACAATACTTTTATTTTATACTAGCTGTACCCGCTGGCTTCACTCCCCGTAGGAATTTCGGGATAAATTTGTACTCTATGTCCTTCCTCGAGTCTCAAACTATATCCATATCAAATTTTATCCAAATCGGTTCAGTATTTTAAGCGTGAAGAAGTAACAAACAAGCAAACAAACAAACAAATATACAAACTCACTTTCGCATTTATAATATTAGTACAATTAGTACGAAGTAGAATAGAATAGGATAGGATAGTATGATAAATAAAGTATGTTACTATATATTAGTATGTACCTATTGTGAAAATCTTATTATTTATGTCAACTTAATTATTTTTAAAATAATTTTAACAACAGCTATTATTGATATTTAAAGTGTAAGTGAATAAACCATTATCTGAAATATTTTTTAATGTACTTTTGAGTAAAACCCAGACTAATTAAAAATGAACATAAAAACATATTTCAGAAATAATGTAGCTAATATATTCCCAGTAATATCTGATTTACATCTGTTAAGGCTGAATAGTACATTATAGCATAAAATTACGTATTGTTATCTTAATTATATCTTTAAAGCCTGTTTCACACAGCTACGTCTCATGGAGAGTGTATAATTGTGTACGGGCTTTGAACACTTCTTGCCACCCCCGAAGTCTTTCTCCCCAACCCGTTAAACCATGGGAGTGTCACGAACAAACTGGTTGGCCTTTTAGTATGATACTGTATGAATTCCTATGTAAATCAAAGTTTGCATCTTACTTACATGCACACGTGTATACTTGAATGCCTAGGTTTATGTTAAAGTCAAAAATCATTTATTTATTTATGGATATTTGTATCACTTGAGTATTAAATATGTATGTATGTCAATCTGAGAAAATTTATATGAAAAGAAAAATGCTGTTAAGTATCTATAAAACATATTTCTCGAAAAGGAGTGTTTAGTCATCCGGAAAATTGTATTTTTAAGGATAAAGGAGTAAACTAGGCCATTTTCCAAATATTCCAACTTGCCAACCTTGGATCGAACCCAGAACCTCCGGATTGGCGGACTAGCGTGTTGACCACTACGCTAAGGAGGTCGTCATGGCCAAATTATAGTGTAAAAAAAGAAAAAAAAACAGTCATGTGCAGCAAGCTTTATATCTGAATTACTTGCCAAAGGGTGTCGGTTAGACTTCAACCAGGATGGTAGGTCTTAGAGTACGTAATGAATCGTAAATTAATAATACTTAATAGTAGGCGTAGTGGTTAAGTGTGTAGTACTAGTTAGTACTAGTGTCATTAAGGTGTCTTGTCATCACTCATGGTTGAGTGAGTCATGGGAACTGATAATATAATTATTTAAGCGTGTGAACTAATTGAAGTAGGTCATTTTAGTATCTCTATACTTAGCTGCCTATGTTTATTTCTATTGACTCTCTTTTTAAATTAACCCGCTTTACAAGAATTTGTTTTAGATATTGACTGTAATGGTACCCTAAAAACGGAACTAAATGTGAATCACTTGGCTGAGTCTTGGTCAGTCATCTTCATAAGGCTAACTTTCAATATCTTAAGTGGTTAAACGTTAATTGATTCTAGTTGTAACTATCGGCCTAGGCATCCAGTTGGATGCTGGTTTTAATGTCCGGGCTAGGCGTCCAGTCGTATGGCTAATTTAACCAGATGGTTGCGACATATCGACCTGGCATTCATAACAAAGTCTGTGTTATAGTACTGGTACTATACACTGGTACTATAATTTTATACTAACTATAAAATTATAGTACCAGTGGACAGTTGAGATGGTCGTAAGACAGTAATGTCCGTTCCGGTTGATAGCCAAATAGCATTACTGCCAAATGAGGCGTCACATCTTGCTTGCCAAGGATACAACACCTGTGTTGAATATCTAACGTCTTATTATAACACGCAAACTAACTGTAGTACTTGATTCAAATCATCAATGTTAAAATAAATGCAACAAATATACATCTTTCAACGTCAAGTAGTAATGACACTGTTAAGTTAGTATACAAGCTAAACAAAGCTTATAATTATCAATGAGACTTCTCCAATCCATCTGGCCAGCGAGTAGATTGTAGGCCAAAGTTCTCTAGGTGCTCTGGTCAAGTATGGATCTGATAGTACAGAGAGGGTCGTACTCCTGCAGTGGAGACAGACAGACCTGATGATGATGATGTCAAGTCAGTATTGTCAAAATGTCCTATCTAACCTATTTCTCTATGGCGTGTGTGTGCTTCTGCGATAATAACCCGCTCCATCAAGAAAACGTATTTTTCTTTAATATCCCTAAAATAGCTGTGAGAAAACCCAATTTTCACCTACAATCTAAAATCGGGCTCATACAATCAAATGAAAATTGGGGTTTGGGAACCAGCTATTTTAGAGAACCATCCAAAACAAGGAAACTCCCACTGTCCCATAATTATATGTTACCTCCTCTTTCGTTACTATTAACCTCGTTTGGGTAAATAGTAGTTAAGACCAAGTTAGTTTTCGTTTTATAATGAGACGGCTTGAGTCTTAAAATTAAACTAGTGATTAAGACCTCGAAATCTAGCAAAAGATAAAGTTTGATCTCCAAGCGTTGACGATCCTCAGTCATAAGAAAACGAAATAGAAGAACTCTTAAAATTTTCCGACACAATTGTTTTCTAACTACCGCGTTCCATTATTATTTGATATACCTAATACACGAGAATTACTCGCTAAATGTTGCTGTTTTATTTCTTCGTTGAGACGTTGCAGTGGGATCACACCGATTGTGATACTTGGAAAAATAAGTTGCCGGTATGAAACTTTCTCGAAGAAGTCAAGCCAATAGATAGTAAAGATTAACAAATAAGTTATTGGGACTCGCTATGTTGCGGAAAATATTGGAACTAAATGTAACATGTCTTATCTCTCATAAAACCGATTGAATATCCGGCCAAGTGCAAGTCGGAATCATTCTCTATAAAAATGTATAGAGAATGGTACGAAACTACGAAAATCTTATTCTGTTTTTAGTATTTGTTGTTGTAACGGCAACAGAAATACATCACCTGTGAAAATTTCAACTGTCTAGCTATCACGGTTCATGAGATATAGCTTGGTGACAGACAGACAGAGAGCCAGTCAGCAGAGTCTTAGTTAAAGGGTCCCGTTTTTACTCTTTGGGTACGGAACCCTAAAGACAACCTGTGGCGCCATCATGAGCTCACTAACTTTGTTGCTGACCTTTATGTAATTTTAATTCACCCCGTTACGTGATACTTGAAATTGCGTTTCATTTTGCCTAAATATTTACTGTGCTAATTGCTTTAATTAAATTATGCATCAATCCAAATTAACTTGTGCTTGTTTTAAACGGTTTGAGTTAAATAAAGGAGCATAACATGCATGCACCTATGAAACTATCACGCACAGACATGCACTTTGATAAATACCCACTTAATTTGTAATAATAACTAATTGCTACGGTTTAATTTTTATTTGTTTTAAAGTCTACTTTTCATCGAGTTTGTTTTTACTGGTTTCTGATTTTTTGAGCTGCATTTAAATGAATTTAGGGATTAAATTAGCAAGTAAAAAAAAATTCTCGTGGTTTTCATACGCTCATAAACATATAATAGTAACTTTTTTATTTCCTTTAGTTGATATGAGTCAAAAAATGTAAATAATTAAAAGTGTTAGTACAGAATGAATATGTATTACATACAGAACTGAGTCTCTTTGAAATTTGTACCGTGCCTAAGGTCCCGAGCAATGTATATGTCCCCTTTCCCCGTCTCTGCTCCTCTCCCCTGTTCTCGAGCCAGGCGACCGTAGCCGACCACTCAACACCCCCCACAAGGTGAGAACTGGAGAGAAGTGCTAGAACGGGGAACGGGGATACATATTGCGCGCGACCCTGCCCGATTCCGTTCTGTACTAAGGGTACTATATTAGTTATAATTATATAGAAAGGGCAGCGGCTCGCTCTGTGTATATCATTTTATACCATCTGCAATCACCAACTCCCATGCTGGTCTGGGAGAAATGAAAAAACTTAGAATGTACCAGCTGCTTCTCTTCCCGCGCAGATCGTAAAAGCCGATCGAGGGAATGGGCAAAAATGCGAATCATGTTAACAGGCGATGCGGCTAGCAACCCATCACTGTATTGATTGCTTTTCCATCTTCTCGCCCACCATGATGCTAAAAGTGGCTTTTGGGTCTTGCGGCCCTGGGTTCTGCATAGACCCGCAAGACCCAAAATGCTCTGTCTGCCCCATTAGGGATAAAGACGTGATAGTATGTATGTATGTATGTATGCAATCACCAACCCAACTGACCAGCGTGGTGATGGTGGGCAAATCCCTTCTTTATTGTGAGACTTTTAGTCTCCGACCATATTGCCTGTAAAAAGGAGAAGAATGTACTCCTTCTATCACGTCTTGATACATTACGTGACAGACAGACCCAAGATTGCCAAGATCCAAGTCCACGTTTATATTTCAGGCCAATACATACTTTCATGCTGGTCAAGGAGAAAAGAATAACCTTAGAATGCACCAGCTTCTTCTCTTCCCGTGCTGATCGTAAAAGTCGATCGAATGAATGGGCGGGATTTGACTAGCTGCCCACCACTATTTAATTTCCTTTTCCATCTTGATGCCCACGGTCACGCTAAACTTGGCCTTTAGGTCATACATACGGCCTGCTAGGCTCTGACTACCCCGTCAAGGTTAAAGACGTGATAATGTATAGTATGGTGGTAATTTAATACATGCAAAATGATAAATATTTTTCTATAGATAACAATAAAGGAACTAGATCAACTGATTGTCATGGTACAATGGAGAGCATTTTTTATTGATTACATAATTGCACAAAAAATACATTTACAAGTAGAGAACAATAAAACAGTCAAGTGTGAGTAGATGTTGCGTAAAACGAGTTCTGTTTTGTAAATGAAAAAAGGAAAATATACATTTAAAAAAAATATAAATTTTATTAAACTGTCTGACTTTTTATACACCTGATGCATTTTTGGAACAACTGCATACAAACAAATACTTTATCCGAATTCCATAAAATTTGATGTTCATTCGATTATCTTATGATAACCCATTTTTACGGGAGTTTTTTTGAAGTGAAAACTTCTTTAGCGGCGTTGTGCACTTTTTTTGAAATGGGTAAAAAATGTCAGGACACGCTCGCGTCAAGACACGTGACCTGATCGAAAATTCGTAAGACGGATGGAGAGTAGACAGCTGGCGCGGCGTAGGAGAGGGAGTATCCCCCTCTCTTTCTACGGCGCGGCGAAAATTTATGCCTGCGCCTGCTGTTTCGTATATCAAAAATGCACAACGTTAATATTCAAGTTTTCACTTCTGCCGGCACTCCCAGAGTGCAACCCGTCGTTTTTTTTTCATATTCTCTGACGTCTGAGTCTGATTAAATCTTTCGTATATCTATTTACTAGCTGCACCCCGCGGCGTTACACGCGGAACAGTACCCTTTGTAAGTCCAGATCGTCAGCTTCCTGTATACCATAATTTTCTCAAATTGGTCCAGCCGTTTGTGCGTGAAGAGGAACAAACATACACAAACACACGCACCAACTTTCGGTTTTGTAATATTAGTGTAATTATGTGATTTTAGGGTTGTTCCAAGAAAATAAATGTTACGGAATCCTAAAAATGAATCATACAACGTTCCCATAGACTGCACGTAGTAATCAAATAACCACAGATTTGTGAATCGACGTGTCAAGGGCGAGGTGAAGTAGTTTACGAGATCAGTTGTGCGTGCGAAACGTATGGTCATTGGACACGCAAGTCAAGCTATGGACATCTCTTCACGTCGGGTGAGCTGTTGTGGAATGCCTTCAGCATATAGCGTGGTACGTTGAGAAGCTCGGTGGCCCGGCTGGATTAGGTATTGCTATCGCTTTTGCAAGTAAAGCAACACCGGGCGAGATCCGTATTGGGATGGGTGACCATAAGTGACATAAAAATGTCTAGAGGTTCTCCATACTTCAGAAAACACGTTAAGCCGTTAGTCAAGCGTCAAGCTATAGGTATCAGATATGTAAGGCAGCTTAAAAATTTGACACCAGTGTTCGCCACTTACACACACGAAAAACAAAACCATACAGCGTTCTTGCTTAGGTACTTTGGAATCGTTATTGTAAAAGATAATAAAAGTTTATATAAACAGTCACTTTGCAGTGAATCATCATCATCATCAGGTCTGTTTGACCCTCTCTGTGCTAATATGGCTCTATTAGCACAGAGAGGGTCAAACAGACCTGATGATACTTGGCCACAGCAGCCAGAAGGATTGGCCTACACTCTCCACGCTGGCCAGACGGGTTAGAGAGGTATCATTGATGTTTATAAGCATTGTTTAGCTTGTATTTCCTAAGTCGCCTTTTACGACATCCACGGAAAGACTTGGAGAGGTCTTATTCTACTCTGCCGAAAACCACACGGCTAACGGCTTCAGCATATAGCTTAGCATATTGAGGAGGTTGGCGGCCCGGTGGTAGTAGACATTACCATGCCTACCCATCGCCTTGTAAACATAATTATTCTCTTTCTTGTCAATAGATGGCGATATAAAGTAATAATTAAATGTAAATGCATTCTTTTTGTTCTTTTATTGTTATTTAAATTTGATTTATTACGGGTTTGATTTATTACCCTTCCGCGTTACATTTAGTTACTAAAACTCAGTACAAAACTCAACTCTTATAATAATTTAAAATTAAATTACAAAAGAAGGAATTAAGAAATAAAGATAAAATCAAAACCCTATTTACACATGCGGACTGGTACGCTTGACTTATTCTAAGGACAAATTCAGTTTATGATACTGAACAACATCTTTATAATTTATTTATATTATATGTTTATTTGTTAATCACTTCCACCATCATCCAACATCCATCATCAGGTCTTTTAGTCTCCACTGCAGGAGCACGATATTCTCTGTACTACCAGAGCCATACTTGGCCAGAGCAGCCAGACGGCTTCACTTAATCACATCAAAACGAAGCAATCGGCTGATTCTTACTTTCTTTAGATTACTACAGATTACATTATATTGATACATGTAACTTATTATACTGAAAGAACATAAAGGGCAAATTTATTCAATGCTCACAGAATTATAAAAGTACTATTATGATACTGAATAACTTTGATTAGCTCGTTGAAATGGCAGTGGGCGGGACACAGCGCGACGAACCGATGGCCGATGGGGCAAAAAGGTTCCCGAATGGCGACCACGTACAGGCAAGCGAAGCGTAGGGCACCCACCCACAAGGTGCTCTGACGACCTAACTAAGGTCGCTGGAAGGCGCTGGATGCAAGTCGCTCTAGATCGGTCATTTTGGAAATCTTTGGGAGAGGCCTATGTCCAGCCGTGGTCGCCGTGGATGTTATACGACTGAAATGATGATGATGATGATGACTGAATAACTATCTATCCCCAAGGAACATAATTATGAATGGTATCAAAATATACATATTATACTTTTGCTTTTCATAGAAACTAGATTTAGCTGATTGGTCAATTTTTGAGGTAACTATGGGAGGCCAAATACTATTTTACTATTTTCATGTTTCAATAGTTATATTAGTTCTATAATAATAAATGGTCCTTAGAGAAAGTTGTTCAGAATCGTGGACACGTTATTTTGTTACACGTACATTATGTAATCTGTGGTGGTGCTTTAAATAAATCTAAAAAAATTAGCTTCAAAATAGTTTCAGTAAGTATATTTTGTAAGACCATGCTATGTAGTATTACTAAAGAACACAGTAACTTGCAATGGGTACTTTTATCCTACGCCTGTCGTCGTCAAAATTCGACATTATATTTAGAGCCAGTGAATTTCCTTGCCTGTTTTATTATCACGATGCTGAAGCTCAAGTGACGTACATAGCGCGAAATGTTCGCTATAAAAACTTTATATTTTTAAACCACTTATGTACCTTTATAGACAATCAAGAAAACGGTACTTTTTCATTTATTTTTTATTTGTTTCAAGGCCTGAAACGGGCCATTAACACGATGCCGATGTTTGTTACACTTGTAATTAGCTGGAATTAGCTAATTTGGTATTTTAATGCGAGTAGTGAGCGAAGGGTAACTGTAATGATATTGTAAGCAGCTCTATTTCAATGACGTCTTTATTTAGGGTCGCTTCTTGGTACAGTCAGCGCCAAAAATTATTTTCTTCTGATCTGTGTGGTCTTGATATTATTTTTTTAAATGAGAAAAAGTTTGTGTGTTTTGGATCTCTCTTTCAACCTTCCTCCAACCACTGTTGAGTGTAGGTCTCCTCATATGCATGCCATTCTCTACCGGTCTTGAGCTTTTCTCATCCAAGTCTTTCTCGTTACTTGGTCGTCGGCCCAACTCAACGCTGGTCTTCCTACGCTTCTGTGGCCCTGTCTCGGTCTCCATTCGGTGGATTGGATAGTAACTTTCTATGGTAAAGAATGATATTGCAAGAAAAACATGTCGGTCGGCAGGTATGTTTGTTACAGCCTAGGTGATTGATAGTCCAACTAAAATTCCATTGTGTAGCTTTATAAAAAAACATTCTTATTTTCACGATAAATTATGGGTACCTATTGTAAAAGGAACTTGTATAAATCTGACTATTCCATTACTAAGGCGAAAAAAACGAATCGTTTCAAGGTTAAGTTTAACAATCGAAATGAAGAGTGTTTTAGTGAAGAACAACTATATCGTCTATACCTAAATCTATACATATGATAAAACGTAAAAAATGTGTCTGTAAATTGATTATATTTCTAAAAACAATATTTGGGGCGGTTGAGACATAGTAATAGGGTAAGAATTAAAAAAATGTCTGTCTGTTTGTCTAAGCTAATCTCCGGAAATACTGGTCGAATTCGAATGATTTTATTTTGTTATGTATCTGTTATGCCTGGGCAACATATAAAATTACTATTTTATTTATAAAAACACAATATACAATACAACTTCACTACTAAAAGAAATAGATTTACAATAAAGATTCATCGGCAACAAGCTTCGTCAAAAAACGTACAAAAAGAATGCACAACATGCTTCGTCAAAAATTGTACTTACCTAATTACAAAAAAGTATCCGCAACATGCTTCGTCAAAATTATCAATCCAATAAACCGCTCCGAATCGTTCCTGGCCCAAAGGTTCCCATAATGCTAGCAGCATTTCCACGTTGGATAGCGATAGAAATCCTTTGAGCGAGAAACGATACAGAGCGATTATCTTTGGTCCTTTCATAAATGCGTCTGCCCAGGTCTCTAATAAATCTTCGAGCTTCAGTTCCCCAAGCACCCGTGGTCTCAACAGCCACAGGCACAAAAATGTAGGCTGATTCAAGGGGAGCATATTTGTGATGTTTTAGTTTCGCAGCATTCTCAGCAGCCGATCTTGCATCTCTGACAGTGTCCTTAAGGTGGGAGGCGGCGAAGGTACTGACGCAAGTTGCGTCCCATATTAGGCAGCGACCTCTTTGCCATGGTATCAAAGTCAACCCATCAGGCCTTTTGCCATCTGTACGACTTAATCCAGGCGGCTCTAACACACAAGGAATGTTGGCGCTTACCATAGCCCTACGAATGATATCATTTAGTGCATGATGTCTGGGAAACCTTCCAGCACACCTGATGCAACTCAAACCGTGAAGACCCTTGGCGTCTACACGCGCACCACAGGTACATTGATGCTGCTCACATATGTTACATCCAATTCTGAGAGCTGCCGCTATACGTAAAGAGTTGTTGTCCATGAGAGTGCCTAGTTGCGGCGACGGCAGCGCATGAAGCCAAGCACCAGACTCTGGAGATAAAACTGATTTTAACCTTGCCAAGTCTACACCAGAATTGTTATTTAAAAGATCGTCAACGCTATTCTTAGCTAGAATATCATCCCACTGTCTTTGAATCCGTGGCTGGTCAGGAATATTACGACGAGTGTTCCGGACTTGCCATTCAACAAGAGCCTCATCTACAAAGGGCAAAGAAATTATATAAAATTGATTTCAAAAAATAGAACACCTAATACAGAACCATAGTGGTCCAGCTAAACTACAAGAGATATAAAAATATCAGCTTAGCAAAAGTTTATTTATTTATTTTATTGTTTCATGTACACTTGAATTTTTTATAAATAAAACCTTATTAAAGTAAACATAGTACATAAGTGCTACTTATTTCTAAAGAAATTTCTTCTATCGTTATCATCAGGTCTTTTTGTCTTCACTGCTGGAGCACGACCCTCTCAGTACTACTAGAGCCATACTTGGCCAGAGCAGCCACAGGATTTGTCCTACACTCTCCTCGCTGGCCAGACGGGTTGGAGAGGTCTCATTAATATATTATACATAAGCTTTGTTTAACTTGCAGTTCCTAAGTCACCTTCTGCGACATCCGTGGGAGGACTTAGAGAGGTCGTATTCTACTCTGCCGGAAACCACACGGCAAATTAAGGTCCTAATTCACCCTTAAAATAGTTTCAATATATTTTGTTAGACGTTATAAATAACTTTTTTTTTAAAGTTTGGTTTGAAAGAAAACAAAATCTTTCTAAACTTTCTAACCTTACTGTACCATAGATTTTTTTGTAACGCGAAAAAAATCAAATAGCTACAAGGTTCGCTTCACAATCGGCGTGATGAGTGTTACAAGTAGTTGTTAGATACACTGTAGAGATAATACACATTAATCAGATTGAGCTGGTTAAATATTCATTAAACTGTTTTATACAGGACTATTTTGATTGATGACCGGTCGTGAACTTAACGTTGTTGTTATTACTTTTAATTGTGTTGTGTTACGTTTTTCACTTACAATTATATTTGCTTCGTAGACGAACTAAAAGTTAGACACTCTGATTAACAATAATTGAGTTGTCAACTAATTTTCAAAAAGATCTGATTCGCAATCCTTTTCGAGGAATAGCCTCTAGGAGAAGCTTTCTCTAATCAGATTTTAAAAAAAGGTCTTAATTAGTTATTTGCAAAAATCTCATTGACCTTCATTTTCAAGCAAGATCAAGCATATTTGAGGAAGTGATGTCACAATAAAGATTTTTTTGAGTAATGTTGGCAATTTCCACTTTCAGTACTGTACTGAAGCGCCGTTTTTGAAACGCGATATCACCTAAACGACTGGGTTTTCCATACAAAAACCATTCGTTTAGTGACTCCACGTTTTAAAAATGGCACCACTGTATTATATGTCACTGTCACTGTCATCTACCAACACAACAACTTGACAACAACCAACATAACGACGATAATTTAAACAGTAGAAATTGACAGTTGACAGATGTCAAGGGTTTTTTTACTGCAGGCAGAAAAAAAATGGAGATTGATGTGTGTCATTTAGTTTCTTAAAATTATCTATATTTTTTAAGTATAGGCACCTTTAACACTTTTATATATTTTAGTTGACTACCCAATTACACGTACAACAGTAGGTACCTAATTGGGAACTGTTATTGTCAAATATTTCGGGTTTAATCATATGCTGTAGTAAAAGTTGCCGGGAAGGGGTTAGTTGAATTACTACTTGATTTCAAAAGGTGTCAAAGCAAAAAGAGAGATCTTTTTGCTTTGACACCTTTTGAAATCAATGCTATATTTTCAGGATTTAGTCAGAAATAATTCTACTAACACATACACACGTCACACATTCATTTTTTTGGTTTTGTGACTCTAAGTGAAGACTGTCTTTCAGACAGATCCCAAACCCAAACACCACTTTAAGCTTGATGGTAAGCGAAAAGTGGAAAAGAAATCAAAATCGTGATGGGTTGCTAGCCGCATTGCCTATAAACATTTTCCCCCATTAGTCGATCCGATCGTCGTTTACGATTTGATTAGAAAGGAAAGAAGCACACCATCATCTGAACATGTTCCCGCTTGCATCCTCAGCGGTAACGCTTCAGAGCCCAGGATCCGCTACCTAACCTAAGTAATTTGACGAGGTTACTAGTTTTTACACAGAGCGACTGCCGTTTGATCTCCACAACCTTAAGGGTAGACCAGAACCAATCCTTGGAAAGGTTTTGAAAAGGACCCACTGTTTTCTTTTTGGATGTTCAGGTGATTCAAGCTAACAATATCCTTACCAGACTGGAAACCACTTTATACTAAGTATGCTATCCAATGGGATTTGAACCCACAACCTTCAGATCATAAAGCAAACGCCTTGACCTAACCACGGAGGCAGTCAAAAATAAGAAGCAAATTCTAAGAATTCTCCTTTTCCAAATTTTAGATGCTAGAAAATACCTGAAGGTATATAAAAATACTGGAAAATACTGTGTGGATACCGAGCCCCGAATTTTATTTCTCCAGTAAGCGCCGTGATTTATCGGCCGGTTTTCGATGTGGCGCCGGCTTTGGTCCGCCTGGGGCTTAGCGATATTTGAACTGCAATACCTGCCTTTTACCCACCTTTTACCCAATGACAAAAACTGGTTTGGGTTATCCTCTTGTGTGTGGCTATGCTGGCTCCCGGTATAAATTAATTGTCTTACTATTGTGGCTGGTATTGGTAATACACAAAAGGTTAAGTAGCAGTGTGTGTTCGTGTCTTTTATATAATTAAGTGTTAATTTGTTCTTTTAGAGCCCAAAGGAGCCTAGGTTACTTTTCTCCACTTTAGATGTTTCATCTAGATTACTGAATTATATTAAATTGAGTTACTTTTAAAATAATTCTGGGGCATTGGGTATTTAAATATGTATAGATAACTTGGCTTTTAAACTATTAAAAACTGTATAAATTCCATCAATTTCCACAAATTTCTTCTTTCAAAAATCAAACAAGAGTAACGTTATACGATTTTCAGATTTCGTTACTATATATTTCAAAATAGGTCTACCTCTTTGATATGAAAGATTTTTCTATTTACTTTTACCTGTGAATGCAGCTCAAATAGGTACCAGAGCTTGTTCATATTTATAAGTAGTACATAAAACATTAGAGGCCAGATTTTAATACAAAACACCTAAACTAAAAACCAAATTTAACACCAAACAACACAACCGATTTTTTTTCACAAACAAAACTGATTTTCCAAATTGATCCGGGCGTTTTCAAGTAATCTATTAAAATTGAAAGCCTCCTCCTTTTTTTTAAAAAATGCACGATTATTTTTCGGATAAAAATAAGAATCTTACATAAAATACTAATAATTGATGTTTACTGTGCCAATGCTAAAAAGGTGTTATTTGTAAGTTTTGCAAGAGTTAGGAAGTGTGCAAAATCATGAATAAATCACTTAACTCATAAAAATATTTTATTAATCGGAAGAGAAAAAAAAAACAGTAAAGATATGTGCTGTACTTTTTATGTGCAATAAAAAAATTCATTAATTAAAATTGTTGCTACATACCACGAAAGTATTTGACCGTACGCTATGTAGGCGTTGTAAGTATGTATTTTTACAAGATTTAATTTAATTTGTATGTATGTATGGATGAATGTTTACCTTGTGAGTCGCTGGATATTCGACGGAACTTAGTTATAAAACAGCATAACCTCATTGGGTACGACTCGTTTGATTTGTCTCGACGAGCACTTTATGTTAGACGCTGCCTAAGGTCTCATCACGAAGACGTAAGGTGGTCGATGGAACTCAGTAATAAAACGACGCAACTTCATCGAGTTTGGGTTTATTTTATTTTTCTTAGTAAGTACTTTGGCGTCACAGTAAAGCTTGTACAAAAAATTAAATTTTTAAAAATACTTATTCCTTTACCCTTTTTACCTATACTTACATTCATTCTAGTGTGAAATTTTAAAACTGAAAAAAAAAACTATTTGTTCTATATAAGCTCTAACAAAATATACTGAAACTATTATAAGGGTGAATTCAGTCCGTTATAGTGATCAACTTTCCCCAAGAAACATATATCGAAATATTAAATTTAATTTTTGCACTTCCTTACAAGATGATCGTTCAGCTGATCCGAGTTTGTATGGAAAGTCAAAAATTATTTTGAATATTTCGACATATATTCCTTGGGGAAAGTTGTTCACTATCACGGACTGAATTCACTCTTAAAATAGTTTTAGTTTATTTTGTTAGACCTTATATAAGTATTTTTTTATATCCATGATTTACCGACGGATTACGGCCCGGTGCATCCATGCGATATCACAAACGCATTGCCGCTTAGTGACAGCTGGGTTTAGGTTTCCAATCACAAAGGACAAGCCTGACAAATGTGTTTTTGTATAGGATTGTGCAAAAAATAAAACTTTTGTCAAATACAATTCACAGATCGCAACTTTTAGTGCATTCAAAAAGGACAAAAATAAATTACTTTTTAGATAATGTAGGTAGCTAAGTTTAATACCTAATAGATAATTGATAAAAAGAACGTTATACGTTATTTAACATCATTAGATTACGAAGTCCAGTTTAAGTACAAGCTAACTAATTGATTCAGTTTCTCTTGAATTTTGGCGTCACTTAAACCTTTTTCCCACCCTTGATAAATAATAACACTAGGAGTAGGTATAGTTGCATTTATATTTTTTTATAAATTTACATTAATACTCAACTGTACTCATTGACTAAAATATTACTGTAAAAAGTAAAACACATTTGTAGTATTTAGATTTTATCAAAAAATATTTCAAAAAAATTAGCGCACTACACACCAAATCCGTCGACCCGCCGACAAAAAGTTGCCGACATTATGTCGGCGAATCGGCGGCTTTGGTGTGTAGTGCGCTATAAAGTTAAATTACAAAAAAGCAGATACAGACATTAAAAACATTCAGTGCTTTGTTGTGTTAAAAACAACATAATATTTCGGTATTCAAAGATTCGATACATTTTATAATAGATGATTGTAATCTCATAAGAATGCAAGTTAGTTTAGATCATTGAAATATTTAGGTCGGATAAGATCTATTTTAATGTGAACTTCAATATAACAACGGACGTAAAAAATATTAACTTCCTTATTGACACATTTTCCTTGGCCTCAATAGATTTGCTCCCAAGTTGGTGCGGGAGTAAAAATAATGAATTACTACTCTGATTTTACGCACGCATAGTCGCATGAGCATAGTCGGTTCCGTAGCGTTCCATCACCCTCTCTCGCTCTGGCAAATTATGGTTTTGAGCTACAGAAAAGGATAGCCGCATAAAAAAGTGCTGTTGCGTGCTGACAAATGTAGCCCAACCCTAAATCTGAATCAAGTTAATAAGTGATGCTGCTAATAAGCCTATCACTATTTCGACTACATTATTCCATCTTCAAGTCCACCTTCACGCTAAGAGTGGCTTTCTGTCTTGCGGTCCTAGACTCTATCCACCACTATAGATAGATATGAGTATATCTAGAGATTAACAGAGTCTAAATACCTACACACTATCACGATGTAATAATGTTTCTATGGATTAACAATAAGGCCCATACGACAAACTATCCGTGACGCACTTTTTAGTCTGTGATAGTCTGTGAAAATAGAACCTATGGAATCATACGCAGTAACGCACACGACGCGCGTCGTGTGCGTGTGATTCTATGGGTGCATGTGGTTCTATGGGTTCTATTTTCACAGACTAAAAAGTGCGGCACGGATTAGTCTGTCATCTGCGTTGGGCCTAAATTATAAAAAATGTATTCGTGAAACTAAACACATTTCAATTTTCGCAATGTTCATACGTACTCACGTACGTATGAATATAAATTAATAATGTCATAACTTGGTTATAAACTGAATTTACATTTTACAAATTTAGGTAGGAAGACATGGAAAATACTCCACCGACAAGAAACTTGTTCTTAAACTTATCGACGATGACGATGAAAGTTAGATGACAAGACAAAAATCTTCGCAAAGAACAACTGTATTACTTACTGTAAGTTATTCGAACTTGAAGAAATCTTGCATAAATTCAAATCCAAACACGCAGGGCTTGGAGACATAAGTAAGTTTGTGAATTTCCTATACGAAGTCTTTGCATTCGATCTCCGCATTCACGATAAACATACAGCCGCTTTGCCATTCACCCGATTTGACAGTTTGTTCCTGCTGTCGCTACATTAGTGGGGTCCAATCAACTCGCTGCTCAACATAGTAGATTCGTTTTTACTTCATTAAAATCTTGGCTGAATAGATTTCTAGAAATAAAATAGGTAGGCACCTTAATCATTAACATAGGTAGGTAGTAAAAGTGTAAGTGAAACATCGATTACGTTTGAAGTCTATTTATTTCTCTCCTTTGTCACATACATAATATACATCAACCCTATCTCGCTCACACACAACTGTCAAACTTTCTTAACTACTCTTTCACTCATGCCAGTTTTACCATACATTCTGTCTCTTTCATTCGGAATACATTCCTTTCCCTTACATGCCCTTTGAAATTTACAGTTTTTTTTTTCTTAATACAATTTTTGAATTTCACATTCTCACAATCCTTACAAAAGGTCACAAGGAGTGGAAAATAAATAAAAAAAAGGAATTTTAATCTCTTATAAACAGCTCTACATATGTTTCTGTTGGGGTGAATTAAAAAAAAAAAGTTTATAAGCTAAGTAGGTAATTTTTAACAGAAGGCGACAAAATTTCATTAGACCGCCATTTATTATTTTTTTTACCTTAGAACAATAGTGTTAAAATAAATAAAATGAAAATTCGTTTGCATTTTACCAGTTCTCTTTTTTTAGGATTTCTAGGGTTTTAATAAAGACATGATTTCGTAAAATCTTTTTACTTCTTCTTCCTCGCCTTTCCCCGATTTAGAGTTGGCTTTAATTACTTTTATGAAATCTTATTTATTTATTCGTAAAACGGATTCGTATAAAGGGGAGGCCCTTTAACTCGATTCTACAGCGGCCCTGTATAGAACATACAACTTTCGCATTCATCGTATAGTTATGTGCCTCCTTATCTTTTTTCGATTTTCTTTCGCGATATTTTAGACAAGACACTTTTCTAATAACACGTTTGGGTTTCAGAATTAGGGATTCGCGTGGCGTTTTCCTTGTTCCGTTTTATAAGGCGGGGTATGCTAATACGAGATTGTATTAGCAATTTCGGTAATCTTATTGGCTGCTTTCTAGAAATAAATTGGGCTCTATTAAAAGATAAAAAAGATAAGGTTTACCTATGTTCTGTGTGTGGCTGTACCGGCTCCCGACCAAAATGTATTGTCTTGCTGTTGGGTCTGGTATTCTGAGAAAACGAAGGGTATTATTATATTCATAAGTAAGTAGGTATTACGAATACCTACAGTATACATAATGAGGTAGACTGTGCATTATGGATCTTGCGACACTAAACAGACCGAGACAGCAAGAGCCAAGGACCACTTTTAGCATAAAGGCGATCGAGAAATTGGAAAAGGAATCAAAATACTGAAGAGTGGCTAACCATTATACGTAGAGAGATATAGATGAAGGTGACAGACAAATGCTCTCGCAGGTGTCATACGACAGGGACTGGCGTAACTAACGACATTGCACTAAGTAAGGCTATGCAAGAGGCCCGGTGTTCGACAAGTTGGTATATACAGTGCTGAGCTCGATCGAGAAGATGCAAAAAGGAATCAAAATACTGAAGAGTTGCTAACCATTAAAACGAAGAGAGATATATATAAAGGTGACAGACAAACACTGTCGTCAGAGTCATACTACGAGGACTGGCGTAACCAACGACATTGCAGTAAGTAAGGCTATGTAAGAGGCCCGGTGTTCGACAAGTTTGTACTTACGTGCTGAGCCATTAGCTCGATGGAGTAGATAGTTAAGACGGAATAGTTAAACTAATATCTCGTTAAACGGGATTTCGGTCTGCTATTTACATATATGATATATACTACCGTAGGCTATATCAGATATTCTGGTTGATAGTTGAGTAATCCAGTTAGATTAAATCTCCTATTCGCATGTGTAAGGTGCATAATCTTTGGAACTTAATATCTAAAGTTGGAAAAATGGGACAAGTAATATTGGTCCCAGGCAATAAATCCTTATTAAAATTTTTCGCTCAAATGCACTTTCCAAAGGTGTAGACGTCAAGCTAGTAGTCGATCGTAAAGCCACCGAGAAATAGTTTTATTGGTAGTGGGATTATTTTCTCCACTCCACTTATCTTTATCCTATCAGAGGCAGCATTACTATAGATGCAATCAACGTTCCTTATCAAAATGAACTTAATAAAAAACTGTGTAGTTTTGGTTAGGTACTAGTAATCACAGAACAGAAGCGCACATAGCGCAAAAAATCGATGGCCAATGGAGCAGAAAGGTTCTTGAATGGCGACCGCAGCGTAGGACATCTCACCTGCTAGGTAGTCAGACGACCTGAACAAGGTTACAGGAAACCGCTGGGTGCAGGCCGCTTCCGATTGGTCATTTTGGAAATCCTTGGGAAGGCCTATGTCTAGCAGAGGACTTCCTTTGGCTGATATGATAATGATGAATCATATAAAATAAATCTACCTATCACTTATCCAATTGATTCCAAGGATGCACACCTACTGACCAGATCCACATAACGATCAAAATCACCGTACAACACCGAAGCAAACAAAGAAAAACAGTGTGAAATGAATAATTGGGGCGACCTCGCTAAGGACGCTGTCGTGTGCGCACCGAGGTTTTTGTGGGAAAAACCTTACGTTCGAGTCATAGAAGTAAGGTTCCAAACAAAAAAATTGTCATTTCAAGTCTTTGTCAGATAGACGTGATATCAACGGTCGACAAAATCGCTTACGTGCCTGTAATAGCTTTTATTCAAAGCAAACGTTACGTTGTCCACACATCGTTAAAAATACGACTAATAAATAGCAAACTTGTATTTGCATATTGCTATATTTTGATACGAATATTGGAATATAGTTATCCAAATATAGCAATAAGTCACAGGTAGCGTTCACATAATGGAAAACGTATATAATATGTACATATTATACTCAATGCATATTCAATATACAATTAAGGCTGGTAGAATTTTTCCATTATAAAATTACAAATAATAAATGATAATATAGCTCAATCAGTGTAATTAGTCCCTATATATTTATTTATTTATAAAGAAAAAACTACAAAGACATATAGACAGGCAAGAAGATGGGCTGAGATGGAACCCTTCACAGCAGTAACAGATACTTAAAAGTCAAACGGTTTCATTAGCAGACATAACACTGTTGTGTAGTAAAGCCTTTATAAACACTTCTTAATACCTGCAATCTTTAAAAAATAACACAGTTTCGTAATTGATAATGATGTATAATTATAAGAAGATATTTCATTTATTTTCATGCAAAACGTGAGACAAGTTCTTCAAATTAAAATGATAATTGTTTGCAGTACATGTTATGTAAGGAAACCATTTTTGGACTTCGTTGTATTGTGATCTTTAGTGGAACATATTCTCAAAAATGACGCACCACGTAGCACATTTTTTACATTTTACTTTCTGTGTTTTTGAAAGGTGAGAATTAAAGACACCTATTAAATGTAAGATACTAGGTTAGTATCGCCTTATCTATTAAGTATCTTGTGCATTATACTTATCACTAAGTGTATCGCGTCATAGACATAGTTGACTTTTAAAATCGCTGAACAGAACATACATATTATTCTATGCTGATCTGCGAGGAAAAAAAACTTACAATGTACCAACAGCTTCTACGTATTCCGGTAGTAAATGCCGATCGAGAAATTATTCGAAAATTCTAATCATGACTATCGATAACGTGGCACCCATATCTATTTTGATTCCCTTTTACTAACTACACGTCCACCAACAAGCATTTAAGTCTTACGGCTCTAGGCTCTGTCTAATCCGCTAGGAATAAAACATGAAAGTTTTAAATATTAACTTTTATTGTACCACTAGCTGCGTCTCGCGGTGTTACACGCGGAAAAAGTAATGCGGTAATCAAGGCTGTCAGCTTCCTGCAAACCAAATTTTATCAAATTTGGTCCAGAACTTTGTGCGTCTAAAAATAATAAACATCCCACACACACTTATTAACTTTCGCCTTTATAATATTAGTGTGATAACGACACAATTAAGTATACGAATTCTCACTAAAATCAGAACAAAGGAATATTAGCTAAATATTGGTGTAGATGAGGTAGGTTTATAGGTAAGGCAACAACTAATTTTCTGATAAGTATAGAATTACCGCAGTACATCACTGAAGAATTCAGTGCAGTGGTGTAAGTATTGCACAATATAAGCTCAAAAGCCTAGCTTACATTATCTGCTAATAGCATCTGCCAACATCCAATTAATACAATGCAGCCTAGGATGCAATAAGCCACAGAAATTATATAGGTTAGGAATTGTTAAGAATCGTGCGTAGGCAAAGCTATGCGTCAAAAAGTTTCATCTTACTTGTTTGTGCCTTTGGGACACAGGCGTACTTTTTTGTAAAATTGTTGTTTCGGGTGATAACTGTTATAAAGCCTAAATCATTATAATAGCCAATACTCTTTGATTTTATTATAATAAGATCCATTTAATTGAAAAAGGAGATGAAGTGGATGTTTAGATATACGTACATATTTGACAATCTCACAGAAACCTCATTTTTTAGGAATAAAAGTATTCTAAGTTTTAATCCAGGTTCTAAGCTATCGACGTGGCAAACTAATAAGAACGAGCATCCTAATTCGTTTAGCAGTTTTGGCAATATCCATATTTTCATTGATATATACATCTTTAAAAACTTTCCCATTTCAAAACATTACTAGGATAAACTTAAAAAACTAACATTAGTATTACACAAAAAAGTAAACAAAGCCTTGTTTATTTAGATAGATTACATAGTGTGATATAGGTTTATCTATTTCTCCCCGTCAAGAGCTGTGCAATCAATGTTTTAAAGATTAATTATTCCTGAAATTGACATTAATTTGGGCGCCAAAATAAGATTTTCATGATTACACATCTCGGTTTGATGGAATTGCGCGAAATTTGGGTCAGGATGAAACAAAATTGGTTGTAATCTAACCATAAAAGGATACAATACATATAAGTATCGTTTTGTCTGTGGCTGAGGATATTTGTTGTTGGATCTTAATAAGATAGCAGTCTAAGTCCCAGGTATCTCCTTGGGACCGAGAACTCAACAAACGGGACCCTCTTTTTTTGCATAATTTTTTTGTCCTAATATGCTTTGGCATACAGTTACTGGGTTTGGCATAAAATATTTTGTCATAATAGTTTTTAGGCATAAGTTGTTCTTTGGCATACTGGTAGTTGGGCATAATTATATTTTAGGCTAGTTTGTTACGGCATAATGTTAATTAGCATAATCTCCATAGGCATAGTAATGTATTTCTACGAATAAAATGAGTAAAACGGGAGCGAGCAACTTAAGCTTAGGGCGAAAATATCACAGACACAAAAAAATCTTTGCCACAGAGTATAGGTTAGGTTAGTTAGGTTTCCTGTGACCAAAACACGAGCGAGCGAACGAAGCGAGCAAGCGACTCTAGCTTAGGGCGAAACTAATACATACACAAAAACAACTTACATCCTACTTACATCCTTTTATGCTATAAAATGTTAGGGCTAAATAATGATTATGCTTAGTACATTATGCTTAAAATTATTATGCATACTCCATTATGCGAAAGGACGTTATGCTTAAAAACGATTGTGCATTAAACCAGTATGCTATGTGATATTATAGCTTAAATTTGTATGCTTAAAAATAGTGATCCCTTAACAAACCTACAGAAAAAAAACTTGTGGACGGCAATCTGAATGTGAAATGCGTCTGTTTTTTTTAACATACGACACAGCACTAACATCACATACTTCCACGATTACTTTAAGCTTCTCATCTATAAGGCCTGTTAGTATATCCTATGAGAATGTTTATTATACTATTCGTTCAAATGGCCATCGACGTGCCGACGTAGGCGCATCGGCCCATTTGCCCTAGTAGCCCGTCGACAGCAGACTTACATTTGATGAAATGTAACAAATGAACTTTATATATGGTGATATCGGAATCCTATTGGCTTTTAAAACACAGCATGAAGAATGAGAAAAGACATTTTCATTATGTCGTTTACAAACGAAAGAATTGTACAGGTAAAAAAAATAAATAATGACGGTGATGTTGGCAGATGCCATTAGGCAGCCTAAAAAATCTCACAACAGTGTTGGCCACTAATACACACGCAAAACAAAACAAACAATATTTTTCTCTAATTCAATACAACTATCAAATGTTTAATATTTTCTTCGCTTTTTGACATTTACGTGGAAATTAACTCCAAGCTAAAGACTTGTGTGATACTTACAAGTACACTAGAAGGCGAAGACTAAGTGAAGAGCGAGTTAGGCAATTTGTTACTCCGGTAATTGCGGCGTCACTTTGAAGTGTTTGCGCTGGGATCTAGCCGTGGACATCCTGTTAGCAGGATTACCTATTAGACATTTGTCTTACGATTTAGGTATATCTATGTAAGTGAAACATAGATATATTCCATATACATACATACATACATACTATCACGTCTTTATCCCTAATGGGGCAGACAGAGCATTTTGGGTCTTGCGGCCCTAGGCTCTGCATAGAGCCACTTCTCTACACATACTCTCAAAAGCCACTTTTAGCGTCATGGTGGGCGAGAAGATGGAAAAGCAATCAATACAGTGACGGGTTGCTAGCCGCATCGCCTGTTAAAATGATTCGCATTTTTGCCCATTCCCTCGATCGGCTTTTACGATCTGCGCGGGAAGAGAAGCAGCTGGTACATTCTAAGTTTTTTCGTTTCTCCCAGACCAGCATGGGAGTATTTATATATTCCATATATAAACTACTATATTTTGGTAAACTGTGTCAGCATGGACCACGTTCAGTACGTGCAACACAGACGAAACGTCAGACAAAACAAGTTTATTTGCTATAGGCAAATTAAAAAAATCCCCCAATGATACCATCTAGTGACAAATTGCGGAACTACATAATATATTGATATCGCAGCGCCATCTAGTATTTTTCAGGTAAATCGCTAGTGGTAAGTGGAGGAACTACAAAATATAGATACATCGATATCGTATCGCCATCTATTATTTGTCAGGTAAATAACAAACCCCTTTGAAGCGTTATCACACAATAACTTTTAACGACTAGAACCGATTTTCATCAAACATAAGGAAATTGGCTTTCACGTATAAAAAACAGCATCGAAATTGACCCATCCATACATCTATCGTCAAACTTATAACACCCTTTTTGTTGTCGAGGAGTAAAAAAGGTTATGTGTCGCGTTTATACCCGTACGCATTAAATTAGAAACAATATCTTTTTATTTACCTAAATCGTTAATTAGCAGCAAAGCAATATGGTCATTTGGAAGTCTTTGGGACAGGCCTATGTCCGGCAGTGGACGTTATGCGGCTGAAATGATATTTTCCATATTTTTGTATCTTAAACTAATAAGGCGATGCAGCAACCCATCATTACTTTGATACCTTTTTCAACCGTCTTGCACACCATTACGCTAAAAATGAGTTAAATCTTACTACCCTGGGTTCTTAGACAAGAGCTCAGTAGGAGGACAGAAGCTGCTAATCAGACGCTTAGAGCTGCAAGACCCATAATGTTCTGCCTGCCCCATCAGGAATAAAGACACAATAATTTATATCATAATATAAACCTATTTTTTATATTTCAATTCCAAACATTTCCTCTTTATTATTTCATCATATAAAAAGTTAAACGGCAACTTTTATATTTTGGCGCAAGTGCGTAATAAAAGTGTTAAAACTAAAACTACATTTTCTAGACTCGCTGTAAACCTAAGTTATAAGAATTTCGCTCTGGACGTTGAAAGTCATAAAGCACACATAGTAAAACCAAGTCACTAAACAGCTATATTGAAGCGAGAGCTTTATTGGGATTTTCTTCAGCATTTTTGGATTTTAAAACATCTGCGTGGATCGTAAAACTGTATTTCAGGATACTTTTACTTACTTAATTCAACAGATTTTTAGAATAAAATAAAGTCTGCACATTTGGATGTTATACACCTAAAATCTGTCTACTAAACTGCTATTTAGGTATATAAAATATATTTTTAACTTTGTCTCAAAAAAAAATATTTGCCACTTGCATACAAAATATTGCCGTGTGGTATCCGGCAGAGTAGAATAGGACTACTCTAAGTCATTCCGTGGATGTCGCAGAAGGCGACTTAGGAATTACAAGCTAAACAAAGCTTACAAACATCAATGAGGTCTCTCGAATCCGTCTGGCCAGCGTGCAGAGTGTAGGCCAAATCCTCTGGCTGCTCTGGCCAGATGGCTCCGGTAGTTTAGAGAGAATCGTTCTTCTGCAGTGGAGACTAAAAAATACCTAATGATGATGATGATGATACAAGATATATTTTTATAAGTACGTCCAATATGTTAAAGTCATGATACTAGTTGAAAACCGAAGATGATGGTAAAGTACGAAATAAATCGGACCACCGATGATATACCTAAACCATGGTTCGATGTAATTCAGGGCTGTAATGTTTCAAACGTGGGCCTTTGTCCCGTATCTAACTTTTATCGTTTTCTGGGTTTGACCTTACATAAAACAGGAATAGACCAACCCTAATATAAATAAATATATACAGACGACTCACATAAATTGAGCTAGCCCCAAAGTAAGTTTGAGACTTGTGTTATAAGATACTTAACTAAACGGTACTATATTTTTATAGCAAATACATAGATAAACATCCAAGACCCAGGTTAATCTGAATAAGATCATATCTTATCTTGATCCGACCGGGGAAATAATCCAGGACCTCCAAAGTGGCAGCCTGGCATAATGACCACTATGCCATAGAGGTTTAATATTATAGGCTCCTTTTGTAACAATCAATTCAATGTATTTGCCTTTAATGTACTTGTATACTTAACCTATCGATATTATTTCAAAGATAAAATCAACAAATAATTATCTCCTCACAAAATATACGGATATTTTAACAAAGAGAAAATTATACAGTCGTGGGAAATGAACTCGTAACCTTTGTTACCCAGTAAACCTCCAAATGTAGCTAGGTCAACTTAACACAGCATATTATTTATATATCGGTTTATTAGAATATCTTAATAACTAGGTATTTACAGGATAAAGCATTAAATTGTATATAGTACGTGTACCTAGTAATAAACTTAAAATCCCATATTATTTAACTTTAATTTCATGTGTTTGGTTTTGATAACGGTACTAATATTTACTTTCAATTTCAATATTATTGATTTTTTGATTCTCCAATGTTGAGATTTGTGACATTCAACTACTACGGTTTTCTATTCTATTCTTTACTTTAACAGAAATTCGCATAAAAAAGTCAAACACGCGTTAAATATAATAACATCGCTTCGACGTATTCGTTATAATTTTTGACACTGCTTTTCCAACAAAACATCAAATATTTACATCACACTCGCATCGTTGCAAAAATTTGTGTACATTTAACATTCTTGACCATAACCTCACATTCCTGGCACTAATTAGTTTCCTAACTCCTTCAGCACCCCAATGGCCGGTTTATCCTTGACAATAAAAAAATCACAATAATTGTATTTGCTGTATAGGGCGGCGCGTATAAAAGCCTGCTGCGCCTGAGTTGGTCATCAGTCACTCAGTGTTCAGTGCTGTGGAACTACCAAACTTACCTCCAACATGAAATTCTTGGTAAGGATTGTGAACGTACTATCTATTGAACGTTACGTCTTTATAAAAATAAAAGTAAATATATTAAAATACATTTTTATATGACAATCTTAGAATAAAATACAATGTAATAAAACAATTGTTAATTAAGTAGCAAAACTTTTATAAAAAAAAAAATATTATTTGCTGGTCACTTAAAATTGACTTTTAAAAAGCGGCACTTATAAAAGTTATTATAACTTGCCTTTCAAACTCAACAACTTTAGTATCAAAGTCTCAGCTTATTAAATTATCTAATATTAAACCCAATTTTCAGAGCTAAGACACTTTTCGTCACGAATTAATAGCAGAAAATTGCATAGCCCAACTCAAATTATACCAGTAATAAATCATGCCTTACACAAGACAAGTTAAAAAGGGCTAGAACATGTAGACCGGAATTCCTTTTGCGCTGCAAATTATATATGTATGATAGTAATAATAGAGCCTGAATTGAAAGCAGGAGTGGCTTAATGTAACACCATTCATGAGAATGAAGCCACTTGGGAGTCTAGACGGGGCTGGAGTATGAGCAATAAAATATGCAACTTTTGGTGTTGAAAGGAACCAAAATAGATTTATAATTTGTATATAAATGTAAAGTCTGTAGTAGTTCCAACTTTATAGTTATTTAACCAAAAAAAAAAAAAAATATAAATCATACCTAGCTACTCGTATGTGCTATATTATTTATTAATAACTAAAATGTAAGTGATAACAGTTGTTAAGCTATAAAATAAATTAAAATAAATTGGTCGAGCTGGTTTGATGCACATGATGCACATTACTAGAAACGCAAAATCTGTACGGTACACTTACACATTTTTGGAGTCCTCAAAATATATGTTTATATAAATTATAACAAGACTGATGCAACGATTTATTTTAAACATACTTTATTTAGTAATTTTCTTTTTACTGTAGGGATAAACATTTCAGATTGTAATATAATCTTTAGAAAGCTTAGAAAATATACCATCTATATTAAAGTCCTTAATTGCTTTGGTATTAAATTCTTTGTGCTAATACATAAATTTGTTATGTTTTTGAGGTATATCAAATATTAATATTCGCGTGTATTAAAATATCTAAGCCAGCGACATTCATGACACATTGAACCTATAATTACAGCTCAATTTATTTTAATTTTCTACCTCAAGAAACAAACTGCTGCGAGCTATGATTACACGAATTATTTCGCTTATATATGAATATATATATTATACAGGTTATACAGGACATATATATACTGCACTTGTGAATCATGCATATTTACATAAAGTCTATATAAAAACGGAAAACAATAATAAAATTACTTTGCCTGCTGTTTTAGAGATTTTTTAATTAGCTTACTAGACAATTGCCAATATAAGTTTTTATTGATTTTACAAAATTGAAATAATTATATGTAAATATGTACCCATATATTTATTTATTTTCTTTTACTCTATTTGCATAATTAGCTTGAGTGAAACAAGTTAAAACTTTTCTATCGTATTATGAATTGATAGACAACAATATGCGATAACATAATAAAAAAAAAATCATTTCTTCCAGGTTTTAAATTCCTTAGATTCACCGATATATTATAAGCTATATATTATATATGTTATTCCTTCCTAATCTTTAAATCTGTATAAACTTACTTAACAACATAAACAAACAGGTCACTGAAAACTACATTGTAAACGAGCTAGCCTATTGTATAATTAGACAATTATCTCAACGTCATTCCGCAACTATAATATGTCTCCGTCCCATCTAATCAATAAAATCTTTTGTCATGGAGGAAATCCGAGCTTGCGCCACTCTTTGTTTTCCAAACCCATGTCTGACGGGTTGCCACATGGCTACAGGTACAATGGACAATGTCCTGAACTGCGTCGGATCCTTGGGCTAATTAACACGGAGCTTCGCAAGGTGTTTCAGGTGATAATGAGCATAAAGTACCTACATACTTTTCTCATTACGCCTTATTCTTGTCCAATGTATTTTTAAATAGCTATAGAAATATGGACTTTATATACTTAGACGTTTTATTTTAGGGTTTTGGCTTGTGATGAAAAGAGATTTTCATCTACTGACATTTGGATTTCAATTGAAATATAGAGATCTTAGAAAGAGACTTTGAAACATACGGCTCACCCAACTGGTTGTTAACGTACGCCTGTGGTCACTTTAATGTTAACTACCGATATTTTTTAGTGCTAAATGCTAGATGCTATGCTAGAAAAAGTCAAAGCTTCATGAGAAAAACTAACCCAAGCAGTGCCAATAGTTAGTAGAAAGGTTAACTTAAACATACATACATACATACTATCACGTCTTTATCCCTGATGGGGCAGACAGAGCATTTTGGGTCTTGCGGTTCTATGCAGAGCCCAGGGCCGCAAGACCCAAAAGCCACTTTTAGCGTCATGGTGGGCGAGAAGATGGAAAAGCAATCAATACAGTGATGGGTTGCTAGCCGCATCGCCTGTTAACATGATTTGCATTTTTGCCCATTCCCTCGAACGGCTTTTACGATCTGCTTGGGAAGAGAAGCAGCTGGTACATTCTAAGTTTTTTTTTATTTCTCCCAGACCAGCATAGGAGGCGTACGTTAACTTAAAATTACTATTAATCTTGGTCTGAAAATTGGCTTGCAGCCAATGACCATGCTTTAGGATTCAGCTACATCTACTACTTTTCTAATAGCTCTAGAAGACTGCCTTATTCATTGAAAATTACGCCATATGAATAAAATCATGATTTATCAGATTTTTACAAGCTTTTATTTAACTTGCAATGTAATTTGTGTGTTTATTTATGTATGTTTGCTTCGGGTCAAACCTTGCTAATCAATTTACAACCAGATATCTTACACTGATTGAGCTACAATTTTGAAAACTTTTGTAAGACAGATGATAATACAATATTATGGAGTCATTGAGCTGTTCTGATGATGGAGTCGGGACAAATACAACAGAACTCAATTATAAAACAACATAATCTCAATGAGTAGGACTCGTTTGATTTATTTTGACGAGCACTTCATGTTAGACGATGTCTAGAGTTAGATCTCGTAAACGGAAGGTATTTAATGGAACTCAGTATTATACTCGTATCATCGTGATTGTGTCTTTGGTCTATCGTTACTTTTTTTATTTATTTGTATACTTTATATGTGAATATAATAAAAAAAAAAAAACTATTTTCTTAAATTTTTGTTAAAATAAAAGAGCCGTCAATACAAAACCGATTAATTATAAAACAACCGCAAATAAAACTTTATTAGTAGGTGTAGAAACAAATGATTTGTTAATAATTGTTAAAATTTATTGTGGCAGTAAAATATTCATTAAAAAAATGCTAGTATTGGCCTTTTTTCCAGCGCCTACAAGTAGGAAAATATATTATCTAGACATGGCAAAACATAATTAATAATAGTCATCAATATTAATGTATAATTAATAAGATCTTTTAAGAAATATGCCCTATAAATATTTATTTTAATTAGGTACCTACCTATTTATTCAAGTAATATAAAAATACATCTTAAATCCTGAATGAATTAAGTACAAAAATTTAATTTAAATATTTTTTTATTAATTGTGTACTAACTCAGCAAATTAACGACTTGTTACTTTTTTAATATACCTTTATCTATAAAATATAAATAACATGAATCGAAATACCTATCATATTATAAATCAATTAATTGAGATACCTACCATATTGAAGTGTAGGGGAGAAAGGGGTAATGGGAGTTATTAAAGCGATATTTCAAATAAAAACTTATTTCAAAATAAAAACTTTGTTGAAACCATTTTCTTTAAAGCTTTACTTATTGTATACAAATCGAGATAACTTTCGATTCAAGCATTTTTTTTAAACTCGAATTTAAAATTGAAAAAAAAGTTTGATTCCTATTTACTAACCTCAGAGCAATAAATAGTTTACTAAATTAAGTAACTGTTTTTTTATTAACATAATTAAAAAAAAACTTTAATAAAACATTATAACAGATCGTCGTCGCCCTTGCTGCCGTCGCGGTTGCCGCAGAAGAGGCCAAGAAGACCGAAAAGCGAGGCCTGGCTGGCCTCGGCTACGGCGGCCTGGGCTACGGAGGCCACGGCCTCGGCTATGAAGGCCTGGGCTACGCCGGTGGACTGGGCGGATACGGCGGATATGGAGGACTAGGATATGGGGGATATGGTGAGTATTTTTGAGATGGCCGTCAAATTCTAAGATCGCATTTTATGTTCTATATAAATTAACTGGCTGCTTTGCCCGCATTTTGAAGGGATCACAATTTTTTAAAGTTCTTGTTACATGCTTGCTTAATACTCTATAGATCAGTCATTTTGGAAATCCTTAGGAGAGGCCAATGTCCAGCAGTGGATTTTAAGCGGCTGAAATGATGATGATGTTGTTACTTGCTGATAAAATAGCGTGATTAAAAACGTATATCATTTAAAAAGTGAACAGGTTTCTTAAAAATTATCTTGTATTTCTACAACATTCTATAGATCACTTAGAAGTAGTAACACGTCTCCACAAATAGTATCGGAGCATTTCCGACTATCTCCGTTCCTGTGCGCTTACAATAAAGTGCTGCCTTAACCTGATTTATCGGAGCCATTACTTACCTCTTACCGCTCTATTTCTAATTAGAACGTGAAAAAAATACGTAAATTTTACCCGTTTTAAAACATTTTATTGTATTCACTCGGAAAACAAATTTGTAGTCTTGGCAGACTGAAAAAGTGATGTAACAATTTTCAATTAATTTGTAATGATATTGCTTTTTTAAAAGTATAACAAAAGGAGAGTGTAGGCCAAAGTCCTCTGCTTGCTCTGGCCAAGTATGGCTCTGATAGTACAGAGAGGGTCGTACTCCTGCAGTGGAGACAAAAAGACCTGATGATGATAGGTTCTTGTCGGCGAAATAATTTGCATGTCTCTCCCTATTTTCGGCTAAATGTTTAACCTCCCTCATTAAGACTTCTGCCTTTTTTTATACCTTATCAATGAACGTTATTCTTGCCTTGCTTTAACTCGCCTAGCTTCTACCTTTCCACCCAAAATCATTAGAAATCAAATAATTACTTGATGTGTCATTGTGAAGTACAAATATTTTATGGTACAAAAATCTTATAAACCGCATCATCAAAATAGTTGAACTGATCTCCCGTTCAAGTGTATTATGAGTAGGAAACTATAATTTCTTTGTGAAATCGCATCAAGCTTTAAAATTGCTCAGAGCTTTGATCGTGACAAGATTTAGTTCCTCAGTAATCAGAAACTTTGTCGATTTTATCGGATAGTTCATTAATCATCTGGGAAAATTCTTTCGAAGTAATAACGATTAGCTTTTGCTATCTGAATTGTAATTAAACATGGAAATGGTTTTTTTACAAAACTGGAGGAGGAGTATTTTATAAATATTTTTTTTTGTAAGGTTTTTAGATGCAGATGTGCATTTTAAAAAACATTCCCCCAGTGAGATTTAATAAGGGAAAAGAGTTGATTTAGTAATACGATAAGTAGCTAATTAAATCAATACGCTTGGTAATCTTGACTATATAGTAAAGATTGCCAGGTATGAAGTAAATGATTTAAATTTACCCAAATCTCAACGGCCAAGTCATTAGCTCTCCCACTCACCAGTAACTGCTTCTATCAACCGACCCCTTAAATTTAAAGTAGTGAACAAAGGATACGATAAACTAGCATCAGTGGTGCAATAAAACAGCAGTTAAGTGCACCGAGAGCAAATCGTTCCAGGAGATTAATACTAAGCGAAATGGAATGGCTGCTCCAACGCTCATTACCTCCTGAACCTGGTGCATTTAGGGTTGCCAGATAGAGATTTTCCCCATTTTTGGGGATTTATTTCAATTATTTTTCAGAGAGTCTTACTTGACTATAGGTGCAAGTATTTAAGTACTTTGTCAAAATTTATTTTAATTAAAAGAAATAAAAATACTTATATCGTTCACTCATACTACCCTGAGTTAAAATTCGAAGTTACCAATGGGTCAAATACTAGTCATCATCATTTCCGATACGTGGCCGTCATTCGAGAACCCTTATCGATATGTGCCCCGCCCACTGCCACTTCAATGAGCTAATCCGCTGGGCTATGTCAGTGACAAAAGTTATAAACTTCGTTTTCTTTACTAAATCACCTAGTTTGGATCCGGGACTCTCCAAATAATGTGATGGTAACCCTATATGGTGCATTGGCTGACGGGTTTCGGTTCCATAATCGCCGCACTGCTTGTAATAACTGCGAATGTTATGTCCCAGTTTTTGGCTTAATATTAGTGATATGAATGCTTCACAGTAGTTTCAGTCTGTTACGGCATTACATTCTGTTGAATATGTAAGTCTGGCTCGTAAGAACCGACTAATTAATAAAGTAGTTAAAACTAAATATATTTCAAAATTCTAGTTTCAAACTAGGTATTTGTGTCTAACAAGTAAGTAGTAACTGTAACAAATACTATGATTTTTTAAACGTCTTTTGAGAGACTGAACGAGCAAATAATATATCAATCGTTCATGCCAAATTGCTTAGTGCTACACAATACAACACATGTAATACGGTTAAATTCAAAACACACTGGTTAAAAATAGTATTTTGACTAAAGTGAGATAATTATAATTCCTTTAATTTAGGAATATATTATTTTATTTATTGAATGACATATAAACCTAAATACCTTTATCAAGGACTAGGGATTGTCACGAGATCTACGAAAAACTAATTAGCTTCACCATTATTGGCGGGAATTATGGGAAAATTAGATAATCAACAAACGATCAATCAACCCGTGACACAAGCTACGAGAATGAACCTAGCGACAATTACTCAGATAATAATCTATGTCATCACATAGGAAACGGTAGGCTGTACTCAGATATTGGTAAGAAATAAGTACATGTCATTCATAATTACCGTCCTCACAATGACCATTACACAATGTCACAAGGTGTAATGACACACGTGGGAAACAAGGGATCCTTGGCACACAATCTAATGATTGGCATTGTCCATTCCTTACTGTTTTGATTATACAATTTTAGGATACAGAAAGGGCAACGTTTTTGATGAAATAAAGATTGTCACCTTCTGACTTACGCCAGGCTTGTGTCACTCCCCCTGCATTATTACTTTGCGCGTGGCGACCACTCCGGAGTGGTAAATTCAGTAACTTGAATCGTATGTCTAGAGTAATAAGAATGAAGTTAGCTTGCTATGCACTTCTAGGTATCTAATCGAAAAGGTGCAGAGTTCTGACGCAAGCTAAATTAAACCTTATCGCTAACTACATTGAATAGATATTTTTTTTGCTAAGTACATGAAATGACACCTTTATATAGAAGACGGTAAAAAAATAAAACACATACTTCAAACCTGTCCATAAAAGTGTATTTATTTATTTAGGCTATTTAATATTCTAAAAAACTTTTAAAATTGGACTTTAAAGTAAATGTATGGTCTAATTGACACAATTGTTAATAGCTGCTAAAAGTTTAACAAGACTGTAAACCTAAATCAATTCTTGGTTGGCTTAAATAAATCCCGTCGACATAGATAAATCTAAGCTAAATATAAGCAGGCGAACTTGTTAAATTGTAGGTACTTTTATCTTCTATCAACTAAAATATTAATCTCAGGCATATTTAACCGGAGTTAATAATATTTTTCCAATATTCTAAGAAACATTTTAATAAAGTAGGTATTTCAATTAAAATAGATGAGATTAACTCAAACAATGAGACTCTAAGAACTTCCTAAATTCTCTAACAAAAATACAAAGATCCTATTACTTTTCATTACCAAAATTATCTTGTAACCTTCACATTGAGCGTTCGATTAGTAATTCGCCACGGCATTTGTGAACAAAAAAGCCAATGTTATTGTACAAGAAACGATAACCCTTCCTTCTCCGTCCAATTGAGTTATAATATTGTTTGTCATTGAATCTCCAAAGGCGACAAAAACTCCCTGGCCAATCTAGCGTCCGATGTTATGAATAATCACTTTAGCAAGTTCAATAAAGTTTGAGGTTGTCTCTTTGAATATTCTATATTGAATTGACCTCAAAACTATTTCTTGTGATCTTATTACGTAAATGCTAACAGTATTTAAGCTATAACTATTTATCCCTATGGGTGACTGGGAGAAAATACATTTAGCATTAAGTCGTTAAAAGTATATTTTCTACATAGACTATTTGCATTTAGGATCATTCTAGACTAACTCCTTTGGAACAATAAATTTTGATAATATTGCATTGAATAAGGAGGATGGTCCATTTGGAGGTGGAGGGCTGCAGAGGGGTAGGAAGACCGAGGAAGACGCGGATAGAATGTGTAAGGATAGCTATGAAGGAATGAGGGGCTAGTGCAAATATGGTAAATGACAGAAAGAAGTGGAAACAGTTGACATACAGAGCCGACCCCAAATAGTGAAATGGCGAGAAGGATGATGATTGCTTTGAATAAAATAGATAAATATGTAATTTCTAATGAAGTACAAATATTTATAAAGCAACTTGAAAATGCTTTGACTAAATATATTTACAGTAAAACAGATTTTTTAAATTTCAATCGTATATTTTCTTTTCCAGCCGCTCCCGTTGCCGTTAGCAAAGTAGCCTACACCACTTCTCACGGTCTTGGTGGCTACGGAGGTTACGGAGGCTACGGCTACAGCGGCCTTGGTGGATATGGAGGTTACTCCGGTCTGGGTGAGTCATGAATTTGACACGTCATTATGTATCAAAGTTATTTTTCTAAACTTTACTATACTACACCAGTTTTAAAGTAAATTCTGCCTATTAAATGAGGAGAGTCCAACAACTCAAATCAGATACTTTTTTCTAAACGTCAAATAAATATTTTCTACGGGATTCATATGAAATAAAAACTAATGACGTCATAGTTTCTTGGAGTCAAATAGCGCTCTTAACATCACTCATCATCATACCTACTTTGCAAAAGTAAATCTAAAATGACATAAAAAATAGATAGATGACAAGTAACATTATTTTGTAACTTATTAACACCTACCTAATACCTAAGTACCTAATAATTTGTTTTTGACCCAGGAAACTCTTGATTGGTTAAAATTAAAATCCCTACTAGAACCATTTAAGTTTACATTGCTTAGAAACATAAGTCTCCAAGCAATAAATATTCAAATATTTTTTAGAGACGTACCGTACATATAAATGTACGATACGTAGAGATCTCTAAAAAATATTTGAATAAACACCCCCGCGGTAGCTGGCTTATTGCTAAAATAAAATAATTCTATTAAGTAAGTAAGTCTTTTTCCTATACTTAGTTGCACGTACATAGCTGAGTGCCCTTCAAACCAAAACGTTTGAACGTGGGAACACAAAAAATTCTCATAGCGCCATAGTGTCTTGGACAATGTTAAGGATACAGGAAGTTAATTATTTTATGATTGCATTGTTTCTTATTGGCCGTAGAAAATTCGGTAATGATTAAATAAGTAAGTGTTAGGTGCTTTATTTCTTATAGAGTTTTTTGTTATAAGTAGCTTAGATTTTTAACATGCACACAAGCGGCTCTAAAGTTATGTGTAATTATATTATTTGAAGACGACAACTTTGTTATAAAATCAATAACGAAAATGACAACTTATTACTAATTGATCGTAGTATCCAGTATTAACTCCTTATTATTTCGGACCAAAAAATGTCCCACTGCTGGGCAAAGACCTCCCTTCGCTTCTTCTATACAGTTGTGCTCTGAGTTATTTTCATCCATTCGCTTTTAATCCAGTTATAAATATTAATTTTTGAGTTGAGCAATTTAAGTTTTACTGTATGCATTGTATGGACCCCATTTTACTATGACAATAGCATTACTGTCACACAACCCACATTTACATTTGAATATAATTATCTGGGATCTACATAGGAATTACAACCCGTCTGGCCAGCGTGGAGAGTGTAGGCCAAACCGTCTGGCAGCTCTCGTAGTACAGAGAGGATCATGCTCCTGCAGTGGAGACAAAAAGATCTGATGATGATGATAATCATCTGCATTCACAGAATACAGCGCACCCACCCAAAGGAAGGCGCTGGATGCAGAACGCTTTAGATCGGTCATATTGTAAATCCTGGGGATAGGCCTATGCCTAGCAGTGGACGTTATGCGGCTGAAGACGGCTTGGTTTATTCTTTATTTCTCTACATAATCATAAAATGATGATGATGATGATGATGAGAGCAACTTTAGAATCAAGCGAAATCAAACGCCAATATGTAATCAGCTAACCCTCTGATCTATTTGGATGGAACTAATTAATATCTTCAAATCCAGATCTAATAACCCCGACCAAGCCGTTCTTAGAATTGTATAAGATAATTTTCCTATCAGACCTCTTAATCTTATGCATAATTTTGTACTATTGTCTTGCCTTGTACAATTCCAATTATAATAAACACAATAGAGCTTTCTCAGATTTTAGGCCGTAATTTAAAATTCTTACGAATTTATTTGATGCTTAGTTGATATCTTATTAATCATAATTGGTAATCTTACTGACCATAAATTAAAATGTGTCATCAAAATAGTATTGTCATCATACGTATACAGTCATTATATTGTACGTGTAACCCTTTAAAGTGCTTTCATTTTAAGGGGACTATGGAATATAATAACATTTGCCCATTGTTCCAGTTTCAAAGTTTAGATTGACCATTAGTATTCTAATTGCTGATTTTCACACTGTTACGTTTTGGGTCTTTATAATGGCACGCCTATCGAAGGACGAACTCTATGCCTAAGTTAATTAGATTTCCACAAACTGTGTTACTAGTGTCAAAATAGACATTAACTTAAGAAAAATCTCAAGTTAATGTCAAGGGTTGCTAGCCGATTTGACTAGCAACCTTTGGCTCTGTGAATACTCTATGGTGAATTAAATGCTGATTCTATATACCTATACATTGCCTGTCTTGCGACGAACGGGCCAAATTGTATTATTATATCAGCACCTGATTTTCAGCAATGATTTCCCAGCCTTTGCGTGATATCATGTATTAATAATGTACATTTCACAGGCGGCTATGGTGGTCACGGTGGATACTACTCCGCCCCAGCTGTAAGCTACGCCAACCACATCGGCTACGGCGGAGCCTACGGCGGCTACGGACACGGGCTTGGCGGTTACGGCGGCTACGGCGGACTCGGCTACTACGGACACCATTAAGCTCAATACCTCTTGTACCCTCAAAATTGTGTTCATTTTTATAAATACTCAGTCCTAGGGTACTTTCCACTGCCATTTATCTACTTTCAAATCGGCAATTCTTTCAATGGTTGTGATATTGGATACCCTTATCTTAATTTTTATAGAGTATTTTATACAACAAATCTTATGCCCTGAGTCTATGTAAATATTTTTAAATATATAACTTAAATACATATTATCTTTTATTTGAAAATGTTACATATCTCCAATGAGTTTCTTACTCAACAGCTCTTTACCTATGCCCGATTGACAAGCACGTCGCCTAGGCAACAGTTTGTATATAGATTGTTATCTGTCAATAAAATAAATGATATGAATTACTTAACATAAAATGTATATTTAATAACTGGCGACGAGATGCCTACGGATAAAGAAAAATTCACGCGGGTACGTTCCTGCCTACGAGGAACCCTCACGAAAACAATCAATTATGTGAATTCACGAGAAAATTTTTCAAAAGAAGAGATTGACTCAAGATTAGAGTCTCTAAACAACACTATTACGAAATTCCAGGATATACAAGAAAAAATTGAGTTTGAAACTGACGAAGATCACCTACAACAAGAAATAGAATACAGGTACGATTTTGAGGAGTGTTACACGAATTTGAAAACGAAATTTATTACATTACAAAGAAATATGAGATCGGAATCACCACCAGTAACACACGTACCTAGCACAAGTGGAGTAAATTCCAGATTGGAACCTACAGTAAAAATAAATTTTCAACCTCTTCAAGACAAAGAATCATTTCAAAGTTTTTCAAAAAGACTCTCAACTTACCTTTTATTAAACAACATCAACGATCATAAAATGAAGATATACACGTTACTAAGTACCATTCCGCCAGAACTACATGAACGAGTCTACAATCTTTGTTCACCAGAAGATCCGTTAAACAAGTCATATGACGATCTTACTATGATTCTAGAAGAATACATCGACCCCAAACCCAGCATTTGGGCTTCACAACATACTTTTATATCACGAATACAGAAACAAAATGAAACTGTAGCAATATATGCCTCAGAACTAAAAAGACTAGCTACGAAATGTGAATTTAAATGTCAAAATTGCAGTAAAACCATATCAGAAAGCTTTTTAACACTTCAATTGATACGAGGATTAAAAGAAGATGACATTCGCACAAAAATATTGCAAGACCGAAAAACATTAAAATTTACTGAGTTAGTGACAATGGCTACGGCCATGGAGATGGGAAAGACTGACAACTTCAGAATTTCCAACGATATTCAACACACCCCTGATGCTATCAACAGAATCTCTACTTCATCTAATTACAACAGATTACCTCCAAAACAATATGCAGCAAAGCCACCAATCACTGTCAAAGACTTGAAAGGCAAATGCTTTAGATGTGGTAAAGCTGACCATCGATCCAACGAATGTGGAGCTCTAAAGGCAACTTGCAGAAAATGTCAAAAAGAAGGACATTTAGCCAGAGTCTGTTTACGCCGGACTAACACAACTAATATATTAGATGATTCCTCAAGTACAGTAAGTAATGATAGTACTGGTAACATTAACTTAATCAAGAGCGAACTATCTGATAAATATATGATTCCAATTAAAATAGAAGATGAACAAATAATGATGGAATTCGACACTGGAGCTACACTAACATCAATATCATTAAAACGGTTAAACAAAATGAATATTAAAAAGAAAATGTACAAGACTGACATGAAATTAAAAACATACACAGGCGAAATAATCAAACCTTGTGGAGTCGTATATGTTAAATGTCAGTACAAAAGTCAAACATTTCACGGAAAATTATACGTAATCGATAAAGACGTCGTATAATGAAGGAACTGAAAATAGAACTAGCAGATATACGTATGGTAGAAACTGATAAACAATATCCAGTCAAATTAGACCAACTTTTCGAAGAATTTGCATCAGTTTTCAAGTCTGGCTTAGGTAAGATTCCTAACCATAAGGGACATTTACACTTGAAAGAAAATTCACAACCCATTTTCATAAAACCACGCAAAATTCCTTATGCTTTGAAGCCAAAAGTAGATGAAGAGATTGAACGTTTATCTAATATCGGAGTTATTACTAAAGTAGATCATTCTGACTGGGGGACACCAATCGTACCCATTGTCAAACCAAACGGATCTATTCGACTATGCGCTGATTACAAAGTTACATTGAATAAAGTTATAAAAGACGAAAAATATCCAATACCTATAATTGAAGATATTTTTTCAGAAATGAACGGAGGTCAACTTTTCTGCACGTTAGATATCACACAAGCTTATCTAAATATGGAGATGGATAGTGAAAGTTCCATACTACAAACATTAAGCACACACAAAGGAACTTATAAAGTAAACAGATTAATGTTTGGAGTAAAAGTAGCACCAAATTTGTGGCAAAAATTTATGGATCAATTATTACAAGGAATTCAAGGTGTGAAATGTTTTTTTGATGACATAATTATTCAAGGATCTTCTGAAGAACAACTTTTCTACCGACTAAAAACAGTATTACAAAAATTAAAAGAAAGTAATCTCAGAGTGAATAAAGAAAAATGCAATTTCTTCAAACGAAGCATCAATTATCTTGGACACACTATAGATAAAGATGGCTTACACAAGAACCAAGATAAAGTTAAAGCTATTGTAAACACAGAACCACCCACAAACATTAATGAATTACGTACATTTCTCGGCATGGCAAACTATTATAACAAATTCATACCTAATTTAGCTACGATTACAAACCCATTGAATGAGTTGCTAAAAAAAAGAATAAAATACAAGTGGACCGATGATTGCCAGCTAAGCTTCAATAAAATAAAAAAAGAGATTTTAAGCGAAAGAATACTTACCTACTTTGATCCAAAAAAGCCTTTGGTGTTGGCCACTGACGCTTCACCATGTGGTTTAGGAGCTGTATTATCCCACAGATTACCAGACGGTACAGAAAGACCGATTGCTTTCGCTTCAAGAACACTCACCATTAGTGAAAAGAGGTACAGTCAAATTGATAAAGAAGCTACCGCAATTTTTTGGGGCCTGAAGAAATTTTTTCATTACTGTTACGGCCGAAAATTCACTCTAATCACTGATCACAAACCATTGACTTCAATCTTTCACCCTAAACAGACCTTGCCAGCATTAAGCACAATGCGATTATTTCATTACGCTCATTTTCTATCAGGATTCGATTACAACATTGAATATAGAGCATCTTCAAAACATTGCAACGCAGACTACTTATCTAGATTTCCAGTTGAACAAGTCAAAGAAAGGACTAATGACCAACACACATTATTCCAAATACAACAAATAAATAAATTAGAAATAAGCCCAGAAGTAATAGCTAGAGAAACAAAAAAGGATTCGGAATTAACCATATTATTAGAAGCATTAAAAGTTGGACGCTCACTGAAACTTTATGGATTCAATGACAATGAATTAACACTACAAGATGACTGTATTTTGAAAGGCACCAGAATATTCCTACCACAAAGTTTACGCTGCCGTGTTCTCGAAGAACTCCACGCAGGCCATCTTGGCATTCTAAAGATGAAACTACTTGCCCGCAGTTACGTTTACTGGAAAAATATTGACAGGGATATAGAAAATATTGTGAAATCCTGCAGATCATGCAGACTACAGCAAAATTCTCCTGCCAAAGCACCTATACACCATTGGAAAGACCCGAACGGTCCATGGCAGAGAATTCACGTAGATTTTGCGGGACCCATAATGGGCCATTACCTATTCATTGTCGTAGATGCCTTCACGAAATGGATTGAGATAATTCCGACTAAAACGATTTCGAGCTCGTGGTGTATAAACAAATTAAAAGAACTCTTCTGTACGTTTGGAATACCACATCTATTAGTTTCAGATAACGGCCGCCAATTCACTTCACAAGAATTCAAAGATTTTCTGATCAACTGGGGCTCAGTTCATAGAACGACTGCACCATATCACCCAGCTACAAATGGCCAGGCAGAACGGGCTGTACAGACCGTGAAAAGAGCTCTGCGAGCTATGGAGGGGGAGAGTGGCACTCTATTTGAAAAAATTATGACCATTTTGTGTCGTTTGAGACGCACACCAGGTCCTAATTGCCCATCTCCATATGAAATAATGTTTGGGCGAGACATTAGAACACGCCTTCATTCAATGTTAAAGCGACCACCTACACAATCAAACAGAAGACATGTAAATATAGAACAAACAGCATTCAGAGTATTTTCCCCCGGAGAGAGGATTCAAGCTAGAAGTTACAGCAGTCCAAAACGGAAGTGGGAATTTGCTACAGTAATTAGCCGTATTGGTCGGTTACACTATCAAGTCAGAACTGACAGTGGTGTAACATGGACTCGCCACTTGGACCAATTGTTAGCCGCATCCCAAATGTCTCAGCCATGAATAGGTGGGGAGGAATGTTACATATCTCCAATGAGTTTCTTACTCAACAGCTCTTTACCTATGCCCGATTGACAAGCACGTCGCCTAGGCAACAGTTTGTATATAGATTGTTATCTGTCAATAAAATAAATGATATGAATTACTTAACATAAAATGTATATTTAATAGAAAGTATACATTAAAAATTTTCACTGACGGAAGAAAGATAAAGAAATATCACTTATTTGGCGTTGCTTTTTTAATATTCTTTCCCTACCTACGTTTCAAAGGATAGGTATTTAGAATATTATGTAAAAGCAAGTTATTTTAAATTTAAGTAGCTGTAACTTGTAAGAGTTTTAATATAAGAAATAGATGATGATGCATTCCTACTGCACACCAAAACCCTATGAACAAATTTTTGATACGGTTGTTTGCATCCTTGTAGTGCTTCTTTAATAATAGCTTCAGAGTATTCGATAAAGAACATGAAGGACAGTATGCAACCTCTTCTGACACCTCTCTCTATAACGGGGGATTCTGCTTCATGTCTGTCCATAAATGTTGCTGTTTGGTTCCAGTAAAGATTTTTAATTATGCAGATATAGATTTGTTCATTTATTTATATATTTTTTTTTATTTATTTACTTATTTTTTATTTTATTTATTTGTTCATTTATTGATATTTATTTATTCATTTATATGTTCATTAATTTGTTCATTTATAAATTCATTCATCAATGTGGTATCTCAGTAATTACCAACTTTTGAATATTAACATCATAATATGAGAACTTCACAAAATCAGCTATAGGGCCACAAAGTACAGAAACAATTTTCTCCATCGTTGACTTTGTTTCATGAATTTGTCGCAGTAAATTTCCATGGATTCATCAAACAGCATCAACCTCGTAAATGGGAAAGAAATTTTATCAGAAAACCCATAACGCCATTAACATATACCCCTTGATATATGATCCAGCAGCGTAATATAAATTGAGCATATAGGCAGAGGCGCGCCCTGCGCTCTGACCTGATACGTTTTAGATTAGAGACGTCGCTTTTTAATTAAGAGGAAGGCTGGAAGGCTCATTTAATTATTTTTTTAAATAGTAATTACTTATTTAGTACGAAACATAATGGGTACAATTTCATTTTTAAAATTTATATTATGTTGTTTCTCCGGATATACTCTGTTTCTCTCTCTCTACATAGCTGGACTGCAAGCCTTTTTAGGCAAAGAATTGCTAATAAACACCAAGCTGAAAGGGCGGATTGGTGATCGTAGTAGATAATATAAAGTCTTTGCACAGAGGACGCCGGCGCCGCTGCCTGCCGGAGCTGCCGGAGAGAAAAGAGGACAAGAGGACCAGATACTTTTTTCTAATTGTCAAAATTGTCAAATGCGTGAAGACAAGCTTTATGGTATATATTTTAAATGATATCTACGTTCCCATTCAAACAATTTATTTCAAATAAGGGCAGCACTGACTCCGAAAAATTTATCTATCCCCTTAATAATAAGTCAATCAATACGAAATTCTGTTGTCTACATGACTAAACGTCTGTGAGCCATGAGATAGGATCCAGTTACCCATTCTTTTCGCTCGGGCATGAAATATTGCTTTCGTAAGCATTCACTAATGCAATAAATCATTATTAAACAATTGCACCTTTCGATATTTATCTGAGGTTTACGTATAATTAATGTGTTCAAAGTAAAACATTTTTTTTTATTTATATGCATTTTTCCGAACTTCATAATACTTAAATTGCGTTTGAAATACAGAAATATATTTCTATTTTCATCTTTGTATAGGGCCAGTTACTTTGCTAGAAGCAAAAATAATGCTTTTTTTAATTTATTTAATACTTCCTTTTATTATCATCCGCAGCCTTTATTCTTCCTGTGCTAGAAATAGACCTAAATACTTAATTACTTATATCGTTTCATTAAGTTAATTAATATTTATTACGTCATTATAATATCATCAATAAATAAATTATAATATAATATCAACATGTCACATCTGTATTTTTTTTATTTACTTGCCTTATGTACTCAAATCTTAATTCTTACGAGCTAACACAATACTCAAACTGTACTTCCCTCAGACCTAGATTCTAGGTCTGTGATACTTCCTTTGATGGTGTACCTATAACCATTACAGTATTTTTAAGTCAGTCACGTACTACATGAGTCGTAAACCAGATGTAAAAGTAGTGAAAAACTCATTCATAAATAAAAAGTTTTAACAGGATACGGTCCCGAGACGAGGTTTTACTACGCGGTTTTTTGATACATTTTACGAAATGAGTATTAGTTTTTCTTTTTTTTTCTTTAAAGTCTTTCTAACTACCAAATTACCAATACCTCAGGAGCCTACGTCCTGCTTTCTGGTTCATTCTTATCTGGTAAGTTCATTCTTGAAAGTTCATCATATATATCACAGCATATCATGCAGAATATGCGCATAGTATTACTTCAATTTAATAAGAACTCTAATAATTAGAACGGCATGTCATTCAGAAACACAAATTTTCTTACGTTCCCTTTTAAAATTACAACTTTCAACGAGAATCCCTTTTGCAAATTGTTAGAAATGGTTGGTACCTACTTGATAATATGTTTAAACTCTCAAAGCGTCCTCTTTGGAGGCAGTCGGTTAGATTCAACTTCGTATTACGAATGTGCGTATTCATCCTTGTATTTTTGAATTTACTGACCTTTTACAGAAATCCTTTCAGTATCTACTTTAGGGGGTATTTCAATGAGCGACTAATTTGACCTTTTGCCATTTAGATATTTGCGTTTTATTTGTTTCATTCGTAATGAGAGAGGTTTCTTAATTCGTCTACATAAGGACTTACCTATGTATGACAACCTAAATGTAAAGTTTATCGGTCCGGAAATTATCTAGTATATAAGTACTTAGTAGCATTCTTTATATATACCTAGTTACTATTAGATTTGTCTTTTATCTTCAGAAATTGTTTTACGTTTTCAATTTTACGATTTTAAATAAAATCAACGATATACCTGAAGTCTAAAAAAATTAAGTAAATATTAGAATGTATTATATTATAATTATATGAGGTTTTATATTCTTATTGATTATTGATTGTTTTTAAGAATAAGTTTTCTTTAGGCATGATTTATTTGTTAGTATGTTACCTGCTTAGATACTAAGGACTACTTACTTATAAAATATAGTTGTACATATACTTACTTTGAAGTCTGAAGCGTAAACAGTTTTAGCCTAAATTCTTCAAGCAAGCACGATAAAAATAACCTTTTTATTTCTCCAAAGTTCAAAAGTTTCCAACAAGTTCCCTCTTCGTGTCGTCACGAATCACGCACTCCAAGACTGTCTGGGGAATACGATTTTACTCCGTTGTCACACCTCGAAGCGCAAGGCAAGCGGCGCATTAACATAAATGAATGTGCAAAATAAGCGGCAGTCGAAGAAAAAATGTATTATTCACAAATGTAAGTCCCCAAGTTTAGGGTAAAACCGGGATAAATGGTGTGTGGCACTGGGACTTTCAAGCGCCTTTCAAAGTTGCTTCTTTTGATGTACCAGAACTTTTGCCGTTAATATTCTACTAGGCGTATGTTAATGTGGCATTTACCGTATGTGCCTTTGATACCTACAGAGAAGCTCAAGTATTGTTTGAGGGGTATGGAAATAATAAAACGTACGGCTTCCTTTAATTTACTTTAGTAATTAATCACGGAGGCTCCGTATTAATACCAGTAAAAGGATTATTGTAATCTAGTCTACTCATATTATAAGTATTTTAGATAGTGAACGTGGTTAGATGGCCCATCCTAACTGCTAAAAGGCACAAAAGCTAAAAATTAAGATAACATTTTTTATAACTCTTTAGTTTTACGTACCTACACTTCTGTGAACAGATGGAGTTTAAAGTAGAGTTTAGAACCTAAGGACCTACTAAGGTAGGTATATATTATCTACGTTCGTTAGATAGGTTATTAGAATAAAATGGTTTAAAATTCAATACAGATATGATTCTCTTATACTCGTACAGTTATAACAGCTATTTAGACTAATTTACAAAGCAATCATCAATGTAATCAAATCAATGCCTTGAAATCATTTACTTAGCAGGCCTAATTAGTATTAGTAGGTATTACAGTGGCTTATCTAATTGACAGGTAAACAGTTCTGCTTCCATGTTTATTTACCACTCACGGTCTATATTGTCAGTAGATGTTTACAAAATAAAGACACTTATGTGTCTATAGATTAATTAGATTGCTTACGAGTAAGTATTGACAGCGTTGGTACTCGTAATTGAAACCTGACTAGAATTAATCGTGGTATTATTTAATTAAATTATTAATCTTTTTCTGACTGCTTCCGTGGTCCAGCAATCAAGGCGGTTGCCTTGTGATCCGGAGGTTGTGGGTTCAAATCCTACTGGGAAGCATAAGTTTTGAAAAGTTTTTTTCCAGTCTGAGAAGGATAAAAATGTCGAAAAGACAGATAAAACTCTAAAATTTCATGAAGGTATGTACTTCATAACAATTAATATTTAAGTTATCGTCGAACACACGTAAAATAAATAAACACTGGATTTTAATATTTATTTATTCATGACATACACTTGAAATCATATAAAAGTACATAGGTGCTACTTATTTCTAAAGAAATTTCTTCCAGCTAACATAAGAGAGGAAATAAAAAGAAAAAGGTAGGTAATTGAAAAGGATTTCCTAAGTACCCTCAAATAAGTTTGCACGCGTCGCTTACCTTTGCGGTTGGTATTTTCTATTTGAAATAAAAAGCAAAAAGCGATTGATGTGTGCAATTTAGGAAGGTACATGTGGCGAATGTTGAACCCAATAAAATGCTAGCTGTCACAATGAGAGGAAAATACACGTCATTTTCAGAGGAAACAATTTGTCAATTGGAAAATTCAACATTGAAACGGACAAAAAGCTTGCTATCATATTTTCACGGCCCTCATATGCGGAAAACGTTTGGAAAACTAGCGAAAGCACGAGGGAAAGAAACAAAAGGGAATGCGATTAACATCGTTGAATGAAATGAAAAAGAAAACAGTGCTCCCGCATTTTGGTGAACAGGAGGTTTACACATAGCGGTTTTTGTAATTTTTGTTATCTATCTAAGGTATTTTAATGAAATACATTATTATAATATTATAATGTATTTAAAATTTAAGAAATAGGATAGGTACTTAATTTTTACTTTGTTGGCACTATACGAAATGTAAGACTCCACTACGTAATTTTGAAAATATATAAAACCAAGAAAGGCATAAAGTGCCCTTCTTTCACCGCTGAAAAGCTGCTAGGCGCTCTAATTAGAAACTAATGAGTATGGCAGTCTAACTAGAGAGATTTCGTTGCTCTATAAATTGTATACATATTTCCGTAGCTAGCTCTTCATCCAGAAGACCATTTATCGGTAGTAAGTACTACTTATATAATATCAGAAAACTGAAAACTGCTTGTGTGAACCGGCCACTACGCATGGTGCTGAAAAGTATCAAGACGAAATTTTCAATATCAGGAGCATTATTTATAATTTTATTCATACATCCTTATATTTGCGCACCTGCCTTGGCCATTTTTAACGCTTTTTATTTTTTTGGTAATTTAGTAAGAGAACTGACCGTGTGTGGTAAAAATCTTGTCTATTCTATTGAAACTGTGTTCGTGTGTGTAAGTGTCCAACACTTGTATTGACGACCTCCGTAGCGTAGTGGTCACCATGCTAGTCCGCGACCCAGAGATTCCGGGTTCGATCCCCGGCCAGGCGAATTTGAAAAATGGATTCCGAATATGCTATTAACTAACAATGACATTGAATTGAATTTTGACAAAAATGTCTCTTAAGGAGGTTATAGATAGAAGGCAGAGATGCCTTTAGGCAGCTCAAAATCTAACAATTATTTATTTGCTAGCTAACATACCTAGCTGTCAGCTAGTAACACATTCTACAAGGAAGAGCTCTATCTTGTTTTGGAGCGAAAAGACAAATACCTTATTATACCATACCCGGATTCGATACTAAAGTAAGTGATTATGTTTTCTATATTGAGCACTGTTTTAATAGATTCCATTGTAGTGTAAGTAAGTAAGGCCTTTGTCAATTTAGCTGTTTATTCATCATCATCATCATCATCAGGTCTTTTAGTCTCCACACAGAGCCATACTTGGCCAGAGAAGTAAGATGACTTGGACTACACTCCCCTCGCTGGCCAGACGGTTGGAGAGGTCTCATTGATGCTTATAAGCTTTGTTTAGCTTGTATTTCCTAAGTCGCCTTCTACGACATCCACGGTAGGACTTCGAGTGGCTCTATTCTACACGGTAACCACACGGTACTACTAATTGTTGCATCTAAATGAAAGTTTTTATCATTATTACCTATAATCAAACAAACAATCCTCAAATATCTAGGACATAGATATTTGAGGAATTGTTTGTTTGAATGTACTTGTATGTATATCTCACCGGTTTTACGACGAGAAGCATACCAGAGAAGTCGTGTAACTTTAAATTATAATAGAGTTCCAGCCATGATATGATAACAGAAATAAAAAAAACCACGCAAACACACAGACGAGTTGCGGCCACATTTTGCAGGCGTAGTAAAAACGGTATGAGATTTTTTAATTAAACATGTATACATTCCTAACACCAAATTGGATTTTGTTGGAAAATTGCTTTGCCTTTTCCTCTCTTTATTTGGTGTTGCTGAATAGCTTTTCATTGGCGAGGTTGAATACATCTGTTTTATGCAAACAACGTGAACTAAGTAATTATTTGTTTTTACGTAAGTATATATCTTCTGACTTTCATGTCGGCCTGGTAGAAAATAACAATCTTAGAATGTTCCATCTTCTCTTTACCTGAGGGTCATAAAAGACTGTAGAGTGATCAACGAACAATAGGCAATATTGGCAATAACACGTCACTATTTTAGTTGACAACCATCATCAAAGTGTCCTTTGCGTCTTATGACCCTGGGCTCTGTCTGACCCTTAAGGGATAAACTCTATTGTACGTATGTATTTGTGTCCTTACTTTCTTTAATGTTACAAGTTCGATCACTAACGTCTAAAGGCATTCGAAATAACTATCAATTTTATAAAATTTCTATGGAACCACCTCACAAGTATACCCTTAAAAAAGAAGAATTTTCCAAATCGGTCCAGGCGTACATAAAAAAAAGATTGCGACGAATTGCTAACCTTCTTCTTTTTTTGAAGAAGGTTAAAAAGGTAGCGTCATTGGTATACTCACCTGAGAGACAGCAAGCAATCTCTTACAGAAGTTACCGATGCAAAAGCCCTTGCTCGTAATTCGTACTTTTAAAATGCGGGACAAATAAAGTCGTTCAAATACAAATCTTTTCTGTTACAAAAGAACATAACAATTATCGAAGAATTATTGTCCTTGTTAAAAACGTGGGAATCACATTTTACATATCAAATTTATGTCTCTTTCGTGCCTCGTTCCTCGTCTTGAATTATTTATCTTAACACAACCATATCGTGTGACTGCCGGTTTATATGCCCGAAATGACAACCCCTTGCGATATTTAATATTGCTGGCTCCCTTCATTTTAACGAACGTTGTTTCTTGTTCTTTTGGTTTTAAAGAGTTTGTATTTGATGATTAAATGTACTCAATAAGGGTTAACCTAATTAATGTGAGCATCTTCATTTAGTCATACGTTTTCAGTTTCATGTGTGTGTGTTTAAAGCAACTTTACAAAAGGAGGAGGTTATCAATTTGAATTTGTCATGTTTTTTTAATGCATTTTCTTCGATTACTCGAAGACACGGATCGGTTTTGAAAATTCTTTTTAAAAGGGCGTACTTGCGAAAAGGTTCCAAAGAAATTTTATCGAAATCAGTTGTGTACTTTAGTGCTGAAGTCGGTTTGTAGTTTTGGTTATTATTAATAAATCACAAACAGCATTGATATTTTCATATTAAGTTATTTATTAATGAAAGTCAAGAGAGGAGGCCTATTTTCCGTTATATGTATTTCTTCACGATTATTTTCTATGGCGATTGCAAATCGGCTACTTATAGGTACTAGAGAAAATAATTAAAATTAAAACTAAAAAGTTCATACTTAGACAATGACAATTTTACGAGTATTTGCAGCTTGCAGCAGTGCAATAGCTTTTAAACTGTTAATGACATACAGCGTATCCCAAAAACACTTGTAGTATTTTTAATTAAATTTTCATACGACATTGTCGGGGGCTAAAAGGGTTCATACGGGGACAAGGGTGATAAATTGCCGGGCCACCTTTATTTAGTCACTAGTAAAATATAAGGGGTGTAGGAGTCTTACAGGCCAGGCGTATATTAGGGTCCTTTATTAACTGACGTGACAGAAAAGCTGGTCACCGATATTGAGCAAGAATTCGGGTGTTCGGTTGACCTATTTAAGAATGTGATTTTTTCTTGTGAATTGTGGATATATTATTAGAGTTATATAAAATAGCAAACATGAGCCAGAAGTTTGGTTGGAAGTTGATTAAAAAAAATAAGTTTTAAACTCTTTAAGCATCGTTATAAGACAACTTTTAATTTTTAGTACGAGCATGCCTTCACATCGCCTTATAAACATAATTATTTTCTTCCTTGTCACTAGATGGTGCTATGGCACAGAATTACTAAATGGGTAATAATTAAGACTATTATTTTAATAAAATAGTACTTTAATTCATTAAATCTTATACCTTTAAACGAGCAATTAAGAGCAATTATGAGCAATGTATATTTATTATTATATTTATTTATATGTTTATAAATTTCTGTGATCTCGAAAACGGCTCTAACGATTTCGCTGAAAATTGGTATATGGGGGTTTTCGGGGGTAAACAATCGATCTAGATTAGTCTTATGTTTGGGAAAACGCGTGTTTTCGAGTTTTCATGCGTTTTTCTTTCCACGCAGAATATGATCGCTAATTTCGTCGCACCGGCCGCCATCCATTTTGGCTCAGCGGTTTATGATGCGCACCGCTAGAAAGAGTGTTACGGGTTCGAATCCCACTCGGTGACTTACTTTTGTTTTTTTTTATGTTCAAATTTATGTATAATTTTTTTATTTTATATTTTTTCTAGACAAGTTTAAAAAAATGTAGTTATTGTTTACGATGTAACAGAGCAATGCTCGGTCGCCCAGGTACTATGACTTAAACGAAATGCAAACAATATTTTTAAAGCATATTCAGCACTTTCTTTATCAATTTTTTGCGTGTCGTGTGAACTGCTATCTCTGTATGCCTACCCGCAACTCCAGTTTTGCTTCCAATAGTTAGTATGGCTTTAGATATCAGTTACGTTAGTAATTATATTACCTTTGGTACGAGTAAACTTACCTGTATCAACTTATAACTTAACGAACAAAATGTTCAAAATTTGGGAACGTTTTTGGTAAATATGGGAAAAAATGCGAATCATTTTAACAGGCGATGCGGCTAGCAACCCGTCACTGTATTGATTGCTTTTCCATCTTCTCGCCCACCATGACGCTAAAAGTGGCTTTTGAGTCTTGCGGCCCTAGGCTCTCCATAGAGCCGCAAGACCCAAAATGCTCTGTCTGCCCCATTAGGGATAAAGACGTGATAGTATGTATGTATTTGGTAAATATTATCAAAGATTGTAAAGGAGACATGAACTTTTATACGCACTTGGAGTCTTAAATCTAAACGCTATTTTATTTAGTGTTATTTGTTTGATTCATTGACCTTTGTACTCGTCGTTTCAAAACTCTATGTCTAATTTTGCATTGCCAAAATATTTTTAGTGTTGAAGCTAAAACCAGACATACACATGTGAAGGGTGATCTCATAAATCTTTCTAACGAGGGTAAAAATATAGCATTGCGAAAACCGTGGATGCCGAAACACGACACATTCCATGGTCACCAATTTTATGAAAGCAAATAAAATAAAAACGCAGCGGGCAATGCGGTGGTAGTAAATTAAGGACTGCGTAGCTACGTACATGAAATTTGAATGACATATTTTGGTGTAACAACAAGCAGTTCCATCCTTACGTCCATCTGGGCAGGACACGGTGATACTCATCAAATACTGTACATCTTTTACATACCTGTAGTTCCACAATAAAGATATTTTGTATTTTTCTTTCCAGTTATACTTTCAGATATACAAAATAAAAAATATGGGTTCGCAAAAATAGAGGGGTTTATCTATGTAGTTTATACCAATAAACAGCTTAAAGCTAGTTGTTTATAGCGGCTAACTTAGATAAATTAAAGTGGCTCATCCTTTTTCATGTAAGTTCACAAAATGTTTTTGTAAATAAGCATTTTTTAAATCGTTTAACATATATTTTCTTTGAACTAAACAACATATCAACATCATCATCAGGTCTTTATAGTCTCCACTGCAGAAGAACGACCCTATCTGTACTACTAGAGCCATACTTGGCCAGAGCAGCCCAAGGATTTGGCCTACACTCTCCACACTGGCCAGACGTGTTGGAGAAGTCCTATTGATGTTTATTAGCTTTTTTTATAGCTTGTATTTCCTAAGTCGTCTTCTACGACATCCACGGAAAGACTTGGAGTGGTCCTATTCTACTCTTCCTTAAAACCACACGGCGAACTACATGTATTTAACAGTAACTGATGTCTGCGTCTTTGCCCGCTTGGTCGTTTTTTTGTAAATCCCACGAAGCTTCAAATTTTCCCGGAATAAAATGTAACCTATTTGTTAACCCAAATAATAAGCGATCTATATAGATGATACATTTCATTCCAATCCGTTTAGCTGTTGTAGCGGAGCAAACATCCATACATCCTTAAATCTTTCGCATTTATAACAATAATAATAGGTTAGCACCGTTCATAACATAGGTAAAAAAGAAACAGTAGCACTCCGGAAGTGCCTACAGAAGTGCAAATCTAGTGTTGATAACGGTTTCACAAGTTCAATGGTTTTTCCCATCTCAAAAAATATTCTTGCATGCCCAACGCGTTTTAAGAAGTTTTCGGGTTTAAGAAGTTTATTTCTCACAAAGAATTACATTTGCTTAACATTAGAAATTTTTCAATTTTAGTATTAGTAAGAACATAAAAGTGAGCATACAAATTTAAAAAATAAAAATATAGTGGCTAACTTATCTACTATCGATGTGGAAGAAGAGTATCGATAAGAAGATTTTACTTTAAAAAATCGATGGCGCCTTCATTTTAGGCTCTCTAACTTAGTTGTTGACCTTACAATAAAGCAAGGTAATTATTACTGGAGCCAGTAAAGCAGTGTGGAGACGAGATCCAGAACAAAGCTAATTTAGCGGTCGCCTGCATCCTTGTTATTTATTACGGCGCTATCGCAAGCTGCGATATTTGTAAGTGATACGCTGAAGCGAGTTACGCCACGTAGGTAGCATTCTTCGGAAAACACCACCACTATTAACTAATCTTAGATATCTTGTAATAAACATGAAATAAAAAATATAATTTAGTATAGGTTTATTTTATAGCTTAGTTTAGTTAGCTTGGTTTTATTTATCTTTATTCTTGTTCTTATTTCTTTTTCTCAATAATATGATGAATTGTTGTTTGTTTGTCTCGCTAAAACTCGAAAAGATCTGGGTTATTCATTTTGGTTTGGACTTCTAAAAAGTCCTTATGAGAAATATGCTACCTATTTTAATGAAATAATCTATTCTGTCTTATGCATTTATTTAGTTATTTAGTTTATAACGTAAAATAAAACTTTATCATTTTGTACTGATGAAGGTTAAAAAACCAATGTCGAATAAACCAGCTGCTTTTCGTCACATGCAGACTGGAAATTCCATTGAGGAAATTGGTGAAAAACTCGTAAAATCATATAAAATAGTGTCCATTTTGATTTTCACTTAAGGTACATCATCAGTGTAAGTGGCTTTTAACAAATGGCCTCTACAAGGAGATAATACTTAAACTATGGTTATGATTTGTCCCTACGCTTCCCAAAGCACCATTGCGAAAAGACCCGTGAATCCAAAGAAGGTCATTATGATACCAGTACATTTATTAATCTCCAAAACTGTTTACCGCCGCTCTGGAAGATGCCTTCAAGCTCCTGGAATGGGAAAGACTGGGGATTAACATTAATGGCGAGTATACTACTCACCTTCGATTTGCTGACGATATCGTTGTCATGGCAGAATCGATGGAGGACTTAAGTACGATGCTTGAAGACCTAAATCGAGTTTCTCAACAGGTAGGCCTAAAAATGAATATTGACAAGACGAAGGTCATGTCAAATAGACAAGGTACGCCTTCCCCTGTTTCAATTGATCCAGGCAGGAAGTTCCAGCTTCGAGGAAGAGGTCTTTCGACGAATTCGACTAGGTTGGGCAGCGTTCGGAAAATTGCGCAATGTTTTAACGTCTAGAATACCTCAGTGTCTCAAGACGAAAGTGTTTAATCAATGTGTGTTACCAGTGATGACTTATGGCTCTGAAACGTGGTCCCTTAATATGGGTCTCATAAGAAGGCTCAAGGTCGCTCAGCGGGCTATGGAGAGGACTATGCTCGGTGTTTCTCTACGTGATTGAACCAGAAATGAGGAGATCTGTAGAAGAACGAAGGTCACTGACATAGCCAAGCGAATTAGCTCATTAAAGTGGCAGTGGGCGGGGCAAGTAGCGCAAAGAACCGATGGCCGATGGGGCAGAAAGGTTCTCGAATGGCGGCCACGTACCGGCAAGCGCAGCGTAGGACACCCACCTGCTAGATGGTCAGACGACCTGCGCAATGTTGCAGGAAGGTGCGGCCGCTTCCAATCGGTCGTTTTGGAAATCCTTGGGGGAGGTCTATGTCCAGCAGTGGACTTCCTGTGGCTGATATGATGATGATGACATTTATTAATAGTATACAATGCACGATCAAAATCTTTTATAAATTGTACCATACTCGATTCCAACCTGGGCAAGCCATTTCATAGCCCGATAAAATGCAATATGCGCCTTGTCGCGAAAGCAAGAGGGCAACTCTCCCGTAATTATATTAGCTTTTTATTTATATTCAGGAAAATTATGTCATAAACTCATGCATGGTAAAGGAGACCTACTTTCCAATAAGAAAGCGGAAATAAGTATCGGGACGGGATTATTTGGATTTGGAATTTTGCACTCTTTGATAGCTCACTATTACCATATTTAGATGATGACCGTAAACTCACTCTCGCTTTTAGAATATCAAAACTCGGCAAACTCTTGACCGATTTGGCTTTATAGTAATACTCAAAAGTTAAAAGATTAAAGTTCGAAGTACTTACGTAATAAGAGGTTTAAAGAGATTTTGTCACTTTAGGCCGTCCGTTAGTATTTTCACATTAAAATAAACACTTTCTGAATAAAAGATTATTTGATCTGTTATCAGTCTTACGATACTTATTTTGACTCATATTTCGACGGCCCCTTCTGCCATCATGTTCGCTAGCCGACATGATGAGTCGAGTAGCAACCATGACTAATATAGTAATTGTGACTGCGAAACTCTAAAATCATAATATGCGATCTGTTTTAAAGAAAACCTTTCGTATACATCACACTAATTCTAATTATTACATATAAAGCTGGGAAAACAAACTTGATAGGACTGGGACTAGCTCTTTATTTCTTCATCGTCGATGTATCTTAATAATCTCGATGTAACTTTTAATGCAGAGTTTTTTTGTGAATAAATAATTATGACAAAACTAATAATTGGTACCATTTTTAAAATTAAAAAGAAACGGATACGCCCGGGAAAAATGGCAAGGACAGCACAAATAGCGTGAAAAATAAAACGACGAAATCAACTTGCGACTTCAGTTCGTAAAAAAACTTAAGAAGCAGTTTGCAAGTCTGACTTCTGAAAGTAAGTTTGTTTGTGCATAAAAATCCAGTCATGCTTGGCCTTTTTAAAATGCTGCGAGGTATAAATATCTTATGTAATATTTTAGTTATTAATAAAATTTTAAATTTTATAATAAGTAATTCTAGGACTAAATTAAAGCTGAAATCGATTGACTAATAAAGAAACATTTATCCTTTTTCCTTTTCATCAAGTATAATTAAATTTACTCAATGCTCTTTATAATAAAAAAAAAAAAACAATAAAACGAAAGCTTGTGAAAATGATCTATTTGTTAATTTATGAACAACAAAACGATATTTTGAATTTTGATTCCTCATTTAAGTACTATCATTTTGGTGCTGACTCTTTTAGTAGTAGTAGTAGTCAAAATACTCGTATAAGCCAATTTTCTGAAAAGAGGCTCTATCTTTATGCATCATAAAATTTGTGGACAGATGGAACAATTAAAATAGAGACAATATAAGCTACTTGCCTATAGTCCGTAAATAGGTAATCAATATTATGGCAGGTAACGTTTCTATTGCAGTATTTCTGCATCAGTCCATCCCAATCTCATCCCTTTCTGGCATTGCAATAGATTTGTTTCCTGCCAAAACTTATTTAAGAGAACGCCATCTAAAGGCATACCCATGAGTGGGTTTTGGCGGGAGCGCCACATAACATCAGCCCTTCCAAAAGGCCTCTGCGTGTTGAATTTGTATCCCCACGCAAGCCTTTTAAATGAGAGTAAAAAGACTCATGATTCTCAAAGGAGGAAATATGTAGTCAGTTATATCGTCGATGTATTGACACGTACCGACATAACGTATTTCGTATTACCAATCAACTGTAACTGTAACACAACAACAACAAAATGTTAACAAGTTCTGTAACTCTGTAACTAGATATTAATATATTAATATAACACATTGTCAACATGTCCAAACCATCAAATTGACAAATGATGCAACTGTAAGTGATTGACACGACAAATGTTAATATGACACGGGGACTGATTGACTGGCTCATCTAATACGCGATATCTGTTGCTGTTACGATTGAAGTTACTATAGTCTACGTTCAATTTAATTTATACTTATTAAATATAAACTAGTAGTGGGCATCTTTTTTTATTTTATTATTTCAAAGTACAATCAACAAATGGCGGACTTAATACGAATAGTATTTTCTCTCAGTCAACCATAGGGATAAACAGAAAATTATGCGGCACAAAAAAGCAATACAATACATTGGTATTGCCGCATTATTTTCTGTAATATTGTACAATGTAAGTATTGACATACATTGTAAAATATTACTATATTATATAAAATAACATTATATATGTACCTATTATATATAAATAATGAACTATCGTAATGCACAATCCATACAGATTGATTGTAAAATATATGTACTTACCTCTAGTACTAATATAAAAATATATTTACAATATATAAGATGGCACTTTCCGATGCACGGTAAATCTCAAAAGAAATTATAAGTACATAGAACCTACATTGTAATATAAAATATAAAGTTAAATGTAGCTAAAGGTAAATTTTTACTAGTGAGTAAATTAAAGTTAAGACTTTGAAGTTTTTTATTTTATAAAACTTAAGACTTCTAACTAGTATTCTATCACGTTTAATGCATTTTACGAGTATCATAAAAGCTTTTAAATTAAAAGCTCGATAGTCCGTTGGAAGTACACATTGATAGCACTTTCGGCTTGGTCCGCACATGGATGGGTGACCACAAGTAGCAAAGAAATTTCTCTAACTCCTCCGTGTTCGACCACGCTATCATCTTGGTATAACGTCATCAGGCTATATCAGATGCCTTTAGATAGATTGAAAAACCTTTACACACGAAAACCCAACTACTCTTTAATTGTTAAACAAACATGGCGACGTATAAAACTAGTAGTTCGCCACGAACTTAGACCTCGCGATTATATCTTCTACTACCAAGCAAAGCAAGCAAGCAATCCAATACACGACAATTGAACACAATTAACCGACTAAATAGGTAAATTAAACAAAACTTTAAACAAGCAAGACAACAAAAAGTCATACGATTAAGAAAAAATCAGGTCAATCTTGTAAACCTATGAAAAAATAACCATAGCGAGTTCTAAGAGTTTTAAAATTTTTGTTGGACATCTACCTACATAGTTATTGCTTTTTGTAAACTATATGGTATTGAATGTACGCAACAAATATTTGCAAATTTTCTTCTTTTCTTAAAAATAGTGGTCAAGACATTGGCCTTGTAACTCGGAAGTCGCAGGTTTAATTCCCACGCGAGACATGTATTTTTAAGAAAGTTGTTCAGTAACCTGGACTGAATTCAATATTTTGTAATAAAATTTTGTATTGTATATCCGTCACGGCTCAGTCAGCTAGACTTCGCGAGTCACCCTAAACCCGTTCAAGTATAACGTATAAAAAAGTTGTCCAGACAAAAAAGTTGTTCAATTAAAAAAAATGCGTTTTTATAATGTCAACAAAAAAGTCTAATGACATTTTTGAAAATATTTTGAAATGGCGGATATATGACAGTTTTAAAATTTTAAAACCCCATATTTCCGCCATTTTGAAAAATTTCGAAAAACTGGCTCGACAAAAAAATTCTATTTAGTTGCTGAGCCTGCTTACAAAATTTTATGAGAATCGGTTAAGAAATGCGACCTGTAGGCGAGAACAGCCAGACAGACAGACAGACAGACAGACAGACAGACAGACAGACGGACAAAAGAATTTTTGGCTAATCTCGAAACTGAGACGCTTCGCTCGCTCGGTCAATAAATATAAGGTCTAACAAAATATACTGAAACTATTTTTAGGGTAAATACAGTCCATGACACTGAACAACACTCCGCAAGGAACATGTATTGACATATATACAATGTCCTTTTTAATTAAGTACAAATATTTTAAGGGGTGGTTCAGTCCATTATTTTGAACTACTTTTCCCAATGAATGTTATCGTATTACGTAAAAAAAAATTAGGTTTTCATACAAATCGAAGTAGTCACGTGATATCATTACTATCGAAAATGAAATATTTTTTTTCGTATTTCGATATACATTTATTGGGAATAATTGTTCGAAATGATGGACTGAATCACCCCTTAAAATATTTGTACTTAATTAAAAAGGACATTGTATAATAATTTTTTATTTACCATACGTTGAACGATCAGCTGATGCGAGTTTTTAAGAAAAGCCAAAAATTATTTTTCATATTTCGACATATGTTTCTTGGGGACAGTTGTTCAGTATCAAGGACTGAATTCACCCTTAAAATAGTTTCAGTATATTTTGTTAGACCATAAATTCTCTACCCACCCACTTTCAACAACAAATGTCATGTCTATGTTCAAATAAAGCGGTAAATATTCCATAAAATTCCGATAAAGCCACATATTTACTCGCATAGTGGGCACTGAACGAGTTAGGCGAAAGGTCTACGGGTCACTTGCTTACTCGCTTAGATCTCAATTCGGATCGAGTGATATTTCGCATGTGTTGGTTGCGACACACTTAGCATACAAAGGTGCAAGCTGGCGGCACACCTATAGGAAACGCCATGTGTGAAGTACAGACAGCATTACATTCATGCACATATTCATTTATTTATCCTTCCATGCTGGTTTGGAAGAAAATATAAAATAAAGCAGCTTCTCTGCGCGCACTCGCCAATCGAGTTTTCATGTAGAAACATTGCGAATCATCTCAACGTGCACCATAACGGTAAAAGTGACCTTTTGGGTTTTGCGGCCCTGGGCTCTGGTTGCTTAAAGCCGCCTAACCAGGACAGAAATAATTAACAGAATTAAAGGCTTCTCTTGCTTTCTGAAAAACAGAGAAGCTCACAGTAAACTTAATTTCAGAAATACTACGCACAAAGTTTAGCGTCCCCAATGTATATATGTAATAGGTCTCTGAGATAAATCAGATATAAAAGGTCTAACAAAATATACTATAACTATTTTAAGGGCTGATTCAGTCCATGATACTGAACTGTCCCCAAGGAACACGTATCAAAATATGAAAAGTATATTTTGGCCTCCATACAAGTTGACCGATAACCTGATCCGAGTTTGTATGGAAAGCGAAAAATTATTTTTCATATTTCGACATATTTTTCTTGGGGAAAGTTGTTAACTATCACGGATTTAATATACTCTTATCGTTTAAGTACTTACTATTAGACCTTATATATTTAAATTGCTAACCCTACTCATTAAACGTACTTATTACACACGTTACATATACCAAGGTGCAACGCTGGTAATATCTAAGTAGACCCTTCAAACTGCAAGATTGATAACCTCTACATATCCTTATCTCTCCATTTCGCAATACAGTTGCAACGCATAACCGGACACTTGTATTAAGATGCTGATTTTATATACGTCACCTCTTTTTAACCCGACCAAAAAGAGGGCGTGTTATACGTTTGACGCTGTCTGTTTGTCTGTCCGTGGGTCGAACCGATGGATGTGGTGGTTGTCTAGCTAGTTCTTATAAAAATCGGTTTCGCTTGAAAGTCGGTAGTTTTCCTTTCAAATAAAAGATGGCGTTTCGTTAGCAATACGGATTACATTCTACTATTTAATTCCTCCGCCCATCACTAGATGACATTTACACATGAAACTATTTAAAAGTTGTTTTTTTTTTCTTAATTTGCCTGTCAAATAAGTTTGTATCATATTGATTTGGATTGAAATATAACAAAAAATATACTTAAAACAACATCTATTATGAGACATGAGTCGGCAGATATTATGAAGCAATCCATTAATTCATGCTTAAAATTTCCGTCAAAATTTATGTAAATAAATATATTTAAATACACACACATTAAAATGGTACAGATAAGAGTAGCAAACTGCAACTAAGCAAGTGTATGAAATATTACCATAGGTACTTATGTTTTTTTTTAACCACCATCTTTTTTAAAAGTTGTGTTTTTAACAAGTATTATAGTTTCAAGGGTTTTAAGCTTAATAACAAATGTACGTGGTGATTCCAGAGATAAGATGTGGATCCATGCGGAAGGAACAATATCTATTTTGCCTACATACTCTTAACCACATCATAAAATACGTCCACAGGCGTGTCCCTCACCTAAAAATAAATATATAATCTATGGCCAGTTTAACCAAGCCATACTCTAAAGTGTGGGCATCGTGAATCGATAATTGGGTTTACGCCCGAATAGCTTTTACGAAGGCCGCGGTCAGGCCAAAATGGAGAGAGGCATACTACCCATTGTTTTAATGCGGATCAGACACTAATACTGCGTGACTAGACACAATGGCAAAATGAAATCTATATGTATAATTTTTCAAAACTAAAAACCGACTTCACCCTAAACTACACAACCCATATTGATAAAATTTCTAAGGGACAATCTTGAAAGAATATCGTTTCATTAAAAAAAAAATCGGTCCCTCCGTCTTTAAATAATCGGTGAACAAGTGAACATACATAAAATAATAATAATAAAAGATTGCGACGAATTACGTTCTCCTTTATTGTAAGTCGGTTAGACAAAAAGAAAAGCCTGTTTATTTTTACTAATGGATTTTATTTTTTGAACTAGGAAACGGGTTTTGTTGTGATTAAAGAATTTGTCAGAAGCAGCAACGTATACGGCATCTAATGAAGTGAGAAGCGACACTATTGGTATACTTACTTGTGGTACTAAGTTTACTAAGCATATGTCGTAGCCATCCAACTGGATATTCCTAGCCTAGCCTTGATATTCAGACCAGGCATCCAATTAGATGCCTAGGCCGATAGTTAATTGAACTAGAATCACTCAACGTTTTACGACTTGGCGTATTGAACTTGCCACCCATAGGCCCAAAATACTCTGACTTCCCCACTAGGAACAAGGAGGTGATAAGTATGTACGTATCTATTCAGTGTGTTATACAGCCAGAAGGAGGTGTGATAAACTTTTTATCGAACGTCAAGTGGTGAAATATACAAATTGTGTAAACAACGGGTCTAGCTGTATATGTCATGGCAATTTTGATCTAAATTACACTGATTTTGTGGACGTGCAACAAATTAAATAAAATACAGGTGTGACTACAAAATATCGCATAAAATATAACATTTAATATCACCTACATTCTATAGCATCAGCATTTAAATTATTTATATTGACATCACTGGCATCTAACTCACCTATACCTGCACTTACTACAGTAATATCCATTAGAAATATTAGTACTAGTCTTTTTCATTTCATACGCTTAATTTTTGTATTTAATCCGATTTACTTTAATGAAAACCAACGACGGAATGTCAACGGAAGAATATTCTTTCAGAAACAATAATGACTAGTGGAAAGAGTAAAATTATAATACTTATTTCCCTAGCCACTTTAATTTTCTTAGCCACAAATAAATCTCCTATTGATATTTAATTTAAAAAAAAATGTGCTATTTATTTCATCTTTTTAACCGTCTTAAAAAAAGAGGTTAGTTTTTAATTAGTAGTTTCTAATTAGTCAAAATCTTTTTTTAAAAAATGTAAGTACCTATGTTTGTTTACCTATCACTCAAAAACGCCCAAGACCAAATGGGATTTCTTTTAAAAAGACTTCTTAAGTGGTCTTATCGAAATTTTATTTTAATTGGTTGATGAAAATAGGGATTCAATTTTATATATATAGATAGATTAGAGATATCTTATTTGTACAAAAAGCTCACAATGTATGTGTTTTTAACATTAGACACTCAGAAACTTTGTGTCGTTTTAAACCTACAAGTTGTTTACTGTGTCGTAACCCAAGTAACATTTCTGCTCTCTCGATATTTGGCATTTTGTGAACGTTGCCTCGTTCATCGTGTTTAGGTTACACAGCATGTGTCATGCGGCTATTTCAAAACCGCAAGATTGTCAGGTCAGAGAATTCGGGGAATTTGGCCGCACGTAAATTCGCTTTAAAAACTCGTCCTGTACTTAATGGCTAAAATATTTTACGACCCGGGGGTAAAATATTCTGCGTGTGTGTAAAGGACAGAGTGAACTATCACCTTTAACTTGACAAAACTAATGTGTAATCGACCATAAGAATACCTGGAATAGATTGATGTGCGATAAGACCGTCTATTGTACGCATTTGACTCCAAATATAAAGACAATTTACATGGTGATTTTTTTAAATTGGTTTTAAGCCGTAGGTCACTTCATAGGCATCATTAGTAAGACCTAATAAGCTAGTCAAAATAAAAATTCAGAATAAAAAATGTTGTCGAAAACTCGAAAGTAAAATTGTGAGATCAATTATTAGTCCCGCCTCCATATACCGCCCGCCGGACGGCCGGGGTCATCGACATTACGCAGCTGTTTTGGCCGGCGTAACTATGTGATCTCGATCGAAAATTATTTACGCAACTTTTTTATCATAAGACATACAGAAATTTGGACTACGTGTATAGATAGAGGAATTTATTTTATTTACCATACGACTTTTTTTTGAACCAATTTAAAGTCAGCGTGTATAATTTAAAAAACACTGAAAATATTTTAGGGGTGAATTCAGTCCCTAATTTTGAACAATTTTCCCCAAAAAACATAATTTTTGAAAAATGATTATTGGCTTTCCATACAAACTTGGATCAGCTGATCGGTCAACTTGTATGGGAGGCCAAAAATTACTTTTCATATTTGTATACGTGTTTCTTGAGGAAAGTTTTTCAACATCATGGACTGCATTCACCCTTTACATAGTTTCAGTATATTTTGTTAGATCTTATATAAGCAGGTATCTTTTTGTTGAACTGTGTGTTATAAAGTTGCAACTAAATTAATAAATTTTAATCCAGGCTGACCGAATAACTTTATAAGAATATGCGAGCGGATTTCAATTATAATAAGTACCTATTTATTACATACGGCTGGTAAATGTGTGAATTATTAAACATATCTGACAAATAAAACAACGTCAAATATTTCCTGAACATAATAAGAAAGACCTGTTTTCATAATTTATAATTTGTAGTCTTTTTATTGTATCAATGTATGTGTCTTTTGCTTTTCCGATATTAAAAAACGTAAAACAAATTTGGTATCCAAAAAATCTGGCAGTTATTTGAAATAGCTGGGAGTGTGAAGCTGACATAGTGGATAGCGTGCGAATCTAAATCGACACAGCAGGAGTGCGGAGTAAATTTTCTATTTTTCTACAGATAGTGTAGCGATGAAAATATTTCTATCAAATTGGAAAAGGTTTTCCGCAAAATTTCTATGATGACGAAATGAAAATAAAAATGTTAGACATCAAAGAGTATGTTTAGTGAACTTATAAGAAAGACAAGTTAGTTAGAGGATCACTTCCATGCTGGTCTGGGAAAAAAAAAAAAAAAACTTGCACCAGCTTTTTTTTGTTTCCGCACAGATCGCAGAAGCCGATTGAAGGACTGGGCGTAAATGCGAATCATTATAGCAGGCGGTGCGGCTAACAACCCATCACTATTTGAATCCTTTTTCCACCTTTTTGCCTACCATCATGCTAAAAGTGGCCTTGAGTCTTGCGGACCTGGGCACTGTCTGCTTAGAGCCGCAAGACCCCAAATACTCTGATTGCCCCGTTAGGGATAAAGACATGATAGTATGTATGTATAGTATGTATGTATGGAAGATATAAAGTATTTTTGCTATATTTTTTGTACATTGATACTAATTGATTACTATTCCATGATGGCCTTTTATAATTAAACATTTTTAGGCACTATAAGTTTATATTTTGAGGTTTTGCAAAACAGTTATGATTATTTTTATCCTAATAATAAGTTATTGGTTGCTGTTAATCTGTATTATAACTAAACAACATAAAGTAAGTATACAATTTAATTTCGTTCCTCATTGTAAATAAGCATGTATTTTTTATCAATATTATCTTACGTGCGACTTCAATAGGCTTCGGGAGAAATACAAGAGGGAAAATATTTTCTCGGCGGGAAAACAAACAAAATGGAAATGAAATTACCCGTATTTTTTACGTTTAGTATCCAGCCAGTTTAAATGGGCCGTTCGGAGTCTTATCTTCATTCGATTGATTTTACTGTAAAAGATTTTTTTCGATGTAAAACTAATTCAGTTCTAGTATAAGTATATTTTTTTTATTAAGTTTAGTAGCATATATTCTTTATGGGACTTGTATCATCATAATTATCAGATTTTTTTTTATCTTTGTTTGACATGATATCATGCAAATGTTTGTTAGAGTCCAGTGTCCCTCTATCTGCTAAACGGTTATATAGTATAGATACGTGAAAAAAATCACAGCTGCAATATATTACAACGAGTTATAGACGATTAACTTATAAAATGAACTCGGAAAAGGAAAATTTCATACAAATTTAATAGAGAATTCGTTTTTAGACGTTTTTAGTGGCATGAACTCAAAATTGGCATTCGCAACTACGGAACCCTACACTGTGCGTGGTTTACGCACTTGACCAATTATTAATCATAGGATTACAATTAAACAATAATAACATATTCCTAACGTGACACTAGTTATATTAATTAGTGGCGAATAGTATACTAGAGTTTATTTTTAGACTTTTAACCAGATGTTAGATCGATTTCCGATCATCAAGGTCTTCAATTCGCAAACTCCGTCGTAAAACAAGGCAAACGCGGGAATATTCGGTCGGTTAGAGGCTACCGTTATAATTTTATGGGCGATAAGCCCTCCGTAGAGTGTTTTACGAGCCAACTTGGAATGCCCACATATGGGACCGAACTACGAACATTGCCCAATTAAACGGAATTAAACTGCGACTTTTTATTGCTTTCGGACGCGGTGCGGAAATACGATTGTAACATGTATTGTATGCCATTAACATTTAAATTTATGACTTTATTTTGCAGACTAGCTTTATATCATGATTATTCAGGTGTATGTACACAAAAATCTCTCAGAAAAACGCTCAGGTCAATAGTGGAAACGCATCTTAATAAGTTGAGGGATTTGTCGAATAAAATATAGGCTAAACATAAACATAGGTATAAAAATTTTAAAATTATATCTAAATCAGGTCAGTCCTTTAAAATTTAGAAGACAAAAAAGAGAGACAAACTATGGAAGAATAAGTTATTACCATCGCGACAGACGGCCCCAATAAATGTACGTAAAATAACTATCGCATGACGCAAGGTCAACTGTTGGCCAGTACCCGCAATGTTGCAAGGTCATACAGCAGCCCCTGATTGGCCCAGCCATGCCGTGAAGTAACAACAATAAAGGTAATGGCAGAAAATCAGATGTAGGTGGTCGAAGTACCGCCTCATCATCATCATCATTACGTCCTCTGCAAGTAGCACAGAGGTGTCTCTCTCTCTCTCTCTCTCTCTCCCAAGGATATCCAAAATGACCGATCTAGAGCTGCTGGCATCCATCCACAAAGGGGTCAGACGACCTGACCAAGGTCGCTAGATGGAAAGCAACGCTTACTTGAATATATTTTTAATAGAGGCATTTTGTGTAGTTGATTTTGCTTCCATTATACGAAACAAAACCCTTTATTGCACAAAATACATAAATACAAGATATAATTATCTTAAAAACTAGGAAATGCGCAAAAGGCAGCCTTATCACTTAGCGATTTCACATTTTTTTTGTCCAATCTTTTCTTCTTCTTCTTAAGATGCCTCTCCAGTATAGGTTGGCAATCAGCTTGCTGTAGTCCTATTTGTTCTTAGCTCGACGGAATAGCTCACACTCGCTATCCCGGTCCGATGTTTCGTAGACATTCTTTCTCCTTCCAACCCTGCTATTTGCTGGTGCGTCTTAAACACGTGACCTTACGATACCAAATATGTCATGGTATCACAGTAAAGCGTTGCTCGTAAGAATCTTATTAACAAACATGTAAGTTTTTCTAGAAACTTGTTAAAGTTAGACATCTCATGAAGCAGGATAGCTGCACTGCAATGTAACGTTACATTATACTAATGTTGTACAAAATTACATTTTAATGCAACACGTGTAATAAGGAAAACGGGTGTAGCCATCATTTCTACGTCCTCGTAATAACCATACAAGTTGTGTTGCAAGAGAGTAAGTATACTAGGCAGAGAGTGAGAGAGAGCTTTTGCAACCATGATGGAAATTTTTGTTTAATTTTGCCGCTACCTCTGGCATAAAATATGAGGTCGCATGTGAACAAGGTAATATAACGAACAGGCGGCTTCCAAAAAAAAGCTACAGCTAAATAGCATAAAACAGAAATCAATAGCAGATTCTAACGACATTGCGCGTTTAAAATGTTAGACAACCCCACGGGAATTCTATTTTTTCCAAAATATACTATGTATTAATATAGGTTATAATAAGCTATCTTCAAAGTATATTCTAATCTGTTTAGCTGTTTTGGCGTAAAAGTGGAACAAACATCTACACATCCATACACCTTTACAAACTTTCGCATTTATAATATTAATAGTGAGATACTTATGTATATAAAACTTTTCGTAGGTAGTTTAGGTTTTAGGTTGTGTGTACTGTACACATTTACTTAAATTATATATTTACTTAGTATTTTATTTCTAGACTCCTGACCAAAGTACCTTATCTTGTCTTGTAGACCACCGCTTTTTCGTAGAAAAATTATCTAGAAAGTTTAAGTTTGTAGTTCGTTCCTTTGCAAGGGATCATAACTCATGTGCCAGTACTTTTTAACATCAAGCCTGTACTTTGTCATACATACGTTTAAAGAGAAATTACATTTTGCTGGCGTCATTTGTGGAACTAATAGCACCGCTCCAGGACTCGTGTAGGTTTTTAAATTATATAAAGAAACTAGGTTTTTCCGAGTAATAGTTTGATGTAGATAGGTAATCAAGATTAAGCATAAGATAAGTAGGTAGCTACATATAAATTGCCTAGTTTGATTTTTTCGATAACCTATTCTGCGCCACTGCTTAACACTATAATTATTAGATTTATTAATAATACAAAACGTTTTTTTTTTTTCTTTTTAAGAAGTTCTTAAATACGAATAGGTATCCAATACTTACGCATACAAAAATACATCGCGTAAACATTATTCCGTATGATTTCTTCTGATCCAAGCGGGAAAATTAGGTAAGCGCGTGCCGAACAACAAACCAACTAAATACGTATATAATTATATCATAAAAATTTTGTTTAAAAAGACAGCTATGTCGAAGATAAGATGTTGTATTATAATTGATATATCTCTTTCTAAGGCTGAGTAGACGAACTACTTTCAAAGTCTTTAAGTGGCTTTTATTTTGAAATTTGGAAGTGCGTCTCCAAAAAACTGTTTTTCCATCGATCGATCACGACCATAATCAATTTCCTTCATCTTAATACGATCTCGGTCGCCTCCTGTCAAGTGCTGCTTCAGAGCCCGACCGCTACTATAATTTAATTTTGTATGGAGACATCACAGCTATATAATTTTAGCTTAGCCGTACATTTAATATAAAATTAGAATATATACATTACAACTAGATATTGCTAGATTAGATAAGCTTTTTTGATTAGAAAGCTATTATTTTAAAAACTAAGTTTAGTTGTGGTTTCCGGTGGAGTAGAATAGGGCCACTCCAAGTCCTCCCGTGGATGTCGTAGAAGGCGACTTAGGAAATACAACTAAACAAACATAAATGAGACCTCTCCGACCCATCTGAGCCAGCGAGGAGAGTGTAGGCCAAGTCCTCTGGCTGCTCTGGCCAAGTATGGTCTGGTAAGTAGGCTCTGGTAGTACAGAGAGCGTCGTGCTCCTGCAGTGGAGACAAAAAGACGTATAAGTATTTTATCACATAGTCCAAAGTAAAGTATCAAGTCTACTCAGTTGTGATTGCCAGTTACCCCGATTAGCACAGATCAAGATCAAAACACAATTAATCTACATTACAAGTCGGCCAATTAACAGATCAATTTTGATTGACATCATGTCTCTCGACTACACTATCGGAGATCATCTCTAATTACATAATCTTAAATTGCATTTCTGTGTCATTTTTAGGGTCCCGTACCCAAAGGGTAGAAACGGTCTGTCCGTCCGTCTGTCTGTCGGTCACCAAGGCCATGTTTAATAAAGATTACAAATTGTAAATTGTAATTGTATTTTACAAGTTACAATTCTACAAGTTTCTGTTTAATAAAGATTACGACTTACAAATTTACAATGGTGAAAAATCTACAAAATTGTGAAATTGTACCTACAATTTTACATCATCATTTCAGCCGCATAACGTCCACTGCTGGACATAGGCCTCCCCCAAAGATTTCCAAAATGACCGATCAAGAGCGGCCTGCATCCAGCGCTTTCCAGCGACCCTGGTCAGGTCATCTGACCACCTTGTAGGTGGGTGCCCTACGCTTCGCTTGCCAGTACGCGGTCGCCATTCAAGAACCTTTTTGCCCCATCGGCCATCGGTTCGTCGCGCTACAATTTTACATATTTCTGTTTAATAAAAATTTTCTCTTTACAGGCGACAATTTACATATTTGTAGAAAAAACAAGTTTACATATTTTAATTAATAATTCCGACAGGTTGACCCATCGTGTGTCAGAACTTTACAATTGAATGGGGATTAAAATGTAATAGGAAGAATTTGGCCATAACATCTTTATCTTATACCCAGTATAGCAGTAACTATTATGAACAATTCAATAATCTACTAACGATGGTTATTTTTCTAAAGTTTTGCCATGTTGTGTCACGTAGGTATTTCCTGTCTTTTTTGTAGATGCTCAAAGATTTTAACTGTTCCGTTATGTCTTTCCATTTTTTTTATTTTAATATCGTGAGTTAGTTTTCACTTAACCGACCGAATTAAGTATCTTTATTCTCGTATAGTAGAGACAAATTCGTGATTTTGTTATTGTCTCCATTCCTTTCATTATGAATCAAACAAATAGGAAACCAAACGGTAAAAAAAATATATTTTGTAAATCTACCCTTGTTCACTTCTTAATTTGAACAAAAAAATTACATTTTATTTAAGTTGTAACAACTACAAATTTGTACATACAATATTTCATCGAAATCTACAGGCGTTTTGGCACTTGTAAATATTTATTAAACAGCATTTGTAATTACAATATTTGTAAAGTTTTCATTTGTAACTTTCGTACATAAATTGTTTTATTAAACAGCACTTATCGTAAAATTTTACAAATTTGTCACTTATTTACAATATTGTCGAATTGTAATCTATATTAAACAGAGCCGGTCGTATCTCGTGAACTGTGATAGCTAGACAGTTAAAATTTTCACAGATGATGTATTTATTTTGCCGCTATAATAATAAGTACTAAAAAAATATATTAAATATTTAAATGGGGCTTATATACAACAAACGTGATTTTTATACATAATGGTACGGAACCCTTCGGGCGCGATTACGATCCACACTTGGCCGGTTATTGTTAAGATTTTAGATAATGTGATTTGGTTCTGTTTTTATCTGCAGAAATATAATTTCGAATTTTGGATTTCGTAACTTAATATTAGCTGTTAGTGAGTAGTAGTACCTAAAAAGGAAAAAAAAAGATTTTTAAATCTTACATGCGATCGAAATGGTTACTCTAATTAAGTACTATTTTGACTATTTAAAAAACCATAACTACAGTTATATTAATATAATGAGGACAATCTATAAAAAAAAGTAAAAAATCAATCTAGCTAGACCTCTTTTTGTTGATATTCTTATCGAGTGAGGCTCGGTCGCCCAGGTTCTGTTAATGGCAAAACAAGGCAGTACAAGTTACGACCTAGAGATAAATTCTATTCGCATTCTGGTAAGACTAATTTTAAGCCCATTCAGACGATGCAAGTTTCTTTCCTGTTGCATGCCATTTTATGGAAGCAATAAATAACATTTTATTTAGACCATGCAAGTCATCAATTGCTTTAATAAAATGGCATGCAACAGGAAAGAAACTTGCATCGTCTAAATAGTAATCTGAACTTCGTTCTAACCAAGTTGGCTCACTCTTTTTCTACAAATTACGTGCGCCGCTTACCCGTCAATCTCCTCAAAGAGAATTGATTTAGCAAACGGAGCGAATATAAATAGGTTAAAGCTATATGTAATTCACAGTACGCATCGCTTTATCGGAAGCAAAAAGTTCAATATTGGGTTGAACACTTCAATCATACTAGCGTTCATTCTATGAATATTTTTGCGTAACATATGATGTAGGAGAAAAATAACATACGATATGGTTCGCTCAGCCACACAATTTAAAACGGGGAAGAATAAAAAAGCTGGTTTCCAAAAGGTATAGTATCCTATATTTTTCGGACGAATCATGAATTTTGATAACGGAATAAAGGGAAATAGAATAGAGAGTAAGAACTATTTTTTTGTAGTAACCACTTTTGTGTTTTACTCGTACTTGAGAGGCACTCTTTGCAAGACTTGATCAGTGTATGTGCTATCGGCGAAAATTTGAGCTTTTCAGTTTTTTTTATTGTGTATTGTAGTGTATTACATGTGTATTCACAACACTTATATTAACGAAAAAACACTACACACATACAGGTAAACTATCTTAATAAATAACGTAATATATAATGGAACCTCCTAACTTTATTCAAGAAAAGAACTATTAATACAGTTCTATAAGTGTCAAAAAATGCGAGTGGCAGCGGTTACGATGCAAGCTTTAGCGAGCATCGTAAGGAAACGCCTTCGAGCATTTTTTGACGTACACAACGCACACTGTTCCAAAAACCCTTCGGACCTGACATTTTGAACTAAGCTCAGAATGTGACGCGTTTCGTTATTCTAAACGATAAGCAAAAACTCCCGTGTGGCAATTCCTTATAGTTTTGGAGAAAACTTAAACTAAAGTTGTTCGATTTTTTTAACTTAGAAAGTAAAATATATTTTTTTCTACCAGAACAATTACTGTATTTGCCCAAATTTTCACATCAATTTATTGAGCGTTTAAAACCGTATTTTATCATCGCTACCCCTAGTCGAAAATGTAAGCCTAAAGCGAAATAATAATATTTTTCAATAAAACGGTTTTATTTTAATATCTATTATAAAACGAGCTATTAGCACCCAAATATCTATTTAAAATGTAGGGAATTAGGCTGTTTATCTTTGTATAAAAAAGCAGCTGCTAATTCCGTGGGATCTCGGAGAAATTCGATTCTAAATATTTCCTGACTCCGAACCCCTGAAACTTAGAAATAGCAAAATTTCATATACGCATTTGCTATGAACTTTTAAAGAAAGAAAGAAAAGTTTTATACAAGTATTTAAAGCGGGTAACAATGGACCCAAGGATATTCCTGCAGTAAAGCTAGCAGGTAATACTCTTACGGTTGTGGATAGGTTCAAGTATCTAGGGCACATGCTCACGGACGACCTAGGGGATGACCTGGACATAGAGAGGGAGCGCAGGGCGTTGGCGGTAAGGAGTAATATGCTGACTCACAGATTTGCCCGATGTTCTACGTCAGTTAAAATCAGCCTTTTCAAAGCATATTGCTCGTCTTTTTACACGGGCAGTCTGTGGTTTAGGTATACGCGAGCCTACAACTCCTTGCGTGTCCTTTATAATAATGCATTTCGTATGCTTATGGCGCTACCTCGCCGCTGTAGCGCATCCGCAATGTTTGCAGAAAGACATACAGATGGCTTTCATGCAATAATGCGCAAAAAGCAGCTTCACTGTTAAACAGACTGCGAGGTAGCGACAATTGCATCCTAAAGATGATAGCAGACCGGTATGACTCCCCCATCGTTAACCACATGATGAAGATAGGTATCGGTGCTATTAAATAAAAATGTAATTTAATTTAAATTTATACTAACATAGGATAAGTAAAAAACTACTAACAAAAACTATGGATTGACATCTGAAATAATAGTATTTTATGCAACAGTTGTATAAGAGGGTTCAAAATATGCGAGTGGCGCAGGTTACGATGCGAGCTTTAGCGAGCATCGTAACGTAACGTAACCTAGCCCTTCATCAAATTTATTAAATGGTATAACCTGATATAGGTATTAGAAGACGAATAACAAAATACTTATGCTTGCAATCTAATATGGATTTTAATCTGACGACGTCACAGTTCACAATCGATAATTTTGCAAGAAAAAGATAAATACAAAAACAGTGAACAACAATACTTTTTAATTTCAATTGAAATATAAAAGAAAAAATTATATAAAACTATACTAAATATAATATTTTGCCACATTTGCTAATGTTAAGAAAAATTTCCGCTCTTTAGTAGATCTAAAAAATACAATACAATAAAAATCGTTCAATCCAATGTATTTTTAGATTTAGACCTTACTAAAAGTTCATAGCAAATGCGTTTATGAAATTTTGCTATTTCTAAGTTTCAGGGGTTCGGAGTCAGGAAATATTTAGAATCGAATTTCTCCGAGATCCCACGGAATTAGCAGCTGCTTTTTTATACAAAGATAAACAGCCTAATCCCCTACATTTTAAATAGATATTTGGGTGCTAATAGCTCGATTTATAATAGATATTAAAATAAAACCGTTTTATTGAAAAATATTATTATTTCGCTTTAGGCTTACATTTTCGACTAGGGGTAGCGATGATAAAATACGGTTTTAAACGCTCAATAAATTGATGTGAAAATTTGGGCAAATGCAGTAATTGTTCTGGTAGAAAAAAATATATTTTACTTTCTAAGTTAAAAAAATCGAACAACTTTAGTTTAAGTTTTCTCCAAAACTATAAGGAATTGCCACACGGGAGTTTTTGCTTATCGTTTAGAATAACGAAACGCGTCACATTCTGAGCTTAGTTCAAAATGTCAGGTCCGAAGGGTTTTTGGAACAGTGTGACGTTGCATACAATATTTTTTCTACGACTATATTTACTAAATAAGAAACAAAAAATATATAGGGCGAAAAATTACAGCCCGAAAAGCTGCATAGATAGCCTGGAATCTTTTCGTTAATTTTTATTATTTTCTCAATAGCTTTGTGTTTTCACATAGGATATTCCTAATAAATCTTTCTTCTAATCATATCTGACGTTAAATACCTAAAATTAATAAGAGCCTACTTAAAACTGAGTTAATTCACACCGTCCTCAATCTTAACTCACTGAATTAAGTTCGCGGATGATATAATTTAATTATACGGTATAAAATTAACTAATTAATATTTAACACTCGAGAGTAGGTAAAGTTCAGTGAAAGTGGAACTCATTTTGTCGCTAAGTCTAGTATGTTTTTCACTGATGCCTTTTTGACGTTTAGGTAGAAAGCTACTTTTTTTTTATCTATAGTATTAGTAGTAATCTACTACTCGCATAATATACTAATTATGTCTTTACACTTTACGGGGTAGGCAGATCCTTATTTTCACAACCGTAAGTTATAAGAACAAGAAATAGTGAAAAAAAAAATTTGTTTAATGAAATATGTTACACTTGAGACGGACTTGCCCACGAAAGGTTCTTTACCACTTTCTATAAAAATCACGTTTGTTGTATGTGAGTACTTAAATATTTATCTTATTCTGTTTTTAGTATTTTTTGTTATAGCGGCAATATAAGCACATCATCTGTGAAATATTATAACTGTCTAGCTATCACGGTGTAGCCTGGTGACAGACAGATGGATGGACACACGGACAGCGTAGTTTTAGTAATAGGATCCCGTTTTTACCCTTTGTAAATTCAGAATATTAAAAAAATCACTCAGCTTTTAAGTATGATTTGAAAAATCAAGACCCGCAGATTTTCCGTGAGCCCGAATATAATGAAATATTATCGCGTACGAATTTCTCCACGGCTATTTGAATACGATTACATCATAACCGCTACCAGTTTGCACGTGTGGAATATTACCTGCCCTAGTATCATTTATAACTGTATCGTGAGAAAACCGTACTTTTATCGCCTAATTGACCCCTTTAGTATCGATAATTGACGAGACAGCCCTTTGGTCGCAGGGGACTGCGTCACTTCCGATCTATAATTGAGTTAATACTGCAAATTATTTTCCTACGGAATTTTATTTATTTATTTATTAAATCTTTATTGACCATAATAGTACAAAAGGTGGACTTAATGCTAACGCATTCTCTACCAGTCAAAGCCTTTGGGAAAAACAGAAATAAATTTATTAGCGATAGGCGCTTAAAGATATATATATAATAAACTATATTATATATATATATATATAATAAACTTACATAAACAATACATATACATAGATAAACATTATTAATACATACATTAATAAACATACATAAATATACATAATATATATTTACTATGGTCTAATAAAATCAAGTACGTAGTTCTTTAGGTGAAATGGTTTTATAAGTGGCCCTCATTTGAAATAAATTGTTTAATAGTAAATATGGTGATAAATAAAAATTTAACTAGCTACAAAGTATATAAAGACCTTTAAATTATTTTATGAATAACCTTTGAAAGTATTATTGATAATGAGTCTAGTTTTAAAATTAGTTTTCGCCAAAAACGGCCACTTTTGGCGCTCTTAAATTTTTATTTATCACCATATTTACTTTTAAACAATTTATTTCAAATGAGCCCGCCACTTCTGCTACCACTTCGCCTTAAATACAACGTAGAAGGCTTGTGACGTCACCGCTAAGTAAAAATCCTACCTAGCTACACCGTATTTAGATTATTTGTGCGTCTCTTACCAAACACTGACACTGAACAGACTTTATTGTTTTTAAATGTCATTCATATAATATTAGCCTTTCTTCTGCTGCTACTGCTGAACACAGACCCAAGATTGATACCTAGCGTTGGCAAAAAGAGGTCTTTGCCGACGCTAGGTCTCTTAGGTCTGGACTACTTTTATCTCACCAGCTTTTTACTCCGTTCTAATTAATAACACATCAGCGACTAACAAACAGTACTCATGAAACAAAGTTTGCGTGAAAGTTGCTGTAAGTACCGGCTGAACGTGACACCCTAGCTTCCCATTTTTTGTACCAGCGCTGACCATTATCATCCTTCATGATCATGACTATATTGTGATCGATGGACTGGCTAAAAATAATTTGGAGCTTGTTTCGTCCTTTGCGTGGTACTGATGAATCGGGTAAAATCGTAAAAAGTTTTGTTTGTAAATGTCGGTTATTGTTAGTCGTTACAAAACAAAATGTTATCGTTGATTATTTATTATTTTACCTATTTATACGTTAATAATTATTGTATTACTAAAGTTACTTTGACAATTAATTACCTATATATACAGTAAAATTGACCAATTTATACAGTATTAAATATCGTCTAACTATAGTTACTTTGACAAAGCAGTGTTTTAAGTAAATTGTCTTTTATCTGACTTACTAATAACCTAGCTTTTCTTTAATGGAAAAAAGAATATTTTTGTCAGGTTCAAGCAGTTTGCAAGTATTTTGAAATATTAGCAACAAAACCTTAGAAGTATATTTAAATTTATTGCAGTAAATAAAATGAGAAGGCCCTAGTTTCTGCAATAGCTTAAAATGTATTGTAACCAAGTCTGACGACATTTCAATACCTTATCTAGTTCAAATTGAAGATTTTCAACACCTTTGATTTTTATTAATGACGCTATTTTGTGAAAGTTGTAGGACAAATGAACCATTTAAATTCTGCCGATTAGGCAATATCATTATCAAGTCAATTTTATAATAATGACTTTCTTTTTAAATTTATAGCAGAGGTTTCTGCGTCACATTTCTTTGCCAAGAAGATAAGTTAGATATGGTTAAAACGCAGCTATAAGATATTAATAAGATTTATATTTATAGAGGGGGAAATCTGAAGAAATACAAGAAGAAAAAAATCCGAAAAAATATTATACATATATCTTACACATTACAACAGATAAAGGCCTTATGAAGTGCCTCATTAAAATTTGACTTTTTTGTTAAAGTACTGAAAACGCCCTCAGAATATTTTCAGCTTATATTAGCAATTCAACGTGTACTAAGCGACATGTTTACGAATTCGACACGAATTTGCTCGCTCATAAGATTGAATGACCGAGTAGAATGTAGCTTCGGATGAGGCTCGTAAACCTTTATGAATTCGCAGTAGTGTAACATCACGCTGAGCAAATATGTTACATGATTGGATGTAAGTGATATTTCAATGTAGTATCTAATAAGCGTGAAAAATAAAAAGAATACATTATGGGCTCTATAGGATATATATCATTTTTTAGGGTTCCGTAGTAAAAAAGGAACCCTTATAGTTTCGCCATGTCTGTCTGTCTGTCTGTCCGTCCGTGGTCCTACTCAGAAACTATAAGTACTAAAAAAGCTGTTATTTGGCATGGATATGTATATCAATCATGGCAAAAAAGTCGTAAAATAAAATCCGGAAAAATATTTTTTTTAGGTTAGCTGCTATACAAGTAGAGATTCAGTCAATATTTTTTTCTCGACAAACATTGTGTTGGGTATCGTTCAATAGGTCTTGCAAGAGTTTGTGAACACCATTTTTTAACTTAGGGATTCGTTTCTGAAATTTTTGGGTTTAAAGTGCAAATTTTTGTTGGAGGCAAGTGTCCCCCCCCCCCTCTATCTGCTAAACGGTTATATATGGCCACGTGAAAAAATTCACAGCTATAGTATATATAATGAAGTTTAAAGGAAAACTATCAGAACTAAGTAGGGTATAAGTACAAATTAAAAAGTTATAGGCGATCAACTTATAAAATGTACTCGGAAAAAGAAAATTTCATACAAATTCAACGTATAAATAGTTTTTAAACGTTTTTTGAGACACGAACTCAAATTTGGCAATCGCAACTACGGAACCCTTTACTGCGCGTGGCCCGCCACGCACTTGGCCAATTATTTATGTTATAGGGTGGCAAAAGAACACGCGGGTCACTTGATGGTAAGTGATCACCGTTGCCAATGGACAACTGTAACACCAGGGGTGTAACAACCGCGTTAAGAACTTTTCTTGCCAACTACAGAAGGGGGGGGGGAGCTCCTGCTCTCTTCCTCATCGAACAAAGCATAAAAGCGCTAAAGCTACTACTCAGACTAGCCGGAACATTGTAGTTCTAATGGCACAACTGAAAGTCAAAAGTCAAGATACACTGTTATATACAATACTTATTATAATTATGAATACTTATAATACTTATAATAACAATATTACTACAATTACTTATTTTATTTACATGTTACAGAATGTTTGTACACATTTTAACAGCAGTGAGTGTGGGAGCAACTAAAGGCTCAAAGGAAATGCTACCTGGATCACCCTATATCACTCCGTCGACGCGTCAACGTCACTCCTTTATATCACTAGTGATGTTCGGAATTGAGTTATTGCCTCTCACCGTTCCGTTCGAGCTGAATTGCAGAGCGCAGAGAGTTGCGTCATCGCCAAACGTATTGTGAATTTGAACACTTATGTATGCTTATGCTACGCGGCGAAAATAGATCGTTTTCTAGATAGACTGTCGTTCTATTAAATTTTTCATAAAATTATTGTTTTGGGCGATAATTGTACAGCCTTAAAACTTTATTAAATCAGCCAAATTTGCTACTATAAATTCTACCTACTCATAAATCGGGTCTTATTTAATGCATGGTTATACATGGTCCAGTGCTGCATCTGAAATAAATGATTTAAAAGGAAATGAAAAGATATTCCGTGTCGTTTCCGCATACCGTGTGGTTTCCAGCAGAGTAGAATAGCACTTCTCCAAGTCCTCCTGTGCATGTCGTAGAAGGCGATTTAGGAAATACAGGTTAAACAAAGCTTATAAACATCACTAGACCTCTCTAACCCGACTGGCCAGCGTGGAAAGTTTAATCCAAATCCTCTGGCTGCTCTGATCAAATATGGCTCTAGTAGAGGGTCGTGCTTCTGCAGTGAAGACTAAAAAGTCCTAATGATGATGATAAAAAGATATCATTTAAAATTTTGTCTCATGCGACTCTACTGGTATTGATAGACAACCCTTCAAACTATTTTATAAATAACTGTATACATTAATTTTTAGTAAGAATGTAAAGCCTTTTGCTTCATTTTTTAAAATAGTGGCAATTTATCGTTGTATTTTCACTTACTAACAAAAAATATATCTTGAATGACTGTGATAAACTATAGGTAGTAATAATATCGATAGTTTGACTATCGATAATATTGACAGTTTTTATAAAATGAAAAGCAATATACTATCGATAGTATCGATACTATCGATAGGCATATCGATAGTTTGGCATTTTGCGATTAAAACTCTCGGTTGTAAAACTATCGAAATATCCATTTTTCGGCAACACTAGGCTGTACTGTAAGACGTAAGGAGGCTTTTTATACTGAACGTGTGATGGTAGACAGCAGCAACAGCTTTTACATTTTGCATTTTTTTCTTTTAATGCCAGATTGATAAAATAAAGAAACGAAAATATAAATCATAGACAAGGCTTACAAACAAGTGCAAGGAGTTACGCAAAGAGGTCACGTATCAAAAATAATACAACTGGACTAACTAGAGTACGTACACGATGGTGCGACCAGTTTATGTAACGGTGGCGCAAATACTAGTGTTTTTACTTGGACTCATATTAGCAAAAAGATTAATGAAACTCGCACGTTCTATTACTGCTTATTTGCTGTAACATGTTTCACTTTTATATTTCTTATGATGCTGGAAAAGTTTTGGTATTATATTTTATGAAGTGTTATTATTAAGTGTAACGAAGTGTTTATTATTAAGTGTAACGAAGTGAACTGAGAATGTTTAAATGATACTGAATAACTTTCCCGGAGGAAAATTACCCCAATTAGCTGACATTAGTTTGCTTAAAAATCTAAAATGTTCTTCATTTTTCAATACAATATAATATTTGATATTGCCATTCCGACTCGCTAAGAAGAAGATAAAGTCATCATTCATAGACTGAATTCATTCTTAGCAAAATCCTATTAATATTTGTTTAACTTGTAATAAAATAAATTTATTATAATAATATGTAAGAAAAAAGCAGAGAAATACGTATGCCCAACCCAAGTCTTATGATTTGACAACATTATGTAACTTAACTGCCTTAATTTTACTATCGATCACTAATTTGTAAGCTTGCACTATAAAAATGTTAATAATTCAAAACTCGTTTAAAATGTTACAATTTTGCGACATCAATGCCCTTATTTCGTATAAAGAATTAGTATTAGGTAACAGAGACATCTTATATTTTTAGAAATAATGGGAGTATCCTGTTATTATTAGTTAGTTTTGTTAATGAAAGTTATTAGACGAAAAAACCCTTTGTACAGAGGTATCTTCAACTAGATATATAACTTTCATTGAATTAGATGGCAACTTAAGTCTGCACGTTCAGTTCAGGCAGTACTGGAGCGATTAACATTACGCGAACAATCGAGCGTTATTCTGTGCGCACGAGTGCATTTTCTTGATACGTTACGTATGATATTAAAGTTTTTGAGTGACAATAGCAAGCGCATAGTGAACTCAAAACTATGCCAGTGCCCCAACCCTAAGGATAGGAATCAGTGCATTGAGTGAAAAGTGTATCGCTTTTCACTCAATGTACTAAGATTTTCTTAATTTCTTTTTAAGCTTGACAAATATTTTTAGTGTGTATTAAAGGATTTTTCTTAACATCTCTGTACTTATATTATTGTATTAGTACAAAATGAATAGTTCATAGTTTAGTTTAATCCAATTTAATATTAATGTTTATGTTTCATAGTTTATTAAAAAACGAATATAAATGAATATAATAGAGACAGTTTAAGTCCAGGAAAATACTTGATCCTGACATGTCGATTGAATAGAGCACGCCTCAAACTTTCCGCGTATGAGGCGTGCATAGTTGGATTTTCCAAACTTTAAAAAATTTCGAATGACAATAGCTACCATTGTGGCGCACCGCCCTGGGGGTTACTTCAAAAGCAGTACGCAACACGGACGTTACTACGTATCCGCGTTTCAGTGTCAAGCATCATTTAGCATTAATGTATGACGATAAAGTCTAATTTGGTTTGAGACAGAAATAGGACGTCACTATCGGACAACTGTCGTATTATTTTATATAGTAAGCCCCCTGTACTCAGGCCGGTATTGGTGACGTCACAATCAAGTTGTGTACATTGTACATATATGGCTGTGTGCAGAGATCTCCCATCAATCAATCAGATCGGCTTGGTTGACCCTAGGCTGGTCTCAAGAGACATCGAAATTTCCTGTTAGAATTAGTTCGTAGTCACGCTTGTCTGGAAAAACCTTTTACTATTGAGTGGTTTTTCGTTCTTCTAAGCATTTTTAATGGATAAGAAATTAGGAAAGGCAAGCAGCGGAATGTTTTTATTTATGCTTATTTATGCGTGTTGTGTGGCTTCAAATGATTTATGCAATTTGCGCTTTAACTCTTTAACTATTCACTATTTGTATCTGATGTCTTACATCATCATCATCGTTTCAGCCACGAAACGTCCACTGCCGAACATATGCCTCTCTCAAGAATTTTTTAAATGACCGATCTAGAGCAGCTTGCATCCAGCGCCTTCCAGCGATTTTGGTCAGACCACTTTGTGGGTGGATGTCCTACGCTTTGCTTGTCAGTATGTGGTTGCCATTCGAGAACCTTTTTGCCCCATCGTTTCATCGCGCTATGTGTCTCGCCCACTGCCACGTCTTACAACACACAAAGTTTTGTATAGCAACTCAAGATAAAATTAAATTTCCAAAAGAGGTTGACACGTGACAAGTCGAAATCATTATAAGTATTTTCATGCCAAGATGCGCTGTATCCGCGTCATTAGTAAAAAGTATAGTGATTTCGCAATTTAACGTTTTGTTATCATATAACACTTTTTTTGCCAAACATATAAAGTTGTTTTAAGTATTTGTTTATTTTTAAGACCTTATGGTAGCTATAATGTAAAAAATCAACTGTAATCAATTTTCTGAAAGCAAATGACGACCGCACTTCATTTGTATAAATTCAATAACTAATCTGCCACAACGTAGTCAAGCCAGAAGAAGTAGGTAACCTGTAAATAGAAATACAAAACAACTAGGTACATAGTACATAAATTACTTGCAGCGTAATTTACAGCAGAGCCAACTCCCTACAGGTGGTCTAAGGAACTCAGTTAAGAAAGGAAGCAATCAAATCAAGTTTGAGTTTGTTTTATGTATGTTGACAAGTATTCCTAATTTTGGAATTCCTAAATTTAGAATATTATTTATGATAACTTTTAATTAAAAGTGATACTGGCTGGAAAATTATATAAATCATAAATTACTTACATTTAAAAAGTGGTTTCTTATCACCAATTTTTCCCATATTTAATTATTGTCTTTGCATCTTCATTTTAAAAATCCAGTGATTTTCTTACTTATCTGTATTATTCAGGCCAACGGAAGTAAGCATAATAATAATTTAGAAAGGTTTAATTACTTTATAGACCGTTAATTCTAGATAGGTAATTAGGTATGCTGTTTACGTATACATACATATTTTTACTTCTTCCGTCTTTGTGTGCTATGTTTAGAAAAATAAATTAGTTCTTTTTCAAAAGATATAATTTATATAATAGGTACTAATTAATTTTCAGCACATAAGTCGTGTGATGTTTATGGATATAACTTTTGTCCTATTGATGTAGAAATATGAAAAAAAAACATAGTAACTGCATAATTTTAGTAAAAATTTGAATATATTGGGGAGGCCTGTGTCCAGCAGTGGACTTCCTAGGGCTGACATGATGATGATGATGATGATCCTATCAATGAATTGACGGACGAGACTTGTCTGATCGTTATTATTAATCAGTGTGATAATATATGCAATATATTAGTAAAATAAGGTGCAATATAATATCATAATATTGTTTTCGTACCACTTGCTCAAAAAAGTAACATTCTATGGCACAAAAAGCGAACATAACAATAGTAATTTTTATTCTGTTAAAAACAGGGGAAGAAAAATGTACTGAATTTCATTCAGCTCTAGATCAAGAATGAAAACAGGGAAAGAAAATTGTACTGAATTTCATTTATCCTCTAGAGGGAGAATGTGGTTTAAGTTTGGAATACTTACAGAAATGTATACTGAGCTGAAATCATTTCTATATTGTTAAGCGTAAAAAAATAACGATTTTGAATCGACAACATGTATCCGCAAAATCCGCAAAACCACTTAAATTTTATTTTATTGTTTGTTTACAACAGCTGTTTAGTTTTCCAAAAAGAAAAAGCAAAGGTAACCATTTGCGTCTTACACATCCAAGTTTTCTGCGTACTTATATTTATTTACAACGTAAAACATTTTGTATTTTTTATGTAACTTGATTAAAAATTAATTAATAAATGCTTATCTCTTGTTATTATTGTCTTTATTTTTTCTCAAATGGTACGAAATTAGAGTATTTTCCTCGGTGATAAAGCTGTCTTAGTCTTGGGTGAACTTAAATCCTTCACTACACTCAGGACTCGTCCTAAATCCCTCGCTTCGCTCATGATTTAAGTATTTAACACCCTCGCTCCGCTCGGGAGTCCTTCGTTGCCCTCGCGATTTAAGTCCTCATCCGCCGCAGAAGACACTGCTTTATCTCCTTGGTTAATAATCTACGACTTTGTACGAGTCCGTGGATAATCCATATAAATATTTCAATAGACAAAGCGAAAGACTGGCAAAGATGATGATTTTTATTGCAATATTTGATTTATTTAGATAAATCGGGAATATAATTCTACGAGTTATTACCGTACTAACATTATATTCAAAATGATGGCATAAAAGCGATGTAACAGTTGATGCAGACGTCCTTGGTAATCGATCAGCAAAGTGTGCCGAAACCACTGAACCTTGAAACTTTACGGATAAAAAGCGGAGCAGAAGTTTCGATATCCACGCGTTACACTCAAGTCTGTTCTCTAAGTGTCTATATATCGCTTGCCTCCTGCTCTGCCCTCTAGTTAATCTCATTTATTTAAATAAATCTTTATTGACCATAATGGTACAAAAGGTGGACTTAATGCTAATTTCATTGCATTCTCTACTAGTCAGCCTTTAGAAAAAACAGAAATAAATTAATTACTTACTATAATCGCAAAACATATTTTACGGCTAACCGCACTAAAATTGTAAATATGTATAAGGGATTGTAACTTAGTCACATGGATTTTGAAACCAATGTTGTCAAGGTTATATTTTTTTGTCAAAAAATGCAAAGAAACATTTCTTAATCATTCGCTCGCAAATATTTACATTTCATATTCCTATCGTAAATTAGTATTTGGCATGTTTACCAAAAGAGAGATACAATTTGTTGTTGCAGTTATTCTTATAACCAATGGAAAGGATAAATTGATTCGTTGTTTATATACTATGTAAAGTAATGTAATGTTAAATCCAACATGTCTGTCATCTTACTGCCGCTTTGCATTCCATTAAGCTAAGTAAGTAAGAAAAATTCTCACGCACTATATCATCTACACTAATATTATAAAGAGGAAAGATTTGTTTGTTTGATTGTATTGAATAGGCTCCGAAACTACTGGATCGATTTTAAAAATTCTTTCACTGTTGGATAGGTATGTTATCCCTGAGTGACATAGACTATGTATGTACCACGGGCGAAGCCTGGATGGACTGCTAGTATACAATAAATAGAATAGGCACGCTAAAAATGGGCACGATGAAATATCAAGTACGCACACGTTGTCTCATCTTCAAGATAAGTACATTTTACAAGCTTTAATTTAACTTGCAATGTATCTTGTATGTATGTATGAATGTTTGCCTTGACAAGCACTTCATGGTGGTCGATGGAACTCAGTAATAAAACGACGCAACTCCATCGAGCTTGGGCTTTTTTCATTTGTCTTAATAAGTATTTTGCCTCACAATAAAAGCTTGTACAAAAAAATATTGTTTTTCAAAATCTTATTTAGCGGTTAACGTACAGACGCAAGAGGAATAAACCGCTATTTCCAAGAGATCCGAATTTAGAAGCAGTCGTAAGGGTTCCGCCGAGGCGGGCGAAGTTTCCCCGATTTAGGCGGATTCGCTTATGGGATAACGTTATTAACATTTATTAGGTATTAATCTTTTAAACTTTATTTTAAACGCTTTATCGTTTAATTTATTTAGGCTAAAACTTCAAATGTGTACTTAATAAATGTTTATACTCAATTAAGTGTCAACCGATGGAGATTAAAATTAATTTGTGTTCAGTGAATAGAAAATTAGAAATGCCTCAGTTATTTAAAAAGGCTATCAAACCGTAGACCTAAAAGATAGTCCTAATAATCAACTACACATTTTCGAATAAATTTAAGTATACATATTTTCAAAATTAGAACCAAACTATTTTTATTGTACCGCACGTTCACCATTACTGGTAAAAAACTAATAACCAACAGCCCAGCAATTAAAACATTTTTAAAATTAAACTGTCAAGAAATAAAACAAGCTAGTTCGTTATAAGCAGAGAATTATAATTTCCCAACTGCGAACTCGGAAATCCAGCAAAGACCTAATTACTGTGACCGGCACTTACTCAAGCAATTAGGTTGCTAGTACTACGACAGACAGCCGGTCAGTATGTTTGGCGGATTCTAGCGTGGAGCAACCATTATGGCCCTGTAGTCAGTTTTATTGGAATTGGCCTCTAACTTCAATCTTACCTTATTCTTCGTCATTGTGATATGTCCATATGACAACGATATTTGACAAAAGAGACATACCCGTAATAAATCGACCCACCGGCTATACTAGATCACTTGAGTATAATGATAATAAAATCAGTCGTCAAACAACAAAAAAACTGGGTATCAAACTATATCAAATTTCATCTAAATAGGTTCAGTGATTGAAGCGTGAAGTGGTCACAAACAAACAAAATCAATTTTGCATTTATAATATTAGTTAGCAATTTAAGGATAAGGATAACAGTTTAAATAGCTGGTCAATTATGAAGTTTTGATGAGCTCTCAAAATCAAACTTATATGTCTATGGTCAGTATTATTGTATGAAACATAATATTATTTAGACGGACTATAATCTGTATCTTCCTATATTCTTTCTAAGTAGCCTGTAATTGAACACATAATTTTCATAATATACAGTCAAAACGGATCAATAAATGAATCATCAACACCCAGCTACTTTACACCAAAGCAGACAGCGCCGACTATAGCACCCTTCAAGTGACATGGCAAGGCGATATAAGCCACTACTCACACTAGAGACAGCACATTCAAGAGATTGCATTGCGCGGGAGTGTGTGTAGTGGTCGGCGACCACCGAAGAAAAAGTGCCGGTGTTGTGAAATATGAAGTTTACGGTTAGTTTTTGTGACAAGTGATGGTTTAAAAAGCTTAAAAAGTGAAGAATATGAAATTATTAACGTCATAAAATTACATCTGAATATTCGTTTTTCTTGTTTGTCATAAACACGTTACTAAAAATAATATTACATAATTACTTTTTATTATGTCAATTAAAAATATTTGTGAAGAGTTAGAAAGCAAATAGGTACTTAAAACTTAATTGTGGCTGAATCAACGTAGATACAAGATAATCTGGTTTGCAATGTGCAGAATGAAAACGATGTAGAGTGAAAATTACGCAGGTTGAACTGAATTCAAAATGGTTTCCGAATCTATTTTATGTGTTTTCAATGCAGAGAATGGGATGATTGGGTAAAAGACAAATAGCCGCTTGGAGAATAATAAAAACTTTCGTGTAGGTCTTATTTATTATGGGTTTACCTTCGTCCTACCAGCGTAGCCATACAGTTTTGATGGCATATAATTTATTTTATTTGTCTTAATTTTTTTTTTATTTGACTAGCCTTTTTAATTTTTAATTCACAAGTATATTATTCTGCAGCCGCATCAACGAAAAGAGGCCTATGCTTAGCACTGGGCAGAAGGGTTAAGATGATTATTTTTCATAACTTATGTTATTACTAACTGCGCCCCGCGGTGTCACCCGCGCTCAAAGTAGCTCATGTGTTAATCCAGGGTGACAGCTTCCTGCATACTAAATTTTATCAATATTGGTCCAACCGATTGGGCGTGAAGAAGTAACAAACATACACACAAAAAAATTGTCTTTATAATATTAGTGCGTATTATTGATATTTCAACCTGTATTATTGATTGCCTTTTGATTGTCATCGTTTTATTTGCGACGCGAATTACAGTAATCAATGTTACATGCCATGCCAACAGGTAGCTATACTCCTGCTGGCAGCAGTCAGCTATGCAGCAGAGCAACCCTACAGAGGGAAGCAGAAGGCGAAGGATTCCCTAAACACTGCGAAGAGAGAATTGGAAGAAGGAAACGGAAACGTCGACAAGAGAGAGCCTGCGTTATCAACCGGTAAGAAAATTACTTCTATGTAAATAAATAAATATAAAGAGACAAATTACACTGATTGAGCTAGCCCCAAAGTAAATTCGAGACTTGTGTTCATGTAAACATCCAAGACCCAGGACGCTATGAAAAAGCCATTTTCCAACTTTCCCTGACCGGGGGTCGAACTCGGAACCTCTGGATGGCGGACTAGTACGGTGAATACTACGCCACAGATGTCTTTATTTATTACAGTCTCGGTACTCTTTTATCATAATTTCAGCCGCATAACGTCCAATGCTGGACATAGGCTTCTCCCAAGAATTTCTAAAATGACTAATCTAAAGCGGCCTGCAACTGATAATAATATTTTTCAATTTATACACTTGTAAGTACTATAAAACGCATGTTGTTCAAATCCTCGCAGAAGGACGACCTCCGTGGCGTAGTGGTCACCATGCTAGTCCGCCCCCCAAAGGTCCCGGGTTCGATCCCCGGTCAGGGCAAGTTAGAAAATGGCTTTTTTCAAATTGTCCTGGGTCTTGGATGTTTATTTGTATATGTATTTGTTATACATAAAGTATAGTATCGTTGAGTTAGTATCCCATAACACAAGTCTCGAACTTACTTTGGGGCTAGCTCAATCAGTGTAATTTGTCCCTATATATTTATTTATTTCTTTAAAAGCATGCAAACAAAAAAATTGGTGTTATAGTTTTTTCTTACATTGTTAGAACGTTATAATGTAAGATAATAACGTTATGTCTTCTTGGAAGTTATTACACTAAAGAAAATTGGTACTATTACTCTGACAAGAAACGTAAAAGACGTGCCAGAGAGTAGTTATGTTATTATGATCAACTTTCTCCATATAAGTTCTCAACAAAGCCTTTTAATGGTTTAAGTACCAGCTACATACGCTGATTAGTATTATGGAGAAGTAAGGTGCAACTTTGTTGTTTACCTAAAATTAAGTAGTGCCTTTAAATGTAAAGAAGAATAAAATATATCTTACAAACGTCTAACTCGAGAAGAATAATTTGAAAAGCCTTCTCCTTTTGATGTCCGGGTTTTTTAGACAAATTTGACACTGCTAAACTTGATTTTGCCCGGTATCAAATCCGCCCTCCCCTTTTTGATAAATAAATGCCTAGGAGAAGGGGAAAATTAGCCTGACGCCGGGCATAATCGAGCTCAGCAGGGTCGAAGTCTTAAAAAATCAGGTGTCAACTGCTACATTCCATGCCGTTCAAAGTCGTAAAATACAAAAATTATTTTAAAATAGAATACGTCTTTAAAAAAACATTTAAAGTTTAAATACCTATGTGTACTTGCTTAGTAGGATCTATGTAGCAATATACTTCTCTTATTTTATTTGGGGATACTTGAATTTTTCGGGATCCAGTGCTGCCCCCATTTAAAGTAAATTGTTAAAAAGGATTCGGAGATATCATTTTAAATTTGGTCTTAACCAATCCCTAGATAACCCTTCAAACTTTTGAACTACTATTTACAGTTTAAAGTGAGAGCTTTAACTTCTCAACGCACATTTGCCAAAAGTAGCCGTTTTTCTCAAAAATGCGAACGTCAAGAAGAACGTCAGAAAGTCTTTATGTTAAATTTATTGTAAAATAACCTACGCGCGTAAATTAAAAAAAAATTACCTATCATTTTCTCCATTGCTATTTTCCAACTTTGGTATTTATACTGTATGAAGTCCGTTCATAGTAACAGTAGCATAAGCCAGGTTTTTACTGTAACAGTACGCAATCCTCATATGTCTAAAGATATTCACCAAAGTAACCTAATTTGGGTGTTCGACATTGACGGATCGACGTATTCAGTCGTTTAGGGTCTCCTTTGTAACACGAGTCGAGACCGAAGGCTAGACTTGGAAATTTAAAAATTGAGTTAGTCTCGAATGGTCTTAAACGCAAGTTAAAGCCTATATAGAAACTTGTCTAAAACTATGTGTACCTATATAAAATATTTAATATATGTGTATACATATATTTTAAATGATATGATCTTATTATGTACTTGCATTTAATTTAGACATTTCTGTATAGTGTTCTTACATTCTGTCACACCACCCAAATTATTACTGTACTTGGTCCAATGGTTGACTGGCAGAGAACGCCATAATGGTGTTATCCGCCATTTGTACACTTATTTCTTGTGCAATAAAGTTCAAATAAAATAATACGAATTTTGAAAATAAAACGATATCTTTTTTCGTGTAATCTCACGTATAATGCCAAAAGTATTTAACTACTATCAACATACATAACAAAATGTTGTTCATTTTGACACAAAACAATAAGGCTTACTTTATATAAGTCTACTAAAATGAATTAACAAGTCAAAAACGATAAGCCCATTATGTTCCGAGGAGATACAAAATTAAATTGGCCTTGATCGTTTACATGATATTTATGAGTACATTATTATTATTATTTACACTTTATACTTATTCCCCAAAACAATTAATTTAAGATAGGTATCTAACTAGAACAAAGTCAGTCTTAGTCCTGACAATTCAAATACAAAATTAAGGTTTCTATAATAAAAATAGTTTTAAATAAAATAAAACACTGGCGACCTGTTTCTATTTAGGTGAGGCATCATTACTTTTTTGTCAGAATAAATCTTAACAACTTTATGAATAACAGAAAAATAAATGATTTTTTTAAATCTGACCAGAAAAAATGCAGTTACCTTTTCCTTCCTAGCTCAATCTGTGTTACTTTTTATAAACATTATATTCCTGAGTAGTCTACTGCTAACAAGCTTCGATTGGTTTCGTATAATGTTACACACAACTTTGAAACAATTTCCTCACAGAAAATTGTTGATCTCATTATGGTAATAGGGCAAAAAGGGTCGTAGGAAGTTTGTCCGAAATGTGAGGCAGTATGCTGTTATTGTTTAAAGTTAGTGCTGGGTCTGGTATACATTACCATGCATTTCTGAATATATACAATATGTTGGTGTAGGATCACCGCTATAATAATATTGCAATGAAATCTTATGATAGGATTGATAACTAACTGCCTCCGTGGTGTAGTGGTTAGAGCGTTCGGCCCATACCCGGAGGTCGCGGGTTCGATTCCCGGCGGGGGCAACGACTTTGTGTTGTTGTCCTAGTTTGGTTAGGACATTGTAGGCTGATCACCTGATTGTCCGATAAGTAAAATGATCCGTACTTCGGAGGGCACGTTAAGCCGTCGGCCCCGGTCACTGTCTTTGACATTGGTCGTTACCTAAAACCATGTCAGAGGCCTTTAGGGCGGTTTAAAAAAAACTCTGACACTAGTGTTAGTCACTAACACACACCAGAAGAAGAAGATAGGATTGATTGGGCCATATCATTGGCAGGTAACGGGTATGGCGCAATATTCTTAACTTGCTTTTCAGACTTTTTTAATTGTTTGATTTAGTTTTATCAATAAGTTAATCAACTTTTAATTTTAGATTAGTTACAATTCTGTTTTATTTTACCTCTGAATCAACTTATAACTAGCAGTGCTCCGCGGTGTTACCTGCACCTGAAGTAACCTATGTGTTAATCCAGGGTGTCAACTTCCTGTATAACAAATTTTATCAAAATTGATCTAGCCGTTTGCACGTGAAGAAGTAACAAACATACACACTCACAAATATTCGCTTTTATAATATTAGTGTGATTATCTCTGGAATACCAGTATAAGAAAATATTGATGAAGGTTTATTTTATAAACGCATTAAATACTCCGGTATAAAGGCTGTTTCGCCCAAACTCGTACTTGTTTCGTAATAGTACACCTATTTTATACGGAAAACCCACAGCATATGAAAAAGGCAAAACAGCACACTAGATTGCGATACTTTGATACACAAACGACACGCCCACGGATAAGCTCGTTTATGACATAAATTAGACTTTCGAGTGGACTTTGAATTTATGTAGAAAATTAGTCTAGGAAAGCAACGAGAGGAACAAAAGCTCACCTTTTTACAAAGTGATATAAATAAAAAGAAACAAAGATAATTAAAAGTCGCTATCGTGTTAACTTTTTGCTAACTTTGCTATTCTACAGAAGTATTTAGGTATTGGTTTTTAAACTATCGCGATTTGAACACATTATTAATGTATATATATACAGGACTGTATATATAAACATCGCTGCACTCCAGCCAGTCTGTCTGCGACCACGAAGGATGTAACTCCTATTCGAAACGTTAGACGAAACAAAAAAGACTTGTGCTAAGCCCTGTTTATGTATACGTTAATAGTAGTTAAATACTATGCAAGTAGTTAGTTAAAAAAAAGCACCTGATTCTAGACTCTAAGTTTCTTTTAAACCCGATATAAATAATGATTACGTTAAAAACCACTTCATGATAATATAAAAAAAATATCATAAGTATTTTACGCTGACATAATATCGGGTGTAAAATTATTAAAGACAGGTAGAGTCTCATCATATTCCGTCAAGTTTCTTGGTAACTGACTGTACATATTATTATCTCCCTCTCATCTGATAGCTAAACAAACCAAATAAAAATAATGAAACACAAATAAGTGCGCAAATCGACATTACTCAACTTATTGCGCAAGTCGCTGTTATTTCTTTCCGTTTTATTTGTATTATTAAACTTGTTTGCACTGGATGTGCAAATCTAATAGATCTGTAGAGATTATCTTTATTTTTTTTTAAATAGGTTGATTTTAATATCATAGGTCTAATAGGGATGTGGACTAAAGAAATTTCATCGACTCATTAGATAGATTATTAAAAAGTATACATACGTTGTTTTTCTTTTCTCTGATTTGCAAATAGTAACGAAGATAGAGCGCATTTAAACTTCGCGTGACGTCACGATTGGCTACAATTTTTTAAGGTGACGTAAATCACCCCCGCACTCTGAAACTTCGAAACTGTATCTTTGTTAATTTTCACTAGGTTGCTAAACGAAAAAATATTGATCCTTTATTTTTGGATAATCTAGTTGAGGGACTAAATAAAATCATATATATTTTTTTTTTACCGAATCCACATCCCTATTATAATGTGCCTTTTGCAGAACTGTTAAGTTCAAGACTAAGTGCCACTAAAATGTCAAATGGCTTTATAAGAGCTTACACGTCACTATCACAACCAAGTAGGTACCTAGTTCAAGTAAAAAGTTCCTGTAATTTGTTGCAGCGGCCCCATCCCCTACTCCAGGCATCGAATATGCTGACTCCAAAGAATCACAGCAAGACAAGTCACCGGCACAAGTAAGTACAAACTTCCTATTCCCACTTAACCTGCTTTAACCGAGGTTTTTATTTATTTAGTTATATTATATTTATATAATATTTACGACGACCTCCATGGCGTAATGGTCAACACGCTAGACCGCCAACCCGGAGGTCCTGGGTTCGATCCCCAGCCAGGGCAAGTTGGAAAATGGCCTTTTTCAATTTTTCCTGGGTCTTGGATGTTTATCTATATATGTATTTGTTATAAAATATAGTATCGTTGAGTTAGTATCCTATAACACAAGTCTCGAACTTACCTTAGGGCTAGCTCAATCAGTGTGATTTGTCCCTATATATTTATATTTATATTTATTTATCTTTATTATTATACCTGTAAATGGACTTGACTTTTCTACCAGTCAACCAACAGGTAATGCTGAGAAAGCAATCTTATGTATGTGTATAATACATATTATACATTGCATATGTAACAAGGTTAATAACGTACAAATGAAGTGTCCAGTCACTGGCGCCAGTTTCGCTTGCAAGTCAATATTGCCACGCTACAGATATCTACCTAAGCCCTTATTTCGGCCATCTCTAGAAACCACTTGTCATGTCCTACTGCATATTAATGACGAAGTTATAAAGTAAATTTTGGGTTGTGGGTTTAAGCCAATGTCTTCTACAACCGTCCCAGCTAGCTACGCGATTATCCTACTTCATGTCATTAGAGCCAAAACTTAAATCAGGTTAAAATCTTGTACATGCAAAATCTCGCATCTAAACATCTTAAACTTGACTTAAAAGGTGAAGCACATGCTAAAGTAGGGGGAAGATTTAAGTCGCCGACAGTTTCAGAGGTTAACCCCCGAGGTTCGTGTGCATCAGCGTCAGAATGACGTACCTTAACTTATGAGACAAGTTTGACACGAAAGAAATTTAATATAAAAGTTGTTAGGCGCTCAACTCTCCTGATAAATTTTTGTTACGGAAATTTTTACGGCTGCCACTTCACGTCTCACTTTTATTTTGTTTTTCTTATTAAGATGGTATGAGTTGCTTTAGTAGCGCCTTTATTTGAAATAAATTGTCGAGCAAGGATATTTTGTTTATGGAAATAAAATAAATTGCAGAATTAGAAAGATTCCAGATACTATCCATAGCAACGACATCGGCTTCTTTGCTTTTGGCAGACAATTTCACCAAAAGTCTACATATATTTGCCAAAAACAAATATACTTGCTAAAACGGTGAAAACTTCGAATAAAGATCACATCTAAATACCAATAATTATTTATTTATTTGTAATCTAAGTATATTTTTTTTCGTTATATCTAGCAATTATTGTGCAGAGATGTGGTACAATACGAAATCATGTGTAGCAACGTGGGAGAGGATTTTTTGGAAGTGAGAAGACTCGCGTTGGTCCGTTGTAGGGGTCACCATAAAACTACGTAGATAATGTTTGTTGTTCCTAAATATATCTTTTTAAATAAAAACGCCGCTTAAGCGGACACTCCATCTTAAAATAAATTTGTCTTCGTCAACACGAGGCACGTGACTAATTTATTTTTTCCAGGTCCATCTCTCGCCTTGACAAAAGGTGTTTACTTCAATTATTCATTGTTATTCTTGAGTGACTTCCACTTTGGATCTAGTTTTATTAGAGTTACTTCGTTGATTGATCACAAGTCTGAAAAGATGAATAGTAAACAATATTTATTACAAAATTTCCTCTTTGAAAACAAACTAACATAAATAAAAGAGTTAGTCGCGAATGGTCTTAAATGCAATTGTAAACAAAGACTGGAATTCAAGAGCCATTAGTTTAACAAAATGTTTTCTACCTAGACATTCTTAAAAAAGGAAAATCAGCAATAAAATTGTCTGTATCATAACGTAAGAAGTTATGTAACAACTACTTAAATAATGTTTTAAGATGTTATTGTCGATTTAGAAATTTTCGCACTAATTGGGTATTTTCCTACGTCAAAAATAAATTATTTTGTACTGATAACAAAATAAAACGTCGCAAAATAATTTCACTTGTCTTTGCACATACCATTTTAACGTGATTTTTAATTTATTATTGCTGAAAAACTGATAATGAGAGCGCTATTTGACTCCAAAAAACTATGACGTCATCTGCCTGTATTTCAAACAAAATCCCATAGAAACTGTTTGTTTTGACGTTTATAAAAAAGTATTTGATTTGAATAATGAACTAATTAAAAACATATTTTTGTAAATTATACACCTGTAAATTTAATTTTTATCATTATTGTAAAAGTAGATATATAAACTTAACTATAAATAAACAATGTAAATTAAAAATAAATTTGCATAAAGATAGCTATTACAGTCTACAGTTACGTGCTAAAATATACAACCAAGCAAAAAAATCAGAGCATCAGATTACGGATTACGATCTTAGATGTAATTTATCTAACCTTCACCAATTAGCGGACTTCCGTAGCATATTATATAAGACTTATAATATGAATATGTTACATTATGTCGTCGTGGAGACAGGTGTCGTGTTATTCGTTACATTGCGTAGTTTGTATGATGATATCATTATAAAAATATCACGACGCGCAATGTAACACAAAGCAGAGATGCGTACACGTAGCACCGCTCTGTACAAATTAAGTTTACATCACTAAGTTGACAAATAAGTAAATATTTTTAATATAAACATATTTTTTTAAATGAGCTTAATTTGTTTATTATCATAACATCAACTATAATTTAGTTGAACGATTTTACTAAAAAATATTAGTTGTTGTTTCTTGGAGTATTGTCCGGATATTTTTTTTTATGTACATAGCTCATAATTATCTCAACACAAAGTACCTAACCTGCTGATGTCATTATGTCGTTCCCTCAGACCAAGTCGTTCCGTCAATAGAAATCCATTTTATACTTAAAGGTACTTACAATGATTAGACCTTATTTTTAGATACCCTTCACTTCAATTCATTAAACGTATATTAATTTCCATTTAACTTTTCCGGAAGCGGATGTGTACTTCCAATTTCAAGATGGCGATTAATTGCGAGAGTATTCTGCCTTTTGTACCTATCTATTGTACCCTTGAGTTAGAAGGGCCCATTATGATGCATGCCTGGTGGGATTATATTGCAAGCTTTTTAAGAATTTGAGATTTCTCTTCGTTTTTAATCCCATTCATCCCAGGCATCATTATATTCCTAGCTTTTTCACCTGAGTTTGAACCTTATACCGAGATTAAATGTTACTTTTGTTACACTTCAGTGGCTCAAACTTTAAACAATGACGTCTACGCGTAATATCATTTTGGTTTTAAGTCGAAATTTTCAGATCTGCGGTTTAATCATCCGTGGTTTTAATATGCTCTGCATAGCCAGTGTTTTGAAGACGAATACAAATTTAAAAACAATCATACAAATCTATGGATGCAGGCCGCTCTGGATCGGTCATTTTGGAAATCTTTGGGTGAGGCCTATGTCCAGCAGAGGATGTTATGCGGCTGAAATGATGATGATGATGATGATGATAATACAAATCTATGTACATTGTACATATGTGTTCTATCGACCATCACCACTGACCAGCAATAAACATTATACATACATACTATCACGTCTCTATCCCTAATGGGGCAGACAGAGCATTTTTAGCAAGCAAAAGCCACTTTTAGCGTCATGGTGGGCGAGAAGATGGAAAAGCAATCAATACAGTAATAGGTTGCTAGCCGCATCGCCTGTTAACATTATTTGCATTTTTGCCCATTTCCTCGATCGGCTTTTACGATCTGCGTGGGAAGAGAAACAGCTGGTACATTCTAAGTTTTTTTTTATTTCTCCCAGACCAGCATGGGAGATAAATAAACATTATGAAACTAGGAAAAATTACCACCATAACTATATTGCAGTGAATTGGATTAAATTAATATATTTTATCATGCCCGTTATACATATTTTCTGCTTGATCTATGATTGACCGATAGAGAATGCCGTATGGCGTTAGGTCCGCTCCTTGAACAATCTTATTCTTGTGCAATAAAGGTTGAGTAAATAAATCATCATCATCATCATCAGGTCTTTTTGTCTCCACTGCAGGAGCACGACCCTGTTTGTCCTTCCAGAGCCATACTTGGCCAGAGCAGCCAGAGGAAATAAATAAAGAAAATTAATTACCTAGCCATTTAGCAGTTACTTTACTAAATATGATACGTGTTAATAAAAACTAGAAAATTTTGCAGTTTTTAAATTATGCGATTTTGCTTCGACCAAAACTTTTGGACTACGTATATATATTCAACTTTGTCGGAGTGGAAAATTGTTTGGACATATTTGAATTAGTACGAGCTTACGCCATTCTATATGCATGTAGTTCTCAATCAAATCTGAATTTTAAAAAGTTTGTTTGTTTAGATCAGTTTAGATATTTAAATAGAACATAAACAGATGTTTTTAAGATTAAACATTTTAATAAAATTATAAATTCTCTTTCTTTCTGGAATTCGCTATTTTCCAAGAAGTCACTTTATTAAAACGTCAAAACAAACATTTTCGCGGGAAAATAAAATTATTCTGCAATAATAAATCTTAAATCGCATGACAAGATTGACTCCCATGCTGGTCTGGGAGAAATGAAAAAACTTAGAATGTACCAGCTGCTTCTCTTCCCGCGCAGATCGTAAAAGCCGATTGAGGGAATGGGCAAAAATGCGAATCATGTTAACAGGCGATGCGGCTAGCAACCCATCACTGTATTGATTGCTTTTCCATCTTCTCGCTCACCATGACGCTAAAAGTGGCTTTTGGGTCTTGCGGCCCTGGGTTCTGCATAGAACCGCAAGACCCAAAATGTTCTGTCTGCCCCATTAGGGATAACGACGTGATAGTATGTATGTATGTAAGATTGACAAGTTAGTGACATTATTTTGTGAGGTTTTATTTTCTAATACCAAATTATAATTTTTTGAGCAGGTCAAGTACCCAATTCTCCTGGTAAATTAATTTTATACCAAATAACTTAATCAACGACACAAATAGTGATAACTCAATTTAAATACCAAAATTGCATGCATTGCACAGTAAAATATAAGCAATATTTGTACACAAAAAGAAGAAAAATAGATCAAAGGCTCAAAAGATCAATAATATTTTTATTTTTCACAAAGTTCAAACAAATTAATCTCGACTAATGTAGTCCACGTTTTGAGAAAATTGTAGTTTGAAAAGTGAATAAATATGAAATTGCGTTTTCGATATTTTCGACTACACTTGAATCACTAATTTAACCTTGTAAGTTTACATTTACTTATTTTAATTTGTTTTCTCGTCACAGGCTCATCAGTTATCACCTCTCTCACCAAAATGTGTTAGAAAATGCAAATAAAGTTAATATATTCTATTACTTAAACATGAATTCCTTAAATGATTACATTAAGTACTTGAAACCATATTAAAATATTGAAATAAGTTACAAACTTACTTTTTTCTCAGATGAAATGGTTATTGCATAATAAAATTTTAGTTTATTCAGTTGGTTGGTTAATTATAAAAGTATATTAGTAAATACATTACCTTTTATTCCACAAAAAGAAATACCTACAGAACATAATTATTTTCAGAACTAAAATGCAGCCTTATCACTAAGCAATTTTTTCCAATTAACTTATAGAAAAAGTAATGGGAAATTAGGTAGTGCGGGTTGGTCATTCACTTTTAGATAAGATGAATACGCTGTTTTCAAGAACTCAAACCTATGTATGTTTAGACAATTGACGTCGTAGATTCTTGGAGTCAAATAGCGCTCTTAATATCAGTTTTTCTGGAATAATAAATCTAGAATCACATTGCAAATGTATATGATTATGACAAGTGACATTATTTTGTGGTGCTTTATTTTCTCAGCAGCACCAAATTAATTATTTTTGACCCGGTAAAGTACCCAGCACGTCTGCAATCGGGGTAAACAGAGCCCAGGGCCGTAAGACCCAAAAAGGCATTGGTACCATAATTATATTAGATATCTATTTTCAGTTTCTTTTTCTTTCCAAAATATACGATTTTTATTTTCTTATAAAAACAGTTACAAGTTACATTAAAAAATTCGATTTCGATTTCGATTCGGATGATAATAAAAAGAAATCTATGATAAATATAGTGCATTTACACTTATCATCACTGACGGTAGGTGTATATTTAAAAAATACAACAATCACAATCAAAGGTACGCCTTTGAGTCATATTATGTGTGTGATAAGAATAACGTTGAATCATAATTCAAATTGATTGTGATTGTTGTATTTTTTAAATATACACCTACCGTCAGTGATGATAAGTGTAAATGCACTATATTTATCATAGATTTCTTTTTATTATCATCCGAATCGAAATCGAAATCGAATTTTTTAATGTAACTTATAACTGTTTTTATAAGAAAATAAAAATCGTATATTTTGGAAATTTTAGCTTGGCAACCCTCCGTTGTGAATGTGATCCAATGAACCAGACGAACCGGTGCGTCTGGTTCATTGGATCACATTCACAACGGAGGGTTGCCAAGCTAAAATTATAAAATCGAACCGTATCATCTTATACGTTTTCATTGTTGAGTTCCGTACCCAAAGGGTAAAATCGTGACGGATGGACAGCGCAGTCTATAACCAAGACTTCGCTGTCCGTCCATCCGTCTGTCTATCCGTTTATCTATCACCAGGCCGTATCTCATTAACTGTGATAGCTAGACAGTTGAATTCACAGATGTTGTGTTTCTGTTGCTGCTTTAACAACAAATACTAAAAACAAAATAAAATTTATATTTATGTGGGACTCTCATACAAAAAACATTATTTTTTATGGTACGGATCCATTTGGATGCGAGTCCGACTCGCACTTGGCCGACTATTTTTCTTGAGTTTCATTTAATGTCGTATTCGCGACAGATGTTCCACATATAATTATATCAATTACGTTTCGTCAGCCGCAAACCAAGATCTTTCGTCGTTCAAGCCGTGAGAAGTAACAAATATTTTGCAATCTTCTCTTCTTCTAACTTTATGGCTACTTTGAAATCAAGTATTCAACGAACCCTGTCCACTCTATCCGTACAACTGACAGCCCTGGACACATGTGAACTCGCATGTGAAACTTTCTCGGCGCACCCAAATCAGAATTGTATCATTCGGATCATGAATAAATGAATAGTTAAAGCCACTGGTTTGCACTTTACTAATGTTGCGACAGTTTTCGAAAGAGATGCAATATGATACTATATGCCACGGTCATTTACGTGAATAATCAGATGTTTTGTTACATGTCTCAAGTTCCAGAGTAGAATTGACGTATAGCGGTCATAGTCATGTAAACAATCAACACATACTCGGAATAGGGATGTCGACAGGGTAAAAGAGTATGATTGTAATCTTTTAGATTATCCAAACATATCCAAAAATAAACATTGTGTATCTGTTTCATATTTTCCCTTTAGACCCCTTTCAATAGGTCATCAAAATGTTTTGGACTGATACAGCAGAAGATTTATATGAATGTGATTATTTAGGGTGCGTATTGCTTGATATAATTACATTTTATATATTTACATTTTAATAACGTTCATAAGATATAATGTTAATTTGACATAATCATTAAGGTATATATTTTTAATAGCTATAATATTTATTACATTTTCATTTTAAAAAGCATAAAATCATTTATATAACGTTTATGTACACTAAGCATCACCTGTTATACAACTTGTGCGGTATACAGGACAAAAAGTATATCATTCAAAAAGTATATTGTTGAAAAGACATATCATTCAAAACATATAACTATCAAAATCATATTCTTTAGAAGATATATGACTTATAAACCATACCATCTAAAAAGTATAGACAGGCAGACGAAAATAATTTAAATTTGGGAAATCTCATAAACTTTAATTTTCTTATAAAAAAAACTCAAGGTATAGGATAGGTTTATAAAGGTGCAAAGTTTAAACAAAGAAGTAGGCAATGTTCATTAAGATATTTTATAACATAAAAGAAACTGTGAAGAAGATACCCAAAAGTGAGGGCAAACATAATAATAAAATATCTAAATTTGTCAGTAAACGATTAGATTAGTAAAAAAATCTGACTAGAAAATAGTAAAAAAAGAAGTCATATCATAAAGGCTACAAAAACTAACCAATTTTTTTATTAACAAAAAAATCTTGCCAATAGCCAAGCTATGAAAACAAATTTTTCACCCAAGCCTCAAGGTATGAAAAATTTGGTTACACGTACAAAATGCGCGCGCATTTTGTACGTGTAACCAAAATTTTCCGCCCAAGCCCCAAGGTATGAAAAATTTGGTTACACGTACAAAATGCGCGCGCATTTTGTATGTGTAACCAAAATTTTCCGCCCAAGCCCCAAGGTATGAAAAATTTGGTTACACGTACAAAATGCGCGCGCATTTTGTACGTGTAACCAAATTTTCCGCCCAAGCCCCAAGGTATGAAAGAAATTAAAAAAAAACTAACTTATTTTTTACGAACCGAAGCCCGCGACTTCGCTCGCGTGGACTTTATGTCTCTTGAAATGCTCATCAGGCTGAACAACTTTTACTAAGGCACCATTTTTATATCTTTTATAGTTTAGCTAGACCAGTATAGTTCTGCATCAGGTGTTCTTCCAAAATTATTTATACCCTGTATGTTGCCCAGGCTTACAGCTATATAACTAAAAAAGTTTAATTTGAATCCATCCAGTATTTCCGGAGATTAGCGTGTAATAACAGACAAACAGACACATAGACAAACAGACAGACTTTTTTTAAAATTCTTACTCCATTACTATATCTCCTTCGACCTAAATTTTTTTTTGAAATATATCTAATGTACAGACACTTTTTTACTGTTTTATTATATGTATGATATAGATTTAATTTCACTTATTATTGTTTTGTCTATTTTCATTGTAAGAGTAACCATTCACAAATAAGACTATTTCGTACTTTTAAACGTTTCGCACTTATTTTTTATTTATGGCTAACAAACGAAAATTTGAGGAAGGAAATTATCTATTAATGTTAATACGTAATCAGTAATTACATTATGTGACTGCGACATATTAATATTTTATTTTCAACCCTCCTGCATTGGCTTGTCTTAATAAAATTATCCGCAACATACTGCCAGGCGCTATATCAAAAGTTTGTTATATCTAATGATGATTATATATAAAGAATCTTCTACTAATCGATTCATATACGCAATGATTATTATGCTTAATAATATATCTACAGAAAGTTTATTATACGTAACGTTAATAGATTTCGAGAATTTTATACGACTTTAAATGTATACGAAAAGTTTGTACATACATACATACATACTATCACGTCTTTATCCCTAATGGGGCAGACAGAGCATTTTGGGTCTTGCGGTTCTATGCAGAGCCCAGGGCCGCAAGACCCAAAAGCCACTTTTAGCGTCATGGTGGGCGAGAAGATGGAAAAGCAATCAATACAGTGATGGGTTGCTAGCCGCATCGCCTGTTAAAATGATTCGCATTTTTGCCCATTCCCTCGATCGGCTTTTACGATCTGCGCGGGAAGAGAAGCAGCTGGTACATTCTAAGTTTTTTCATTTCTCCCAGACCAGCATGGGAAAAGTTTGTTAGGTTAAATAATTAATATTTAAACGATTTTATGGGTAAGAAAAGTATGATTTATGATTTTTATCTTTATTGATAATTATACCGACCAAAATTATACATTTCGTTGGTATTTATTTAAAATAATATATATATTGTTGTTCTGTCTTGTATTACTTACCCGATTATTTAAATTGTTATTTCCACATGTAGTAGATTATAAAGATAATTAAATTCTGTTCAAATAAAAGACCTTATGAATATTGTATTTATAATAATGAATTCATACGAAATTATGTAAATGACACTCTAATAATAACATTTGAAAACAACGAAAGTTTGTTGATATCTGCGTTTTTTAATTTTACAATAATTACAATTCAAAGCATATAGGCAGCACGTAAATAATAACTTTATAATTAATAAATAATAAATTGAAAGAAAATATCCAGTACCTTTTATTAAGTTTTGTGTTTAAAACTCTTTTGAGACCGATTGTATTTAATACTGATACTAGACCAAAAAACATTGCAGCATTTTAATTTTAGTAAACATTGCATAACAGATTAGTTTTTTTTTTATATTTGTTGATACTGTATTTGTTATATACTTGCACTACTTTTTGACTAGGTACCTATATGTAAATACTGTTTGACTATATTATAAAAGATGAAACTGAAGTGTGCATGCACGTATGTATGTATGTAGGGTAGGTATACAATTAATATTATGAACTATATAAACTTCTTTCGCGTGGAATTTATGACTCCGAAATAGCTTATCAGGCTGACAGACAGTCTTTTTTAGGGTTCCGTAGCCAAATGGCAAAAACGGAACCCTTATAGATTCGTCATGTCTGTCTGTCTGTCCGTCCGTATGTCACAGCCAGTTTTTTCCGAAACTATAAGACCTATACTGTTGAAACTTGGTAAGTAGATGTATTATGTGAACCGCATTAAGGTTTTGACACAAAAATAGAAAAAAAATAGAAAATTTTGGGGGTTCCCCATACTTAGAACTAAAACTCAAAAAAATATTTTTAATCAAACCCATACGTGTAGGGTATCTATGGATAGGTCTTCAAAAATGATATTGAGGTTTCTAATAGCATTTTTTTCTAAACCGAATACTTTGCGCGAGAGACACTTCCAAAGTGGAAAAAAGTGTGTCCCCCCCCCCGTAACTTCTAAAAAAAGAGAATGATAAAACTAAATAAAATATATGTTGTTCATTACCATGAAAACTACCAGCGAAAATTGGTTTGAACGATATCTAGTAAGTAGTTTTTTTTTATATACGTCATAAATCATAAACGGCAATGTACCTTTCATTCAATCAACTAAAATATAAAAATTAAAAAAAACATACTACAAGACTTTTATATTATGTTATTTGCTACTTCGGAACCCTTCATGGGCGAGTCCGACTCGCACTTGGCCGCTTTTTTTAAATTCTTACTCTATACTGTCTCCATCGCCCCAAATATTTTTTGAAAATATATTTAATGTACAGACACATATTTTTATCATATGTATAAATATAGATAGACGAATAAATATAGATTACTCTAATTTTAAATTAGATTTATCCGTAACACACACAAACGTATCACACAAGCGTGACACTAACACAGTTACAACCATGTCATACCTCAAAATAGCGCTATAATGGAGTTACATTTTGACACATGTCGATCGAGTTTCTCCGAAGGTTTGCAATTCCGCCATATAAAGAGTTACATAACGAGGATGTGATCCAATGGACAGGTTTGAGGACCAACCGGTCGCTGATGAAAGTAAATATAATTTTATAATGAACTAGCAATCCGTTACCGACACAAAGTTTTATTGGGTTGTGTAAGCGCGAATTAGTTTGTCAAACTTTTATGGATTTTTGATTATAGCTACAAAGCTAAAATCAAGTTGATCCTAGAAAAATAAATAATAAAAATGCACATGTCTTTGAATCCGTCCAGTATTACTGGAGATTAGAGTGTACAAACAGACGGACTTTTTTTGAAATTCTTACGCTATTACTAAGTCTCCATCGCCCTACATATTTTTCTTGGAAATATACTCAATGTACAGACTCATTTCTTTTACTGTTTTGTTATATGTATAGATTAAAGTAAAACTAACATTTCAACGTGATTGTTACTCGTATTTGTAAAATAATTTATTGAATATAATTTATATTATTGCCTTCAGATATACATCAATGCCCAATTTACATTCTTAACAAAGGTTTATCAAAACTGCGAATCAATAAAATTATACTCATTCAAATGGCGAACAAAGATACAATTCAAATCCCCTCCTAATTTGCCAATCTAGGGAACGCCCCGCCCTTCACTCTAACTAGGCCCTTTAATGATTTCAACAAATTCATCAGCCTAGCATTCCGACGGCTAAAATGGGCTTTAATTTCTCGAGGGCTCAGGTTTGCGTCCAGTGACAAATTCACAGGGCGGTCCGATGTGCTCCCATTTGCACTTAAGAATCCCCTTACCCTAGACCAAACTACACTTTTCCATACAAACGTAGTCTACGCTTTATTCCGTATTTTGTAATATCAAAGATATTACAATTATCTAGGGTTATAATTGGTTTCCGACAGTGAAAATACTTGAAATAGAATATATTGTGTTATAGGGAGAGGCCTATGTCTAGCAGTGAACGTTATGAGGCTGAAATGATGATGATGATGATAGTGTGTTATATCATTTTTGACCATCAGTATGAGAAACTTCTACATCCTTATATTCTATTTCCAGTTCACCAATTATAAGCATATAAAATTGAAATTTCTTTAAAAAAAATTTTTTTACCGTATTCTGACTTGTTGTTTTTTCAAAATAAAACGTAGACTATGTTTGTAAGGAAAAGTGTAGTTCGGTCTAAGGTAAGGGGACTCTTAAGCTTAAAAGTAAGTTATACCTCTCTTAGGGCCTACAATCATAAACCGAGAGCGTAAACCCTGGCCTTCATATAAATCTCGTAAAAGTCGAAGGATACGTGAGAATAGTCGCTCTGTGGGGTGTCCTGTGACGCGAATCTACCAACATGGTTATAGATAACCTATATTTTACTACACTCACATTTCATTTGTTTATTTAGAAGTCTCGATCCACTCTTTAATATCTATATAGATAAGACATTCTCTTTCAAAACAAAAACACAAATTGAGTACTCCTTATCAAAATCTTGATATCTGTCTGTTCATAAGTTAAAACTGTAAAAAAATGTGTCTGTACATTAAATACATTTCCAAAAAAAAAATTGGGTGATTGAGACATAGAAATTGAGTAAAAATTTAAAAAAATGTGTGTGTGTTTGTCTGCTTGTACACGCTAATCTCCGGAAATACTGGACGGATTCAAATAAAACATTTTTGTTAAGTTTAGGCAATATATAGGGTATAATTGATTTTGGAAAATAAAACACCTGATGCAGAACCATAATGGTCCCGCTAAACTATAAGAAATATAAAAATGACGCCTTTTAGCATGATGAGCATTTTCCAGAGTCATAAAGTCCAAGCGAACGAAGTCGCGGGCTGCGGCCAGTCCTTAATAAGGGAGTCAAAATGATAAGTATAGCAGGAACATACCTCCAGCCCGAGGCATTTCTACCGCTCTAGTCATTAAGGTCCTCTACAATGCGCAACGATTAATTTTTAAATCACCAGCACAGTCCTGCGTTCATAGTTTTTCGGCATTTCTATTATACGCTTTCAGCTTCTTAATTACATTATAAATTTCTTCGTTGAAATGTAGGCCAGCTATAATTTGCATGAAACTGAATCTCATTTTTTTCAGGCTTAATGAAACAGAGCTGTTTCATGCATAAAATGCAGACCTGATTGTCGATTTTTCGTTTTGTAATCTGTATGATAAAAATGAAATGTGAAATTCAAAAAATGATAACTTTTGTTGAGTTTATGAAATAAACCGAAATATATATGAACATTTATTGAAATAGTTTGGCATCTCTGTGGCATGCTTGCAAGTATTTGTTAATGACGACAACAACAAACACACGAAACAATTTTATTTCTTATCATAGATTTTAAATTAATGTTTCGAACCATTTAAAGACAAATTAATATTAAGAAGGAACATTCGCTGGTACACTGATTACAGTGCAGATAAATAAATACATAAGTATCAATTAATTTTGAAAAGGAAAGGCTACTTAAAGCTGTTAATACTAGACTACGAGCCGCGGTAACAATCTAAAGTGTATTTGGAAAACATAACATTTAAATAAATGGGCCATTTGAGCGGTAGGGTAGCGGTCCAACGATGCAAGCCTAGCTATTATACGGTTCAATGATGATGGTACTCGGTGAAATGATCTCCATACGTTTTCACAACATATTTTTGGCTTAATGGTACAGTTCTTTATCATCATTTCTCTTTTAGAACGACGCAAGCCTAGTTATTATACGGCCGAATGATGATGGTAGGTACGCGGTGAAATGATCGCCATAAGTTTTCACAACATATTTTCTTCCTCATCATTTGAAAGGTGTAAAATGTTTCAGTAACCCAAAAATAATAGAACTCGTTTCGTTTCATTTCTAGCCATCATGTGTCCCATTGCTGGGCAAAGGCCTGCTTCCATTCTTTCTATTCCAATCGGTTCTGTGTTTGTTTACTAAATTTGTCGAGCTGGTCTTACCGGGCTTTCTGGTATTTGTAGGGATCCAGGCTGAGATGGCCTTTGGCCAGAAGTTGTCTGGCCTGTGATACATGTGGCACCACAGTTCCACTTCAACTTTGTGATCTGAATCAAGAAAATGCCTCACTAAATTTCTAAACTTTTTATTTTTTCAACGATATGACTGTGAGAAACCTATTTCTAAGCAGACTAAGTAATAAAGTTACGTTGTATGGTATTCTAATATTTTGTAGCTTTAGAAAGACCCAGTGCTTCCCATTCCTCTCTCTACACCGCACGTATCCAATAAAACATGTTGTTTGTTTCCCTACATCTCCATTCCCGGCTAAACTACAAACAAATGTCTCCCAACATTCATTAAACAGACGTAAATTTTCGTGCTAATTATCCTTCTACACAAAATAAAAATACTTTAGAACTCGAATTGTAATAAGTGCGAACAAAAATTGTACATTGTACCTGCCTCTGTAGGTCTCACCCAGATTTTAACTATTGGATTCTTCTAACCCGAAACCGCTTCCAAAACTAAAAACCAACTTCAACACTTAACTACACAATCGATTTTGATAGAAAAATTATGGCACCTAAAATCTGACGAGCGCTTTCAAACAATAAATTAAAAAAAAATCCAGATTGCTGCTTAAAAGAAAGTTTTATTCAGTAAAGGAGTTTTTAGAATGTAAAATTAAAGACTGCGAATTCGATGCATGAATATCAAATTCTGAACACTGATTTTTGCATGCTATTAAATATGGCTAAATAGGTTTAAGCTACTATTTTTGTATATTATACCTAACACCTGTATTGTACACCCTATTTATTGCAAATAAAAAATTATCTTATCTTATCTTATCTTATTGATCTCTACGTCTATACGAGTAATTAAGGGAATATATATAGTAGATACATACATTCAAATCGATAACGCTGAGAACAATAAATAGCTGAACCAGTTTAGTCTCGTTCTAATTAACAGAACCATGTCGTTGCAAGTTCCAAACTACAAGTATTAATTAAAACACATTTTAACCACTAATAGCCCCGTATTCAGCAATCACTCGATTTTGGTAAAGCGAAGCAATTTTTTGCTTCTAGCAACCATTACTTTTTCTTAGTGAACCTTTTTTTTTAAAGTCGGTTAATAAACAAGCGTTGTAACTAACCACGGAGAACACTTAGTTTGATATTGCCTTACAATATACTAAAATAACAAGCAAAACACGTCAAAGCTGCCGCAGAAATGCAAGCATCTTTGGCCTAGCTATCTAGTAGGTGCACCCTGCTGTACTATTTTTAATGTTTACGCCCTTTCCGCGTATGTATGCAAAATGTTCTCAATTCATTTCTGTCTCGAGCTTTCAAGTTAATCTACAAGCCATATTAGCAGTACATTATGTTATGAAAAATATTTATTTCGTATTTTAACTAACAGTTATCGCTCAATCAGTGTAATTTGTCTCTATATATTATTTGATTTAACTAACAAATTAACTTTTTGGCATCCGATATATTGTTACTTACTTAAACCTCTTATGAATTGTTGGTTTCACAGTTTTTAATAACGACTGTGATTTTGTTTACTGAGGTTTAATGTTATGATATAGTAACATTCACAATGCCAGTCACGTTTTAAAAATTGTGTGATTTTAAACATGTAGACATAGTTTTTAATATAGACTGAAGTTCTATTTTTTACTAAGATATAATGTCATGATATAGTACTATTCACAACAATATATATGTGAGGTTTATTGTTACGATATATATTAGTATTAAATCTATGCATACCTTTTAAAATCTGTCAATTTTCAAGACGTCAAATATCACTCATCCCTCGTGTGAATCTCTACCAGATTACCTTATAATCCCACGCGTTAGGCGTCCCGTCCCGCTGGCCATAAACCCGTCCCGGTTATTACGGCCCATAGAAAGAAATCCCCTTTTCGTCGCGAATTTGCCCCGAATAGGCGGCAACTTTACAACTGAGAGCACGATTTGGGCCTCCGTTGTGGACTTATAAGAGCTTTAAACGGTTCTCTAGTGTGTTATAACTTTATGACGCTTTGAAACGAATTTAATTTTTGTTAACTGATATATTTTTTAATACTTATTTTATTTAAACTCTAAAATATTTTTCAAGTTTTTGTTCTACAGATTTTAATAGAGACTAGCTTTGTATATTCTACTCAGGTTTAATGTTGTTATACAACGTGGAAGGGACATACCCTTAATAAATCGAACCACGGGTTATAATAGATAACTATGAAGTGTGCAGCCGCCTGGGCAGTTGGTATGAGAATGTCTTTTTTTTTGTTTTTGGCTGTTATTTTAGTATCGTATAGTACCATTCACAATGCCAGTCACGTCTTAAAAACTTCAGTAAAAAATACAACCACAGATTTTATAAAAAATCTATGTCTACATTTTAAAATCTAAAATTTTCAAGACGCTGAATCACACTCAGGCGCTCGTGTGAAACTCTACCAGATTACCTTATAATCCCACGCGTTAGGCGTCCCATCCCGCTGGCCATAAACCCGTCCCGGTTATTACGGCCCATAGAAAGAAATCCCCATTTCGTCGCGAATTTGCCCCGAATAGGCGGCAACTTTACAACTGAAAGCACGATTTGGGCCTCCGTTGTGGACTTATAAGAGCTTTAAACGGTTCTCTAGTGTGTTATAACTTTATGATGCTTTGAAACGTTTTAAGTTTAATGATGTGTTAGTTGTAGATGCGATCTTTTGCAGACAGTAAACTAAACTATAACTGTTTACTAATCTAATTAATATATTTTTTAAATTAAAACATGTGCATAAGATTATTTCACCAAAATTAATCACATCTATAAAAAATGATAAAGCCTAGCTATGCGTAATATTATCCATGTATTCTTTCACATTTTTTATTGCACCAAAACATATAATGATACAGAATAATTACAATCACAGAAAACAGATAACAAATAATAAATAAAAAACGAAAAAAAAAACTCATTGTAAAAAATTGTTGTCAAAGATGACAGTCCTTGAGCTACATGGGATGCCTTTAGGTAGCTCAAAATAACCTGACACTAGTTTTGACTATTAACACACTCAATAAGTTATAATATGCAATTTTAATGCTTAAGTGAGATAAATGTGTGAGGTTTAGATTTCCTTAATTTGCTGAATTACAACGTCAGTCATTAGAAGCCGCAGATGCAATTGTGGTTTGAAGTGTGTATCTGTTTTGGTAGCAGCAATCTGCAAGTAATTCAAGGTAAATTTCCATTTTCACACCAACTGCGATTTATTTTTATTTTGGTAATATTTTAGACTGATTGGTCATTTAAACTGTTCTTGTGGTTAAAGATGTCAAGAGTCATCATTACAAATCATTCTGGCTATATTAAGTACAGCTGGTTTTTGTAATTCAAAGCCAAAAATTATGTCATTATGTCACTAACCTTCATAAACTGCCTATAAATCATTGGCTAATAAACATGTCGAAACTTCTCCAAGTGATAATGTCGTCTCTGTAAACATGTTACGAAAAACCAAATCAATATGATATTATGGCAATCAGGAATTTTAAAAAAGCAGCTGGTCTTTTATACTTTTTTGTTATTTTCACCTAGAGCATAAAAGTTTATGTACTGTACTAAACTAGGTTTACATACATACATACTATCACGTCTTTATGCCTAATAGGGCAGACAGAGCATTTTGGGTCCTGCGGTTCTATGCAGAAGCCAAGGCCGCAAGACCCAAAAGCCACTTATAGCGTCATGGTGGGCGAGAAGATGGAAAAGCAATCAATACAGTGATGGGTGGCTAGCCGCATCGCCTGTTAATATGATTTGCATTTTTTCCCCTTGCCTCGATCGGCTTTTACGATCTGCGTGGGAAGAGAAGCAGCAGTCCAGGAGACTGGAGCTTGATAAAGGCAGGGCCTGTCTCAAAGTGTTCCATAACTCTTTCTGAATGAGCGATCGATTTAAGTCTAATTTTAATCTTCAAATACAATAGGAATACTATTTATAAATACAGTAGGAAGCCTCAACATCAACCTACATTTCATTGATGTAGAAAATCAACTCATTTATTTCCTTGTCTTTTTACAAGTATATCTAGCTACCTAATTATGACTAAATCAACTTTCCTTTTCTATACCTTACCAACCAACATCTGATGCTAACCTCCATTACAAGATTGCGTTTCTTCTTATTCCAAATTGGAAATTACCTGCGAATTTTATGCATTAGCACGTCGGATTAATATGGGAAAACGTATTTTTTGTTAGACTTACCCTAAGTGGAAAGTCACTTTCGCGCAATTGGAACACAAATCACGGCCGAGAGAGGGAAATATCTATAGTCTGTGCGCATACCTTAAACACAGAGATAAGATTCTAGGCTTTACCGAAGAAAAATTGCAGGAAAAGAGATACATACGTACTTTGTGTCTTTTTTATGGTTATACTTTATTAATCAATTTTAAGATAACCACTTGGACTAACGTTCCATGAAGTAAGTTTAATATTTTATATATTGAAATAGCTGTGCGCGTGGGCTTCGCTCCCCGTGGGAATTTCGGGATAAAAACTATCCTATGTCCTTCCCTAGGTATCGAACTATATCCATATTAAATGTCATCTAAATCAGTGGTTGAAGCGTGAAGTGGTAACAAACAAACAAACAAATATACAAACTCACTTTCGCATTTATAATATTAATAGGGAAGTAAGGATAAGGATTAAGAGATCTGCATTTATAGCTTAAGAATACAATAAAAATCTCACAGACCCACGTTTAAAACAAAATAAATTTATTTCGATCCATCTATTATTTATATTATTTATTGGCATATACCTATCACACTAATATCATAAAGGCGAAACGTTTATAAGTGTGTATGTGTGTATGTTCGTTACTCCTTCACGCGCAAACGGCACTACCAATTTTGATAAAATTTGATATGCAGGCAGCTGACACCCTGGATTAACATATAGGCTAGTTTAGGCGCTGGTAAGATCTAGCATATTATATAGCGATTATCGCATTGCTGAAAATGATGATATACTACTTTCCGACTTTAAAGTAGATCTATAAAATTAAGAGTACCATTCATTGCCAGCCTACACATACGACTCCTACCACAACCATGTCTGCAGAAAGATTTTCCGCTGAAAATAAAAACGGCGTACTTAATATACGGAAACTGTAAAAAGCTCTGTCCATTTGCATTTACATTCACATAGATAAGGAAATTTTGCAAATTACATTCATTAAAGCAGAAAACCTACAATCTTCAGTTTTGCAAATCAATTAGGATAGCTATTATATATTAGATACATTCTGTTTCAAAACCTTGCTGCGCAAAATTTTTTTTCTGTAAAAATAAATTTATATACATACATACATACATACTATCACGTCTTTATCCCTAATGGGGCAGACAGAGCCTTTTGGCTCTTGCGGTTCTATGCAGAGCCCAGGGCCGCAAGACCCAAAGCCACTTTTAGCGTCATGGTGGGCGAGAAGATGGAAAAGCAATCAATACAGTGATGGGTTGCTAGCCGCATCGCCTGTTAACATGATTCGCATTTTTGCCCATTCCCTCGATCGGCTTTTACGATCTGCGCGGGAAGAGAAGCAGCTGGTACATTCTAAGTTTTTTCATTTCTCCCAGACCAGCATGGGAATTTATATATAAAATTTATATTGAAAATAAAATAAACAAACATATACAGACAAATCACACGGATTGAGCTAGCTAGCCTCAAAGTAAGTTCTAGTCTGGTGTGATGGGATAATAACTCAACAATACTTTATTTTATAATAACAAATACATAGATAAACATCTAAGATCCAGTTCAATCTGAAAAAACTAATTTTTCATGTTGACCTGACCGAGGATCGAACCCGGGTCCTCCGGTGTGACAGCTTAGCATTATGTCCACTAGGCCATAAATAACACAAACAAAACAGCATGTGGAATGAGCTTTCGCCTAAATACAGACTATAGATAAGTATACGCCCTGCTTCGAGTAAGTAGTATAACATGGAGAACGCAGAGTACTAACTGCACTCATCTAAGTACATGAACAATATCACATATTTTTCTCTAATGGGGCAGACAGAGTGTCAAATAGGTGTCCGAAATGAAGATTGAAATTAATATCTATCGATTTATTTCAAGGTATCTGCTTATGCTTATGGCTAAAACGCGTTGAAACAGAGGACTAATCTAGAAAAAAAAACAAAAAATTTGAATAAATAGTGTGTGTTCAATACGACATCTAGTGACGGCTAATGGAATCACTTATTGAAAAGGATGCTTATTGCAGGCATGAATAAGTATGTAAGTATGAATTCTTTATGTAACAGATACATGTGTGTTTAACATAGAGCATTTCTGGTCTTGCGGCTTGAAGTAGATAGAGCCTCGTGCCGTAAGACTCACGCATCTAAGCTCGTTATCTTTTGCGTCCTCAGGTGTTTTAATACACCTTCGGAGCCGGAAATTGGCTTTAGGGCTTTCATTTTGGCATTGGCTGGCTTTCAACATTCTTATTTAAGAGACTTTTTCCTCATAGTAGGTAGGTGAGTATATAATTTTGGCCAAGTCAAGGCTTATAATCTTAATTTGAATAAATGTGTATTACTCTACTTCAATAAGTAGATTTACGTCCTGAGACATTGAAATCTGGATGATTTACTATATACTTACATCAATCAGTATCCCATATACGGAAGTCTCGTACCTTGGAGCTAGCTCAATCTGTTTGATTTGTCCGTATATAAGTACTTATTACCTGTTCTTTTATTAATATTATTTAATGCGTTAATAAAACTTAGTCCACCTCAAATCATACAAAATACATATAACACTTGAAAAGGTACCGATCCTTTTAAGTCTGGCAAAAGTATCCCGCCCGGCAGTTAATCGATTTACAAGGATCATTTAAGAGAGCCGGATCCCTAATGTGCGATGAGCGTCTTAACACCGCTAAACACCATTAAAGGAAGCCGGTTGTTATTGGGTTTTTGGCTACGAGTTCTACAAATTAGTTTCCCTCAGTAAATTTCTGTAAGCTTCGTGACACATTCCCGGGAGGGAATAATATTATGACACTAATCGCCTTATCTTCGCCCGGAGATGGCGGGAACCCTTTGCCACCCCCGCACGAGGTTTGGAAATGGACTCCTAGACTCCTTCAAGGTACTATCTCGTTCTTTACGACATTAACTAACACCAGCCACACGGAATTTCAATTTCCACGTTTCAAAAAGTTTCCCTTTTTATTTGAAGAGGAAATGTTTGTGTAGGCCGAATAACAAAAGTTTTTGAGGCAATCTGGTGTCCTTTAGCACTGTTTTATTTTTATTGTTATACCTTACTTTTAAAGTAGAATGTGCGAGCTGGCGAGGGTAAACCGCATTATTCTCGACCGGTGTCTAATTTTACGGGCCATAATCTTAGCTCATACATGGCAACCCTTTGTAAGTGGTCACGTCCAAATCGCGCCCACATGGCGTTATAGTTGGACCAAAATATAGTAGATGTAAACAAGCGAGAATTCCGAGTTACATACTCACATAAACCTTTGGCCTCATAACGCGAACGTGGGTAAATTAATGTTTGCCTTCGGTTCACTCTGAAATAAATAGTAAAAAATGTTAAGGGATGTTGATAGGAAATTCGTCACGTTTTTGACTCTTGTAATGACCATCATCTTCGGTCTTCCCCGTAGAGACAAGTGATAAAATACATATTATTGTTATTATTTAAAAAAATTGTACTTAACATAATAACCATTATTTCGAAAACAGTGTTACAAATGGTGAACTTTTCCCAGAAGTGATATCTTCCAGTCAACCAGAGGAACAAACGACAGATTATAAACATTAATAGGAAGGCAGTTGTTTTTCTCTAATAATTATTTTTGCACCAACAGCTCTCGTAAATACGCGTCTTTTGAGCTTTATTGGATATCATATTTTTATACCTATCCGAGATATAAGGGAATCGCGCTTTTTCGTGAAATCGGAGGCCAATTTCAAAAGTAGACGTTCGTAAATTCACTACATGCTCATTATAAAAATAAAGTCAGGAGTCATTATTTTGGTACAACTGAACTCTCTAATAAGTACCATATTTCGCGAAGTGTCCCTTTTGTTGAAATTTTAAAAAGCGTTTATTTGATGTCATCCATGCGTCTCTGTTCCGATGCCGAATGATTACACAACTGTGAGGTCGACGTGGAGAACGCCTATCTGAAGTTAATGAGAAAAATAGACGACCTCCGTGGCGTTGTGGTCACCATGCTAGTCCGCCACCCAGAGGTTCCGGGTTCGATCCCCGGTCAGGGCAAGTTGGAAAATGACCTTTTTCAAATTGTCCTGGGTCTGGGATGTTTATCTATATGTATTTGTTATGAAATATAGTATCGTTGAGTTAGTAACCCATAACACAAGTCTCGAACTTACTTTGGGGCTAGCTCAATCAGTGTTGTTTGTCCCTATATATATTAATATTCATATAAATGTCAAAAGAAAAAATACTTAAATAATTTGCCGTGTGGTTTCCGGCAGAGTAGAATAGGACCACTCCAAGTCTTCCCATGGATGTCGTAGAAGGCGAGTTAGGAAATTACAAGCTAAACAAAGTTTATAAAGGCCTCTCCAACCTGTCTGGCGAGCGAGGAGAGTGTAGGCCAAGTCCTCTGGCTGCTCTGGCCAAGTATGGCTCTGATAATTCAAAGAGGGTCGTGTGTTCCTGCAGTGGAGACTTAATGACGAACGACGACGACTGAAAGACCTGATGACGATGAAGATAATATGTTTTTTTTTAATATAAATTATTCATTATTTGCAAATGGTTTTCTATAACTTTGTAGCAAAGTTCGAGATTGAATAAAAGACGGTCTAACATTTTGTAACTTACATTATGTCAATAGGCGATACGTCATTTGCTTTTTGATTTTGAACCTGGACCTCCCTTACCCACCATGTAGCCAATGGAGAACGTGACCTTTTGCCTTTTTCTGGATTTAGGATGAAGACGTGGTTAAATCTATATACATAGAACCGAAACGAATATACCTATATAGAGGAAGTTTGAAGGTTGCCCTAATAGTGGACAAGTTGAAAAGCCATTGTCTTACGTGGTATGGCCACGTCATGAAGACATGGACATCTGATGGTCCTTTTGGAGATGGAGGGCTGCAGAGGGATAGAAAGACCAGATAATAATGAAATGAGGAGCTAGTGGAAATATGGTGAATGACAGAAAGAAGTGGAATCCGTTGACATACAGAGCCGACCCCAAAAAGAGAAAAAATAACGATAAGGACACAATTCATCATATAAATTCATAGCTCATAATAAGAGTAAATACAGGACTCATTATTTTCGTACCGTTTAACGCTCTAATAACTTCCATTTACCAAATGCGTGAAGTGTCCCTTTTTGTCCAAATAAGGCCCGTTTATTTGATATCATCCGAGCGCTGTGGTTCCGAAGTGGAGTGACGTTAACGCAACTGTGGGCCTGACGTGAAGGGCGCCTATCAACTAAGGAAAATGCCGAAAAAGAAAACATGTAATAAAATATTTTTTCTAGTCCTGTACTGTTATCTGTCTTTTATATGGTGCCTAACACTAATATAAGAACATTGATTACATGATTTCAGAAAAAAGTCTATACTCCGTATATAGTCGATGGCGTAACCTGCGCCACTTGCATTTTTTGCCCGTATTATACAACTGTTGCATAAAATACTATAATAATGTATATAAAATTATTATATTTTAATATGAACAACTTGTTTGTTACAGAAAAACAACATTTTTGTCATAAATGCTTCGTTTAGCTAATTCTCAATTTCATTCCCAAAAAAGTTTTCACATTCACTATCTCATTAAAGTTGTTCACATTGACGGAATGAGACACTCAAGTATATGAGAAACTTGATTAGTATGTACTCAAGTTTGTGTAATCAAAACATATTTAAAAATAGAAAATCGTTTCTACTATTTTTTGACAGTATCTACTATCATTTTATATGGCTGGGGCGGTTAAAGATCTCTACTTGTAAATTCTAAATCTTTGTTAAAGATTTTTTTCTCATAAATAAATTTAAAAACCTTTATCAGACTTTATGCGTAGGCATAATTAAACAAGTAATAAATTATACCTACTTAATAAATGTAATTCCTATTTCGTCTACTTATTATATAAATTCCGACATAATACAACATTTTCTTAATAAAACACAGCAGTAATTCTCTAAAATATAAGTAATTGAATATATCAAGCATACAAAATATATTTCGTCTTATTAAATTATTTCATAATAAATCTTGGAGAAACTCACAAAGAACAAAAGCTGTTTAAAATCCATTGAAGCGCGACGTGCCCTCCAGGTCACGTGTATACTCACACTGTGTACGAAATATTCATCAAGTCTAGGCTTACTTCTGAGAGATCATATAATATGTAATTTTAACATACGAGTCCTGTGATAATAGCGATCTCGTCTGAAATATATACACACGTTTGCTGTGATGAATTGTTTGAAATTCAAAAAGCAATTTTGTGTTCGTTTTTACGGTATACAGATAGACTATCACGTCTTTGTCACTAACGGGCTAGACAGAGTCTAGAGCCACAAGGCTCGGTGGTAAAAGAGAATAACATTGTTAGCCCAATACAATGGGTTGCTAACCGCTTTGGGTATTGACATGATTTTGCTGACTTTTGCCCATTTCCTTGATTTTTTTAAAAATCGGCGTGGCAAAAGAAGCAGCTAGTTTATTCTACGTTTATTATTTTCTCCACGGAAGATATATTTACGATATATTTATATTTTACTACCCAAAATGCCTTGGAACGTTATTCTTATAAGCACTTTCTTCTTTTTTAAACCTTGAAGATCAGTCATCACAGGCTTTGATATTGCAAAGATGCCATATAAAATTTCAGGATATTCAGGGTTTGTAAATCATATGTCTGTATGTATGCCGGTCTATCCGCGGTTTAACTTAGATACTGTAAGTACTAGAAAGCTGTAATTTGGTATGGGTATGTATATTAACTATGCCAAAAAAAGTCTCAAAATAAAACATTGAAAAAAATTTTTTTAGGCTGGGTCCCATAAAAGTAAAGTGGGAGTAAATTTTTTATTTTCTTGACTAACCCATAGTGTGGGTATCGTTAAATAGGTCCTTCAAAAATATAGTCACCTAGTGAACACTATTTAATTTAGAGATCCATTTCTGAAAAATTTGATTTTAAGGGGACGCACCGTAAAAATGGGCATTTTCTATTTCTTATTTCTCAGCGAATATCAGAAATTTAGAACTGATACTTGCTAATAGCATACTAGAACGCTTTTCTAGCATAATTGTGGTTGTGGATACATGATTAGTTAATTTTTGTAACACAAACTTGCTCGTCAAAAACACCTCTACCAAAACATATATGGTCTAATTTCTCACAAACGAGAGGGACTTCAGCTTTGAAACTTTTTATGCAGATCAGTAATTATGTAATCTTCAAAATTGTGGTTCAAATTTTTTTTTGTTGCTTTAGTTTTAATTTTAGAGCTATTTTTCGATAATTGATCAGTTTTGCGTGGCTTTAGATTTCAGTCATATAAGCCCTTTTACCTTCCTGAAAATTATTGTAATTGCCGTCTCGCTTTTTCGCAAGTGTATTTAAATAAACTGTTCTTGTTGCACAGATTTTTGACAGTTATACATCAAATTGTCAGATGGCCGATGGGCCTCGCGGAGCAAGGACGCGTCGCTCTTCACAAAAAAAATGACATTTAATTTCGTAAAATTATTGTCACAGTGTAAAATAATATCACGAATATATATGGGTCGAACAGTTTGTAAACAAACGTGCGAGTAACTTTCTTACACTGTGTCACTTGTCATAATGTCAAAGGAAGTGTCAAAGTATAGCGTGGCATAGATTGATTACCTGACAGACATGGTCGGCATAGATTTTTTTTTCATACAAGTACCGTACATACAATATCGATTTATAATATTTTAGTTTTATTTAATTACCAGTTTTGTGGCAATAAATTAATTTTATAATAGCCTAAGAAACTTATATATAGATACTCTTCGGATTTATTTACTTTTAGATTTCGAGAAATATACACGTACATACTGTACCACTGACTGACTGGCTGACTGATTGGTATGGTTGTTTGACCTGCGCCGTGCTGATAGCCGTAAGGAGTGAAGCTCACTTGCTTGGTGGGGGAGCAGAGAGGGGGGGGGGGGCTTTCTGCTTATCCCTCTAAACAAGCAACCAAGTGAAGCTTGTGGCCTAAGGCAGAGGTCACCTACGAGGCCGTAGGCCAAGCCACTCCCACCACGTGCTTCGTCGTTCTTTTTTTTGCAAACCAAGATGGCCGCCGAAAGCATTTTTTTGGAATCCAGGATGGCGTCTGGGCTTTAGAAAATTAAACTTTTTTCGTTAGTATCGTCTCACTGGGACTTTGTAGGAGTCTGATTTTTGCATGAGGGGTAAAGAGTAAAGCACCCTGCGGAGCTCGAAACTGGATTCAAATTTTGGATCCAAAATGGCCGCCCACACATTTTTCTTTTTTTCTTAAGTAACTGGAGCTTTTATCCATTTTATGAACTGGAAAAATATCTTAGCCTACCTCAACAGCTGCACAAAAAACCGCGGGCTGCTTGCAGCTTGCGTAACGCTTAAAGAGCTAGTACATTTGTTAAAATTGATATAAAATATCGATGAATAAGTATAAAATATCGTTAGTCTATATACTATATTTGTGGCCTTAAAAAACCATAACAATATCGATAGGACTATTGATAATATTGATTACTGATAGTTTACAATAATATCGATGACAAGTTAAACTATCGACAGTTTTTAGGGTTCCGTTTTAAACAAGGAACCCTTATAGTTTCATCATGTCTGTCTGTTTGTCTGTCATCCGACGTTTTATTTAGAGACTATAAGTACTAAAAAAGCTATAATTTGGCATGGGTATATTAATCATGCCAAAAAACAGTGAAGTAAAATAGGGAAAATCTTATACCTTTATACGAGCAATTCTTGTATATGTATTTATTTATAAATTTCTATGATCTCGGAAACGGCTCTAACGATTTCGCTGAAAATTGGTATATGGGGGTTTTTTGGGGTAAACAATCGATCTAGATTAGTCTTATGTTTGGGAAAACGCGTGTTTTCGAGTTTCTTTCTACGCAGAATATGGTCGCTAATTTCGTCGCGCCGGCCGCCATCCGCTTAGCTCAGCGGTTAAGGATACTGACTGCTAGAAAGAGTGTTACGGGTTTGAATCCCACTTGGTGACTTACTTTTGTTTTTTTGTAGTTTTATGTTCAAGTTTATATATAATTTTTTATTTCGTACTGTTTTTAGACAAGTTTTAAAAAATATAGTTAATGTTTGAGATTAAACCGACCGAGCAAAGCTCGGTCACCCAGGTACTATAATATTGTAGCTCCCATGAAAGTTTTTTTTTCGAATAACCCATCGTGTAGGGTATCGTTAAATAGGTCTTTTAAAATATTTTGAGCTTGTTAACACCATTTTTTATTTAAGAATCCGTTTCTAGAATATTTGTATTTAATAAAAGTTAAAATAAAACTATCACACCTAATAAGAGTTAACAAATTAAAAAAAATCATAAAATGAAAATAAAATAAGTTTTTAGACGTTTTTGGTGGCGTAGACTTGGCTTGGCCGGACGATTTTACCATTTGGGTACGGAACCCTAAAAAGATAAAAGATCTAGTTTAACTTTAAAAAATTGGGTAAAAATAAAGGACTGAATTACCCTTTTTTGGCACTTGTTTAAAATTTTGCCCATCGTTTACAGTAGCACAACTGTACTATATAGACAAATCTGAATACATAAGATTGTTCTCCTAGCATTTACACTACATAGACACTCCGCAAATTCGACGTCAGTTTAAAATAAATGTAGTGCCCACAGTAGTGCCAATATACAACGTGGAAGGGATATACCCGTAATAAATCGAACCACGGGCTACACTAGACCACTAACTATAATCCAATAAAAATCACAACCAAAAACTAAAAAAAATTGGCATTTCCATACAAAAGTGTGCAGCCACCTGGAAAATTTGTATGAGAACGTCAAATTCTGTTTTTTTTACTGTTATTTTATAATTATAATAAAGTGATCTAGTATAGCCTGTGGTTCGATTTATTACAGGTATGTCCCTTCCATGCTGTATATTATCTAATTATTTTGTCAACACACTTGCTCGTAAAGTGGCTCTAATTTCATCGGTTTTAGATACATAAGGTCATAAAACACACTTGCGTTATAAACATATTAAAAATTACTAAAAACGGCCACTTTTGACACTTTTTGTAAAGGTTTCTAAAGCTGATAGTATTTCAATGACTTTCGAGGTTCTAATGAAACTTAAGAATACTAGCTTAAAAGTTGTGCGAGGATTTCTGATAATCTCACTTACAGAAAGATAAATTATTTTTTCTGTATTTTCAAGGTCGCTAGCGCTGGTAACAGCCTTAAAATAAAAATCAGTTTAGATATAAGTGTATTGAAAAACGTCGTGCGATAAACGTGTGTATATTAGTTAAAACACTTTCAGCTCTATTACGCCCTCGCTTTCGGCTCGGGCTGGAAAATCATCACACACAAAACTTATATCATAACGTACAACTATTTTGCAATTTTAAAAATATTACTTACTATAATATAAATAATTGAATAATTCAGCTCTTTTTATATAGTTACTTATTTACCCCTTAGTAATTTAGTACATACATGCTGACTTTTCATTGGTTTTGGAAAAAAATCTATTGTAAATAAATTCCTCTATCCATATACTTAATTCAAATTTGTGTATGACATAAGATAAAAAAATCGAGACCACGTAGTTACGCCCGATCAAAAACTACCGCATGACCTCGAAGATCTCCGGCCGGCCGGACGGAGGCGGTGCCTGGTGGTACTACTTATTGATCTCACGATTTTACTTTGTTTTTGAATTTTTATTTCGACTAGCTAATTAGTTTTACTAACGACCCTTATAAAGTGACCCTTAGCTTCAAAGACAATGAAAAATCACTGTGTTTATTTTAAAATTTAAATAAACTACTTTTGTTTTTTCTAATGGCTGACCGGTAGACAAAGCATCAGCATTAAGTCCTTGTACGGACATGACTTTATTCAATTCTTTGCAAAAACATAATATGTTACAAGAATGTAAACATATCAGATTTATTTCATTACGTCATGTCTTCCATACTGTAACCTCTATATATTTTTAACTCTATCTGCATTGCGTTTAGACATTACTACAAACCTAGCGGAAAAGAACGGACAACTTTTGAATCAATTTTGACAGATTTTGAAAAATAAAAGCGTAGAGCCAAGCCTGAGTCACGTGTCCCCTCGTCTATCTGCTAAACGGTTAATATAACGTCATATATGGACACGTGAAAATTCACAGCTATCGTATGTATAACGAAGTTTAATGGAAAACTATCAGATCTAAGAAGGGTTTACAAATTAAAAAATTATAGACAATTAACTTATAAAATGTACTCGGAAAACGAAAATATTCATACAAATTCAATTAAAAATTAGTTTTTAAGATACCGTTCACAACTGATTATTCTCATCTTCGAAACATAAATAATAGAGTTAAGACCACAACGAGCGCCACACTCATTGACTCCTTACTTAATGCTATGAAAACTCAACCATATTTTTGTTCAAATAAAGTTTATTTTTCCACAGCAAGTGTACGCGACGCCCGTGCCCCAAATCGCCAAGATCTCAGATGTGCTGACTGGACACGGTCCCTCGTTCCCAGCCGCCATCGCTAGCCACCTCTTCTCCCCGATATCGGTCTACCAGCCTAGGGTGAGTTATGTACTGTGACGAATTGACTCTTTTAGTAACCCTTACTTTTTATAGCAGATGTAGCTTGATGATCCGTGCTAAGTTGATTTTGATATGGAAATTGGATTTCCTATTATTTTTTTTGCTTTATTATAAGATTGTTTATGTCAGAATATTTCTAACGGCTGCTGGAAGGCACTTTGCTCCCATTTTTTATAAGCACATTCTTCTTTTTTAAAGCGCTAGAAATTAATTTAAGGACAAAATTGGACGTGTCTGGGGCAAATTGCCTCTGCCGGTAAAAATAAAGATGTGGTTATACATTTTTCATTCACAAACGATTCAGAGATAACTACCTTCACTTTGAGCATTGAAAGAGTATTATTTGTGACTTATTACTTGACCAAGTTTAAATAAACATATTTTTCTTTTTCCTATATATTATGACTTGCCCAATCAGCTATTAAATTAATCTTAATATTTTTTCCACAGCTAGGCCAACCTACAACGTATCAGGTATCGGCACCAGTTCCATCTCAACTAGCGTACTCGGAGCACAAGATCTCATACCAGCCGCAACAAAACGCCATACCAATCGCATCACCAGCCCCGGCCCTGAAGGAAGTGATCGCAAGATTGCCTAACTACCAACCTCCGTATCAACCTCAGTATCAACAGCAAATATTGGTCCAACCACAGCCTCTACCAATCTACCAACAACAACTACCGCAACCTCAACCACTTCAGCAGCCAATTCCTCAATTCTATTCTCAGAACTATCAACCACATTCATATCAACCACAATTTCAAGTACCGGTGCAGTACAGACCTATCCAGTATCTCCAAAGTCCTCCACCTCATCCTGCACCAGCGCCAGGACTTTATCTGAGAAATCAAATACAGTTACCTTACCTCCAAGCACCACAACCTCTGATCCCAGTCCCAGTACAATTTACTCAACAACAACCTGGCGTAGTGTATGCCCAGGCAAACCATGGCCAACAGAGTCTGCAGGTTATTCAGAAGCCACAACAAATCCTCCAACAATCCCAGCAGAGCATCCAAGAGACCCAGCAGCCACAACCACAACCACAGCCAGAACAGCAACAAATTGTCGTGAAAGAGCAGGAACTCCAGCAACAGCAACAGGTAATGATCATTTTTTTACGATTTATTTTAATTTACGCCTAATTTATCTCTATTAATGGAACTGTTCTAATTTTTTTTTAGCAATGTTATCATGACTTCGACAACCAGTTAGGTTCATGTTTGAGCTCATCGCGTTTGTTTGGACTATGACGACCTCCGTGGCGTAGTGGTCACCATGCTAGTCCGCCACCCAGAGGTCCCGGGTTCGATCCCCGGTAAGGGCAAGTTGGGTCCTGGATCTTGGATGTTTGCATGAACACAAGTCTCGAACTTACTTTGGGGCTAGCTCAATCAGTGTTATTTGTCAAAAAAAAAGATCTAGGTATCTAAGTAATTTTCTTTACTTAAATGTTGTTTTTGTAACCTTTTCAGAAACCAAGCACCCAAGTACAATCTTACAACCAACCCCAAGGAGCGGTCAGCTACGCGAGTTTCTCTCAAAGCCAGCCTGCGCCCACTTTCCAAGCGAAACAGCAACCTCAACAGTCTTATCAGCCAACGCAGTACCAACAACCTCGCATCATACTGCAGTTCAGATCTCAGCCGTTTAATTCGCAGGTCAAAACAGAAAGTAATGAAAATCTAGTAGCCGCGTCTTCTAAATCTCCAAGACCTATTTCTTACTTCAGGCCTGGAGCTACGTTACAGTTACAACCAGTACAACAGCAAGTCTATCCCCAGCAACAGCTTATAATTCCCAACCCAGGATACGTAGCACAACCTCAGGCTGTATCACCAACTTTCCCCCCTGTTCAGTATTTCGGTAAACAAGCACAAAGCATCTTTGGTGCTAAATACAGTCCACCACAACAATAAGTACTATAAGTTGAACAGTTTCTTTGATCAACGAGTGACTGTACTGTTGTTATTTTACAGAAATTAAGTATCTATTCATAAGAAAGCACATTGAATGGAGTTGAACGTGCCGTTTTCGCTACTTAGGTATCAGTTGTCCACATTTTCTGAAAATTTGGACAAGTTTGCAGCAACATGGTAAAGCGTGTGTGGCGCGTTTAGTATTAATTATTTGTCTGTATGATCAAAATAAAAGTTGTTGCAAAGAAACTTTTTTTAGCTTAGGTATCTAGTTGATTTATTGTATTGTAAGTAATCAAAGATACAGGTGCTGCGAGTATTGTTATAATTAACTGTGATGCCATATTAATCTTTACTTTTGTAAGAAATTTTACCAATAAATTGTAAGATATACATTTTGTCTCTTATTTAAACCTTGTAATAAATTTAAGATTATAGGGGTAGCGTTTTAAGAAGGGTGTAGTAAATTAGAGAGTAATATTCTAATTAACTTTTGGAAAGACAATACTTTTTAAATGAAAATAAGACTATAATGCCACCTTTGACTGAGACTTAAATAATTCAGCTTAATATGAAGCTGCATGCTGAAGATACGCATCTAGATGTATCATTCCCCAAAATATTTTCGGTGTGATAATTTAGCTCTAATCTGTTAGTCTGTCGATATACTCGAAAAGAACTTTCCGGGATAAACTAATGATAATAGTGAATACAGCATCATAAACAAGCACTAATGAAGTCGGTACACTCGCATGTGGAATTGTAGATCCGGAGTTCATAAAGTTAAACTGGTGTCTTTATTCAAAGTGGCCTTAAAAGGGGCTAGTGATTCTCAAACGTTTAGGCCCAACGCAGACGACAGACTAGACCGCGACGCACTTTTAGTCTGTGAAAATAGAACCTATGGAATTACATGCAGTAACACACACGACGCACAAAAAGTGCGGCGCACAAAAAATCCGTGTAATTTTGGCAGACCGCGCCGCGCCGCCCCGCGCCACACCGCACTAAAAGTGTGCGAAAAAAATACAACGTATGCTTCAACCCGCGCTAACACAGACGTCGCGCACTTTAGTCTGTGACCTTTACTCGGCTAGTGGTGGACGTGACGTGCGCGGTATTACAGCATGGCGCTAGAGATAGATGTACCGATGTTAATTCATGAAATACAAAACAGGTCTGCAATTTATGATACTTCAAAATCCGAGTATCATGCCTAGTATAACCTTTCTTCTGGACCAATGCACTTTCTCATTATTTTTTCCGAATATGTCAAAGTTGGTCTTAAAATGAATAGCAACTCATTAAAAGTATTAATAGAATTTTTATAAAATTTGAAAAAATTGTCCGGATATTGTTTTGGAATTGCATGTTTCATATGGAATTGTCCTTTTAGTAATCTCTCCGAAAGTATAGGATGTACCCAAAATTTTCTATTTCTTCTTCTTTTTCTGTACTTCAAGTATAAAATAATACATCGCAATCTTTGCACTTCCATGGCGTGTAAAACTGTACGTGTCCCGTCCCTTACAGTTCTGCCGACAGAATGATTCAAAATGTGCGTCGTGTGTGTTGAGTCCGTGAACAATCCGCGAAAGACTCTTTGCGCGCCACGCAGACTATTTGTGCGCCGCAGACTCGATCGGACAAAAAGTCTGTCGTCTGTGTTGGGCCTTAAGAATCTACAGGATAAGAATATGATTTCAGTAAGAGATGTAAATTTTAAACCTCCACTGACAAGAGCGCTAAGCTCTTAAAATATGAGAAGACGATACTAAGAGAAAACAGGGTCTTAAGAATAACAAATTACTTAACTCACAGATATTAGATTCTTTCAAGGTTTTTCATTCCTATAAAAGTAACACTAGTAGTTCGCCACGAACTTGACCTCGCGATTATATCTTCTACTACCAAGCAAAGCAAGCAAGCAAACCAATATATGACAGTTGAACACAATTAACCGACTAAACAATACTTTAAACAAGCAAGATAACAAAAAGTCATACGATTCTAGAAAAAATCAAGACAATCTTGTAAAGTTATGAAAAAAAACCATAGCGAGTTCTAAGAGTTTTAAAATTTTTGTTGGACATCTACATATTGTTTTTTGTGAACTAAATGGTATTGAATGTACGCAAAAAATTTTTACAATTTTCTTCTTTTCTTAAAAATAGTGGTCAAGACATTGCCTTGTAACTCGGAAGTCGCGGGTTTAATCCCATAAGAGACATGCATTTTTAAGAAAGTTGTTCAGTAACCCGGACTGAATTCACCCATAAATAGTTTCAATATATTTTGTAAGAAGATTTATATTGTATATCCGTCACGGCTCAGTCAGCTGGACTTCGCGATTCACCCTAAACCCGTTCAAGTATAACGTATAAAAAAGTTGTCGAGACAAAAAAGTTGTTCAAATAAAAATAATGCGTTTTTATAATGGCAACCAAAAACTGTAATGACATTTTTGAAAATATTTTGAAATGGCGGATATATGACAGTTTCAAAAGTTTAAACCGCCATATTTCCGCCATTTTGAAAATTTTCGAAAAATTGGCTCGACAAAAAAATTCTATTTAGTTGCTAAACCTGCTTACAAAATTTCATAAGAATCGGTTAAGAACTGCGACCTGTAGGCGAGCTTAGAACAGACCGACAGACAGACAGACAGACAGACGGACAAAAGAATTTTTGACTTATCTCGAAACTGAGACGCTTCGCTCGCTCGGTCAATTATGGATTAACGTAATTTACAAAGAAGGATGGAGCTACAGACAAAACACCAGGCTTGTTGCAGAGATCCTTTCCATGCAAAAACCCATTTAGACAGTACAAGTTTGCATGTCATTTTATCGAAGCAAAAATTATTTGTAGAACTGACGTTTCGTTTAGACCATGCAAGTTATCTATTACTTCAATTATAGGCTCCTAATCTATAAATCTGTAGGTAGTTGTAAGGCACTAAGCTATAGAAACGAAGCAAGCGCACCCCTCCAGCCCACATCCAGACATCGTTGCAATGAAGTAATCTAGCATAACAAAGCACACTAAGCTTAAATAATCAAGACCCCTGGAAAAACTCACTAAGATAAACTCGAGTGATAATAGTTAGTGCTTAGGGGAAGCATCATAAACAGGCACTAATGAAATCGTTACACTTGCGTGGGATCCGGAGCTCATAAAGTTAAGCTGGTGTCTTTGTTCATAGTGGCCGTAATAGGCTCTAAGTACCTACCTATATTAACTGAATATTAGATTACGTGGAATAAACTTTGGGAGGTGAGATTCACTATTGATGATATTTTTTTAGACTTGTATAGGTACATTTATGTTTTTACTAACGAAGATGCACTACCATGTAATTTTGCAAATTAAACTAGGTAGGCGCGTTCTTTCATAATGTTTTTATTTATTTCTTTACGAAAAATTCTTTATGAAAAGTTTATTAAATACTATTTATTACCTACTAGCTGTACCCGCAGGCTTCGCTCCCCGTTGGAATTTCAGAATAAAGTGTACCCTATGTCCTTCCTCGAGTGTCATACTATATTCATACCAAATTTCATCAAATTCGGTTCAGGAGTTGAAGCGTAAAGAGGTAACAAACAAACAAATAAACAACCTCACTTTCGTATTTATAATATTAGTAGGATAGTAGGATTAGTAGGCTAGTAGGAATAGGAATAGGAATAGGAATAGGAATAGGAATAGTAGGAATAGGAATATAATTCTTCATTCATGCTAGTACAAGACAACTAGAAAATTAAAATTAATTTCTAAAAATAGCAATATCTGCTTTAGGAATAGCTGGGGTCTTTTATTGTATATTTGAAATAATTTATTTCAAATGAGAGCAGCATAAAACTCATGTATAATTTACACACACAGATCGGTAAAATATATGCTGTAGATAATTATCTACATCTACACTAATATTATAAAGAGGAAAGATTTGTTTGTTTGATTGTATTGAATAGGCTCCGAAACTACTGGATCGATTTTAAAAATTCTTTCACTGTTGGATAGGTATGTTATCCCTGAATGACATAGGCTATGTATGTACCACGGGCGAAGCCGGGATGGACTGCTAGTAATAAATATTTACGAGGATATTCAGCATTTTGTTTAATACAAAATATCGAAGCAGGTACCTTTAAAAGATTCTAGTTTGTACAGATAAGTAGGGGTTTAAATATAAGTACTAACCATTACATAAAAATCCAAAAATAACTACATGTCAAGAGTGAATAGTCCAGCAAGCTTGATTTTAATTTTTTTATTTAAAGCTTCAAAACCAGACTCCAGAGCTAGTTTGAAGAATGCCGTCCAGCTCTCCCGTGAGATTTTATTAAGAAACTTTCTCGAATACAATACACAATATAAGGTTTATCACGTTCGCAAGGACTGTATGCTGAAAAATTGCTTCATCGATTTCACAATTCACAAGTTCGATTCCTAGTAAAGTTTTGAAATTGACTTTGCCCTTTGTAAATTTTAAGTGTGACGAAGAATTTCATAGATTTTATTTAAAATATCAAAAAGAGAACCATTTGCAGAGTTCCGCACCCAAAGGGTAAAAACGGGTACGGAGTAAAAGGGGTATTTCAAGAACCGCGATAGCTAGACAATTGAAATTTTTCAAATTATGTATTTATTTTGCCGCTATAACAATAAATACTAAGAACAAAATAAAATAAATATTTAAGGGGGGCTCCCATACAACAAAAGCGATTTTTTATAGATAATGGTACGGAACCCTTAGTGCGCGAATCTGATTCGCACTTGGCCGGTTATTTTATTATTTGTTACTTAAACAATTGATTTAAAGATTAGGTACTACCTATTACTATTAATTTCTGCATTTAGTGCATAAAACATAGAGGCAATTTAAGATAAGAAAAATTCAGTGGATATTTTTGTAAAAAATAATAATTTGCTATTGATAAAAAACTTAAGCAAAGACGCATTACTAAAGTTTTGCTCTTTTCTTTGTAGAGCTTGCTTTTAAAATGTTTTGACACTAATTCGCTGAAGATTAAATTAATTGATAGATGATTTCATTTAGACATGATTGATAAGAATTAATGTCTATCAAAAGCAATAAGATGGTAATTGAATTACATGATTTAAGACGCAGACAAAGCCCCCGAGACAAGTCTCCGTCTCAGTACAGAAAAGAGGAAATTGCTTCTATTGAGTGTTGGACTCTTTTGGTAATGCTTATTTAAATGGCAAAACATATTTTTGACACGAAGTAAGCGGCCAAATGCGAGTGGTACTCGCCCATAAAGGGTTCCGTAGCAGCAAGTAACATAATATAAAAGTCTTATAGTATGTTTTTTTATTTTTATATTTGAGTTGATTAAATGAAAATTAAATTACGGTTTACGATTTATGACCTATTAAAAAAAAACTACTTGCTTGATCTCGTTCAAAACTGGATAGTCGGCGCTCTTTGCAAATATTCGTTGACTAGTCATCGACTACGATAGTAGTCAAATAGTTGGCGCTCCTTGCTGAATATACGCCGATTAGTCGCTGACTACGATAGTGGCCGGATAGTCGGCTCCTCGGGACATCTCAAGTTCTGTACTATTATGTATAAAAAACACGTTTGTTGCATCCTATTTATTTTGTTTAGTTTTAAATAATTATTTGATGTTATAGCGGCAACTGAAATACATCATCTGTAAAAGTTATTACGGTCTAGCTGTCACGGTTCTTAAGATACAACCTAGTGACAGACAAACGAACAGATGAACGGACAGCGGAGTCTTTGTAATAGGATCCCGTGTTTTCTCTTTGGGTACGGATCCCTAATAAAGTCGCCATGTCGACTTCGTACAACATTGCCTTACATAAAATTCTAGGTCTATGCCTAACTCCCATGCTGGTCTGGGAGAAATAAAAAAAAAACTTAGAATGTACCAGCTGCTTCTCTTCCCACGCAGATCGTAAAAGGCGATCGAGGGAATGGGCAAAAATGTAAATCATGTTAACAGGCGATGCGGCTAGCAACCCATCACTGTATTGATTGCTTTTCCATCTTCTCGCCCACCATGACGCTAAAAGTGGCTTTTGGGTCTTGCGGCCCTGGGTTCTGCATAGAGCCGCAACACCCAAAATGCTCTGTCTGCCCCATTAGGGATAAAGACGTGATAGTATGTATGTATGTATGTATGTATGCCTAACATATTCCATACCTATAAGTAAGTCAAGAACATAAATAAACATGTATAGTATATAAACATAAACAATTGACAATAGGCGCATTATAATAAACGGACAAATGATAAAGTATACATATAAAACTTTAATTGATATAGACAATATAACTATAGCAAGGAATATCGAATGTAACTATTGCGATTTATCAAAACACATACGGTTAAACAAAAACGATTTTACTGTGATGACCCAGAATATAAGAAGTATATATTGCAACTTTGATGACTTCGTAGTAAATTTAAGCTCTCTATCGTTTGATACAGATTTAATAGTCCTTACTGAGTGCCGACTGACCACTGATAAGCCTTTGCCTCAACTTACAAATTACCAAAGCTTTGCAACCACTTTTCAGTTAAACCAGAATGACGGGGTGGTGGTTTACGTAAAAAATACACTCAAATGTAATGTTAAAGAAATTAAACTCTCTGAAGCATCTTGTCTACAAGTACAAATTCTTAACAACATTGTTTTATGCATTTACCGCTCCCCATCTAATAAATGTGCAGATAAATTTATAAATTCGTTAAATTCACACCTAGAGACTTTAAAAACACAAAAAAATATAATTATTACCGGAGACATTAATATTAATCTAATAGCTAGAGATAAGGAAAAAAAACATGAATATAACAATAGAATAAACTACCTAAATGGTTTATCAATGTTTGGTATACTACCAGGACATACGTTGCCGACTAGAGACAATAGCTGTCTGGATCATTTTATGTTAAAGTTAAACAAAAAAAGAACCTCTGCATTTATCGATATCTTACATAGCACTGTCACTGATCACTTCTCAATATTTTTAGCCTTATCTAAACAAAAACATACAGAAACTGTGTCTAAATCTACTACAACCATTGACTTCAATAAGGCCTTAAAGTATCTACAGGATCAACATTTGTCTGAAATACTCTTTTGTGATGACCCAGTTTTAGTAACCGAATGTCTAATTGAAAAACTAAGCAATTCCATTAAATTTAATACCAATATTAGAAAAATACCTAAAAGCAAACGAAATATAAAGCCGTGGATTACTTCTGGCATTCTACGATGCATTAACAATCGCAATAGATTACAAAGAAACTTAAAAAATGATCCATATAATGAAACAAAGAAAATTACTTACACACGATATAGAAACTATTGTAATAACTTAATTAAAAAATTAAAAAGGAAATATGAAAGGGAACTAATTGCAAAATCTACAAAACACAATAAATTACTATGGAAGAATATAAAAAATATAACATACACAAATAAAAATAAAATACAAAATACAGAATTAATAAACACAAAACCGACACCTGTAGAAGCTGCGAATGCAATCAATGATTATTTTGTAAATATTGGTAAAGACCTTGCCCAGAAAATCATTTCTCGAAAAAACAAAGACCAAACAGCATTTCTAAACGAGATACCACCTCAACCACAGTCGTTCGTTCTTTTAGAAACTGACTTAGATGAGGTTAACAATATTTTGATAAGCCTTAAGTCTGATAGCGCTGCTGGCTGGGATAATGTTACTACCAAGTATCTAAAATATGTTAAAAATGAAATTATACCCATTATTGCACATTTAGCCAACCTCTGCTTCAAGCATGGTATTTTTCCTAATCTTCTTAAACGATCGATAATTACACCAGTTTACAAAGGAGGGGATAGAGATGATATAAGTAATTACAGACCAATATCAGTCTTGCCTGCAATATCTAAAATCATAGAAAAATTACTTAATAACAGATTGATCAATTACTTGAATAAATTTAATATATTGTCTCCTTCTCAATTCGGTTTTAGACAAGGGAAATCTACCCAGGACGCAGTATTAGCGCTTACCGCTGTAGTATCAGAAGAACTTGATAAAGGAAATAAATGCTTATGTGTCTTCCTAGATCTTAAAAAAGCGTTCGATACGGTCTCAATTCCCATACTTATACAAAAGTTAGAAAAAGTCGGAATAAGAGGAATACCATTGTTATTATTCAAGGATTACCTTTCTGAAAGGAAGCAAAAGGTTAGGCTTAATGAGTTCACCAGTGAGGACGCTGAAGTATCATACGGTGTCCCTCAAGGTAGCATCTTAGGGCCCACACTATTTCTTATATATCTAAATGACCTTTGTGATATGAAACTAAATCAAGCAAAATTTTTCTCATATGCCGACGATACTGCAATTGTCTTCACTGGTAAATTTTGGTTAAATATAAAAAAAACTGCCGAACAAGGTATGGTTCTGGTTGCCAGATGGTTAAGTGCTAATCTACTTACGTTAAATACAGCCAAAACAAACTATATCTGTTTCACAATAAATAAACGCACACAACCTAAAAATGACCTCGATTTAAAAATACATATGTGCGGGGACGACCAAAACCAAACCTGCAATTGTCCCAAAATAGATAAAGTTTCATGTACTAAATACTTAGGTGTTATAGTAGATCAAAGGCTGTCATGGTACCCACACTTGGAACAACTGGCAACCCGAATCAGAAAGTTAATCTGGATTTTCAAAACCCTTAGACATGTGATGCCAAAAACTGAACCAAAAGATACATTCGCACAAAAAAGTCTTCTTACGCAAATATTTACAGCGTTAGTGCAATCAGTTCTAATTTATTGTATTCCAGTGTGGGGAGGTGCTTTAAAAACTAAGTTCCTGACGGTGGAACGAGCTCAACGGGCATTATTAAAAGTTGCCAATTTTAAAAATAGTCGATTTCCTACGGATCTACTATATAAAATAACTGGTCTACTGACTGTTAGAAAATTATATGTACTGCACATAATTTTAAAAAAACATAAAACTTTACCCTTCGATTCTCACCTAGATAATAAAAGACGTAAAGATACAGTAACAAAGGTCCCAATAACTAGTACGAAATTTGCCGGTATTCAATACGAGAAACGTTCATCCCTTTTATATAATAAAATAAACATACTACTACATATATACCCGATGTCAAATTATCAGTGTAAGGAAAAGATGCAAGAATGGCTTACACCACTCGGCTACGAGGAAACGGAGGAATTTATAAAAATAGGTAAATAAGATTTTAGTAAATAGAAATTATAATACATGTAACTAATGGTATACATATATATATATACACGGGAATGTATATATATATATATATATATATATATATATATATATATATATATATATATATATATATATATATATATATATATATATATATATATATATATATATATATATATATATATATATATATATATTAATATAAATATTATACATGTAATAGCGTCATAATAGTTGATATTATAATATAAAACAAAAAATAATAATATACACTTAGATAATTTTAGGAATTTCTTGGCACGACTGTACTTTTATAATGATATTGTATGGTAATAGAAGAGCGGTGTCTCCTGGCACAGGCATTTTTATGCTTAAAAGGAGACTCCAATCAACTGAAAAGATCAAGTGTAAACTTATTTTTGAAAAATAAAGATTATTATTTGAGAATCACGGGTCTTTTCATCCCGGTCCTTTGAGAGGCTTGCGTGGGGATACAGATCCAACACGTAGAGGCCCTTTGGAGAAGTTGTTGTCATGTGGCGCTCTATTATTATTATTATTAAATAAATATATGTGGACAAATCACACAGATTGAGCTAGCCCCAAGGTAAGTTCGAGACTTGTAATAGTAAATATATAATCACAATAATGTGCCTGCCTATAATATTGTCCATTCTGTTTCTATTACATTTTGTCCTCTTACTTTGGGCGACATACATTCTCGTATTTACTCATGATTTACTGTAGTATTGTACACGTTTCAATAGCGGGCTTCAATTTTTTATAGCATACGGTTGAATAGTGCTGATTTATAAAGGCGTTGTAGACACCTAATACGGTAATGTAGTATTTATAATGCTATCAATTCGACGTAAGTAGGTTATCAACACTGTCGATGGACGATTATCTGACACCAGTACACAAAAACAATAAATAGTCCACTTATAATAAATTAAATACAACGTGCAAGTAATTACGGGCTATACTAGATCACTATTATAGTATAATGAACACAAAAAAACAGTCAAAATTTAATTTAAAAAATTGGCCTTTCCATACGAAAGTGTGCAGCCGCTCGGGCAATTTGTATGGAAATGTCGAATTTATTTTTTTGTTTTTGACTGTTATTTTATTATCATTATACTGTACCTAGTGATCTAATATAGCCTGTAGTTCGATTCATCAGAAGTATGTCCCTTCCACATTGTATATTAAGTTATGGTATTTATTATATTTTTTTTATGCTAGATTCTAAAGTATTTATTCTATGGGCCTTGTTGCCTGAAATAAAATGATTTCATTTGATTTGATTTCTAACTTTTCATTTTTAACCGTAATACAATAAACTTTATTCAGTACAAGATTCGAGCAGAATAAAGCATTCCGTACCAGCTACGTCTATTCTCACATAGAACGTAGAAGTCAAAGGAACATGCACTACAATAATTAAGGCTCCTCCTTGCGCTAGCGACCTTGAAAACACAAAAAAAATAATTTCTCTTTCTGTAAGTGAGATTATTAGAAACCCTCGTACAACTTTTTAGCTAGTATCCTGAAGTTTCATTAGAACCTCGAAAGTCATTGAAATACTATCCGGTTTAGAAACCTTTACAAAAAGAGTCAAAAATGGCCGTTTTTAGTATTTTTTGCAAAGGAAAATTCAGGGTATTTTATTTCAATGATTTTCGAGGTTCTAATGAAACTTAAGGATACTAGCTAAAAAGTTGTACGAGGGTTTCTGATAATCTCACTTACAGAAAGAGAAATTATTTTTTTTGTGTTTTCAAGGTCGTTGGCGCGGGGAGGACCCTTAAGGGATCTGTCTAAATAGATAATAGATTAGCAACCTAGTAATAATGTATATTAGCTATAAAGTCCGCCTTTAATACATTTTAAATAAATGAATAAACCTGTACACTTATTGTGATTTTGTCTTTACCATATATAATTTTAGAGCATTTACACACGTGTTCCGGTGGCACAGTCATCGATACGACGCCGCCGCTGCTCACTTTTATACATTTGTTTGTAGAATCTGGCCAAGGTAAGCGATCTATGAAAATCCATAAAAAATCTAAAGATGTTTTAATTTTTCCATTCTTTATAAAATATTTGGTACTTTTTACCCCTGACCAAAAGAGCGTCTGTGAAATTGTAGCGCTTGAACGAATGGCCCAATTTTGGGCGGATTTTTTTTTACGTGAAGGCAAGTTTCCTTGCGCTGATTCTTAGCTATATTTGATAAAAATCAGTTCAGTTGATCTGACCGATATAATAGCTAAAGTTATTTTCCTTAATTAAACACTTTTTACACGAATGAAAAATAATCATATATTAATTTATAAATTTTTGCTTTTACTTTTATAAATTTTTTAATTACTGAATCTCTGTTTTTTGTTTGTCTGAAAAATCTGACTTAGTAAAACACGGAGTCTACAGAAGTGTGAATCTACAGAAGTGGATAGTCTATCCTTTAACCGGAACTAGGCTCTGACTAAGTAGAACCGTAAGATACAAAATGTTCTTTCTGTTCCATTATAGGGATAAATACGAGATAGTATGTATGTATACAAAATACATTCACATCTATGGAAGAAATCAACCGAACATAATAAGCAAACCGAATTATATATCTTCAACATTATTTGCAGAAGCGAACATAATAATTGAGGCCGAGATCGATTCTAGATTCTAGGAATGTCTGAAACTTCTGAATTGTAACAGAAACACAATTAAAATCTCGATTCTGTGTTCTCTTTGACAGGTTCCAGACGAATTTATATTTGTCTTGATTATTGATTATCAGAAACTTCATTCAAGTGTATCGCGTTGTTTTGAACTTCAAAGTTCAGTAGGAAAGTCGTGTCGCGTATATATTCTTTTTAGTTCTTTATTAAAAAGCTAACTATATAAAACTGTTTGTCGAATAAAAAAATAGAGCGAAAATTTTAAAATTTGTGCATCTAGGATTGTATTAATGCTTGCTTATGGTACCGTAAAAACAGATGCAAATGGAGAAACCACCACACAATTAGTCTCCAAAAAGGAGTATGAAAATGGTATCATAGCCTCATAACAACAGCGGCAGAAGTAAATACATTTGTATTATTACCGTAAGTATACCTTTTACCCTCTAATTTCAAAATTTATACATATTATTAGACCATAGGCCGCATTAAAGGCATGGCTACATGAAACAGATATAGGAGAAGGTGAACGTCGTGACGTACAGAGAAATAGAACTGGCAAACGAGAAAGACAATGGAAGAAGATTCATACTCCACCGACAAGAGCATCTCTTTAGATGTTATGTTGTTGATGATGTTTGTATGTTAAAAAAATGAGGAGATCGATAGGGATTTTTTTCTTGTTTAAAATGCATACTTGTTAGGTAATCCCATAGATATTTTTAAAAAATTGGATGTGCAGTTTTTTTTTTTTCTATTTGGGGTGATGTCGGTTTTTAGTTGTGAAAAGTTATAACAAAGGTGTTTAGTAGGTAATAAATATCTATAGGCAGTATTATTTATGTAGGTAACGAGAAAGTATACTTATTGCAAAATATAATCTGTTATGAAATGGAGCCGTTACTTAAACAGGCCTATAAAAGCCCGGTTTGTGATTATAATATCATTTTAATGCTAATTGTACGCAACCCGTGTCTCCAGAACAATGGTGCGAAGACAATGTGTGGCCCGCTTTATAGCACATGTCACATATAGTATGTTTAGGTTAATTAAAAGACTTAGCAGACTTACTACTTTTACGTTGACGACAATGAAATGAAATACTGAATGATTGAGCTATAAAAAATAGTGTACGAGCGACAAAAAAGAACACCATCACTCATCATCTTCAGGTCTTTTTTTGTCTCCACTGCAGGAACATGACCCTCTCTGTACTACCAGAGCAGCCAGAGAATTTTGCCTACACTCTCCACGCTGGCCAGACGGGTCAGAGAGGTCTCGCTGATGTTTTAAGCTTTGCTTAGCTTCTTTTTCCTAGGTCGCCTTCTACGACATCAACGGGAGGACGTGGAGTGGTCCTATTCTACTCTGCCGAAAACCATGCGGCCTAACACACATCAGTATTTTGTATGAAAAAAAAGAAATTATGTTCAATATTTATACGACGAAGAAAGAACGTAAACCGATAGTGTTATCTTTGACAACTTAACATTCTCTGCAGTTCTTCAGTCCGCTTGAGGCCATGGCAATTAGTAAACGCCTTTGGATGCTACGCCGTAAAAGCTGCAAAATGGCGTAACCATTTACGCCATTTTAAAGAATAGAAAAAACTTTTTACATAAGCGTCGGCCACTGCACACCACATGATTAGTAATTCAATTATAAATAATTGTAAATGTTAAAAGTAGCAAGTCTATCTAAAAGTCACTAGCCATAAGAAAGGATCGCTTTACATTTCTGTATGTTGACCTTACCATATTCTATTCTAACTTGGCCACACGTACTTTCACCTTGATCGAGAAAAATGTCGACCATGATTTATAAGTCGCGTTGAATTTGCATAGATAAAGAATTTATATATGCCTATTAATCGACCGTGCGCTCAGACGTTGAAAGTTAAATCGATGACTTATGTTTAAACTAGCCTAGAAATCGAAAACTAAAAGCTTTTGAAAAATAAAACTTTTATTGTAAGACCAAAAAGTACATCTGTATAAACAAATATATATATATATAACAAAATAAAATAAATATTTAAGGGGGGCTCCTATACAAAAAACGTGTATTTTATAGAAAATGGTACGGAATCCTTCGAATGCGAGTCCAACTTGCACTTGGCCAGTTATTTTACTAAGTTTCTATGGCAAAATCACCCACACCTATCATCAGACCAACTTATGACATCATTGTATTGCATTGATATTTTATTTAGGCACAGACCTACCATTATGTATGCAAAAGCTTAGCTCTCTCTTCATCATGTTAAAGAGCTTAGTAGCTCTTGTCGGTGGAGTGTACGCCAAACTTCTCGGTTTTCAACCGTTTTCAACACGACAATTCTTGACACTACAAATAAAATATTTTTTGTTGCTCTTTAGTTTAAAGTGCGAAAATATTCACTGTTCCCTATGATAAAACAAAATAATGTATATTTTTCCAATAAGACCTAAACGTACTGCGTAAACATCGAAATAAAATATAAGGTAAAACAACGATTACCTACCCTGAGAGTCCCTTTGTTCCAGGTTCAGTTTGGGGCAGACGTAGTTCCGTCGTCAGCTTTATGTTAATCTTAAGAGGGCTATTCTCTAACCGTACGCTCGGATCTGGACACATATATATCCAGTTATTGTTACACCATTATTAAAGGTTTAGTTTAAAGTTTAGTTTCCGGCAGAGTAGAATAGGACCACTTCAAGTCCTCCCGTGGATGTCGTAGAAGACTTAGAAAAAAAGAAAGCTAAACAAAGCTTAAAACATCAACAAGACCTCTCCAACTCGCCTGGCGAGCATGGAGAGTGTAGGCTAAATTCTCTGGCTGCTCTGGTGGCACAGAGAGGGTTATGCTCCTGCAGTGGTGACAAAAAAAAACATTATGTTAATGGATGAAAGTGTAAGTAGTTAAAAGTGTTGAATGTTATAAGTTACATGTAAGGTCTTGATCTAATTTGAACATCTACCCAGTTGTATTCTTACCTACGTATACATACAATAAAATATGTAAGACATATTCTGCAATAGCTTGGGTTAGCTACCCAGAGAGTCTCTTTGTTCGTGCAAAGTTTAAGAAAGACTTTGTAGCAACGTTACTTCTTCGTGGGCTTATTTTCTAACTGGTATTGTTGTGGATATAGAACCCAAGCAAGCAACTGCATATATATACAACGTGTAACGAAAATGGGGCATCAGCCCGGCATTGTGAACAATTTTTAATAGCAAAAAAACCAGCATTATACAAAATCAACGCAGTTTTATACAAAATTAAATAGCTACCGTGCCAGAATGCAGGGAGATGCAAATTTTTTTGCGATGGCAGGTAAGGTATGGTTCCATAGTAAAAGTTGTTCACATTGATTAGTACGTGTACTCCCTTTTGGCTCGATATCCCCTTTTCGTTACATGTTGTATATAGGTATATGCAGTTACTTGCTTAGGTTCTATTCCCACAACAATGCCAGTCAGAAAATAAGCCCACATAGGAGTATCGTAACTACAAAAATCTCCCTCAAACTTTGAACAAACAAAGAGACTCTTTGATTAGCTTCGTTACATGTTGTATATATATCCAGTTAGTAAAAGTAAATAATGTTTAGTGCTGTAATTCGTGAATAACCCTTACGCGTATGTAAATCGGAAGGCCTTCCTTTCAAACCTATCTGACCTTGCCATTGTTGGGTCGATTAAATTTTGACTAGTTATGTAGGTCAGAATCCTTTGATAGCACGGAGGCCTTTGCCATTTTCATATTTCTTTTGGGTTTCGTAGTAAATAAGGAACCCTTATAGTTTCGCTATGTCTGTCCCTCTGTCTATCCGCGACTGAATACTCAGAGACTATTATACTGAAAGCTGTAATTTGCCATAGGTACCATTTTTTCAATTTAGGGTTTCGTTTCTGAAATTTTTGGTTTTATATTATAAAATTTTGTTAGAATTGAGTGTGTCCCCTACACTTTACGACAACATCAGAGCTTAGTAAGGTTAACAAATTTAAAAGATGTAACCTGGTCTGACACGCACTTGGCCGGATATAAAAACATTTAATTAATAAAATGTATTTTTATTATTATAAAATCAAGTAGGAAGTAATTGATAAGAATCATTGTGAGATAATTTGTTAAGAAATTCTACTATGTTCATATTAATGCGATTAAACAATGTCATACAATGTCATATTTATTACATATAGATGTACATTAGTACATATATATTATAATATATATCTAGTGGATATTAAACCACCAAGTTAATAGCAAGAAATCAAAGTCTTGTTTTGAAGACGATACTTATACTTTCACCTATAAACAAGCTACCTACTTACATCACAAAATAAGTGTTTTACACTACAATCTACACGGTATCTACAAAATAGATATGTTTTTATATTCACGTGGCTACATTGAGTGCTAAGAAATTATGGTAGAGCGTTGTTTGGCTTTGAGCTGTAATACGACAAAACTATTTAACTATACAGTTGCGTTATTTTTTTACTAAAACTACTAACTAAAAGGGGCGACTTCCATGGCTGCTACTTCAGAGGTTCTGAATACGATCCCCAGGGCAAGTTGAAAAAAGGCCTTTTTCAAATTGTCCTGGGTCTGGAGTACTGTTATCATAAAATATACCTCTAGTATCGTTGACTTAGTATCCCGCCGTAATACAAATTTAAAACTTACTTTGGGCCTATCTCAGTCATTGTGATTGTCCATAATTATTAATATGTTAATTGAATGGAAAAGGAAGATGTGGAAAGTCAATCCCCGTTGAAAAGTATTAGGAAAATAATAAAACAACATTCTTGTCGTTCAAAAATAAACAATGGTGATCTAAATATTGTTATCAGTTTCACGTTTAACAGTTAATCTGCTTTATTGCTCCATATACCATATTTTACAATTCCCAAACGACCAAACTTGAAATATGGCCGGATGTGAGCCGGAATGAATCCAAAAACTGAATACATTATTTTCAATAACCGTTGCATCGTTTCTGCTAGGGCTGTATCAGCAGAATATATAGCTGTCAAAAGTTATGAAAAAATAAGTTAGAAAGTGGCAAAATTAATACATTTTAATAGTTGAATGATGCAGTATATATGCTGCATAATTGCATACAATATGATCACATCGTTTTCGTTTGCTTGGTCTTTAAATTAGTTATAAACATTATAATATAACTTATATAAGTATAACCTGTATAAAAGAAGAAAATTACTTGACAGTTGAAATTACTGTGTTTAGAAGCATGAAATTTTGCATAAACGGTCCCTTTTATGACATAAGTGTGCTTTGTGAAGGGATATTTGGAAATACATCCCATCAAGGATTAAAACTAGGGTTGAAAGTTTGTATGAAACTCTATCATTGGATTACGCGGGCACCACCGTGGGTAACAGCTGGTATTAAATATGGTCTTACTACTTACTTATAATGAAGTTTTGGTATCAAGAAACAGGTCAGGTAGTATAACTAATAGATTTAGCACACGCAATAATGTTGTGTGTTAATGAGTTTCTTTCGGCGTTTCTTTTTATAAGTGGTCGTTCCAAAACGATAGCTTATGTTTAAAATAACGATAATTTGATAATTTTATATTTATAAATTGTGGTTTCCGGCGGAGTAGAATAGAGCGAATCCAAGTCTTCCCGTGGATATGAATATAAGCTAAACAAATATTGAAAACATCAAGGAAACCTCTCCAACACGTCTGGCCAGCGAGGAGAGTGTAGGCCAAAGTCCCCTGCTCTGCCAGTTATGACTTAGTTGGTACAGAGAGGGTCGTGCTCCTGCAGTGGAGACAAAAAGACCTGATGATGATGATGATTAAGATAATATTAATAAACATTACACGTAATGCACTTGTACCAAACTAATTGACGTGTAAATGCCTGCAAATGACTTATTATTATATTGGTCTTGGCTGGTACCAAAACTTTTCACAGATTACTAATAAGTTTCAAAGCTGTTCAAAGAGTTGTTTATTCTGCCAACCCTTGTCTACGCTCGCACTACCGGTTTGCATTTCCTCTTTCATTGCATGCGGAATAAGGACAGGGATCAACAGAATGGAAAACGAATGTTTCCTATACAAATAAATGTGAAGTGAATATACTGTTCGCCGTGTGGTTTCCGGCAGAGTAGAATAGGACCTCCAAGTCTTCCCGCGAATGTCGTAGAAGCCTACTTAGGAAAAATAAGCTAAATAAAGCATATAAACATTAATAGAAACTCTCTAACCCGTCTGGCCAGCGTGGAGTGTGTAGGCCAAATCCTCTGGCTGCTCTGGCCAATTATGGCTCTTCCAGTACCTAAAACCTTTTATAGAGTATTTTAATAGCACAACGCACCTAGCATTCTTTATTTGGGATTAAGATAACCTATTAAAAAGAGCATATAGGTAATTATGTTTTGTTTTTTTTGTATCTTTGCTAATTTATTTTAACTTAGTCATTACCCTCAGCGTTATATGCGGTAGTTATTAGACAATTTCTCACATTTTAAAGAAAAAAGTATATCAGTATGTATAGATAGTATGTACCGGTATTATAAGCTACCTATAACCTATAAGCCACATTTTATTTCAATCCGTTCAGTCATTTTTGCGTATTAGAGTACCAAACATCTAAACTTACTTTCTCATTTAAAAATATAAGTAGGACAAAAATACATACATTTGATCTACGACAAAAAAAATGTTATTTAAATAATAAATTTAAATATGTGGCGTGGGAATGTACAGTTAAGTGAGTTGTCAATACAATCGAATACAAATTTTATTGTCCAAGGAGACTGCATTCAATGCCCTATGTTGGCCTTTCTCGAGACGTTTCTTGCATGTATTGTACCCAATATGTGTTGTGGAGCCAGTACACAACCGTATTCGTCTAATTTTAAACTACGGATTACAATATCTACGTATATGTATTATTTTTTTTTCCCTCCAAAATTTTATGTTACCTAGCAACTAGCAATGTACCAATATGTCACTGTCTCAACGAATGTGTCAACTGGTTTTGGTGGATAATGGTTTATTAACAATTTGTCGGACATTCTCGAAATATTTGTAGCCAACTAGCTTTTGAATGCCTTTCTTTATATATTGAAAGCTTCTTATGTTTAACCCAATTTGTGCACTAAGTATCATTTTAATCTGATTTTAGGAATATCTCTAATCTACATACTGAGATTCTCTTTTTTATTTATTTTAATTAGCCGTTCATGTCCCATTTACTAAACGGAGGTCTCCTCTCTTTCCTAAAGTTTTTTAAATAATATGAATTAACATTCATTCCATTCTCTTTTACCTAATAAATAACACTGACATGGTTCTGAATGGTCTAGCTCATCTTTTCTTGTATTTTTAACATGAATTCCAATTTTGATTAATTTTATATTTATTTAGTGACATGTCCAACTTTCACAAATTTATAAGTCGCTAATTTTGTGGCCACCAAAGCAGTAAGGTGCCAACACTTGTTGGCTTAAGACAGTGCAGTTTAAGATATACGGTTGAAGGTACCACTCACTAGTGCCTGTAAGAATGTCATTAGAATAATTGACATGTGCTAAGAAGAAAAAGTTGTGTGTGTTTAGAGCCTATAAAAGATTTTCATTTTTAAGGTGAGTTTGTGATTAATTTCTTAACATTTTACTAAACATAATACCTACTGTTACTAAACTTAGTTGCAAAAACTCTTACTATTTATTTTGTATATTATTATATTACTAGTGCTTGTAAGAATGTTGTTAGAATAATTGACATGTGCTAAAGAAAAGCTGTGTGTGTTTAAAGCTTATGAAAGATTTTCATTTATAAGGTGAGTTTGTGATTAATTTCTTAACATTTTACTAAACATACCTACTGTTACTAAACTTAGTTGCAAAAACTCTTAATAATTATTTTCGAATTATTATTATACTGTGTACTTGTAAAGTTTTTTTCTTGGGATAAGTCCACAAAATTCTGTTTATAAACCGACTTCTAAAAAGAAGGAGGTAATTAAGTCGTTGCGATCTCTTTTTATGTATGTTCACCAATTATTCAAAGTCGCTTCGGCCGATTTGAAAAGTTTCTTTTTGGTTTGAAAGTGTATACTTGTCAAGTGGTTCCGTTAAAATGTTATCATAGAATGTAGTTTTGAGGCAAAATCTATTTTTTTGTTTAAAAAATGATCAGACAACCTGAGCAAGGATGCAGGATGCAGGTCACTTCCGATCGGTCGTATCATATTCACGATTATATATATGATGATTCACGAAAATCATTGTAGTCGTTCCTTTTCCACTCCCAGTCCTATCTATAAGCAAGCAGGCCTGCTAGAACATCACTTGGAAAAAATATGGAAATATTTAAAATACCCAATCAAGAAGAATCTAGTACTAAAATTCATGTCATAATGATTGTCATGTCATTGCCGCATGTAGTAACGACAGGGTAGAATACGAATTTTTACCAAAACTGTCCCTTCACTACACGTGTCGTAAGAGGCGACTTTAAAAAATACCTTTAGATAAAAGATAGTAATAATAAATTTATAGGGACGCCGCGGTACGAGGAGGGCCGACCCCAAATAACGTAATAAGGCGTGGCAAAAGAAGAAGATAGGGACAAATTACACTGATTGAGCTAGCTCTAAAGTAAGATCAAGTGGTATGGAATACTAAATCATCGATACTATTTTATAACAAATAGGTACATATAAAGATAAACATGATCCATGAAAAACATCAAGATCCAGGACTATTTGAAAAAGGCCATTTTCAAACGTGCCCTGGCCGGGAATCGAACCCGGAACTTCTGGGTGATAGGGCAGTCCGCCCCGCCCCGCCGTCGTGCTAGTGCTTGGTGACCGAAAGAGATAGTCAAAAAACAGGGAACGATAACCTCCTTTTATTAGGAGAAGGGATATTTAAAAAAGCAATACAAGAAGCATTACAGGCTGATATAGAAAAGAAAAGATTGCCAAGAGGAAGAGATGAAAGAACACAATGAAATGTCCTAAATACAATCGCGTATTACTTATGCTGCAAGAGCTAGCTTTCGTAACCAAAGTAATGAGCGATGTGGGCCACTTGCGATCATCGTAACCGATGTCGATGACCTTACTTTTATCTTATATCATAGCATCGGTACATAGATTGGTTTCAATGTTGAATTGTTTAGGTCACTTCCATGCTGAGAGAAAAGAAAAACTTAGAATGTACCAGCTGGTTCTCTTCTCGTGAGCCTTTAAAGAAATGGGCGAGAATCTGAATGATGTCAGTCTTGATAATCTATCTGTAATTTAAATTTAATGCTATGGTAATAGCACTTTTGGTTTATGATATCACTAGCTGCGCTCCGCGGCGTTACCTATGTGATTAGGTGTCCGTGTGAGATCAATCCAGGGTGTCCGGGTGTGTGTGTGTGTGTGTGTGTGTGTGTATGTTTGTTATTTTTTATGCACAAACGGCTGGATTAACTTTAATAAAATTTGGTATGCAGGAGGCTGTCACCTTGGATTAAAAAATATGCTGCTTTTTCACATGGCGTAGCTAGTAATTTAGAAAAGGGACTAACTTGTGTCTAATAAAAACCAGCCAAGTGCAAGTCGAACTCGCGCACGAAGGGTATTCCGTACTACTGTACTATGGAAAATCACGATTGTTGCTGTGTTTGGTATTTTTGTTATAACAGCAACAGAAATGTGTACGTTATTTGTGAAAAATTGAACTGTCTGTCTATCACGGTTCATGAGATACAGCCCAGGGACCGGAAAACCCCTTTATTTGATTAAGTCTATCGATGGAGTAACTCCATCATAAGCTTACCCTTTGTTACAGTTAGCATATCGATTGACTTACCCTAACGTTATGCTAACTCCTTTGAATCAGTTAACTAATGGTAACTGGACTTACCAGTAACCTTAAAGTTCCGATTATACCTGTTAGCATTAAGTTGGTTACCCTTTCCCCCTCTTTGTTCTACAGTCTTGTCTACTACTTCCTAACTCATAGAAACGACTGTAAACAATGTAATATAAGTCTTATGTGAATGCAATTAGTATAATTATTAAATGGCTCTTTGGACATCCACAAAGCCTGCCTTCTTTTTCTAGCCCGATGCGTCGTCTCGCTAACCCTATAAACTTTTTGCACAAGCAGTTTTGTGTTCTATTCAAATAAAGATTAAATTGCTTGAGGCCGTATAAATAATATTGATAGGGTAAGCCTATCATAGGGTTTTGCGATATTAGTTAGTGCTTAGTTGAATTAACTGTATTGTATTAGTAAGCCTTTTGTCAGGGTAAGCAAATGATATGGTTAACAAATCATTAGGGTTTACGAAAACCAATCGATCAAAAACCCGAACGAAAACCCTTCAAAAGGTAAGCGGTTCCGGTCCCTGATACAGCCTAGTGACAGACAGACAGACGGAGAGCGGAGTCTTAGTAACAGGGTCCCTTTTTTACCATTTGGGTTAAAAAGAAGGAATCGTACTCCTAAAGACACTTAATATAAAAATATCATTTTTTTTCTTCTTTTGGGCCATAACATTTATCAGGGCTCTTGATGTGACAAAGTGACACAAACGTCACACTAATCACTTCCCGAGGGATCTTGCTCTACAAATCAGAAAGGCTGTCAACCCTTGTTTGTATTTTTTATGATGTCAATTTGATATGCCTAAGAATAACATACAAGAAGCTACTCTATAAGAAGTTAGAGACTTTTATTCATATTTTATGATATTAACAAAGTAATAAATTAAAATATTTCATTAGGTACTGCGTCTCCTTAGCTCTTGTCTGTGGAGCAACCAATTCCTTCCATATCTGTATGTTCAAAGCCAACTCTACTAAATCTCTGAAGATTTTTATATTATTATTATTGTCCGTGCGAAGTGGGAAAGAAAAAGCGAAAAACGGACCCCAGACTTTGCAGATTTACAACTGAGGATGTAACTGCGAATATACTAAGATGAGAGAAAGAGACAAAGAGAGAAAGAGAGGTTGTTATTGTTATAACATAAAATTGTTTTAAATATACTGAACACAATGCAAAATAAATAGTACATAAGCACGCATGTTGCATACATAAATATAAATAAATACTAATAATAAACGACTTTGGACTTTGGCATTTTGATAAAATTTATCAAAAAAATAAAAATACGCAATCTAACAAGGATTGAATATTGTACGTTATCTTCATTTATCTGGTATTTTATTTTGATTACTAGTACTACTACTTGATATTATGATGACAAAACAAAATTATAATTGAAGCGGCGAAGCGTAGAACGGTCAATGAGTGCTCAAAAAGGGTAGTTGGATGGAAAAGTCGAAAGCAGAAAGTTTGACTTAAAAACTTTGTTTGGACTAGTTAGCATGTTGAACTAAAAGTCTTTACCCCTCCGAGGTGAGCTCGCGGGGGGGAGGGGGGAGCATAAAGAAGGTCTTTTGTAATTGCATGGAGGTTGTCCTAGTTTATGTTATTTATTAATAGTGTGTGGGCAATCATTTCTTATTGCTCTCCCACCCTAAAAAGGGTGAGAGAGCAATAAGAAATGATTGTGGCAAATTCGTATTGTTACAATGTGCTATAGAGAGTTTAATACATTTTTTAAAAAAAATCGAAGCTCATTGGGGATGATAATAAGTGTGAAAGCCAAATTTCTAAAGAATTATTTCAATATTCATTAAGTAACTTCGTTTTCGAGATGTGAGCAAAACAAAAAAACGGGGCCTTCTTTTATGGTATGTTTATCTCTTAAATAGTCCAAACAAAGTTCCTAAGTCAAACTTTCTGCTTTCGACTTTTCCATCCACAAATTATCGTTGGTGTTGCAGTGGCCATGTAGCATAATTGCATCCTCACAGGTGCGATTTGTACTTAGTTCTGAGTTGTACTAATATATGAGTTAGTATCTCATAATACAAGTCTCGAACTTACTTTGGGGCTAGCTCAATCAGTGGAATTTGTCAGTATATATTTATTTATATACCGTAGGTAATTTTAAACAACCACCTCTTTCTTCCGGTAAAGCGGTGCGTACTTTCATACAAATCAAATCAAATCATTATTTGCTTCCTTAATGTATCATACAGGTCTTTTCTTTAGCATGCAATGACATAGACCAAAGCATCATCATCTGAGCGTATTCCAGTGGCTTCCTCAGCTGCCAAACTTAGGTGATTTGACGTGGTTACTGTTTTTTGCACAGAGCGACTGCCGTCTGACCACCGCAGCCCAAAGAATAGACGAGAACCAATCCTTGGATAGGTTTAAGCACACGCTAGATGGAGTTCAGGATTCACAGTTTATACACCGACAAGACCCGGGCTCTTAAATTTAGAAAAAAAATACTACCAACAAGGGGCAAGTTCAGTTCAGAGTCACACAACCATTCCTGTACAAAATGGCTAGTAACTATTTAGCACAAAAGATCGGCAGTGACATACAATGCAAGAACAGCCTTTTGGCCACGCTGCCGAGGGGCGATATTTTACTAGGACTACAACGTAATAGCTCGTTATTATATTATTATTGTTAGTTTTAGTTATTACTTAGTTTTAATTTAAATATTAAATATACAGATCCATATTTTCCCTTATATAAATGTCTCATAGAAACTTTAATCACCAGTAGGAATTCAGTTTTTTATTTAGCTATTTGTAATAAATCTAGTGCCGTGTGGTTTCCGGCAGAGTAGAATAGGGCCACTCCAAGTTCTCCCGTGGATGTCGTAGAAGGTGACTTGGTTAATACAAGCTAAACAAAGCTTATAAACATCAATAAGACCTCTACAACCTGTCTGGCCAGCGTGGAGAGTGTAATGCCAATAAAAGTCCTCTGGCTGCTCTGGTAGTACAGAGAGGGTCGTGCTCCTGTAGTACTAAGGTCCTGGTAATGAAAATGATGAAGAAAACTAGACTTATGACAAAGATTGAACGTAGATATTTTTGGGTGATTTTGAAGGATTTTAGGAAAATATTTACATACATACATACATACTATCACGTCTTTATCCCTAATGGGGCAGACAGAGCATTTTGGGTCTTGCGGTTCTATGCAGAGCCCAGGGCCGCAAGACCCAAAAGCCACTTTTAGCGTCATGGTGGGCGAGAAGATGGAAAAGCAAACAATACAGTGATGGGTTGCTAGCCGCATCGCCTGTTAACATGATTTGCATTTTTGCCCATTCCCTCGATCGGCTTTTACGATCTGCATGGGAAGAGAAGCAGCTGGTACATTCTAAGTTTTTTTTTTTATTTCTCCCAGACCAGCATGGGAGATATTTATGGGAAAATATTTATGTTATATAAAATTCTACTTTATAATAGTTTATTTCATAGGGTATCAAAAGAAATCGTAGAAATGAAAGTCTGAAATCTCTAACGAAGCTTTGGCTGATCTGGCAAGCGCACGTCAAAGAGACAAAGAGTTTCATTAGACGGCATCGGAGCTGCTTTGGCTTCCGAAGTCTTATTACGTGAGACTTCCTATCCTGATTTTACTCATTGCATTGATTGGAAAATTTTGAAATGGACAGACTTTTCAATGATTAATTATGGAACACTTAAATACTATAGAGTCTTTTGATTTAGGTGATTAAATATGAAACATTTAAAAAGCTATAAAATCTTTTGATTTGGGGTCACATTTCAGGGTCCAAAAATATAATTATAAAAATGATTTTATGTTAACTTGTTAGACATATCACAATGAAATTAAAAATCTTTTTGTTTATGTATATGTATGTTTATTCTTAATATTTGTGTAGTTTACATTTATATATTACTAGCCGAAGCCCATGACTTCGTTCGCGCGGACTTTATGTCTCTGGAAAATACTCATCAGGCTGAAAAACTTTTGCTAAGGCGTGATTTCTTATTTAGCTAGACCATTATAGTTCTGCATCAGGTATTTTATTTTCCAAAATCATTTATAGCCATGTGTTGCCCAGGCTTAGCAGTTATATATACATAAAAGTATCATTCGAATCCGTCCAGTATTTCCGGAGATAAGCATGTACAAACAAACAGACACTCATGATTTTTTAAAATTCTTACTCTTTTACTATGTCTCCATTGCCCCCAATATTTTTATTAGAAATAAATTAAAAACACACTTTTTTTACTATTTTATTATATTTTATTAGATAATATAGTATCTTTCTGAAGTTAATATTGTACTACTTCTGCCCCAAACGCATCATAATAAGTAAACATTAAATTTCTGGCAGGTTAACTAGAAGAGAACAAACAAACATAGGTATATACCAAAGCACGACAAAATGACATCATTTTATATTATTATCATTTAGATAAGATATTAATTATATCACATACTTACTTATCGAGGACAGACATAACATTTAAAACTTTAGTTATTATTTGGTGATCGTGCATTGATTACATGCAATATGATTTTCTTGGCAATTGTGCTTGTAGGTCTTATAGCTCTCTATTTCTATAATGTTAGAACTTTTGATTATTGGAAAAAAAGAGGAGTGACGTATGTAAAACCGAAACTTTTCTTTGGATCATCTGCAGATGTGTATTTACAGAAAAAAAGTGTTACACAATTAGCCTCTCATACATACTTCCAATATCCCAACGAAAAGGTGGTGGGGATATTCCGGTCAACAAATCCAGGACTAATTATCAGGGATCCAGACATTATAAAGCGTATTCTAATCACTGACTTTTACCACTTTTATAAACGCGGTGTGATGCCAGGCAGAACATTGGAACCCATTCTCCGTAATTTGTTCTTCGCAGAAGGAGACTTCTGGCGTTTATTGAGACAAAGGATAACACCTGCCTTTACCAGCGGTAAACTGAAAGCAATGTTTCCACTTATCACAGAAAGAGCAGAAAAATTACGGACTCGCACTTTGAATGCTGCACTCAGGGGCCAAGCCATTGACGCACGAGACCTCATGGCAAGATACACCACAGATTTTATAGGTGCTTGTGGATTTGGTCTAGATGCTGACTCTTTAAACGACGAAGATTCTGCCTTCAGAAAACTTGGAGTTGATATCTTTCATTTTGGACTTAGGGAAAATTTAAAGCTACTTGTCAAAGATATATTTCCATCCTTCACTGACAATATAACATTTTTCGGGCGTCTTAAGGATAAAATTATTGATCTTGTCATTGATATTCAAAAACAAAGAAATTATCAACCATCGAATAGAAACGATTTTATTGATTTAATGTTGGAATGTAAGAAAAAAGGGAAGATGGTTGGAGATTCTATTGAAAATTTCAACAAAAATGGCTCTCCTAAAGAAGCCCAATTAGATTTAGATGACGTAACAATGGCTGCACAAGTGTTTGTATTCTTTGCTGCTGGATTTGAAACATCTTCGTCTGCCACAAGTTACACATTACACCAACTTGCATACCATCCAGAAGTTCAAAAGAAAGTACAAAAAGAAATTGATACTGTATTAGCTAAGCATGATGACAAATTAAGTTACGATGCCATTAAAGATATGTCATATCTAGAATGGACATTTAAAGAGGCACTAAGACTATTTCCTTCTCTTGGATATTTAATTAGAACCTGTGTTAAGCCATACACGATACCAGAATTGAATGTGCCAATAGACAAGGATGTTAGAGTGATAATTCCAGTGCAAGCTCTTCACACTGACCCTCAGTATTGGACCAATCCAGAAGAGTTTAGGCCTGAAAGATTCGGACCTGACGAGTTCAACGACATAACTAAATCCGTGTATCTACCGTTTGGAGATGGCCCTCGATCATGCATAGGTAAGTTTACAGTGATAAATAAATGACAACGCCATTCATATATCATCCCTTCTAAAATATTAAAATAAGACAAAAGGTTCCAGTAACTTATAAAATGAATTCATGTTTTTTTATTTATTATTTCAGGGGAACGTCTCGGTCTAATGCAGTCTCTGGCCGGCCTCGCTGCAGTGCTGTCCCGCTTCACAGTAGAACCTGCTCCGGAAACCAAGAGATACCCATCAGTGGAGTCCAGAGCAGATATCGTTCAAAGCATCGATGGAGGACTGCCACTCATATTCCGAGAAAGAAAAAAAGAATAAATATTTTAAAGAGAAAATTGTTTTTAATATTCCCTTCGTTTTAATTTTTCACAATAAACTTTTTTTACACAAAACTTTTTCCAAACAATAGCACAGGTATTAAACATACATGGTGTAAAGTGATGTTAAAAATAATTTATTGCTGAAATTGTGTGCCCCAAAACTTTTCATAAAAATCCAAGCCAAATCCAGCAAGTTTCATTTTTATGTCGAATGCCAAAATAGCCACCACAAGTTTTTTTTTAATATTTAAAAGAAGTACTCCCGCGTGTTTGGTTTCGTTATTTAAATGTTATAAATCATATCACATTCGATCTCTGAGTTTTGCAAAGTAGTAGATACGACGTATGTAAGTAGGTCACGGTAGCTGTAGTCAATGAAACGTCAAATTTCCACCCACATCACGATAACAACTGTTTGTTTTTTTGTTACAGATGATTTTAAAATTGGCAATTCTGTTGATAGTCACACCCCTTCGAGGATACCTTGGTATACTTCAGAGCGGTCAAGGTGTCAAGACGAATGTCAACGCTCTACCAATTGCCATTCCCGATCATGGACACCAGGCACCAATTTTCACCTCAAACCTCCATGCACAGAACATACAAATAATACCATCAAAAACAGCTATCACCAGAAAGAGTAAAGGTATAAATCTGCCCATAGCACTATTATCACACCAATATCTAGTACCGACGCATCTACACGTAATTCCTCTTCACTCAAGCATACACCACCAGAACCATGTAACTCAACAGGAAAATACGAGGATGTCGTTCATTACTCAGGCGCACGGCACAACGAACGTTACTCATCAAGCCCAATTGGTTCCATTTCTGATACCGTATCCATATCACAACCAATTTTCAATACAGGATTTGTCAGTTATACCATTGCATGGACATGGTCATGTTCATAATGAACATAGAGCACAGTTTCGTTCAATGATGGACAAAAAGGAGCATGAGGAAGATGCTATGGACAAATTTCGAACATTTTATGGCGGCTTTGGAACTGGACTGTTTTTTGGTGGCCACGGAGCGGGTCATGGGTTTTACGCTTATGGATGATTGTTTTTTGATCTCAGAAGTAGTAGTGTTGATATTTTTATTAAATGACTGATTTTTGTGCCATTAGTGTTAACAAAAAATAATTATACTCAGATATAATGTATTGTTTGCTTTGGGAAAAATGCCAGAATAGCTTAATAATTTTGTTATTGTTATTCTATTTTATTTTTAAGTTTTTGTAAATTTTATGGAATAAGTAGATAAAAATATCTTTAAATTGCAACAATATTTCTCAATTTTTCAAACCATCACTATTCACTTGCAATGAAGATTAATAAATTCTGTCAGATTTTCTTGATGTCTATTTTCTTAAATTACAAAAAGTTGTATGTACACTTTCTAATTTTATTTAAATAAAGTAAAGTTGAAACGTAAGTAGTGTTGAATTTGATGGTTGAATAATATTTAGGTGCCAATCGAAACTTTTATTTGACTTTACCATTTATTTTGTTTGTATGTTTGGGATAAATCTTTTTGAGACGATTTCCTATAAACTTGTTTCCTGTTATGTATCGAACAATACATATAAATAAAATTATTTAGTTTATTTAGGTTTTTTAATTTTATTTAACTTCTTAGCACTTTATCAACTTTGCCATAGCCATGGCTGTACTGTACGTACCTCTGCCTACTATGATTAATACATCCGTTTTAGTCATAATAGGTAGGTTTTAAACATACTGATAAAATTATATACACATCATCATCATCATCATTTCAGCCGCATAAAGTCCACTGTTGGACATAGACCTCTCCTAAAGATTGACCGATCAAGAGCCACCTGCATCCAGCGCTTTCCAGCGACCCTGGTCAGGTCATCTGACCTCCTTGTAGGTACGTTTCCTTTGCTTCACTTGCCATTACGCGGTCGCCATTCGAGAACCTTTTTACTCGATTGCCCATCGGTTCGTCGCGCTATGTGTCTTGCCCACTGCCACTTCAACTAGCTAATCCGCTGGACTATATCAGTGACTTTTGTTCTCCTAGGAATTTCCTCATTTCTGATTCGATCACGTAGGGAAACACCAAGCATGGTCCTCTCCGTGGCGCCGTCTAGCGACCTTGAGCCTACTTATGGGACCCATAGTAAGAGACCACGTTTCTCGTCAAAAAGTGGTATACACGTTATTGTATAATTTATAAATTATTATCTAGTCTGATTTTGAAGCAAAGGTTATCTAATAAGTGAATTTAATAGATCACGTTACGTGACCTTACATGCTTTTTGGCTAGTCAAATTATCTGAACTGAATGCGTCACCCGTATGCGATAATCTGGGAATGATTGTGACTGAGTAAAGACTCGCCGTAGTCTCTAGTCGGAGTGGTCCTATTCTACTCTGCCGGATACCACATCTTCCCGGTATTCCCGTGGATGTCCTAGAAGGCGACTTAGAAAATCCAAGCTAAACATAGCTTATAAACATCAATGAGACCTCTCCAACCCGTCTGGGGGAGAGTATAGGCCAAGTCCTCTCTCTGCTCTGGCCAGGTATGGCTCTGGTAGTGCAGAGAGGGCCGTGCTCCTGCAGTGGAGACAAAAAGACCTAAAGATGATGATGAGATGAGTGGAGAACCGTCGATAAACAGGGATCGGCCAAGCACGAGGTGGTATGATAACTTTAACATCTATTACTATGAGTGGAGGTTAAAAACATCATACCGATAGAAGAGGCCCTTGCCCAACATTGGGACATAACAAGTTTGTAATAATAAAGTGAAGGTAATGAAATCAAAGATACTTAATTTTGTATACACCTCGTTCTTATTGGTAAAACAAGCTGCTCGCCACGGTATATGTAAATCCACGCGGTAGATGTCAGCTTCCTGCGTACCAATTTTTATCAAAATTGGCCTAGCCATTTGCGCATGAAGAGGTAACAAACATACACACACATACAAACTTTTGCCTTTATAATATTAGTTTAATGTGATTCGAGTAATTTAAAAAGGTATAGGTCTAGGTATAACCAAATGGTCTTGAATTCGATCGCCACTTGACCCTGACTCGTACATGAGTCAGTTTGTAAAACAATCCTGAAAAAAGTGAAGGAAAACTGCTTGAAGAAATATTTACGTAATATAAATGCACAAAATATACACGGTGATTTTTTATTGGTTTTGGAGCCGAAGGCCACTTCATAAGGATCGTTAGTAAGACCTAATTTACTAGTCAAAATAAAAATTCAGTAAGAAAAAATGTTAGCTAAAACTCGAAAGTAAAATCGTGAGGTCAATTAGTAGTGCCGTCGCTAGGCGCCGCCGGCCGGTCGGCTGGATTTATCGCCCGCCCGCGGCAGTTTAGATGGGCATAACTACGTGGTCTCGATCGAAAATCATTTTTGCAAATTTTTTATTATAAGTCATACACAAATTTGGATTACGTATATGGATAAAGGAATTTATTTACTATACATAATTTCTTTTTCCAAAAACAATGAAAAATCAGCGTGTATAGGCAATCGAATTCCTTAGATTTTGAGTCATAAATTTATCGCAATGAACATAATGGAAATCGTGGTAGCAAACGGACAGACTTTTATCCATTTAAATAAATATCATTACCAGCTTTGTCTACTGTTAAGATTAGATAATAAAAATAATTATCTCAGATTCCTAATATATACGCTCTTCAAAAGTCTGGTTGTCAGTTATATAATTATTGCGCGCGTGTGATTTGTACAATATGATTTATTTGGCCTTTGTGATTTTAGGTCTTGTACTTCTTTACTTTTATAATGTTAGAACTTTTGATTATTGGAAAAAAAGAGGCGTGACATATATAAAACCCAAGCTTTTCTTTGGTTCACTTACGGATATTTATTTACAGAGGAAAAGCTTAACTCAATTAGCCTCAGATGTGTACTTCAAATACCCAAACGAGAAGATGGTAGGGGTGTTTAGGTCAACAAATCCAGGACTAATTATAAGGGACCCAGAAATAATAAAGCGTGTTCTAATCACTGATTTCTACTATTTCCACAAACGCGGTTTGATGCCAGGCAAAACTATGGAACCACTTCTGCGTAATTTGTTCTTCGCAGATGGTGACTTATGGCGTTTATTAAGACAGAGAATAACACCTGCCTTCACCAGCGGTAAATTGAGGGCGATGTTTCCACTCATCACAGAAAGAGCTGAAAAATTACAGTCTCGCACTTTAAACGCTGCACTCAGGGGCCAAGCTATTGATGCGCGAGATCTCATGGCAAGATACACCACGGATTTTATAGGAGCTTGTGGATTTGGTTTGGATGCTGACTCTTTGAACGACGAAGACTCTGCCTTTAGAAAACTAGGAGTTGACATCTTTCATTTTGGAATCAGAGAAAGTATAATGGTACTTATAAAGGATATATTTCCATATCTCGGTGACAACATGAAATTTTTCACTCGACTTGAAAATCAAATTATTGACCTTGTTGTTGATATCCAAAAACAAAGAAATTATCAACCATCTCATAGAAACGATTTTATTGATTTAATGTTGGAATGTAAGAAAAAAGGGAAGATGGTTGGAGATTCTATCGAAAGCTTCGAAAGAAATGGCTCTCCTAAAGAAGCCCAAGTAGATTTAGATGACGTATTAATAGCAGCACAGGTGTTTGTATTCTTTGCCGCTGGATTTGAAACATCTTCGTCTGCCACGAGTTACACGTTACACCAGCTTGCATACCATCCTGAAGTCCAAAAGAAAGTACAAAAAGAAATTGACACTGTATTAGCTAAACATAATGATAAATTAAGTTATGATGCCATTAAAGAAATGACATATCTAGAATGGACATTTAAAGAGGCGCTCAGAATATTCCCATCTCTTGGATATTTATTCAGAACATGTGTGAAGCCATACACCATCCCAGAATTGAATGTGCCAATAGACAAGGATGTTGTAGTGATAATTCCAGTACAAGGTCTCCACAAAGACCCGCAGTATTGGATTAAACCAGAAGAATTTAGACCTGAGAGATTTGGACCTGAAGAGTTCAAGGATGTGACAAAGTCTATTTATTTACCATTTGGGGAAGGACCTCGAGCATGCATTGGTAAGTTTTTGTGATAATTACCTGTTATAATTACGATGCGGCTAGCAACCCATCACTGTATTGATTGCTTTTCCATCTTCTCGCCCACCATGACGCTAAAAGTGGCTTTTGGGTCTTGCGACCCTGGGCTCTGCATAGAGCCGCAAGACCCAAAATGCTCTGTCTGCCCCATTAGGGATAAAGACGTGATAGTATGTATGTATGTATAATTACCTGTCATGGCTATAGTGTGCATGCATCATGTAAGTAATATACATAACATTATCACGTTTTTATCATCAACGGGAAAGTCAGAATCTAGTGCCGTAAGACCTAAGGCTCCACTCACGATCACGAACTTAAGACACAAGGCTCACTGCCTCCGTGGTGTAGTGGTTAGAGCGTTCGGCTTATACCCGGAGGTCGCGGGTTCGATTCCCGGCGGGGGCAACGACTTTGTGTTGTTGTCCTAGTTTGGTTAGGACATTGCAGGCTGATCACCTGATTGTCTGATAAGTAAGATGATCCGTGCTTCGGAGGGCACGTTAAGCCGTCGATGCCGGTCACTGTCTTTGACAATGGTCATTACCAACCACGTCAGAGGCCTTAAAGGCGGTTTAAAAACTCTAGCTAGCTAGCCGCCTAGATGATTTAAATCTAGACTCTTTTAGGTTTTAACATCCTATATATATATATATGTTTTTACGTTTTTCAAGAGCCCAGCTCCTAAATATAAGAAGGAGATATTCCTGCCATAAGCTTTTTGTGCGGGAAGAAAAGCAGCTGGTACATTCTATATTTTTTCCCCAACCCGCAGGAAAGGTACCTACCTTAGTAAATATTATGTAGCAAAGTTATATAACCTAAAAAAATTAAAGCAAAAACATGATTATTAAAATCTGATTATCAGACAATATTTAATATTTTTTTAATTTTTTAATAAGGTATCTGAAAAATAACTTTTTAAAGTGACGGAATTATTGTAAGTGATCTTTAGGCTTTAGGCATGTGGTCTTTGGCTCTTTTAATATTCGTAGGTACTGGAACATTATATCAGCCCCAGAGAGTCCACTGTGCTGTACAAAGATTTCCAAAAGGAACGATTAGTAGTGGTCTGCATCCAGCGTTTTCCTGCAAAACCGTTAAGGTCGTCCAACCAGAGTCCCTTGTAGAAAATCACTTCAACGGTGGCCGAATAAACGCTTGTTTTTTTTTCATTTTAACGAATGAACCCTATACCGCATCACTTTTGGACGAAATAACCTTTAAAATTATGTTATTTGACAGAAAAAAACAAAGATCGAATTACATTTGTCGAAAGCACGTTTGTTGAAAACACATTCATGCATACATACATACATATCACATGAAGGTATGTACCATACATGCATATGCACATACATAATAATATGTGCATGCATACAGATACCTGTAGATGGTATTATGTACGAGTACACTAGAGGTGAAAAAAACAATGGGACGCCGATGAAAACCATATAACTTTTTAACCCCCGACAAAAAAGAGAAGTGTTATAATTTTGCCACCAATATCTGTTTGTCCGTGTGTCTATATGTGTCATCTTAGCTCTCGAATGATTTTTGGAACTAAGTTCCTTATCGCGCGTTGCGAAAGGAGGCTAGACGAAAAATATTAGGACCAAAAGTTGTAACAACACTTTTTGCTATAGTTGTAAGCCGTGCGGCGTGCGCGTGTTTCTCTGTCTGTCTCTCTCTCTCTCTCCTAATTAATCGAAAGGAACTTCGTTTCATCCGGTTGTCCCTTGACACCTCTTAAGTTTTCATTTATTTATTTACGCCAATGTGCAATAAGTCAAGAAAGAAAATACAACTAGTGAAGATTATAAATACACGACAGTAGCCAAAGCTCAGGTGCAACGCGTATGCGGGTTGATAAGCGCGGGATGGCACGGAAGCGCGTTGAGTATGTGAGGCATGTGCGTGCGTGTAAACTTCGGTAAATGCAATTTGAGTTGTATTGATGTATGATAGGACTCAAATTGTATGCAACAAATTTCAAAGCGAGCTATACGCGGGTATTGAATTGACACGCGTGGAATGCGGTTAGCGTGCGTTGTCGTCTGAAAGCCGCCCTTAGCCATAGAATTAGATTTTTTCAGTAGTTTTTTTTTGGAATATTGCGATAAATGCAAACATTTTTTTGTCATTTTAGGCGAACGTCTCGGCCTAATGCAGTCGCTGGCCGGCCTCGCTGCAGTGCTGTCCCGCTTCACAGTAGAACCTGCTCCAGAAACCAAGAGATACCCAGTAGTGGAGTCCAGAGCAGATATCGTTCAAAGCATCGATGGAGGACTGCCACTCATGTTCCGTCAAAGAAAAAAAGAATAAATATTTTTTCAGAAAAAGAAAGTATTTTTTCTTTCTATATACACTTAAGTAAAATATTAGCTGTAACTTCGTCCGTTAATGTTGAATTTTGTAAATAAAGTCTACTTTTGTTTGGCAATAGTAGTCCCCATATATACAAATTTCCACTCCCCTTTTCGTCATTTTTGGAATAAAAATTAATATGGGATAAAATAAAAAATCTTATGTCCTTCCCCGGGTCTCAAACTATACCCATAGCAAATTTAATCTAAATCGGTTCAGCGGTTGAAGCGTAAATAGGCAAACAAACAGACAGACATAGTTACTTTGTACATTAGTAAGGGTATATGCTAGATTAATGAATAAATAAAATTATTTCCTGGCAATCTAATGTCTAAAACAGGTTTTTGCTTACCTATTGCTATATTTCAATTCATAGAAAAAAGTTTTCTTGTGTTAATACAAAGTTCAAGCAGATGTTTCCGGAAGTTCGGCGAATGTTCTGGGTCCACAAAGTTCCGGTAAATGGAATTCAGTATCACTTTGCATTATTTATCAAGTGTCCCTTTCCGGGACGATTGCTGGCTACTTTATTGGCTTGTACAATTAATTAATAATAATAATAATAATTCTTTATTCACTTAAAGATTTGTACAGCAATTTTATAACGTAGTTATAATACAAAAAGGTTGTTATAGGTTAGTACAAATTAATTTTAAACCCTGATTTCCAAACTAGGCAGGCGCCATTAATTGCATTATAGTTGGTACCTATAAGTACCTTATTCCTTTATTTATTTATTTTAATTGTTTTGTTTCTTCTTTTACACACATAGCATTTTGAAGCAATATGCTTCAAAATGCGATATCATTAGACAGCAATCGTTATAATTTTTCAGAAATAAAAACCAACTTCACTCCCATCTACAAAACAGATTTTGATGAGATTTTTATAATTTAGCATAATTAAGTATAAGTTTATTTTATAGCTTAGTTTAGTTTTATTTGTTGTTATTTTTTTTCTCAATAAATTTTAATTTGATTAAAAAAGAGAACAGATTTCGATCTAGAAACACCTAACAAGTATATATATAGTATACATTTTGAACAAAAAAAGAATTTTCCAAATTGAACGATGAACATACATAAAAAATCCTTTCCTCCTTTTTTAGAAGTCGGTTAAAAATATAAGTACCTATAGTCAGGGGCAGAAGAAACTGAACCCCGTCCGTACCTAATCCCCTGACTTGCCAGTTTGATTTTTTTTAATCTGTTATTTTTTTTCTCAATAAATTTTAATTTGATTTAAAAAGAGAACAGATTTCGATCTAGAAACACCTAACAAGTATATATATAGTAGTACCTGGGCGACCGAGCTTTGCTCAGTTACATCTCAAACATTAACTACTTTTTTTTAAACTTGTCTAAAAACAATACAAAATTTAAAAAAAATAAATAAACTTGAACATAAAAAAACAAAAGTGAGTCACCGAGTGGGATTCTAACCCGTAACAATCTTTTTAGCGGTCTGCATCTTAAACCGCTGAGCTAAACGGATAGCGGCCGGCGCCACTAAATTAGCGACCATATTCTGCGTCGAAAGAAAAACGCATGAAAACTCGAAAACACGCGTTTTCCCAAACATAAGACTAATCTAGATCGATTGTTTACCCCCGAAAACCCCCATATACCAATTTTCAGCGAAATCGTTAGAACCGTTTTCGAGATCACAGAAATTTATATATAAATAAATAAATATACAAGAATTGCTCGTTTAAAGGTATAAGATACATTTTAAACAAAGAAAGAATTTTCCAAATTGAACGATGAACATACATAAAAAATCCTTTCCTCCTTTTTTAGATGTCGGTTAAAAATATAAGTACCTATAGTCAGGGGCAGAAGAAACTGAACCCCGTCCGTACCTAATCCCCTGACTTGCCAGTTTGATTTTTTTTAATCTGAAATTCTGAACCTATTTTTTATCCTTCTTTAAAAGCAGTAGTGTTTGGATGACGCAAAGTAAGTTAATAAACTACGGAATGGCATGCAATTTAATATTGGGGTTTCAAGTGTACACACACGATAAGAAGAAGATTGCATTACAGGATTTACAAGATTGTTTTTTCTTGACGTGGTTTTTCTTTGTATTTTCCATGCCCTTTTTCGAACGCTTTTGTAAGTAGGTACCTATCTAAGTATTAACATTATTTGAATAACGAGGCGACCTTCTCAGTTACTCAATACGTCCGAATACATACTCTGACAAACAAACAGCCAATGTAGGTAATATTTTATGTATGCGTTTAAACCTCGTTTTCACCGTTATCGTGTGAGGCCATTAGTCAGTCGACAGTTTACAAATGCGGTGTCGCCAGTGCCCTGATACCCAGATAGCAGATAACCTACGGCTAATCGGACATCACCTTAAAATTCAATCAAGTTCCTATAGTGCTGGAAGTGTACGCACTATTCGAGTTTTAAGGTAAGATAGGTGCCAAAATATCATTGATTTATAAGATTTGGAATAACAATATTTATAAATCCCTAATGAATTCTAAATGAGTAGGTTTGTCTCAAATGTTTCACTAGTCTACTCATATAGCTAATCTACGTTTGACTTTGGTTCTGAGGAGAGAATAAAATTAGGTCGATACATAGCTAATATTTCTTTACAAGATTTTTTATGATTTTAACTTTGATTCAGGATATCATTCTGGATTAAAATTAAAAAACTACTTCAGATGTTATACTATCTACTTACTGTAGGTAGATAGTGTGGTGTTCCGGAAGGCACGTATAAGCCGTTGGTCCCGGCTGTCATCATTGTATGGCAGTCGTCAAGCTATGTCAGATGCCTTTAGGCAGACTGAAAAATCTGACAGCAGTGTTGGCCACTTACACACACGAAAAACTAAACAACAATATAAGTAAAAAAAATACCTGAGAAAAAATGATTCTGTTGGTAAAACTTTGTAAGTTTCGTTGACTACTTTAGAGGATAATCGCATCTCACCGTATAGGTATATATGTATAGTATGCAACGTATGTAAACAATACTTCATAGGTATCTGAATGACCTACCACAGTCCCGCAGTTAGAGCCGAGAAGGAAAGACGCCAGTGTCCACTCCCAACTCCCAAGGGTTTTTTAGAAAAATGAGGTAAGTCTTCTGCAACTTTAATCAAAAAGTAAATTTACAGTTGACATATAGATACTTGAAGGGGTGACCCCTATAACTTCATGGAGGTGACTGAACAGGTCAATCAATATAGGTATTGTCTATGGTGCTACGGTAACTCCCGCTCATTTGCGTCTTGCATTGTACAGGATGTGGGTCATTTTGGGCAGGTACATAATGCTTAAGCATTAATCCGCCTTTTGTACTATTGTGGCAACGGCACCAACCGCACTAATGTTATTTCATAAAATGAAATAACATTAGCATTTGTTTGAACTACTTTGAATTTATGTATGTTTGTTTGTCCGCTACCCGCATTCGTTTAACCATACTGACTTTTTTCTATTATTGTACAGTACACGATTGCCCCGAAAAAAAATCGAATGCATTCAAGTTCCCTATGTAAATATTATGTTTGTAAGTTACATTATTTCACGATTACCTTAAAATTCCGAAACAAAATTACATGTTTGGGAAATGTATGTTAGAATCCGTACCGCACATTATCTTGCGTTAGATTGGCTATATTTTATTCTCATTCTATTCGGACTTATTTTTATTTTGTTTAATAAAAATGGCTGCTTTTTCTTGACTTATTCCGTCTTATTATAAAACGCAGAGTAACTTTGTTACTAGGTTTAAGACATTATCCGACCAAATCAAGTTGACATTTTCAGATTAGGCAACGGCATATTCCTAGGTGTCAACGTGATTTGGCCGGACAATGGTTTAAACCTAGTAACAAAGTTAGTCTGCGTTTTATAAGACGGAGTATGCAGAATAAAGTGATATTTCTTGTGATTACACCCCTGTATTACAAATTAATTTGTAATTTTACAGATTCTTAGACGTGATAGCCATTATAATCGGATGTGGTGCACTTGTTAATTGCGAGTCTACTTTATCGACAGGTAATGTTTGAGTTTTTTAATTTAATTTATTTACGAATACATCTCTCCCATCATTATCATTTCAGGCGCATAGCGTCCACTGCTGTACGAATGTATAATATGACATCATAATCATTAAATCTTAAAAAATTAATAAGTACTTACTTACTAAATAATACTTATATTATAAAACAATATTTTAAAATGTTTTATTACGTAGGCATTTTAATTACATTATCACCTTGTAAGTATTTGCTATCTAAAACACTAAGCTAAAGCTATAGATATAATTTTCGATTAATTTTATCTACTCTTCTTAGATAAAATATCAGGAAGGGACCTAATTAATTTGTCATTGTCATCATTCATTTATCAACAAACGTAGAAAGAAGATAAAGGTTTGTTTGTTTGAAAAGGATTACCTTCAAAAACACAAATATTACTATATTTATTTATCATAAATATATCATACATAATATACTTAAGTAAAAGAAATATAATTATAACAAATATTAAAGATGGACACAGTGCCTCAAGAAAATACCTTAAGTTACCTTTATGTAAAAAAAATAGACTCTTAAATACCTCATATTTTTTTAATTAATTAAGTCATTTAAGTATTACTTTAACCGTCTTTATTAAGCACGGATCAACTTTATTACCAGGCTTAACCCATTATCTGCCCAAAACAAGATAACCTCCCGCAATATGTCACCCTCTCTTAAGTCATTGTCAAGGTGAATAAAAGCAATAAAAATAAAAAATCATCATCATTTTCATTTCAGCCGCATAACGTCCACTGCTGGACATAGGCCTCTCCCAAAGTTTTCCAAAATGACAGATCTAGAGCATACATTTATTTATTCAGACAGACAGATAATGGTATTAAACTAAGTCATAAAGTTACTCCTCATTTAAAAATAAGACGTTTCTTTGGTACATATGCAACTAAGCTTAATACAAATCTCTGTATATTACTGTTAACTTATTCCCATGATTACAGAGTTAACCGAAGACGCTGAAACAGGAAAGGCGTACAAGTTGATGTACAATGGGCTCCCATGGGACCAAGCAAGACTCAAGTGTATGGAACAAGGCGGCAAGTTAGCTGTGCCCAAAACAGAGGTCAGTCACTACTACCCAAATAGTAAAGTACTATTTGGCCCAACGCAGACGACAGACTAAACCGCGCCGCACTTTTTAGTCTGTGAAAATAGAACCCATGGAATCACATGCAGTAACGTACACGACGCGCAAAAAGTTCGGCGCGCGTCGTGTGCGTTACTGCGTATGATTGCATAGGTTCAATTTTCAGAGACTATCACAGACTAAATAGTGCGTCACGGATAGTCTGTCATCTGCGTTGGGCCTATACTCGTAGGCTGTTACCTATTATTGTCTACCTAAGTATACAACTTTGAAAGGCCATACCACGAACCCCATATCGACCACGATATTATGCTATAGTGTTCTAGTATAGCCCGCTAGTTTAGCCCGATGATCACTACAGCATAATAAAATCAAAATAACAGTTAAAATTCCAAAAAATATGAGTTTGTATATTTATTTGTTTGTTTGTTACCACTTCACGCTTTAACCACTGAACCTATTTAGATGAAATATGATATCCAGAGAAGGACATAGGATAGTTTTTATCCCGAAATTCCCATGGCTAGCGAAGCCTACGGGCACAGCTTGTTTTCTATAAAAATCACGTCTGTAGTATGGGACTTGGACCACTTATTCTATCCTGTTTTTAATATTTATCGTTATAGCGGCAGTAGAAATACATCTAGCTTTCCGGTTCATGAGATACAGCCTGGTTGTCAGACAGACGGACAGACAGACGGCCGGACAGCGGAGTCTTAGTAACAGTCGTGTAAAAAATGTTTTTTATTTTATTTTAGGAAGAGTTTACATTCTTGCAGCAGAATGTAGTGAGAAAAATGCAATATAAGAAAATAACCGGGACCGACTACAAGTTGGCAGTTTGGATTGGAATCAACAATTTAGATGACTACACCAAGTGGATAAACGTTGATGGTAAGTGAACACTAAACAGAACACTGCATTGTCGGTCAGTAGACCTTCGATAAACCAATAGCAAAAAAAAATCTTGAAAGAGTCAACATAGAATAAATATGTTTATGGAAATATATGAAGAAGAAAACCAAAATTGATATAGCTCTACTTGAATACCTACAAATTTTATTCTATTTATAGGATTTTTTGATAAAGCCGCAACAGAAATACATCATCTGTGAACATTTTAACTGTCTAGCTATTAAGGTTCATTAGATATAACCTAGTGACAGACATACGGATAGAAAGACAAACATACAGGCGGACGCACGGAAGGACGGACAGACAGATGGACAGACAAACAGAGGAGTCTTAGTAATAGGGTCCCGTTTTAACCCTTTGGGTACGAAACCCTAAAAATTATGGCAAAAAACCGCAATTCGCTTTTTGAACTTATTTAGTATAAATCAAATATTTAAATCCCCGACCCACTAACTATTATTCAATTGTTTTATCACAACCAAATAAACAAACAATAAGTGATTAGGTAGGTTAGGTACTGTATTTTAAAGCATTTATGTATACTTTCCAGGTGAAAACATCAATGACACTGGATTTCATCAATGGGCTGGTCATAACGGACAAACTATAAGGTAAGTTAGGTTATCTATACCATGATAACGTTTTATCAACCTCAACCCGACCTAGACCCTCTTTGATCAACCTGTAGTTCGTTAAAACCAGTTGAACACCTTTCTATAATAATAAACATTGTGACGTAACCTTTAGATATTTTATCACGAACAAAGGTACCTACTTTACATATATAGGTTTTTATTTGTAATTGCATGATGAGGGGAAGACTTTAATTCAGTGGAACAAAATAGCGTGGTGAAGAATGCCACCTTCGGACAGGTTGAAATAACTCGTATGCCCTTAACCCAGACGAGGGACAACATACGTATAAATTAGGCATAATTAATTTACAATTTTCTAACCGTTTATTTCACTTTACACTTGCAATGCAATGACTTTACCATGGTATAATAAAATAAGGTATTCTCTTCCCGTGACAGCTGATGACGTAGGTGGAACTTGACTACGTCATCAGTTTGATGTGCTGCCACTGTGTAAAATTGAATTACCCGAGCGTAATGCATTTTTAAACTTTATATACCAATTTCGAATTAATAATCCATTATATCAATTTATAAAATTTTGAATTGATGAATCACGCAAGAATCGCGAGATACTAACTAGCTAAGTTACTTAATATTTTATTTAATATTCATGAACTAATTGAGAAAGTCCTTAAATTTACTGAAAAGAACAATCAGTGGCAACACTTTCGTGACGTAGTCAAGTTCCTTCTCGGGAAGAGAATACCTTATTTTATTATACCATGGACTCTACAGCAAAACAGGCTTAATGCTAACCATTGTTGATTTGTTGAACGTTCACCTGGCTAGCATCACCTTTGGGTCTTAAACAAATATCTTCCTCCCCCTTTCCCTGTTTTAGGTCGGATCTGTATGAAAATTCTCTCCATTACTTTCTATCATGAACCATTTTTATTAGTACTAACTACTAGCCTCATATTTCTTCATATCTATCCTCACACATCCTCTCCACGCCTTTATCGGCCTTCCTTTTCCTCTACACCCATTAACTTCCAGATGGACCACTCTGTTAGCCAGGTGTTATGTTTGTTGGTGTTAGTCATAGACAAAAATATTGTACTTGATGAATTAACTGTATTCACTTCCACAGCAACAACCCTGCGGAGCCACACTGTGCCATCATGGACTCGCACAACTTTGGCCTCCGGGACTTCTGGTGCCACCGAGGCCAGCCCTACATTTGTGAATTCCCTCCGAACACTGACAACGAAACTACAATTAGCACAACTAAAACACCGAGCAATTAAACAAACTTCTCTAACCAATAGCGTCCTTGCACTCACTGCTGTTTGAATTTGGTGTGTCAGCACTTCCGAATTACGTTACGTCGAATCTACACTTATCTGAGTCTTTACTTATATAGTTCCTGCTCTCTGTTGTTCTGCTTACAGTTAGTGTATCTACGGAGAACAAAGTTTTCTCACTGGTTTTCATTGTGGAAATCCTCGTAAAACCACCTGGGGGAAATGCCGTTTGGGTGCATGAATAGTAATTGAACATTTGACTACGTACATAAAGACATAAACGCGCTTATTAGATTTAGCTAATTTAAAAGATTGCGATTTTTATTTCTATTTACAATTTCTAATTTAACCTTGGATTGTAATTTTCTTGACGTAGTAGTAACAAACCACTTACCCAAAATTTTAAAAGGTTTTTGGGCTATTTCGTCAGTTCTATAAGCAAACCTACCCACTATCCTAGTACCTATCCATCTCTTAATTAAAATTCTTAATTATAGGTATTTAAAATTTCAATGTTATATAGGTGCGAGTGCTACGATGACCTATGTAAGTATAATTTTTTTATAGAAATGAATCTCAAGGGCAAAATCAACATAGCATGTGAGCATAAGAAATGCGTTTTACCTACTGATTTGATCTTAAAGTAAGTAGAGTACCTAACTTTGAGATCTCATCAGTACCTAAGTAGTACTACCTATATAATAATATTTGTGAGAATGACAAAGGTTAGCTTACATCTAATATTGGTAACATCTTTGAATAATCCAATTGAACTTCGAACTTCAAACTTTGTTGAAACCATAAAATGAAATATATACGATGTTAAGTAAGTTCCCTACCTACTGTTCAGTCATCTAAACGCTAGAATTACTTGAGCGGCTTTCTGCGGGATTATGTTAAAATTCCAATATAAATGTAAAAGTCAAATATTCGCCAAGCGGCCCAATAAAACTTGGGCAGATTACGACAAAAGTTTTTAATTTAATCCCAAATGTATGAAGAATAAAATCTTAGTAACTGTACCTATTCTTTTATTCATTCGATTGTCATGAGAATAGCAACTCGAAAATTGCTTGGGCCGGGGGCCGTATAAACATAATCAAAAAAGTTTAAAAACGATGCAGGAGGTCGTATGTGGCATACGAACTCAATTTGCTTACAAATGTTTCTTCTTACAAAGTAAAATTGTGCTACTTTTCAAGAATTTATTCTAGTCATGATGTGCATGAGGTCTTAGGGTTCCATACCCAAAGAGTAAATGGGACCCTATTACTTTGCTAAGAGTTTGCTGTCCGTTTGTCTTTCCGTCTATCTGTCACCAGGATTTTCTGACGAACATTGACAACAGTAACAATTTTTATTCATTGGAGCGTGCCTTCTTCTATACTACTAGTACCTACTATCGCCATACGGCCAGAAGTTGAGGAAATCCCACTGATGTTTGCTTTGTATGTTTAGCTTGTAAGCACAAATTAAACTAACCTATCTACATCAAGGGAAGACTTGGAGTGATTTTATTCTACTCTGCCAGAAACCACAAAGTAGCGGGTTTTACTAGGTAGGTACCTACTTACCCACATAAAACATGAACAGGTAGATTTACTAAAAAATCGCACCTATACTTGTACCTGTGTGCTGGGTGCTGGACGCTGCTGGTAGGTAGCATAATTAGGGTTCCGTAGACATTTTTTTTTCATTAACCCCATACGTGTGTGGTCTATTATTTTTTTAACATTCTCGATATTATTTTTTAAAGGATAGGTCTTCAAAAATAATATCGAGGTTTCAAATATAAGTAATTTTCCAAAATAAGAGAATGTTTAAATAAATTATATGATTTACATTACCATGCAAACTTCCACGGAAAATTGGGTGGATGTTTTTTTTATACGTCATAAATCGTAAGCCGCAATTTACATTTCATTCAATCAACTCAAATATAAATTATTAACTAAGTATATTACTTGCTGCTGCGGAACCCTTCATGGGCGAGTCCGACTCTTACTTTGCCGCTTTCTTTTTGGCGTCCGTCACACACAACAAAAAATACCTATATACTAAGTAGGACAAAAAATATAATAATAAATTACTAGGTAATTTTATTTACCAACAGAAATGTACCTATTCACTGTCTTACAAGTACCTACCTACAAACGGTGAAGTACCTTCCTTTTAACTTGTGCGCCATCTATGGTATGTATCACGAACAATTTAAACCGCAAGACGAAAAAATATGCTCAGGTACTTTTCATTATTTTTAATTCAAGACATTAGTACTAGATGGCACTAAGTAAAAGAAAGACAGGCAGTTAATGACAGAATAATCAAGAATTCTTTGCTTTTATGAAAGTAAACGTCAAAAGGCAAAGGATATATTTATGTCAAACGTCAGTTTGGGATAATAATTAAAATAATTTGATTTTGTCAAAAAACTAGGTTAGATTTGGTTTGAATTTATTATTTTCTTGGAAAATTAAGAGGTCAATTATTTTGCACAAAATCTATTACAATGTGAGTAACCCGGAGATAATAAACCAACAACTACATAAGTTGCAGTGATAAGTTTTACCAGTACTCATTCATAGTTTTTCATTGCAGAATGAATTTTCTTAGGAAAGGGTTCTCAATCCTTTCCACAGGAATCCGGACACAATGTACACAATTTAAAGGTAAGTTGCTCTATCCTAGTAACTAAAAAACCTTTCTTGGCCATATAGAAAAACACTTCAGCACCATGGCTACATATATTAGTCAATTCATTTATCAACCTTCATAAACTGTAATTATAGGTACATGTTTTATGTAATTCTGTAATAAGTAGGTATAAATCAGAATTATAGACCTTTTTTTATTACCTGAACTATTATTTTAAAAATCATAAAACCATGCATCCAGTAGACAGATAGATAGATAAATTCATTTATTTGCAGCTATAACACACATAAATACAAAAACTATACAAAAGACAAAAATTAAACGCAGACATAAAATATATATATATATATATAAACCTACCTGCAGTAGGTATCAGCATTTTCTTTATTAGTTCCAGCTATAGTTCCAGCTATCACCAATATGCCTACACCAACAATACAAGGAGCACCTCCTACGGGACTGCTTGCCAGAGCCATGGCTTCTCTCGCTCAAATGCACAGAACTGGACCTCACATTAAGAAGAGGAAATCAAGAAATCCACTGAATGGAAACCCGTTTGCTAAGGTAAAGTTATTAATATGGACATAAAAGAATATAAAATTTTAACACCAGTTAATCCATTATGGACACAGGTTTATTATTGTTGGCAAAATTATGTATGCCGGAATATCAGATACAATAGATACAAACGGACAGCGTTGAGAGGTTTAGCTAATATTATTATTTACTTACAAATAAAATATGGAATGAAAAGCCTATACTGAACGCCATATCAAGGCATTCATTTACAAGGAATGAAGACTTCTGACATTAAATAGATTCAGAGTAATTAAATAAATTAATTTTACCTATAACAACAGACCTTGGCTTAAAAATATTAATGTGCCTTCAAAGCAAGTAGATTACTATACAAAATCTAATCTGACCGCCTTTGAGTATGGCTGTATAACTGCTCATAATTATATGGCTGAGCAGATCTGCATGGAAATGCATTGTTTTACTATTGTCTCTGGCATTCCAGCATAGACAAAAAAATAGAAAGTTCTTGAGCTTTTGCCTTGTGGTTTCCAGCAGAGTAGAATAGGGCCATTCAAAGTCCTTCCCGGGATGTCATAGAAGACGACTTAGGAAATACAAGCTAAACAAAGTTAAGAAACATTATTAAGACCTCCAACCCGTCTGCCCAGCAAGGAGAGTATATGTCAAGTCCTCTGGCTGCTCTGGCAAAGTATAGGACCTGATGATGATGATGAGTTATAATGTGAGCCTATACTTTCCTGTTACAGGGTGTTGTGCTCAAGACATTGATCAAGAAACCCAAAAAGCCAAACTCAGCAAACAGAAAGTGTGTGTTGGTCCGCCTGTCCAATGGCAAGGAAATGGTGGCCTACATCCCTGGCATCGGACACAATCTACAGGAGCATAACATTGTGCTTGTCAGGGTTGGCAGGTGAGACTTATTGTGTATAAAAAAATAAGATTCTATGTTTTTACTGTAAAGTGGCAGTGTTCTAAAAATTAAGACCACAACATTGTATGTTTTACTTAAGTATAACTGACCAACACTGGTGTCAGATTTTTCAAGCTGCCTAAAGGCATCTTCTTCTTATTGAGTCGAAATGGTTTTAAAGGCATCTGACATAGCCTAACGACTGTCATACAATGATGCGGGGACCAATGGCTTATATGTGCCTTCCGAATGGAGAAGCTCACGAATTTTTTTTGCCACTTATGGTCACCCATCCAATTGCGGACCACGCTCGATGTCGCTTTACTTGCGAAAGCGCTAGTAATGCGCACCCCTGCCAGTCCACCGAGCTCCGGCAACCGGGGAGGCACTGAGCAGCGTGTAGTAAAGTTTATGAGAGATTTGGTTTGGTGGGATGTCTTTAAATATTTTTTTTCTTGTTTGTATTCTGATTCCAAGATATCAATATGGCTAGGGACCCAAAATCTTCCTGCTTTTATATTATGTGTAGAGGAGAAGGTGGTAATGTGGCACTGTTTTTTGAGGCTTTGTTTAAATAATATCAAAACTTAAAAGATACATTTTAGGGCTCCTTAACCATTTAATCTTTTGGTAAAACTAAAATAAAATAAAATTTTCAGCCCACATCAACCCACTGCTGGGCATAGGCTTTTTATTGCGCCATTTCCTACGGTCCTGAGCCACTCTTATCCACAAAAAAAAAATACTTTCTAATTAGGAAAATCATTTTCACACCTCCCCTAGTACCTACTGATTATATATACCTACATATTTAAGAAACAATGATTGTTTCAAAATGATACATTTGTTTCAGACTGAAAGACTGTCCGGGTGTGAAACTGAAGTGCGTCCGCGGTAAATACGACCTGTCACATGTGGTCAAACAGAAGGTGTAAATACAATCATAAGTGCTTGTTTTGTTTGAAATTGTTTTAGTCAAATTATATAAGTGTAGTATAAGCATTTACGCTTTTTTATTTATCGATTTTACAAAAAAAATCCTATTCATTCTTTCCTATGGTCTAATGAAAATGTTTTTCTACTTTATATACTCTTGTAATATCTCTGTGTAACTTTTGACCTTATCCTCTCTAATGTGTAATAAATTTTTGAATGTCTAAGTTTATACATTACTAAATACTAAATTTATATAAATGTAAAGTTAATACATTACTAAATACTAAATTTATATAAATGTACTAGTTGAAAACTTTGTTCCGCCCGTTCACGTTCCCCTTCCTCCGTTCCTGCTCGCGCTCTCTTTTTCCTTCCACCGTTCCCATTCCCGCTCTTGGTTCCTTATTTTTTTTCCATATTTTATCATTATCACCATATTTGTCTTCCCTGGACTTCCGTTCCCATTTCACGTTTGCTATTTTTTTCATATTTTCTCACAGTTTATAATATTGGTTAGTTTCTGTTGTAAATTTACTCAAGATTTAACTAGATACTTACCTAAAACGAAAAATAAAAATAGAATTGTCCTAAGTCCTAAATAATAATAGGCATGACGAATGGAAAAATATTTTTGGACCATGGGTTAGATTATTAAAAAATATTGTACACTTATTTCTTTTCTCTTAGAAACAAAAAGTAAGTAAGAGATACAGCGCATTTAAATTCCGCATGACGTCACAGCTAGGTTCGTTTTTCTACATAGCGGTGACGTCGTCACCACTTCGAAGTTTGATGCTCCGTATCTTTGTGGATTTTTCCTTTTTTGGTAAACTGCATAATTTTTTAAATATAGGTTCATAATTTTTGGATAATATAAAAGACGGACTAAAACTCATACTTTGCTGACCCTGTTGTCGCTATTGCCACTCAAGGATTACTTCTAGACAACTATAATTTTACTCTACGCTCACATAATGGTGTGTACCTATATAAGTAAGTAGTTAATCATGGGGATGCATCTTTCCCCAGCCAGTACATAGGAAACTGCAATAACTGTCAACATAGCGGACATCGTTTTGCAATTCCACATCGACATCTGCATCAGATATGCCAGCTGCTCACATTCCACAACCGAATTTAACCCTTTTCCAATATACATTAAGATATAAATTGGCGTGTAAAGGGTTGTGGTCAATAATAATATTTGTTAGTGATTGTTACGTCGCGCGCCTGTCATTTGCGAACCCTTCCGCATGGACCCGGATTAAGTCCTCCGGGATTTGGGACCGTCGGCAAAAAAAGAAACATGATACCACTGTTATGGAATACCGTTAATTTTATTGTCTTTGAGATGCGCTTTTTTTGGAGATTAAACAAGTCACAATCATAGTTCGAATGGGGTGTACTTACCTAGATGCAGTATTTTGTAATCTTATACAAATGTTGTTTGGGTAAATCTAGGTGGGTTTTACCCAAGCAACATCAAATACCTTGAACAAATTCAAACCTTATAAGTCATTTCATATTTTATACTAGCCGAAGACTGCGACTTCATTTGCGTGGACTTCGTCTCTGGAAAATGCCCATCAGGCTGAATAACTTTTGCTAAGGCGTCATTTTTATATTTCTTATAGTTTAGCTGGACCATTATAGTTCGGAATCAGGTGGACCTTTTTAAAAAAATCTGAGCTATGTTTATGTCTTGCGGTGGTCTGCAAGAGAATTTTTTCACATAAACCGCATCGAGATCTGTCCATCAAATTTATAACACCCCTGTTTTTGCTCAAAGATATCTTGGAATATACAAATCTAACAAACTCCGGATTTTTACAATTAGACGAAGAACTTATCTAACATGTTCTAGTTTTGCTTTAGTAAAAAATATCGTGTTTTCCCGCAGTCCCCATAATTTCTATACCGTTCGACCATGCGAGCGACGCCGCGAATGGCAGCTAGTATAATATCAAAGTCTTAGTTTTTCACATAAGCATAGTATATAAGAGTCAAACCTATCTGCTAACCATACTAGCGGAGCCCACTTAAATAAGGGAGCCATAGAAGGGTGGAATGAGTCAGCAGAACAGTAACTGACCACGGCCGTCTAATCTGGACGTCATTCACACCTCGGGTATTGTCACATTCTGCATGACTTGAGATTCCATTTGCGATTGCATCCACCAATTTTGGGCCTTTTATCCCTTTCAGCCTAAATTTGACTTCGGACGAGCTTCGACGAGCTCGATTGTTGCACAGAATAGGAATTGTAAATGCAGTGATTTCTATGAGAATGGCCATTTGTGTTTCATTCATGAATAATAAGTAAGTATTTAGGAAATTACTTTCGTGTAATAAATTATATTGTAGATTTTAATAGCTTCTGTTTATTACATGAAGACATGTTAGTTATCTAAGGCTACGAAACGCTACGAGCCTACGATTCGTCGTAGCAAACAAAATAATATACAAAGTTAAACTGTGTATGGTAAAGTTAAACGAGTAAGTAAGTATGTCTAATAGTTACAGCTATAATATAATGTACATAGATAGGTACCTATATATGCTGTCACATCTTTAAATCTTACGGGCAGACAGAGCAATGTTATGATAAAACAAACTACCTATTTTCCTACCTACAAGACGAGAAACTCAGTCATATGCAAATGAAAACGATATAAGTCTTGTCCCACGATAAATGTTTTTTAAAACTTTTCAAAAGCTTGGCACTGTAATATAAATTATAAAACGGGTATGTAATTAGTGTCCTATAAATTTTTGCTTTGAACAAAAAAAAACACAACCGAATTTTATTTCTTTCAGGAGTTATTTCTATATCTCCGAAATTCTTAATTATATCCTCACCAAGTAAATGTGGAAACAACTTGGTACTAGACTTACTAGAGGCTTTCAAATAAAATACAAATCATTAAAATCGGTTACCAAGTGGCGAAGATATCACGTAACATACTAAGAAACGTACTTAAAAAACATACGGTTCGAACTGATAACTTCCTACTTTTTCTAGGTCGGTTAAAAAGTAAGGTAAACGTATTTTGCTTTTCTCTGATTAGCAAATACTTAAGGCGAAATGGTAGCAGAATCTAGCAGAAGTGGTGTCCTCATTCAAAACAAACTGTTTAAAAGTAAACACGGTGAAAATCTACAATTTGACCTCCAAAAATTCCAGAAAGACCTTCAAATCATTCCATTAACGACCGCTGGAAGTATTATTGATAGTCCATCTAGTTTTAAAACGAGTTTCTGCCACAAATGGCCACACTTGGGCGAAAACTACATTCAAAAGTTCTTCCAGAGATTGTTGGAAATCAAATAGCCAATCATCACCACATACCTTAAAATAATCCATTTCAAATGAGGGCTCCACCTTTGCCAAGTTCTGTTACTATTTGGCGACACCGCATTTAAATTTCGCGTGATGTCACGATCAGGTACGGTATTTACCTGGTGACGAAAATCGCTTCCACTCCGAAACTTCGGTGAGCTGTGTTATTGTAAATATTCACTACTCTGCGAAACGAAATAATATGGGTCCATTATTTTTGGATAATCTACTTAGTTGACGGGCAAAATGAAATAATTGATATATATTCTTTTACCTAGTCCACATCCCTATCCTTTAGTCATGCTAAGTCTAGTTTATTATCTAGGTCTTACCTAATGGTGAGAAACATAATGTAGTAATTTAAGGAGTGCAGAATATAATATAATAATTGTATTTGAAAGATAAAGCTCTCTTTAAATTCTTCTTCTAGTGAAGTAACGATGTTGTAATATGACTATATAGAAATACGTATTATGTACAGCACTTGCAGTAACTGCTTTTCTTTAGCAATAGAATGATTCAACACATGCGGGGCGGCGTTTCCTCTCACGGGTCTACTGGAAGAAATTTCTTTACAAATTAGTAGCATCTATGTACTATGTTTACTTTTATAAGGTTTTATTTGTATTTTTTTCAAGTGAGTACATAAACCAATTCTTCTTCTTATCGAGTCGAAATGGTTTCAGTGTAGCTTCAATTTCAAATTGTCTTTGTCCAGTATGTGGCCACGGTGATCCAAATACAATAAAATAAATAAATAAAAACACCTACAAGAACGATTTCCGCTCAAGAGCTGTCCAGTGTGTGACCGCCTCGCATGCAGCTTTCTCATAGAAAGGTATTTACAAATCGATACGTCATCCTTCGGGGACAAAAAGGTTTCAAGAATAAATTTGGGCGTAATCAACCATGTAAAATTAGATAATAATTTATTTAGCTTTTTACTTTATAAATCGAGATTCAAAGAACTTTGTACTGGTGTTATTACTATTAGAGAAATATAGTAAAACCCATTATTAAGATTTTTCCTCGCCTCCCAATCGCTATTCTTTCTTCTATCTTTTTGCACTTTTATTTATTATTACATCTGTTACGATTATTTTGGCATCTGATAAAACCATGAAATAAGAGGGTAAAATTTCATGATTAGAACCATGAAGTTAGAGGGATTAGAACCCTATAGATGGTTAAATAAGGCTTTAAGGTGTACAACACAAAAAATGTTATTAGGTAAGTACTATTTTTTGTGATTTTAACATCTTGGTAGCTGCTAATACATAATATTATGATATCACGCCAAAATATATTTAATAGGTACTTTTAATTCCTTAATTGAGAGAAATACTAGTTGCATAGCAAAACAGTAAACAAAATCATTAGATATAATAAATATTGTAAGTACTTATTCGGTTGCACTAATAAGTATTTCAGTAACAGCATTAATGAATACCAAGATATTTTCTTGGAATAATCTAAGAAATGTTCTAATGTAAACACAATTATCCTTAAAAATATTCCTGGGGATTACCTATTTATACTTCTTGTTATTCGCAATAACCAAACTGCATTGTAAGTAGCCGAATCGACTATTGCGAAAACGAATAGTCCTTCACAATGGGCAACCGTTCAGAATTATCAAAACGCTGATAAAGTTATGTTATTCTTACACAAATATGATTTACAACGTTTCTGGGAACACACAATGCTCCCGTGGCTCAACTCTTGCCCATTGTCGCTTCGCTGTGCCATTTTTTTTATTCTCGTCATAGAAAAAATGATTTTGAATCTGTGAGTCCGTCATCTGTGGACAATGCCCACTATTAGCGGATTATAACCCGCAAAAAGAGCAGGTACAGCCATCGCTGGTGTCCCAAAACACAGACTGACGATGCGGGCCCTAAGCTATGGCGGCAAATCAAATGCGACAATTAAATTGAAGGAGGGATTAGTTAGCGCCTAATCCAGATTCTTTTGTTTAGAAATAGTAACGATAAAGGCGGCATCTACCTGTTAAACATTTCTTTTACGTAGTTATTTTTACTGTCTGCTAGATACGAAGCTCATAAAAGATACGAAGTAATAAATAATAAAGTAATAAACTTCTATTTACTTTTAGAATTATATATTTCTTGCTTTAAACGTTAAATATATTATTAGATTCAAACCACACATATTAAAGCAGCCCTCAAAGTTGTGAACTTATAGTACGGGATACTTTATAATACTCGTAGTAAGTTAATCATTTGAGAAGTTTACTTTACAAGTATAACTAAGTCAATATCACGTACTCCATAAAAACGTAATCCTAAGGCAGTCAGGGAAACAATTTTTGTGATTTAATTGCATCCGCTTATCACCTTCAACTTGCACCACAAAGTTATTTGCTTGCGTTAGCAGATGCAAGTCGGTCATCCCGTGGGACGCTTCAGCATCAGCGACCACGACGATCCCAAACAATAACATTCGGACAACGCATGGACGTGACGTTAGTATCGGCAGAGTTGCGTTTGTTATTTTAGTTATAACTTCTGGAATATGCTCGCTTCCGAGAATATTTTGACAGCAGCCGTTCAAAGAAAATTAATTGGCAGTCTCCATGACGTCCTATGATTAATTTCTAATTACAAAAAATAAAAAAAATACTTAATTGCAAATAAGTATTTTGGTATTGGGTGGAAGTTTTACAACACAACACCCAAAGCATAGACGTATCTATCTATACTTAACTTAGGTATCTACTTACATCTTCTTTCAACTTTTAACTGCTACCTGACTTAACCAGGGTCCAGTGCTTGTCATTTGAAAGATTTGATAGTTCATTTGAAAGGAAACGGAGATAGTATTTAAAATTTTGTCTTGACCAAGCCCTAAATAACCCTTTTATCTATTTTATGAACTTCTGTTTACGTTTCAAAGTGAGAACGTGAAGCTTTTCTACGCACATTTGCGAAAAACGGCCACTTTTGGTTAATGTTCGTAAAAAAGCTTCACATAAAAATACAGGAGGAGAAGCAGATATTGTCTACAGTTTCGTTGCAGATTTTCGTTTTATTTTATTGACGTCACAGAAAGTAGTGATACTGTGCTGACAGTAAATGCATAATTTACCCATGTTTGCCCTAAATGCAATTAGGTAAATTGTTTTTGTGTTAATATAAAGGTATATTCAAATTAATTTGTTTACTTACGTTTGCGCAGGGTGCATCATTAGCTAAGTAAGGATATAGTGTATTTGTAAACATAATATTAATTTTATTAATGATCATGTAATCGGTACTTACCTAAGTGCAATTTTGTAAAGTTATTTAAATTTTTTGAAATGCCATCGCCTACTTACCTAAGGTTTTTATTTATTTTGTTAGGTACATATATATTGATAGTTGTAACGTGAACAACAACTAAATATAGTTCTTACATACTTCTGGGCCTTTAAAAGTCTGTCTGATCTTTATCACAGGTTTATAAAAATAATTCTCGCTTATTGGTCACAAACAAAAACCATTGAAAGCCAGAGTGTTACAAGTCGACATTCTAGCATGTTTTTTACGTATGAATAGTTACTGTTGAAACGTTTGGTTCCTGTGAGAAAACTTCACGTTTGACAAATCAGCAATCGTACTCGAATGGCCCAATAACTTCAGGTTCGGACCACACTTAACGCACCAAAAAGTCCGTTCAATCATTCGCAGCGGGCGATGTCAATCAACCTTTCATTTCCCGCTATCCTCGTACACAAACGCCTCTGGTTATGCGAATCTAATCGCAACCCTTCACAATCCCTACAATTGACACAATCCATGCATTACGGGAACGCCTTTATACATTCGATGTACAGAAACCCACGCCTAACAGTATTCTTTTAGCCCTTTGATAAACCCATTCGTCAAGCCTCCCAATCGCAATTTTTTCTTGCTACCTTTTTGCACTTTATTGTAAGTGATATAACGGTCATTTTGGAATGTTTTTAAACCCGGTAGATGGTTATCTAAAGCTGCAGTGTCTACGGCTCGCCAGTGGATAATCCTGAAGTGACAATACGGCGTCTAGCACCTGCTATTTTTGTCACACGCACCTATTTCATGATGCATATTGTGCATGTAACGGTAAGCTGTGGCTTCGTACAGTTTTGAACAATAAGAGATCATACCTACAATACTTATATTGATTACTACAACTAACACTACGTAGAAAATATTTTTATCACCATATTTAAGTTACATAAAATAAAATTGTAGGCTTACTCCATACCGCTTTTAGCTGTATGTTCGGAACGTTGTAAGTAGGTTAAATCATAATATAGCGAATACGAGTTGATAAATCGGTCATTTAGATGATATTGTTTATTAAACAGAATCTAAGAGATTACAGATAGGTATCTTGTGGATGAATGAGAATGGTATTGTTATACTTATATTAACAATTAGTTTATCATTTATCATGATATAAATCTAAAACCAAAATAAAACCCGTCCCCATCCGTAGCTGCCCGTAGCCCAAGATGATGCAATCGCTACGAAGCTACGAACCTACAGGACGCCTACGAGAAAATGGATACCACACACTACGTCCTACCTTTCTGTCTTTACCAATAGATCATCATCTCTCAAAATCCATTCCAACTGGCTATCTCAAACAAATCGCTGGAAGAGATAAGATATTTCGTTGTACTCACAGTATATCATACTGTAGTATCATACAAACTTACCTACATATTTAATCGACACGTAAACTTTCCGATTAATCTCCAAGTAAGCGAACTCTTTCGTAGCCTAAAAACTTAAAAGGTCAGTGCTTCTCGTGTATAATTTCATGATAATTTCCACATTTATATCCCAAAATGGCATTGGTCTTATATTGATGACGGACAACACAATTGCAATCAATATGGTATGCAATTTAGGTACAAACGTACAGGAAACGGCGTAGAACCAGCGTAGAACACATAAAATTTTCATCGAACTTTATTGATTAACTCGAACTATTTTGCTGGGTCGTGTACTCGTAGCTCTGGGCTCGGTTTGTTTTAACAAACTTGTGTATCTAACAGTACGTATGGAAACTGTATTTTAAACTCCCGATGCAATAAAAGGGGTGTTATAAGATTGGCGTCAATTTATGTTTGAAGCATTGTAGGTCTCAAACGGATGGACTGATTTCAATAAAGTTTTTTTACGTGAAATACAGTTTCCTTGCAGTGATTATTACCTATGTTTAATAAAAATCGGTTTAGCCGTTCAAAAGTTATTGGTGGTCAACTCTCGAAAGTCGAGGCTTGTTTAATTTATCTGGCAAATATACTTGTTAAATAATAGTTGTAAAGTGACGATTAGACAGTGATCCATTAAGTACCAACATATTTTGTCACCTACAAGGCTCACTGTGTCCCTAGGGCTCTCAAGTCGCGTCAAATTTAATTTTGCGTTATTAACTTTAAAGTGATCTAGTATCGCGTGTAATAAATGTTGATGTCCATGCTTTTATGGAAGCAATTAAACATGTAACGGGTTATTTTAGACTCAGGTTTAAATCACCCTCAACGAAAATATGAAGTTAATCTTACCGTTTTGTACAGGTTAAGTTTAACTTTTGATACAATACATTAGTATTACATTACAATACATTAGTAGGAGTCAAAATTGATGCTAATCCAGGTTGATTTAAGTATTGAAAAGATAACTTTTTTCCCAATTAGGTAGGTACCAAACTGTAATTTTTGCTTAAGCCATTCATAAACTAAAATTTTGAATAAAATATACTTTACGATTTTGTTTTACAATGTTTTTTGATCGGAGTTTAAATGAAAGGATGTCTTGAATACAAATTATTTATTGCGTGTCTCATGTTAGTATTTACAATTACCTCTTATATGGTAATACCTCAATAAATACATATACCTACCTACCAATCTAAAAGCTAAATTGCACATCGAAAAATTAAATTACAAAATTTTAATTACATCTAAGTTACAGTAAATTGCACGCTAAATTACATTACTATTTACAATGTTTAACAATTCTTAATTATAAGTGTTATTCCAAAATCAACATAAGCATTGTTGCTGGCAGCGTCCGCATACCCTCGCGGCTAGCTTGGCCTTCAGGCTTGCTACCTCGTTCTTGAGATATGACACCTTCAGTGCGAGGTGGATTTCTCTCAGCTTCCTCCTGTCCCGGCTTTGTTTCGCCGCGAAATTGTTGCGTTCCCTCTGCTTCCTGTACGAATCGTTGGCCGCATCCTGATTTGTTGACTTTACTGCGCGGCGCATCCTTGGGTTGTTTCCCAGCAATGCACCTCCGTTCTTCTCAGCCATCGCTCGTAGTGCGTTCCTCTCGAACGCTTGGAAATCAGGATCATCTGACAACTCGTCCACTTCCATGTACGGTCTGTTCTGTGCTTGTGATATTGGAGATTCTGGCGGAGACAATGGCACGGCCCTCGTAACGTAGTTAGGGCTTATCGGAGCTACTGGAACAGGGGCACTCTCGTATCCGGAACACGTACTGCCTCCCGACACTGGAGACATTTGAGCGGACGGCACACTGTAGCTGGCTTGCGGGTACTGGTAGCCGACGTAGTAAGCTGGATGTCCCATGGGCAGCGGGTCGTGCACTGGAACACTTTGTTGAGGATATGGGTACTCGAACACTGGATGTTCCGAATGTCCAATCGGAAACATGACAGGAGAAACTCGCTCTTCCTTCACTGTCGGCTTTGATAAATCCAAAGCAGCTTCATCAGCGTACGGTGTCCAAAGAGCCATGGCAGTGAACTTTGTAGAAGAAATAAGTACGAGTGTTTCGCAAGGAGCGCAGAGCACAAGTGATGCCTCCGTGCCTTGCTCACGCGTCCCTGTAGGCTCGTAAGGGGCGGGGCTTACTCAAGGTAGGGGTGCATTTTTACCCCCGGTAGTTGTTGAGTAGATAAGAAAAGGGTTATGTGCTACCTGCACTTAACCCTAACGGGCCTAATTTAATGAAAACAATAGCACAACTACCGATAAGAAATAAAATCCTGTTTGTATATTGAGTATTTGCAATTTGCGTGACTTTTCTAGTTGCATATGAATTTGCATAATTTTTAAGTCAATGTTCTTTTTTTAACATTACAATGTCAAATCTATATTACCATCTGTTTGTAGGAAAATTGATATTTATGTTGGTTAAATTGTCAAAATCCAAAGTAATGCATTTTAATAAAATAGTAGGTAGTACTCATAAATCCATCTAATTTAAATGTTATTAAGTACCTATTGTATTTAGTATGGAAGTTATGATCTACCTACAATTTGTTTGATCTAGAAATGACTATACGAGTAAGCGCTAGGCGCCTCCTATCATCATTTTAAGCTTATCCATCAATTAACTAATAGTTTTGTTTTTACAACTGTATAAAATATGTTTTTGTGTATGTGTACTTATACACATACACAAAAACATATTTTTTAACACTTAAGTATTTTAAAAGATTTAAAATATATGAATAGTTAGAAATATATTACATCATAGGATAGGACAGAAATATTTTAGTCAGTTAATTTCCATTCAGTTGTTTGGTAGTACAAATTAAAGTTACAATTTATAATGGAAGTGAAAAGCAATTATAAATAACTTCTGAAATGGTGAACTACGTCTACGTTAATAAAATTACTCATTAGTTTAATCTGTTTTGTCCCACTACTGGGCAATAGTTTAAATCTAAAACATTATCAAATTCACATACATAAGTTTTTTCAAAAACCTACTATCTAACCTTGTAATACCTACTTCTTGACAAATAACTTTACTTAGATTAAGGATATTTAGAAAAGTAATTTACATTTAAAATAATATTTAAAAAAATATTTATTCCGGACCTATTTTGTCCATAGAAGAATTAATAACATTACAATAGTCCTCTCCCCTCCCACATTTACCAATTATGTACATATATCATATCACATTTATATGTATTTTTACGATTAATACGTTATATCGTCAAAACATTTTAATAGTTTATGAAATTACAAGTCTTACTCACTTTTCAATTTGTACATGTGAGGGCCCATGGGTCTTAATCTAACATATTAATACAATATTCTAAAAGAAATAGAAGTTTGTCAATTATGGTTTTGCTGATTCAGTCAACAATATCTCCTGCACACTATTACTTTCCATAAATGATTCTAAAACGTTCCGTTTCTGCAAAAACTCAACATAGGCATAATTAATGAAGCGAATGTCCAGTCGGGCCATCTTTCAAAGAAATCGGTGAGGCGACTGCGACGCAACTGTCGCCAGACTATTCATCGCGGCCATTATGTCCGATACTTCCGGACAGACGGACAAACGGACAACTCTTTACTTTGTATAATGATGTCACGGTGGTCTGATTGTCCCATATGAAAGGTTTACGGGTTGAATTGTCCCGAATCGATTCAAAACTTATGACAGACCGTTGGAGAATCTGAAGAAGATATTGACAATAAAGATATTACGAGTATTATTAACATGTTCGTAATTTGGTATGGTTTGCTGAAGTCCGTTTTACAGGTTCATTTTAGCGTAAATATATTAATTTGAAATCGTACCGTAAATATTTTATATAGAATAAAAAAGATTCTTACATTATTTTACTATTTGGGGCTAGCTCAATCAGTGTCAGATGTTCCTTTAAGTATATTTGTTTATTTATTTTTTAAGTTACCCCTAGTGTATACTTACTTAGTTTAAAACATACTTGTAGAATACTACTATAAATACAGCCATGACAATGTAATAAATAAATATATAGGGACAAATTACACTGATTGCGCTAGCCCCAAAGTAAGTTCGAGACTTGTGTTATGGGATACTAACTCAACGATACTATATTTAATAACAAATACATACATAGATAAACATCCAAGACCCAGAACAATTTGAAAAAGGCCATTTTCCAACTAACCTTGGCTGGGGATCGAACCCAGTACCTTCGGATTGGCGGTCTAGCGTGTTGACCATTACGGACCACGGAGGTCGTCAATGTATATACATTTATTGATACGCCTTTCAAAACAAGGTTATAAAGTACCATATTGCCTAATTTACTTCTAAACGCATATACTCACTTAAAATTATATACACAAACTTAATTTTTACTTAACTAATCAAAAAAACTACATTATTTTAAATTATTAAAAAATATAATAATTTAAGTTGTAAATATAGAATTTGTACAGGTGTTAATAAGCAGCTAAACTTTTTAAGGTTTTGAGAGTGCTTTCTTAAAACATATTTTAACTTAAGGTAGCATTCCTTTACTCCACATTGTATTAAAATTATAATCCTATTCCGAAAATTTTAGGAATTAAATCTTCTAGGCTATAAAACTTTATTGGTGTTCGCTTCGACTTTTAGAGTGCACGCATTGTAAAAGAGCGCGGATTAAAAATTGTAGTAAATTCAATTGCAACTGGCAACTAATAGACAAAAGGAAAGTCCTTGTGGCAAAATCGGCCACCGACGCCGAGCAGGTAGGCGGCACGTGCTTGAAGTAGCAAGCCCGTACCTTTCCGAAGATAAAAGAGTAGCCAATAGTTTATTGCACTTAATAAATATGATTGGTAATTTTAAGATTTAGCTTGCGATTTCGTTTTAACCGACTTCCAAACAGTTAGAGGTCGCGATCTTTTATTTATTTTTTTACTAGCTGAAGCCCGCGACTTCGTCCGCGTGGATTTTATGTCTCTGGAAAATGCTCATTAGGCTGAACAACTTTTACTAAGGCGGCATTTTTATATCTCTTATAGTTTAGCTGGACCATTATGGTCCTGCATCAGGCGTTCCATTTTCAAAAATCATTTATACCCTATATGTTGCCCAAGCTTAATAGCTATATAACAAAAAAAGTTTCATTCGAATCCGTCCAGTATTTCCGGAGATTAGCGTGTACAAACAGACAAACAGACAACCATACAGACATTTTTTTTTACTTCGTCTCCATCGTCCCCAATTTTTTTTTTGGAAATATATTTTATGTACAGACACACTTTTTTTACTGTTTTATTATATGTATAGATATAGATAGATGTATAGATGTATGTTCAATTGTTCACCGATTATTCGATGACGCCTGGAACGATTTGATAAATTCTTTTTTGGTTGAAAGGGTGCTTATTATAATATACTTCCGAGGTGGTCCGATAGAAATTTTATAAAATAGGGGATGATGACAGGGTCCGAAAAGTACGATTGTAATTAGTCCGTCTTTTAGATTATCCAAAAATTATGTACCCGTATTTTTCAGTTTACCAAAAAAGTAAAAACTCACAAAGATACGGAGCGTCAAAGTTCCGGAGTGGGGGCTTGCGACGTCACACTTAAGTAAAAATCGTACCCAGCCGTGACGTCACGCGAAATTTAAATGCTCAGGTTTCTCAGAAAAAAGAAAACATACGTGTACAACATTTTTTAATAATCTAACCGATGGACCACACATCTTTATCCATTCGCCATGCCTACTGGTTTTGTAGTTTGGGGGTGAAGTCTGTTTAAGTTTTGAAAAATTATGAGAAGCAAGTTTTATAAAATTTTGAAATTTACATAAAAGTAAAAGCTTTAAAACTAATTAAATAAAAATCGTTTAAATAGTAAAAGCTTTCAATTCAAACTTACCTAGGCAGGATTTAGTATTCCTTGTAGTTGAGATATTTAATTCATCCTTCAAAGGATGGAAAGATAACTAAGTTTTACTATTACTCGATGTATTATTTTTTGTTTTTGTTTTTATCTATACCTATACCGTATAGGTATCTTTTTTAATATCGTGCAAAAGTATTTAATATCGAAATTAATATAAGAAATGACGGTTTACCCTTCTCTTTATAAATCTTGAACCATCGAGCGAAATTATGGACAATCTTTGATCGAAACTTTGACATTTGGCAGACGTGTAAATGTAGCCGTACGTTTGTAGACGGGGTTGCCGAGAAATGGGGTTTGCGAGTTCACAGTTTGGATCAAATAGTAGTATAGTACCGAGTACCTACAGTGCATAACCTAATTAAAAAGATAAGTACCTGGGCGACCGAGCTTTGCTCGGTTACATCTCAAACATTAACTAATTTTTTTTAAACTTGTCTATAAACAATGCAAAATAAAAAATTATATATTTTAAACATAAAAAAAACAAAAGTAAGTCACCGAGTGGGATTCGAACCCGTAACACTCTTTCTAGCGGTCGGTATCCTTAACCGCTGAGCTAAAAACAAGGCGGTCGGCGCAATTAGCGACCATATAGATCGATTGTTTAACCCCGAAAACCCCTATATACAAATTTTCAGCGAAATCGTTAGAGCCGTTTTCGAGATTACAGAAATTTATAAATATATATACATATATATAAATATACAAGAATTGCTCGTTAATAGGTATAAGATTCTATCCATATTGGTTTCGTAGCCTCGTAGACCTCAATTTGTAGCCGTGCGTAGCCCTATCGTAGCATCCTGTAGCTGTACTGTAGCGCAGTGTCATAATATTAAGTTGGAAGTTGCCTGTAAGAACCACACACATAATTTTTTTTTATAAGCCTATATTTTCCCACTGCTGGGCCAAGGTCTCTCCCATTTTCTCCATTTTTGTCTACCCAAAGCTGCCTCTAACCAAAACATACATACATGTATAACAAATTTAAAAAAAAATACTAATAGAGTAAACAGAGCAAAAATACCACAATTTTTAAAACCAAACACTAACAAATAAACGGTCAATATCCCCAGAGACAAAGTCCCGCAAAAGATCGCATTCAAAACTGTGCAAAACGCAATATGCAAAAATATCTTTTCGCAGTATTCTTCGCAACATTTGTGACGGATTAAAACACAAAGGGTTGCCTTCTAAACAAAGCAATCGAAATTTCCAAAGCAACGGGACTAGGACAATGCATCGGACGATTCGGACGCATTTTATCTAATGCAATTTGTGGAACGACATCGAAACAATGAGGTTCTATATTGTTTCTTTAGTACCTAAGGCGGTTCGCAAAGTTTTACAGTCTAGGCTAATAAAGTAATCCGATTAGTAATCCCGCATATTTTTTCTATTGTTTAGTTTTATACTGTAACTTACTTCTTCGCCAAGGAAGGTAAGTACTTTTGTTTAGTGTGGAGCTAAGGCGTGGTATTTAACTTATAAAAATTCCTACAAGTACTTTATATATTTAAGGATATCGAAACAATAAATAATTGGTCAAATGCGTGTCGCGCCATAGGCAGTGTAGGGTTCCTGAATTGCGAATGCCGACTTTGAGTTCACGCCACTAAAAATGACGATATCTAAAAACCTCAGACTAAAAAAAATATTTTCTAAAAATTTCCTTTTCTGAATTTAATTATAAGTTGGTTGCCTATGACTTTTTAATTAGGGTTCTGTAGCCAAATGGCAAAAACGGAACCCTTATAGATTCGTCATATCTGTCTGTCTGTCTGTCCGTCCGTATGTCACAGCCACTTTTTTCCGAAACTATAAGACCTATACTGTTGAAACTTGGTAAGTAGATGTATTATGTAAACCGCATTAAGGTTTTGACACAAAAATATAAAAAATACAAAAAATTTTGGGGGTTCCCCATACTTAGAACTGAAACTCAAAAATTTATTTTTCATCAAACCCTAACGTGTGGGGTCTCTATGGATAGGTCTTCAAAAATGATATTGAGGTTTCTAATATAATTTTTTTCTAAACCGAATACTTTGCGCGAGAGACACTTCCAAAGTGGAAAAAAGTGTGTCCCCCCCCCCCCCCGTAACTTCTAAAATAAGAGAAAGATAAAACAAAAAAAAATTATGATGTTCATTACCATAAAAACTACCAGCGAAAATTGGTTTGAACGAGATCTAGTAAGTAGTTTTTTTTAATACGTCATAAATCATAAACGGCAATTTACCTTTCATTCAATCAACTCAAATATAAAAATTAAAAAAACATACTACAAAACTTTTATATTATGTTATTTGCTACTACGGAACCCTTCATGGGCGAGTCCGCCTCGCACTTGGCCGCTTTATTTGTGAATCCTACTTACTAATACACTTTTTCGCCATGATTAATAAACATAATAGCCGCTGAGTAAGTGAGTTGTTTCCTGCGGAACCCTAAAAAGGTAGGTGTATTACGATTTCTATGATAGTGTTCTTGCGTCTATATAAATAAATTAAAAAATTAACATAATGTTCCGGTAGAGAAATATAATTTCCGTAATTATTTTTTGCTAATAGATATTACAAGTTATTTTTTGTCCCTGTTTGCACTGATAAAACAAAACTGAGATAAAATATAAGAAGAACTTTAAGAAGCGGATCAACCCATGATCTGCCCTGCCACAAAAGTGTGCAGCCGCTGTATAGGAATGTCGATTTTTATTTTTGTTGGCTTTCTGACGGTTATTCTAATAGCCTGCGCAGACGACGGAGTTTTCTCCGCGGCGGAGAAAAAAGTACGCTCCGCGAATAAAAAGTCCGCCGCGGATTTACCGCGAACTCAACGCACACGTATCGCCCTACATACGTACTTACGTCACTCAATACAGCGCACAACGCGGACTAAAGTCTGCCATGTGCGTTGCTTCGCCTAGTCACACGAGTTCTATTTTTTTCCGTACTTTTCTCTGGTCCGCTCCCTGCATGTCCTCGGTTATTCGGGGGACTTTTTGTACGCGGTACTTTTAATCCCTCGTTTTCATTACTTGATACAGTTGTAAGCGATCAATTTTAGCAGACAAAAAAGTCCGCGGACAAAAATCCCTCGTCTGCGCAGGCCTTAATAACTGGTATAGCCCGCGGTTTGAGTTATAATATTACGTATATATCGCGTTGTACCTATATTATATCATACAACATTGGTTTCTTATGAGTTTTTGTCACTGTTCAATTTACTAAATATATTATTTTTTCAGCTTTTTATTAAGTAATAGAACAACCTAATACTCAAAAGGAAAATAGTGATTTCTCGTACCATTTTTTTGGTTTCTATTTAAAAATGTCAACGCATCAACCAGACAAAACTAACAATGACAATCAGCATATCGCGACGGTTTTTTTTATTCAAATATTAAACACTTGCACCGTTGACCTTACCTCTCATATAATGGCAACGAACCCCAAATTTTACAGCACAATAGAGTTTATACTCGTCGGTTTTTACATAAACACGTTTATTGTGCAACGGGTTCGCCAATGGCATTGGACCGTGTTTCTTTGCACAATATATAAGGGGAGGCGACCGGACTGCGGTAGGCCTCGCCCATTCAGAAAATTGTGCAAATCTCAATAGGTGCATTGATCTTTTTTGTGGTTTTCTCATGACAAGCGGATATATTCTACGGCGATCATGTATGTACGAGGTCCTACATGACTGTCGTGGATTATTTCCGCCTAAAATTTTTTAATCTATCTAGAGCCGTTAGTGCCGGTTATAACCATCATTTGATGTCAGTCATCAAGCCCGGTCCAGTATTAGACAAGTAATGTTCATTAATTTACAAACACGAAACAAGATATAGTTTTCAAAAATAAAACGTTTATCCGAAAATAGTATCTAGATTTATCTAGTGAATGCAAACACAGCAGGAAGAAACTGCTAGTAATGTATATATTTTTGTAATATGCTAATGAAACCCTTTTAATTGATATCAAACACGGTATGATTTTATTTAATTATTTGATTATTTTATTTTTTTTGTTATTTACTTTTTGGCTTATAAAAGGCGTCGTATTGAATTTATTGTGATGACATGTAGCGATACCTCATTTGTAAAGGTATCGTGGCTATCTTTAAATATACGAGGGAACAGATACACAGCGGTGAAACACATAAGTTACATAACCTTTCTGCTTTGCCGAAGTCACGTAAAAAAGAAAGCACCTATTGTAATTGTAAGAGTAATTCTTTACATAAGAAACCAATTTTACCAATTAATATTACCAATTTCAAAACTGCATCTTATATCAATAAATTTTTACAATGAATGACGTTGGGTATGTGCTCAAATGACGTACATAACGTTTTCTTATTATATATACATCAACAATTATTCTCCTTAATATTTTTTACTAGACTCAGACTTGGCTAGACGACTATTATCGTGTCCAATTGGACGTGAATTTTCTCATAAATTGTAAGTGATAAATGAAATTACTAGGAAAGTCCAAGTCCCAAACATTAAAGCTTTTCAAATAGCTATCTTTTGCGAAAGTCAAGGTTACGTGTTCTTTGATCTAAATTGTAATAATATGTAATGGGCTACTGTTTGTAGTACAACAGTGCGCGGGCGCATACCGGCGATGTTTTTGTGGAAGCATACAAATAATTTAAGATCAAAACACTGTAACTAATGTGTCGAAAGCTATTTATGTCGAAAGCGGCATCTAAATATTAGGCATCGAATAGTTTACATTACTAGAATTCAAATGAGAAAATACTTTTAGAGAGTTTTTTTACTTTAGTATATAGGTGGAAGAAAAAGGGGAGCTCTTTGCCCAGCAGTGGGACACCCCAATAGACTAGAATAAAAAAAATAGTATTTTATATTAATTGGTGCCATCTAGTATATGTTAAGAGTTTCAAAAAAGGCTTTTTTCAACTCTTATATAAGAGGTAGTCTTCTTACCATAAAGTTAGTACTTAGTTAATATTATGTCAGACACTATGCACGTAAGTAAATAAAAAAACATTATCACTCCCTATTTTAATAACACTTGCCACCACACTTCTAAATTTCATTTATCACCTACAAATTATGACTAAACTCCTGTCCCAGAGGACATGATAATAATCGTCTAGCCAAATTTTAGTCTAGTGAAAAATATTAAGGAGAATAAAGGGCTTAACACACGGCAGCTATAATGTGAAGATGTAAGTACATTATAGCACGATACATCTTTCCATAGAAATCGTCAGGGGACTACACACGACATCTTTAATATATATTGTACATCTTTACATTATAGCTGCCGTCTCCTGACGATTTCTATGGCAAGATGTAATGAGATTTATCGTGCTATAATGTACTTACATCTTTACATTATATGTAGCTGCCGTGTGTGAAGCCCTTAATTGTTGATGTATAATAAGGAACCGTTACGTCATTCCAGCACATATTCAACGTCATTCATTGAAAATAATTAATGGTGGAGAGCTTAAAATAAGTTATGTAGGTCGGTTGTTCGCAAGATGAAAGATATTCTTAGCTGTGGCTATGTCTTTGATATTTTTATACTCCATCCAAACAGATGAAAATGGCTATGTCTGACCTTCATACATTTTCCAGCCATTTGACAAACAGTCTACGCGTAAACATATCAAATATCTAAGTAGTAGTGCGTGTGAAATAAAAAAAAAGACGTGTGGCACTCGGGGACTGCCGCGGTAAAGCTATTGCAAACAAGGAAGGACGGCAACATCGCAAACGGACGACGGAGACGAAGCGGCAACCTACATGGTAGGCGGAGTGGAGAGCGTGAGGTTTTTTCGTTACGAAATTTCTGGATTCGGTCCCCGCGCTCAAGGCCCGCGATAGAAGCTATGCAATAGCTTAAAAATATACGTAAACTATTACCGATGACGTTAGTTATAAAGAGCTATGGCAGCTTCCCATATATCATTTTAGTTAATAACCAAAGTTAGCGTCTATGAATGAAATATACCTTGTTTAATAGAACACATTTTGCTGATTCTAAAGGTAAAAATTACGTAATTATAGGAGGCCAGGTTTTTGAGTTATTATGTTTAGAAGTTTTATAGGTTATGTAATTATTGACCATTTATTTAGTACATTTCTGCATCAAATATTCATTTATTAATAAATAAAACTGAAAGAGCTCGATGGCATAATGCTTTTTATGTCCACTAGTAAACATTATCAACAATTACGCAAGTTAAGCAACGCCAGGTGTCCCATTTTAAATGTCGAAAGGAGTTTTTAATGCTGTAAATTATTTAAATCCGTATAAAAAAAATATTAACAAGCAAAAATAGTATTATTTATATTATTAAACAATTTAAATCTCTTGATCTTTAAAAAAACATTCATTATTTTATCTTGGAAAAAATAATTATTTAGTCTGGCAACCTTGTGACTTTCTGTCAAACCAAGGAAATGGCCATTACAGAAAATCGATCAACTTAATAGCTATTTTCAATTTTACACATTTTTACCTGGCTTTATCTAAATTCGACTAAAATATAGAAAATCACATAAAAATATTTTATGAATTTTGGTTGCAATGAGTTTTTAAGACGCTTTTAATGCACTTAACTAAAAATCTGCCATAGCTCTTTACGCAAGGGTATTAAAATAGTAACAGAATTAATAGATCTTTCTTGCACTTATTTAAAAAAAAATCTTTATATTTACCGTGGAAATTAAATAAAAATGAAAAAAAGTTAAGTGTTACATAAAACAGTAGAATACCCGCCCGTGTCTGAGTTACTGAGTAAATATGTATTTAAATAAGGTCCAACAAAATATACTGAAACTATTTTAGGAGTAAATTTAGTCCATGACACTGAATAACTTTCCCTAAGGAACATATGTCGAAATATGAAAAATATTTTTTGGCTTTTCCATACAAACTGGAATCACCTGATCGATCAACTTGTATGGAAGCCCAAAAATAGGGGTGACGACAGGGTCCGAAAAGTATGTATTGTAATTAGTCCGTCATTTAGATTATCCAAAAATAATGGACCCGTATTTTCCAGTTTACCAAAATAGTAACAATTCACAAAGATACGGAGCGTCCAAGTTTCGGAATGGGGGCTTGCGACGTCACACTTAAGTAAAAACCGTACCCAGCCGTGTCGTCACGCGAAATTTATATGCGCTGCATCTTTGCCATTTTTGGTTTCTCAGAGAAAAGAAAATGCGTGTACAATATTTTTTAATAATCGAACTGATGGACCAAGAATATTTTTCCATTCGTCATGCCTATTACTTGGTTTTTTATCTCAGTATCGGACTGAATTCACCCTTAAAATAGTTTCATTTTATTTTGCTAGACCTTTTATATCCACTCATGCTGTCAACGTCCTCATGCGGACGTCACGTCAACGTCATTCACTCACAGACTTAGTTTTTTTTTACTATATCATTCACCAACGGAATTCTTTACTCCTCCGAGATACATTCATCTAGGCTTTTTTTAATGGTAGAACTATTCATTTATTTAACTTACGGTTAATTTATTTCAAAACATTGGAAAGGTAGTAAGATACAGTATTTTTCAATTAACAAATTAATTATTTAATTTTACAAACCGTTGAGAAAACAATAATAAATATTACATTCAAACTAAATACTATGTTAAAAATCTAAATTACTAAGTTTATCTAAATGAGGTATTATACTACAAGGTTAATCAGTTGTTTACTTAGCGCGGTTTACTCAGAGTAATGTGTTAAAAAATTACGTTAAAGTCATTCACGCTCACTGATGTGCGTTAATTAATGCTTAATTAAATAATTATTTTGTCGGGTGATGTTGCTGGGTTATTAATCCCCATCAACATAAATTGGAGTAGCGGGTGGTAATTTCTGATGTGCGTGGTGCCTGACAGATCACCTCTGAAGTTGAATTTATGAATTTATTACAATGCAGCATAAAACATAAAAATATTGTAACTTTTTCGAAAGAAAATGAAATAAATAAATTTGTTTTATGCAGCATTACAACGCACAGGACAAAAAACTAAATTAAATAAATATTAAATTCAAAAGTTGTGTAACCACATTTATAATTATTTAACAATTATCTTGAGCAAATATTAAAATTGCAGATATTATAAAGTTATTGTCATTTTATTCGAAATGAACATGTATGCAGTCCGTGATTTGACCACCTCCGTGGCGTAGTGGTCACCATGCTAGTCCGCCACCCAGAGGTTCCGGGTTCGATCCCCGGTAAGGGCAAATTGGAAAATGCCCTTTTTCAAATTATTCTGAGCCTTAGATGTTCATCTATCTATTCATATATGTATTTGTTATAAAATATTATATAGTATAGTTGAGTTAGTGCTTAGTAGCTTAGTGCTTGGGATATAACACAAGTCTCGAACTTACTGTGGAGCTATCTCAATCAGTGTAATATGTCTATATATATTTATTTAATGATTACTCTGTGTTAACTCAATTTACATATTTGAGAGATGGTAGTAATGTTCTAATGGTTCTGTTCCAGTATTATAGACCTTGGACAGCTCATTAATTCAACTTTGAGGTGGTCAAACCACATCGCTGAGGTTAATCGTAAAGTAATAGAAATACTGCGCTGTCTTGATATAAGATTTTTCTTTCACTAATAACAAAAATAAAGTTGACGCAATCGAGTTTTCAGATATTTGCTATACAAATGTAAACTCATTTATTTTCCATAAACTAGACCGCCTAGCTTACAACTGCATAAGATTAAACTATAGTCTTCGTAAATACGACCATATCTCCTCTTTTTGCTTACAGTTAACCTGGCTCCCTATTCCCCAGCGTCGAAACGCCAGAATCTATGCATGCTTTAGAGCTTTATGTTATTCTCGCGGTGACACTAACTCTCCAGCTTATCTCAAGTCTAATCCAGCTTATCTCAAGTCTAAATTTCCTTTTCATTCTCGTAATCTTAAGTTAACATTATCTACATCTGCTCATCTATCTATAATACAATTTTATGAACAAACCTTTTCAAATTATAGCCATTCTTCTCTGAAATGCTCTTCCGGAATTAGACGTGCAGTCGTTGCGCCTTCAAACGGGTGGTTCATAAACGGTTTCTGCGAGAAGTCTCTTCATCTCATATAAAACTTTACCCACAAATATCTTACTTAGATGTAATAAGTATATGTTATATTTTCAGGAATCACAAGTTGGTAATGTGTCCCAAACTAAGTGTTACATTTTCACCAGTAGGTACTTATTACAACTTTTTTATTAGTAAAAAGTCAAATGTTTTTTTCTTGTAATCTCTCCGTCATCACGCACACAATGTCGTGACGTCACGAGGCAAACCAGACAATGTTGGCGCCATGTCGCCTGGTCGCATTATGTCAATATTCTCGGTTTGGTTGCGTCGCTTCACAACAAATACCTTTTACTGCTTTTATGCGGATCTAAAATTAAAATATATCTCTAGGTGGTTCGCCACGCAGTGTGTCGATAACCGTTCTCTTCGAAGGCCGATAACAGTGCTACAGGTGAGTTTTATATTTTTATAAATTTTATCTTACGGTAAATATGTAGTAAATAGATACCTATTCATTTATTTTTCACATACACATAAAAACGAAATTAAATATATTTAATACTTTAAAAAAATACTATACATACGTCAAGCCCATGATGCTTCCTGCGATGTCTATCATATCTATAAATAAGAGTAAACATTGATATGCGGCCAAATCTCTGTAACTCGACCTATGTGACCTAACTAGACTTAATTTAACGATAAAAATACGTGATTATTACAAATATCTGTTTTATTTGATGTAAACGAAATATCGGCCACCCGTATCGTAGGTATATCGCGATTTCTTGAATTTTATATTTTAATTGACCGTGGAGAGTGTCTCTGCGATGTTTATGAATCTTTGCCAAATAATAGTGTAGCAATGAAAGCTTTGGTAGTAGGAGTTTCCCGGAAGTTTTATTGCGTATTCACTGACCATGTGTAAACTCCTAACTGCAACGGGAACTTTAATAACTATGTTGTGTCATGTGTGTATATCAAACTGAAGTTAGTAATAAACGGTACCTGTAGACGCCGAATATTAGCGGTATGTAACTTACTAGTGATTTTATCTATTCCAGCTTGTCCACGGCACATGTGCACAAACAAACATGTGAAATATACCTACGTTCCATCAATCGAATACCAGACGTTCCGGATGAATATCTAGAATACACTTTTAAACGAGGGAAGTCAATGGACGTGCCGATAATGGAAAGAAACACAACGCAGGCACCAGCAGTGGTTCCTGATCCAGCGATCTTCTATTTGCAAGTGTTTTGGCTGATTGGGATCACAATATCTTGCCTTAGCCTGCTAATACAACTACTTCTTCTGCTGATCATACCGCGCTGCAGAAAATTCGACGAAAAGGTCCTCGTCCAGTTGACCGCCACAAGGATTGTGAACACCGTTTGCGAGTATTACTTCCTCAATGATCCACCTCATAACACGCAGATGCAAAGGAATCTCTTAGACGCAAGTTTTGTAACAGGCATGTGTACTGACTTCATACTAGTCTCGTGGATGTTCATGTTTACGAAGAACTTGTACGACAAAGTGGTGGCAGTGTTCGTTTTAGACAAGTGGAACTTCATGCTAGTGACCGTTCTCATCTGGTGCGCGAGTTTGCCGATCGGCACTATGTTTCTCGTCATGATAAAGCATTTTAAAAGTTATTTTAAGTATTGCTACGGCGCATATTACTGTGTCAAATTCATTATACTTTTGATAAACGCGTTATTTTTTGTAAGAATATTTTATGTGGCTAAAAGTAAAGGGAAGATTAGTTCCAATAGAAATCTAACAGATGTTATCAGGACAACTGTGGCTGCCTTTATTTTAGTACTGACTAACGTTCTTCAGGTGCTGAGCACCGACCTGGTTGTAGTGTTTTGTGGAAAAAACGAAATATTGACAAGATCTTCGAGCGTTTTGAATTCGTTTCATGTGATACCAATAATGATAATATTTATATTGGTGATGAGAGCTAAACTTCGCGGCTCTGTTCTCAGAACGGTTTCCACAAAGTTGACACGGTTATAAACATTTTGATTCGTATTAGGTTTGTTAACAAATGTGCCAGTTTTATTTTTAACTGTCCTAATTATAATATATTAGGTATACCTAGCACTTTGATGGTGCAAAAATCAATGTAAGTAAGTATCTAGTAGTTAGAATAATTATCCAGAAAAGCGTTTACCGTTCAAATGCACATTGTAAAAAAAAATACTTTGAATATTCAATAGGTAAAGATATGTTACACGTATAATATTTGCATATTATTTGTCAAACAAATAACATATGCAAATATCATTCGTAAATTTCCTAACTTACAGAATTAAAAAAATATTGAGACGGTTAGAAATACAAACTACAGGCTCATGATTAGATCTCAATAATTTCTATAGACTTGCCTACACAAGTATTGCTAGGATGTGTATTGTAAAAGTTAGTAGATGTTTATATGAACCATTTAATACTAATTAAGTTAGAAAGAGTTATAAGTGTTGACGAAGCAAAAGACGTTTGCAAGGATCGTAGCAAGTGGAGATTCATACCTAGTCTCTGCCTACCCTCATGGGAAACAGGCGTGAAAATATGTATGTATGGTTTTATGTTAATACCAATTAGTATCTAGAAAGATTATTCAATGTTGTGACCTTTTCATTGACGAGTTGCGTAAGTAAGCAAAAATACTTTTAATAGTCAATTAATAATGATTAACTGAGGCTCAGGCTAAAATGTGCTATTGGCACGTGCAAACCGCTACCTAACCAAATGAGCGGATGACTATAAAATTTGCGCAGTAAAAACCGAACGTATGACTGTACCCAAACAAACTGATCTAGAAATGATCATGTTCAAGTGAAACTCAATATATTAAGTACTTACCTCTTTAGTTACCTTTACTATCTATCGCCTAATATACATAATTATTTATCTTCCTTCGTCACTAGATGGCGCTATAAGGTATACTATTATTTAAAAAAGTAGTGCTCTAATCTTATACCTTTGAACGAGCAATTCTTGTATATTTATTTATATATATATTTATTTATAAATTTCTGTAATCTCGAAAACGGCTCTAACGATTTTGCTGAAAATTGGTATATGGGGGTTTTTGGGGGTAAACAATCGATCTAGATTAGTCTTATGTTTGGGAAAACGCGTGTTTTCGAGTTATCATTTGTTTTTCTTTCCACGCAGAATATGGTCGCTAATTTCCTCGCGCCGGCCGCCATCCGCTTAGCTCAGTGGTTAAGGATGCTGACCGCTAGAAAGAGTGTTACGGGTTCGAATCCCACTCGGTGACTTACTTTTGTTTTTTTTAATGTTCAAGTTTATATATAATTTTTTATTTTGTACTGTTTTTAGACCAGTTTAAAAAAATGTAGTTAATGTTTGAGAGGTCACCCAGGTACTGTATTAAATATGACTTATAAGAAATGCAATAAATATTTTTAAAGCATATTCAACACTTTCTTTGTCACTTTTTTCGTGCGTGCTGCCATTTCTGTGAAAGCAGCTGGTACTAATTTCGCCTACTAGTTTTGCCTACTTACGAGCCCTCCAATACTTTCTACGGCGCTGGGTATCTGTTCGTTAGTAATTATATTATCTTTGCTTTTACCGACTTATCGCTTTCGTCATTCTTGGCCTCAGAGCAGTTAGAGTAAGTGGCTAGTGTGGCAATGCACTGGGGATAGATTAGTGTGTGGAAAAAGCTAGTAATGATACAAAGACACGATGGAAAAGAGTTTGCATGCACATTGTAAGTAAATGTTTGAAGTGAAATGTTTAAAAACTAAAACATATGCTTATTTTTCCTAAGGATCAAAATAATGTTCGCCAAAATAAATATGACATGAATATCAGGCCCAGCGTAAATTATTTGTTGGTATGGTAATAAAACCTAACCATCTTACCTACCTACCAAGTTTTGAAGCCATTTGTTAGAATAATTTTTCGTTTAAATAATAAAGTTCTAATATTTTATAATATTAGGTCCCGTTTTTACCCTTTGGGTATCAAACCCTAAGAAATAATCAATTAAATAAGTTTTAAAAAAGCGATACATAATAATAAGTGTGTATTTTTTTTTTCATTTGCGTCGGGACTGGGTTTTTATGGGATTTCATTTTCTTCATCAAGATATTTTCTAAATTACCTAATAGCTTTTTAGAACGATTTTTGATGTCAATTTTCTTGTACTCACACGAAGTAACTTTATTAATATGTGTACTGATATAACAGATTTTGTAATTAAATAAATTTACTAGATACTAGATACTAAGCCTAGATAAGCCTTAGATAAGAAATAAAAAATTCCTACCTCTCAAAATATATATACCGATTACAAATAATAAATTTGTCAGCTTTTATTTTGGCACAACTTAACTACCTAAAGTTTAATAAAAATCTTTTTCTACTCCTCTACTGTTATCTGCCTTTTACAAAGTCACGAACACTATTATAAGAACATTGATTATTTATGACTTTAGGAAAGTCTATAGTCTAGACTATAGACTTTCCTAAAGTCATAAATAATCAAATTAACGATACAAGTGCTGTTATGGGGAATAGCTATTCCCCATAACAGCACTTGTATCGTTAATTCGCCAAAACGATACTCCTAGCCATAGACTTAGAACCTTTTTTTTTCTTTGAATCTATCATACTGCCAACATAAGAAAAACTTTTTATTAATATATTCGTGATATATTCACTAGGGAGACGTCAATTTAAAAAAAATAAAGTTTACCATAGACGCCTATTATCTACCAAACATAAATGATGTCATACATTTTCATATTTTTTTTGTTTATTTTTGTATTTTATTTAGTAAATATAGTCGTAGAAAAAGTATTGTATGCAACGTTGTATAAGTACGTCAAAAAATGCTCGATGGCGTCTTCTTACGATGCTCGCTAAAGCTCGCATCGTAACCTGCGCCACTCGCATATTTTGAACCCTCTTATACAACTGTTGCATAAAATACTATTATTTTGTTAAATAAGTAAACTTTTATATTCTATCCTCATTTTGTTTTCAATTGTTATAAAAATAGAGACGTGTAATTTTATCGCCAGATGTTTGTTATTTGACCTGATTCACTGATAAACAATAAAAACCTAGGTACATAACTTAAAAAATTATAAATTATAATTTGATTAAGTAAGTATATCAGTGCAACTGCTTAAGACTTTTGAAAAAGCCTTACCTTTAAACTTATGATTATTTTTACTTGATGCAGTTGTATGGCCATCTACCTACATGATGTAAATGAATGAATCATGCTGAAGTAGGTATACGAAGAAGAAGGTACTTACATACCTTTCTAGCCAAGTCTGTTTCTTTTCCAACAAATGTAATTTGACCAAATTAGTAGCCTTTTTGGCATCCTAATCTTTTGTTATACAGAAAACTCTACAATTAGGTTGTTATCGCAGTATTATACACATGTTATATATTGCAATTGCACACGATCCACACCGACATACCTACATGGGTAGTACGAACGGGCATAATAGATTAATGAAACATCAACCTTATAATTAATAGTTGCCGTTCCCATCCGACATTAGGTACGACAATGGGTGCTTGCTTTTTGGATTAAGTAATTAAATTTTTATCGTCCATATCTGTAGTTTTGCACTTTTATTTATAGGTAAGGAATGCTCTTTACGCCCTTTTTAATATATGAGTGGCTTTGTTGACAATAGCTATTCGCTTGAGCGCCATCGCGATATTATATCATCATATCAACAAATATACTCGTAATACCTATGCGGGGGCGGACGCGCGATTAGATTTTTAGTACATGTAATAATTAAGGGTTCCGAACTCAAAGCGGGTCTCCTGCGCGCGTTTTTTTCGAAACATTACACAAAAACATCCAAAAAATGGGGCGTGGTCATACACAATTGTCTATGCATACACAATGTTCCTGTTTTCCAAAGTCAATGGAAAACATTCCCCACGCGGGGACAGAAGGGAAGGGTTTTTTGAATTAATTTACCGCTCTGGGTACGAGTCCTTTAGAGCCTTTCTTTATTTCTTTTTTCTTTATCCCTGTCCTTGGATGCTTGGATGACTTGGATTCAAACCGATCGTCTATTTGTAACTCCTGGTAAATATTAAAATTGCGATCCCGTAAATATCCTCTGACACGAAATCTGTGTTTTCTCTTCGTATAAGCGGTTGCATCTGCAATCGCTAAAATGCAGAGCACATCTGAATTTTTCGTCAGACATGATCACAGAAGGGTGAATTGCCCAAGCAGAAAAAATACACGGCAATCCTGAGAACGGTAGTGCAATGAACTAGTTTATAATTTTGTAATTTTTTTCTTAGTAAGTACTTCTCGACCTTGGCAAAAAAAATCATTGAGAAATGGCGTCTATTACATAAAATAAAAAATTACAAAATGACATTTTATCATCACGGTGGCCTGTCCTGAACCTAACTCCGCACATAAAATATCTTCCCCTGCAAATACATCCATTATTTGGATTAAAATTGATTTCAGTATTGTTAAATTATAATATAGCCTATCAATTAAAACAATTATTGTTTGTTAATCTTCTTTCTTATACATTTGACAAGCAGTCAACTTTTGTCCGGAAAAAAGTTATAATTTCAGAGGACAGTAAGTTTTAGTAGAATAATCCTGTCAACATTGCGTTGTTGCGCCCCCCCTGCCTTTCCTCACTTCGGATCCGTCCGTCTCAAGCTCGCGAAGTACACGCACCGGTCGCAACGTCATTGTGGGTTCCCACCAAAAAGTAAGTTTATCATTACGGTGGTATGGGGACAAAAATGGTTTCATTTCGGTGGCTCTTATTACTCGTGCTAGGTTCATTTTAATTTATTTCAAAATTGTGTTCTAAATTCGCCCTAAGTACTGTTTTGTTTGAGAAGTGTTGAAATTTTAATAATGATTTTAATTCGGAGTTAAATGTAAAACTAACCTCTTTTTATCATCTCGGTGTTATCATTTCAGTGGATTCGGTGGACTTAAATACCGATAACAGTCCACGGGAATGAAATGTACCACTGAAATGATAAATCCATAAAGTTTTAGAGATCCTTGTGTCAAATATTAAATCATTTCAGTTTTGAGATGTACTTTTGCCTAGAGTGTAGGCCCTATATTGTGGATGTATTATAGGGGGGTTTCCATATTCACTTAATAATACTAGTGTAGAAGTAACACTAGCTGTTGCCCGCGACTTCGTCCGCGTGCAATTCGAGTTAATTGTATTTTACATATACAACAAATCATACAGAATGAGTTAGCCCCAAAGTACCTGAGTTCGAGACTTAAGAATGTGATAATCAAATCTAACAAATATACAGAAAGGAACCCTAACTTTGCAGACGATAGTTCTTAGCTGTATCATTTCGGTGGACTAATTTCATTCCGGTGCACAGTCTTATCATTTCAGTGGCGTAATTATCATTTCGGTGGACACTTTTCATTTCAGTGGATTCACAAAAATTCAACCTTAAATATTTAAGTAAGTTTTGATGATATTTGATGTCCACTCCCGCACATGTTACACATAAGGCTAAAGTTTTATTTGTTACTCAATATATATAGATAGCACTGTAATAAAAAAATCCCACCGAAATGACAATTAAAAATCTCTTGTTGAAATTCACCCAGAAATGAAAAAGTAATATCATTAGCAGAATATTTATCACTTCGCGACGAAATATTCGCAGGAGTCAGTTTGTGTATGGTGAATATTATTTTTGTTTCGTGTTTTGTGTGTAATGTTTCGAAAAAACACGCGCAAGAGACGAGCCTTGAAAGGAGTGCGTATGTCTGGCTGGCGTATCAATGACTGTATGTCTGGCTATAAGCTGTACTTATCGCATTAATCGTATAATGGGGAGACCGTTCACATCCCAGTGTGCTTTGCTATAGCCACTTTGTAAACAACTTTGAAAAATATTTTTTAATTAATAATCTATGACAGAAAATATATTTTGTGTAGAAAAATGTTCCCACGAAAACAACATGAAAAACCATCCGTAACATTTTTTGAAGAAAGTGATGAATGTTTCTAGCTAGGTCCATCGATTTAATATCATCCTCTTTATATATGAAAATGATTCTTCAAAACTTCAATAGTATTATTTCCAAAAAAATTGCATGTGTTCCCTCATACTCAATCTCCGTTTTCGCATTACCCTCCTGGCATCGCAGGGCTGAGCTCTAATTGAGTCAGTGAGGGGTTCACCCCCGTTACTTAATACCCAATGCAACCCTAAACACTCTCTTATGTAATACCGATCAATACTTTTATGTGAAAATTGTGTTTGGAAAAGAAAAGAATCATATTTTTAGGATAGACATTGTTCTGCATGTTTCCGAATTACAAACTTCAATAAATGTGTATTTTGCCATCGTGTTTAGATTTTTGGTACGCACACATAAACGTTTTTCTTGCCAGGTTTTCAATAAACGTTAGTAAAAGTGATTTATGGCTTCTTTCAAATGAACTCGTCCTTCTATCATTTTACTCGTATTTCCAAGGCTTTTATATAAATAATATTTATAGTTTATGTATTTTTGACAGTGAGTGTACGAAGAATTATGGGTAAAATTCGGTAGATGAAAACGGTGAATATTATTTTGACCGCTATTCATATTTAATAGCAGCAGTGCATGTAGAAGTTTTTTTAACGCCACGAGTTCTTATAATCCTTTAATTTACCAAGAACTTGGCAGATTATGAAAGATAATACAGGGCAGCTGTCAAACGCGATAATATCTTCCCATCGAGATTGTCACATGGCCGGCGTGTGCGCAAAGTAAACAATCCTTTGACAGGTATTGTCAATCTGATATTTAAAAGTGACACCGAATATCTTCAGTGTTTAGGTAACGCGCGTGCCAAATGTTTTCGAAATGCGATTGGATGCAAGATATTGCATTTTCGAGTCAGATTTTATTCACAGAAAAGAAATACAGTTTACACCGTACCGTGAAGTACTTACATGCTGCTAACAAAGCTACAACAACAAAAAATATTTACAACATAAATAACCAACGCATACTAAGTATATTAGGCAGGTAATTAGTTCGATTCACATACGATTATAGCGTCTGGAATTACTAATACCTTAATCAAAGCTTCCAGTTGGTCGTTTTGGAGAACCTTGCGGTTGAAATGATAACGATGATGATGAAATCAAATCCTCTATACATGTATATTACAAATTACCTACTATATACTTAAAACTTTATTAATTCTGGTTAAGGTTAAGACAATAATAAGATAGTTATTTGAAAATATTAGGTACCTATACCTATAATATTACGAAAAGTATGTTTGGTAAATTGGCTTCATTTGGATATCGTAGCAACCTCTACGAGCGGTTGCTACGTCAATAATGATGTATGAGGCTATATTTATTTTACAAATATTGCTCTTATTTATAGTCGTGCTTTTTAAAATGACTCGTTACTTTTACTCATTATTGACTGGTTTTTGATCGGTGAAAAATTAAATCACAAGTCAGAACATTTACTGTCAGTTGTTTTTCATGTGACGATTATTAAATACAAGTATAATGAATTATGCCTGAAACTTGAAATTAGACTTGTATTTCATTTCAAACATCTACCAACATTTTTTCTTATCTCACAAAACATCAAATACTCTCACCACTGCTTTTATTGCCGGTAATAAAAATATTTCTTCGTAGCGATTGTAAACATCCTTGTAGTAGATAACTACGAGAATATTTTTACAAACTTCTCTTTTGTTACATGAATACATATTTAAATCGAATATTAATGCAACTTACCCTAGTAAAGGTCAAATCAATAAATCATGGGCTATGACTACTTATTACTAGATCATTATAGTATATTGATTAATAACAGTCAAAAACCAAAAACAAAAAACGCCTTGCCCAATGGTAATTTCCCATATAAGTTGCTCGGGCGGGCACACTTTTGTAAAGAAATACCGATTATCATTTTTTGTTGTACCGTTCTTATAATACAATTATAGAGTAATCGAATACAGCCCATTGTGCAATTAATTACAATGCATATGTCTTTAACAAGTTGGATAACCAACGATGGAGCTGGTCCTATGATGGAGCTATAAGATAAAAGGAGTCAGTAATGAAAAGCCACAACTCCATCGATTGTTTTGTCTTGATTAGTACTTACTCTTTTCTTAAATGATAGGAACCCTTGGTCTGATGATAAAGCTAGACGGCATTTACTTAAACAAAAAGCTAGTAGGTACATCATTATAATTTCGAAAATAGCTATTTCGACAATGGAGTCGGTGTTAATAGAATTATATCTTTATTGTAGATGAGGTCACTCACTATCTCATCTTTATATTACAGACGGCAATGAATAAGCTCGTATCGTATCATTGTAATCCATCTGTTTATTTTTATAGCACACATGTTTTAGCAAGCGCATAGTTGTGTTCTACGATGTGGTGTTTTGTGATACCTACTTTATTTTTGTAATACTTTTGGGCTTCAATTAGGTTTTGTTACCTGTAATTCTTTAAACCGAAACACGACTTAGATACCTATGTTTAATGGCAGAAATGTGTGAAAGCGTGGTTTTTTCGGTATATATGTTTTAAATATGTTTTCGATACCTAGATTAGATAGTAACAGTTTTAGCTTTCATCTCTAGAGATTAGGTATTTTATTTCTGAGGATTTAATAAAATATTTACTTTTCGTATTTTAAGATGGTATGTTATTATTACAGGGTGAAAAAGGTATTGCAATAAAATAAACCAAAATGTCGAGCATATGATTTTAATATACCTATATTTAAGCATATAAGACACATTTATTTAACTAAGTATATTTAGGTAGAAATTTCGTAAATTAAAATTGCACGAGAGAAAATAAATAACTAAATCTAATTACTTAATGAGACAATTTTACCTAAGTAGAATAGTACATTATTAAAATTTATTACACAATTAAACAATATAAGAAGATACCAAATCAATTATTTTACAATCTGAACAGTTAGTTACCTAATACTTAAGTAAGTATCTATATATTTCTTTTCACTTAATTTTCATATTCACAAAGGTCTAATTTCACAATAAATCTGAAATATTCAGCACTCGCACACTTTCTGACAACGGATGCAAACACCAGCCGCTAACCTCGCTCGAAGATCTGCCATCTTCTTTTTCAAAAAGGTGACTTGGAAAGCTAGACGGACCTCCCTCAACTTCCTCCTGTCTCTGCTCTGCTTCGCGGCGAAGTTGTTCCTCTCCCTTTGTTTTCTGTACGAGTCATCTGCTGCTTGGCTTGTTTGGACAGCACGTCGCATCCTAGGGTTATTCCCCAGTAATGATCCTCCATTCTTCTCTGCCATAGCTCTGAGCGCATCTCTCTCGAACGCTTGATATTCCACATCATCCGATAACGATTCTATGTCGTATAGTTCAGGAGATGCCGGAGGCGACGGTGCAGTGTTGATTGTCTTTGGTGATCTAAAGGTTCCAGACCACGCACTTCCTACTGAATCTGGTGAAATTGCTGATGGTACACTGAACGTTGATTGCGGGTAAGGATAGCCCGCAAAATACGGCTTGCTGGCCGGTAAAGCTTGCTCCACTGGTGATACACTGTAGCGTTGGTAGGCATAATCCGAAAATGTTGGAGACGAATGACCAACTTGTACACTTTTTTTTTCAGGTGACTCAGGATCTTTAACTGTAGACCGGCTCAAGTCAAGCGCAGCTTCTTGCGTATATGGTGTCCAAAGCGCCATAGTGAAGAAAATTGTCTTCTTCTCTTCGAAGACCTTTCGAAGTCCTTTTGCGACGTCCGTAAATGGCAATTGACAAATGTCGCTAAAAGTTGCCCAAGCGACCCTCTGTCAACAAGGGGCGGAGCCTCCGAGGGGTAGGGGAACACTGCCCCTTGCAACGGATTATAGGAAGGGTTGCGGTATACGGGTCCGCTATTTACCTGCCCTTTTGTAACGGGACTTTCCAGTTTCGATCAATGAACGTAAAACTCTCTGAAATTATTGAGTTTGTTACCTATATAAGTCAGAGTTACCTAGATAGATAATTTTATCGTTAAATGGTAAGTAACTTCTAATTACAAATAACTATTAAACAATGTTAGTACATACTTGAAAATCGCAATTTGTTTTAGTAAGCTCGTTGAATCATCCCGTAATGAGTTTGTTATTCAATCTCTAATCAAGTTACTTATCTAATTTTTAAAATGAAATACAAGTTTACCTTTAATGAAATTATTATTTGTAGCCTTTTTATACTCAGGTATTCTGTACTTAGAGCAAAGAATAAACTTTGAATTTGAATAAGAATAAAATGGACGTATTAATAAAAATTATAATAATACTTAGCTATCTCTTATTTATGATAGTCGATATACTTATCTGTCAAAATTTCCATTTTTTTCATCGACGTTAAGAAGTCTCTTTTCGATTGACACTATCTATCCCGTAATGCATATAGACTTAAACTCTATATGTATAACAACAATACGGATATAAAAATTGCCTATGCGCCAATATTCTTGGTCAAAACATTTGCCGTTAGCTCCGAAAAAACAACTTCTCCAATCCTTTTTTCGTTTAAAAGCTTGCAAAGTTAGACAATACCCCGCATTTTGCATATTGTACAGTTTTAAATACAATCCTAGTGACTGTGTCGTGGGGCTTAATACAATAAGCACCTTTTAATAAAATACCCAAACATTGTGTGTTGGCAAACTCTTCCTGGGTGACAAATATTTGTTATTGTCTCGTTTTTACAAACACGTAAGCACCTAATCCTTTCCACCAACATAATATTTCGAAAGAGTCCATTTTTGTACATTTAAATATTTATAATCCAGGTAACTTACATATGCACTATAACTTTACGTTAATAAATATATAATCTTTTACATAATGTTTAAAGTAAATAGGTAAGTAAGTACCTACCTAATTACAATGTAACCTACTTACCAACTCGTGTGGTCTTTGTGGTGGACTGGACAACGTCCAAGACTTACCCTATCTATTAGATGACATTAGATGACATATTATTATATTATGCCTATATCTCAGAACAAAGTGAGACTTTTTATCTAAATACTTATGTAAGTACAACATATGCATCTAACACCCACCATACCACAGCTGATCTAGTACATTTGTAATAAGACGAAAAAAAAACCTATATACCGCGAAGCTTTACAAGCTTTTTCAGGTTTATCTGTTCCGATGTTTGTCCGTAAATTAAATCTTATAAGCTAAATTAGACCTGGAATGTTATCAATAAAGAAACGGGTAAAAATAAAGCCAAAGAAAATATCTGTCAAATCAAATCTTGTGGTAAGACTAGGTATTACTAAAACTGAAGAAATAGTAAATATTTTTGATGATTTCTTTACTAACATACCTTTGGAACTTACTTCTAATGTGAATTCTAGCCCCCAGCGTGCTGAAGCCTTGCTTAAGAATAATGTTAGGCCTTGTGATTCTAAATTTAAATTTAAGCATATTGGCCCCAAAGATATAATAGATGCATATAAACAGTTAAATTTAAAAAAATCTGAAGATCATTGGGGCATGTCAGTTGCTGTAGTAAGCCATATCATAAATATCATAGCTGCTGATTTAGCTTTTATATTTAACGAATGTATTGATGAAGGCATATTTCCTAACCTAATGAAATGTAGTAAACTAATCCCCTTATTTAAAAAAGGAGAAAAAACAGATCCTGGCAACTACAGACCTATATCTATCCTGCCAGTTTTGAGTAAGGTGTTCGAAAAGATAATGCTCAATCAAATGCTTCTTCACTTTAAGACCTACAACCTTTTCCATAGCCAACAATTCGGCTTTACTGGCGGGAAAGCGACCACCGATGCGGGAGTAGCACTCGTTACTCATATATACGACGCATGGGAGAACAAAAATGATGGAATTGGATCATTTTGTGATCTCTCCAAAGCATTTGATTGCGTAGATCATCCGACACTTTTGCTTAAATTTCGTCAATACGGTTTTGATGATAATTCAATCAAACTTATAGAATCTTATTTAACAGAGATAGGCATCAGATTGTTGTTGATTAAAATGGCATAAAATCGCACGGAGCTAATGTTAAGATAGGCGTACCGCAAGGTTCAATTCTTGGACCTTTCCTTTTCTTGGTTTATGTCAATGACTTGCCTTACATGGTTGAGAAGCAGGCTGGCATAGTGCTGTTTGCTGATGACACCTCGCTTATATTCAAACTTGGTCGACATAGCACAAACGCTAGCGTGGTGAACAGCACCTTGTCTTCCATTTCTGATTGGTTTTCTGCCAATAACCTCATGTTAAATGCGAAAAAGACTCAATGCGTTCGATTTTCTCTTCCCAATGTGAGACAGGGCTGCGTTGACATAATGATAGATCAGTGGTTCCCAAAGTGGGCGATAACGCCCCCTTGTGGGCGCGGGGGGCGGTAAGAGACCCAGAAAGAAATTTATTTTTTTTGCTAGGAGCTTTATTTAGCTAGAAGGCCTCTTAAACAACGACTGCAAGAGCTCTCGACTCTCAACAACAACTTGTGAACATCAACTAATATGAATTAAAAGATTGCTCAAACTCGGTTCTATATTTCTCTCCGCGTAGTTCATATATCTGTCCTATTTTATTGAATATAGAAAAAATGAAAATCATGTCAATCGGTCGCTCCGTTTCGTAATGAAAGTAGACACAAACAAACAAATAAAAAGGCAACAGACACACTTTCGCATTTTAATAGTTATTAGTACTCGTAGATATCTATCATGTTTTAACAAGTTTTTGTTAAATAACCCGAATTGTGCATTCCTGTATCAGTTGGCTGGTTTTTAAATAGGTGAAAAAATGGGGGCGCTAAAAAAATATTTATTCTCAAAGTAGGCAGTAGACAAAATAAGTTTGGGAACCACTGTGATAGATGGTGAAAAACTCGATCTTGTTGAAAGTACTACCTTCTTAGGAATTACAATAGACTCGAAACTTCAATGGGGTGCTCATATAACTAAACTTTCAAATAGGCTTAGTTCTGCGGCTTATGCTGTTAGGAGAATAAGACAATTGACAGATGTAGCAACTGCTAGACTAGTGTACTTTAGTTACTTTCATAGTGTAATGTCTTACGGCATACTCCTGTGGGGGAATGCAGCCGATATTCAGATTATTTTCATTTTACAAAAACGGGCAATTCGTGCTATTTACGGGTTAGGATCTAGAACATCACTCAGAGAATTATTCAAGAAAATAGATATACTTACCTTAGCATCACAGTATATATTTGAAAACATAATGTATGTAAGGAAAAATATTTCCTCATACAATAAAGTAAGCGATTTTACCGATAGAAACTTACGTAATAAGAATGACTTAGTTGCCCCGTTTTATAGGCTTAAAACAATTAATAAGACGTTTATGGGGAACTGTATACTTTTTTATAATAAATTGCCAAAATCGATCCTTGATATGCCAGACAAAAAATTCAAAACTTATGTAAAGAAAGTACTTTGTGAGAAGGCTTATTATAGGACCGATGACTACCTTAAAGACAAAAAAGTTTGGCTTGAGCTTGACGCGGGTGGGTCCCTCTAAAAGTTTGTAATATAGGTACTCGAAAATGTCATAATTTGGTACATTTTGTACAAACTGAATCTACAACTTGACATTATTTTAAAATTTTGACATTCTAAAAATTAAATTTAAATTATGATATAACATAACAAACAATGTATTCTCTTTCCACATTAACTTTAAGTATTAATTTAATTGTGAGTTGACGTCCTTGGAGAAAATGCTGCAGTGCAGTTTGTTACCGCTTCTTCTGCACTAGCGCTTTGGAAGCGGTAGTAAACTTAGCTGTAAGTAACCATTTGACGTCAACAATTGTGCAACAAAATAATGACGATTATTAAGAGATATTATAAATATCCTATGATAATAAAGATATATTTGAATTGAATTGAATTGACCCATTCTCATTATTCGATTGGGCTGAATGTTTACATAGTAAGTTATGTGGCAAATACAATGCAATATTATGGTACCAATGACCTGATCTCATTACGAAGCTGGAAGGTGGCCATCAAACTGTGGCCGTAGCATCTTTGAGATAAAACAATATGTCACCGAGTTTGGGCTCGATGTATACGTCTTGAGGAGTTTAAACTTTTTTAGGGTTAAGATAGACAGACAGACAGACAGACAGACAGAGAAACTATAAAATTTCGCCATGTCTGTCTGTCCGGCGTTTTTACTCAGAGACCATAAGGAAACTGTATTTTAGAATAGAATAGAAATATCTTTATTCAGCGATAAATAGGACATACAATAATTATTTAGGAGTCAAGTATCTTGAGCATAACTATATGTTATGCTCAGGAATAGTAACAATTATTCAAAAAATGAGGATTAATTTTTAGTTTATTTATATATATTGTATATTTTTTTTAAGTTTCTGTTTACTTAAATTGATTTTATTAAAATATTAATCATATTTCTACGTTTTACTTATGTTTCTTAGAATATTTTGTGGTTGTTTATCTTTAGGGCAAAGTGGCATACGACGACGGCTATCCTCTGAATATCTCTACGGTAAATGTTGAATAGTTTGTACATAATAATTTCAGATGAGAGTATTTTCTTGTTTCACACTTTTTACTCTTAAAAGCGTTATGAGTATGAGTAATAGTCGGTGGGGTTTTAGTTCTTTTACCTTATTTTTTATTTTCCATTTCTGATCATGATGAACACCTGCTACTGGAGCCGTCCTTGTGTCATTACCTACCGGTATCTAAGTATACTATAGTGCTTTCGTATGCGTTCTATCGATAAAATACCAATTCGCCCAGAGGAGCTTTCTGCGAATCACCTTATCTGCAGATAAATGTATCTGTGAAACTCTTTAACCCTTAACCACCTACCATACGTCTCACAGATCCGGTTGATATAATAATTGTCAATATTTTTGCGCCGGAGTTTTGTATCGACTTGTACGATCCTGTACCTTTTCCCTACGCCCCTCTATACCACACAACAGCTCCTCGAGGTTAGACGTGCGCGCGTTTACCTCAGGTGGAAAAATAAATACCAGCGCGAGTCTGAGAGACCCCTGTTAGGAGGTTACGTAATTTTTTTTTAGCTGTGTATTTTTATTATTTTAGTTATAATGGTTATTAATAAAGCTGTAATTGAGCGTTGGGAACAAATATCATATGTGCCAAAACGAGACCGCATATGACACGTCGTAAAAGCAATGTGACATTGCAATGTGATATACGTAGGTGTTAGTTAGTATACAACGCATCTTCCAAATCAATGGGACCCCTCTAGCAGCTGTTCCATGCAGGAGCACTGGTGAAGAGCGATTAGTGGATCGTTAAACTGTTCCACTTGCGAATATTTAAAAAAACTCAAAACGCAATACATTTTTCTAATGCGAAGCGCCAATTTTCCTCGAATGCACGAACAAGATGCACTGCCGTAAAAAGCTCGAAGTTTAGAGCCTGCAATTTTGTTGAATTAATTATTATAGAGAGTATTTTTTTTTTAAAGTTCCTTGTTGATTGGTTGATATAAAAAATTTAAGGATTATTTCCTATTACTTAAAATATTTTTTTAGATCCAATTTTCTATAAGCGTTTGTAAGTAAGCAAAAAACAGTGGATTATGCCAATTATTCGAAGTTATTAAAAAAAGTATTACTGATTTTCGTGTTCCTTTTTTTTAAATAAAGAGTATAATAATGTTCAAAACTGAATTTTAATTAAAATCTGTACCCACCCTTAATATTTATAGTAATTGTTTTATTTTTTATTCTGGGGTCCCACAGACATAGGTGGTTGTGTGACAAAAATGTGTGGTAGGTAGTTAAGGGTTAAAATTCTTTCGGCGAACCGAGCTGTCGGTGAGAAAAGGTAGCGGCGTAAAATTTTCTCTTTGTACCGATAAACGGTGAACAGTGATTTCTATGTACAATTAGATCGGTCAAAGCTAATTCTATAAATCATTTGGAGTTCATAAATAAATATTAATAAAATATAGATAAAATAAATAACCTATGCCGGAAGAACTCCCATGCTGGTCTGGGAGAAACGAAAAAACTTAGAATGTACCAGCTGCTTCTCTTCCCGCGCAGATCGTAAAAGCCGATCGAGGGAATGGGCAAAAATGCAAATCATTTTAACAGGCGATGCGGCTAGCAACCCGTCACTGTATTGATTGCTTTTTCATCTTCTCGCCCACCATGACGCTAAAATTGGCTTTTGAGTCTTGCGGCCCTAGGCTCTCCATAGAGCCGCAAGACCCAAAATGCTCTGTCTGCCCCATTAGGGTTAAAGACGTGATAGTATGTATGTATGCCGGAAGTTCCGGAAAACCAGATGCGGGTTTTGTAATGATACAAATTACAATTTTAACCGATCATTGCAAAGAAAGCTATTTTTATATGAAATTCAGCACAGCTGTGATTTCTTTGATAAATTACTTACAATCTAAACGAATGGTTTTATAAAAACCCTTCGAGAAGTAACTCCGTGTTTGTAAAAAGGCACCACACACACCACAAGTAATACAAGGCCATACCTGAATTTACCGGGGTCCAGTGGCGCCCCCATTTGAAAAAAATCATTTGAAAGGAAACGGTGATATATCATTTAAAATGTTGTCTTGACCAAACCTTAGATAAAACTTCAAAAAATTTTATGAACTACTGTTTACAGTTTAAAGTGAGAACGTGAAGCTTTTCTACGCATATTAGCTAAAAGTGGCCGTTTTTCGCAAATGTGCGTAGAAAAGCTTCACGTTCTTACTTTAAACTATAAACAGTAGTTCATAAAATAGTTGAAAGGGTTATCTAGGGTTTAGTCAAGACAAAATTTTAAATGATATTACCGTTACCTTTCAAATGATTTATTTCAAATGGGGGCGCCACTGGACTTCGGAAAATAAAAACACATTGGAAATTAAACCTAATGCTTAAGTTTAAATACCTACTTACTTAACATTTTTCAAACCTGAGTCACTATTAGAGATGGGCATCTACCCGGGTATTTACCCACGCTTGGGTATTTACCCGATATGCACCGGGTATATACCCGTATCTACCCGTTTGGGTGGGTAGATTGGAATATTTATTTAATAATTTGTGTGAGTCCACTATTTATGTGTAGAAATGTACAAAAAGGTTATATAATGTATAAAACAATGAATATCTCTAAAAGAAAAAATATCAAAGATTAAAATCACTGATGCTTTCCATATGAAATATACAAATGCCATTTTATTTGTTATCTCATAACTTATTTTAACATATAATTAGGTCTACTTACGTTTGCCAGCAAAAAATGTAAACATAGACCTGTCAATTTGTATGTTCCCATACAAAGGGTAGATACGGGTAAATACCCGGCATACTATTTTGTGGGAAATGTTATAACAAGTTGATAGGGATCGAAGAACTCATCTATACGAATATCTTTTGTTCCGAGACCAACCCCGAAATCAGTAGTTTTGGCTCTTGGATAAGCAGTCAAAGATACCTACTCTCTATACATGTATAAGGGTGCTCGTATATTGACATCGCATTTGATGTCTGATTGCACAGTTTAACATCTAGTTAGGTCTACAAATATTTGCCAGCAAAAAATATAAAGTTAGTCCTGTAAATTTGTATGATCCCATACAACGGGTAGATACGGGTAAATACCCGGCATACTATTTTGTGGGAAATGTTATGACAAGTTGATGGGGGATCGAAGACCTCGTCTATACGAATATCTTTTGTTCCGAGACCAACCCCGAAATCCTTAGTTTTGACTCTTAAATTAGCAGTCAAAGATACCTAATCTCTATACATGTATGAGGGTGCTCGTATATTGACATCGCATTTGATGTCTTATTGCACATTTTAACATCTAGTTAGGTCTACAAATTTTTGCCAGCAAAAAATATAAAGTTAGACCTGTCAATTTGTATGTTCCCATACAACGGGTAGATACGGGTAAATACCCGGCATACTATTTTGTGGGAAATGTTATGACAAGTTGATGGAGGATCGAAGAACTCGTCTAAACGAATATCTTTTGTTCCGAGACCAACGCCGAAATCAGTAGTTTTGGCTCTTGGATGAGCAGTCAAAGATACCTAATCTCTATACATGTAAGAGGGTGCTCGTATATTGACATCGCATTTGATCTCTGATTGCTCATTTTAACATCTTATTAGGTCTACTTACGTTTGCCAGCAAAAAGTGTAATCTTAGACCTGTTAATTTGTATGTTTCCATACAACGGGTAGATATGGGTAAATACCCGGCATACTATTTTGTGGGAAATGTTATAACAAGTTGATGGGGGATCAAAGAACACATCTATACGAATATCTTTTGTTCCGAGACCAACCCCGAAATGTGTAGTTTTGGCTCTTGGATGAGCAGTCAAAGATACCTACTCTCTATACATGTATGAGGGTGCTCGTATATTGACATCGCATTTGATGTCTGATTGCACATTTTAACATCTAGTTAGGTCTAAAAATATTTGCCAGCAAAAAATATAAAGTTAGACCTGTCAATTTGTATGTTCCCATACAACGGGTAGATACGGGTAAATACCCGCATACTATTTTGTGGGAAATGTTATGACAAGTTGATGGAGGATCGAAGAACTCGTCTTAACGAATATCTTTTGTTCCGAGACCAACCCCGAAATCAGTAGTTTTGGCTCTTAAATTAGCAGTCAAAGATACCTAATCTCTATACATGTATGAGGGAGATCGTATATTGACATCGCATTTGATGTCTGATTGCACATTTTAACATCTAGTTAGGTCTAAAAATATTTGCCAGCAAAAAATATAAAGTTAGACCTGTCAATTTGTATGTTTCCATACAACGGGTAGATACGGGTAAATACCCGGCATACTATTTTGTGGGAAATGTTATGACAAGTTGATGGAGGATCGAAGAACTCATCTATACGAATATCTTTTGTTCCGAGACCAACCCCGAAATCAGTAGTTTTGGCTCTTAAATTAGCAGTCAAAGATACCTAATTTCTATACATGTATGAGGGTGCTCGTATATTGACATCGTATTTGATCTCTGATTGTTAATTTTAGCATCTTATTAGGTCTACTTACGTTTGCCAGCAAAAAATGAAAACTTAGACCTGTAAATTTGTATGTTCCCATACAACGGGTAGATACGGGTAAATACCCGGCATACTATTTTATGGGAAATGTTATGACAAGTTGATGGGGGATCGAAGAACTCATCTATACGAATATCTTTTGTTCCGAGACCAACCCCGAAATCAGTAGTTTTGGCTCTTAAATTAGCAGTCAAAGATACCTAATCTCTATACATGTATGAGGGTGCTCGTATATTGACATCGCATTTGATGTCTGATTGCACATTATAACATCTAGTTAGGTCTTAAAAATATTTGCCAGCAAAAAGTGTAATCTTAGACCTGTTAATTTTTATGTTTCCATACAACGGGTAGATACGGGTAAATACCCGGCATACTATTTTGTGGGCAATGTTATGACAAGTTGATGGGGGATCGAAGAACTCGTCTATACGAATATCTTTTGTTCCGAGACCAACCCCGAAATCAGTAGTTTTGGCTCTTAAATTAGCAGTCAAAGATACCTAATCTCTATACATGTATGAGGGTGCTCGTATATTGACATCGCATTTGATCTCTGATTGCTCATTTTTGCATCTTATTAGGTCTACTTACGTTTGCCAGTAAAAAATGTAAACTTAGACCTGTAAATTTGTATGTTCCCATACAACGGGTAGATACGAGTAAATACCCGCATACTATTTTGTGGGAAAAGTTATGACAAGTTGATGGGGAATCGAAGACCTCGTCTATACAAATATCTTTTGTTCCGAGACCAACCCCGAAATCAGTAGTTTTGGCTCTTGGATGAGCAGTCAAAGATACCTACTCTCTATACATGTATGAGGGTGCTCGTATATTGACATCGCATTTGATGTCTGATTGCACATTTTAACATCTAGTTAGGTCTAAAAATATTTGCCGGCAAAAAATATAAAGTTAGACCTGTCAATTTGTATGTTCCCATACAACGGGTAGATACGGGTAAATACCCGGCATACTATTTTATGGGAAATGTTATGACAAGTTGATGGGGGATCAAAGAACTCATCTATACGAATATCTTTTGTTCCGAGACCAACCCCGAAATCAGTAGTTTTGGCTCTTAAATTAGCAGTCAAAGATACCTAATCTCCATACATGTATGAGGGTGCTCGTATATTGACATCGCATTTGATCTCTGATTGCTCATTTTAGCATCTTATTAGGTCTACTTACGTTTGCCAGCAAAAAATGTAAACTTAGACCTGTAAATTTGTATGTTCCATACAACGGGTAGATACGAGTAAATACCCGCATACTATTTTGTGAGAAATGTTATGACAAATTGATGGGGGATCGAAGAACTTGTCTAAACGAATATCTTTTGTTCCGAGACCAACCCCGAAATCAGTAGTTTAGGCTCTTGGATGAGCAGTCAAAGATACCTACTCTCTATACATGTATGAGGGTGCCCATATATTGACATCGCATTTTATATCTTCTTACTCATTTAACCACTTTTAAGTATGTCTTTGCGCACCTCCCAACAAAAAAAATATAATAAATCAAAAAAGCCTATTATCGAAGTATGATTAGTATGGTGGTTTCATATACTTTAATGTCAGATTTGACGTCAACCTGCATTTTAAGCATATTACAGCGCTTGCACACACTTTCCGTTACGAATTGCGAAGTAATTACTCATAAAATTCAATCTACCCACCAAATGGGTAGATACGGGTATATACCGGGTATTTACCCAATCTACCGGGTATATTCCCAAATGGGTAGATTGGGTATTTACCCGCCGCCCATCTCTAGTCACTATAAACAAATGATTTTTTTGTATGTAAAATAACATTCGTTTAGGTGACTCCGCGTTTCAAAAATGGTATGTTTCTTTGGATTTCTTTGAGCAGAGTCAGAGGAGCTTAAAAATGACACTTAAAATGTCACTGTCACTGTCACAGACTGTCATGTCTCTTCACTATGCAAAGAAATAACAACAAACATTTTTAATCATTTTTTCAAAAAGTTTAAATCTAAAAATTAAATTACTTTCTGTATTGCCGTGAATGAAACTATTTTTTATTTCATATAATAAATATAAGTATACAAATAATGGATTTAAAAGTGTGCCGTATATGTTGCGAAAACAAAGGAGATTCTTACATTTTCAGCAGTAATGGCAATGAATTACTTCTCAGCACCAAAATTATGTTTTGTTGTGCTAACGTGAGTATTGTGGAAGGCGACGGTCTTCCCGAGCATATCTGCAGTCCTTGTGAAGCAGAATTAGCCACTACTTATCAGTTTATCCTCAAGTGTGAGACCACTGATAAATCGCTTCGCTACCATTGCAATGCTAATAATATTGATCAAAAATTCGACTGCAAAGAGAAGATTGAAGTGAAAACAGAAGATACTGCAGCCCTCAGTGACAACGAATTTGTCTACGACGACACCAATAGTGACTTTCAACCTGCTATTGAAGAATTTAACCAAGAAATACAACTTAAGACAAAATGTGATGATTTGATTAGGAAGAAAAGAAAGTATAAGAAGAGAGTGAAGTACAAGGAATCAGGGATATGTAAATGCACTGTTTGTGGCCGCAAGTGCGCCAACCCATCAACATTAATGGTTCACATGAGGTCACACACAAACGAGAAACCTTTTCCCTGCCTATCCTGCGATAAGAAATATAAGGATGGTGGAGCTCTAAAAAGGCACATTGATAGACACCATTCAGAGAAAAGAGAAAGAAACTTTATTTGTGAATCATGTGGTAAAGGTTTCTATTCTAAAAGTGATGTCACCACACATATGCGAGTACACACAGGTGAGACTCCTTATGTATGTGCAGAATGTCCAGCGAGATTTACTCAAATCAGTGCTCTGCTACGACACAAGAAGAGACATACTGGGGAGAAAGCCTTCACCTGCCCCACTTGCAATAAAAAGTTCTGTACTAAAGAAGAGTTGAAATGCCACCTGCAAGTTCACACTAACAAGAAAGCATTTTCCTGCACACTATGCAATGGCATGTTTAAATACAGAAACAATCTTAACAAGCACATGAGACTACACTCAGAGCCAAATCGATTTGTTTGTAATTATTGTGGGAAAACCTTTAATAATAAAGGTAACCTTAAACTCCATATAGGCAGTCAACACTCAGAGAAATCTGGTTATTGTAATGTTTGTTCTAAAAGTGTTTCAAACATTGAGGTTCATATGTGGAGACATACTGGGCATAGACCATTGAAATGTGAGCTTTGTACAAGCAGTTTTTATGAGCTGAAAGCCTTGAGTCATCATATGAACTTTCGTCACAACAAGACAGACAAATTCAAATGCGTAGTTGAAGGATGTTTGATGGCTTTTCCATCGAAGCCAATGCTGGACTTCCATACGGCCAAATTACATAGCACTGATATTCCCTTCCCGTGTGACAGGTGCTCGAGGGGATTTTATAGAAAAAATGATCTCGCACGACATAAATTAGGAACTCATAAGGAAAGACTTAGCTAATTTCAATTACTTATAAGATTTTTTTGTGCTAGTCTTTTTTGTATCCTAGAATAAGTACCTATTAGTAAGTAGTTTCAACAATAAATTATTTATTATTCTATCATGTTTTTTTATTATTGGTAAAAGTGCTTAATTAAGTAAATCTATTTGTCTAGAACTCATCCATCCTCCATCATCCATCTAGTGCATGGTAGTATATGGTGGCAGAGAAAGAAAACTATACTAATACTCGATGGTGCTGTGTAGCATATTTCTTATTCTGATGTATAAGCTATATTATAATTGTAAATTTTCATTAAAATCCATTCTGTAGTTTTTACGTGAAAGAGTAACAAACATCCATCCATCCATACTTACAGACTTTTGCCTTTACAATATTAGTAGGATTTCTGAGCCAGGTACTTCTCCCGCGCAGATCCGAGGTAATAGCCGAGATTTTGAATGATGTTAGACGTTGCAACTAGCAGTAGCAACCCATCAATATTTGACTAAAGAGGAGGATTCACCGAAATAAATTTTTTTTTATATTTTTATTCCCATTTTTACTAACGAATTTTTTTTCTATCATTACACTATACACCGACACTCAACGTGGCGATTTTATATGTTTATTCGACCAGCCGCCTACCAGACAGTCCCCGTTGGGAATGGAATTATTGCTCGAAATATTTTACAACCACTGGAATAAATAAGTGGTTCTAGGCCTATAAAAGTAACAGATATAAGGAGATTTTATAAGAAAAGTCTTGTTCACTATACAATATTCTTTATTTTTGGTGCTGATGAATATTGTGATCCAAAAATAAACCATATCACAGTCCAGAGTAAACAGAAGTAAAAGAAGAAAGTGCAAAACAAGATAAAGAGAGAACAAATTCATTTTTACTAAATAATTTACTATTGATTATCAGGAAGTTTATTTTTCGGAGATAATTTTGACTTATTCATATTATTTTAAAATTGAACCATTGGTGAACTGTGTCATAATATTGTAGATACTAATTACATAATTTAACCGTTAAAACAATTACTTATTACAACCAAAGTAATTTCATTGCACTAATATAATTATATGTATTTCCACCAACACACCCCTCAGTTTGTACAAAACAATAATTTTCTTAATATTTTATTAAATATATTAAATTACATTGCAAACTATTCCATTATTTACACAAATTCATAACATTTATCATAGATGTATTTTGTTTGTAAATAAAAATAAAAACACTGTCCATACAATCAAACATTTTTGATCCAGTCAAAATCGATACAGATTTACACTAAATAAATAAACAGGACGTAAACATTATGAATAATTAAATCATCAGTCAACAGATTACATCTAATTAATATAATAACGTTTATATTGTTCGAAACAGAGACGTCGTGCGTAGTGATGTGCCGACAACAGTATTTCATAAAAAACTTCGAGAAATTTTGTAATTAGTGGTATTTATTTTAATATTTCCTATCAAGGACTATTCTCGAGAACATGGTACATCACACATTTAGGCACATCACTATTCGTGCGCAAGTGTAACGAGTCAACAATGTTCACGATGTACAGCACAACAAATATATCGTTCGTTATTTTACACATAGTGACGTATAACAAGACTATCTAACGTTTACATTAGGCCGTGTGGCAGCGCCGTGGCCGGAGCTAAAAGCAGTGCTGGACGAACGGTACCGCATCACAACCGAAACATCCTTCCCAGGACAACTAATATTTGGCTAGTAACAAGTTTTGTACACAACAAAACTAGGTAAACCGCTTAACTTAAACAGTGCTTGAGGGATACCAAAAACATTCAGGTCGTACCAAAAATGTGGGTAGCGCAAGGGTTATGTTGTCTCACCGATTCCCCCGCATTTCTGAGGCATGTCCTCAGTTATGCGGGTCGTACCAAAAATGTGGGTAGCGCAATGGTTAGTTATCTTGTCTTCCCAGTTCTCCCGCATTTCTCAGGCATGTTTTCAGTTATGCGGCTCGTACCAAAAATGTGGGTAGCGCAAGGATTAGTTAGGTATCTTGTCTTCCCAATTCCGCATTTCTCAGACATGTTCTCAGTTATGCGGTTAACCTGTAATATTCTCTAGCCCTATCTAAATTCGTACTATTGACTATCTCTGAATCAAGTTGCTAAATTAGCACCAGAGAATTTTAGGAAGTTCAGGTCTGTACTTGTATACGTATGACGACCGGCGAGCCGGCCGCGTCGATGTCATCGATTTAACTATACTCTGAAGGAATTACTTACAATTTTATATTTACAAATTCATTAGATTAAATTAAAAATGCAGCTATTTATTTTACATGTAAACATTCATAATTAATTATAGCTTTTGGGAATTAGGTGGTCACGCAAAAATTTATGCATCTTAAAATCGAATATTATTTGTATCTTCGTTAAATTAAGGCATCATTTCTCTAGCTCTTCATTTTATTATTACACAAAAATAAATACGATTAACTATTACTTATTATTATACTCATTCATTTAAATTTGTGTTTCTTACCTAGTCGTATTTTGAGACCGAAGCGTGCCTACGAATCGCAATTACTACACAATAAAATAGATCTACTTCGCAAAAAGCTTGCGAAATGAACAAGATTATAATTAAAAACCTTAAAATAAACAGGGCTCTGCCCAATGCAAACCCAGTCAAAAATAAATATACCATTATACAGATACATTCCAACATTCTGTAATAATTACATTATTCTGAAACCATCGCAATATACATAAATTAATATAAATAAATTCATAATAAAAACATGCAATTTGCAACGTCAATTAAAATCTAAATATTGGCGCAAGCGTGGAATTTGTATAATAAACAATTTAGTATAAAATTAGGACTACGCAAATCTGTCTGTTTTTTTTCAAGAGCTTCACTATATGTGAGTCGCATTGTTAAATTCAATTGCTTGAATTATTTTTAGAGCCAAAATAATAAAGCTTACATTGGGTCATAAAGTAAAATAAATTGCAATAAATATTGCCGTGCATGTAGCTGTCAACGAAACGAGATATAGATTCTGCATTATGTGGTTTTACTTTCAAGGAACAAAGTACGCGTAACCTTAAAGACTATTTTCCTGCTTTCCGTAAGGAGAACCCCGCGTTAAGGTGTAGGTGCAGCCTAGAATTAATAAGTTAGAAGCTTATGGAGAGGACTTGGACTGGGATAGGATTGGTAGGCAGGAATTAATTACGGAATTAATCACCCCGGTAGGATTAATTACGGACAAGGAAATAGTGCGGGACTGGTGAGTTTACCATTGGTAACACCACTTCAGTTGATGGCCTGCTCGGTCATTTGCAGGCACAGCGCGTCGAGGGTGTTGTATTAGTCAGGTAAGGTGTCACCCTGGTGGGATGGATTGACTGGCGAGAGGAATAGGAAGTTGCACTTTACCGTGGATAATCTCAAATCAGTTGATGGCCTGCTCGGTCATTTGCAGGTACAGCACGTTGAAACTGCTATATCAGCCAGGTCAGGTGTAACCCCGGTGGGATGGATTATGGACAAAGAAGTAGTGGAGGACTGGAGAGAGGAATAAGGAGTTGCAGTTTACCATCGATGACACCGCTTCAGTTGAGTTGTTGTCGAGGCTGCTGTATCAATAAGGTGTCACCTTAGTGGGATGGATTATGAACAAGGTAGTAGTGCGGGACTAGGAAAGGGAATAAGGAGTAGCACTTTACCACCGATAAGTTGGACTCAGTTGATGGCCTGCTCCGTCATCTGCAGGCACAGCGCGTCGAGCCCGCTGTAGTCGTCGCCGGCGGGCGCGGGCGGCGCGCGCGCGGGCGGGAAGGGCGGGTACGAGTGCGACTTGCCGCGCGGCACGGGCGGGCCCACGGCCGGCGGCGGCGGCGCCCAGCGCCGCAGCGGCTTCTGGTAGCCGTTGCCGGGGCCGATGCGCCATCTGGCGGATTAAGCACGAGTTACTATTGTTCTAATCATGCCTACAGCGCCTGTGACAAATAAGTTTCTCTTCCTTGGCACTAGCTAGATGGCGTTCATCATCATCGTCAATAAATTTAAGATCTAAGTTCTTGTCGGTGGAATACTCTCGATGTGTCCCTATTTGCCTATATGCCACCAGTGGCAACAAATAGGAATGTAAACGAACAAATTCCCATTCGTCACCACTAGAGGCGAATGGGAATCGAAACCAGAGTTTGTTCTATTAGCCACCATTTAGAGCAAATGACCCTTCGCCCTGAGGATGATCGTCTGAACCGATCTAAACTAGTCAGCCTTTTTCCGACTACACCACGTAGTAAAACTGTGTTAATAGTAGTTTATGATATAAGTGTAGTAAATTGTTTATTACAGTCGAGGCGGTTTGACAAATAAACGGGCGAAGCCCCCGCGTTTGTCTATGGAGCCGAGACTTGTGATGAACAATACACACATGTGCCATACAACGTTTTTAACACATTAGTGTGGAAAAAATCTCGACAAGACATTTTTAAGTACAACTTACTTAAACTGACAATAAAACTCGCTAAAAAAAATATTTTAGTTATTGAAGTAGAATATAGTTTACCTGGGTTTAGGACACCGTCTGTTGAGCGGCATGTCACTGACGTGGTGGAAGAACTGTCGCGGCGGCAAACGGTGGCGTAGTTGCTTCAGTTGCTCGAGCAAATCGGGCCGGTTGAAGGCTTCGTGATGCAACGCCTGAAAGTTACAACGGTTTGTATTAAACTTATTTCTTTGAGGATTGCATGTGAACGAGCTTTGTACTTGAATGTCATCATCATCAGGTCTTTTTATCTCCACTGCAGAAGCACGACCCTCTCTGTACTACCAGAGCCATACTTGGCCAGAGTTAAAAATACCACGCGAGAGGCACTTGAAATCGCGACCTGATATTACCGCTGAGCTATCACGGGATATTTTTTCATTAATTCTTATTTAATTATTTAATTCGAGTATATTAGTACTAATTAGTACAAGCATATTAGTATTAGTACAAATAGAAAAAATCCATCGACACGCAAAGAAGAAGTACTGCATCTTAAATGCCTAGAAAATCTTATAAAAATAATTTCCCTTGTATTCAAGATAACATAGAGAAAATGTGGTATGAACACACATTCAGTGGTCGACTCTCCGGTCAAGTCGTGATCGTGGGCGTAACGTGTAGCGTGCGCGGAATAACCTTAACCGTTCCTTTAACGCCAATACCAGACACAATGAACGTGGACATTTATTAATGTCGAGCGGGTCTTTACCGGTTAATATCCCAAGTAGTAGTTTTTTGTGTGTGTACGTGGCCAACACTGGTGTCAGATATCAGGCTGCCTAAAGGCATCTGACATACGACGGACACAGAATTAGCTCCTACCTTCTCCACGAGCCAGCAGTGCAGCGACAGCGGGTCGACGGGCGGCTCGTGCTCCCCGTCCTCGTGCGGCGCGTGCGCCGGCACCCGCCCGCTCAGGCCACACCCGTTGTTCAGTGTGTTTGATGCTGAAACAGGGAATTTTTAAGTTTCCCGGGTCAAAAATTAATTATTTGGCACTGTTGATAGGTTAAACTTCACAAAATAATGACACTTGACATTGATTATATCCATTTTTAACGTGAGTTTAGATTGATTATTGCGGAAAAACTATTGATATTAAACGCGCTATTTGACACCAAGCAACCATGACGCCATTAATCTTTATTTCATAGAAATCCCATAGAAAAAATTTTTGTTTTGACATTTAGAAATAAAGTATCTGATTTGAGTTGTTAGAGAAGAAAAAGTAACCGCGGTCCACAGACTCTTTCGGGACTTAGCAATGCAGTTGTCTCTCCAACATCTGCCTCTACACTACACTGACACTCACCACAAGTCAACGCCCTCACGATCTGCGCCGGCAACTCAGAGGTAGGCGGCATAGGGCTCAACAGCACAGTGCGCAGTCTCTCCAGCGCCCGCGCACACGTCACCGCGGACACACACGCCGCGAGCTCAGCCTCTACACTCTCCACTATGGACACTCGCTCGCTCAGCTTCTTTATTGACAGGAGCAGTTTGTGGCGAGCACCTTTTGTTACACCTGGAAAATGATGACATTAAAAATTGATTTTTGTTACAATCATAACCTGATAGTTGTCTATGAATAAAGTTTGATTTTATGACTTATAGCAGTGTAAAATATTACTTAGTGGTTCTGAGCAATAACAAAGTGGATAGTGACATTTATTATTGTTTATATGAACTGACAAGAGGGTTTTCTTATTACTACTAATTATTGTATGTCCTCTTAGGACATAACATAAGAGGTACTTTTTGTATTTAAGACATATTAAGAGCCTGAAGAGACAAACATCTAAAATTACAAAATGAATGAATGTGTTCGATCTCTTTATTTTGATATAAAAGAAACGACAGCATGTCTATTTGTGTTTGACAGCCCAGTATGTAAGTAAACATTAACTAACTTGAGTATTCTAGAATTGACAGAAATACATACCTAATTTCTCTAAATACTTGTCGTCCATAGACATCATCTGCTCATAACTAATATTTGTGAACAGCCACACATATTTGTGCAGTCTTAAACTCTTGAGCCACTGCGTCACTGTGGACATTCCGGGGTGCTCGCTATTGTGCGACCGTAAGTCGTCTAACCGTGTCTCGCTTCCCGTCGTCCCATACATTATGCTAATTGGCCGTAGCTGACTTAGACTGTGTTCACTGGACAGCGAGAAACTACGCGGCTTCTGAACGAAGGGCTCGTCACTCAAATTTTCCGCCGACGATGACATATGCATAAAGTTCGTTGAAGGCGGTGTTAAACTATTCGACCTTTGTGACTTTGGCTGAGCTATCGCCGCGTCAAAATTCAGCTTTTCGCCTTCTATACTAATATCGACGTCTCGTCCATTTTTTGAAAAGGATTCCTGAAGTAAATCTGTGTAACATGTGTCAATTGGTTCAACTATTCCTCTAAATTCAACATTCTTGCCGATAGTCCGTCTGAAAGTATTATTTACTCCCCAAATGTTGCTGTCTGATAATAAGCACGGGTCTATCCGTTGTTGCCATAGAGTTTCTGTATTTCTGTTTCCCGACATGTGATTTTCTAGATGACGCAGCCATTGTGTCAATGTTCTGAAATCAGAAATAAACAACAGTGTAATAACAATTTTTTAAATTCCGTGTCATAATGTTACATTGACCTGGGCCTTGGATGTTTATCTATTTGAGTATTCCTTATGAAAGATAGTATCGCTGATATAGTATCCCATCCCATAACACAAGTCTCAAACTTATTTTGGGGCTAGTTAAATCTGTGTGATTTGTCCACATATATTTATTTGCTTTTTTTTTAACAGAACAACTTACATTGCAATAAAAACAATACATAGTAAGAAACAATAGAAACAATACATAGCAATTGTATCAAAAGTACCTGGGTGACCGAGCTTTGCTCGGTTACATCTCAAACATTAACTAAATTTTTTTAAACTTGTCTTAAAACAATACAAAATAAAAAATTATATATGAACTTGAACATACAAAAAAAACAAAATTAAGTCACCGAGTGGGATTCGAACCCGTAACACTCTTTCTAGCGGTCTGCATCCTTAACCACTGAGCCGAACCGATGGTGGCCGGAGCGACGAAATTAGCGACCATATTCTGCGTTAAAAGAAAAACGCATGAAAACTCGAAAACACGCGTTTTCCCAAACATAAGACTAATCTAGATCGATTATTTACCCCCGAAAACCCCCATGTACCAATTTTCAGCAAAATCGTTAGAGCCGTTTTCGAGATCACAGAAATTTATAAATATATAAACATATAAATAAATAAATATACAAGAATTGCTCGTTTAAAGGTATAAGATTACTGGAACAAAGCGAAAAACTCAAGATAAAATCTCTAAACAAAGAGTTTTTATTATGTTATTTAATATCAAGACAATGAGTTGCTGTAGTGTTTATAGTGTAATGTTATGAAATATCTGTCATAAATATTTGAATGAACTTCAATGAAGAGAAGTTAGGTACCTAAAATGTTACATCAAAAAAGATGGCAACATTTATTCTTATAGCTAAGTGAGTGGGTAACGCAAAAAGTGACCTCAAGGAAAATACCTAATTGATTAAAAATTTTCTTGTTAGAGCAAAGCAAAGCTGAAAGACCGCAAAATCAAATTTATGAAAAGAATAACGTCCGATATAATAAAGTCCCTTTTTGCCGAATCACTCGCATATTCAGTGTACCTCAACTTTAATTTTTTACTTAACTTGGTAAATAGAAAGCCTGTCGATTGGAAGCCACTTCACACACTAACACCAAAGAGTAAAACTAAAACCGATGTTATGTAATCTTAACGTCTCATCTGTGAGCAGATCGGAATCCGGTCCACGTGTATTGTTTTACTATTGTGTCTGGTGTTTTACACAGACAACAGGTAAACTTACTTCTGGTCATGATGTGTAAGTGCAGGATGCACGAGGAGGTAGGAGAGCAGCTGCCGGCAGAGGTCGGGCGCCGTCGACGACCGCCGTGGGGCGTCCACACATCTCTGCACTAGAGCTTGAGCTGCAGTCACGTAAATATCTTTCGCTCGCTCATTGTCTGTTCTCAACATTGGCAGCAATGTCACTAATCTTCTTATTTGCTCTGTTCCTGTCAGAGAAATATAAAAGATTTTCTTTTAAAAAGTTATTAATACAAAGCTACAAGTGCAAATGCAGATCTCATTTGTTGAGCCCATACATAGTTCTAGGTTTTGGATGAAGACTCATCTTTATACACATATTATATACTATTTTTCACCAAATACTATCACGTCTTCATCCCTATAGGACAGACAAAGCCTATGTTTCTTGGCAACTCTAATATGTTCAGAGACATTCATGGGTTGAATTCTCTGAAGATGGTCATCACTTTTATATGTAACTATACTCCATTTGGTTAGGTATTTAAATAAATGTAAACAATCTTGACATGTCTTTTTATTAAAATATACGCTTTATAAATCAATAATTTTGCTAATTACAAAGTAATTAAGTATGTTATGAATTATAAATTACATAATTACTTTGTAATTTCAAAGGTATTGATTTATAAAGTGTATATTTCAATAAAAAGACATGTCAAGATTTTTTTACATTTATTTAAATGCCTAACCAAATGGAGTATGGTTTGTATTAAAATACTTTAGAACCTTTGCTTTTTACAAAAAAATTACCACTTATGGCTTTATATCAAATGATGTTGTTAAATTAAACATGAGCAGACATCAAAACAAAAAATATGTTTTATAATTGTTGCTAACTTGGATGGTTCAAAATATTTTGTGTGCTTTTATAATAACCAATTATTTTCCTAGCTTCCGTAACACCTAGTACTCGGTGCTCAAAGTTAATTTAAAACCTTTTTCCATTAATTATGTAATTGGAATAAAGGAAGAATGGAATTGGAAACTTTAGGTTCTTTAGACTTTGTGCACCTATGTATCTTTGAGATAGCACAATTTCTCATATGATTTCAACATAAGTATAAAATGTAGGTAGGTACCTAACAAAAAAATCTTCATCTTTTATTATTTGGTAGTCACTCAAAATTCAAATCTTTTTCAAATTTATACATTTCCTCCTGTAATAGGTAAATACAAAAAACAGAAGTTATTGGATTGAAAACCAATCGGAAATCGCACGAAAAAGCTGCAAAATTATGTTGGTCTTACCCTCATTATCGTCATCGTCATTTCTTGCTGCAAGTAGATTAGCAAGCATCGTCTCATCATTGGCCTCGTGTTCCATCCTCTCGTCGTCGACATGGTTCTGCAGGGCAGCCTCCACTGCCCGCTGCACCAACTTCAGGCCCGGCCAGGGCACACGCCTTGCCAACGCGCACGCCACCACAGTCCTCTCGCAAGGACCCCATTGCTCAAACACCCCAGCAACGGCCGATAGCTGCTCATAAAAGGTTCCGTTCATCGCGCCAACAGCATAGCAGACCGATAAAATAATTTGTTTGTATTCTACACGTCAAAGGTCCCTGACAGCTGATCTCACAGGCTCAATTTGGCCCGGAATCGGCGAAACAGCACTTACAACGGTGGCTCCGGTAAAATATGGGAAAAAACACCGCGTTGCACGAGCAAAAATTTTATAAATTAATTACAGGTAGATCGTAAACATCAATATTTCAAACTCGATCAAATCCAATTCTCGCGATCCAAAATGGCTGACCACAGACTAAATAGAATCGGTCACTGTTATTTTTTCATAAAAATACCAGTGTCTTGTTACTCGATATTAGGTATATCATTGAGTGATTGATTACCGACTTACTCCGTGTTCACATGAACTTAGTAGTTATAATATAATAGCACAGTACGTATGGATTCATGTTGCTTATGTATGCACAGTAGATGTGTGATGTGTGTGTATTGGCTGTGTTGGCTGTGAGTTCCACAGAACAAAGTAATTTCTTTTCTCTTAGAGTCCTAGACCAGCATAATGGCTCATTTCCCTTCTCATAGTAGGACTCATACCTGGGTACCTATCAGTTATCATGACGGGATCCTAACTAGGTTCCTAATACTTAATTAGTGCTTGTGTAAGACAAAAGGTAATAAGGAACCTATTACCTAGGTTATTCTCTTGAACTACTCCGTGCTCCGAAAGGCAAAGACAATGCTACTTTAGCGGCCTTAATGATTTCAGCATTTTCAGCTTTTACTCTGATAAAAGGTCGTCAAGGATATTAAAAGACCAGAACAATAATTGTAATAATATGTACTATTTTAAAATGATCTCTCTTACAAAGTTACTAACGCTTTCCAACTTATTCAACGTAAAAAAGTGGAAATGATGACACAGGTCATTGTTTACAAACTCAATTATATCTTTTATAACTTGTTTACCAAAATGTTCTGAATGTTCTTCGTCCTTAACACGTTGAAGTAATTCCTCTGAAAGCCTAATTTTACAAAGATTTACGAAACTTGTCAACTGTTTAGTAGTTTCGAAATAAAATACTCCTGGCACAATAGGCACACTTATTCCAAATTCCCTGCATCTTTTTAAAAATGTTTTAAATAATACTGGCTCGAAAAATGCTTGAGTGAGTACAAAGTCCGCTCCTGCTGCAATTTTCTCCTTCAAATCCTGGAGTTTTTGGTCAGTGCAGTCCAGCATCCCAGCCACGGCGATGCAGAATATGTCGCCTGTCTTTCTTTTAATGTACTCTAAAAGCTCCAAAGAAGATCGGAAATCTGATGAGTCGGGATCATATTGTTCTGTAAAAGAGCAAAAGTTTTACTAATATAATTAAGTAAATACTTAATTAGGTACATTGCTGTGCCTGCAATAGTACCTACAACAGCACCCTTATTTTGCTTATAAAGTAAGTCTTAGTTCTTCTGTAGGTAAGTATTCTGAGATACTTACTAAGCCTACTTACTAACTTATATTTATGAGGTACCGCAGCTGGGGGCCTGGGGGCCGCTGGCGTAATATTTTTAAAATGACGATATTTTTTTTTCCAGATATCAGATTTTAATAAAACAAAGCCTATATTAAATCTGTTGCTCTCAGCCGAGCTTAGTCTTAGTTTCAAAGATTAGTGTGAACATACGATCAGAGAAAGACAATTTTTTTCTTTTTTTGTTCAGTTATTCCTTTTTTATCGTCCACACTAATTTATTCATTTTATTACAGGCACGTGATTTTTACTGTTTTATTGCATATGTATTGATATTTATTGTAGTCTATAACACCAGAAGTAATATCAGTAGAGTACTTATGCCTTTTATTCATACCTAATAATAAACCTAAACTTTTTATTTACCTTAGGTAGGTAAAAAGTTATGAGTAAGTTTGTGGATTAATCAAGAAATAAATATGATAATAAACCTTTGAGCAGTACCTACCTCCCAAAACTAGGAATAGGTTAAAAATGTGATGTTCTTGTAGCATTATCAGCAGTTTGTCTAAAAACTCCTTTCTCAGCATATCACAGGACAAATGCAACAGCACATTCTTTCCCTTTCTTCTCAAATTCCGTGCCAAAGCCAGAGGAGCTATGTCCAGGTCCTTATTCTGGTGTGTCTTGGCATGCCAAGTGATGGAGTAGAACAGTGGCTTTACGGTAAGACCGTCTATACTGTCTTCTGATACTTCAGGAGTCACTTCGAATGAAAATGAAAATTCTTTCTTGTCTTTGATAAGGTCAATTATTTTAGCCATCTGTAAAAATAATAAGGAAATTAGGCATCTAATAATTTAATTTTATAGTCAGTGGAGCAGAAGATGTCAGTCATCAGATACCTATCTAGTAAAAAAGTTTATTTTAGATTGCACTAAGTAGGTAAGATATTAAAAAAACGTTTTTATACTCTACATATCTACACTCCGAAAATGATAAATATAATATATTAAATATATTTATAAATTATAACACAATGTAATTATATCAACAATTTAGTTTATATTTTTAGATAATACAACAGAGTATTGTTTTCACCATGACAACAAGATCAACAAGACAATCACATTTGAAAATACATCACTCTTCATATAGAGCATTCTTGTCTGCCAGTAAGAAACTAACTAAGGTTTTAACACTGCCCCTTACTCGAGCAAACTGTGCAAAAGTATCACTAGCATAATGCGAGAGTACAATATTAAAATTGAACAAAATTAAAAATAAATAACATTACATTAAACCTAAACACTTAACAAAATAATTGTGTTTCACCTTGGGTAAAGCTTTTGTAAAAAGATCTGCCTCCAACTCAGAAGAAGGCTTGTAATCTAAAAAAATTAACTTACGATCAACACATTCTCGAATAAAGTGATGATGTACATCTATGTGTTTAGTCCTACGAAAGCACTCATTCTCTACCATTTTTAATGTACTACGATTGTCGTTATAAATTGTGATTGCTTTAGATTTTAACCATTCTTTATAGTTAAGTTCTAGCAAAAAATTACGAATAAATTTTGCTTCTTTGACAGCATTGCCAAGAGCATAATATTCAGCTTCTGTACTAGAACAGGCTACATTTTGTTGCTTATGACTGTGCCAGTTTATGATGCAACTTCCTAATCTAGTAATAAAATCAGAATAAGATTTTCTGTCGTTGGTATCCCCCGCCCAATCTGCGTCGGATGAAATAACTACTTCACTACTTCCTCTTTTAAAATTGAGTCCGAAGTCAATTGTACCCGAAAGATACCGCAAAACACGCTTAGCTGCAATCCAGTGAGACTCATCATAACAAGTGTTATATTGACTAAGCTTACTGCATGCAAACGCTATATCTGGACGTGTACAAACAGCGAGATACATTAAACTTCCTATAAGTTCCTGATACGGAAATCTTGGATCTACGTTAAGTGCTTTTGGAAGATTAAAGTTAACTTCCATTGGAGTTGCTATGCTATGACACTCACTCATACCAAACTTTATCAACAGGTTTTTCACATATTCAGATTGACTTAACTTCAAGATACCTTGCTCTCGGTTCCTTTCTACTTTCATACCTAATGCTTGTTTTACAGCTCCAAGTATTTTAATTTTAAAATTAGAATTGAGCAATTCGTAAAGTAATTTCTTTTCATGTTCATTAGAACTGAATATGAAGAAGTCATCTACATATAAGGCTATAATTACCTTGTTTTTAAAATAAACACATTTCTCGGTTTTAAGTTGTGTGAAACCATTACTAACTAAGACTTTGTGAACTTTTTCATTCCAAGCTCTACTAGCTTGTTTAAGTCCATACAAACTCTTTTTAAGTAAACAGACTTTATTCTGCCCCTCAATCACAAAACCAGCGGGTTGTTCCATAAAAATGCGCTCATTAAGATCTCCATTAAGAAAAGCTGTATTTACATCAACATGTTCAATATCCATGTCATTTTGAATACCAATTGCAAAAAGTAAACGTAAGGTACTATGTCTAACGACAGGTGCAAAGGTTTCCTCAAAATCAATGCCGTATTGTTGGGTAAATTCTTTAGCAACTAAACGAGCTTTGAATTTTTCAAAATTACCACTTGGATCAACTTTTTCTTTAAAAATCCATTTGCATTTTATTACGTTACTTTCTTTTGGTCGATCTACAAGCTCCCAGACGTTATGCGACATGAGAGAATTATATTCATCTTGCATAGCCTCTAACCATTGTTTGCTTTTCTCAGACTTCATAGCTTCATTATACGTTCGAGGTTCACTCCGTCCCATTAAACCTATTTCAGTTAAATAGTTCATTTCATAATCTTGAAATCGTACAGGAGGACAACGCGTACGTACAGGTCTAGAGTTTTCTGTAACCTCAGAATCTGTATCTAATCTTATAGAAGCAAGTTCTATATTTTCAGAATGTCGAGTACTATTCAATGGTGACTCAGTAACATTATGTTCATCAGAGAAAATCTCATCAATAATAGGATGATCTACAACAGTATCGTTATTAATATTATCCTGAATTCCAGAATTGATAGTTAAATTTGGTGTAGCATATTCATCATCATCAGATTCAATAATGTCTGCCCGAGGAGTGTTCTGATTATAAATCGAAACTTCAATAGTGTTATTAGAATCATTACAATTGTTATTTAACTTATTAGTATTGTAATGAGTACCTCTAACATTTTCAATAAAATCTACTGAACGAGCTTTAATCATTTTGCTACCATCAGCTGGATCACCAAGTCTATAACCTTTTGTGTGATCACAATATCCTAGCATAATATAGGGTTTTGATTTAGGATCAAGCTTGGTACGTTGGCATTGTGGAGTAAGAGCATATGCTATACAACCAAATACTCTTAGGTGACTAAGGTTAACTTTAGAACCAGTCCACAGCTCTTCAGGAGTAGCCTTTTTTAGAGCAGCGGTTGGACTACGATTCTTTAAATAACAAGCAGTATTGACTGCTTCAGCCCAATACCTTTTTCCTAAGTCAGCGTCTTGCAACATTGCTCTAGCTTTTTCCATTAAGGTTCTATTAAGACGCTCAGCAACGCCATTTTGTTGGGGTGTATATGGAACAGTAGTTTCATGAATTATACCGCATTGCTTAAAATAATTCTCAAAACTTTTGTTGCAATATTCTGTACCGTTATCACTTCTAACACGCTTAATCTTTAGATCGGTTTGATTTTCTACAACATTTTTGAATTCAATAAATGTTTTCAAAACAGTCGTTTGATCTTTGCGATCCAGAAAATAAATGAAAGATTTTCTCGTAAAATCATCAGTGAAGCTAATAAAATAACGACTATCACTCCAACTATTAACGGACATCGGTCCACAAATATCAGTATGGATCAAATCTAACTTTGTCACGCTTCTATGTGCCTGACCACGGGGAAAAGATTTACTTTTTTGTTTACCTTCAATACAAGGAGGACATGATTTCAGATTTCCATTTGGAAAATTAATACCATTAGCCAAAGAATCACGAAGAGTTAACATACCTTTAAAACTTAAGTGTCCTAAGCGACGATGCCATAGCTCCAACAAATCAGAGCTGGATACAAAAGCTTTACCTTCAGTTAACATCTTAGGTTCTTGGTTCAGTAAACTTGAATAACATTCCTGTCCTTGATCAATTTTATAAATTCCACCTACATTAGATGCTTGCAGTTCAGAGGAACCATTAATAGATACATTATCCCTCCTGTAAACATTACATTTATTAGTATCAAAAACTAAAACATAACCTTTTGCTGCTACTTTGCTAACCGACAAAAGATTTGCTGCTACCTTTGGTACATACAAAGCATCTCTAATAACTTTAATATTATTGTTTTTTAACGTCACATTGACATCTCCTACGCCTTCACTATACATAGTATCGCTATTCGCTGTAGTGATTTGGGTTTTAACTTTAGAAGAGTAATTAATTATCCAATCCTTCCGATTAGTCATATGACTAGAGCAACCTGAATCTAAAATCCAGCTATCACGATTACAAATATTACTAACTAAAGCAGTCTCAGTAGAAAATAAAGAAGTATTATTTCCCTTTTTCGAGGATGATGATGATTCATCTTGAGATGAATTATTGTCCAGATTTTTCTTTAAATTCTTCTTTAACTTTGGACATTTAGGCTTGATATGTCCTTTGACATGACAGTTATGACAGATAGGAACGAATTTGTTCTTTGCTAGTAAAATCTTCTCGGATTGGTCTAAATTTGAATTTATTGACTGCTTCTTGAATTCACTTTGAATTAATTGACATTTCACAAAATCTGATGACAGCTTTGTATTCGAAGCCTCCATTGCCATAATCAGTGGATCAAATTCTGTTGGCAAGCCAATTAACATAATTTCTGCCAATTCTTCATCATCAATATTACAGCCAATATCTGCTAATTCTTGAACCGTAGAAATTATATTTCCAATGTAATGATCCATGCAGTTAAAGTCAGCATATTTAATTTGAGCTAATTTCCTTTTTAAAGAGAGCCTTCTGCTGATGCCACAATTCTCATATGCAGATTTCAAATTATTCCATGCTTGGTTAGCTGTTACAGCATTCTTCACGTGCGGATAGCAAATGGGTTGGATATTCAGGCAAATTTTTGCATACGCCTTTTGATCTTTAGTGGGATTCTTTGTAGCATCACCAGATCCATCCACAAACTCCCATAAACCGTGATCAATTAATACCAATTTCATTTGAAATTTCCATGTTGTATAGTTGTTGACACCTTCCAATTTCCCGATGAGCATATTAGAACCGGTACTTACGATTATATTATCTACAGAAATATTTGAATGGTTTCCGTCCATTATGTAAAATTATATTTTACTATGACGTAAATTTACTCACAATAATATTCACTAAATTGATAGTTAATAACGTCCCATAACCAATGATAAATATAATATATTAAATATATTTATAAATTATAACACAATGTAATTATATCAACAATTTAGTTTATATTTTTAGATAATACAACAGAGTATTGTTTTCACCATGACAACAAGATCAACAAGACAATCACATTTGAAAATACATCACTCTTCATATAGAGCATTCTTGTCTGCCAGTAAGAAACTAACTAAGGTTTTAACAGAAAACGTTCAAGTTTCGGTAGTTTAATATACACCTACTTAGCTTTTTTTAGGAGCAAAACTAAACTACGTCTGGTACTGGACATAAGTAAAAGTACCTACTTACTTCAGATAGTCATCTACTATATAAAAATAAGTCGGGTTTTCCTTCCTGACGCTATAACTCCAGAACGCACGAACCGATTTCCACGGTTTTGCATTCGTTGGAAAGGTCTCGGGCTCCGTGAGGTTTTTGAGGTTTCGGTGCGAAGTTCGCCGGGTCAGCTAGTGTGATATAAAAACCACTACCTCTCAATAAAATGAGTCTAAAAACCACTTACGACAATTGAAGATTTGAAATGCCAAGATGCTCTAAAGAAGAACCTAAGCTAAACCCCCGTCTGTCTTATTATAAAACGCAGATTTTTGTTACTAGGTTCATACCACTATCCGACCGAATTCAGTTGATACATAGTAATATGCCACTGTCTCATTTGAAAATTTCAACTTGATTTGGTCGGATGATAGTTTAAACCTAGTAACAAAGTTAGTCTGCGTTTTATAATAAGACGGCTTGAATTTTTTACAAAAAGAGTAATAAAATATGGCATAAACACAACTCACCTCGCTTTGTTTACGTTATCTAATCACAAAAACAACGTTGTTGCTATTTGCCGTCTCGGGCTCGAAGTGATAAGAATTCAACTTACAGCTCGTTTATTAGTAAATATCTTTATAAATACTTACTTAGTTCTGCATCGCGTCATTATTTTTTTAGGATTCTGTTTTAACAAAAATCCCTTAATCTCCATATCTTCTGTCTGGTCCGTGATTCTATTTAGAGAGTAGGTTTTAGAAAGCTATAATTTGGCATGGGTCTGTGTAAAATTTAATCATGAAAAAGGGTATATATAATATACAATACAATACAATACAAAAATATAATACTTAAAAATATAGAGTGGAAATCAATTTTTTTTCTTGACTAATGTATCGTCTGGTGTTTTTATCTATAATCTATTGTCTATCGAATACTAGTCTTTCAAAAACATTGTGAGCTCGTAAGCGCCGTTTTTCGAGTTAGGAATCCGTTTTTGAAATATTTGGTTTTATAATACCTATAGGTAGTTCATCGTTAGATTTAAGTGCCTCTCTTTATTTGCTAAACGGTTGTATTGATACACATAAAAAATATTAATAATTATTAAACTATTAAGGCCATACCTGAATTTTCCGGGGTCCAGTAGCGCCCTCATTTAAAATAAATCGTTTATAAGAAAACGGAGATATCATTTAAAATTGTGTCTTGACCAAGTTCTAGATACTCATTCAAAGTATTTTTTAAACTACTTTTTATAGTTTAAAGCTTGAACGTGAAGCTTTTCTACGCACATTTGCGAAAAACGGCCACTTTTGGCCAATGTGCGTAGAAAAGCTTCACGTTCACACTTAAGACTATAATCTGTAGTTCATAAAATAGTTTAAAGGATTATCTAGGGCTTGATCAAGGCACAATTTTAAATGATATCTCCGTTTCCTTTTAAATGATTTATTTTAAATGAGGGCGCCACTGGACCCCGGAAAATTTGGGTATGGCCTTAATAAGTACATGTGAAAAAAGTTAGTGGCGTAGTATATATATCTATGAAAGCTTAGTAAAGACTAGCTGAAGCCCGCGACTTCGTTCGCGTGGACTTTATGTCTCTGGAAAATACTCATCATGCTGAACAACTTTTGCTAAAGCGTCATTTTTATATTTCTTATAGTTTAGCTGGATCATTATTTTCTGCATCAGGTGTTCCATTTTCCAAAATCATTTATTAAGCTATATAACAAAAAATGATTCATTCAAATCCGTCCAGTATTTCCGGAGGTTACCGTGTACAAATAGACAACAGACCGAAAGAACTTTTTTTAAAATTCTTACTCTATTACTATGCCTCCATCGCCCCCAATATTTTTTTTGTAAATATGTTTGATGTACAGACACACTTTTCAACCGACTTCAAAATAAAGAGGAGGTTATCAATTCGACGTATATATTTTTTATTATTATCAAATTAAAGAATTAAAGGCGACCATCTAATAAAATGTTCTCGGAAGTATGGGTTCAATTTCATACAAATTCAATAGAAAATTACTTTTTTAGACCCGTGAACTCAATGTCGGCATTTGGAACTACGGAACCCTACACTGCGGGTGAGCCGACACGCACTTGGCCGGTATTATTGTATACTGTTATCACACATCTAATTGCCTTCGATAACTGTCAAACAATGCACTCATAAACTGATAATTTTAAGACATACTTAGACACCGTATTTATTTATTACGTTTATTTTTAATTTAAACTTTAATGCCATATGTCATTCTCTCTCGGCCAAAAATTAAACCAAACAGAAAATATGTTGGGCTGGCGTAATAAAGTTTGTGAATAACTAAGATTCTGTAGCTACTCGTGTACTTTACATATATCAGTCAGGTCTTACCGTCTTACTATTCATTCATGCAGTCTATTGAACAAAGAGATATAAATCCCGACAGTTTTAGCTTTGATCTGTTAACATCAGTAGAGCCCAACTTCTACCCAAATACCTTAAGGGTCCTCCCCGCGCTAACGACCTTGAAAACACAAAAAAAAAATTTTTCTTTCTGTAAGTGAGATTATCAGAAACCCTCGTACAACTTTTTAGCTAGTATCCTTAAGTTTCATTAGAACCTCGAAAATCATTGAAATAAAATACCCTGAATTTTCCTTTGCAAAAAATACTAAAAACGGCCATTTTTGACTCTTTTTGTAAAGGTTTCTAAACCGGATAGTATTTCAATGACTTTCGAGGTTCTAATGAAACTTCAGGATACTAGCTAAAAAGTTGTACGAGGGTTTCTAATAATCTCACTTACAGAAAGAGAAATTAATTTTTTTGTGTTTTCAAGGTCGCTAGCGCAAGGAGGAGCCTTAAGACGCTCAGCGCAATGTGTAAAATTTTTGATACACCTTGATTGTTTTACTATTGTGTCTGGAATCCATGGCGGTCAATGGGTATATAATAAACTGTTGTTCGCGCCTAACTGCGAACTCGCTAACCCCATAACTCAGCAATCCCTCGACCAATTGCATGTTTGAATTAAAAAAATAGGTTACATTTACACACCTACCAAATTTCATGAGCTCCGATCAAAATTACCTAAGTTATCGTCGAACAAACATACAAACAACGTTTGACTCTTCAAGTAGACTCAGAGTACTTCGCTCGCGTCGCTCGCTCGTTCAATCAACTAACAAAGGGACAATAAATTAAAAACAGTAGATATGTTTTAAGTTTTGTATTGACTGTCCTATACATTGATTAACAATCAGCCATCATCACAACCAAACCAACTTTTTAATAACGTAAAAAAATGTTTAAAATCCTACTTATAGTTAGTAAAGCCAATCGAAAGCCGTGTAACATGTTGAATATATCATATTGCTGGTTCAACCATTCATACAGATCTGCTGGATGCTAGATTTCTTTTAAAAATAAGTCATATCAGAGGAGCATAAAGTTTGTTTCAAATTGTATCAAAAAACCATTTACCTGCAATATAAAAAGATTATTAGGACTTAACATTATTAGGGGGATGTTTCTTCTGTTTTTTTATTTATTTATTGCTGATGTCAGTCCATGAATGTGATAATCCAAAACAAAATGCGTCTAGCCGATCTTTATGAACGTACACTTCTACGTACCTAATTTGTCTTTTATATAAAATTGACTACAATAATTGTCTAATTGTAAGAGTACATATTGCGGTTAATGATGCTAAAATATGTCGGTATAATACAATGATTTGACAATGTACTAAAAGTGTAAAAGCCTCAAAACACCTATGCTACATGTCTATAGTTACGTCGTATGGTATCTAACATTATTATATTCTTACGTATGTTATTGTTACTGTTTGGTAAAGCTTTTAGTGATCAGCGCATTGATCTTTAACAAGTAACACCTACAATTAACAACGTACTGTCGTGTATTAAGGTATACAATACCGAAAAGTTGTATGAGTGTAGACGGTGCCTTCAAGTAGATATATCCTGTAGCTATTCAGGGCTTTGGAAGTGAAAAGATTTATTGTTTCGGAAAACAGTACTTGTTTACCTTCAGGGAGGTCATATGCCTGTCAATTTGTTAGATCACTATATTATAAGTGAGGTATTTGCATGAAGCTAAAGGGTTCAAAAGGGGGTATTTGTCAATTACATGGCTTTTTAAAGGGTTTTAGGCATTCAAGATGCAGTACGAAAGTACTTTAACTAACAATATTATTTAGTTTAATTACAAGGTCGTTGCGATTCTGGCCTCAGGTCGATTCGCTTGATCTGTTGTAGTTGTAGTTCTATTTTTAAACTGTCAAAAATTAAACTTTTTACCGTTTTCCAAAGATAAGACAGGATATCTGGTTCTCACGAAAAACAACAACTTGGAGACACCATCTGCAATCCAAAGATATCGTACTGTTTCCTAAATGTACTATGCTAGATATCGCATGTTTGTTTTATGTAATTTGCAATTGCTATTTTTTTACAGGACTTCGCTACGAGTGCTACGTTGTAGCACTTGTAGTCTATCATGTAGCCATTCTACGACGTAGCAAATGCTACGAAAAGACAGAACCATACCCAATTTCAGCGAATTTGTATGCAGCTAAAACATGCATTAAAGTCTGACCGGAATATTAACAAACCTGCCACACATGGTGCCTCTTCATTCGATTGTGATATTCTAAAGTTTTAGAATAATTATATTATTATGTGCTTTAGGTAACACCCCAAAAGTCTGTAGGTATGTCGCTTATCAACTTAATATTTATTTCGTATATCATAATTCCACAAATAATTGGTTTAAAAAATGTATTGTAATATGAGATTATATCTACCGGCAAACTTAAAATTACGTAGTATTTTAAAATTGTTTAAAATCTTTCAAGTACAGTACACAATCTCAACATTCACATTCAAATTCCTAGCAACTCACGTACACTTTTAAATTCTGATATGTCTTATCATTTCATCGATAAAATAACTTTTCAACAACAAATTCGTTCTCCGAACCTTGCCTTCAGTTTTTGTTCCGTTTGGTTGTGTATACCTTTATTACTTTACTGAAGTTTTCGTCATGTGAAGGAATATTACTTAAATATATTATTATAATTAAAGTATACCATTTTTTTTAACAATCTCGTGCTTTTCCTCAATTAAATAATTACTTGAAATAGTCTTGAATTCTATCCTACTATCCTACTTCCTACTAATATTATAAATGCGAAAGTGAGTTTGTATATTTGTTTGTTTGTCACCTCTTCACGCTTAAACTACTGAACCGATTTGGATGAAATTTGGTTTGGATATAGTTTGAGACTCGGGTAAAGACATAGGGTACTCTTTATCCCGAAATTCGAAGCCGGGGCTTCGAATTTCGGGAAAAAGCTAACCACATTTGTTTTTTTTGTATCTTCCTATTTGTACAGCATAACAGAAATTAAGAAATGTTACTACCTAAAGATTGGTTACTACCCAAGGATTGGTTCTGGTTTACCCTTTGGGTTGCGGAGGTCAAACGGCAGACGCTCTGAGTAAAAAACCAATACCTCATCAAATCTCCTTGGTTAGGTAGCGGACCCCGGGCTCTGAAGCATTACTTCTGAGGATGCAACTGGAAAAATACGCTAATATAATTAAGAAATGGTAGATGGCACCATGATTTTAAGTCTCTTAATAAACTGGTTGCCTCTAAAGGTATACACATCCATAAGGAACGTCCAAACATCGAATGTAACTTTACTTTACTCTGAATTGACACTGAATTCAGTCTTATTTTCAACGATTATTAAGAGGTAGTTTATTTACAGGGAACTCAATGTCTACATACGATTGCCACTCAAACTTTGTTTATATAAAAGCTCATTTTGATTTATCAAACATTTTCTGAAGGTAATCTTATCACAGTTGTAGGTACCAGACAATTATCGAGCATCCTTGATTGACTTTTTCAAAACTTAAGTACTTTTTGATTTCCTATGATACGACTGAGTCTTCAAAAAGTTCTAGTTGGAATACACATCCTTAGGTTTTTCAAAAGAGCATGCTATAATTTCTATCTCTCTTTCCGTAAGTACTTATCAACCGTGATAGAAATCATAAGACAAATACCGAACAGCGGTCTCTGCGACCGTAAGCAATTGCGGCAGTATTAAAAACTTTTTCGGTTTGCTGCTATATCGGTCAAATTCAAAGAGACTTGCAATATTCAAAAATCCATATTGCTTTTGTTTGATAAATATTTGTTGTTATTTAAACGAGGGCTAAATGCAGTAGTTTACTGATATAGGTATTAAAATGTTCTTCAATACATACACACTTAACCTACGTTGATATTGTCACATCATTTATCACTACCTTATTTTATTTGTTCCTAATTAAGTATTGACTTACAGTAGTGCATCTACGCTAGGTTACAAACTTTCTAAATGTCTACCTTTTGTTCAACATAGTAGTTACGAATTTATTCAAATGGAATGTGTATTACTAAAAGCTTCGTTTTAAAAATGCTACAAAATGAACTAAGGACACGTGGAATGTTCATATTATATTAATGGCAGCTTAATGTTTTTATATCACTGTTAATTGCTGTTGTAATTAAAGCTAAAGAATCTAGTATTTATAGGATAAAATGAAATAATATTAATGAAAACGGTAACAAAATATTTTGTTGCCGAATAAGTGCAATTGAATTTCATTGCTTCACAAAACATAAATAGTTTTACAATGTAAAGTGTTTTATAATGGGTGGGAAATTGCTTGTTATATGGACTCCATCTGTTCAGTCAGCTCCAATATAGGACTCTCGCTGAGCGGCAACATGGCGGCTGCTGGTGGTAGACTGTGCCCTTGCCAGTTTTGCTGAAAAATACAGTTTACTAAATATAACATATCTTTTTACTAAGAATAACATATCTCAGCACTTGTTATTTCTTGTAACAGTTATAAATATATTTTTTCTCTACTTCTATTAATCTCTTGCTCTCCGACCGCTATAAATTTCATGTTGGAACACACCTCACTAGCTGGGACAGGTGGAGTTCTCACAGGTCCTTGATATGATCTCATTTTGACAGCTAGTTACCATACTTATCTTGCGCGCCGTTTTAGGAGATGACAAACTATCCTTTATACATCATCAAGATTTTATACAACGCGGAAGGGACATACTCGCAATAAATTAAATCACGGGCTATACTAGATCACTTAAGTACAATGAAATTAGAATAACAGTAAAAAACAAAAAATTGACACCTCCATGCAAAAGTGTCAGAGGTCAAGAGTGTCAATCGCCCGGGCATTTTGTATGGGAACCTCGATTTTTTTTTGGTATTTTGATCGTTATTTTAATTATATTATACTATAGTTATCTGTTTATACGTATACAATACAAATTACAATACAAATTAACTTTATTGCACCATGATAAACATAAAAAACTACAACAACAACAAGAAACAATATAGGCACGAAGGCGGACTTATCGCTATAAATGCAATCTCTTCCAGCCAACGTATGGGTGGAGGAAAAATAATAATTTGAAATTAGGTGTACATGTCCTTTCCACGTCATATACAAACATACTACTAACTAAGCAGTTATACCTCTTCTTGCCTGGGAACTAAATTCTATGTTTGGTCGTTTACAAACTGGCTTTTCTTTTATTATAAACTAGCCGAAGCCCGCGACTTCGTTCGCGTGGACTTTGTGTCTCTGGAAAATGCTCATCAGGCTCAACTACTTTTGCTAAGGTGTAATTTTTATAATTCTCATAGTTTAGCTGGAACATTATGGTTACGCATCAGGTGTTCCATTTTCTAAAATTATTATACCCTATATGTTGCCCAGGCTTAACAGCTATATAACAAAAAAAGTTTCATTCAAATCCACCCAGTATTTTTGGAGATTAGCGTCTAAAAACAGACAAACAGGCATACAGACAAACAGACAGACATTTTTTTTAATTCTTACTCATTTACTATGTCTCCATCGCCCTCAATTTTTTTTTGGAAATATATTTAATGTTTTAATATATGTTTAGAAGATAGGTAGTACTACCTATACTGACTGTTTATAGTAAAACCCATAATGAAAGGTAATTTCAGTAATTTTATAAGTCTTTTTAAAAAAGCCTGTTACGCATCTTTTCATAGAACTTAATTTTCTCAAAGTGTGAATACCTAGTCATAAAAAGTTGGTTAAATGACTTTAATTAAACGATACCAATATACTCAACGCATTTCAAGTTTAAAGTATCGTAAACTCCCATTGGCTATAGCTAAATTCAGTTTTCTTGTTATCCCGACGAGTTGAGCGGATCACACAAGTAGATATATGTACGATCTATAGTATTTATTCAAATCCTTTATATTCTAATCTGGGTTGAATAGAACTGCTCATGTATGGCAGGAATAAGGGACCGCTATTAATTTACAAATTTGACACACAATGGTAGAGTTTCAAAACTCGAATAATTATTGTGTACCAGTCGTACCTATGTCATTTTTCAGACGCGAAGTCACTAAACAAACGGTTTTTGTATTGAAAAACCATTTGTTTAGGTGAAAGTGAAACTTTAATGGCACTTCAGGCTTGCCCAGGGATGATTGGTCGTCAACAATAAATGGCATTCATACTTACTTTATTTTCTTTATTTTTTGTTACAAGTAACTTGGCATCTTACACGAAAATTTTGCCAACATAGTATACGATGCATTTTACACGAGGAACGAAATCAACTGGATACTTCATCATCATTTCAGCCGCGTAACGTCCACTGCTGGACATAGGCATCTCCCAAAGATTTACAAAATGACCGATCTAGAGCAGCTTGCATCAAGCACTACTGATACTTAGCCTAATTTAATTATTAGTTGAATAATTAATAGTATTTTATGCAACAGTTGTATAAGAGGGTTCAAAATATGCGAGTGGCGCAGGTTACGATGCGAGCTTTAGCGAGCATCGTAAGGAGGCGCCATCGAGCATTTTTTGACGTACTTATACAACGTTGCATACAATACTTTTTCTACGACTATATTTACTAAATAAAATACAAAACCAAACAAAGAATATATGAAAATGTTTGACTTACATGTTTGGTAAATCAGATTTAGAATAAGTATAAAAGTACTGATCTATATGGTATCTATGGTAAACTTTTTTTTTAATTGACGTTTTTTTAGTGACTATGTTAAAAAACATTTTTTTCTTATGTTGGCAGTATGGTAAATCTATAAAAAAAAATGTTCTTGGTCTATGGCTAGCAGTATCGTTTTAGTGAAATAACGACACATGTGCTATTATGAGGCATAGAGTATAGACTTTTTTCTGCAATCATATTATCAATGTTCTTATATTAGTGTTCAGAACCATTTAAAAGACAGATAACAGTACAGGAGTAGAAAAAAGAAACTTACGTGTTGTACACTAGTGTAGATTTAAATCTAGTGAGCATGCACTTTGTGTCATCTAATGATACTAATCCAAATTATAAGGTGTATAAATAAAACAAAGGACTATTATACATTTACTTGTATTTTAAATAAAACTTGCTTCTAAGTAAAGCTATCACATCTTACATAATATTTATAAATTTCCAATTAGCAAATAATAACAAAAATCTCTACAGACTTCCGTAAAGAAATTACAAAATAACTTAATATAGTTATAATAAATATATATCTAGAAAATTAATGTACCATGGAGTAGAATTACGTACTTAGGAACATTGAAGTCGTGTTTGCAAAACATAAAATGCAGTTTCGTATGTAAAGTCTCTATAAAGTAATACATTGGCAAGTATTCAAATGGAATAGAGTAAAATGATGAATTGCACTAATCATATTAAGAATGAACTATCTCAAATTATATTTAGTTCATTTAGTATAAGTATTATAATGTTCAGTGCTATTATTAGTCATTTTATATTATTGACGTATAAATTGCTGCCTTACAACTTACAATAGACTATCTATAAAAAAAATCTTAATATTTTTGTGATAATTTCGTAAATAAATTTATGGTGGCAGTTATCGTTATTGTTTTAATAAACATAATAAAACACGAAATATTACTGTGTCATATAATACATAATTTTAAAGCACTAGTTATTTATTGTCATGCACTCTAAAATTCATACGGGTGAAATATTAAGCAACGTCAACATTATGCTCATAATACGATGCCTAACGAATACAAACTACATGAGACCAATCTTTGATCTAGCGAACGCTTCGTTACGATCGAAAACTTTAAAGCTAGGTACGTCACGACCTCACGCTGCGTGCACACAATTGACACTACCAAATCTACGGCTCTACGCATAACGTGGATCTACTAGTTGATCTGTTGGAATACCTGGAAGCAGGGCTGCGGTTGGAACAGGCCGGCGTTCCACTGCGCGGGCCACAGCGGCGCGTCGACAGCATGCGCGGCCGCATCGGCCTCCCCCTCCCGCCCCTCCCTCCGCCCCGCCAGCTCCGAAATCTGACACGCGCTCTGCAAGCTGGACGGCAAGTTGGACCAATTCTCGTTACCGAGTCTATCTTTATTCATTATGCTTATTTCCATCGACCCTTGATAAGCAAATTTTGAAACGTCTTCTTGGCTCTCCTCTTTCGGTTTCGGAGACCTGTGAGGTCCTTCTACTATAGCTTGGAACGCGAGGAGATCTCTGTTTTCAGTTTCGGTCAGAGGCAACGGAGGTAGAATTTGTTGCTGTTGGGCTATTTTGTAACTTTGTTGACGGAGCATCTGCCTTCGGCTCAGTCCTGAGACTGCAAGATTGTGAAGAGGGCCCATATCGTGAGCTGGCATATTAGGCGGTGTCATTTGCTTTTGCAGCAGCTGTCGCTTTTGTTGAAATAATCTATGTTGCATTAACTGCTGCTGCAAAGGAGGCTTGCTGACTTGCGAAACCGTAGCTCCATGAGGTAAATCTGTTGGCTCTTGTAACTGAGCAACCATTTTTGGACTAGCAGGCATAGGCGGTGACGTACTTGAATAATTGAAAGTTTCCGGAAGACTTATGCGTTTAGTAGGATTCTTCGAATCCAAATAATGAGGACTAAAGCTAGCTGCAAATTGATTATGTTGCATTTGCCTCTGCGTCATTTCTTCAGCAGGAATAGTGGACTGATACTGAGTTTTTAGCTTTTGTGCTTCTTTCTGAACCAAATGTAGTTCTAACACTCCTTTTGCTTTGCAATTCTCATTCAATCGCTGGCTGTTGAAAGCGAGATTATTTTTTTGCGATTCATTGGACTGCGCTGCCTGCTGCGCTACGAGCCCGTCGCTCGCTCGCCGACCTTCTCTGAAATCAACGGGGCTGCGATTGATTGCTCGGGGACAGTTTTTATTAGCTGTTTGATAGTTAAGTGGGTTATGTCGAGCTATAAACCCAGTTCCTGGAGTTTTGCTATTGTACGACGATATATAAACGCAAGGATGCATTGGGCTGGTATTCACCAAAGAGCTATTTTCATAAGCCAGTTTGTCATCATTGGACGTGCAGCTTGGCAGACTACTGGCCAATTCACTAGAGCAGTCAGATAGTTGGTAATCCAAACTTTCAAACGTTGAAAAATTACTTTGCGATGAATCACAGCTTAGGTTTTGACTGAGGCTTTTGTTGTTAAAAAATGTGATGACTCCGCTACTGGAACTAGAACTGGCGCAAGAGCTTAGTCTGTTTTGGACTCCGCTGGGCACGCTCGCCACGTCCTCCATATCGGTCTCGCAACCTTCGTCGGTCGACGATGAATACTGTTGTTGAAATTTTGTCGCTTCAGCTGTGTTTCCCTGAAGGCCTTGCGTATAAGTCTGCCCTGTTGTATATCTATTCAACGAAAACTTACTATCGGGCCTGTATAATGTATTTTGAAATAAATCACCGGTGGCTGTAGATGTTGTAGAAAAATTTGTTTCATTCGTATTTGAAATGGGCGGTAAAACTGTGTTTTGTAAGTAAGAATAGGCTGGAAGATGATGGTTCATGTAGTCTTTGAAAGGAGGTGTGCTGGTTTGCAGACGGCTTAAATCCTGTTGTTGTGCTTGCGAAACTAATCTAGTTGACTCTAGTGGCTTTGGTTGCTCTAAAACACTACTAAGTTTGGTATCGGTTAACTGCGACGGTATTGGACTAGTGCTTAAATTAACAGTCCCCTTTAATGGCAGAGGTGACTGCTGCAAAGTGTTCATTAATTTAGCTGCTTCAGAACACATCGTGAATGTTGTTGAATTCGGCAATTTAACGGTTTCCACGTTGAAATTTGTCGCTGAAGCAGAATTTTGTAGAAAATTTGCAATGACATTGTGGTCATTAGCAGAAGAACTTCTTCCACCGTCGATAGCACATTTTGAATCGAAGCTAGAAGACGTCAACAGTCTGGTTCCATCACTTGTACTTTTATTCGTTTCAGGGCCAACTGTAGTCGATTGTTGGAGCAGTCGTCTACAGTCTTCGCTGGATTGTTTTAAAATATTTTGCTGCTGTTCATAAGTTGAGGTAAGGAGTCTGTGAGTGGGGATGATGCCTTCGTTTAGCTTTGTTCCTAGCCTTTGGGTTGATTGTGATACATCAATATTTCTCATTGATAACAGCCTAGTTGATTCTGCTTCGTGGTTTCTGGATGCGACATCGAGGTTCCCGACGAGAAAGCTCCGATGCGTGTCCGAGGGGTCGGAATTTCGCTGGAGCAGTCTTTGTTCAGTCATGTTCACACCCGCAAGTGAAAGTAGCCGCTGCGTTTCAGCAGACGAGGAATCAGCTGGAGCAGCTAATATAGTAGGTGTTGCCCTACTGTATTCCCTTGATTGAGAGTCACCGGAATGCAGCAATCTGAAATGGAAAGAGTTCTTGTTATTACCATTCTAACGAAGCATAAATGTAGCATATGAATGAAGCTTGCACGATAGTAGAAATACACTAAATCGTGAATCTTCGTAAAGAATCTATTATTTGACATCAGGATTGCTTACCTCGTGTGATGTTCTCTTCTACTATCCTGGAGTTCCCTAGACAGTGCCTGGTCCGCCACAGACGAGGGCCGCCGGGAGGGCCTTCGAGCTTCAGAGCTAGTCACATTGGCTCCACTAGCCGCCCGCGCTCGGAGACGTTCCAGTAGCAAGAGGTAGATAGCTGCATGGTGGTCATAACTATTAGATCGTAGGCTCTGAAAATAATAAAGAAATTTATAAGATACTGATTTTATTACATACATTTTATCTTTTACTTCCTTCCTTTTAAAGTTCTTCATTCTAAGTATTAGTCATTAAAATAGTTTTTCTTAAGATGTCTTGAAGTATCTAAGGATTATTACCTCTTTGGTCTTCACAGGGTCTATTCCCAAACTCTGCATGAGCCTTAGGACTTGTTCGTTCGGCTCATGGTGCGATGGCGCATGCGCGGGGCTCCTGGCCGGGTCCGCAGCCACAGACGGCACCACGTAGGGCTCCGCTGCCATCCACCTGTGCTTCTTGATTTGCTCGATCGTGTACCGCTTCATTGGCTCTAGCACCAACATCTTGCGGATTAACGATTCACAGTCTGAAATAAAATAAAAATAATTAAAGATTTGGTTGGCTACCATATAATAAAGCTCATTGAATTATTAGTTATTATCCCCATGAAGTAAAAAAGCTAAGATATGTTCAGGGACAATACCACCGATATCTTACCCATTGATAACTAGAATGGTAACTAAGTTTAAACATTCGAAGTATTTACTCGTATCATCATCATTATTACGGCCGCATCAGGTCCGCTACCGGACATAGGCCTATCCCAAAGATTTCCAAAATGATCGAATATTACATAAAATTATATCAAAATTTAATTTATCACGTATTGAGTAACATAAATGCTGTTGCTACTGTATACGTTGAGACAGAGCATAGTTCCAAGCTTTGTTATAGATAACTAGTTATTCAGTTATTCACATATTTTATCTACTGATTCAGGAAAAAAGTCATCAGACCGTAGCCACTCTTATAATAGAAGGTTACAATTACAATGCAAAAATAAAGCAGCCTGCAGTATTTCATTAGCTTTTTATATTTTTACATTGTTCGTGACCGCGCTATCATCTATCACAGTAAAGGCGCCTGCCCTTTTCTGGCGTTCTTCTTTATTTGGTTTGGTACAAACACAGTTTTTTTTCAACATTTATATGATGTCGATAATAAATTTTATGAACATTAATTACATACACCGACGTGAATATTAAGTTACCTATCTATCAAGTAGGTGCCAAAAAATGGATATACTTACTTGTGTATCGATTTTTTTGCCTAATTACTCGTACAAACTTCCGTGTGATTATATTTTTTCATAAAAAATACTAGACTGAGTTTCTTATGTAAGTACTTTGACCATTATTACCATTACGGTGTGTCATTTCTATCATATTTTATGAAAAAAAAAAACGTTTTATTTGTTACAATGTAAAAAGCATATGCATTTGTATCGTTTTCATTAGTGGTGTTGTGTGTGTAGAGTAAGGAGAAAATAATTTTTGTAGTCATGCGAATGTCTGTGAAAGCACCTATTATGGCTCCAACGGAAGATCAGCGCTGGGATTTCCCTAATGCAAAAACTTGCACATGCTGCGTTGGAGACCATTTTGGGAGACAAAAAAACTTTTTTATTAAACTACATTGCCCCCAATTTTTTTTTATTAAAATTAACTATTTTATTTGTACTTTTAGAATTTGTTTATGTAATTTTTGTGTTGCTTTTATCCTTTGAATAAATGTTATTTATCTATCTAACGTAATGAGCTTATATTTGTTTTCAGTGTTCCTCGAAACCGCCTACCATAATATTTCAAGGTTTACATAAGTCTTCAGCAAACTCTTATGTATCCTGTGGGGAATTCGTAAACAATGTCACTGTAGGAAAGCCAGCGAAGGTCGGCCCTGTTGTGTAACGCAATTTGAATTTCCACCAAAGTGTTTGTGGAGATTTTCAGATATTATTAAATTCTTCTGATTTGATTCATCAGAAGATTAGATACTTAGGTAAGGTGACAGCCTTTTGATTGAAAATATATATTTTACAATTTTAGTGAGGCTGAAAATAGATAGAATACCGTTCTGTAATCAAAGGGCCAAAACTGGACCCTCTTATTAAGACTCAACTATCCGTCTGTGCGTCGTTAGGCTGTATCTCATGAACCGTGATAGCTAGACTAATGTTTTTTAAGGGATTCACAGATGATGTATTTCTGTCGCTGCTTACACTTTATACTTAAATTATATAAATATTTCAGTGTTGCTCCAATATAACAAACGTGATTTCTTTAAACTTTAGAATCTGTAATATACCAATATTATTCTTTTGCGTAGTTGTGGGATATAAAAGCTAAAGGCTAGCGAACAAAAATTAGTACAAAGACACAAGCCCGTACTGCTTAAAAAAACATCACAAGGAGAGATACTTTAAACGGATACGGCCCTCCGATAAAAAAAAATTCGACCAAGAAGTATTGTTTAATTTCAACGTTCACATTTATGCAAATTCATGTCACTTTTATGCAGATTCATGGCACAAGAATTTCGATCGAACGTACGTAAGTCCGTTTGAAATTCCGATGACATGAATCTATCCCACCAGCAGTGTTGCTCTGTAAATCAGTTTGTACAGATGCAAGAATATATAATTACGAGTAAGAAGATGATGATAGACTATAGCATTAAGAAAGGGAAGAGATTTATAGCGTAAAAAGAAGAAAGATGACTTGTGTAAGATTGCTCGTAATAAATCAAAAGATTCAGTCGACACGTGAAATGTGAAAATTATCACTTTCATACATTTATAGTCTATTGAATGCCACGGAGTGCCACTTTCTTATTTCGCATTACGCTTCGATTACTTCGTTCGGTGCGTATAAATACATTTGTACGGAAAATTTTCGTTCGTAATCCACACATAGAAACTTGAATGTATGTGAAAATAAATGCGTGTGTAATGTACATTGTGTTAGTCAAAGTAAATAATGACGTAATGCAGTCATTGAACCTTTGCTATACGCATCACCATTAGCTGACTATGACACTCATAATAATTTTTTATAGTTCGATTTTTTATCGAATGATGCATCAATAGGTATTTAAGGTCAATTGACCGATTAACAGTGCAGAGGCCAGGATTTAATCGTTGTGGTCATTAACCCCAATTGAGTATGTTTTTAGAGTTCCTTAACTTATGTTTTGTCTTTGACGAGTGAGTGTGTAGGCTAAATATTTTATACCCTCTATTCTTCTTCATTTCACATTATTGACTCATATTAAGCTAGGTAATACTAAAAGAACTAGAAAATACTTTTTATTGAAAAATTAAAATACGCTTACAACTTACGAAATGGTCATCCTAATTCGTGCAGTCGCAAAAAAAGACTGTTCAAAAGGTGGTCCATTGTTTGGCTAGGAAATCCACAGTTACATGCCGCTGACAGTGGGTTGAATAGACTTGTAAAAACTTAACACAATTATAAAATTATAAAAATAAAGAAATTCAAAGTCCAAAAATAATATAATAATATAGAGAGATAGAATATAATATACAGTATTTGTCGCAACAAGAAATTAGTATCTATACTATAATAAACTAATTATTGTACTGAACTCTACGCGTTGAGGTCCGGCTTGCACTTGGTTAGTTTTTAATTTTATGAGTAATAACAATGGCAGCTGAAGTTGTTGACCATGTTCATTTTGGATAGGTATTTCATTTTTATGTTAACTGCTTGAATTATTTATTACACATGTACGCACAATTTATGTTCGATACTTGCTTGTAATTAAGCACGAATGACTAACAGACAATTTTTTTGTTTCCAATAACCAAATCGACTGATCCAAACATAAAATGTTAAATCCAAGCAGGTGTGTCATAAAATAAGCTAAGCCGATTTAAGCCAATAAGTAAAAAAGGTATTGAATGCTAAGTGATCTTAGGTCTTTTTAGTCTCCACTGCGCAGGACGACCCTCTCTGTTCTACAAGAGCCTACCCTATGGCCTACCGTCTCCACGCTGGCCAGACGGGTTGGAGAGACCTCCTTGATGTTTATATGCTTTTAGCTTGTATTTCCTAAGTCGCCTTCTACTCCTACTCCTACATCCTATTCTACTCCACCGAAAACTACACCAAAATGAACATACGAGTATACCTTTAAAAAAGGCAGACTAAACCTTAATAAAATTTCCTCGCCCAATCATACGCAGGGATAAATGTCTTTAGTACGTAAACCTTAGCTCGTGCTTTGGCTACCACGTGACACGTGACGTCACTACTTAGTATCGGGTTACCTAGGTAGGTATATACGTGACGCACGAAGGCTTCGCGAGCTAGAAAGTGCTCAAAGGTCACGGGCTGCGAATGCATGTTTGACGTAAAACTGTATATTGGTCGTCACGGTGTTAGTGTTGACCTGAGTGAATACTTAACTAATTACACGACTGCCTCTTAAAGACGTGTAATGTTTTCAGGGCAAGTGAATTTCTTTATTCCGGCATCACTTCGAAATACCTGAACAGATTTAGATATATAAGGTAAGGTCTTCTTCTTATCGTGTGTGTTAATGACTAACACTAGTGTCAGAGCTTTTTAAACCGCCTTAAAGGCCTCTGACATGGTTTTAGGTAACGACCAATGTCAAAGACAGTGACCGGGGCCGACGGCTTAACGTGCCCACCGAAGCATGGATCATCTTACTTATCAGACTATTAGGTGATCAGCCTACAATGTCCTAACCAAACTAGGACAACAACACAAAGTCGTTGCCCCCGCCGGGAATCGAACCCGCGACCTCCGGGTATGAGCCAAACGCTCTAAACACTACACCACGGAGGCAGTTAAAGGTAAGGTAAGAGTATCGTTAGAATCCTTGCATCATCCAGAGAACATAGGCTCTTTCTAATAATTAATTAGTGTATTTATTTTTTTAAGTAAAAATGACGTGTTCCTGCTAATTAATGTTTTTATGATTGATGATTCCTAGAGAGAGATAAGGTAGTCATACTTTCTATTCATTTCGTAAAAGTTAGAAAGCCGACATAAATGCGTAAAGGTTATTTGTACAGGATCTAAAACAAAATATATACTAAAACAATTTTAAGGAGACTTTCCCCAAGGAACATTATATTGAAATATGAAAAATATTTTCTGGCCTATACAATGACCGATTCGCTGATCCAACTTTGTATGCAAAGCCAAAAATTATTATTTATGTTTATTATATTTGTTATTGAGACGTTTTATTTTTTTAACTGTACCGAATAATTTATTTCTGACCCAGTAATGTACTCAATTACCGAAAATATTGTGAGGTACCCTGCTGTTAATGATGCCGTAGGTGGAGAAGTGCCTTGTTTGTGCAAATTCCAAAAGAGGACCACTTACGTCATTATTTCTGCCTACATGAAGGCCAAATTTTATTTTATATAGGATGTTATAAAACGGTAGAGTCACAAAAGGAAAGGAGAGACACAAACACGCGAGGCGTGCGAATTTGAACAACATGAGCACTCTAATAGTCGCCTCGAGCTATGTTCGTGCGATTTTTTACAGGTAAAATTTTCATTTTTTCTATTTGGCGTCCCTACTTCGTTGGATATATAATAAACCGTTTGATATAATAAACATAGGGTAATGCCTCAGTTTTACTATTACTATTCTAATCCTAACTAATATTATAAATGCGAAAGTGAGTTTGTATATTCACGTTAATGAGTAAACCTATTTAGATGAAATTTGGTATGGATGTAGTTGATACCCAGGGAAGGACATAGTAGTTTTTATCTCGTAATTCCCACGGCGGGCGAAGTACACGTATACATTTAGTAATAAATACTAAGTATGTGACTTTGATTTAAAAGATTAAAATACTCAATAGGTAAAAACATAATCCAAAAATAAAATAAAAATGAATGTTACAAATGCAATGTCCTAAACCTGAAAATAATATTTTCTGTACTGAATTAGCTGTTAGGTTTAGTTTTGGCTTGAAATAAGTATTAATATAAAGAAATACTTAAATTAAATTATTATACCTGATTTTTACTTTAAAATAAAAGCAATGTCATTAAAACCATATTAAACATAAAAAGATCACATAATTGCTATGTTATTCGAATTCACCATGTAGCCGTAGTGATTAATGCACGTTTACGTTTTATTTTATTGTTATTATTTAAGTATTTGTTTAACCTGTATAAGTATAATTTAAGACGCATTTAATTTACTTATAGATTTATATCAACAAGAATGCGAGAATAGCCGTAGCGTAATCACTTTTAGGTATAAATATCGTCAATACAGTCCAAAAATAAATCCAAATTTTCCAGTATTACGAAAGTAAATTGGATATACAGATCAATATTTAGGTTGCATAAATCTAGATGGATCAAGGAGGTGTGGGTATTTTCTACTCATATGACCGCCTACTCTACTAAAATAGTTACGTTAAAAGTTTCCTTTCAGCTGCCTTGTTTTGTAACCAGTTACAAAAGAAGAAAAAAATCTCTTCAGTTGTTAACAGTTACAAACTTAAATCTTTCTAGCCGCATTTATCTTTTTTTTTGTAACGGCTGCTAGAAAAGATGTCAATTTTCTCTATTCTCGTTACAAGCTAAAAGTTTTCTACATAACTTCGCAACCTCTTTTCCCAGTTACTTATAAGGTATAATCTTTACAAGATTTGCCTTCAATGGTTTTACTTTTATGCTTGCCTTTTTCAGAAAAAGCCCTAACCGTCAAATTAGGACTAAACATTTAAAAGATTAAGTGCCGTGTGGTTTCCGACAGAGTAGAATAGGGCCACTCCAAGTCACGTGGGTGTCGTAGAAGGCGACTTCAGAACACAAGCTAAACAAAGCTTACAAACATCATGAGACCTCTCCAACCCGTCTGGCCAGCGAGGAGAGTGTAGGCCAAATCCTCTGGCTGCTCGGGCCAAATATGGCTCTGGTAGCACAGAGAGGGTCGTACTCCTGCAGTGGAGACAAAAAGACCTGATGATAATGATGAATTAAAAGATTATGGGAATCGAATATAGATTAAGGAAAAACAAAAAATCTGGGAAATAGCAAGCAGTGTACTAAGATAACTGATGTATGTAAGCTCGAGCTCTGCGGTTTTAAATCCCGTTCAGACGAACAGACCGCTAGCCCCGAGTGCTCTAACAGCTGATAAAACCACAGGCTATGTCGACTACGTCTAAGTATTACTAGATCTACCTGGGCTTCTCAATAGTATCTATACCTATTATGTTAGACATACTCAGTAGCGAATCTGAAATACCAATGGATTTGTTATAAAGAAACTTTTGATATAGGTACTCTGTGAGGTGTAGAACACGCGTGTCGCGTCGGTTTATGACATTTTTGAAATGGCTGTACCTGATATGATTTTTTAAAGTTTTCGACTCTAAAATTTTGCGCAATTTTGAAAAAAATCAACAAACTGAATACAATAAATTTTTATATAATTTTCGAACCCTCTCAGAACATTTCACTAGAATCGGTTAAGAAATGCGACCTATAGGCCAGAACAAGCGGACAGCTGGAAAAAAGCATTTTTGGCCAATCTCGAAACTGAGACGCTACACTCACTCGCTCGGTCGATCAAAAATAAAATCTCGAGAACACGATAAGTGACTTAGAGAGGAAGACTATACGCTTATCGTGTTCCGATTGTATTCTTAGCATTTGACGACCTCCGTGGCGTAGTGGTCACCATGCTAGTCCGCCACCAAGAGATCCCGGGGTTCGATCCCCGGTCAGGGCAAGTTGGAAAATGGCCTTTTTCAAATTGTCTTGGGTCTTGGATTTTTATCTATATTTGTATTTGTTACAAATTATAATATCGTTGAGTTAGTATCCAAAAACACAAGTTTCGAACTTACTTTGGGGCTAGCTAGCTCAATAAGTGTTATTTGTACGTATATATTTATTTATTATTTATTTATTTAACACTTTCATAAAATATTCTTTGTCATAGTAGCGAATTTTTACACATAATTGCAAAAATGACTCGTCTTTCATCATTATCATCGTGGTAATATCGCGTGATGGGACAATTCTGTAATACATAACTGCAAAATGAGCAGCCTGAAGTGTGATTGGCATCGTCTCATAATTTATTTACCGCGACGACTTCATAATCAATATCCGATTTTCCTGCTATTCATGGGATATTAATAGCTTTTGGTCTTTCCCAATTTGTCTCCCATGAGAAAACATCGGGGTCATGCGTCATTTCATCGAAAATACAAGTAATTGCTTTCATGTGCTGAAGAAGACTGACGCCCGCTGGGGATACCAAAAATAATCTTAAGTAAATATTTCAATCGCAGCTCTCGATCTTTACTTACCTTTAACAAAACATTCGACTCCAATTCGAGTGACGAATCCGATTATAAATATTCGTTTAACCTCAGTGCGCCGAATGCTGAAAATAGTCGATGCGCATTCGATCGGTACTTCGCGCAAACAAAACAGCGCGCATCAATCCAGAGTTCTGCGAATACCTACTATGTTATTTACCTTCCCTCACTTCTTTCTAAAATAAAGTCGATGAGTAGACTTTCTGCCAGGATTCTATAAATAAAATTTCTCCGACGCAAATATCGCACGTTTCACTTGACCATTGACGCAATCGCGCGAAAAATGTGCGGGTGTTATTATAAAACGCTGGAAAGTCGGGTGGGCGCCCTGCCGGCGGTCAGGCGCTCCGTGAACTTCACGGCGCGCCGTCACTGCTGCGCGGCCGCCCGACGGCCGCTGCCAACGGCTAATTACAACCATAAAATTCGTGTAAACACGCCACACACTAGCTGACGCATTTGCGACGTCGTTAACAGGGCGACATCAAATTTATAGCAACGTACATTAGCAAATCTGTCATTTATATCGATAATATGCGATACGGCGGCGTCTCCGCTCTCCGCTTGGCTTTATCTCACCACGTTTAGTGACAGTGTATTAAAAGCATCAATAAACATTTTCTAATAAAATATTAAGTAGCATTTACACTAAAAATAAGTATTACTTTGATGTTATACGCGTTTACAATATAAGTCTAAAAAATATGTATGTTTTTCTTTATATTCACTATTTGTAGCTTTAAGTTAAGTTAGCGCTTGAGTTGCGTAATGTAAGTTAAACCCATTCTCTTACACATTCAGCAAGAGTACAGTGTCGTTATGAAGTCATTGTGACCTTTATCAGAGCAATAAACATTCAGCGGGCGAGTTAAGATTCTGTTTAGCATTGATATGAAACGCTAATGCTCGACGCCGAGAATTTCTGACGTCATGCGACCGATCGCCGCTGAAGGAAAATACATTTTTCATCACTAATGCCTACCTATAATCGTATATGCGACTTGACAACATAGCAAGAGGTAAGAATTTTGTAGAGATTTCCTTCGATTTGTTTTTGGTAAAGATATAAATCCAAATAAAATGAATGTGCAATCTAAATACCTATTTAGATAGTAGGAGTTTCTTTTCTATTGCACACTATTTTGAGCGAGCGAACCAAGCGAAAGCCAGGTCTACAATTCAAGTAGAGGCGAAAAAATTGTACGTGTGTATGGATGTTTCCATCTATGTATATTCCGCGGTAACTCTCGAACCGTTGAACTAATTTTAACTTCAAACATAACTATATTTGGTGGGAATCAGTTCAGCGGGTGAATGCTTGAAAGTCAAGTTTTTTTAAAATTTACCTGGCAATTAAACTTGTGGAATAATAATCGCGAGGTCTAAGTTCGCGGCGATTTACTAGTATTGTAGCAATAAATAACTTGTTAGACCATGCAAGTTATCTTTTGCTTCAATAATATGGTATCCAACAGGCAAGAAACTTGCTCCATCTAAATGAACCTTAAGCGTTTCGCAGGTATTGTAAAAAAAAACAAAGTTAATGAGAGAAAATCACGAATATAAATAAAGCACACGGTACAGCAAGCGTGATTCATCTAGGTTTAGACTTATTTTAGGATTTGCGTGTACCAGACACCTAAACTCATAAAAATGTTTCTAAATATCAGATTTTCTTTCTTCTTAATATTATGGATTTATTTGCTCTCGAACGCAACGTTTCTCATTCAATGTCAGTTGATCTAACTGAATTGTAAATGTAAATAACCAAACATTGCTTATTCGTCATCTTTATGCCCTATACTTTATAAGAATACGCTATTTTCCAACAAGTCAAATCAGATACCTTTATCTAAACGTCAAAACAAACAGTTTCTATGGGATTTTGTATAAAATACAGGCAGATGACGTCATAGTTTTTTCGAGTCAAATAGCGCTCTTATTATCATTTTTCTGCAATAAAAAAATTAAAATCACATATAAATGGATATGTTTGAAGACAAGTGACATTATTTTGCGATGTTTTATTTTGATAGCAGTACAAAATAATTTATTTCTGGCTTAGGAAAATACCAAATTTCGGAAAACAGAATGGCAGAGTGTTCCACTCGTTAAAATAATGAACAAATATCTGGCTTCCTAACTACGTAATATATCTAAAGTGTATATTTTTGTATAGCTGATGCGTGTTAATCCGCATTGCCAGAACATGCGAGTGGGCCAATTAATTTCGCAAACGGAAAGGAAATAGTCACCGTACATGAGCAAAGAGGAAAATAAATCAAACGCACCTTACATTATTATAAGTACTTTCAGGCGTAAATATTTACACGCAATGTGGGTTAAGTTACAGTACAGTAAAATGTATAAATGTATCTAAAGGTATTTGTATGTTAGGTATGCATGCAGTCACTTGTACATTTATCTGCTTAGCTCACATGTTCAAATGTTGTTTTTCCTCTGTGTCAGTAGCCAATTTTTCAGGCTTAACTATTGCCATAAAATAATGGCAGCTTTTGATTTACGTGCTTCCTAAAGCACGGAGGAATTGAGAAAATATACCACTCGTGGTCTTCCATCCAAATGCGGACCACGCCCGTGGTTGCTAACTTACGGAAACGCTAGCAATGCGTACTTTTTCACCGGGCCAGCGATCTTTATGTCATTATAAACAATGTTCAAAACTTACAAAATATACATTATCTCCATCGACGTAGTTATCTTCCCGGATGATGATGAGTTTGCATCATATATTGATGCTCACTTGACTTACAAGAGGAACTGTTCAAAGTACTTAGCAATAACATACTGACAGTGCAGAGAGAGTGTAACGACTTTCCTTGACGATCTCAGAAAATCTTCGTCATTATTTGCTAATCTTTTCAATAATGCACATAAGGAGCCAAAAAAAAAAAATTCGGTACTGCCTAGTAGACTAGTCTTACTCTAACTACTAATATTTACTTATTTATAAAATACAGAAAGTAGAGCGCCGAGTAAAAACTATTTTCCTTGACACTTCTACTGTTTAACATAAATCTCATCTCATCATCATGCAAGACAGTTGAAACATCTAAGTAGGTTATAAAAAAACATATAATGTATACTCAAATAAGTATGTTTAAAAAAAACATGCGTACTTAAAGGCGCAGGTGCACAATTTCGCCCCAGACAATTTTTTATGGCTCTCTGGCATAATTATAATCCAAGATGTCACAGCATTATTTCTACCTTAATTTTTTATTTGATCAAAACTGCCTTTTTGCTCTTGGTATGTTGGAGTAAATAAGTGTATGTACCTATTACACTAGTAGTTCGCCACGAACTTAGACCTCGCGATTATGATTTCAGAATAATGTATGAATTTTACTATCGGTGCAGGTTTACCGATATGGGAATTCATGGTTGTGACCAAATTTCCAAAATAGTTGCCAATCACAGCCCTTTCTTCAAATGACTTTCGATCTAGCTCTGAAATGTCAGGAGCACCTTCCAACCATACAATCCCATGGATATGAGGTCTACCGTGATGCAGAAATTCAGTTCTATACCAGTAGTCTTTCACCGAAAAATGACCCATCATTTTTCAAATGACAAAGTCAGCTTGTTTTTGGAAAAACCAGGTTTAAATGTTTATTTTTATTGCCATAGCTCTATGCCGCTGCTCATTGGTTTCTTACTTTCTTAGTAAAGCTACTTCGCGGGCTTTGATTGCTGTTGATCTCTTGTTAGTTCGTAGCATAATTACTTAAACTACTACAGAAGCACAGACAAGCAGCGATAGCGATTGAACGAAAGTTCGCTCAACAAAATTGCTAAATTTAATAAACAAGCCAACAATCAATCAAAATAAGCAAAAACTGAAGAAAAAAAAACTAATCGTAAAATAAGCAAAACTCTTTTAATTTAAGTCGGTTAAATATGATAAAAATTTATAGAACCACCTTTGAAACTCAAAATAATAACCTTAATAGCTATTCAGAGAAATTACTTCGTGGACCCCAGGGGAGATATGTATTTTTAAGAAAGTTGTTCAGTAGCCTGGAGTGAATTCACCGTTAAATAGTTTGAGTATATTTTGTAAGAGGATTTGTATTGTATATTCGTCACGGCTTAGTCAGCTAGACTTCGCGAGTCACCCTAAACCCGTTTAAGTATAACGTATAAAAAAGTTGTTCAGACAAAAAAGATGTTCAGATAAAAAATTATCGTTTTTATAATGGCAACAAAAAAGTCCAATCACATTTTTGAAAATATTTTGAAATGGCGGATATATCACAGTTTTAAAATTTTAAACCCAAATATTTCCGCCATTTTGAAAAATTTTGGAAAACTGGCTCGGCAAAAAAATTCTATTTAGTTGCTGAACCTGCTTACAAAATTTCATGAGAATCGGTTAAGAAATGCGACCTGTAGGCGAGAACAGACAGACAGACAGACAGACAGACAGACAGACAGACAGACAGACGGACAAAAGAATTTTTGGCTAGTCTCGAAACTGAGACGCTTCGCTCGCTTCGCTCGCTCGGTCAATTAATAACTGCTAATCGTCCTTTTCTTCTTACTGTAATAAATATTGTTTCAGAAAATGTTTATTTTCGTTTTGTCTTTTTATCGTTGTAATGTGACACAAGGTACATATAATATTTACTGATAATAGGTTCTGTATTTTAAACCTATTTATAAAATTGATAGTAGATAATTAAATGTCTTTGCTTAATTAAATCATAAACAATATGACAAAATAATATCAACTGTATTGACACCTTGTTACCAAAATTTTAAAACTATATAGCCACAAACAAAATTTTTTAGTTTTTTTTACTATTGTGCCTTCAATAATACTAAACATCTTATAAGTATTGTAGATCAGAGCAACTGACAGATTAGATTAGGAGGTCACGACAAATTTGGTAACGATAAGGGATATGGCTGACTCTGGTTTTATAGAATAAAGAGCACCTCTCTGATGCAAAATATGTTGGTCTGCCTGCGTAGAGTGGTTGCGTTACTTAGATATGGCGCCTGAAAAATTGGTTATCGTGACCAAAAAAAAATGATAAGGGATATGGCTGACTCTTGTTTCATAGGATAAAGAGCACCTCTCTGATGCTAAATATGTTGGTCTGCCTGCGTGAAGTGGTTGCGTTACTTAGATATGGCGCCTGAAAAGTTGGTTATCGTGACCAAAAAAAAAATGATAAGGGATATGGCTGACTCTTGTTTCACAGGATGAAGAGCACCTCTCTGATGCTAAATATGTTGGTCTGCCTGTGTGAAGTGGTTGCGTTACTTAGATATGGCGCCTGAAAAGTTGGTTAGTGTGACCAATAAATGATAAGGTAAATGGCTGATTCTGGTTTCACATAATGGAGAGCACCTCTCTGATGCTAAATATGTCGATCGACCTGCATGAAGTGGTTGCGTTACTTAGATAGGGCGCCTGAAAAGTTAGTTACCTAGACAAAAAAAGAAAATTATAAGGTAAATGGCTGATTCTGATTTCACAGGATGAAGAGCACCTCTCTGATGCTAAATATGTTGGTCTGCCTGCGTGAAGTGGTTGCGTTACTTAGATATTGCGCCTGATAAGTTGGCTATCGTGACCAAAAAAAATGATAAGGGATATGGCTGACTTTTGTTTTACAGGATAAAGAGCACCTCTCTGATGCTAAATATGTTGGTCTACCTGCGTGAAGTGGTTGCGTTACTTAGATATGGCGCCTGAAAAGTTGGTTAGCGTGACCAATAAATGATAAGGTAAATGGCTGATTCTAGTTTCACAGGGTGAAGAGTAAATAAAATATGTCAGTCATTATGTCAGTCTGACTGTGTGAAGTAGTTGCGTTACTTAGATACAGTAGCGTGCGTTCATACAAACACATGAATTTGTCTACCCTGTGTTACCCTAATATTGATGCCGTAGTTCGCAAATGTACTAACTATAAAATTTTCGGTTTTTACTTTTTTAGTTCCAGATAAATTAACTCTTTCTACCAAAAACTTAGTGTTACAGTTGTACTTTTTAAGATTCCGGCGTTAACCATAATTAGTATTATTGTAAACGCCGGAATTTTATTTTTATAAATTCAATCTTCAAGTATTGACTGATTTCAACAAAATTTTAAAGTCTAGCGTATCATACGCATTTATAACATTTACACACGTGTTAAAGTTATGCAAGTGCATAATTTGTTACCGATTATTTGAAGGTGCCTTCACCGATTTGGAAAATTCTTTTATCGAAATCAGTGGTGTAGTTTGGGGGTGAAGTGTTTTTTAGTTTTGAAAAAATATTTGCCTGTTAACATAATGAGGTTTAGTGCACAAATGGACTAAAGTTTATTTTACTATTTTTGAAATTAGATTACTATAATACGACAATTTTTGGATATTATGCAGTCAAAGGACTAGACTCTTGAATAGACGTGAAATTATGTAATTATTTTTGTGCCGTTCTGGACTAAACTTTAGAAAACTTTCTAAATTATATGCTCTACTGAAAAGTTGACAAAACTGTTGTTAGTACAATTGTGAACTGTGACATGTATATATAATATCGGATACTAACGATTGATGTATTTTGCTCGATATGCAGCCGTTCAGTCAGTCATTTACCTTATAATTTTACTTTTGATCACGATAACATACTTTTCAAGCGCCATACCCATATCTAAGTAACACTAGCACTTCACGTAGGCAGACCGACAAAACAAACAAGACTTCACCGACAAATTTTGTATCAGAGAGGTACTTTTTGTTCTGTGACACCAGAGTCAGCTATTTACGTTATTATTTTTTCTTTTGTTTACGATAACCAACTTTTCAAGCGACATATTTAAGTAACGCAACCACTTCACGCAGGCAGACCGACATATTTGGCATCAGAGAGATGCTCTTAATCCTGTAAAACCAGAGTCAGCCATTTACCTTATAATTTTCTTTTTTTGTCTAGGTAACTAACTTTTCAGGCGCCCTATCTAAGTAACGCAACCACTTCATGCAGGCCGATCGACATATTTAGCATCAGAGAGGTGCTCTTTATTATGTGAAACCAGAATCAGCCATTTACCTTATCATTTATTGGTCACACTAACCAACTTTTCAGGCGCCATATCTAAGTAACGCAACCACTTCACGCAGGCAGACCAACATATTTAGCATCAGAGAGGTGCTCTTCATCCTGTGAAACAAGAGTCAGCCATATCCCTTATCATTTTTTTTTGGTCACGATAACCAACTTTTCAGGCGCCATATCTAAGTAACGCAACCACTTCACGCAGGCAGACCAACATATTTAGCATCAGAGAGGTGCTCTTTATCCTGTGAAACAAGAGTCAGCCATATCCCTTATCATTTTTTTTTGGTCACGATAACCAATTTTTCAGGCGCCATATCTAAGTAACGCAACCACTCTACGCAGGCAGACCAACATATTTTGCATCAGAGAGGTGCTCTTTATTCTATAAAACCAGAGTCAGCCATATCCCTTATCGTTACCAAATTTGTCGTGACCTCCCGTTCTAGATGAACGTAATAATCACGCGGCAAGATCTTGGTCTATTAAATTGGTTGCGTGCTTGGATCAGTATCCACTGTGAACATGAAATGTCTTTTAGCAATCACCATATATCACAAGTCTTGAGAAATGTGCCTGTTTGTAAATCTCAGACTTTCAAATGAAAGTTTCTGTGATATCATTATCTTTGATGAATTTGTTTTGTCTTCTCTTTGTTTTTTGTATTCATTTGATGAACTAAAATTCTGACATAAAGAGTTACTGCCCCACAGATGTTTAACCCGTAACAAGTTCAAACAAACTTCGAGGCTCGAGTTTCAAAAACTTGTTGTAATTTTCCAATCGACACCCTGAACTGTTTCGTATAAAATTTGTTGATTTCGTGGAAGAAATCAACAAACTTTATACAACACGATATTTCTATTAGAATTCTGAATTATTCATAAACCGCGCCACATGATACATAAATATAAGCTGAAATAAGCTCGTTATTGTGTGAAAATTTTATGGTCACGAATCTCATAAATCTTGAACGGCCGACGTTATACAAGCAGTCAACAAAATATATCTAGGACTGGGATTGTCTGGGATAAGCGACGTCCTTTGCCAGCCTTAATCCCTACATGCAAGCCTCGGGTTGAGCAGAGTAGCGAATCGGAATAATCCCTTCGTTAGCCACATATCTAACGTTAGTAAGTACAAATTCGGCGACCTTCGAAAGCTTTATTCAAATATTTCACCCTATTTTTGAAATGGTTAAATATAGTTGATGAGACAGAATTAATGATAAAAAATAACGTCTATTAATTAAAACGTCTCTTAAAATGAATATAAAATCGTTACAATATTGGAAAAGGCGATAAACTAACAGCAGATACATTTTGCTAACATACATAGCCAAGTTTCTAAAAAGAAATTCAAAATTAACATACTACTATTTTCTTACTTTTAAACAACAATAGCTAAAGCTCATAAATCAAATTCAGAGTTAGTTTTCAGCATTAAGGCTCTGTATTCTTACAGCCCTGTTGAGGAGACGCGGGGCGATCTGCGAGGCACCCTGCAAATTTCTACATATTTTGACTGACGGGAACGGGAGGCAGGAATAAACGCGGAATGACTTTTATGCGGAATTGTATTAGTATTGAATTTAAAAGAGAGATTACAATAAACTCTGCGAATTCGTCTGTAAACATTTAGTGGCTTAATTAAACACAAGAATTAAATGTAAAATATTAGTATTTTAGTCATGTTCATATAAAAAATTACAAAAAGGGTTTGCTTTAGGATTTTTTTATCGAGTGAAGTTTTTATTGTGAAACTGAATGCGACTTTGACTAGACACATTATCTTTTTACAAATTTCAAAACACATTTTCTATGTCTCGGATGGTTTGAAAATTCAAAAACTTGGCCTACCTAGTCTTAGCGAGGGTAACAACGAGGTACATGAAGGGTACGTCATCACCTTTTAAAAAGTCATTGAGCGCACTGTTACAAAGCGTTTGCGTAACTCGTAATTACAACTCGGTTATTTTATCATGCGTTTGTTCACAAACGTACTATCAGTTAATTAGATCTTGATGACAATAGTCATATACTCGTATATACGTATTCTTTAAACATTACTGTCTATGTTTTCTCAAGAAATTGTTTCTTCGGTAGGTACCTACATAACTTTCAATTTACCTTTTTCGGTTTCAGCAATAACAAATTTGTGAGAAAAAAGTAATAATTGCGCTAAAGTAATGCTACAAAATGGACGTCTGAGAGAAAACTTCGTAAAAGGAACGAACTTTTCAATTGGAAAACCACGAATTTTGCTAAGTTATCTAACTTTGTCACAAACAGATTGTTACCATCATCATTACATTCACTTTTTATGAGAACATTTCGCGTTTTTTATATCATTTTAGTCTCTATTTTCAGCATAAATATTTCAAGTACGTATCAATCTACCTTTATGTACCTAGTTTTATACTTACATTGGTTCAATTATACCATTTCTACCCACATCACGTGGAACACGGTTCACGCTATTACCCAAATGAGAGAACGGTAAGGACCGGTAATGTCTAGCCTTCTTGAATAAAATAAGAACTGTTACGAGTTGCGCATAAGGTCGCCGGGCAAAAAGGTTTCGCAGTGGTTATTGCGAATAGAGGCCCAATTTACACGGTGCAAGTGTCTTGCCTGTTCCATACAATTAAATTGAAACAATAGATAACTTGCATGGTTAAAAAAATTACAACCATACAAAAAATATTACTTAATGGGTTCAATCGCCGCTCAGTTCAAGATGGAAAATGATCTTTTATTAACCTGGGTCTTGGATATTTATATCTGTTTTAAAATAAAGCATCATTTAGTTAATATCCCATAACACAATAGGGATGTGGACTGAAATTTTTTTTGTACATCAGATGGATTATTAAAAAGTATGGTATACTTTTTTTCCTCTCATACAAGAAGCGCAATACAGCGCATTTAAATTTCGCATGACGACATGTCTCACGATTGACGTAAATCACCCCCACTTCGTATTTTCGTGAATTTTGATTACTTTTCTTAACGAAAAAATATGGGTCCTTTATTTTTGGATAATCTAGTTAACGGACTCAATATAATAGTATATTTTTAAAACAGTCCACATCACTATTCTCGTACTTGCTTTGAGGCTAACGCAATCTGTGTGATTTGTCCGTAATTATATTATAGTATAATTATATTAATTCATTATTTATTTATTAAATTGTATGCAACTAGCAAGAAATTTGCAATGTACAAATGGGCCTTAAGTCAGAGCTTCCACAATCAACTTCTGAGCTAATTATGAGAAAATCAACGTCAAATAAAAAACGTGACAATAGCGAAGGGAAATATGAAACTAGACCAACTTCTGAGAACTAAGTAATCATTTTAAAACACAGAAAAAGCATTTCTATTCAAGTGCCAGGTTTTATTGTGTCAGTCGTTTGCTAGCCTACTTGAAAATTGTAGGTAGTTTATCCAAAGCAAAAGTTTTAACAGCTCTCAGTAGGTCTGGTAAAGTTTATCCTCGCTTCTGTTTCATGACTGTGATTTTGAGGTTTATTTTTTATTTTGCTTTGGGCTAAAATATACAATATTACGCATTAGGTTTTGTTTTGCGTATATCTGAATAATGACAAATACAACAGCTATGGTTCAGAGTCTTTGGAATTTTTCCCCGGTCTTTACGTCAATAGGCTTCGAGAAAAATTATGTAGACATTTAAATCCCTCGTGAAAAACCGGACTTTGAAACTTACTATGTTGTTACAAACACGACTTACTTACAGCACCAAATACTGGTTTTATTATTTTTAAACTTTAATAATTTAATGTAATTAAAATGTAAACCGAAACACAAACAAGCCCCACGAAGTTTTTTTTAGTTCAGAATAACTTTATTTCTCATGAGAAATAATTCACTTACTGAGAAAACACAATATTTACTAGCATGCTTTTACAAAAAATTAAAAATAAACTAAAACTTTAGAGCATTAGCCTTAATAACACCTTGCATACGAATTAGTGGCAAACGTTTCTCACTCTTATCATTTTAACATTGGCAATGACATGCAAGTATAGAAACGCAAGCCACAAACCGCTACCGTTTTTAATAAAGCTTCTATTGGCAACAAAAGCAATCACGCGACCAATGCATCTTTGTTAATTCATATCATTCATTCACGTGTCCAACCACAATAGACATTAACATAACATTAGTTGCGTCAAAGTAGAATGGTATCTACGACGTAGAAATGCTTCAACCGGCCGTACCTAGTTTATTTCTGGCTTTACCGTCATCGCATGGTGCTTATCGAGCAACAAAATCGTAGAGGTGGCTAACCTACGTCACCATAACACAAACCAAGGGTTGTAGGTCGAACGTGACGTAGGTGCTGAAAGTTTAAATGTAAGTACTCGCTGGAAGTTTACATTAAACTTTCAAGATCAGAATTATTTATGAGGGTCACTATTTTAAGACTAACGCAACTCTCGACTAACATGAAAAAAGAGTTAATAATAATGAAGTCTATCATCATCATCATCATCATATCAGCCATAGGGAGTCTACTGCTGGACATAGTACTTTCCATCCTAGCCATCCTAATGATCGTTTAGTTTACTAAACCATGACATGTGTTTCTACGGCTGTACCTTACAAACGCACCAATATCATGCAGGCAGACCGGCTCTATCCCCTTCACATAAGTGATCTACACGCAATTGATACTAAATCAGCAATCGTAACAATAGTTTAGTCAATCCGTTGACGCCCCTTATACTAAAAGACGAGCGTAAATTAGTGCCAGACCAAAATTATCATGAACTTCATAACAAAATTATGATGTCTTAGTGACAATTACCATATACTTGCTATGTTAAGGCCAGTAAATAGAATATTCGCAAGTGCAAGATATACCTATTGAAACAGATGTAAGTATATATAATCAATTCAACTATGTAAAAATATGCAAGTAACTCATAATAAATAAACAAACAATTAATAAGTTCTTACGTGTTGAAGATAAGATAATACGATTAATTGCCTGTTTGATATTTTTTACTAATAACAACAAAATTATTAACTGGGACGTCAGGTACATTATCGCTTTAATTTCTTAATCGTCGTAATCTCATTTGCGTCAATAATAACAACATTTTTTATACTACAGTCATTCAAAAGATTTATTATATTATTGACGTCTACAGTTTTATAATACTTAGGTACAATACGTGTTGGTTTAAGGATTTAAGCTCATTAAGATAATAACCATTTGTGTTGTATTGACTTGTTTGTTACGTATAACCACAGAATTAATATAAGCATTACATACATAATAAAAACTCCTATAGGGTCCTGCGCAATATGCGCCCCTGTTCCCTGTCCCCGCATCTCTACACTGTCTTCGCTATGTCCAGTGTGTTAAGGGGCGAACACACACATTGACGGGTGCACGGATGTATAGTTTCGTTTGTAGTAGTAGTGAAAGCATAAATGATACTCCCGCTTCTATGAAGTCTTATTCTTATACATGTATGCTAGCGAGCTCTGGGTCCCGTAACAACCTGGTTCACAATGGTTCTTATTGAAGCGTGACTAAATAACTATTACTAGTACATATATGCTGTGCCCATCCTACCTAGAATAGGGTAAGAAAAGAAAGAAAAAGTATATTACTATGTAATGTACGAAAATGTTTTACGAATTTAATATTTTGCGAATAGATAGATATTTGGAGCTCTATTTTTAATTGTATGATTTCACTGAAAGCATTTTTCTGTAAATAAAACTTAAGTTGGGATATTTAACGTAAAAAATTAAGGTACCTACGTCCTGATCTCATGAACTACAAGTGGTGAGAGTTTTCTGAACTATTATATATTGTAAAGTAGGTAAGTATACAATAGTATACATATTACATGATGTGAAAACATGCGAAAGTTACCGAACAATATGCTTTATAATGGCGATTATCTAGTCAATGTAGCAAAGAAAATTGTGGCTACAGCGGGCGGAATGCATGATTGAGCAGTGACGCAAGCGGCCGTCCCCTTATCGATTTCATTAATTTTTATCTTCCCCGTCCGCCTTTCTAGCCTAGGTATAGATTTATCAATAAAACAATTGACAGCTCATATTTGCGTCAACCGCATTGACGCAAGAAGCCTTTTTGACGCAATTATGAACTGTCAAAAAATCAACCGCTTGTGGAAAAATTTAAATAGTATTTTTTTTAAGAGAATATGTATCTAAGTTGAAATAATAAATATATATGTACGCATTAATAAGTATATACGTCAAATTATTATTAGAGACTAACCCTTTAATCTACCTATAAGGTAAATGCATAAAGAAAGGTACTTTCTTACGTAAAAAAACATTTCCTCATAAAATATTAACAATTATAATGTGTTTTGAAGCAGACAGAGGGGGCCTTTGCCTAGCAGTGATACGCAAACAGTAAAAAAAGGTTGTAAGGAAATTAAAGTCTTTGTATAATAAATAGTTCAGTTGAAAATCTTATGTAATACCCAGAAGACCAATACCCAACAAGCAAATTCCGATCTCCACGGCCCAGTATAATAAAGTTATTATATTATCTAATATAATATTTACCAAGACCGTAGCGTTCTAGGCGAAATATCTGGCGGCGCATTTATGTGGCTAATATTCAATATAAGGTCATATAGAGGCATGTAGATACCTACATTAGTATAACGTAAAGAAATAAACAAAAATCAGACTAAGTATCTAGAGGCATGTAGATACTTACATTAGTATAACGTAAAGAAAGAAACAAAAATCAGACTATCCTTATGTATGGGTTTTGAAATAAAAGTACGGCCTTTAGCTATTCCACACTCGCCCTTTTTAGTCCACACAAAAAAAAGCATACACTTCATAAAAACCGCATATCCAAATGCACGTATTTTATTATTTATAGGTAAAGACACCGAATTTGCTTTTATTTCAAAATTTGACAAAAGTATATATACTAAAATACTTTATTTGTATTTTTCTGATATGAATGTAATAAAGTTACATCATAAAATTACAAAAAGCACAATGACGACCTCAATTTTAGAACAAAGCATAATGTAATGTAATATGCAATTATTTACGGGGTTTTAAAATCAAGAGTTGATTTTGTCTCACTATCTAAAAGTATCTGTTTAAAAACCGTGTAACTGCATCATTGTTGTACATTCCATGAAATTTGTCCATTTTATTTATTTTGTACTTAGTGAGGTACTCATTCATTTTTTTTATAGAAGTTGTTATAGTTTTCTATAATGTAGTGTAGTGACATAGAACATTGAGCTAAAATTGAATAAAGAAGAATGAAATTCTGTTACTGGAAAACTGAGTCACGTTTAAGTTATTTTATAAGACGTATTTTCTGCAGGCGACATGTTTGACACAAGACAACTTTTCATAAGCAAGCGTTCTCCCTAGAGCTACTTTGAATGCGGCTCTCAATGTTTATTCAGTAGGAATGAAGTGTTTCCAGAAATCCCAACTTGTTGACATAAAACCTCACAAACGACGCAAAAAACTTTTCCCTAAAACAAAATGTTAACCAGATCTCTCAAAAAGCTGTTTGTTATTGTAAAACTAAGAGTTATTTGACGATAATCTTTTTATAATCTTCTTTATCTTATTGTTTCAATTTATGTAGAGTACGAGTTTAAATATTTTTACATTACATAATGCGATATAATTTTCACAAAGCTTATTATCGTGGAGTGTATCCGTCGTGTGGTTTCCTGCAGAGAAGAATGAGAAATACAAGCTAAACAAAGCTTCAATGAGACATCTCAAACCCGTCTGACTAGCGTGGAGAGTGTAGACTAAAACCTTTGGCTGCTCTGGCCAAGTATGGCATTAGGAGTACAGAGAGGGTCGTGCTCCTGCAGTGGAGACTAAAAAGACTTGATAATTATCGTGAGGAAGGGAAATTTGCGAAATAAAGAAATTATGCAGTTTATAAATTTCAAGCAGATGAAGATTGAAATATTAAACATGGATTGTATTCCACAGATAAGAATAAAAAGCTTTTAAAAGAACTTAAGATACAGAAAGTACTTATCATTGTCGAGTCATGATATTTGCGCGTTTGTACTTAAGTACTAAAGTCTCTGTGCCTCTCAGGAATTCCCAGGCTTGCACGTGATGTCACGGATATAAATATTCGTTATTTCGTTTTGTAAAGCTAATAACGCTTGTATGTATATCTTATTATGTGTATGATAAGATAAGTAAGAGCAGAAGATGCTTATACTCTTCTTTTATATACCATCATCATCATCTTGAAACTAAATCAACTTTTATGTGATTATGTCATGGATCGTAGGGGCCTAAGTATATTATTCTTTTTTTATTTACTTGAACCGTACATACCACTATATACTTGATATTGTTAAAATTTAAATACATACGCTATAATATAGCCTAAATTCTCAAGAAGTCAACTACCTCTTCGTCTTTGGTAGCTTAATCGATCACGAAATATATACAAATGAACTATCTCTACAACATTTAACAAGTTATTTGAAAGACATATTAAGTTAACGACTTCGAAAATAAATTAAGTGCTTTTGGAGGTCATGAAACTTGTAAGCCATTTTTCTCAAACTTGGCATCTTTTGCACTAGAACCAATTAAAGGATATAGCCAATCTTCGAGAATCTTAATTAGAAGGAAAATGAGTGAAGTTGAGGCAATGTTCGGTAGTCTGACCCGTGTAATCTCCCAAAGCTATTCTGAGCCCACTTTTCTTTCACCCCGAACTTGGAAAGACTGGCAATTTCAAACTCTATTAATATTATTAAGCCTCAAATATACTACATTTTCAGTATTTTTCAGGTCTGGTGAACTCCGCAATAGCAGGAATGAAAGTAATGGTGAAAATAAATGTTTTCGCCAGATGGAGTGGCTAGTGGCTACGGTCTGACGTTGAAAACTGTACAATTATGTAGACTTGGCACGGTACCAAGTATTTTCAGCTGTAAATAATTATGCAATTATTTTTAATGAATGAATCCTACTGCGATGGTAGAGAAGTATTTACTTCCCCGAAAAGTTAGCTCTGCCCTCTACGTACTGAAACATTTGATCTTCCATTTAACTAACGTACTTACCTTCGCTCATAAAATAAGGTATCCTAAATCTTCCTGATAGCACTCGATCCCTTAATGACTGGAGGGTGGAGCCGTCGAAGGGCAGTGCTCCGCACACCAACACATACAGTACCACCCCGAGGCTCTGCGAACATAAAAATGTTTACATTTTATTACACATACTTACACCCACATAACGCGACAATCATGCGAAGATTTGAAACGTTTGCCAATATTTAAGTCAATTATATCAGTCCCATTCAACTCTATTACGTCAATAGGTAATATGGAGACATTAAAATACATTTTGATATTTATATTGGTTTGTATAATAGCGCTGCTATTCTGAGCTGTCTAATATTGGAGGCGGAGTGGAAAGCAAAAATGTAATATCGTACCCATATGTCAATTTCTGGGCCGGTGTAGCGCTTTCCCTCGAAGACCTCTGGGGCGGCGTAGGGCGGCGAGCCACACCATGTGGCCAGGAGCTCACCAGCCGCGTAGTAGTTACTGAATCCGAAGTCTGCGATCTTGATATTCATGTTCGCGTCCAGTAACAAGTTCTCCGCCTAAATGGAAAAAGTTCGCTTGTATAGAAACTCGATGACTTGCCGACGAGAAACTTATTCGATATTGATAGTTGGATAACAAGAAAATCTGTTATAAATTAACTACGACCGCGAGTAAGGAAATGTCACGTTGGCACAGAATTAGTAATAGTATACATTAAATATAATACCTACACTATTAGGTATCTTCTGGTGATATATTATTTTAAGTGCTATCTTAGTTTCTAATATTTTTTTTTTATTTAGCCATTTAGGTCCTATTCCCTGTTGGGCAAAAGCCTCCCATTTTGTTTATATAAGTTTCTAATATTATTATTATTTTTATGAGCGTATGAGTACTTATAGTCAAACAAAATGCACTTCTGTCTGCCTCTTAGATTAATGCGCCTAAAAGCTTGCTTTAAACTGTGTACTAACTAAACTACTATGATAAAGTTTGGGATTAGTTAAACTCTAGCAAACTCGCACAAAACTCTTGTTTTAGTCTAGACAAACTAGTTTGTCCTGAGCAATCGTAACTTTGGCTTAACAATAGGGATGGGGACTGGGCAAAAGTATATAATTTTATTTAGACAGTCAACTATATTATCCAAAAATAACAGACCCATATTTTTTAGTTTAGCAAACTTTTCAAAATTCACAAAGTTAGAAGTTTCCGAGTAAGGGTGCTTTACGTCACCTTAGGTTAGAAATCGTAGACGATCGATAGACTGATCGTGACATCACGCAAAATTTAAATGCGCTGTATTTTCGTAATTATTTGCTAATAAGAGAAAAGAAAAATATTTACTATACTTTTTATAAGTCTATCTAATGGGCCGAATTTTTTTTTGTTCACTTCTCTATTGATATTATAGACATTGGGTTTAAGGTTAATGTAAAGACCCTATTTCGGTGATGTATCTTGAATTTCATTGACAATATTTGTGGCAATTTTGTTGTATAAAAAGCACTATAAAACTATGAAGCTAAATATAATATTGACTATTATATACTTACATCGATAAATATTATTATTTTGACAGAAACAACTAAGTATGATGTTCGAGTTCTCACAGAGATTATATATTCTGAAAGATCCTAGATTCATATTTTTGTGGGAAAGTGGACGAGTTAGGACGAAAGAAGACCATATCGTCTTATAAGAAATGTATTTTTGAGCACCTTCTTTTAAAACCAAGCACAGTAATACAGTTCAAGATGTGATCGGCTTGCGATCGAATCAGTGCTCAACCGCGGAATTGTTGTGCCGTGAAATGTAATGAAATCGCCGTATTCGCGGATTTGTCAAATCCCGAGTGTGCTTCGTTCTCTCCACCCGCTTTATAGCGCGTTGTATGATTTTATTGCCATTTGCGCGAATAGGTTTTAGATTGAAACCTACTTTGATGAAATATGTGCTTTTATAGATTGTAAATTTTATGTAACTGTCTTTCTGCGCTGCGTTGTGTTATCTCAAAAACTATTCAATATTACTGAGTGTTTAATTTGTTTAAAATCATATATTGGGAAAAATAATTTCTTGGTACATTTGCATATTTAGATATCATCATCATAATACTAGGTTTCAAGAATAGAAAATTATTCTTTAGATTAGTATTAGTATGTTTCAAAATTGTGGTTCAAAAACAAAATAAAGTGACTTGACAAAACTATGAACAAGGAATTCAGTGGGGATACTTGAACTTTTCGGGGTTCGGTACTGTCCCCATTTGAAATAAATTATATAAAAAGGAAACAAAGATATTACTTAAAATTTTATTTTTCTTAGCATTTTCGCTATAAGTGGAAAAGTGATGAAAATAGTTAGAAGGGCCTAGAGCTGCATGAAACAACTTTTTTTTTTAATGATATCTCCATTTCTTTTGGATGCACGGAACCTGAAAATCATGTTTCCCCTTAAGAATTAATCAGTTTCATAGTAACAGGACATAATAAAACAATACCTTTTATATAAATACAACTGTATCTTATCTAAAGGCTTATCAAAGTCATCACAAAATGATATTATCTTCTACGTATACATATCACACGACTTGTTTTGTTGTGACCTAATTTATATCAATTAATACAAGAAACTAAATTACATTTTAATCGATTATTAATGCAAACATATAAATGAAAAAAAATGTTAATGACAAGTGTTAAAAAGATGATAACTAAAATAATCTACTACCATGCTTTATTTGGAGTTAGCTACAGATATCTACATATAGCAATTATGTGTGTAGGTATTTGTGTAAAGCTTTGATTGTCACCACGCTTAAGGTCACCCAAGATCGTTCAACGCACTATGGCTCTCCATAGCACGTTGAACGACCTCTGTGTTTCTTTACGTGATCCAATAAGAAATAAGGAATTTCGTAGGAAAACAAAAGTCACTGACACATCCCAGCGGATTAGCTCGTAAAAGTGGCAGTGGGCGGGACACACAGGGCCGATAATGCAAAAAGGGTCTCGAATGGCGACCACGTAGGACAACCATTGACCAAGGAAAGCGCTGGATGCATGCCAATCTAGATCGGTCATTTTGGAAATCCATGGAAGAGGGTTATGTCCAGCAATGGACGATATACAGCTGAAATAATGATAATGGTCACCCATCTATGATATAAAAGAGGAACTTGAATAAAAAGACATACCTTGAGGTCCCTATGCACTATCCGCCTCTCGTGGCAGTACTCCACCGCAGACAGGATCTGCCAGAACTTTCTCCGGGCAGCCTGCTCTGCCATCCGGCCGTACCGAGCGATGTAATCTGCATCAACAAAAATATTGCTTTTATTACCATCGCTTTACGCGGGTTTAAATCAATGTTTTTAAGAATACAAGTGGTAAGTAAAACTGTATTTGAAGAATCCTGCAGCCGTCTAGAGGACATAAACCCCCATTTGGCTTATTGTATTATACATTATAATTCTTGACATGTATTTTAATATGGATCTAAGTTGTCCGAAATAAATGATTTTATTTACCATTACAAGACCACCTACACGCTGCGTTGTACACCTCTTTGGGCCCACACTGAACTTTTATTTATTTTATTTTATCAAACTTTATTGTTCTAAAGAACAAATATACTTTTAACAAATGAAAAGCATTAAGCATGAACTTATGTCTCACTTAGGCAACATTGTAAGAGAGGCTTTAAACAAAATACTTAACTGCTTTCTGAATTAATTGTATTAATATCTAGTTTAGTTATATTTAGTTTAATCTTAGTATAATATATTTATTCTGTTTAAGCTATCTTTATGTTCATAATTCATTAAATTGGTAAGTAAAAAATTAAAGTAAAAGGTCCAAAAGGAAAAATTAAAATATAAATCGTAAGCTAAAACAGCTTTGATCTCTTAAAATTAAAAAGGCATTGAGTTAATCAAGACGTCGACTAAAAAAGTAATATTATCATAAAACCAACAACTCTTCAAGTTCAATACCTATTAATCTCAATTATCTTTGCTTAGTATTTTAGTTTAGTTTGATATTTTATTGGATGTCGTAGTTTAATAAAAAATAGAACACAAATGGCAATTGTCTATTCATCTTGTATTAATTTAAGAGCTTGCTCTTGTCCGTGAAGTTACTAGGGGCCAAGCGGCACCGCTAGGTTATAAAGGGTTAAGTGGCAGATCAAATAATGCATTCATGTGCTTGTTTCTCCTTATATTATGATTATTTTAAAATTCACGAAAAACTGACCCTTACGACAAAGACGGACTAATCAAGCCATGAAAGGCAATTTTTTTTTTGAAATGAAAACTTCTTTAGCGGCGTTGTGCACTTTTTTTGGAATGGGTAAAAAATGTTAAACTCGCGTCAGGACACGCTCGCGTCAGGACACGTGACCTGATCGAAAATTCGTAAGACGGATGAAGAGTAGACAGCTGGCGCGGCGTAGGAGAGGGAGTATCCCCCTCTCTTTCTACGGCGCGGCGAAAATGTATGCCTGCGCCTGCTGTTTCGTATATCAAAAATGCACAACGTTAATATTCAAGTTTTCACTTCTGCCGGCACTCCCAGAGTGCAACCCGTCGTTTTTTTTTTATCAAACGTGTAATAACTAACACCGGTGTTTATATTTTTAGAGCTGCTTAAAAAATAAATGACTCATTTGGTGGCCATAGTCATTATTAATCAGTAAGCAAATTAGTGAGCAGGTTTATTCCTGATGGTTTCCTCTAATGGAAACGGAAAATTATAGACAGCATGGCCATTTCCTGGCCGAAAAATAGACAGAGCCAGATAGATCAAATCACCAAAAACCTCATATTTGTAATTTTTCGACGACTCCCATAAAAGGTCGAAGTTATCGTATCGATTCATTGTCATCCTTTTTTTTCATGTATATTCACCGATTATTTAAAGACTCCTGGACCGATTAAGAATTTTTTTTTTGTCTGATAAATTAGAAATTTTATCAAAATCGGTTGAGGGTGAAGTCGGTTTTTAGTTTCGAAAAAATATTATTACATACATACAATCCACCTGCGATATTGGAGACACAACTAAGGAATGTTACAAATAGTCCACTCAAAAATTAACGTCATGACAATTAAACATTTTTAACGAGTGAACGCCTGCGCATGCGATGATGAGATCACCTGCCACAGGTGCAACTGCAGTCCTGCAGTTTACGTCAGCCGTTTGCGACACCTGCTTATGTAAACATAGTTGCACAAAATGCAATTTCATCGAATAATCACTTGGTCCGACTTTGAACCAAACACAATCATCGTCTCTTTAAAAGACGTGAGTAACGTTAATAACTTGATTTTTCCATCCAAGTTAGTCGACAGTAACATATGGGAAAATTATTTACTTACTCTTGCAAATATCAATGTCTGTATGGCAAATATCAATATGTACCTTTCGTTATACATACTTATGTAGATATGTATATTTAGTTTACTTATTCACGAATTTAATGACGCCAGGCACACATATTTTTCGCTTGGTCCAATGATTGGCCGGGAGACATTGCCATATGACATTCTTCTTCTTGTATTTAAGAGCTGGGCTCTTGTAGGTGGAGTGCTTTCCATGTCTCTATTCCTTGACATTAGGCCCGCAATTTTTTTACTGGGCAATAAAGTTTAAATAAATAATTAAATGACTCGTTTAAATTTTATAACGCCTAATAAAAGTTACAATATTTTGTGAACCATGCCATATTGCGGAAAACATCTGGACAATTTTCCTTTTCCAAGTGCATTTAACAAGTCGCCTCTAACTTTTAAATTTGTAATCCTTGCTTAGCTCTGATAGTTTTCTTTCTTCTTCGTTATATAAACTACTGCTGAGAATCTTTTCACGAGTTCATTCATATACCCGTTTAGCAGACAGAGAACGTATCCCTAAATCAAAAAATGTTATTCATAAGCTCACAATGTTTTTGAAAGACCTATTCAACGAAACTTTAAACGATGGGTTATTTGAGAATATTTTTTTAAACTTATTTTACCCTTTTTTCGGCATGATTAATTACTTTTTATAATTAGACTCAAGAATCCCCTTACCCTAGACTTCTCCATACAAACGTAGTCTACGTTTAATTTTTACACCACATGTCAGATTTCGGTAAAAATTGGTAATTGTAAAGAAATTGCAATTATCTAGGGTAATAACTGGTTTCCTACTGTAAAATTATGAACTGGAAAGAAAATATAACGATTTACAAGTTTCCCATTCTGATGGTCAAAAATGATAAAATACATTATATTCTATTTCAAGTTCATATTTATTGTCGGAAACCAGTTAACCCTAGATAATTGCAATATCTTTGAAATTATAAAATTTTGCCGAAATCGGACATGTCGTTTCGAAATAAAACGTAGACTACGTTTGTATGGAAAATTGTATTTTGTTTTAGGGTAAGAGGACTCGTAAAATCTCTTAGTAAGACCACGGACCGACTGACATGGCGAAATAAGGGTACCTTGTTTAGTACGGAACCCAAAAAAAACTGCCCAACGTGTACCGAAAGAGGTACTTACTTAAGCATAGTCTCTCTGAGAAAAAATAAATCTAATGATCAAAATTTTGCATTTCCCAGAATAAAAATATGTTCTTTGTAGGTCCAGTTATTATTATAATTCCGAGAAAGGACGACAACAAACATCTGGACTTTACAGAAGCCTTGCAAAGTTTCGGGTTAGCTCAAAAGGCAAGTTATAATCAAATATTGAAAGAGGTGACTCAGTTGAACTACACCAAAGGCATTTCCTACTCGTTATTGTTTGGCTACTTGTAGGGAATCCGAAGGTCGTTCAAAACCTGAAATGGTGATGCCATATGTATACATTAATTAAGCCAATGTTTTTGATAGCACGTGGGTAGTACCAAAGATTTTTAATGTGTTATGTTACATGTGTATATCTGTATAAGTATGTTTTTCCATGACAGCTACATACTTATTGTTTATTAAATATTGATAACATTTTGTTACAGGTCAACATTATAAAACTTTGAATTATACAGCACATAAGGATACATAAAATTGGGTATAAACACACTTGTTAAATTTAATATTATGCAATGATGTCATCGATCTTATATAATTATTCTAATCATTATAGTCACCAGTCAATCATTCATTAGGCAAACTACATGAACACTTATCTCTCTTAGATTTATTTAAATACTCGTAATTTAACTAAATACCTACTCTTAAGTTCGATTAAGGTTCATACGTATGTACCTATTTTGATTCATAATAACACAGATGTATATTTATGTAAAGCAAATTAGTTTTCAAACCTGTTCATTAACTAATTCATCCGGTTTTATAATTAAAAGATATTGGGTTATAAACCTACTGGGCTATAAAGCAAAAATAATCAGTTCGTAATAATTTCTAATGATATAAATCCATGAAAATGCCATCTTTAGGCGCATTTGGGGCGAATGTAGTCAGCTGGGCGCGAAATTGCTTTTCCCACCCCCCTCAGCTGCCCCAGCGTTACCCAGCTCGTGACGTCATAGCCGGTTTGCTGACGTCATAGACAAAGCGGCCCCGAACTTGCGCCCATAATCGATCTCTGGGACTTTGAATGCGTTTTTGGCGTTACGATTTTAACAAGATTCACGTGGACTGTGAACTGGTTCAGTAGAGAAAGAGTAAGTACGATGTAGAGCAGTAGTTAATTATAAAAATTGTAAAATCTTAACAATATTAGAATGTTACTTCGTACTTTAGCTAGTTTGGAGAAATCTTGTATTTACATTAGCACATCGCATCCATTGTTCGTAACTTATTTTTCTTAATTACTTTTGAAAGTTAATAAAATAAATATTAATAATAAACAAAGTCATGCCATAACATGTAGGTGAGTAAATAAGATTAATAACAATAAACACCATACTTTCCTTGTATAGCCGCAAGTCATAAATAAATATTTTTATCTTAAGCATATAAAAAATCACACCTACGTAACTAGTTACTTCTTGTAGAGTGGCTGAGGTTGGTAAAATCTTTTAATAGAAATAAAATAATTATGATTACAAACTCACCAAAAATTTCTCCTTTACTTGCATATTCAGAAACTATGTATATCATATTCTTCGTCTCCATGACCTGAAAATAAACAAAATATGATTAAATATTTTAAAAAACTTGTTTTTGAGTGATTTATGACCAAAGACACTTGTTTGAGATTCGAAAATGGCTTACGTAGTAAATAAGTAGTTATAATAATATAAATGTAGACAATCCATTGTTTTAGAAAAGGTAAAACAATAGACAAAATTAAAATATTGCTTCTACTGAATTATGTGTTACTATATAACGACATAGGTAATAAAAAATTTCGCTTGCGTCCTTTAAATCTGTTTTAAGTTTATCTTAAAAATATTGACAAGGAAGTCATAAATATTGGTTTGTTTTTTTCCATAAACATATCATATACCCACGCTGTCATACGACTAAATTACATACCGGAATATATTTTGTAAACAATAACTTCCTCTTTTAAAGTACTTAAATTAAAAGCGGATATCAATTTTTCTAAGACAAAGTTTTTTATGAGTAGATGAAAACAAAAATGATAAAAAACAGCTAAATATATAGTTGTAACATCAAATTCTTTATCAGTTTCATGATCAGCTAATAAAAAAAAACCCGATTTTATGAATAAATCTTTCGCAATGCTTTATATTCATTAAGCAATCAAAAAATTTACGCTGCGATACTTAAAATTTTTGTAATAATTGCTCAGAGATGTTTGGTGATGACTGTAATGAAAAAGTTTTGAGTAGAAATTGAACAATGCGAGGTATTTGAACTTGAACAAAGCCGTTTCGAGTTCTCAAAGTATTTATTCACTCCGTAAAGAATATTTGAACTCTATACGTAAGCTCGGCTTAACTAATGAAACGAAAGTCATTATTAATAAAGAGATATCTTTTTTTTTGTTAAGACATACTTGCAATTAATTTCTTTTAATAAGATGACATGGCCAGACGGTTTGGAGAGGTCTTATTGATGTTTATAAGCTTTGTTGAGCTTTTATTTAATAAGTCGACATCCACAGAAAGACGTGGAGAGTTGTAGGCCAAATCCTCTCGCTGCTCTAACCAATTATGGCTCTAGTAGCACAGAGAGGATCGTGCTCCTGCAGTGGAAACTAAAAAGACCTAAAGATGAAGATGAAAATGAAGATGACATGCGCAAATCTACTCTTTTATAATAATAATAAGAACTTTTAAAATTCCAACTCCCATGACTCCCATGCTGGTCTGGGAGAAACGAAAAAACTTAGAATGTACCAGCTGCTTCTCTTCCCGCGCAGATCGTAAAAGCCGATCGAGGGAATGGGCAAAAATGCGAATCATGTTAACAGGCGATGCGGCTAGCAACCCATCACTGTATTGATTGCTTTTCCATCTTCTCGCTCACCATGACGCTAAAAGTGGCTTTTGGGTCTTGCGGCCCTGGGCTCTGCATAGAGCCGCAAGACCCAAAATGCTCTGTCTGCCCCATTAGGGATAAAGACGTGATAGTATGTATGTATGTATGTTTAAAATTCCAATGAGAAGCAATACGAATAACAGCAAATTTATATTTTGTAACATAATAAGCATGTTTATATTTGAGCCTTAATAACATGGTCTCCAAGTGTCTAGACTTAGTTAAATATTCATGCCCTAAGGAGCTAGACTCGACGGCCGTAAATTTTATATTCCGAGCATCTTTGTAAACAGGCATTTTAATTAAGTCAAGTAGTGTCGTGGGACTTTGCAAACTCATATTTTTGGCTACTGATCAACAGAAAACGGGGCAGGCACTTGAAAAGATAGTCGGATGACTTCGAAAAAATCGCTGGACCGCTATGGACCAGATTAACAGGGGAAAGAGAAAGATGGAAACAGTTGGGGGAGGCCTATGCATCTAAAGGATGCGCTGATGCCGAAAATTAAAAATTATGTTGTTTTTATATATTGTACCTATGTATTGTATTAGTGTATAAGTTAATAAATAAATTTTAATGTATAGCTTAAGTGTAAATCTGTATTGTAATTGTAACATAGCCCATCAGGCTGGGTAGAATAGGGACCAATACTGAACTGGGTTTCTTTCGGCGTAATCTTCCCAGCAGTGGTCGTTCCGAAACGCTAGTAGTTTTTAGCTTTTGCACTAAAATAATAAAAAAATGACCTTCAATAAGAGATTAATTTATCCTACATTGAATAAAAAAAAATGATTTTGACTTTTGAAATAAAAAAATATATTTTCAAAAATCAAATGAAGATATATTATTATGATAATGACCAATCATCGCCATTCCCGCTACCATTTTTCACTATTTTATACATTATGCTGTATGAAAATTTACTCTACAAAATTTGTGCCTTTACGAAAATATGTTTCCATAAATGTATAGGTTAAATAAATAGGTTTAATGTCAAAAAATTGTAAGTATAACAAAACTTATGTCAGTTAGATTTCCGAAATAAAGCATGTTCATAGCGTGTGTTCCCGTGCCCGTGAACCGACCTCGGCCGATGTAAAAATGTAAACCATCACTATAAATATCTCCCAATGTTCGTGACTCACGTTCTGTCTGTCTGTCTACTACAAAACATTCCGCATCGCGGAAGAAAACGGATTCTTTTACTTGTATTTGTTGTTTCGCAACCCGACATTAGTTACGTGCCAAGTCTGCCGTTGTTTTCTATTGAATCGCGCTTGTTTGATATTGTTTGTCATTCATGGTTACGCTTCATTATGTAAGTCGTTGAGTTACCCAATATTCAGGACAATGTCACTGAAATTGAATTCTAGAAGTTTCGTAGCTCAAAAACAGTGTGTTTTTACAAGCTTTTCGTTAGCTTGCACTGTTTGTTGTTGTTTATTTCTGGGTCAAATCTAGCATGTTAAATTTAAGCCACTTTTTGATTGAGATTGAGATTAAATTTTGTATGCTAATGTTAAATCAGATAAGAAAGTAATAATATTATTGTGACAAGAAGCCAATCTGATCTGAGGTGGCCATAGGAACTCTAATACAACGACGCAACTCTATCAAGTTTGGGCTTAATACACTTAATTACATTTGTATTGATAAGAATTTAGACCTCACAATAAAAGCACATACGAAAAACTTTTTTTTCATATCTCTTATTTTATCTAAATTAAAGACTTTCTTCAAATTTTTATACAATGTTTAACTTGAGTTGAAGTAATTATCTATTTTGAAATATATTTATTTTATATCTACTTCGATTCTTGATCTAGATTAGCGTGAGTATAATACAACTGAGCTAATTAACGTTTTAATTACAAAGCTAGAAACCAAGGATATGGATGTTTAATTGTTCTGAATGACCGGAAACGTTCCTTTCCCGTGGCGTGAGGTCAAAACAGAGTTCATTCAAAATGACAGAAGTGTTTGTATACAGTGCTCGAGTAGGTCCATACAAGCTTTTAATAGTATCCAATCCATTCATACGATGGAAACGTGGAGTATTTTCCAGGGTTGGGTTTAACTCACACACTCATAAGATAAGTATTACAGTAATAATTACTATTTATGGGTTTGTAAGGCTCAAGACTAAGAATGGATGGCACTGATATACTAGATACTGGGGCCTGTTTTCAGCGGTGGTAGGTGGAGGATGATTTATAGCAAATGAAATTGTAGTATGAAATAAAATTCGTTTTGTTAAGTCATCGTCATGAAAACTGCGTAATGTAAAATGGAAAAGATGCGTAATGAACCATCTATTGTTGACCTTACTTTGCGAAGGATTTAAGTAAGTACTTTTTGTTCTTTGTTATAAAAATTACAGATTTTCCGTACCAGTTACATTCTCTCCGCATAAATCAAGGATCTTAAATTGAAATAACTTTGGTTTACAAATTACATTTATACACTTCGCAAACTCATCGCGAATCAAGGATATATTTCAAGTACGTCAGTAACATTACATTCTATCGTCTGACTGACCATATCCACAGGTATATTCACGAACATTTTACCTAGAATGTACATGTGTACATTCTTTCGTCACGTGACCATGTGGACAGTGGAGCAATAAATATCATATGTATGAATAGACGCACCTGCAAGTACCTAAGTAAAAGCGTGCTATGCTTTTTACGTTTTCAGGTCTGTCAAGGCAGAAGACATTTAAATTAGGGCTAGGTTCAGATCACCTTTTGTCAGTTATCTGTCAAAAATGGCAAACATCAAAACAAACAAAATTTTACAGCTAGTCAGTACCTATTTGGGTTTTTTTTGTATGAAATATGAACTTCAACTATGTAAGGACTTCAAAATTTTTTTAATGGCTGCATTCACTGTTAACTTGGCGTCTTTTCAAGATAACAAAACCCATGTAGGTAGGTACCTATGCTTATACAAAAAAACAACATGCCAGTACGTATTCACATGACAAATTTATCGCCGAAATAACAACCTTATTTACATAACCAGTCTTCTTTTATTGATATACATATATTGCCTAGGTAAGTAAGTACTTATTTTGTTTATTTATGTAGCATGACTAAATTTACTTCGTTAATTTTGTTTAAGTAGCTAGCAACCTGTCTTTAATCATTATAACAAGTCAACATTTTAAATCATAAAAAAACCAAGGAATTAAGTTAAATGGGAAAACTTTATCAAAGTTACTTTGTAGGTAATAAGCCATGGTAATGAATGACCTCCGCTGACAGCTGTCTTTTAAATAAATTCTTATTTAATTGACTCTTCTGTGTTCTTGAGTTAGATTAGTCTTCATTTTCATGTTTTTTTCATTAGGTACTAGACAGAGCAATGTCAACGATTAGTTATTGTAATTTTTACTTTTAATGAGATAGCTAAGGAAGGGCCTTTGTTTTACACGTTATTCTCTGCCAGCATTATCAGTCTACTGCTAGTCTAAAAATGTCTTCCACTAAAAGGGGCCTATCCGTAATCATCACACTGGCTGGTTAGTGTGCGCAGAAGATGATACAATAAAGTAAGCGCAGAAGATTGCAGGTATCTGACATATATGCCTCGGTTGGTCACCTTTCACGACACCCGCGGAAAAGTAAAGGAATATTGTAGTCTTCTCTGCCATCTATACAGAACCACAGAATTAATATCAGTACATAATACATACAGAACGGAATCTCCTAAGGCCCCGCGCAATATGCGTCCCCGTTCCTGCACCTCTCCCCCGTTCTCGTTTTGTCGACGCCAGACTCCCAGAGCTGACCACTCAACAGTGACTCAACACTCAACATTCTTCACAAAGGCGAGAACGAGGGAGAGGTACGAGGACGGGGGACGGGGATATACATAAATTAATAAATATATAGGGACAAATAACACTGATTGAGCTAGCCCCAAAGAAAGTTCGAGACTTGTGTTATGGGATACTAACTCAACGATACTATATTTTATAACAAATACATATATAGATAAACATCCAAGACCCAGGACAATTTGAAAAAGGCTATTTTCCAACATGCCCTGACCGGGAATCGAACCCGGGACCTCTGGGTGGCGGACCAGCATGGTGATCACTACGCCACGGAGGTCGTCTATATATATATATATATATATATATATTGCAAGGGACCTTAGGAGATTCCGTTATGTATGTAATACTCATATTTATTCTGTGAGTCTGGGCAAAGGCCTCCTTAATTTTTACTTAGACTTAAAAAATAAAAACCTCCTTAAAACATTGCGTACGGATTAACATAAAACTTTGGCTATTTATGGACTTAAAAAAGAGGAAAATAAGCCGAAAATTCAGTCCAGGGGTGCGTTAAATATAGACTTAGCACGTGGAGGGTGAACGTTATCGTCTCGTTTACGTTGAACGTGCTGAAGGTGGGCGGGATGGAATTCAAATAAGTAAAACAATTAACAATACATCTCTTTGTTTCTTTATATTTAAATTTAATCAAATGAAAAACTTATTTTTAAGTTTTATTTTTAAGTAGTAGGTAATTACAGAAGTACCTACTAGAACAAAAACGTTTACATAATAATATACATTGTATGTTTATTAGAAGTAGATCTACGTTAAACAAGTATGTACGCGACAGAAGCTTAATATACTAATCTAGTCAAAAATCCCTTTCAAAAAAACTTTGTTTCTTTCCACATAATTATACATATAATCTCTAATAAACTATTCAGATACGCATACAAGAGTTTAAACGTATACATATATTACCTATATGTTTATGTTTTATGAGAGCAAGTAAAACTTGTTAAAATACGTTCTTCATTTGAGGTGAACGATAATTAATTTTGTATTTGAAAAACAAACATGAAAGGGTATTTGCTCCAGTTAAATTGGGCTCGTTGCGTACAGATGAGTAATTATTTTAAAGTTGTTTGTCTAGGATGAAACAGTGTGAAAATAACTGCCAAGTGAAACATAGAGCTATAAACCTTTCATTTGCTTTCTGCAACTTTTAATTAGACGAAATTTACAACTTGTTTTACCGTACTATCGTAACTACTTTTTCTTGACGAAATAATAGGAGGGTATTAAAATAAATTTTTGAAGTAATATTTAAAAAAGATATATTTTTGACTGCAATATTTTAATAGTTTTAACAACATTTAATTTAAATAATGAAATAATGGTTTTCTAATTAAATATATATACCATATAATTCATCACAATACACTCTTCAATAAGAGACGATTTTCATCACAGAAATCTTTCTTAGAAATATTATTACGAATTCTTCACATGCATAACCTAAACAGGTATATTATGTGTTAAAAACAAACAGGGAAGTGGATTATAACTTGTTTTACCACAATTTCAGTAACGTTGCATCACCGAATAAAAGAGTAAAGCAATTAGAAATGTAACCATTGTTTGCAAACTGTACTACATATGCTTGGCTAGTTGAAAATAATTAAAACTACAAAAATACTGATTAAAAATGACTAAAATACCAAACATAATAGATAACATAACATATATAGATCGGAGTGGAAAAAAATATTATCGGAGGTCAAAACTCACTTTGGGTTGCTGCACCATCCTAGTAAGTAGTAAGTAAAATACCAAACATACTGATTATGTCTTTTTTACCGGGTAGACAGCCCATGCCCAACATACGAGTGTAAAAGTATTTTTTTTTCTAAAATGTAATATCACAGTAGACGAAACGTAGTTAAGAAATGTAGGTGAATTGTTTTTAGTTTTTTCTTTGCCTGCAAACTACTATTGGAAAACTACTTGTACAGGCTTCTTGTTTGAAAACCCACGCTTATCAACCTTTTGTTTTCCACGAGCCTTGAATTGTGCTTATTATACTCGTGCTAAACAATCGAAGTTATGAATGAGCCTTTTATTCTAGCCGTTTCATGTAGGTTTGTAGGTACAGTCAGCCAAAGAGATACCTGACCAGGCCCTCTACATATGTATATCCTGATTTTTCTCTTAAACTAAAAAAATATTAATATGAGTGTATTTCAGAAAGGAAAGAACTAGTTGAGACATAAACGAAAGTCCGAGACCATTCTTCGAAGCTCATATATAGGTTAAAATTGGAGATAGATAAAAAGTGTCAAAGTTATAGACAATTTTATCAGCTTTCATTAGGTATTACAAACAAAGACGCACCGTTTTCAAAAAGATTTTAATGAAGTCTCTCTCAATATCTATTTTCATGTTAGGTAATATTATTTTTAGTTTAAGAGAAAATTAAGATATAGGTAGAGGGCCTGGTCAGGTATCTCTTTGGCTGACTGTACATATCAGTTTGTACCTACCTAATATTTCACAACACTGTGACATTGTGGTGAATAATACACGCGTGTATAAATACCATTCCACATTACTTATTCGTGTTTCCATGGGATGTGATATTTATAAAAATATAATTCTTTTATCTCACAAACCAAAACCCAAAAAAGTATTGGGCAACATGTAAAGATAGAAAGAAAAAAGAAAAGCTTTATATAAATGTACTTAACCTAAAATAAATAACCTACAAACCAAAGAAAAAAGCACAGTTATTGTTATACATTCAATAATGCCATTATTCTGTAATCCTTATAAACGCTTCGATTTTCCTTTGAAACTTACTAGCTTACTACTGATAGGTATATACTTGAAAATACATAAATCAAATGCCTATTTAATGAGTCGTACCAGTCATGGTACTGACCATGCCGGTACTGGTTTTAACTTGGTAAAAAAACATATCATCCAATGAATAAAAAATTACGATTGAATCTATGCATGTTCAGGAAACAGATTACAAATACTTCCTCCGCAAAAGTACCTCGTTAAGCGATTGAAGGATACTCATAGTGCCGGCTTTAGCACTACCACCGCCCTGGGCGTGATTTATATATGGCGCCCTCTAACTGCAATTTATATCCATACGAAAGTATGGCAAATAATATTTGAAATAACCATTAAAATAATAACCATTTATTTAACAAAATATTAATATTTTACTCTTCTTGCCTTTCTATCGGCGTACTCTTTTTTTAGGTCAAAGTCGATGTTTTCGGCAATCTCATTTTCGATTGACAAAGTTGTCTTAATTGAGATACTGTCGATCGCAGACAGGATTTTATCTAGAAAAACGTGAATTTCGGGAATTTACAAATGAGTTAGCCTCTATTAATAATCAAGGGCAGGGGGCTGCGGCCCCATTTACATCCGGCACCCTGGGCGGTCGCTCAATCGCGCACTACCCTTACACCGCTACTGGATACTTAATAGTTATCGTCAGTCAACATAACCGTACCATATGAACACCAAAGCTAGTGTTAACGGTGCATTCTGTCCCACTTCAGTGGCTCATTTCGCAAGGTTAACTGTTGCGTACTGTTTGTTAGAGATGTTGCAAAACTTTAGGACCGTCAAAATTTTGATTTGTCACAAATTAGTTTTTTTTAAATTGAAGAAAGGCTGTTTTGCATCACATTTAGACTTCAATCTATGAGTTTGTTTTTTAAGGTAATTTTTCCTTTTTCTTTATGCACTTATACCCTGGTGCCGAAGGTCTTAAGCCATCCCATATTTACCTATATTCCCTCATAAAATTATATATAGTTTTCATGGATTTAAAAAATGTAAAGCTTTAAAACAATCCGTTTTACAAAAACTACCTTTCTGAACCTGTTATGTAGTAATAATGCTACTCCTTTAGATACGATCATGGAATAAGACGGAAAACCCTACTTATTTTATGAATATGACAGTTAGACGACAAGGTATGCCCCGAGTCCCGAGTCATAGCCCCTTGTCGTAACGTAGATACGGCTAGGTTAACGGGATAACCACATTATTGTCATCATAGTCGCATGCTGCAATGCCTGAGCGCTCAGCACGCTCCATCAACCAGGTGCCTGCTAATTCCTACCATTTGTTTCACCGTAACGGCCCGCGGTTTCTACCGGTGACCTTCTGATCGAGTCATTGCCTTTGTTTGTACAGTTTCATACCCGTTATGCTTCGAGTATTTGCAAACCATGTTTTGGTGTTCCCAAATGTGGTTACGAGTACTGTTAGGTGCTGTATCATTCATTGGCTTAATCTAAAATAGAATAGTTAACCGTTTTATTTTGCGAACGAAAAATTACATTAGGAGTATATTTGTGAAGATTCTGTTAGTTACAGTCTATTGCAAAAATAACTCTGTGCGGAGGCGTCATTTCCAAAATTATATTAATGACTACATTATGCACGTTACTGATGCTAATACTTGCTAATTGAAGTACTTTTTTTTGTCGATAAACGTAAGTCACTTAGCATTTATTAAAGTAGTCGAGTTACTAGTGTTTGAATTTATTCAGTAGTATAGTATAGTGTTAATTTTATGATTTAAACTTACGCCTATACTTGGTTTCAATGGATTCAGATGTTGTTAAATCATGGGACAATACATTATGTATTCTTAGTAAATTATATCAAGCTGATCAATAAAAGCCTGCATCCAGCGCTTTCCAGCGTCAGATCCATCCTTGATCAGGTCGTCTGACTTGTGGGTGGGTGTCCTACGCTTCGCTTGCCAGTATGCGGTCGCCATTTTTAAGAACAGTACCTGGGTGACCGAGCTTTGCTCGGTTACATCTCAAACATTAACTACATTTTTTTAAACTTGTCTACAAACAATACAAAATAAAAAATTATATATAAACTTGAACATTAAAAAAAAAAAAAGTAGGTCACCGAGTGGGATTCGAACCCGTAACACTCTTTCTAGCGATCCGATTCCTTAACCGCTGAGCTAAACGGATGGCGGCCGGCGCGAAGAAATTAGCAACCATATTCTGTGTGGAAAGAAAAACGCATGAAAACTCGAAAACATGCGTTTTCCCAAACATAAGACTAATCTAGATCGATTATTTACCCCCGAAAACCCCCATATACCAATTTTCAGCGAAATCGTTAGAGCCGTTTTCGAGATCACAGAAATTTATAAATATATATACAAGAATTGCTCGTATAAAGGTATAAGATATTTGCCCCACTAGCCGTCTGTTCGACGCGCTATGTGTCCCGCCCACTGTGACATCAACGAGCTAATCCTCTGGACTCTGTCAGTGACTTATTCTCCTACGAATTTCCTCATTTCTGATTTGATCGAGAAACACCGACTATAGCCCGAATGACGTCAACTGTCATCAATTTATCATCACTAGCTCACTCGACTAATGTCATCATTATTGAAAGTCACCTTTTTCCGTGTGATTTTGATGTGGTGACGATGTCACCACCCACGAGGCGAGCGGCGAGTGACGCTTGATGGAAGAGACACGCAAACCAGATAATCACATTTGCGTGAATAATCGATCGTTTGTATCGTTACCGCATTTAAATTACGTGAAGTCTAACAAAATGAAACTATTTTATGAGAATTCAGTCCATGATATTGATAAATTTCGAGGAACACATATCGAAATATTCCTAAAGTATTTTTTGTCCTCCCATATAAGTTGACCGATCAGCTGATCAGAGTTTGTATGGAAAGCTAAATATAATTGTTCATACGTTTCTTGGGGAAAGTTGTTCACTATCACGGACTGAATTCACTCTTTGAATAGTTTCAGTATATTAAAGTATATTTTGTTAAACCTTATAGATAATAACAATACGAAAATAAAGCAACGTATCGTTTACAAAAAAAAATACCAGAACCAATAGATTAGTTTTGCTAAAACTTTTTGTTTTGTGTTTTATGATTAAATTACACGAAAAAAGCAATTATTTTATCAATTTTACAGAACACCATTGCTTCTAAGCAATTGGTCTTAGAAATCAAGCTTATATAGGTATACTAATATTTAATACATGCATATGTACCTATGCAAAAAGCGAATGTAACGCAATATGAGTTGTAAATATTTGTCGTCTATTTATAAGAATTTTTATTTCATTTAACAATATTCGGGAAGTGATTTCACTTTAACATAATTTACCTACAAAAATTCAAAAGCAAATAAAAATACTTCGATGTTATAACACTACGGAAGTTATCAATAATGAACTCATTTTGTTTAAATATTACTATCGGAAAACACTACTTTTAATTTCCCGTTTAATTAAGGCAGAGGTCTGTAACCTTACATTTATATATCATTAATTCCACGTTTCTGCTCGAATAAATATTCAAGTCTTACGAATGTACAAAATATTTTCAGAGGCAAACATTGTTTACTTATAACCTCAGAACATTTTATGTCATAATAATTGCAAGCTGATATGTATGATGATAACACATACAACAAAAAAAATCGGCGGCTTGGTGAAACCAAATTTCATGTACGTAAATTAAGATATGGTAAGCAATTATTTCATAAATGACGAATATACGCCATCGCAATTGCACGTCAAATTTCGTAATTAGGAAATAATTTCTCGACTTAAGAATTTTACTGTATGAAATTGAGCACAAAATAAGTGAACATTTTCAATAAAACATATCCATTTTGTTCTGGTATCGTAATGAAACAAAAGGGCAAATAAATAACGTTTTATTATACCTAATAGAGAAAGATAGGAATGCGTCACGTACCTATATTTTGAATTTCCGATATGTCGTTCCTATGCTTTACATTTTTGTTGTTATTTATTTAACATACATCGCTTGTAGTTTTGTTAATACTTGAACGTCTGCGTAAGAAACAAGAAAATGTAATGTTTTGGTAGTTACGTGTGTTTTTTTACGTCATAGCATATGTGACGCAGGGTAATATAAATATGTAGATCGCTTATTGTTTATTGTATTAAATATAAGTTTACTTAGTAAGGAAATACCGTAATCATTTTCTCATTAAATTGACGGAATTTCAGAAGTGTTGAAATAAAAATGGTATATATATTAATAGTTTCAGTCATCGCGATAGAGAAGACACAAGATATAAGATAAACAGAGACACAGTGTTCAAATATTTAAAACTAAAGATATTAAAAAAAACTTTTTCAGATATCGAGTGTTTTGTTTGTTACTCACCTGATAAAGCTTAATTATGTGAGGGTGATCCAGCCTCTTCATGATGTCCACCTCCCGGTAGACCTTCTGAAGGTTGCTGGCGTCTAATTGTGATTTATCTATTATCTTAATTGCTACCTGCAACAACCAGACGAACACAAGTAAGTACATGAGGACACACATAATCCTAGGGGTGACGACAGGATCCGAAAAGTATGATTGTAATTAGTCCGTCTTTTAGATCCAAAAATAATGGACCCGTATTTTTCAGTTTACCAAAAAGTAAAAATTAACAAAGATACGGAGCGTCAAATTTCCGGAGCGGCTTACGACGTCACACTTAAGTTAAAATCGTACCTAGCCGTGACCGCTGTACATTTGTCATTTTTGGTTTCACAGAGAAAAAAAATGCGAGTACAATATTTTTTGATAATCTAACCGATGGACCAAAAATATCATTCGATTCGTTATGCCTATTTTTAATTATATAGATATATCATGAAGATCTCGGAAACAACTTCAACGATTTTTGTGAAACTCAGTGTGACGAGGCTTAAAAATCGACCTAGCTAGGTTTCAGTTTAATAGAACCACGCTTTTCAGAGTATACCATCTCGGTTACCCAGCTAGTTATAATAAATTAAGTAACGTTTTACAGAGACAAGTGGCATCCTCTCGAATTCTTTCGAGTCCAATCATAGGTGAAATGTTTTTATTGTGTCTATCAATGGCTCTTTTTTTTCAGTTAATTTAAAATAGAAGTTAAAAACTTACCTAAATTTTTAAACTATTTTGAACGTGCCTATTCAATGTTACAATACAACGGTTCATTTAGTTACATACACACTACATATCAGACGAGTCATCCAAAAAATCCAAAACATATTTTCATTACAAAGGCATTTGAGGAGTCAGACCTTTGAGCAAATAAGATATACGTATAAAGGTCACGGTGTAAGTACCTTATACAAAAGGAATCTATTATAGCACACCGAAAAATATTATTTTACGCAGTTTTCTTTGTTGTGTAAAATACCTACTTATTCACCCATTGCGGCGCACTAGTCCGCATCACAACTTCCGTGATATCAGCTCCTATACTACTACTGAAAAGTTAGGGATCTTTTAGGCTAAAATGCTTCAGTTTTAGCATTTTTGATACCTTAATCTCACTGGCCGCTAGCCGCCCCTTATATTGTGTCTCAGATCGGGGCATTTTATGGCTTAGGACCTCTAGAAATAAGCGGCCAAGTGCGAGTCGGACTCGCCCATGAAGGGTTCCGTAGTAGCAAATAACATAATATAAAAGTCTTATATTATGTTTTTTTTAAATTTTTATATTTGAGTTGATTGAATGAAAGGTAAATTGCCGTTTATGATTTATGACGTATTAAAAAAAAACTACTTACTAGATATCGTTCAAACCAATTTTCACTGGAAGTTTTTATGGTAATGAACATCATGTATTTTTTTTAGTTTTATAATTCCCTTATTTTAGAAGTTACGGGGGGGGGGACACACTTTTTTCCACTTTGGAAGTGTCTCCCGCGCAAAGTATTCGGTTTAGAAAAAAATGATATTAGAAACCTCAATATCATTTTTGAAGACCTATCCATAGATACCCCACACGTATGGGTTTGATGAAAAATAATTTTTTGAGTTTCAGTTCTAAGTATGGGGAACCCCCAAAATTTATTGTTTTTTTCTATTTTTGTGTCAAAACCTTAATGCGGTTCACATAATACATCTACTTACCAAGTTTCAACAGTATAGGTTTCATAGTTTCTGAAAAAAGTGGCTGTGACATACGGACGGACAGACAGACAGACATGACGAATCTATAAGGGTTCCGTTTTTGCCATTTGGCTACTGAACCCTAAAAAGGCAAGTGAAGTCAAGTGACTATGAATCTTGAATGCCCCGCATTATGGATATGGATGCCCTTCCACATCCACAATATCGTCATTTCAATAAAGCCAATACTTCACAACTGAATTTGACTTGATGTATATTATTATATGTTTCAGACCAGATCAGTATGATATCGTCCTATTCAGCCTGCATCGATCAAAAATACCATGGCATACTGAGTATCTTCCTTATACTTATTCGGTACTAACTCCTACCGAGGCGTATCTTTATCTTCAGCAACGCTAAAAAACCTAAATCAACTTTAAAGGTACCTAAAAGGTATGTTGTCTTTTATTAAATAAATAAAGGACTTTAAGTGCCACCAGGTCTGCTCCAGTAGACCACACTTCCTGCGTATAAAAAACCATTGAAATTAAAACACAGAATACGTAAGTATATCATATGATCCCCAGTACATATATCATTACAATTTAGGTGTATTTTTTCAGCACTCATAACGGAACAAAGCCGTTAGATTTCCAGACAGACAAAGAAGCAATGACGTCAAGCCGAGCGTCATTTCTGGGCGATTGAGCCAATTGACGTGATTGCTTCGGTCTGGTTCGGTCACCCGTCGCTACGCTGTCCCGAAAGGTTAAACCAAAAGGACAATATTTCCATGATTATCTATGAATACTGCGTGGGTAAAAGCTTTTATGAACTAGTAGTTCGCCACGAACTTAGACCTCGCGAATATTATTCCAAAGGATGTGCCTCCGCTGCCGGCGCTGATCACCGAATTGGCTGCCGGCGCCGGTATAACACGTTTTGTGTCTGTAGTAAGATATGCATTTTTAAGAAAGTTGTTCAGTAACCTGGACTGAATTCACCCTTAAATAGTTTCAGTAAATTTTGTACGATTTGTATTTTATATCCGTCACGGCTCAGTCAGCTAGACTTCGCGAGTCATACTAAACCCGTTCAAGTATAACGTATAAAAAAGTTGTTCAGACAAAAAAGTTGTTCAAATAAAAAAATTGCGTTTTTATAATGGCAACAAAAAAGTCTAATGACATTTTTGAAAATATTTGAAAATGGCGGGTATATGACACTTTTAAAATTTTAAACCCCCATATTTCCGCCATTTTGAAAAAATTCGAAGAAATGGCTCGACAAAAAAATTCTATTTAGTTGCTGAATCTGCTTATAAAATTTCATGAGAATCGGTTAAGAAATGCGACCTGTAGGCGAGAACAGACAGACAGACAGACAGACAGACAGACAGACAGACAGACAGACGGACAAAAGAATTTTTGGCTAATCTCGAAACTGAGACGCTTCGCTCGCTTCGCTCGCTCGGTCAATTACTGTTGCTTTGATTTTTTCGTATACCTAACTCAAACAGGTAAATATTACCTACTCTACTTCATGCAATACGTATACATGAACTAATCACTCTACCTAGAACAGGCTTTGTATAAGATGCCTAGGTTAAGTGGCGATTTGAATAGTGAGAATAACCAGTGTTAGGTACACGGATATTATTAACATAGTGTTGCGAATTTGTGGCATATGATATAATGCCACTATAGGAGGCCGCATAAGGTACCTAGGTAATATACATAAAAAAAAAAGTAAGAGCAAGTTTGATGCTGCACAAATTAGCAGATTCTCTCGTTTTCGTTTGAATTAGAGAAATCCAATTTAAATTCACACAGGATATCACGTCCCGCAGCTACAGCAACTTCAGCCGGAGCGGCTCGTGAAACTCGCGGAGCATGAACTTGTTAAAATTTACTTATACATCCATTGCCATTCGTAGTTACTCGTAGTGTGTGCATTGTTTTTGTTAATTCCAGCTTTTGCTTGCGTGCGTCGTTCAGGCGCTTGGGGTCATTCTGGAAGAGACCTTTACCGCTCAGGGCTGAATAATATCAGGCCAGGGTTAGGCTTAATCTGTAAACACGGACCAGTACCTATCTAAGCTGCTTTTAAGAGTGACGGAACCTTTTTAGCACCATGAAGAAGCGTTCCGTCGCTCTCTCTGGCTCTAGCGAATTACGGTTCTGAGCGAAAGAAAAGGATAGCAGAAGTAATGTTCCGTGCTGATAGATGTAGCCCAACTCTTAGGCCACAGATTTGTACCTATAGCATTAGGCAGAGTGGGAACTGTCTAGCGAGTCCGGATTTGGGCATTGCGCCCTTGATTTTCAGCATTCTGTTTGTCTCAACTCTCAACTGAGCGACACGACCTCCGTAGTATAGTGGTCACCATGCTAGTCCGCCACTCAGAGGTTTCAGGTTCGATCCCCGGTCAGGGCAAGTTGGAAAATTTTTCAAATTGTCCTGGGTCCTGGATTTTATCTATATATGTTTTTGTTATAAAATATAGTATCGTTGAGTTAATCTCATTACACAAGTTTCGAACTTACTTTGGGGCTAGCTCAATCGGTGTAATTTGTCCCTATATATTTTATAACTCTACGCGCAGCCTGTAACGCAGCTGTTGAACCGCGTATTCCTTTAGCATCCCAATAAAATGTAAGAAGTAGAATTTCCGCAACGGAATATACTCTAATCGTTCTCAGACTTAAACACGCTTGGCAAAATTCTGAGAATGATTACGTTAATGAAGTATAAATGATTGCCAGATCATTAAGAAAGTTGCAACACCAATTAAAAAGACAATAGTGAGAACCGGTTGACGAAAGCGACGATTCGCATGTGAAAAATATCTGCGGTCGTTACTCACGATGTTTTGTATAAGATAGGAACAGGATACAGAGATAGAGTATAGCAGTGTGTGAACCGCGGTCAGCCGGCGACATTGACCCTATTGTGGTGATAGCAGAATTACGCACGTCTTTTACGTCACAGACGCTCGCGCAGACCCTCGATTGTTATTATTTCAACACGGTCATAACGCGAAGTGTTTCTGTGTGCTTCCTGCTCCAAATTTTAACCACGGATCATAAAATAGGTTAATATTTGTATGTTATAGTAAGATAAGTGTGTCTATATATCAATGGTATCGTTTCTCTTGTTATCATTATAAACAAAGCTTATAAACATCAATGAGACCTCTCCAACGCGTCTGGCCAGCGTGGAGCATGTAGGCTAAATCCTCTGGCTACTCTGGCCAAATATAGCTCTAGAGTACAATCATGTTCCTGCAGTGGAGACAAAAGCCCTGATGATTATGATGACAATAAAAATAATTTAAGAGGAGACTGTTCTCTAGCTGTACGTGAAGATGTATTAAAGTCTACAAATAGTAAATATAATACATAGTCGTGCCTGAGGTGAAGGGGAGACAAAGACATTTTCAGATTTTCGACTCCAATATTTTTGTTTGCAGTAATGTGACGAATGAAAGCACGTGCTCAACACGAGCCATAATCGTGAATATTTTACAATAACACATGTTTAACCATGTGTATTGTCTAGCTGTCATAATAAATCACTATAAAGATGATGTTTTCAATACTATTTATTCCTCCTCGCGTTGGAATACTACCTATTGTGATTTCTTTACGTCAGATATTCAGTTTGTAATAATAATCTAAATAAAGCAGGTCTATTTCAATCACGTACTTACTTTAAAATACCTATAATAATTAAATATCATAAAATATTTCTTACAAAAACACTATTAAAAGAACGACGATGTTGTTACACACTTAACTTTGTCTTTTTAAAACTACTTTAACACCGTAGTTAACATATTCTTATTTGATTTAACAAGGCGCATGTAAATAAAATACAAAAACTACTTTAAGTTAAGTATATTACATTAATAGAAAAGAAAATATTCATTTATTTTTTTTGTAATTCTAACTGTAGGTATGCTGGCCGCGTCGCCTCTCTGTATCGCAGAGACATAAGTAAACAAACTCGAAGTGTATAAAAAAATTATAAAGTAAGTGCTTATGCCATTAACGTTCTCAATCACGTTGATCCTCACTCTTGACAAAAGTAGGTCAATGAAAAACCTCGATTACCAATTATGACATAGTAGCAGGAGCACGCTCATTCTCATGTGATGGATATTGTAACAAATGACTGGTATGTGCCTTTGTAACACATTTTTAATGCTAATACAAATGGTGGAAGTGTCTTTGTCATTTACTTTAATTACCTATAATCGGCCAACTTTTCAGCCTAGTTTTATCGGGATTTTGGGATTGGCCCCACAGTGTCTTCAACAAAAATCAGACATCAATACAGGATAAAGTTTAAGAAAATGCTACTAATACAAAGGTAAGTAAGCTTTTTTTATCGGGATTTTGGGATTGGCCCCACAGTGTCTTCAACAAAAATCATACATCAATAGAGGATAAAGTTTTAGAAAATGCTACTAATACAAAGGTAGGTAAGCTTTAACTCGCCATGTTGTAACAACCGGATTTTCTTTGGGTTTTCCTAAATCGATAAAGAAGCACACTTGGAATCCCCAAGAAAGATATCTGATTTGCATGCTAGAACTATTTACGTGTATTGAAAGATTTTAAATACATATTATAAAGTACATAAAGATTAATGAGATTAAGATTACATGGCATTTATTGAAAAAGGCCTATTTCGGATGCTGATGATGATGATGACATAAAAAATAAACTTTATATAGTTTTATATAGTCTAAAAACGGTACACATTGAAATTATATAAGAAAATGTAAACAAACTGGCATACAACGGCCGACGAACGAGGAAATTCAGACAGAAAAAATCACATGAAATAAATTGAAGTGACTCAGGTATCCAGACCTAAGTGGATTTGGTCTGGCTGCTCCGGAAGGGACGGCCTGTTACCCAGACAAACGCTGTATACAAACAACGTCCGTCCATTCGGCGATAACCTTACAGTTGCTATGTTGGGGGTCACTGGGCAGCATTGTCTGACATATCAATCGTACTCATAACAAAACTGTTTATTCCTTTGAATGCTGTAACTACATCTGATAATTTTTCAAAACTAAAAACCGACTTTACCCCTAAACCGATTTTGATGCATCATGATATTGTAAAAGCAAATGCTCTAGTCACAATAAAAAATACATAAATTGCTTTATGTGTGCCTTTACAATTTAAAGAGTTCCTTCGATTTCTTCAGATTCCATCATATGATCCTAATTTGATGACTGCGGAGCAACTTGAAAGTATGCCCTTTCAAATAAAAAAATATTTTCCATATCGGTCCACGCGTCTTCGAGTAATTAGTGAGCAAACATAAAAAAAAGATAGCAAAGAATTGATAACCTTCACTTTTTTGATGTCTGTTAAAAAATAATTATTTAAATAAGTTAATATATAAATAACTGGACTTTTTTCACTTTTGTTTACTTTTTTACAATGTTTTTTTATCTCTGCATCTAAAGACAAAAGTCATCTTTACATTCATGTTTTCTTGAGTTATCAGAATAAAAACTCAGAACGCATTGATTACGCTGAATCATGGGCTAAATAGCGTAATCCTTTACTTAAAACCATTCAAAACTAAAAAATCCCACTTCAACACCAAACTACCCCACCAATTTTGATAAGATTTCTGAGGACCACCTGACAAGACCACCCTTTCCATCAAACAAAAAATCCAGATTGGTTTACGCGTCTTCGAGTAATCGGAGACCATAGATACATAAAAACATATAAACATTAGAATTGATAGCCTCCTATTTTGTAGTCGGTTAAAAATAGAGTCATTTGATACATACGATTTATGATAACCTCGGTTGCTAGGCTGAGAGGTCACTGGGCTTTGTCTGTCATGGATTCGAATGTAGGCCTACTATCAGCGCAGTCATTCCCAGACGGAGTGATATATGATATACTGTTTATGTCCTGGTTATACATTCAAACTATTTGGATGCCCTTTGGCAGACAAGATTGTGTGTAACTTACAAACAAACAATCTGTGGATTTTGTTTAAAGGGCATCAGCAAACCTGCGACTGAGTCTACCACTCGATTCAGATTAACGAAATCTCGATGAACGTTCGGCAGTTATCAATGTGCACGATCTTTTTTTTTATGTATGTTCGTTGATTGTTCAAAGACGCCTGTATCGACATGGAAAATTATTTTTTTGTTTGAAAGGGTATAATTGCGGAGTGGTCCCATAGAAATTTTATCAAAATCGGTTGTGAAGTTTGAAATGAAGTTGGTTTTTAGTTTTGAAAAATTGTCGTGCAGTAGAGCGACACACGTAAAAGGCCATTATATATGTAAAGCGTTACTTTTTTGTCTCGAAATCCTAAAGATTGTCTATTCTAGTAAATAGTAACCTCTTTTCCAATAAAATAGATTGTCAAGCCGTTTAGATGTTGATGTTGCATATGTCTTTGTCTACTTCGTATGAGATTTATATAACTTTGTAATACGGATTCTTTTATCCACTTCGTTCACGTGTTATATCTTTGTTATTGTAAATAAAAAAATACCTAAAAGTTTCATAATACGACGTAATTTAATTATCTGTATTTTTGTGAACCACATTGTCCGGAGTAAATGTTTATTGTCGACGTAGGGTTATCCAGTATTCTACGATACAGATGAGGTCACACGTGATCTACCCTAACAGTGTATTTACATATTTCATTCATATACCTACTTAAGTACGTCTCAGTGTACTATATTGATCAAGCGACTAATATTATATATGTATAAGGTTAGAGCTTAAATAAATAGATATCTGTACAGTGTACTTATTTAAAATCAGTTTTTCAAGTTTACACAAAAATGCCTATTGATGTAGTGACGTTTTCCTTTAGTTGCCTAAATATAACGATTTTTAAACGTTTTACCGCTGCAAAGTAAGAACTCAAATCAGATTAACTAGTTACTACTAACTCTACACAAGTGATAAAACTTATCTGTAGGATCTTTTAAGTATTCTGACAAGTAGCAAATATTTTTGTTAGTCTTCTTTGAGTAAGGTAAGTAAGTAAAGAGATAACAACCAAATCGTTTAGTCTTTACTACCTGTCATGATTGCTTATCGATGTCGATAAAATTATTAAAGCCACATGACGTGCGACGGTGCAAACAAACCTAGATAAACAGTTTGATCCCGTTATCTAATCTAATATCAAATAAAAACTCATGTTAACATTATAAATAGGGTACGTAGGTGAGAAATTGTTCTGCTCAGTTTTAAACTAAAGTCACAGCTTTGGTTTTTAAATCAGAACGACCTATGAGTTAGACAATAATATCAGAACTAGTTTTGTGCAAAAACTGTAGAAAAAAGATTCATTGAAGTTTCTTTTTGCTTAGGAAAGTAATAGAAGTGATTTTCTTGTAATGATGATAATTGCTGACGTTAAGAAAATATCGAAAACAAAGTTTACTACTAGATTTGTTAAATGTTAACCTGAAGAATTGTATTAACTTTAGAGATTGGATTTTCAATTTTATATTAAGAAGAATTAGCAATACAAATACTGACTGGTGGAAACAATATGGTCAATAACTTTAAGCCATATTCGAGATGATCTCATATTGCAGAAACCATGAGCGCAAAGCTAATGACCAGATAAACTAGGAAGGTCTGCGGTAGCATGTTGACAGCGTCGTTCCGATTCCGCTAATATCAAATTAATGGCGTTAATTTCACGGCCGACTGCGGAATCGATCTGATCACATACGTTCCGTTACGCTCAGGCCTCGAGATCAAGCTTGAGCGGATGTTGTATACGATTAGTGAATTAAACTGGTCGCCAAAAGCGCGTGTCGTGGCCTCAATGCTAAATTTGCGGAAGCGGTACTGGTACATATCTATTTATAACTGGTAAATTTAGGTAGTAAAATAATATCATCATGATCAGGTCTTTTTGTCTCCACTGCAAGAACACGACCCTCTCTGTACTACCAGAGCCATACTTGGCCAGAGCAGCCAGAGAACTTGGCCTATGCTTTCCTCGCTGGCCAGTCGGGTTGGAGAGGTCATGATGTTTGTAAGCTTTGTTTAGCTTGTGTTTCTGAAGTTAAATAATATAAAATGTTAAAATTAAAATACAATATACATTCGATATGACGACCTGACTAAGGTCGCTGGAAGGCGCTGGATGCAAGCCGCTCTAGATCGGTCATTTTGGAAATCTTTGGGAGAGGCCTATGACCAGCAGTGGACGTTATGAGGCTGAAATGATGATAATGATGATAATACATTCGATATGTAATATCTAACAGCTGTCTGTATACTCCTAATCTAGAATCATATTTTAATATACTTAGTCACACGTAGGGAGAGTCACCGACATAGCAAAAGTGGTAGCGCATAGGAAGTGGCGTTGGGCGGGCCATATATGCCCAACCAGAGACACACGTTGGGGAAAAGAAGTGTTGGAGTGGAGACCTAGAACTGGCCACAAGGGCGTTGGTAGACCAGTTACTAAATGGACCAAAAATCTGGTGAAAGTTGAAGAAAAGACGTGGATAAGAAAAACTAAAGATCCAACGGAATGGCGTGCATTGGCCTTATAATCAGCAATGGGTGATAATGGGCTGGAGAAGAAGAAGAGAGTCACACGTACAGTACAAGACATTTTTTTCTTTTTTAGCCACATAAATAATTTAAAGGCATCTTGCAACTATTTCCAAAATGACGTATTGAAGGAAAATGCACCGTTTTCTAGCTTAACTTATGTCATCTTATCTGTGTAACTATATAGTACTTATGTAGTGTACATAAACATTAGCAAACCTCAGATTATTTTAGAGTAGGTCCAATAGAAAAACTCTTGTTGACAAGTAAACTAACTTTTAACTTGATATGTAGGTATACCCTTTCTGACTAACGTGGTATGAACTGCGATTCCAAAGGTTTCGCACATCATTTGCATAAACTTATTAATGTATGCAATGACATAACACAATGACTCGACATCATCTCGACATCTTACAATGTTTATGTCTCCGTTAAGCAGTTAGTTGCGTCGGATAACGTTTTTAACTTAGATACAAGCGACTTTACTTTTGAATCTTGTGACGTAGGTACATATAATAGTATAGTGTCTGACAAAGTATAGGTACTATTTTGAAGGAATATTCTTACCATGATTATGTAATACTATTATTAATTCTGTGCCATGATGCAAAACCACTTTCAAAGGAAGTTTAGTGATATCGATAATTAGCCATTCAGTTCAATTCAAATATATCTTTATTATCATAGGATATTTATAATATCTCTTAATAATCGTCATTATTTTGTTGCAAAATTGTTAACGTCAAATGGTTACTTACAGCTAAGTTTACTACCATTTGAATTATAATAAACTTGTAGTTTAACCGATACGCTAATATAATTTAGGAACGCATAGTACAGACATAGCGGATGGGGATATAGTTAGACGAAAAAAAGTGTAAGATTTTTCCGACACTTCTTTCCCTCGTGAACCTTTTAGAGGCTGGAATTTTGAGGCCTTTTTTGGGCTTACATTTTTTACATCGTCCCAACCGAGGGTTCCATGAAACTCAGTTTTTTTTTCAATAGAGTTTTGGGCTAAGAGTAATATAGACTGAATTTAGAAATATTTATTTTATACTCGATTAAGCACTTTTTAAAGCAAGAATTGTTTCATTCCCACATCCATGCTAATTTTCACGAAACCCGACTTCGTGACCGTTTTGTATCAACAGTATTATATTAATCCTATGGCCCGTCGCACCTACTTGCTAAGTACCTAAAGACGTCAACCGCCTTCCGTGCGTCAACGCAACAATTTAATTTATTTAAAAAGGAGATCGCACTATTTATTATTAACTTACATGTAAATATTTTTTTATGTGCGTCGCTTTTCTTAAATCGTTTAACTACAACCATGAACTGGCAACAAGATATTTAAATTAATTATTTTTACGAATATCGTCTTTCTCTAATATATTTCTAATTTGAATTTCTTTTTTTAAATTAAATAAACCCTGATTTCTACAATTTAAAAAATTTCAATCAGTACGTATTTCAATACTTGTTTTCTAAAGAAGACGAAAAAAATTATATACACACATAAAATTTTTCTTAAAAACTAAAATAAAGATTGAAAACTACTCACTACAATACACAACAAACAAATATTTACAAATAACATTTTAAGAAGCGCTCAGTTTCAGTAGGTATTTTGTATAGGTAAAATATAGGTATACACGTATATGAGCGTTGTACATTTGTAAGAATTCATTTGCGTCAATTCTTATCATATAATTATGATAACGTTAACACTTATGTAAAGAATCAAATGCGTTCTCACAGACATGCGTAAGGTAACCTTGCGTGTTATGTCACCTCTAATAATGCTGTGAAATTTTGTATACTGTTTGATGTTTCGATGACAGAGAGAGGTGGAAGTTATAAGTTGCTCCACAGAGAAGAGATTAGTACTTTAATAATAACAGAAGTTTCGATGTTTGTTCACGAAAAACTTTCAAGCCGAAATTTCTAAAAGGATTGAAATGGAATTGTCATATATATTGTGTGAGCTTATTACCTGGTTTAAAATGTAGGAAACAGAAACAGAAAAAACAGACACATAGACAAACAGACTGTCATTTTTTTTAATTCTTACTCTATTATTATGTATCTATCGCCCCCAATATTTTTTTACACACTTTTTTTACTGTTTTATTATATGTAGTATAGATAACCAGAACTATGTAAATAAAAATTGTATTTAAACAACTGATATAGGTATTCGAACAACTGTTATGTCATCCAATTGTCTGAACCGTTAAAATGAAAAATAGAAAGATATTTATTACGCTAATTATTAAAACTAAATTATTACACTTAATTATTTAGGCTTATTTATAAATCTAAATTATTAGCGCAAAATAATTAAAGACTATTAAAAAAATACACTATAAAAATTATGTTGATTTTCTTCGTAAAAATAGTGCTAGTCTACGAAAACTCCGTAGCCTAAAAAGTTTGTAGCAATTGTAGATTTGTAGCGCGCTACGTCTACGCCGTAGACGCGTGTAGAGGGGTCGCCGTCGTAGTTTTCAGATCCCATTGTAAGCGTATGTACATATGCAACCTCATCAAAGTTTATATTTTCAAAGTGTTAATCAAATTTATAATTTTCTTTGTAAAGTAGTGAATTAAAAAACCATAAATATTCTTGGTGCAAGTAATTTTAAGTCATAAATTATTAAGTTAGTGTAGTGTAGGTAGTGAGAGGTAAAGAATACTGAAAATATAATATTCTTGGTACTATTAATTTTATTTTCGGTCACTTTTTTTCAAGTTAAGAATATTTTGTATCAGACATAGGTAGTGTTTTAATCATTGAAAACAAAAGACATTTAAGTATTTACTTAAAAATTATAATCGGTGCAGGACTTAGAAGAAATCTCCACATTTATCACACTCAAAAAGAGAAATAATCATTGATATAAAAAATTCAATCTCTTAGCTGATAAGCGGATCCTCGACCGGATTCAGGGGCACAGGGCCCTCGGGCACTCGGGCGAGTCGGTGACGATCAACAAGTCTAGACGACGATCAATATAGTGGGTGAAGCGAGACGGCGTGAGAGCAACAGAGACAGCTAGCGAGCTACACGTTTTTCGTACAGTTGCAATTTCTCCGTGTTAACTGGCCTTTTTGAAACGCGTCGGTTTTTGTGTAGAAAAAATCGTGTATTTAGACGACTCCACATTTCAAAAATAGGGCTCGTATAATAGCCCTTTTTATTTTTTGTAGTTTTCTAATCTATTTTAAGACAAAGTGCTTTTACATGTCACTGAGCATGAACTACGATTTATTACAACCTCTAAAAGTCAAGCCAATAAAACTATCATGATTTATCAAAACGTATATTTAAAGCCGATCGAAAGAAATGGTACGGAAATAGTGTCAATAGGTGATGTAGCTGGCAACCGTTTCTTATTCCTTTTGCCTACCACACTAAAAGTAGCATTTGGGAAATACGAGTCTATATATGATTTGTATATGCATGAATGTACTAGGTATATTTACACGACATACAATTTTGATACGTGACAAAATCTTCAAGATAACTTTCCCTTCACATTGTACCTACTTGTACATGCTTTTAACAAGCGCATGGGGAGTGCAGTTTAGAGTAGGTGATCCCCTTCTCAGTTCCCGGCAAAGTGTCACGAAGCCACGTAGTACCCTCCATTCTAGCACCCCCCCCCCCCCCTCTTCCTCTTACCCCCCTACTTCAGACTTTCAAGTATAAAAGCAGGATATCATGGCTGTACACAATTTACTCCAAGGCTCTACGTTGCATCTTTTATATTGGGGGTGATTCATCTGTGTTAAGAATGTTTATTAGTTATTTATGGTTTCATATGGTTTTTTATACACACATGATGCAACAATCGTGAAACACCTATTTGGTACAGTTCAGTAATAGAAGGAATCTTCTTTCCTCGCTTTCTCCCTATTTGGGATCGGCTGTGTATGCCAACTCCCTTAATAATTTTCTGTCCTTCGCCATTTCTGTACATGTACTAACCCCCCGGTTCCCCCATATCCGATCTTAATTGATTATGACTGAATTTCATATATCAATCAACATACATAAAGAAATGAAAAATATATAGATTTTTTATTCATATTTAACAAATAGACCTCTTCAGCTTGAGATCACCGCATTTGTTCGAATTGTCTTCCACCAATTAGCTGTTTATTTGCTTAAGATTACATTAATTATCCTTTGTGATTGTACCTTGTAAATTAACTTACTTATAAAAAAATACACACTATAGTATTAGTAAATACAGTGATTTATATGACATTGATAAGTCATATGTGTCTTATTTGAATAAGTACACACGCGAAAAACAAACGAATATATTTGTTCAGTGTTGATTAACGTGCCATAGGACTTCTTATGATTAAGTTCATCATTATCATCATCATCAGCATCAACATCATCATCATTCCAGTCGCATAAGGTCCACTGCTGACCTCACCCAAAGATTTCAAAATGACCAATCAAGAGCGGCCCCCATCCAGCGCTTTCCAGCGACCCTGGTTAGGTCATCTGACCACCTTGTAAGTGGGTGGGTGCCCTACACTTCGCTTGCCAGTACGCGGTTATTAAGTTCATACTTTTGAATTTATCTGAAGTTGATTAATTTATGTATAAATCAATTATTGTCGATCTAAGTGCTAGGTAACATTCACACAAAAACACTTATGATATCTGTTTTATGTTATCTATATTTCTGTAACACTATGTTTCGGCCCAATAAAGACTTTAACCAACTAACTAACGGCTGGTCTGCAAATTTAATATGTATGACACTCGTCGAAACGTCATTTTATTCGGGATTCGTCATCAACAGTTTTACTATATTTTGTTTGACCATAGTTATCACTGATACCGAACAAAGTAAGTACACCTATTTCAGAGGTGTAATAAGATATTGAGTTCTGTTATATTTCTAAACGTAAATCCCAGCAACTATGTCTGTGTATGGTAACTATTTGACACTAATTACCTTTGTGGGCGGCAGGTTAAATAGATACTATGACGCAGTCTATTAAAAACAAAAGCATACGAAAATATATAAAGCATGACGCACAAAACTGACAGACTGCGAGGATACTAACGCCGAATAAAAGACGTCCTAACCTAACCTTACGCAATCGTAGGTCACTATTCTCAGAGGTCGTTGCCTTCATAATTTTAATATATATAAATAGTACCTATTATTTATTTCGCTTTGAACATGTAACCTAGACCCTTTTTTGTGTGCTCGGCTACAGCTCTCACAGCCCTTAATATTTATTAATATTTCAACGAAAATAAAGTTAACATTGTTTGTGCAATTGGAGTTGTTTTTTGATTCTTTTATTTAATACTGACAGACGTTTTTCAACTATTTTTATTTATATCTCAAATATCTACAAGTGCGTATGACAAAAATGTATTTTATGTCTAACATAAACACGTACGCATATAATAATTAGCCAGGCTCTTATATATAGCCTAGTAACCTCATATTACTTTTTCTGACTCAAAAATCCAACGTTTTATATTGGCCGTGGCACGGCATAACTATGTTAAAATTGTACGAAACAAAGACAAAATCTGTGTTTATATTCTATTAATATTTATACCTTACCTTCACATTGAACGTTTAAATGAATTTGTTATTTGTGTTAACTTATTACCAAAAGAAAAAGATTGACGTCATCTATGCCAACAACGTGACAAATTTTTAGTTTTTTTTATTTATCAAACAAAGAGAAATATCGCGCGATCTTTAGATAAAAATGTAACATTTATAAGTTAGAAGCAAACGTTTGTAACGTTTAAGTATAGTACGTAGTTGTTATGGCATTTTGTAATACTGAAACATATATGTTTTAAAATTTGTCACATACGTATAGCTTTTGTTATGAAATAGATACAGAGTCACTGCTCTTATCGTTAAGTGACTGCTAACTCCTATTCTTAATCTATATAAAGAGGTATGTACCATTACTTGCTTCTAGTAAAAGAAATAAATCCATAAAAAGTACACAATTAAGTGTACTAACCACTCTATTTTATCTGCCAAAATCAAAAAGAAAATTAAATGACATTTACAATGAGACCCTCGTTCTAAGACCAACTGTTTCTTTATTTACTTAAGAGACTGTAGCATGGCATTCTTAAAGGGCGTGAAAAAAATCAAGGTTTGGCAACGCGCACGTGTATTCCCTAGTTTTGTGGGTGTGCTCCGTGCATAGGCTTCTATAAACACCTAGCATTAGATAGACCTAACAGTTAATATGGTGAAATGAAAAGAAAGCCAAAAAAGGCAATGAGAGTGACCGCCAGACTGCAAAGCGCAGATAACGATACTCTGACGCAGAGCTCCAAAATAGATAACGCATTTGCGTCAAGATGGCGTCAAACGTACATTTTTCAAGCTTGCCCAGAGTAAACGGAGCGCGTGCCATACGAAATGGCTTCCTGGCAAATTTGCTACACTTATATACGGTCTCATAAAATATGCAGAATTATTGTAAGAAAGAGATGCTACCGACAAACTTTTCCTGAGAAGCATATTTTTTATAAATATATTTTAAAATAATCATGTAAAACTTGGGTCAACTGAAACATCAACTTGTATGTAGACCTAAAGATTTTTGATTTCGTAAGGTTACACAGTATACAAGACCTAGATTTTTGACTGTGTAAATAATTGTTACTGTGATGTATTATTATGTTTTTCTTACTTTGGAAATATGGTATCGCGATGCATACCTAAAAGTCTTCGTTTGAAATACAACCTTTACCTTTAGGGTATGTCTATCTTGTCCTTACAGATCTATGGCCCATCGGACCATTTCTAGTTGGTATTCAATTTCAAAATATTTTGTTAACCTTTGTGCAAGTATCTATGCCAATCACGCATCTGCGGCCGGCTTTCTTTTTTTAGCGCAAATACTTTCGGAACACCTAACGACACATCTAAATGTCTACATTAGAGATTGGAATGTCGCGATACGCGATGATCAATGAAGCCAGATTTACGACTTCATGACAGGGAAACATTACATTCCTGAAATACCTACGTCTCTTACGTCATTCATTCGGTGTTCCTGTCTAAAAATAAAACAGTAGTTTACTGCTACTTAGCAGTGTTATTACACATTAAATAAACTGGTAAATTGTCACTGCCGCTATCTTAAAACACTTGCTATAATAAAATTAAAATTTCCTTAAAAAATTTAAAATCAAACTATCTTTACCGTTTGCTGCACTTTTTGTTGAAGAAAGATTTAGGGAAAATGACTGGCCATCACCTTGGTGTTAACGGTTCACCGGGAAAAATGTGAGGCAATAAAAACAAGACGCGTGCATCCCGAGGCAAGGTCGGCGAGGTATTTCTGTACGCGGCAGCGACTCGACCTCAAGCATCCATGCCGAATTGTTGAACGATCGCTGTGGACGTCTCGCAGGCGCCATTCATATCGAAAGCCGGCCATTGGCTCAATTACGTGTTGTAGAAAAGAAAAAAGTACCTATTTGCTGCTAGACGTATGAAAATATGAGTATGTGAGAGGACGTACAAAAGCTATTTGCTGCTGGATATGACGTATAAAAAATGAGTATGTGAGAGGAAGTACAAAGACTATTTACTGCTGGATAAGACGTATAAAAATGAGTATGGGAGAGGAATTACAAAAACTATTTGCTGCTGGATATGACGTATAAAAATGAGTATGGGAGAGGAATTACAAAAGCTATTTGCTGCTGGATAAGACGTATAAAAAATTTATGTGTGAGAGGACGTACAAAAGCTATTTGCTGCTGGATATGACGTATAAAAAATGAGTATGTGAGAGGAAGTACAAAGGCTATTTACTGCTGGATAAGACGTATAAAAATGAGTATGGGAGAGGAATTACAAAAACTATTTGCTGCTGGATATGACGTATAAAAATGAGTATGGGAGAGGAATTACAAAAGCTATTTGCTGCTGGATAAGACGTATAAAAAATTTATGTGTGAGAGGAAGTACAAAAGCTATTTGCTGCTGGATATGACGTATAAAAAATGAGTATGTGAGAGGAAGTACAAAGGCTACTCGTATTTGCTGCTGAATATGACGTATAAAAATAAGTATGAAACAGGAATTACAAAAGCTATTTGCTGCTGGCCTTTTCCATCTTAACGCCCACCACCACGCTAAGCGTGGCCTTTGGGCCTAACGGCCCTGGGCTCTGTCTACCCCGGTCAGGGATATAGACGTGAAAATGTATCTGTATCTGTATTTGCTGCTGGATAAGACATATAAAAAAATGAGTATGTGAGAGGAAGTACAAAAGTTATTTGTTGCTGGATAAGGCGTATAAAAATGAGTATGTTTAAAAAAAGTACAAAGCCTATTTGCTGCTAGATAAGACGGAAAAGCTTAAAAGGAATAGACTTGGACGATATGCACATGGGATAAGGAGGGAGACTATATACCTCTATTTATGATAAAATTACTTAATCTAAATGTAAGGCCAAGGAAATAATGGATAAAGCGCTTAAAGAAGGGTATGAAAATAGAGGAAAAAATGTACCTAACCAATGACAAAATATGGATATCTACATGGAAAAGACTTACACGCTATCCCAACTTCCGGCCATAGACTGGTCTTTCTTTCTTATCGTGTGTGTTAGTGACTAACACTAGTGTCAGAGTTTTTAAACCGCCTTAAAGGCCTCTGACATGGTTTAGGTAACGACCAATGTCAAGGACAGTGACCGGGCTTAACGTGCCCTCCGAAGCACGGATCATCTTACTTATCAGACAATCAGGTGATCAGCCTGCAATGTCCTAACCAAACTAGGACAACAACACAAAGTCGTTGCCCCCGCCGGGAATCGAACCCGCGACCTCCGGGTATGAGCCGAACGCTCTAACCGCTACACCACGGAGGCAGTTAGATAGACTGGTATTAGGTGAGGAAAAAGAACAATACGCACAAAACGCAATGATAACTTTGGATATTCTAATTGCAAAGCAACCAACACCAGAGTATGACCGTCAGGCTTACCTATACGGTACAAAAATACAATACTATCGCTTTATTCAATTGGGCCTTTAAAGTTGTTTGGAAACAACTTAGTTTGAATTTTGTTTTTAAGGCCCACGCCTGCCATTTATAAAGTTCCTATTAATACGAATACTTTTTTCATTCTTACTTACTTTTGTAAATAAAGAACATAATAAATGATGAACCACAGTGAACTTAATAGCCAGTGTACTTGATATCGGTTACCCAATACGAAATGCAGACAAACAGGATTACCAAGAAATTGCAATAAATTATACCCAGAACTTAAGTAATACAGACTATACTTATTTGCGGTACGCTTTTTAACTGCTTGCAATGTGACGAAACCATTGTTAATGTGATGTGAACTAATTGTACGGTAATTAGTGTTCATAGCTGCTATTCATTAATAAAGTTGTGGAACTGTAAATACAATCGTTATCGTAAATGTATTTAGTACCCACTATGTTGTGTGTGTCGTGTGACGGTGACTACATCATACCTATATGACGTATGTTTTATTTACCTACTTTTGAACCATTTTGTTCATCATCATCATTATTTCAGCTGCCGTCCACTGCTGTACAAAGTCCTCTCCCAAAGATTTCCAAAATTAGCGATCAAGAGCGGCCTGCATCCAGCGCTTTCCAGCGACCCTGGTCAGGTAATCTTACCACCTTGTAGGTGGGTGTCCGACGTTTCGCTTGCCAGTACGCGGTCGCTATTCGAGAACCTTTTTGCCCCATCGGCCATCGGTTCGTAGCGCAATCAACATAAAATATGGAACACGCGGCCAACACCACAGCGAAGGCCGAGGGCGACCATTCTGTTATTTTAGCGCATTCATTCAACGAAGCGACGTATTTTATCAGACCATCCTCATTCATCTCTCATAGGAATTCCATTAGCTCCTTTATCATCTAAAACTTTCTTTAGCGCTTTGTCTCGTGTGGGGTCGACCGACACTTACATTTTTGTTTTATCACTAACTTGAACACTCGTTTTCTCTTTCTTCTCTTTAACACAGTCCATTTAATCTCTATTTCTGACTTTACGGTTTAGCTCTGTCAAAAAAGTACGAAATTACTTGTAACAATAATCCCCTTTGCGTACTTTTACCCTAAAGTTTTCTTCTTGCTCCAGAATGCGAAGAACCCGCTACGTAAAACTAAATAAATAAATATAGGTCTACGGACAAATTACATAGATTGAGCTAAATAAGTTCGAGACTTGTGTTATGGAATACTAACTCAACGATACTATATTGTTAACAAATATAAACATCCAATCAATCTATACATCCATCAACTACTTACTTGTTATAAAAAATCCTGGAAATCGTTTGTAAGCGTTATAAATGAAATACTTACCTGAATAAAAAGAGAAACGCTAAAAAAAGAAGTCGATTATTCCTCATTAAGTGCAATGTGCATTCGATCAGAACTGAGATGTATTCGTACGAACGAAATCGATACAGTCAGGTGTTAGAAAGTCCATACAAACGCAGGCAGTGAGTCACGTCGCCTCAGTATTCGGCCAATGACCTACTTTGGTGCCGTGGACTCGAGGTGTAGTAATTATGTACTGACGTTTATTGTACTCTTTATTACCCTACCTCTACCTTATACCTATTGTCAATTCATAGCCTTTGTTTGCTTCTTGTTTGTATTTAGCTGTTAGAAAGCAGAATACAAACTTTTCGATCCATTGATAGTTTGTCCTATTTTCCATTTCTATGCATATTTTTGCAGTATGACTACCTCTGTGCGGCTCCTTATCTTCACATCAATAGATATAGGCGGCCGGTCCCGGGTCGGCTGATAGTTACTTTAATACTATTAGTCTTAAGTTAAGTATTAATTTACCTAGAAGTTGTTTACACAACTATAAATATAAAAGTGCTGCCTTCTTAAATATAAGTTATCAGATTCAATCACACACTATTATCAAAGTAATCAACCAGGTACTCGTACATCTACTTAATGCTTATTGTAATTTGCAACACGTCCGCGAATTAAATCATCATAACTCTACAATCAATGTCAAATTCATCTTACCAATTTCAACAATTCAATGGCCTATAATGACGCCTTATAAAGTTTTCTTGTTAAATAAAACAATACATGTGCAAACAAATAGTGCAATTACGAAATTGATTGCATTGTTTCCATACCATTCAGGTTATACATGTTACAGAGTAACACCTGTGCTTCTACATTCGTGTTGGGTTTTTAGGCTGCGTAATTTGAAAAAAAAATGTATAAATTTCTTGTTGCAAGTTAGAAGGATTTATTTCTTTCCTTATTATGTCTATTTTATATTTTTATTAATTAGAAAGTGAAAAGACCCGTATTCTCATAGGGGATACATAATCATATTTTTTTTATTCAATGTAGAATAAATTTATCTCTTATTAAAGGTCATTTTTTTAAATATAATTTTAGTGCAAAAGCTTAAAACTCTAGCGTTTCGGAACGACCACTGCTGGGAAGATTACGTCGAAGGAAACCCAGTTCAGTATTGGTCCCTACCCAGCCTGATGGGCTATGTTTCTTTTCTGAACCTGTCATCCATCGCCCTTGTTAATGATTCTCTATTACATAACAAGCTTGATCTCAAACAGGCCCGGATCTATGAAAACTAGATCAGAATGCAACTTTAAGGGAACTTTAATTAAGTTCCCTTGCATTTTGAAACTTTCTAAGCACTAACATGGATACTTCGTCTGAGATGTATCGACTTTATTATACTGCACAACGAACACCTAAATCTCTTCGTATAAAATTACTCTTTTGAGCTCTCTATTTTGCTTAAATCTATTCCAGCAAATTCTTTCCATAGGCGAAATAATACCGTGAAATATGTAAGTATTGAATATTTTCCCAGCAAAACGCATTCATTTAAACATGCACCTATGCATCAAATACAGGTTCTGTTAATAGTTTCGGCTGTTAAGAATCTCGTTTTGTCATCGTTATCTCGTCCCCGTTGTTTGGAATGCTGGTGCACGTGACAAAGGGCATGGATCCCACCGAATACTCCTAAATTAATATTTAGTTGACCCGAAATGTCTACGTTATAAATGAACTCGAGTGATGTCGGTCGGACCCGGGTAATTTGTAACTTATAATCAAGACAAATAAAACCCAAGGTGTTTTCCCACTACTGTTTCCTCTTGCAACGTCATCCTAGTCGATTTTAACATGAAATGGATACTACGCTTTCGGTTACTAATGATCGAAGCTTTAATAAGTTAAATCCAAAAACTTTTCGACGATGTGGCTTCTACCTTTAGCGTCAATAATGCTATTAGTAGTAATTAACAAATCTACATGCTTAGTTATATTTATGAATTTCTTAAGCACATATTGTAATGTAACCTACGTAGATACTTAAAGTTTATAGTGGTACTAATACTCGTACATCAGTTTGAATAGCAACATCATATAGTTACCCACGTAGCCATTTCATTATCCTTTACAGATGTGTTGTGTTGTGACTACTATTGTAAGTGCCATATTATTTCTCTTGACTTATGCGATTTTAGCTCTTCCTTACCAGATTGTCTAACAGACTGGAAAAACTCCTAGCTTATATATATTACAGTATAGGAAGATTTCTGTTACTAATATGTTATTATCGGTAGGTTTCGTATTGTGTTTTGTTTTACGTATGCGTTTGTGCGTAACCCAAGTGACAATGACAACCTGGTAGAAGTCGAAAGGCTCGTGATTACCTCGACATGTAGAAGTACTACTATTGCTTAAGTCCACTAACTAGGCCGTCTAGCTCTCTATTGCAGACAAATTGTGTGAATTAAGTCTAGTGATGTCATGAATTCATTATTCATTTTCATTTTATCTTCACAATTGAAAATGTTGTATTCTTCTGATATGACAACACACGCAAAATTACAATAGATTTATGTAAACGGTATCTCAATTCAGTAGTACATAATTAATTCTCCTCGTTATTCATGTGGTCATTGATCGTCAACTCGTAAGCATTTCATTTTAGATACTTTCCATTTGTATCCATATGTTTATGTATCAAATTTCTGTATTAACTTCTTAGTTCATTCAATTAAATTTTAGAAATTTATTGTACGCCTCATACATAAGCAATGCGTTGAAGTAGTTCTCTACTCTTATAATATCAGGATCAAGCATTTTCAGATTACTTTGGGAATCGTAGCAAAGTGGCGGTGCATAGTCTCTGCCTGATATCTTCATCATCATCATTTATATTATAAGAGTTATGCTTTTATCTCCGCCTACTCCTTGTGGGAATAAAGCGTGAAAGTATGTATGTATTTTTAGAAATATGTTCGATATATGATATGATATGATGATAGAAATATGTCTTATTCAATAAATTTACTTATTTAGTTGGTTCCATCTACTGGTTAATTTAATACCAATGTTAAACCAGCTTTGTTTACATAAGGATCTCTCTCCATGTGTTCAAGTGAATCTTCATATCAGATTTGGTTTTAAGAAGAACATAGTAGGTATTTGTTCCAAGCATTTTTACTATTTGTATGCTGTTTTAAGTTCATATATTATTAACATCATTCAGTATCGATTCATCTGCGTCCGCTTGGTCTCGTGTTCAAAATAAACATCATCGGTTCACATCAGTACCTACTTGGTACCTAGGTATTATAAATTGCCTTATTCGTCAGGTTTTAGCTCCACTTTATTTTTCTTTATTTAGTTATTTGCCTTTAATTACTTAATATTACTTTACTTCATTCAATTTTCATTAGTTTTATGAGTTATATCTACTTATAGGGAACACTTACCTCAGTCTTCGTTATTCGATGTCGTGCTAGTTTAACGACGGCAAAATTTCCTTTACCGATGGTCCTCTCGATGTCGTAAAATCCCACCCTAATGGGGGTTTTAGCAGGCCGTTCTCGATCCGCCATTGCCGGCTCTTTGATCACCAGATTCGACATAGAATCTTTACACTTAACCACACCAGTATTCTGGCTGAATCAGATTATCATAGTAAGCAAACTTAACACTTTTTTATAGCCGTCAGTTATTTACACCAAAGGAAACACAAAATAGTATAGTTTTGAAAACGTCATTGTCCGCAAACATACGTAGGTTTTAAGTAATAATATTTACGTCCTTTATTGTTTATTCATTGGTAAAGATCATATCAAAGATATTGCATTACTTAGATGTTTCATAAAACACACTTGTAATAGTAAACGTTTTATACAGTCCAGGCTCGCATGGGTGGTTTATCACTAAGCACATTAGGCATTTGTGTACAAAAAAATATTTACAGATAGAAAATCGCGCAGAGGCGGCGTGCGCGTATTTCACGATTGGGCTCCGTCGCCGCCGCCGCCTCGCCGGCTGTCAACCGGGTACTGAACTCGAGTCGATCGAGTCGAGGCGAGTACTCGTGGAGCACACTACCTGCGGCTTCGACACGCGCGCGCTTTCAGCAGCCGGCCATGTTTCTTCTTGTGACGTCAACAGCCGCTATATCTATAGCTCTCGGTGTACACACCACGTATCCAGCTTATACCTACTTAGGCACTCTTGATATCCATGTCAGACGTTCACCTATTACCCAGTTCTGTCCTCGAGTCAATGGCCGTGATTCCATCCATGATCATGGTCTGTGATTGTGTGCCTCTATGGGTAGGTACTTAAATTCAGAAGCAACCATATCATATCATTATCTTTTCAGCAGCATTTCATGTACTTACACTACTGGACAGTTGGAAAGAGGAAAACCCTTGGAAGAGGCCTATGTCCAACCATATAATTATTCTAGCTATAACGTCTCCATCGCTTACGGGGTAGACAGAGTAATGAGTCGCGATATGTTAAAAGTGACAGTTGCTAGCATTCCCTTTGAGCAACTTCTGCGATCTGCACGGGAGGTGAAACAGCAGGAACATTGTAGTTATGTTATTCTTGTTGTACATTATCATCATCAAAGCCACAGGAAGTTTACAGCTGGACATATGTACCTACCTCCCCCAAGGATTTCCAAAACAGATTGAGTGTGTTTTGGATGTCCTTTGAAAATTTTTCTTTGTGTTCAGATTATTGACATAAACTATAAAAATATATGTAGTAAAATTATTTTGTACCTACCATAAAACGGCAGTAAGACTCTGGAACGCGCTTCCTGAGACCATTCGAACCGCTCCTAGTCGCGCTAGCTTTAAGACACGGGTGTTTAAACACTTCTTGGCCGAGCTATAACAGTAGATTTAAAATAGCTGCACTTATTTAATTATTTATTTATATATGTGTATGTGTATAGGTAATATATTTATGTATGTATTTAAATATGTATGTATGTATATGAAAAATATATATAATTATATGTATCGTTTACTTCTTTATTTTTATGTACTATTTTTATCTTGCAAAGCTTACCCACATTTTGACTATCTGCATAACCCAAAGGTTGACTGGTAGACAACGCTTTATTGTTCTGTACAATTTGTACTTATTTGATGAACAATAAAGATTAAATAAATAAATAAAAAATAAACCTATAAATATAATATGGTTCAAAAGACCATTATAAATATTATTATGTGTCGTCGAGACATAAAACTAGAAGCCTAGTGCATTTTCGAGTTAGTAAAATTCACTAGTACTATGTAACTACTTTAACCTTTTAACTTTAAAGTGCCTACGATTTGTACAGAGATACGCTCGGCTGAAAACTTGCTACTTTACAAATGCCAGGCGCACGGCACACCGGTCTGGATTCCTGTCAATCCTGTCATAGGCCACAACCTTAGAATATAGAACAAACCAGAAGCCGCGAACGCGCCCTAAGCTGAAGCTACACAAACTACTCTCAAAGAGAGTAGTTTGACAATTGGTGGATTAGTCTATCTGTGGCCATCGACTGACGTACGCGGGAAAAATTCTCTCAGTTTTAATTTAATTATGCAGTGTTGTGCGGTTCCCACCTGCAAAAATGCAGTTGAAAAATTATAAAAACTAGATAGGATCACATTTCATGTGTAAGTAGCGCAAATACATTTCATTTTATTCGAATAATAATGTATTTTTACTCGTTCAAAATGTAAACAATTTGGGCGAGTCCATTTTGTCAATGTTGCCAGTTGTGCTAAAAAGTTTTTCCTGCTTTCACTTGGTTATTTTCTAGAAGGTTAATAAAAAATAAATAAATGCATGACAAATAATTTAACGTTTGACTTTAATAGATAAATTCATATTAATTTATTTAGTGTCAAAGTATGATATTGTTTGAATTAAGACAGTTTAGTATAAATAGAGTGACTTATGTATATAAGTAAATAAAATTATTAACTATTGTTTGACAGATACTAAATTGTATGAATAGCCCCCCTAAGTTTTAACCCCCGACAAAAAAGAGGGGTGTTATAAGTTTGACGCTAGTGTCTGTCTGTATGTCTATCTGTGTCATCATAGCGCTCGAACGGAAGGACTGATTTCGATTCGGTTTTTTATTTAAAATCAAGTTACCTTGCGGGGTTTTTTAGCTATGTTTTATGAAAATCGGTTAAGCCTTTTAAAAGTTATTGGAGGTTACCAGGTGCTATTTATCAAACGCGGAGTCACTAAACGAACGGTTTTTTGTACGGAAAAATCGTTTAGATGACTCCGCGTTTCAGAAATGGCACTTACCGTTTGAAAAACGACTTTCCCTAAAATAAAACAGATCTATATTTTGTAACGTTATCAATTCAAGTCGTATCTGTAGTTCCGCTACTCATCGCTAGACGGCGTTTTTGACCGTCGAGTTTTTTTTAATTTGCCTAAACTTGTTATAAGAATGTTTTATGTTAAAACTATTCTAATTTTTAAAAGTAGAATTTCAGGTTTCCAGCTGATGAAATCATAAGAGTAAAGAGGACACAAATGATAAGACAAGCTCGGTTAGATGAAATATGAAAACCTACCAGGCAGTGTTATTTGTTGGAAACATTTTGAAGACGATTATTTTTATGAAACAAAGCGCGGTTTTATAAATTACACATGGAATTATCTATCCTTATCCGTATATTATTCCACAGGAACAAATATCGGAATCAAAGTAGACAATGTCCTTCCTTATCAAGAAAACTATCCCTATACCTAACTTCATGTAAAAACAAAAATTTTTGCAGTTGTTGTTATAATCTCATAAAAATATTTACATATACAACTTCATCATTTGTCAAAACGTAAAAATGAATTGATTAGGTCAGAATCAAAACGTCAATATTATAAAAAAAAGTAAAACAAAAAGGTACGTAAATAAAAGAATATTTTGTAAAAAATTACGTGTTTTATTCCACTTAAGGGTTTTTTTATGCAATATATTTATGAATATTTATTTAATAGGATAACTGTTATAGATGGATACTCGTATTATGTTGACACAAAACATTAAGTTTGGTTTGCATTATTTTGAAACATAATTTTTGATTTACCCTAAAAGATGCGAACTCTCTCTAAGCTAGCAACACTTTGCGGGTGTGAAGTATGAGGAATGCGGGGGGTAACGCATTCTTTTTGGGCACAGTGAGCTGCATACAATAACGGCTGTAGGCTACTTCTGGTTTGTTCTATATTCTAAGGCCACAACAAAGGACAAAGCAGGAACATCTAGGTAATTTAGTGCAACAATTTTTTTCTATTTTTTCCCCAAATAATAGCATTCTCATGGTGGGTTGCTGACATCAAACTGGCCCAAAATTCTTCTATCAAAATTTTAGTTTATTTTGTCACTTCAGACGATCGGCTTTACTATTGGGAGTGAGTTGGGACGATTGGTCCCCATTTGTCAATATACCATCGATATTATGGAGGATACGAGGAAACAGATGTACATACATAGTAAATACCTAGCTGCGACAAAACCTACGCTTGGCTTCGCTGCCGTAGTCGGGTAAAATAACTAAGTTCATCTAAACTGATTGGATTGTAAGTATAAGTTACTTCTTCAGTTTTCGAAAAAGAATAAAAGGCACTTTGACAGTGACTTGACAGTGACACTTTTATTGGTTTGTGTCAGTGTCAGTTTATGTTCTATGTTTGTTTTGATTCAGTTTTTTGATACCTACATTATTCATAGTTTCATTAAACCTGTTTTAAAGATAAATATGTGTGAATTTAATGTTAAAGAATAGATAATTATTTAGCGTATAAATCATATCAAATTTTAAGGTAGGTATGTATATAATCTCTATAGTCGGTTGTGTTCATGCTACATGAACAGTTCAAAACCAATAATACCGTGTGTAGGTACCTAATTCAACGTTCACATCATTACAGGATATGGGTGGTTACAGAGGAGCAGCTTGAGTCCTTGCTGGACTTTCTTGAGATATCCCGAGCTTGCACAAGACCATCTAAGCCAAACTTTAAAGGAACTCAATGCTTCGATACGATGGGATTGAGTGCGCCAAAATATTTCAAAACGTTGAAAAAACTGGCACTAACACGAAACCTGCACAGAGACGGTGTAATCGGTAATGTATGTTAATTTTCATTTAGGCACCTAAATGAAAATTAACATACATTACCGATTACATCCTTAATTATTTCTGATTGTATCCTTAGCTGTGGTGTGCTGCTTTGAAATAATAATTAAATATCGTTTACTTCCCTTTTAATTTCTAAAGTTAATTTGCATGTGAACGGTCAACCAAGTCCTCTGGCTGCTCTGGCCAAGTATGGCTCTGGTAGAACACAGAGGGTCGTGCTCCTGCGGTGGAGACAAAAAGACCTGATGATGTTGTTCATAATATTGATACTGAAGAGGGGACTTACCACACAAGCCTCGTAGTGTAGTACTCTAGCAAATTGATGAAAGATTGATTGTAGATATTTTGAAATATTTTTGTCTTGCCCACATGCCCTATTTTAATTCTTGTTTTTCATAAATGAATATAATTTGTCATCGCTACTTTTTCTCCCACAGGTGTTTTAAGAGTCAACTAAGGGATGTAAAAGCAACTGAGCATAGACAGCATTATCAGCTCAATTACTTTATACCACCTACTGTGATCAGCATCCTAGGTTGTTTGCTCTAAAAGGTTATTTCGGGCAAAGCCCTCATCTGGTACAAGTGGAGATCCCTTTGAGTTGAGCAAAAAGTTTTGTTTAATGTGTAATATAATACAGTATATCCATTATTTTTATTTTATTATAACATTAAGTAACATAATTTGGAAACAGAAACAATTTTTTTTTAATATGTATATGTTATATAAGTTATAGTTATTATAAGCTTTCAAGGAAAAGTGTCAAGTACCAGAAAAAGGATAAACAAATAGCGCCCTTGACGTCACTGCTACACTTTTATCTGCCCCACAAGTACATACAATTCCATGATCTGCCCAAAACAACTTCCTGCAATATGTCAACCTAGCTTTTGTCTCTGACACAAGTAACATTGTTTATTCAATTTACTCTGCGTTACATAAATAAACTGCAGATAAACTGTAGTAGGTACTTGGTTTATACCTCTTCATTACAAAATTAGTTATTTTAAAATGTTTAAATTTAAGTGTTTGGGGTCAAATACAAGTATTTTAATAACAAATTAATGTTTTATTTATTTTATCCAATATCATGTTATTTTCTTAATTCAGAAAACTAAACAGAAATGCTTCAGAAAAGTAGCAAAAACGTTTAAATAGTAAATTACATTTTAGCAGGCGCAGACTTATTATGTGCGAAGCGCGCGAACGAGTCCACTCGGTTAACCCCTGCAGTTAAGTAGGTATGTGTGACTGATGATAACTCGAGTGTGTTTGACAGAATTTTCGTAAAATTTGGTTGACAAATAGATAAGATCAATGGATATCAAAATATTATAAAATAAAAATTAAAAACATGGGTCATTTGGATCAGTTCATTTTAGCGAGACTGCTATACTGTAAGTTATCACTGCCCAACTATTACGGGCAATGTTCCGTTTGTGTGTTTAAATGCCGCAAAGAAGTAAGGACTAGATGATTGGATTTAATCTAAATTTATATCTTTTTCGGCCCGATGGAAAAAGACTGCAAAAAATTTGCTAATACAATTTGGATGCACGTAACGAAGGGGTTTCACGATGGTTCTCCGACCACTAAACCGACCGTTCAAAACGAATATACCTATGTGTTAGCTACCTTCAGTTCAGGGAGGAAAGTTCTTAATTATTTACTTAGTACAGGGTGGCCAACTTGGAGGTATACAACTTTTTTTTGCCGCCATTTTGTTTTGGCGGTAAATATGACAGTTGTTGCATGAATATTGTTTTGTGTAGATACGGCAAATTTATTATGGAGCGTTTTACGACAGAACAACGTGTTTTAATTATTAAAACATTTAACGAAACAATTAAAAGAATGTTTCCCGGTCGATTAATTTCGTGAAACGGTGACATTGATTGGTCCCCAAAATCGCCTGATTTAACAGCTCCTGAATTTTTTCTGTGGGGCTATCTAAAGGGACGTCTATGCTAACAGGCCAATGAGCCTTCAGCAATTAAATCAAAATATTCGAGACACAGTCACTGAGATAACGTAGGAAATGTGTGAAAATGTGATGAAAAACGCGATGAAAAGGGTTCACATCTGTGATGCTGCTAGAGGTGGACATGTCTGACATTATTTTCGATGTTTAACTGCCGGCCCTAAATATTATATTTAACACGGAATACTTGATATATTTTATATTTCATAGAATAAAAAAACAAAACTAAAGTGTATACCTCTTATTTGGCCACCCTGTATTATTATCGTACATACCTAGTCAAATAAATTAACAACAGATCAATCTAGATTTATTTTTATTCAAAACATTTTAAAATTCATACACCATGTAGGTACCTACTTTTAGGTTCTTTAGGAGATTATCAAATAGGTAACAAAGCCGTACTAATTATGGATGAGCAGAGAGTAGATACCTAAGTGCTTAAATTGCTGAGATTTATACATGGCATATTTTAATATGCAAATTTTAATAAGTAGGTACGCAATTCCTTTAGGTACTTTCCAATGTTTTCGAAAGCCCAAAAAGAGCAGGTAAACAACCGGTCATGTTCCTAATTTGGAAGACGTAAGATGTTAAGAGCTTCAGGCGTAAATTGCTTGTGTCAGGGAGATTGTAATTAATTTTAGGGTTCACATGTTTTATGGTTATCTCCGGCTTATCGCTAAGGTTGGAGCGGTTCAGAGAATTGGGAAAATAGGTACATGCCAATTCACTGTATGTGTACTTAGGTACCTAACTAGTATAACATAGGTACCTATTAAATATGTTCCTTTATCAAATAATATCCTACCTATTTACTTAAATATACTTTATTAAAAATACTTTGTACTAGCCGTAGATGTTTCAAAGAAAAGGCAATATTTCATCGGATTTTTGCATTTGTATTCCGGTTACTATGCAAAGATATACCTTTATTTTCCAGTACGAAACTAGGTAGGTAACCTATTCTAAATGGAAAGTTGAAGGTGTGTTGAAGAGGGTAGAGCAGAATCGGTGAAATAAAAAACAATCGTCGGTATTTACTCGATGTTATAATTACATTTTAGCATTGAAAAGTGATTGGGAATCAGAAAAGAGTAAGTATTTGAGAAACGTATAGGTATTAGAGCATTTTTTACTGCTATTTAATTCCTAGATAGATGAATAGGATAGGAGACATTGGGACAGTCAACATGCTTTGATGTAAAAAAAATCATTTATTTATCTTTGAAAAAAAAAAGATAATAAAATTCGTCAAAGAGATCAGTCAAAAATACCACCCGGAATGTACCCGATTCAAAGGTACCCATTAGGCTTGCCGCATTACCTCTTTGAATTGCTACGTACAACCTTTGAACCAAGTACCATCCAGAGCGGTGCTTTGATTAGCTTTTGTTAATTTCATGCCACGTTTATACAAATCTGAACTGGACTTATCTGGCACTAATGTCTTAATACGGTTAAAAGGCAAGTAAGAAATTAATCCAACAATCACCCGCATTAAACGCTAAAGCTGCAAACAATAGGCACATAAATGTCACCATATCGGGGGTTTCAGCAAAAAGCACGCTAAAAAAAGCATAAAGAGTGTCCAAAAAAGGGAGTCACGTATTGTTGCCGCCGAAACCTCGCAGATGAAATCTGTATGGTGTAAGCGACTGGCGCCGCTGAGGAAGATGCTACGAATAATTGAGACTTGGGCTTTTTAAATCATTTTTTTATGCATCAATTTGAAAAAAGTTTCCTCAGCTGAACGTAGGTCTGCCCAGATTTCCCAAAGATAGAATTTTTTTTAAATAATAAATAAAAAAAACTAAAAATAGAGTTAATTTAACATGAAGATTACAACATTTTATACCTACTTATAGGTGTTTATTTAAAGTTCCGAAATTTCTCAAAGAAACTTACAATTTTGATTTTCGGTATGTCCGTGTGTTTGTCCACGGCTTAGCACAGAGACTATTATTTTTGGATAATCAAACTGACAAACTACTACATAGTCTACATCTCTAATACTGGAATAATGTAAGGTACCTACTTGTATAAAAATGGGTAGTAAACATGTAGGTGTAACATTTAGTTTCCTAACTTCGGAACTGTACACTGAGCGTGCTCCGACACGAATTTGGCAGAATTATTGATAATTGTGCCAAACTCACAAGTGTCTGTGGTCACAGAGGCTTCGTTGTATCAGGTCGCATGATTCATACTCTGAGGTCAGGATTTCCAGTCCAAGAGTGGCAAGAGTGCTTGCTATATACCTACTTTATACAGTTAAAGGTGCGTATATTATGTGTAGGTATGCAATCAGCAATTTATTTTGGTCGAAGTCAATCAATTTGTGTGTTATGATTTATGATTGAGTTATGTAACTATGTCTTCTTTTGCGGTTTTGTATTAAAAACATCTCTCAAGGATGCAAAAGATTTATATATTTATTCAGTAATTAGACCTTTACAGGTTTTTCAGTTTGCACGTAAATAAGTAAGTATAATTTACATAACGTGAAGTGTATATTAAAATTTAATTTGTTTTTTAAAGAATAGCTACTGATACCAGCGCTTCGCAACGACCACTGCGAGAGACTAATTTTCACAGTATTGGTCGCCTTAAGGGCTTTATCATATTTTTATTATGTCTTTTTAAATAATATCATACCTACATAACACATAAGAACATATTGAAATGCTTGCGAATGAGTTAACAAACATAAACTAAGCTTGAACGTTTGCAGAATTTGTGTATTCGTTTTATTTTTGGTTTAAGGAAATTTGACCACGGCTCCGACTTTCGCAAACAACTCAAGTGGCTCCCTATCCGCCAACGCCGGAACACTAGAATCCTTTGCCTCCTCTTCAATGTCCTGCACAATCCTTCCTATCCTCCCTACTTACGTGAACGATTTACTTTCGAACGACCTGTCGACGCTCCCTGTCGGTCCAACCGTATATTCATTCTTCAATTCCCAATACATAGCTCCGCTACCTATACCGAGTCCTTTTCCGTGCAAGCAGTTAGGTTATGGAATCAGCTACCACCGAAAATTCGCGATTCTAAAACCATAATGACGTTCAAGAAACGAGTAAAAAATTACTATCTGTCTTTATCATCCTGATCATAATATTAAGAAATATTATCATACGTATTTATTAAGTGTTTATGTAAATACTAGCCGAAGCCCGCGACTTCGTTCGCGTGGACTTTGTGTCTCTGGAAAATGCTCATCAGGCTGAACAACTTTTACTAAAGCGGCATTTTTATATCTCTTATAGTTTAGGTGGACCATTATGGTTCTGCATCAGGCGTTCCATTTTCCAAAATCATTTATACCCTATATGTTGCCCAGGCTTAATAGCTATATAACAAAAAAAGTTTCATTCGAATCCGTCCAGTATTTCCGGAGATTAGCGTGTACAAACAGACAAACAGACAAACAGACAAACAGACATACAGACAAACAGACAAACAGACAGACATTTTTTTTTAAATTCTTACTCTATTACTATGTCTCCATCGCCCCCAATATTTTTTTTGCAAATATATTTAATGTACAGACACACTTTTTTTACTGTTTTATTATATGTATAGATATAGATGTATCAGTATATATGAGTATTTATGTAAGTTTATTTTACGTATGTTTATGTAGGTATGTTCTTTTTTTTAAATTTATTTATGTATTTTGTATAGGTATTTATTTTTGTATTGTACACGCCAATTACCTCTTTTTTCCCATTTCCTCTCGCGGGTCTACTGGAAGAAATTTCTTTAGAAATAAGTAGCACCTATGTACTAAGTTTACTTTTATAAGGTTTTATTTGTAAATTTTTCAAGTGTACATGAACAATAAAATAAATAAATAAATTACGTAATCAAAAAAGCGAAGCCGCTCTCGCTGACTTATTTATTCTGTGTCTTAGGTTCCTATCTACTACTTACTTAGACATTTTTAGTCTGTATTATTGAAATATAAGGAGGTAAGTACTTAAAAGTACGCGTTATATCTAAGTACGAATTTATTTTGGTAACTAACCTTTTCACCATTAGATTTTGTATCAGTTATCATGTCAACAGTGCGAAGCATAAGAAGTAAATCTAAAATAATTACCTACAACCAAAAAGGGATACACAAGCAGTGGTTTTCTTCACACGACCACAGGGCACGACAATGTTTGTGGGATAAATCCGACGTTTGCGTTGAAAGGGTTAACATATCTAAACAAACATGGTAACCAACCATCTATAAATTCAAATCCACACTTAAATCACTTATCACTTACATATTGCACTTTAGCAAAATGTCCTTTATTTTCGTAACATGCCTCATACGTGTTCTAATGTCTGTATAACTCGTTTATAATTTCGCAGTTATCCACCATTAAGGTCTGTTTAGTGTCTTATACATATTAAAATATAAATACCAAAGCCTGCATCCCCATATAGAGCCAGCAAAATGGTTCCACTCCACTCAATTATCACCATAATTTTATACTGTTGTTGAGGCAAGGCAAATGCATGTGATAACCAAATGTTACATGTGCACAAAACTTACAGCTAAGTATTAGTAAATAGAACCCAACTTTGATTATCGTTTATCCATAAATATTCAAAAGTAAAGTACTAACAGTAAAACAGAATAAAAAATTGGTTGAAAAACGAACGAGATATAACGATTTTATGAAAAAGTCAAAAAGTGGCTGTGACATACGGACGGACAGACAGACAAACAGACATGACGAATCTATAAGGGTTCCGTTTTTGCCATTTGGCTACGGAACCCTAAAAAGTGAAAAAGTCTCACTCGTAAAAATGCTATTTTCTATCACAAATGTATAAATGATATCCCTTCAAATGTCGGCATAGCAGACACAATAGTAAAACAATACATCAGACGCCCGCTCCGGGCGTCCGACATTTAAAGGGACTTTGACGTCACCAGTCCCTCAGTCTAATTGAAACTTTAAAGTTTCTCTCTTTCTCTCTCTAATTGAAACTTTAAAGTATCACAAGTTCGTCGCTGATTAAGATATTGTATAAATTCTTTCATAATATTTGTTTACTGTGGTTAATAAAGATTTTATTAAGCAAATAAAAAATACGTGCATTCTCCCTATTGATAAGGATCGAAGAATTAAATCAGCTAAGGGTCTGAATGAGAAAAACTTACCTTCCACCACCGACGGTCGGGGCTCGCGGTAGGTTACCAACCTTCTGAGCCCTGTTCTTTTTATATAGGTAACGGACATTTTATAGCTTTGGTTTAATACAAAACATTTGGCCAATCTAAATATAATATACCTACTTACTTTAAAATCGGCTAACCTAGAGTCAAAATATAACATTAGTCGATTTTAAAGTACATAGGTAGCATTTTATGTACCAAATCAATATCTAAACATATAAAAATTGGCCCTAAAGAAAGCGAACATTAAAGTATTGCAAAACTATGTTAGTTTTTCGTGAGTGGCCAACACTGGCGTCAGATTTTTCAAGCGGTCTAATAAAGGCATCTGACAGAGCTCGACAACTGCCATACAATGATTTATGATCATCTATAATCATTTTATAATGGTGTTTTTTTCTCAACATTAAAAGATTTTGCTCTAACACTAACAGATTTACGATAGGTAAGTATCTTAAAATATAAAGCTCCAATAGAAAACTTTAATTTATGAATTCTTCGGCAAGTCTCGGCGCCAGAATCTAGTAGAATTACACATAAAAATGTTTGGATTGCGCTTGACTTGACTTATTAATGTTGTGAAAATTAAATCCTTAACTGGACCACAGATAATTGAATTCATACGTACTTACAAGTACCTTATAGTAGTTAGCATCCATCATCATAATTTAAGAGCGGTGCTCTTGTCGGTGGAGTTTCTTCCATTCTGTTCTGTTTTCTGCCAAACTCGTGACATCTTGATACGACACTCCTGTCACCTTTTCATTGACTTGCTTCATATAGCTGTGCCTGGGCTTTCCTCTTCCCCTACTTCCTATTCCCCTTCTCTATTTTGCCTTGCATTATAATGCGCATAAAATTGTCATGCCAATAGTGTCCCAACATATTGCCTCGCCTATTTCGATTGGCCTTTATTATGTATCTTTTTACACCGACTCTATATTTAATACTTATCTGTTAGTTACTTTGTCCTTCCAACTAAGAAGTTAGCACAATTGTCTTTAGGGTAGGTAATTTGATGTCTTCTCCCATCATCATTCGTCGTCTTTTCGTTTATGATAAAACCACAATTTTCTAAGGTATGCCACAAATAGATTACAAAAATTAATTTACATACTTAAAAATATACTCAAAATATTAACAATAATTAATTGGCGTATCTTTTTTGAATCTGTCCCTTTTCCTTATTTTGTTCGCCTACCCTCTAATCCCTATCAATACAACTGGTTTTTGACTGTTAATTTCATAGAAGTAGATTTTTTTTACTGCGTAAAAAGACCACACTAGCTGAGTGCGACAGATAAAATGATGAGTGTCATCTTCATAAGGGCAAAAGAGATAGCATCAATTTGACAATGAGACAAGATTTTATACAAAACATGTCACCCATTGTCACCCTGGCTCGAACATCGTAACACGAAAATTTGATTTTCCAAATTGTTAACTGTGTTAATTTATAAGTTATCTTATACTGGAAAGATGGTATCGTACTGTTTTACCCATAGTTTGTGTATTAGGTACAAATACAACCCATATAAAGTTACACAGAAATATTTCGTTTCTGGTCACATTTTACAATACTCTATATCCATCTTATACTTTCTAAATCTATGGTTAATTTAATTGCATTATACTATATTGATTTATTATAGCCCGTGGACCCCGTGGTTCAATTTATTACGGGTGTGTCCCTTCCGCGTTGTATAAGGTCTAACAAAATATACTGAAACTATTTCATAGGTGAATTCAGTACATGTGAAAAGTAATTGTTGGCCTTCCAACTCAAGTTGAACGATCACCTGTATTAAAAGCCAGAAATAATTTTTCATATTTCGACATAAGTTTCTTGGGGAAAGTTGTTCAGTATTATGGTATGGACTAAATTCAGACTTAAAATAGTTTCAGTATATTTTGTTAAACTTTATATAAAAACTGAAGCTAAAAATCTCGACCTAAAAATTGATTATGCCCATTGCACAAAATTGTACATATCCTAGATAAGAATCATCGCTGGTATCTTGGATGTTTTCTTCTTACACAAAACAAAGCTATAATAAAATTATTCAAAATTCTTATTCAGAATAAGTAAAAAATACCTAATTAATTTCTTTTGCGAGGTAAAAAAAGATAAATATAAATTCAATTTAAGTGGTCAGTAAATTAACGAAGCTACTTACTGTGACCACACCGTGACGGCTAGATATGGCAACAAATACCTAGCCAACTAAAAAAATATGAATAAATAACTATAATCCAAGTTCAACGACTGCATTGCCATAGACCACTGATTTAAACTCTGCCATCATTAGGTTTCATTATAATTTCAGTAGCACAGGAAGTTTATCATGTAGTTATTGTTGTAAAGTTAATAAGTTGGTACCTACAGCAAATCTTACTTAGCATCTAGCCCCCAACCGTCTAAAAAAAACGAGGAGAAACTTTGTTACTAGGTTTAATTTAAACCATTATCTGACCAAATCAAGTTGATATTTTCAGATGAGATAATAGCATATTACTTGATGCCAACTTGATTTGGTCAGATAATAGTTTAAACCTAGTAACAAAGTTAGTCTGCGTTTTATAATAAGACGGCAAAAGTCTGTTTTAAATGTAGACTGAGTTACTTGTTTACTAAGAACCTTTCATTTTAATTGCCGTCCCTTAAAATTAAACTTTTTCAAAGGCGGAAGCGACGCAACAATGAATTATTTAATTGGGGCCAGCTACAGCAATTATCTTATTGACAAGAAACGAACTTTGCTATACATTTCTCGCTAGTTTCTTAGATTGGAGTGAATTTACGAAATTAGTTACAGTGGTCGGTATTTTTGTGTTGGTAGGTTGCAATAAAGTCTAAAGAATCAGGCCACAGAGTGACAGGAAATGACGCGTGATTCTTAAATGCGAATAAAAAGTGTATGAATCAAATATACCATTAACTGGAGAAAATATGATAAATTACCAATAGCGCACGTTCCAGACGTTAGCTCGGCGAGTTCTTACTAGAATTTTTTGAATTACACTTCATTTGTAATGCCAATTTTTAAAGGAAAATCTAACTTATTTCTCGGGCAGTAAAGGCGAAATGGATTTTTCGAAACAGCTTGATTCTGATGCCGTCCGTGAACTAATGTCCAATTAGCGCAAACACTAGGCTTTTCTTCAATGAACAGAGATTTTCTGTTACTTACAACTGCATATTTCGTTTTTCTACAGCGGACTGGTTCTGCAACTAACTAATGAACTCATGAATGAAGTCGCCTGCTGGTTGCCGCAATACTAATAGGTTACTTATCCTACTGTACCTTACCATGCCTACCCATCGCCTTCACATTATTTCTCTTCCTTAACCTTGTCACGGTCCATCTAGCTAGGTCCAAAACTCCATCTAGCTTTATGGTAATAATTAAAACATTAAAATATTTTATTCCTATTTTCTATTCCTCAAATAAAGTGTACTCTAATTAATTAAATATGACTTATATGAAATGTAATAAATATTTTTAAAGCATATTCGACACCTCCTTTGTCACTTTTTTGCTGGTCGAGTGTGCTGCCATCTCTGTGTAACTACCCTCAACTCCAGTATTGCCTACTTACGGGCCCTCCAATAGTCTCTATGGCGTTGGGTATCTGTTACGTTGGTACTAATTTTATTATCTTTGACCTTACACTGTATCCTTATCACTTCTAAACTATAGAGTCCTCATAACTCCTTACGAAGCACATACAATTCCATGGTATAGTGCTCTTTAGCACTTAGGACTTAGGAGGACTCTATAGTCTATAACACTGAATAAATGAGCTAGTCCCAGTCGTCCTAACAAGTTTGTTCTACCAGTAGGTCAATATTCTTAATCCCAATAGACTTGGATTTTTGGAGATTGAGACTGGAGATTTTTTGTTGATTTTAAGAGGGATGTGTAAGGAGTGGTTTTGGGGTGTGATGGCGCTATGACTGGGCTAATGTGGCAGATGAAAAACTTGCTTTCTTTAAAAACTTTGTGAAATAATTAATAAAATTAAATATGTATTTAATTTTATTCATTATTTCACGAAGTTTGTAAAGAAATCAAGTTTATCATCTGCCACATTTATTTAGTGCTATAGAATACAGAGTCGTCCTAAGTCCTAAGAGCTCTTTAATTTAATGTAATTAGTGTTTATCGACTTTTATGTACAAACAATTCATTTAATTTTGTTGTTGTGGTGCTATAAAATTTTATTAGCATTTCGGTATAACACCACATCCTTACAAGTATACGTAATTAGCGACATATCACCTTCACGAATAAACGTATGTAATTGAGTCCATTCTTCAAATATATGTACACAAACCCCTTTAAACATTTTAGAAGAATGTAGACAAATTTAGTTTCTATTGCTTTGTACGACGGTATAGAGTTGTAATGAATAGTAGTTTAGTCGTTAGTATTAATGTACGCAGTTTCTTAGTTAAGACAGGGGCCAGTATATATTACAAAGTTGTATTCTTCGCTTCTAAGATCTTGTTTACATTCTTACTAGGATTGTTATAAGGGCCTCTCTTGCTTGGCTTTGAGTATTGTGGGTGTGTAAAGGTATGTGTGTCGGTGGTAGGTTCCATCCTTTATATGGGAAACCTGCATCATTCTCATGCACTCTGGAGGGCGATAAAGTTAGGACTCAATAGTTACGTGGCCGAACGCAATCTATGATCGATGATAGCCTTGCTTCGGTGACAGGTTTATTTTGATAAAACACTGGCCTACATTTTTTGTACTTATAAACGTTAACGATACATAGGACTTCTTGTAGTTGAAATCTGACTAGTCTACATTCCTTCCAAGTTATTTCATGAAACGATTAATGTAAGTATGAAATCTCGTGATTTTTCACAGTCAGCCCATGAGAAAGATAACAGACTGAACTGAACCACTACGCACCAACATGTTTGACTGTCAAAGACAAGTAAATTACCTACCGAAAATAGACTTAGTTATATAGGTACCTACTATTTTTGGTATCGCTAGTTATACTCATGATGCGCATTATCATGAGTTTTCCACATCAAAAATTAGCTTGGTACTAATAAATAAATAACTAATAAAGTGTTATTAGTTAAAATACTGGACAGAATTAAAAATTGGCCAAGTGTGTCCCTCCACGCTCAGTACCTATAGAGAACGTTACACTTTACCAAATGAAAACAATTTTTTATTCATTTGCGCCCGGTGTTAGTTTGCATTTTTAACTAACTTCCAAAAAGGAGAGGTTTTCAATTTGTCGCAATCTTTTTAGGGTTCTGTAGCCAAATGACAAAAACGGGACCCATATAGATTCGTCATGTCTGTCTGTCTGTCCGTCCGTATGTCACAGCCACTTTTTCCGAAACTATAAGAACTATACTGTTGAAACTTTGTAAATAGATGTATTCTGTGAACTGCATTAAGATTTTAACACAAAAATAGGAAAAAAGACATAAATTTTAGGGGTCCCCATACTTAGAACTGAAACTCAAAAATTTATTTTTTATCAAACCCATACGTGTTAATATAATTTATGGATAGGTCTTCAAAAAAATGATATTGATGTTTCTTTTATATTTTTTTTCTATACTGAATAGTTTGCGCGAGAGACACTTTCAAAATGGAAAAATGTGTCCCTGTAACTTCTAAAATAAGAGAATGATCAAACTAAAAAAAATATATGATGTTCATAACCACCAAACTACCTGCCAGCGAAATATAATAATTTTTCAAAAATTATTATATGTGCGTATGTTTGTTTATTGGACGATAACTCGAATATCTTCTATCCATTTTCATGAAATTTTATAGGCGTCTGGAACTTAATATTTTCGCATCCACGAGCAATGCAGCAGTAATGCCCTATTAATGAGCATATCGGTCATGCTCCTGTAACCATAACAATTGCTTAAAATTGTACGTTAGATGAGTTTCATATTGAAGGAAGATACCTACTACTGTTTATCTGTGTCTATCTGTTACGGTTAATCAATGTCTTGACTAAAGAAACATTCGGCCCTATGCTTTTTGTATTTTTATTGTGAAATACCTACCCTGTAAATTTCGGTTTCAAATTATGCTGACAAATTATAGTCAGTAAAAGATGTGGCTCTATGGCATGGTGTATAGTTTACGGTATCGTCCAAGCAAGTTCTATGATCGACTACATAAAACGTAGTAATACTAGAAGTTCAATTAAAAAGTTCTTACAGAAAATGACGTAGCCTCAGGATGTAGCTAATAAGTATAAGCGCAATTTGTTTTCTGCTCTTTGATATAATAAAAGCAATAGTCTGGAATGGTATGGACATGAGATGAGGAGGGAGGCGAGTCATGTTACTAAGAGCTTCATTTAAAAGTTACTGGATACAGGAACGGAGAAAGCCCAAGGAAAAGGTGGATGAAGTGCGTTAAGAAAGATATGGATAAAAATAATGTAACAGATAAAATGTCAAAGGATAGAGATACCTAAATGGTCGTAACCGGCCAAGTGCGAGTCGGACTCGCACACGAAAGATTCCGTACCATCATCTATAAAAAATCACTGTTGTATGCAGGGCTCCCTGCTTAAATATTTATATTTGTTGTTATACCAGAAACAGAAATACATTAAGCTGTGAACTATCATGGTTATAGCCTCTGTGACAGACAGACGGACGGACAGCGGTGTCTTAGTAATAGGGTCCCATTTTTACCCTTAAGGTACTAAACCCTGAAAACACTTACGTGTGACCCCTTGTAGATTTGGGTGAGGTAAAGAAAAAAAAACTGTGGATTATCAGACGCAGACGGACCCCTCAATGAAATGAGAATTTATTGTTGCTCTTTGGATCAGGCAAGTGCTTGCAAAGATACCCAGTGCCTATAATGCCTGATAAGCCAGTGAAATAAAGGGTAGCTTTAATCGATTGATTGAAGCTTATTAGGATTGCCATAATGCAAAGTAGAGCATAATTCATGGTTTAACTACCTTAGAATTTATAATAATACTGAGGTATTACAAAATGTCTACTTACGTTAAATGATAGTTAGTTTACACAGAGTTATAGCTTGATTTATCCAGTCGTCTATTGGATAAAACTGTTTATGACATCAACTTCGTTACCTATGTCATACGTAATGCCGAGGTTAATGTAGCGTTTCTCTGCAGCCAGATTATAATCTGATGATTTAGTCTGTCACCACTAACAAGACCTGACTGAACCTATATGATTATGCCATTGATCTACATACATACAGAGAAGAGATCACTCCAATGGCTATACTCGATAGGTCAAACACAAATGACTTAGAAAAAGAAAGACTTTCTAATAACTGACTATGAGAGTGATTTTTGGAGCCACTCTTCGTATAAGCTTGACTTTCATAGCATGAAGAAGGATATAAAAAGACATCATTATTTTTGTAACAATCCGTTTTTCAAAATTTTATTAAATTAGATTCTTTTTCCATACAAAATAATACGTTAAGTAAAAATTTAAAAAATGGTTATAATGGTACATCACACTATATCAAAATCGTCAGATCTTGGCCATATCTACAGTGAAATGCCATATACGGCGCAGGCGGAACTACCGTCAAACGTGACCGCATCACTTGAGTCAAGTTGAGTCACGGCTCACGGCAGTCTCCAATTTTATTTATTTACTGGCCGATTCTAGTAATAGCTATAAATGGCTTGATGTGTAATACTCCTCAAAGTCAGCTTATTATCGTGAAAAGATCATGATGACATAAGGGCTACAGGTAAAAGAAATAAATGTCTATATTTTTGCTTACCTAGCGAGTTAAACGTGTAACTAAATTATTGAAAGACATACTTTAAATTATAATTTAAGCGGTGTGGTTTCCGGGAGAGTAGAATAGGGCCACTCCAAGTCCCCCATCGATGTCGTAGAAGGAAACTAAAGAAAAACAAGTTAAACAAAGCTTATAAACATCAGTGAGATCTCTTCAACCCGTCCGGCCAGCGAGGCTCTCCTCGCTGGCCGGACGGGTAGACCAAGTCGTCTGGCTGCACTGGCCAAGTATGGCTCTGGTAGTGTAGAGAGGGTCGTGCTTCTGCAGTGGAAAGAAAAAGACCTGATGATGATGAAATTATAACTTCTTTAAAAGTATCAGGTAAGGCTATTATTAATTTAAATCTGTTTTTTGCTTTTATCTTCACAAATCGTTGATCAGTAAGTAACTATAAATATTATAGGTACTTCTGCAAAACTCTTCCCTAATAATGAACATACCTACGTACACAAATACGACCCTGGTACGCCGTTCACCACTCCTAATATGTACGAGCAGGTATGTCAGGTGGACAAACATCGTGATTTGACCACCATATAACTTTTCCTGCACATTGACAAGCAAAGGAAAACCATCTCTACAACTTATACACTTAAAATTCACGCCGCTTATATGCAAGTGTATAACCAGGATTGTTTATTCAGAACATATGACATGTCGTGTGCAAAAGCTCACGAATCAATAGTTCACATTGTATTTCTTTATAAACGCTCTCAAAAATGAGCGCATGACCATATTCTAGGACATAATGGGGCACGTAGCAATTTTTACTGGAATAGAAATCGTTACAGCTTTGTAGGCGTGGGAAATTCGGCTGTAGAGCCAAGGTTTCTAGCGACAAACAGGATAGACAATAATAACACTTATTCTGTGACTAAACTAACAATTGTATAAAATAAATAACGTGGTAACGTAAACTTTGAACATGGTTTGGTTATTGCTAAAATGTTAGAAGTAAACATTATTCAAATAAGTACATGTAGTGTAAACCCTATTTACATTGATGCTTTTTGCTGTTTTACTAGTAAAATCTTTGGCTATTAAATCTTATTGAACCTGAAATCTTTATGTTTAAGAGATTGGGTTTCTTGAAAAACTGATTCTATTTTTATTAAATATGAATGATGAAAGATGTAGGTGACATTTGCGAGAACTAGTATACTAGACCCACCAAGTTGTCGAGAATAAATAACCTAAATGCTACTGTATGTACATTTTCGTGAAATACTTAATTGAGTCGACCGTAACGTTAGGAGCCCTAATAAGAAGCAGTATCGCTAAGTAGGCATTGATTTATTTAGCCACTAGAGCCACTAGAGTGAAGAATGGTAGCATTAACAAGTCAGGCAGAACAGGTCTTGCCATGAGCGCCCGTGAGCGAAGCGCTAGGCGCCTCCGGCGGACACATACGTATCTAGGTGAGGGTTAGGACATTTTTCTCACACTAGTACTGGAACTGCGCCCCGCTGACCGCACGACTGTACGGTGACCATACATTTTTCACCACAAAAATATAATGTAGATATTTAATTATTTATATTGGTATGTAGCTTTTTTGCTCAACGAATAGTCTCACTATCCAGCGATGGGAATGCTGCCAGCATATATAAGCTACTTATCCTTCTCATATTATAAATGCAAAAGTGAGTTTGTATATTTGTTTGTTACTACTTCACGATTCAACCACTGAACCTACTCAGATGAAATTTGATATGAATATAGTTTGATACCCAGAGAAGGACTTAGGATAGTTTTTATCCGTAATTCCCACGGGGAGCGAAGCCCACAACTAGCTTAGGCAAAATTATAATTGATTTAATGTATATGTAATTGTAATTGTTGTTTTCAATAAAATTAATTAAAGATCATCTTTACTCTGAAATTTCAAAGTGATTGGTGATGAGTGATCAACAAATACCATAATCATTACAGCTATTCTTTCCTAATAAGTTCTGCCATCAAACTCGTACCATATTAGACGTTGATCACTCGACGACAGCAAGGAACGCAAAGACAAGCAAGTTTTTTTTTTTATAAGCTTTTTTTTATGACGATGACCTAAAAAGTGCTCCTCAAGATAAATCAATGGAGTCCAAACTCGACAGGGTTATGTTGTTTTATCACATAGATGCCATGACCACCTTCTAGCTCCATCATCAGATCAGCTCCATGTTTCATAATATAGCATTGTCACGCGACATACGATGCGTGCAAATTTTAGCTTAATCGAAAACCGGGAGTGGGTCGAATTAACTTGCAAGATTTGATTATAGGGAACGGGACAGGTGAAGCTAATTAAAAGCATGTAAAAAAACTAAACGATACAAACATTTTCTACCTAAATGTTTTAAATTTACATTTTTGTTTTGAAGAAATTATCTATTTCATTAAAAAGACATCAACGCGTTAAAAAGTACCTATTTGTTTTCTCACCGAAATTGCTTTCGATAATTTTATTTTGATATTTATTTGGAATTGGACACCCCATTCGTGACCTGCTGTGATAAACGATAACACTCATAGAGGTATGGTTAATTATTAGAAATCGGTATATGTTGACATTCTGTCCCTTTAATTAAGTACTGTGCGCTGCGTGTGTCCTCATCCGCACTACAGGAGACAAGTGTTCATTACTTCTTTGACGTAACATGAAACTTCACAACAATGTTTACCACGTTACCAGTAACCAGTTGCGCTACACCGTATGATTTTTCGAAGCACCACGTACCACGACAGTAAAATAAATCATAACGTCCAGACTATAACACACCACCTCTCCTGCCCATCGTGCCCTACCAGTTGCACTAAGCGTGACCTATATGAGGCCTCAGACAAGGCTGTGAAAGTGGCAACCTTCTGGAGGAAAAAAATCCGATTTAATTTTGAGCTTTCGACACGAGAAGTAGAAGAAATATTGGTGAGAGGCGGATGGTTGATGATTTTTATATCCCATCATGCCTCGCTGGCAGCACTAAACATGACCTGTACTGCCTGTACAGGGCTTTAAATAGCTGTCCAAAAGTGCGTAGCACTAACGGAGGAAAATAAATAAAAATATATATAGGGACAAATTACACTGATTGAGTTGTTCGAGACTTGTGTTATGGGATACTAACTCAACGATACCATATTTTATAACAAATACTATATCCAGGAGGTGAAAAATAATATTATCTATTTTGAGCCATATAGTTGCCACTAGGTAGGTAATTGGATTAACTCGTACTCACATTAACTCACATACGATATTGAGCAGGTAGGTGCCACACTGGTTTCTAGATATTTATTTGAGATCTAATGCTATAAAACATGAAACCGCGCAATTCAAGTAACGCGCGTTGATTTTGTTTTATGCATCCACTGATAAAGTTCCCACGGTTTATAGAAAAACACACCGCTTTATTTATGGTTTCAATAAAATAATTGTTGCTTTCAAATAGATATAGATAGATTATATAATAAGTCTTTGTCTCTTAGTTTTGGGCTGTCGAATAAGTTATAAAAATGATTGCACTTAAATATCCTATTAACCACACCATATCCTACAAATAACTGTAGAAACAGAAATATTAATGATTTATCAAATCCAGACTGTCACTATTTTGTTATTAAACATTTCACCGCGGAAAGCGATAGAGCTTCGTATCATTTTATAAAAGAGCTGTTTCGTCAGTAAGTATCACAATCACAGTTTATGATGACTTTTTAATAACTTTTATACAATGTACTTATTGTTAAAGTTGTAAGGAATTGATGACATTTTAATACTTACGTAGTACTGGCTTAAACTTAATAATTATGATTAAATTATAATTCAATAATGATTAAGTATGATTATGCCACATTTCATTGAGTGCTACCTAATTTGGTTTTGACACTAATATTGTAATTTTCTGTACATTTTATATCCTGGCAGTTATCAGTGGAGAAAGCCAGGGGTCTTGCATAAATTTCAAGTTTAAAAACGAGTAGGACGTTTCTCCAATAACCACATTGTATGCAAGGCCGCCTGACATCACAGGCTGCGGAGCGACATTTTTGATGATTGTGCAAAATGCGCGGGCGAAGACGTGGGCTGAAGCGAGTTTATGGCAAAAAGTTCGTGGACCCTTTACTTGTTTTTTGGACAATGCACGCGCGGGTCATTCATTTTGCGTTTATTTTCGGCCTGCAACACAATATGATAATCATGAAAAAGGTCGACTCAGGTTGTCGGTCAACGAGGTTTAAAACTGGGGTCACGTATAAAATTAAAAATTGAAGAGTGACATTTTTGTAATTTGCTTTATGTAGGTACGGTTAATGTAGACCTTAACACAGAAATAAAGGTTGAAGAGTTGTTGAATTTAATTCAAATTTTATTTATTCATTTAGACTTAAAATCTCAAAACATAACAAAACAACTAAATATTAAACATAAAAAGGTGCAATTTTTTTCTAAACAAAATTATTCCTGCAGACCCTTGATAAGAAATGGGAAGAAAGGGGTAATTGGCGTATAAGTAGTATCTACATAAACATAAGTACATGTAGATGGATAAAAATACATATTATTAAGGCATATAAATTATTATTATTATATTTAGTTATTATACCAAATAAATAAAATATACAGTAGGAAAATATAATAAGGTACATAATAATAAAAGTAAAATGTCGTAAAATTTTATGCATATGATATTAATGTTAACAAACATAATCAGGGTTATAAAGCCTGATAAATATATATTCTTTTATTCGTTTAAAACTCGGTACTTACGTCAATTGAAGTACTGGTTTGGAATGTTACGGCAGGGATTGAAACAATTAATAGGTAGGTAACCAAGTACCTAGTTAGTTTATTTCTGAATAATTTGTTAAATTCTAAGTTGATGCTGGAAATAAAAAATTCTGACTAGCTAGACACAATATATGTAACTAAACCGTTTGCTTGCTTTTCGTGTGTGCAAGTGGCCAACACTGGTGTCCGATTTTTCAGGCTGCCTTAAGGCATCTGACATAGCTTAACGACTGTCATACAATGATGACAGCTGAAACTAACGGCTTGTACGTGCCTTCCGAAGCACGGAGGAGCTCGAGAAATTTATATGCCACTCGTTGTCACCCATCCAAGTACGGACCATGCCTGGTGTCGCTTTACTTGCAAGAGCGCTAGTAATCCGCACTTCCACCGGGCTACCAAGCTCCTCACCGTGAAGAAAAGTTTTCACTTAACTTTAGATTCTTTGGAAGTACCAACCTAAGTATATAGTAACAAATATTAAGTTACTGAGTTCACTGGCTATTTCTGGTGTTCTGGCTAATAATATTCAAGTTCTAAGTAAATGACTTTCCTGTTTGTGTTTGAGCCAATTTATTTCTATGGAAAAACACCTAACTTTGTTATAAATTAGCTTTATTGAGTAATTATATTTATTGTATAAAAAAATTGTAGGCTGTCGAGGTCATCAACATCAACGTTACTCCCATAAGTTTTATAGAGATTTGATGAGATACGCCAAGGCCCTATCAACATACATACATAGCTAAAGTACATATCATGTATGGTGATACAGGTGATTGACATCTAATCAACAACAATAAGGACAAGATACCAAAATCGTCGCTAAAATGTATTACGACGAGATTACTGTAAGTTTCGCGACCGCTTTTAGTTCGTATGTCATTTCATTTAATCACATTCAGTGAACTGTCATGGCGGCCATATTTGGCGGGAAAGCAATCCGCTTATACCAAAATAGGAAAGAGTTGGGATACCGATCTTTGCGTCTTTATTGCATTGCATGATCGTTGCATAAGTTATTTATCTTTTTTTTCCCCTATCTGTGGGAGCTGCATCACAAATTGTCAATTCACTAAATATACGCTTTTACGTTTTTACAATCCCTCACAGGGAGACAGAGTCATGAGTCGGAACACCTTGATACCACGCTCAACAAGTTAGTAGGCCAATATATGGCGAATGAGAATGAGGAAAAGTGACTTGATTATAGCACATTGCCTAAATTGTAGAATATCCAGGTCGCTCATATTCTTAATTAAGAAATAAGGTACGATACGACCTATTTTATTAAGGTATTTTTAAATTTTGCGTATTTTTTTAACTACGGATTCTACCTAACCCGTTGGTCAATAATAAATCGTCATCATTTCAAGAATATTACGTTATCGTCGCTGGCCATAGGCCAGAGGCCACAGTAATGGTAGAGTACCCAAGCAGTATGGGTAGATATGCCAGTCTAAAAACTTGAATACTATTCTAAGCTACTATGAAAAATATTAAAGTATTTATTGTTAATACGGAATATATATAAATATTTTATTAATACAGAAATAAACTAACAGAAAATTTCAAACTCTGGTTCGTATTGATAAGCTTAATACATAATTTATACCTTTACGTTACGTTTTGTTTCAATTGTTAACATTTAAGTATTCTGCTTTGTTTTTATTTTCAGAATTATAATCAGTATTTATTTTGCGCCCTAACTATTCTCACTAGTTTTAATTTTTACCGGCCGCCGAGAAGAATCGATATATGTTTCGATTTTTACTCATATGTAATGGTGAAATAAGTTTTTGTAAATAAATACCTAAATCAATTCTAGCTTCTAAGCCTAAGAGTTGTAAGAAACACTCCCATAGCCCGTGATAGAGAGAGATAAGATTCAAATGTTAATTCAGTACCTAAGTAGACTTTTACAGGCACTTTTACACGTCAATAAGTAATTTACCTACATTACCTACGTGTAAGTAGTGTTTATTATTAATTATTTTTTTAAGAAAAGCTACCGATATAACAGCTCTACGTAACGATAACTGCTGAGAAGAAACACTGAAAGAAAATTATTTTTACAGTATTGGTCGCCTACTCGCCAGGGCTTCGTCACATTATTATTTTCTTTTAAATATTAAATACTAAGAATATAATACAATATTGACACATTATAACATCTGATACGATATTATGATACTACTATATCTATGTACCTAAATAACGATAAGAAACATAGTTTAGATAAAAATAACCAAAAGATTTATATCTATAAGTATTAGCATGATCTCTTCAATGTGTTTTGAAATTGTATAATAAACAGAAAATTGTTCAGTATCATTGACTTGCCCTTAAAACATTTGCACTTAATTTAAAATCAAGTAATTAAAACCTTTTATATCCCTAAAATAATAGGGAAAATTACAGCTAAAATAATCAACTATTAAATATTAATTAAGTTGGTATAGTGAACTATTTTTTCGGACATCGTTAGTTATTTGGCAGGTACCTAGGTATCGACTTTTGTAGGGTTCCGTACCCAAAGAGTAAAAACGGGACCCTATTACTAAGACTTCGCTGTCTGTCCGTCTGTCTGTCACTAGGCTGTATCTCAAGAACCGCGATAGCTAGACAGGTAAAGTTTTCACAAATGATGTATATCTGTTGCCGCTATAACAACAAATACCAAAAAACAAAATAAAATAAATATTTAAGGGGGGCTCCCATACAAAAACGTGATATTTTTGCCCTTTTTTGCTCGATATCAATAATGGCAACAGGTAGGTACTTGTTATATTCACAAAATACTCAGTTGTATTTTTATTTTAATAATTTATTAAAAAAAAAATTTTAAGGGTGGCTCCCATAAAATAACTTGATTATTATAGATAATGGTACGGAACCCTTCGTGCGCGAGTCCGACTCGCACTTGGCCAGTTATTTTAAAAACATTGTAAATGGGTCGACAACAGGAGTGACTCAGATCGTCAATATGAAGAACCAACGTTTTCTACCAATCTTCTTAACCAACGATGTGATGTCAAATAAAACCGCCATTTCTATTTATGCTGAATTTCCCGAATCTTCGCATTTCCACTTTCGTCCCATTTCAAGTTTTTTTTCACATAGGAAATGTTCTACGAGCTGATGTTGATCCTGCAAGTATCTATTAGTAGATACAGTGTTTACTGTTTATAATCTGAGAATACACGACTAGAAAATTAATAAGGCACGCAAGGAGAGAGCCCAACGTCTGAATTGATGGATAATAGCGTACCCTTTTCTTAGCTGTCGGATGAAATTGAAATTACTGAAAGGTACACACAGAAATTTGAGTTCTACTTTAGATTTTTGTTTGGGTCAGTTTAACTACCTTTGGGCCGGCAAAATTAAAAGTTGGTAGAGACTTATGGTTGTGACTTATCATAAATATTATTCATCTACTTGACTCATCCACTAATCGAAACTTATAATTATAGGCTTAAAACTAATGGCACATAAAAATTGCTCCATTCTTAATACACCCAATCCGTTTGACTTCAAGAACAATGAGAGAGATCGACGCGTGGGTTTCAGGCAGTGACTTACAGCGACAGAGTTCTATCATTAAATGCGTTTTATATCTGATGGGACTGTGTGTTATTGGGTCGAGGGGGCCCACGCTTCCGGAGCCATTATTTACATAGTCAGTGATCATTCCGCATCATTGAGTATGTTGGATAAGTACGTCGAAGTATTGAGACTTGGCTGAAAGTAACGAAAATAGGAACAGCTCGTTTGCTTTAAATCTTCATGTAAATAGTTGCACCTAGAGGAGTACAAGAATATTAGTTAGGAAGGTGCTTAAAGATTGTAGATCTAGTTATCTACTTATCGATATGAGATAGCAACTGATAATCTGTGTTTGAGATGACAATAACCAAAACCTGAAAGAGTAATAAAAGTAAGAATTAGAAACCCGATGACTAAAATAATCCTCGTCGCGCCACACACATTTTGGATGTCTTCATTTATTTTTTGTTCCTTTGTGAACACTGCAGTTTACTTATTTATAGACGTCATCTGTAGCCCCGGGGGTTAAGCGTGAATTTATGATCGTTCTCAAAAAGGACATTCAAATACAAGTAAATATGTAAGTACCTAAACTAACTAGCTAAGACCAGAAAGAAATATCTTTGAAATAAATTAATTAATTAAAGTTATAATAGAGGTATAGCAAACAGCAAGTTTTAACAAAACAGTCAAAATTTATTAAAACATAAATAAATCAAAAATACATCTCATAAAATATATTAATTAATTAATAATATGGCAAAGTGTAAATTGCAAATACCTAATCAGAGAGAAGAGTCCAGGCAACACAACACTTCACTATCACGCAAAAGTCCTGTCTATGTAGTCATAGTCGAATTCGGCCAAAAACGAGTCGAACGGCGAGAGGGAGTCCTCTGCGAATTCTGACGTGGTTTCCAGCTCTTGCTCCTGTTCCGTGGAGAATTCGGAGAGATCTGAGCAGTAAGGCGACGACCAACGATCGGGTCTTGGCGTTGAATCTCCGTCAGGGCTGGATTCTCTGAGTGTGGCCGATAGAGCTGATATGTATCGCATGGCGAGGCGTAACGTCGTGATTTTGGTGAGCTTTTCGCAAGGGACGGGCGCTCCTGTGATGGCAGCGGCCGGGACAGCCTTCCGCAAGGTTTCGAAGGCGCGGTTGATTTCTCGCATTCGGCTTCTTTCGCGCGCGTTAGCCGTTTTCCTCCTGTACTTGCTGAGGGGCTGCGGCGTGCGGCGCGCGCGCGGCTCTCTGCTGCGCGCGGCGCGCGGACGCAGCTGGTACGTCTCGTGCTCGGGCATGGAGTGGAGTCGTCTGAGCGGCGCAGCGCCGCCGCCCCACGCGACGAAGCCGCCGCCCGCGCCCGAATTCCGCTTGAAAAATACGCTCACTCCGCCCACTTGCCCCGCTCCGTTCATGTACACTGCTGCAGTGAATCACTTTGATTGTTTCGTGTTAAGTTGTATTGATACAGAGTTTATAATGCCACACACTTGTAACACTGTCTACCTACCTATGTCTTGATAGCTATCTGTTTGTATTTTGTACGTAAACTCTACCTTTGATTGAAAACCTAGAACAGGTTTAGTTTAACTTTATTCACCTACCACAATGATACAAAATGTCAGATTTAGCATAAAAGGCCGTCAGACCCAAAGGCAACATTTAGCATGATCGTGAGGGTGAAGTTAGAAAAAGTTATAGTTGCTAGTCGTATCGTCCAATGAATGACATAATGCAAATTCCCGCCCATTTCCTTGATCGGCTTTTACAATTTGCGCGGGAAGAAAACCATTTTACCTTAGGTATTTTCTATTTCTTAAAAGTAATATGGCAGTAAACTTACTTACGAGTAGGTACTTATGTTAAGTATGACTAAATAGATACAGGTCTATACACTTTTGCGCTCTAGTGTACCCGGTTGCAATGAATGAACAAGCTTGTAGTAACTCATGGGTAAGTAAAGACACGTACCTATAGGTCGTAATAAGATCGATTTGCATATTCGATTCGGCATTTCCGTTCATAAGGCTAAGATGCCGATGGCTAATTGTTTTCTGACCTTGCTGCGTCGCGTGGGATTTACTTTATCACGTAGGCGCTTAATAATGTCACAAAATGAATATAATGTATTTTAAATGCTATTATAACCTTATTTAAATATAGGATTAGTAGGTATAAAAAAATATTTAAAAAAATATATTTTTAACCAAGGTAAAAAAAACATGCTAATACGATAATGTCTTGTAGTTTTGTTTGCTATTTACATTTATGGTAGTGATGTAGTGATGTACAAGACCCGAGTCCTCAAGTTCTAATTTTAAAGACTCGAGTCGGTTTTGCAGGACTCTATGAGCTTAATAGACTTGGAGTTCCGAGGCTAGGCGAGCGCGAATTCTCTGAGCAACGACTCGAGCCTTTAAAAGAACTCGAGTCTCAAAATGAACGTGTTCTTGAAAGCTTACAAAGACTCGAGGCGTGATTTCAAATGTTTTTTAGTTATTCACAATAAATGCAAGCAAACATTCTTTTGACTGCTAATGTTATCAATTTTTAATTGACAAAACAAACACATTCGAAAAACCCAATCCTCCCTGATCGCCGTCGGGTAAAAAGACGCGGGCGCAGAAAAAGCGACGCGTGCAAAAAGACGACTAATCTCACTTTCTTCTTTTTACCCATAGATATTGAAAAGCTAATAGTAGCCTAAAACAGGAAATGACAAGAAGGAGGTCAAATACCTATACCAACTAGCAAATAAAAAAAATTAAAAGAAAAGATACAAGTAGCATTTCCTTTTTCAAAAAAAAAAGGAGGGATTTTTTAAGAATAAGAACATATTATGACTGCAAGCATAATATATGTAAATATCTTTATTCTACAAGTTATTAAACTTAACTCATCACTGAAAGAGCGCCTACCTACGGATTTAAAATGGATCTCACGTGCCAAATATTGCTTTATTTAGACAACAGGCGTTTAACATGTAATATGAAAACAGCGTGTGAACAATTTTTGCTTGAACTTAATGAGAAGACTGTAAGTAAATATCCGCCCTTACGATTTCTTCTTGAAATTAATGTAATGGATTTGCTTGACTTGTTTCCTGAAACTGGAGAATCATTATTACAAGAACCCTTGCGATGGCAGAGCATTTGTAACGAAATTTTATATGCATGTCTAGTTTCTTTGGACAATAACAAATGGTCCCAGAATGTAAGACAAACACAAGTAGCTGTCAATTTAAGGCTAAAATGTTTATCTAAAGCTTTAATTATTCCCAATTGTCGTTACTACAAAGGACTTGTGAGTTTCCAGGGCTTGTTGTTGGTAATATCGAAAGTGGAGAGTTATGCATATCATACTGTGTGGACTTGCCCTGAGGAATGCGAAGATACTGAAGTGGTCCTGCAATATATACCGAAGGTTCCACCTAAATGTTATGTCTGCAAATCTGTGCTATTCGAAAACAGTGGCTTGAGAAGATGTGGCGAGCAAGTAAAAGTCACTGTGAAACTTAACAACTCCCTGCTTTCGAAAAACTTCAATATTTGCGACGACCTCATACCCACATTGAAAATAGGTAGAAATTATATTTTCCATGGTGTAGTTTTGAAAAAGGTTACACCTATCTGGTCCTTAGAAGAAGTGGTTCGATTAAGTGCTCCAATTACTACGCCTATTCCAGAAGACGTTAAAGAACTTTTTAAATCTTGTAAAGGTGTCTCTTGGAAATTTATCTACTGCCTAGCTTCGAGTATAGGCATCAACGTGTGCCCTTTGAATTGCTATATGCATTTGAAAATGAGTCTCTTGCTAAGTTTAACAAGCGTGCGAGCGAACATGTTAACAAACTCACGTATTATCCACGTTTTTGCCGCTGGTCACGATACCGGATTTGTAGGGGAGTTGATGAAAGAAGCTTCTAAATTGGCACAAAGATTTGTATGCATGGGAACATCACTCAACACGACAGCAGAAGACGCATTGGTAGCATCATCTGGTGGGATTTGCTTCTTACCTCTGCCATTTCACGCCTACAACCAAAAACACATATATTCCCTTCTCTCAGCTTTGGAAACCGGGGAAGTTACGAACGATACGAATGGAGCTCAAATTCAATGCGCGGTCTGGGCGCAGGGAATGGATTATAAGAAAATTCTTGTTTACAATGTAGCAAGTGTCTTTGGATATGTATGTAGGGGTGATTATGGAGAATATGATGATGAGATCATTAATTTTCAACTTGAAAGAGCCACTACAACCTCGGAGATAACTGAAGAAGAAATTAAAGCTTTGAAGGATGTTATTGCGTACTTAGATATAGTGGCCGGTTTACATGTATCTTTAGATAGCAGTGCTGAAGCCCTATTGAGAAATTATTTTATAACAGCTCGTCGAGAGGGAACGCGAGGTGTGACGGTGGGAAGCATGGGAGCTTTAGTGGCGACATGCTTAACTGCGGCTAGACTCTGTCGGCGAACAGTAGCTAACATAGACGACGCCGTCTTAGCCATCTGGTTGAATGTGAGTGGCAGCCCTGAACCAAGATTTGCGCCAGACGAGTACCTTGGGGCACCTGCCGATGTTAATAATTTAAAAGCAATATTCAAACAATTCAAAGGCTGGCTGGCAGAGTTCACTGGCCTTAATATTCCATAATTTTTCCTTGTTTATTATATTGTAGGTTGTAAACTTGTAACTTGTTAAATAAGGTCTAACAAAATATACTGAAACTATTTTATTTATGGGTGGATTCAGTACATGATTCTGAACAACTTTCCTCAAGAAACACGTATCGAAATATGAAATGTAATTTTTGGCATCCCATTCAAGTTGACCGATCAGCTGATCCAAATTAGTATGGAAAGGCAAAAATTATTTTTCATATTTCGACATATGTTCCTTGGGGAAAGTGGTTTAGTATCACGGACTAAATTAACCTTAAAATAGTTTCAGTATATTTTGTTAGACCTTATATTATTACATGCAATAAAATTGATAAAGATTTAAGTTATGTTTTTAAAACGATAGGTACTTACTACCCACTTAATAAAAAATAAAATATATAACAAAATCATTTTATTACAATTCTGTTAAACATACAACAAAATCATTAAGTATATAAATTTTCGCAATTGATAAAATTTGCAATTGGGTCAAGAATAACATAAAATAATTAAGATCATAAAAATGTTAATGCCTATTTTAAATACATGCTGCTTTTCGAACCAGTGTCAATGGATTTTAATTTCACACAAGGCGCTGGGAAAGCCGTGTTTTAGGTAATTTAAGTTTCATTCACAAAATAAATGTTTACACATTGAAGAGTAATTTAGTTTGTTAAATTAATGAATGCTTTTTTCAGTAATTTTATCCATTGGCACTGACATAAATCCATATTAGTTTGATTGACTAGAATTTACACACAGCAAAACAGAAAAATATCGAAAATATTTTTAAATGGTTAGTCAAAAGTATTTTCTAAAACTCCATAAGTAGTTAGTTCTTTCTTAGCACCCTTTTTTATACACACATCACAGTTAGTTCTTAGATTTTAACATAATTCATAATACTTAATTTCTAAAATAAGGCACATTGTAACTTAGCAAATGCAGACAAGTAATTGTAAGAACGAATCTACTTGTTCTACTCTTGTATTCTTAACTCATCCTACATTTAAAAATAGATAGGTAACTATTTCTTTACTCTTTATCTTCTAGGAAACTATAATCAAAATCAGATTTTCCAAGTACATTTTTCTGCATTTTAATTCTTTCAGTAAGTTTATTATGGTTTTGTCTTAATTTTAAGCTTTCTTCAATAAGAGAAGTGAGTGCTTCATCTTCTTCAACTTTGTTTGCCACTTTGATGCAATGGTTAGACACAGGTTCACCAACCTTAAAGTTACTCTTTTGGAAGGAAACAACACTGTAAGGAAGGTCAACCAAATTGTGTGCATCACTGGCAAGTACACATATAGTTGACCACATGCACTTCATTAACTCGTCTAGTATATTGCTTGAATCAGCATTCAATTTTTCAGTATTATTAGCAGCATGACCAATGACATCAGATATTTTACTGAACTCTGTACTCAAATCCATAAGCTTCAGCATGAATGGCTGGTTCCTTATTTCCAATAAAATTTTACTTCTCATTTTCAGGCAGTCATAACAAGCCTTCATAATATCATGACACTGCTTTTCTTTTGCTTTATATTCATTGAAAGATTCAGTTTTCTTGTAGTTTATGAATGCAGTGAGTGCATTTTTAAAAATATTCTGATAATTATACTTTTGTACGAAGTTGTTGAGGTCTGTAGATAACACCTCGCTGCTTCTCCTAGCTGCTGACTGCAGCCTCACTGTAAGTTGAGTCCAAGCTGTCTGAAGTTTGTTAATTTTGTCATCAAGATCATCAGCATCTGCAAAGAGCTTCTCAAAACCACCAAGAAAATTTGTCCCAACTGCACTTTCTTTAAGATTCTTAACATGAACCTTCCCCATTTCAGCCATTTTCAAAACTGTGTCCTTACAAACAAGAAGTTTACCAATATCCTTATCTACTGCATTATGTTTGAGGAGCAATTGTGTCTTTTCATGCTTCAGAGACTCACCTCTGGCAAACAATCCTTTAATAAGTGAATCATATAGTTCTATCTGAGTTATTACAAAGTAAAGACCATTTCTGTATAAATTCTGACTATTTTTAAAATTGTACAGAGCTTTTGGGTGTTCCAAGCATCTTTGAACAGTTTTAGGTACAACTGGTTCTATATTTTCTTTTATGATGTTTGTCTTGTTGTACAAATAAAACATAGTGTTCAAACTCTCATTCCAATGGTTTAAAACAAGATCATTGTTATCAACTTCATTGTATGTAGACTGAGATAATAGTATTTGTTCTGAAACAGGGATCTGTAGATCTTTTTCTATCCACAGTTTTAACACAGCTACAGTTGTTTTATCATCAATCTCGTATGCAAGTTGTGATGTTGTGTAAACTGAGAATATTTTAATGATTTTCCTGGCCAACACTTCTTCTAGAAAATTGAACAGTACAATTTTACTTCCTGATTCCTTTTCTTCAGTTGGTATGTCAAATGTTACTTTAGATGGAGCATCTCTACCTCTTAGTTTTGGATCCCATTCTAAGGCTTTTCTTAGCCACTGTTCGATGAGTATTTTAAATGGCTTAGAAATGTGGTTTTCTGGGAAAATCTCAGTAGAATACTCAATATCTCCATGGAAGGTTTCATATACACAGATATCTTCATGACTTTTCTTCTTTACATGAGGCATCCACTGCACTGGTGCCAAAAATGTTAAAAATGGTCTTATTCCACAGATTATTTCAAAGGCAAGAAGTCCAAATGACCAGAAATCAACAGAGTTACTATAAGTTTTGCTGTATAGAATTTCAGGAGCTAGATACTGCAGTGTGCCAACAAAACTGGCACACACTGATTTAGAATCTATTTCTTTGGCATAGCCTAGATCTATCAGTTTATATACCATATTCACCTGGTGTTGACTGCCGATGCTAGAACCATGATCATCAACAAGTTGAATAACAATATTTTCAGGTTTAATATCTCTATGTGTGATTTTATTTTGGTGTAAAAATTGCATGGCATTTCCGACATCCTTTAAAATCTGGCGTACCTGTAATTCTTTTAGACCTCCACACGATTCAGGTTTATTAAGTAGCTGTCGAAGAGACCCCCCACTGCAATATTCCATACAGAGAATGGGTAACTTTGATGGATTGGCGGATTCTAAGCCTTCAATAAACTCTACAGGTAAATCTCTGGTGCCGACAATGTTGGGGTTGTTACAATTCCGTAACATTTCTACTTCTTTGGTCCATCGCTCTTTGTGTTTCGGGGTGAGTTCATCGCCCCATTTGCAAGTCTTGATAGCAAGTTTCTCATCAGTTTTTTGATGCTTCCATAATACTACTGTACCGAAACTGCCTGAGCCCAATATTCTGTCTTTAACCCAATCACCAATAAATACTATACTATCCATTTTCACAGTATTTTTATTGTGTTATTACAAAAGAAAATTATTAAAACTGTGTTGTTTTCCTTATCTTAGATCACAAATCTTAATTATTTTGACTTGACATATTACAATGACATTGACACTTTTATCGTTATTTTATTCTTTTTAAGATTAAAAATCAAGCACAAGCAGCGCCGTTTTAATTTTCTATCCTACCATAGATTTAGAAGTAACAAAATAGCAGGAGACGTATTTTTGAAATCACTTGTCATTGTCACATTAAGGGTCCTCCCCGCGCTAACGACCTTGAAAACACAAAAAAAATTAATTTCTCTTTCTGTAAGTGAGATTATCAGAAACCCTCGTACAACTTTTTAGCTAGTATCATTAAGTTTCATTAGAACCTCGAAAATCATTGAAATAAAATACCCTGAATTTTCCTTTGCAAAAAATACTAAAAACGGCCATTTTTGACTCTTTTTGTAAAGGTTTCTAAACCGGATAGTATTTCAATAACTTTCGAGGTTCTAATGAAACTTCAGGATACTAGCTAAAAAGTTGTACGAGGGTTTCTAATAATCTCACATAAAGAAAGAGAAATTAATTTTTTTGTGTTTTCAAGGTCGCTAGCGCAGGGAGGAGCCTTAAGGGTTTGCGCGAGGGTTTCAAACGAGCGCATTTTTGAATCAGTAGTTTGCGAAGGATTTGCAACGAGTGGTCTTGACCACTCGTAATTTTGACATTTACATACATACATACTATCACGTCTTTATCCCTAATGGGGCAGACAGAGCATTTTGGGTCTTGCGGTTCTATGCAGAGCCCAGGGCCGCAAGACCCAAAAGCCACTTTTAGCGTCATGGTGGGCGAGAAGATGGAAAAGCAATCAATACAGTGATGGGTTGCTAGCCGCATCGCCTGTTAACATGATTTGCATTTTTTACCCATTCCCTCGATCGGCTTTTACGATCTGCGTGGGAAGAGAAGCAGCTGGTACATTCTAAGTTTTTTTATTTCTCCCAGACCAGCATGGGAAAATTTTGACATTTGTAGCGTAGATATGTCATCGAAACCATTATGGGAAATCCGTTCCATTTCAAAGCATAGACAAATTATCGTTGTTTTCTGCGTAAAACAAAACAATATTGTTTTTCGCTGACACGATGGTTTCAAAAATACGATCAATTTGTATTTTACGCGAGCGGTGAGTTGGAAAACTACAAGTTTTGTGTTTCGCTGAGTCCCTCAATGAAAAATAGCACTCCAGTAGTCAAAGCAGTAAAGCTCATAATTCCTCGCGTCGCTTGACAGCTAGAAAGTTTAGATAAATAGCGTAGGTATTTGGCGTTTGTGGGGACGTATTTTTGAAATCACTTGTCAAGTCACATTACGAAGGGTTTGCGCGAGCGTTTCCAAACGGGCGCATTTTTGAATTGGTAGTTGGCGAAGGATTTGCAACGAGTGGTCTTGACTTGACCACTCGTAATTTTGAGATTTGTAGCATAGATATGTCATCGAAACCAATCATGGGAAATCCGTTCCATTTCACGTTGCTTTTTTATTCATGTTCGAATTTTTAGAAAAGCAAAGACAAATTATCGATGTTTTCTGCGTAAAACAATATTGCTTTTCGCTGACACGACGGTTTCAAAAATGCGATCAATTTGTATCTTAAGGCGGGTTCCCTGCACCTAAATTTTTGAAACATTACACAAAAACATGCAAACAAAGGGGCGTGGCTATACACAATTGTCTATGGCATACACATGTTTCTGCTTTCCAAAGCAGATGGAAAACATGCGCTGCGCGGGGCGAGGGGGGAAGGGTTTCTTTTTTAATTATTTTATGGTTTTGGGTACAAATCCTTTGGAGCCTATCTCTATTATCTGCAATTGGTAAAACGCAGAACACATCTTCTAGTTCTTCGTCTGGCAAAAATGATGATAACAGTAATCAGAAATAAATATTATTAGGTATCTTAAGTGTCATTTTTAAAACGCGGGGTCCCCTAAACGAATGGTTTTTCCATACAAAAAACCGTTCGTTTAGTGACTCCGCGTTTGAAAAGTAGCACCTCATGATGAAGTCAACCATAAAGAAATGTTTCATTCAAAACAGAAATTATTTGCAGGAGACGGTTTGTGTATGAAAAATAATATTTTTGTTTTGTTTTTGTTTCATGTTTTTTGTGTAATGTTTCGAAAATTCTGGCGCAGGAGACCCGCCTTTACGCGAGCGGTGAGTTGAAAACTTGGAAAACTACACGTTTTGTATTTCGCTGAGTCCCTCAATGAAAAAAAGCACTCCTGAGGTGCTATTTTTCAAACGCGGTGTCACTAAACGAAAGGTTTTTAGTATGGAAAAACCATTCATTTTGGTGACTCCGCGTTTTAAAAATTGCACTTCAGGACTCCTGCTACTGTTTTTACAAAACATTACACAAAAACATGCAAACAAAGACTAAAATATGTAAAAGCGTTAAAGGTGCCTTTAATCGAAAATATAGACTTGTGTTTCGGTGAGTCCCTCAATGAAAAATAGAACGGTTTTTTATATGGAAAACCTATTCGTTTAGGTGACTCCGCGTTTCAAAAATAATTTCCGAAAAAAATTGGGGGTTGAATGGCGATGGAGACATAGTAATAGAGTAATTTAAAAAAAATGTCTGTTTGTTTGTCTGTGTGTCTGTTTGTACACGCTAATCTCCGGAAATACTGGACAGATTCGAATGAAACTTTTTTTGTTGTATACTTAATTGTTTTGCCAGTTGGAAAAAGGAACACCTGATGTTTGCCAGCAAAAAATATAAAGTTAGACCTGTCAATTTGTATGTTTCCATACAACGGGTAGATACGGGTAAATACCCGGCATACTATTTTGTGGGAAATGTTATGACAAGTTGATGGGGGATCGAAAAACTCGTCTAAATGAATATCTTTTGTTCCGATACCAACCCCGAAATCAGTCGTTTTGGCTCTTAAATTAGCAGTCAAAGATACCTAATCTCTATACATGTATGAGGGTGCTCGTATATTGACATCGCATTTGATGTCTGATTGCACATTTTAACATCTAGTTAGGTCTTCAAATATTTGCCAGCAAAAAATATAAAGTTAGACCTGTCAATTTGTATGTTTCCATACAACGGGTAGATACGGGTAAATACCCTGCATACTATTTTGTGGGAAATGTTATGATAAGTTGATAGGGGATCGAAGAACTCGTCTAAACGAATATCTTTTGTTCCGAGACCAACCCCGAAATCAGTAGTTTTGGCTCTTAAATTAGCAGTTAAAGATACCTAATCTCTATACATGTATGAGGGTGCTCGTATATTGACATCGCATTTGATGTCTGATTGCACATTTTAACATCTCATTAGGTCTACAAATATTTGCCAGCAAAAAATATAAAGTTAGATCTGTCAATTTGTATGTTCCCATACAACGGGTAGATACGGGTAAATACCCGGCATACGATTTTGTGGGAAATGTTATGACAAGTTGATGGGGGATCGAAGAACTCGTCTAAACGAATATCTTTTGTTCCGAGACCAACCCCGAAATCAGTAGTTTTGGCTCTTAAATTAGCAGTCAAAGATACCTAATCTCTATGCATGTATGAGGGTGCTCGTATATTGACATCGCATTTGATGTCTGATTGCACATTTTAACATCTAGTTAGGTCTTCAAATATTTGCCAGCAAAAAATATAAATTTAGACCTGTCAATTTGTATGTTCCCATACAACGGGTAGATACGGGTAAATACCCGGCATACGATTTTGTGGGAAATGTTATGACAAGTTGATGGGGGATCGAAGAACTCGTCTAAACGAATATCTTTTGTTCCTAGACCAACCCCGAAATTAGTAGTTTTGGCTCTTAAATTAGCAGTCAAAGATACCTAATCTCTATACATGTATGAGGGTGATCGTATATTGACATCGCATTTGATCTCTGATTGCTCATTTTAACATCTTATTAGGTCTACTTACGTTTGCCAGCAAAAAGTGTAATCTTAGACCTGTTAATTTGTATGTTTCTATACAACGGGTAGATACGAGTAAATATCCGGCATACTATTTTGTGGGAAATGTTATGATAAGTTGATGGGGGATCGAAGAACTCGTCTAAACGAATATCTTTGTTCCGAGACCAACCCCGAAATCAGTAGTTTTGGCTCTTAAATTAGCAGTCAAAGCTACCTAATCTCTATACATGTATGAGTGTGCTCGTATATTGACATCGCATTTGATGTCTGATTGCACATTTTAACATCTAGTTAGGTCTACAAATATTTGCCAGCAAAAAATATAAATTTAGACCTGTCAATTTGTATGTTCCCATACAACGGGTAGATACGGGTAAATACCCGGCATACGATTTTGTAGGAAATGTTATGACAAGTTGATGGGGGATCGAAGAACTCGTCTAAAACAATATCTTTTGTTCCGAGACCAACCCCGAAATCAGTAGTTTTGGCTCTTAAATTAGCAGTCAAAGATACCTAATCTCTATACATGTATGAGGGTGCTCGTATATTGACATCGCATTTGATGTCTGATTGCACATTTTAACATCTAGTTAGGTCTAAAAATATTTGCCAGCAAAAAATATAAAGTTAGATCTGTCAATTTGTATGTTCCCATACAACGGGTAGATACGGGTAAATACCCGGCATACGATTTTGTGGGAAATATTAAGACAAGTTGATGGGGGATCGAAGAACTCGTCTAAACGAATATCTTTTGTTCCGAGACCAACCCCGAAATCAGTAGTTTTGGCTCTTAAATTAGCAGTCAAAGATACCTAATCTCTATACATGTATGAGGGTGCTCGTATATTGACATCGCATTTGATGTCTGATTGCACATTTTAACATCTCATTAGGTCTACTTACGTTTGCCAGCAAAAAGTGTAATCTTAGACCTGTTAATTTGTATGTTTCCATACAACGGGTAGATACGGGTAAATACCCGGCATACTATTTTGTGGGAAATGTTATGACAAGTTGATGGGATATCCAAGAACTCGTCTATACGAATATCTTTTGTTCCGAGACCAACCCTGAAATCAGTAGTTTTGGCTCTTGGATGAGCAGTCAAAGATACCTACTCTCTATACATGTATGAGGGTACCCATATATTGACATCGCATTTTATATCTTCTTACTCATTTAACCACTTTTAAGTATGTCTTTGCGCACCTCCCAACAAAAAAATGATAATAAATCAATAAAGCCTATTATCAAAGTATGATTAGTATGGTGGTTTCATATATTTTTATGTCAGATTTGACGTCTACCTGCATTTTAAGCATATTACAGCGCTTGCACACACTTTCCGACACGAATTGCGAAGTAATTACTCATAAAATTCAATCTACCCACCAATTGGGTAGATACGGGTATATACCGGGTATTTACCCAATCTACCGGGTATATTCCCAAATGGGTAGATTGGGTATTTACCCGCCGCCCATCTCTACTTGCGTGTGCGTGCAAAACATCAATCAACATCCGTGGATGGAGTTTTTGGCGGGAAGTCAAGGGGTCCAGTTGGAGTTTGCTTTAAATTGTTTTGCAAATTGATTCTAGTGGACTTTATAATATGAAATTGGTGTAGTTTGGTGTTATAAATGCTCATTCTCATGAACAATATTTGAAATGTTTAAAGTGGACAGTCATAGTGCGGTTGTAGTGATATTTATTTGCGGACTGCGGTGGGCGTCTTTGGGCGCCGTCCGCCACTCAATCGGCTATGAAAACCAGTGGACTCGTATAGATTTGTCGCCAGAAGCTCCCGTAAAGCAATCAAAGGACCTATACCAACCTTTGATTGTATAGTTAAGTAAGGATTTAGGATAAAAGAGATATTACTAGACACTGGCAAAATAAGCTTCAACGACGTTTGATCGCCATAATCAAGAAAAGAAAAAAAAAAAAAAACATCCGTGGATCGCATCTCTACATAGTCTGTGCAATCAACTAACTGTCAAAGTCAAACAGGGTTATAGACGTATTTTTTTTATTGCCGTGTTTGTAATTTTTTGTAACTCATCGAAACGAAATTTATTTTATCTAGTTTTTAAATAATAGGGACGGATCCGTCCATTCCTTAAAGTTCTAATAAAATAACTAAAGTAAAAAATTAAAACCACTATATTATTATTGCTACTAAATTATGTATGTGTTATGAATAAACAATGTCATACTTAGTGATGAAGGGCAGAAGAAACTTCAGGTTGCGCTGCTTACGGCTACAACTCCAATGTCTGACCGCACTTTAGAATTCATGGATCGCGTAATAGATTTACCGATACTTAGGGAAGTCTCGAAGATGCTGAATATAAACAATTGTTGTCGTGTGTGTATGAAGTCTGAGAGCAACTTGTTATCATTATTTGGTCATCTGATGGTTGATCAGCAAGCTTTTCCTATGGCCGAAGCATTGATGAACTGTACAGGGATTAAGGTAATTTATTTTTAATGATTAAATTAAAGTGCCATGTGATTTTCGGCATAGTAGAATAGGGCCGTTCCAAGTCCTGTGGATGTCGTAGAAGGCGACTAAGGAAATACAAGCTAAGCAAAGCTTATAAACATCAATGAGACCTCTCCAACCCGTCTGGTCAGCGTGGAGAGTGTAGGCCAAGTCCTCTGGGTAGTACAGAGAGGGTCATGCTCCTGCAATGGAGACCAAATGAGGAGATTAAATTAAAATATACTACACTTATTGAACGAGATTAAAAGTAAAGCAAGTCGTTGTCTTTGTATATGGTATGGAATAAATAAGTCAGAAGAAGTCATTATAGAAGACATGTATCAGGTCAAAAAGAAATCAGATAAATTTCTATTGGCTGGATGGCTGGGGCTTGAAGCCATGATGTCAATTAGTTTTGCATATTGTAAGATATGGTTTAATTATTATTTGTACTAGTTCTGCAATGCAAAAAAAGGGCAGTAATAATCAGAGATTGGATATTCCAGTGCATATTTACCTAAACTTGGAGGTAGTATGGTACATATTTTTTTCTGTTTGGTATTTCCTTTTGTTTATGGTGCAATAAAGAGTATTTGTATTGTATTGTACAGTAGGCACGGTAAACGTAACATACAGTGGATAATACCACCTCTAAAAAAATTAAAGATTTGTTTTGATACCGTGACTTAAAAATATTGGATTTTACAGAAATAATAGTCCCTTACAAATTATTGATTTAAGGAATATTTTAATTTGACACAACTTTAGTAACTAACTCCAAATTTGGAATAATATTCTTCAAATCAATAATTTGTACCTGAATGTTTGTTATTTCTGTAAAATCCAATAATAATTCAGATTATAAATCACAATATGAAAAAAAATGTTTTTAGAGGTGGTATTCTATGTTATGTACTACCTCAGTTTAGGTAAATATACACTGGAATATCCAATCTCTGGTAATAATATACTACATACAAAAAAAATATATACTTAAATCAATTTCAGATTACTCAAGGGGATAGTCTGCCACAAAGCATTTGCCAAGACTGTGCTAAGACTCTTGAAACCATGTATGCATTTAGGATTAGAGCATTGTTGTCAGATTCGGAATTCAAGAAGCTGGTTAGTTCCATACCGAATGAAGTGAAGAATGAAATGATCAAATCTGAAATGAAATCAGAAGAGGATCAAGAAGATGACGATATAGCCAATGTGGACTTGCTGCTAGATCTTTCCGAATATGTGCCACTAGACTCACCCAAAGAAGAATGTGAGTCAACAAAATATTCTCAAAATTTCAATGATATTGTGCCTAAAGAAGAGGAAGTGTTCAATTGTGACAAATGTTCTAAGCAATATACAAAAAAACAAAAATTTCTTAAGCATTTGAAATTACATGAAAGCCCTGTGTACTGTGACATTTGTAAACAAGCCTTCCATAGCAAAAGAACTCTAAACAAGCATATGAGAGAACACATTTCACAGGTATTAAAATGTAGTTTTTGTGATGAGGAGTTTGAATCGGAGGCATTCTTATTTGAACACATAGTAAAGCATACAAATGAAGCTAACGTTAAATGTCCGAAGTGTGACGTCATATTCAGCAGGAGGCGTGCATTTATGATACATTTGAGAAAAGTTCATGGCACAAGTGAGATATCAAAGAAGAAGAAAATTTGTGATATTTGTAAAAAAGAGTTTTCTACTAAGTCTCTGCTAAATCGGCATATGAAGCTTCACAGGTAGGATGGAGGTTTTTAAAAAAAAGTCTTTACTAGCTAGTTTATAGTCTGCCCTAGAGATGGGTTTACACCTGGACATAAAAGGCGCATTGCATTAATGCTGAATAAATGTCGGTATATGCAAATTAAAAACCATTGCTAGGGCAAAAACATTAACAGAACTTTTATTTACTTTTTCATTTAAATAGCTACATTTTAGTATGCACAGAACATAATAAGATTACGTCTAATAATTGACAGTGAAAAACAAGCAATGAGGCGTTTTCTTTAAAAAAAAAAATAGTTCCTTCACGTGACATAGATGCCGCCAGCAATCACATAAATAGATCTGTCAATGTCTAATTCATATAAAATTTTCATAGTGAGAGTTTGTCTTTGGAATCAAAGAAAAAATAATCACTACATAAGTTTTGGAATATTTAATATTTTTATTTGACTAAATTTAGTTAAAGATATATTATTGTTTGTACATATGTATTTTTTTACTTAAATAGTAGCAAAATACTTGTAGTAAATTTGTAATTAATTAAATTACAAATTTACTACAAGTATTGAACCAAACGGCCTCTTTCATTTTTGACAGAACGATTTCAAACTCTTAAACGCCATCTTTTGACAATGTTTTTAACCTCAGTTTTTTTTTCACTGGAAAACGCCTCATTGATATTATGTTTAATGACTTAGTTAGAGTAGCAAAATATCACTCTTTTGGCTCAAGTTGAGTTGACGTAGCACATACTCATATATTTTATATTATTATTTATTAGAATTTATAAAAAAAAACTAAAGTTTTTAGTGATTTTTTAACTATGATTATTTTATGACCAAATTATTTTATTAAAGTCATGATTTACACAATACTGATAAGTTTCAGCTTCTTTCAAAATAAAATAAATGATGTGTTTGTACCCAGCAATCAGGTATTTATTTGGACATGAACTCTTTTTGCCCAGTACTTCCATTTATGCACTTATGTCCATTCTACAACATTAGACAATCTACCAGCATATTAATTAACAATATGCTGGTAGATTGTCCAGCTGTGGACGGACATGATGATGATGATAATGGTTGATTGTAGCTTGAATAATAGATATGTTTATTGTATAGTAATTTATACTTTGTTATAAAATGCAGACTCAATACTCATAACTCAAATGCAAAGAAGTTAAAGCATTGAACTAGCATCAACATTTTATATTTTGTGATAGAAACTTAAGTTTTTTATGTTATTTCCTCCTTTCAGTGAAGACAGAGAGTTCAAATGTGAGAAGTGTTCAAAGACCTACAGCCGGCAGGACCAGATGCTGCAGCACATGAAGTGGCATGATGGGATTAAGCCTTACATTTGCAGTTTTTGTAGTAAAGGTAATTTTGTTTGAAAAACATCTTAGAAATGTTTAATCAAAACATGTTTTCAGGGCTCTCACTGACAATTTACAGTATGCCCACAATAGTTTGTGACACTAGTCATTCTGTCGCCTGTTGGTCCCGCTCCACATATTCCCCCCTCACGTCTTTCTAGGTCGTCCTCTAATTCTGGCTGTACCATAATTATTTCTCTCCCTTGTCACTAGATGTAGCTTTATGATAATAATTAAAAGATTTTTTTTTCCTATTTCTTAACGGGCAACACTTCCTTTGTTACTTTTTTGCTAGGCGTGTGTGCTGCCATCTCTGTGTGTCTACCCAGAACTCCATTATTGCTTACTAACGGGCGCTCCAATAGTTTCTATGGAGTTGGGTATCTGTTACGTTAGTATTTATATAATCTTTAACCGTACCAACAGTGTATAAAGCGTGAATATTTTGCAGCTTTCAATCAGCTGTGCAGCCTGAAGGACCACATTCGTATTCACACCGGCGAGACTCCGTACCTGTGCTCGGAATGCGGCAAGAGTTTCAGCAACAGCTCCAACCTACGGCAGCACCTGATGCGACACAGCGGAGTCAAACCGTTCACCTGCAATCTGTGTCCGAAATCGTTTACAACCAAAGGTATGGTATGGAATATGTAATCATACTAATATTATAAAGGCGAAAGTTTGTGTGTGTGTGTGTGTATGTTTTTTTGTTTGTTACTTCGAATGACGACCACGTACTGGCAAGCGAAGCATAGGCCCACCACCTACAAGGTGGTCTGACGACCTGACTAAGGTCGCTGGTAGGCCCTAGATGCAGGCCGCTCTAGATTGGTCATTTTGGTAATCCTTGGGAGTCGCCTACTTCCAGCAGTGGACGTTATGCGGTTGAAATGATGATATTAATTAATTGGAGTCTACCTTATTTAAATAATATTAATAAAAGATTTTAATTATTACCTAAAGCGCCATCTAGTGACAAGGAAGTGAAATAATTATAATTATAAGGCGATGGGTAGGCATGGTGATAGGAATTATAGACTTTTGATTGAAATTAAAGATTTTTTTATTCTATTTCAATTTAATTTCCAGGTCAGATGACAGCTCACATGACCACGCACACGGGCGTCCATCCCTACAAATGCGAGCAGTGCGGCAGCTCGTTCACCAAGTCCAACTCACTGAAGAAACATAAACTCATCCACTTGGGAGTCAAGCCTTTCCCCTGTGAGAGCTGTAACATGCGGTGAGTATACTTTTTAGTCGCTGCCGTAGCGGGAGCGAGGTGACATGCTCGACCGCCACAAATGGACGATCTTCCTGCCAGGCGTGGTGTTGTGCAAGGAACCGCGGCTCCGACGGTGTATCGTTGGAGGTTGTATATATAGTCAGTTGCAACCAGAACTCTTAAGATCGAGATGTAGAGGTCGCTGATCTAAATAGCTAGTAGTTCGCCTCGAACTGTGAAATCGCGAACCCCTTGACAGACTAGGCTTATGTTTGAACTTAAAAATTGGGTAGATGACTCGGTCAAAAATAAATTATTCGGTACAGTTCATAAAATAAAACGTCACAAAATAGTGTCACTTTTAATTGATGATATTCATTTTCAACATGATTTTAGATTTGTTAATGCAGATAAACTGATATTAACGCTATTTGACTTCAAAAAAGCATGACGTCACGCTTTCGTATTTCATACAAATCCCATTGAAACTAACTATTGGACTCCTAAGTAGGCAAAACTGGAGTTGCGGGGTAGGCTCACAGAGATGGCAGCACACAAGACTGATAAAAAAATGACAAAGAAAGTGTTGAAAATAGGTACTTAAAAAAATATTAGTTAAGTACATTTAAGTCTTATTTCATTAAATATCTTTGCTTTCTATTATTTAATATAAATAAAGCAGCAATTATTTAATTATATTAAATAATAGAAAGCAAAGATATTAATGTTTTAATTATCACCTATAGCGCCATCTAGTAACAAGAAAGATAAATAAATATGTTTATATGCCGATGTGTAGGTATGGCACAGCTAAGGATGCAACCGGCAACACGGTAAGATGAAGAATGTTTATAATAATGGTAATATTTACAGTTTCTCGTGCAAGGAGCATCTGAAACGCCACAACCGCATCCACACGGGCGAGAAACCGTACAAATGCAAGTTTTGCGAGCGCGCCTTCACGCAGAGCAACGACCTCGCCAAGCATATTCGCACGCATGTTGGCCAGAACATATACCAGTAAGTGAAGACTTTGTTCTACAAATATAAAAAAGGACTGACTGTATTGTATCACTGCTCTGACTAGACTCATAACTATATCTTGCATAGGCAGATCTCACTAAATAATAAATAAATAGGGACAAATCACAGATTGAGTTACCCAATGTAAGTTCGAGACTTGTATCATGGGTGCTAATTCAACGATACTATATTTTTCTAACAAATACATATACAACGTTGAAGCGACACAACCGTAAAAAATCAAACCACGATTTATACTAGATCAATATAGTATAATGTAATTAAAATAATGATTAAAAAAACCAAAAAAATCGACATTCCCCAACAAATTTCCCGGACTCTTTCATATGGAAAGGGAGTTTTTTTTCTATCTGTGATTTGTCTGTATACATTTATTTATTATTTATAATATTTACAGATGCACCGTCTGCAGCATGAGATTCAGGCTAATAAGCGAACTAAAGCTGCATTACCCGACACACTACGTCAATGGCGACGAAATCCCCAAGGTGCCTATCAGCAAAGGCGTAGAAGCCCCTGTACTAATGCTCAAACCGCAAGAAGAGGTCCCCATCATACAGCACCTTCCAGAGCCCGTTAAGAGCTTGGATCCTAGGATCACTATCACGATCAATAGCAACGGCTTGGATAAGAATGGTCTGGCTGGGGATATTACTATCAATTTGTCGCCTGGGAAAAGTTAACCCTTTCACTGCGAGACTATATCAGTTATCGTGCCTATAGCGCGGGACATAGTAAATCTAAAATCATCATCATCAGGTGTTTTTGTCTCCACTGTAGAAGCAAGACCCTCTCTGTACTACCAGAGCCATACTTGGCCAGAGTCTTTGTTTTGCTTATATTCCTAAGTCGCCTTCTACGACATCCACGGGGGGACTTGAAGTGACCCTATCTTACTCTGCCGGAAACCACACGACTAAATGTCGTGCCACCAGCGCAAGGCATAGTAAATCTAAAATAAATACCTACAACCAAAAAGAGATGTGGATACTTAAGTTATGTGCAATACGAGCAGTGGTTTTTGTCGGAAATATCCGACGCTTGCGAAATGGGCACGACAATGTTTGTCGGATAAATCCGACGTTCGCGGTGAAAGGGTATGGTCAATAAATGTTTTACCAGTGTTAGGGCTGGCACACATGGCAAAAGCAGCGCAGAGCATTTTGCACTGCCAAAGCATTATCGTCTTTAAGTGCGTTGAATCTCAATGATTGCGATCGCGTTATTGCGTGCTAATATTCTTTTATGATGATTGAATGTTGTGTTAGTTAATTTAATATCTTATCTCAACTTTGAGAAAGACGGTAATGCTTTGGCAGTAATTATTGCTTTGCCTGCGTGTCGCCATATGTGCACTGGCCCATATGTATGTTGTATTTAATGAACACGAAAGGGAAATATCAAGCACTTTATTAAAGTATATGTATTATTTTAATGACAAGAGTAAAGTTAGTTTTGAAAGCCTAAATAAAGGCTAATAAGACCTAATAATGACTGTCTATATGAATCAATGAGTGGTTACGGTCTGTGGATACATGACTCAACTCGTGCATATAAACAACGTTTGGTATCAGACCAACGCTAATATTTCGAAAAACAAAATCGACTTTTCATAGAAATAGTATTTTTAATAATCTAATAAGTCAGCTAATGACCAGAAGTGCTATTTTTGAAACGCGGAGTCACCTAAACGAATGGTTTTTCCATACAAGAAATCGTTCGTTTAGTGATTCCGCGTTTGAAAAATAGCACCTCAGAATATTTCAATGAAATGTCGATGTTTTTTCGTCACCTATTCAAGTATGTTTCGACCGTAGATTTACAATAATTGATTTGACCATTCGAGACTATTTTCTCTGTATAAGCCTGTATATAATTTTTTTAACGTGCTATTTGTGTGTGCTAAGCTGATTATAAATAGGTTTTTATTTATTGATTATAAAATAATACGAATAAAGAACTAATGTGTCTATTGGTGTTTTTAAACACATTGTGATAAAAAACGACTCGAATATGGTACCTAGATAGGTTTTTAATTAGAGGCTACATATTTATGTACCTACACATTTTAAATAAGTGCTTAAATGTAGTTATAAATTAATTAAATTGCTCTCTAAGAACGTGCGTTGCGTCAGGCGAAAAGTACGCAATATTCGGCCTACTTGGACAAAGCCGAAAAGGACCGAAAACGTCATGGTTATTCATTTATTAAGTAACCGATTGATACGCGACTGAATCGAGCAGTCTACCTATTTTTGAAACATGGAGTCACTAAAGAAACGTTTTTTTGTGTGTAAAAGGCACTTTAAGTACATCACTTGACGTATAGCGCACGCCTTAACTGTCTCTAATGTGAGTCGTCGAAATGCCTTATTACTATTACAGTATAAAATAGTGCGTTCTTGTTGACTTTTAAACTCTTTTTAATGTAAATAAGGATATATCGTAATAATTTATTCGTAGTTTTTATTTTGTTAGACTGATCTAAATTATTTTATGCGAAAATATGCTGTAGACATTAATTTCTTTTGGTGTATTAGGTAATGTATAATTATTATAGTTAGATGTTGTTATGTCTACTAGGTATAATGATTTTATTATACCCCTGTAGAGGTTTGGTATAATTAGTATATTTAAGTTCCAAAGTTAGTTGCATTTAGTTTTGTTATGTACCGCCTGTGAGAAAACCAGAGAAAACGTATAACTAATATTTTGATCAAATGAATTACTTATTTATGTGAAGATTGTTTTCATTGATATAGATAATTATAATTGATTCGACACATAGTTTCTTTCCAGTGTATTTTCTAACTGGTTAATTTCTATCGATGAATTCTCGTAATAGTAATGCAGAAAGAAAACGAGATCGTGTATGTATATGATGAAAAGAATACATACATAGTGTCACGGTCATTTACATAGATTTTTTCAGGTTGCTTGCCGTGTCCGTGACTACTGGAAACGTGTTAACTTAGTTAGCAATGTAACACGTTAATTCGCACAACAGGATTGAAAACATTATTTGCACTTATTTACACAACAAGACACACAAAGGGAAGCAGACCAAACATTACATACTTAGAACCCTAGCAATTTTTCACTCGTAGCTTATTTTTTAGTTGCCTAAATAATATATTTTTACGTTTAAACAGTTATTGCGAGTATTTGTATTTTTAGGTACTCTTTCACATTCATAAGTATAACACTTTATTTTTTTCCAAATATTACCATATAAGTTAAAAATAAAACAACAAAACTTATGTTGCAAGTATAAGTATATGTATATAAATGTATTCATGCCACGTAACCGAAGGACATGTTTATAGAGATTAACGAGTGTAGATGAAGGAAAAGACGTTTGCCAGGATTCGTAGCAAGTGGAGGTCCACGGTCTCTGCCTACCCCTGTGGGAAAAATGCGTGATATTATGTATGTATGTATACAATACTTTTAAGTCTGCTTCCCTGTCTTGATATGTGCGAAAATCACAATGAACACTGTCTGATACTTACTGATAATTTTCCCCAACACGAACGACCAGTAGAACTCCGTGATAGGACCACGGGCAATAAACGGAAAAAAATCGACCTTCAAAACTAAGTCCGATCACTTATAGATTCGTATTTTTTTTTCTATTTACCTATCTGCACACTATACAGAAATTATCATGTATTTATATTATTTATTCTAATTGTATCTCCGTTAGATTCACTGGTCTTTTCACCCCGGTCCTTTGAGCGGCTTGCGTTGGGTTACAGTGCCTATCTACCCTGTGCCACCTTAATTTAATATATATCTAGCGAAAAATGATTTTTGCTTGATATGCAGCCGTCCTCGTAATCTAGGTTAGATAGTGCCTACCCTGTCAAAAATATTGTGCACGTCACTGCCCTTTGGAGAAGTTAATATAGTTTATTATTACTATAATTAGTTATTCGTAGACCAATTTTTACGAAAACAAAATGTTTTTTTTGCACCTCATTAGTGCACACAATGAGATAAGGATAAGGCAGAAGAAGAATAATGTTGCAGCTCTTTTAGTTGAATGTTTTGTTTGAGGCTCATTTCTTGAATACAGGTATTCAGTCCATGAAACTGAACAACTTTCCGTAAGGAACATATATGTAGCGATATGAATAAAAATTGCTCAGTACCATGGACTGAATTCATCCTTAACTTAGTTTCATTATTGATTTTTTTTATATACATCTGGAAACCTACATTTATTCTGTATAGAGGTATAGAGTCACAGGGGATAATGGGTTACTGAGACATACATACTGAAACAACGTATGTAACGTTATATTTAGATATTTATACTACCACGTCAAGCTTTCTATATAGTTTTGTTTTATTCAAGGAAGTTCCTTCTGATCGGTCGATTTGGAAATCCTTGGGGCGGCCTATGTCCAGCGGTGGACTTCCTGTGGCTAATATGATGATGATTCCAAGGAAAAGTTTTACATATCTCTTCGTGAATATACACAATAATATTGAAGTTTTACATGTCTCTGCATGTAAATGCAATAATGTAAATGTGACGGAAATATTTAAAATGTTATAATTTATGTCTGCTGCACTTCGACCATAAAATTGTTACACCCAGTTAGATGGTATCTTACACTTTTCACTTGTTGAATATTTTGTACACTGTATGTATTAATTCCATTATAGATTATAGAATTTTATATCAATATCGTGTTTTTATTTTTTGGCAATTTACTGAAAGTTAGTCAAAAAGAGCATTGTCCTTGATACCTACTTATGTATATCGAAATAATAATCTTATTCTATTCGTACATACAAAAAAGTAGGTCTATGCTTCCACCCATTGTCGAGGTTATACAACGTGGAAGGGACATAGTTACCTGTAAGAAATCCTAGACCACTTTAGTATAATAATAATTAAATAAGAGACAAAAACAAACAAAAAAGAATGACGTTCCCATACATATTGCGCGGGCTGCACATTTTAGAATGGAAGTGGCGATTTTTTTTTAATTTTGACTTTTTATTTTATTTTATTATACTATCAAGTATAGCCCCTGGTTCGATTTATTATGTGCATGTCCCTTCCACGTTGTTATAAATTCTGTGGTCAAGTTTAACTTCAATTCGAGTAAAGGGTTCTATTTTACAGACTCGTTGAGAAATAATTTTATGTTTAGTTTCTTACATCGTTTCTTCTCAGCATTGGTCAATCCGGTTACCTTCTAATGGGCTACCAATTTCAAAACAATAGACATCACAGAGATATTATAGTCCTACATATTGTTTAAGACTACATACACAACTAGGAGACTAATACAAAGGAGACAAAAACTGTTTCTGGTCGAAAAGGTCATTTGTCACCTACCTATACTATGCTTTGAATAGAAACCTAACATTGAATAATGAAAAAAAATATGTAGAGATACGAGTAAGTATATAATAAATAGACGTGAATTCACCATAGCACAATAGACAGGAAAATACAATAGCCTACGATTCGATAAAGGATGTCCTCTACTTGCGTCCCTTTAATCCTGTCGATTCCTTATTGGGTCACGTAAGTTATGTTTGTATATAGTAGGTAGTTATCTATCTACGAGTACTAGTATGTATTCTGTGCTACGAGTAGAAGCCTTGAGTTGAAGCACACTTAGCTAAGTGGAAAAATTCCGTCTAGGCTTCTATTGAAAACAAGTACTCTTAGATTCTTTTAAAAAGCTTGCTGTACTTTTATGTTTTAATATATTCTTAACCTAAATATTTTATTACGAAGTAAAGTAGAAGGTACTTAAAATAATATAGGAAAGTATATTTGATTAGGTTACCACAGATTTAAATGTTCAAATCAAGTACCTAATATGTACTTTTTTATTTATGTAAATTTATTTTTTATTTAGTCGTTTATTTCCCATAGTTGGGCAAAGGCGTCCCCTTGTTGTTTCCAGCTATTTCGATCTTTAGCTGCTTCTTTCCAATCCTTGTTAATATAAGTACTTAGGTAGTTGTGTTTTACAACCTCTGTGTCAGGGAAAAAAGATAAAACGTAGAATGCAGTAATACTTCCCTAGCAGGTCGTAAAAGCAGAAAGAGGGGATGGGCGGAAATCTAAATAGGTAATTTAATAGGCGACGCAGTTTAGCTGCTTATTCCATTTTCCATCCTTACGTTTAATTGTGGCCTTCAGATTTTAAGCCCTAAAAGAAAGAAAAATTAAAAAGACTCATGCTGTTCTGACCCAATTTAGAGTGGGATAATGTGAGGAAGACGAAGAAGAAGGTCTTATCTGTCAACTTCGTAAGTAGGTCATTAAAAACATTATTAAAAGATTTCATTAAAACTGAAGCTCTATAAAAGGAGCTATTAGTTATAAAAGTCTGTTGAATAAAATGTTGGAGAGCAAGTAGTTACAGAGACTTTACCTTCGTTTATGTCAGTATCTAATGGAATATAACTATAGACTGCCGTTGTCAGGACCGTATAGAGGAAATTAGATAACTTTCTAATTCAGGGCAATGATCAGAGGACGGAAGTTTCAGACAACTCGTACATTGTTTAGGCATAGACTGCCTCGGGTTTGGGACCGGACTTTGAACAGAATGTGGCGCATGTGTACATACACATGACAGAAAAAATAATTACGATTCATCATTTCCAAAACGACCGATCGGAAGCGGCTTGCATCCTGCGTTTTCTGGGACCTTGCTTAGGTCGTCTGACCACCTGGAAGGTGGATGTCCTACTCTGCGCTTGCCTTAGGAGATTCCGTTCTGTATATAAAACTTATATTAATTCTGTGGTACTCATGTTAACATTTTTCTATATATTGTGTGTTACAGACAAAACAAAATGAATCTTTTATCTATCTATCTCGTTCCGACCTTATATTAACGAGTAGCTTTTATATATACAAAAATCAACAGTGGGTTTAAAAGGTAAACTTTTGAAAGCTTCAAAGATGTCGCATCTGCGAACATTATTCTTTGTCGAACAGGGGCGGGCGGCGTAGGGCGGGCGGCCCCTTATCAGTGCGCAGCGAACGGCCGTGGGCGGCGTACACGGTAAGCTCACAACTTACTACTTTTACTACTCTATAACTAAACAAAAACAACTACCCTTACCTCTATTTTAAAATTAGATTTCACGATTTGATGTAGTTTAAATTATTTGATTTTATGAAATGAATTAGTGCATTTATCTAAATCGGATTTGACTGTTCATCACTCATTGCCGGAGCTGAATTATTTCAGGCATCGCGATCGTTCGGTTCATTACTCTTTCGCCGACTTATCGGAGAAATTGAGTTTTTATTTATGACTGTTTCCCACAATGTTACCTGTTGTTTTTGTATTGTTGGTCTGCTGTCAGTAGGTACGTGCTTTATTTAGTTAAAGTTACTTGTGTTAATTATTTAATATATCTCTCATGGTGGTTTTATAACTCGGAAAAAATCGAAGATTCTTCTATACTTCTCAAAATATTTTGCTTACATTTTTCATATTAGTCTGGAGGCAAAATACCTAAGAATACATCAGCTGCTTGTCTTCCTGAGTAAATCGTAAAGGCCGATCGAGAGAAGCTGAGGTATAGCGATATTGCTAACAACCTACATGCTTTCAATCATGCTAAGGGTAGATTTGGAATTTTATGTCACAATCTCTTATGTGATGCATAGAGACTGTGACATAAAATTCAGTAGAGGATAAAGACGTAATAGAAAGTAGATATTTTACATACGTTGTACCTACTCGTAAAACAGTCAATTTTATTTTGTTTGCTACGACGAATCGTAGACTTTCGTAGCCTCATAGCGTTCCATAGCGGTAGATTGTTACCACGTTCTTATTAATATACCTACTACTTTCATTTTAAGTTTTAATGAATATCGAACAAAAACAGATTAGAAATAGGTATGTTAAATCTGTGTTGTACCAGAAGTCCACTTTTATAGGCTAGCGCACTCCACTACCGAAAAATTTGTTATTCATAATTTTACACTTTTTATTACCAAGTTACTTTTCAAGATATTGTAAGAATAAGTTAACGGGTTAGTAAAAAAATATATTAAGAATCATTTATTTGTATTATACAGTAGATATTAATGATCTTCTTCTTCTTATCGTGTGTGTTAGTGACTAACACTAGTGTCAGAGTTTTTAAACCGCCTTAAAGGCCTCTGACATGGTTTCAGGTAACGACCAATGTCAAAGACAGTGACCAGGACCGACGGCTTAACGTGCCCTCCGAAGCACGGATCATCTTACTTTTCAGACAATCAGGTGATCAGCCTGCACTATCCTAACCAAACTAGGACTACAACACAAAGTCGTTGCCCCCGCAGAGGCAGTTAATAATTACATATTAATGATTATAAATTATAATAATGATTATAATAAACGTTAGTATAAAGTATGTATGTTAGTTTGTATGAACCTGTAGAAAGCAAAATATGTATTCAAAAATATTATAATGTAGGTATATCAATCAACAGGTGTGGGAAACAGCCATGGTTGCCATGTACTTATTCCGTTTGCAAACAAACCGATGATTACTTTATCGGTAGGTAATTAATTATGTATGTACGTAGAGACGTACATACGACGAAGAAAGGTACATACGACTAACAAAGATACATACGACGAATAAAGAAAGCTTTTAATTAAGTGTCCTGCTAAGTGATTACTTTTCTCAGTAGAATTTGAAAGCTTCTTCATTTTGTTGATATATTCGTTTCTACATTTTTTTTACATTGATAAAAAAAGCGTTCCATATTCCGTAATATATGTAAATAGTTATAACTACATTTATATAGTCACGTCTTTGTTTCGTGTCCATGATATTTGGTAGAGTTTATAATATAACTATATATTTGTATTTAAATTTAGTTTATTATGTACACGCCTACTACTACCTGTTTTCTTCACTTTTCCTCTCCTGGGTCTGCTGGAAGAGATTTCTTATGAAATAAGCAGTACCTATGTACTCAATTTTCTTACTTTGTTTGTTTCTGTGTTTGTATTTTGTGTACATGAATTTTGTAAATAAATAAATAAAAATAACTTTGTGAATAAATATGTAATGCACTCACGTTTTTGGTGAGCGATCTAGACTATCCTATTTTGTAAAGTTTGAAGTACATATGTGATTCTTAACTGTTGTGTTTGCTTCATAAATAAATAAAAAATATACCTCAGTATAGCTACTTACGAGACGACTAATAACAGAAAATTTTATGACGATAGGTTTGGACTTTATAAAAGCTATATATAGTTTTCTGTTATTTTAAAATTATTTATTCATTTACGTAGTAGCTACGAAGGGTTACAAGGCTACGACTCGTAGCGTTGTAGGCCATCGTAGGCAGCTCGAGGCACGCAATGTTCAAGTTTCGTAGCACGTATCGTGATCTGATGAACTTAGAAGTGTAACAAATTTTATTCTACACTGTGTAATTACGATAGTTTAAAAAAAAATATGAGCATGTGTTTGTGCGTTTGTCCTTCATTTCAAAGTATAACGACATAATGCCACTTTTATACATAGCTATATAAAAAAATAGGCTTAGTTTAGTAAGCAGGTATTTTACGTACTTTAGGCATCAGTACTCCGCAAAGGATTTACAAGGAACAGGAATCATGCCTTAGTATTAAATAGTGTACAAGTGTGTTTTGAAGTGAAAACTTCTTTAGGCGCATTGGGCATGCACGAAAAGCATTTTTTTTTTGTATATATTGTGAAGAAAAATAAACATAATTATATTTTACATAATAGGCTTATATTAAATACAACAAAACATTAAACTTCGCGGTTCAAGGCCATAAACGTAATATGGATTTGGTGGCCTTGTCAAAAATTTTAGCCTAATGGGCCCCAATATCGGGCCGGCGGAGGGCGGAATTCCAGGCAGCCTCCCTCACAAAGCCTCTTCAATAACGAGACGACGTCGAGGTGCGAAGAATTCTCACGTATTACCGTGGATATGTCAAGGCCACGTTTGTATTAGCACGATCTGTAAATAATTTGAGGAATGAGGCTACGTGTCTTATTTAGTTTGAGCACATGAGTAAGTACTTGAATATTATACACGCTGACTTTTTATTGGTTTTGGAAAAAAAATGTCGTGTAGTAAATAAATTCCTCTACCCATATACGTAATCCATTTCTGTATGTTATAAGATAAAAAAGTTTCGTAAATGATTTTCGATCGAGACCACATAGTTAGGCCGGCCAAAACAGCTGCGTGGATGTCGATGACCTCCGCCGGCCGGCGGCGGTACTACTAATTGATCTCTCAATTTTGCTTTCGAGTTTTAGTCAACATTTTTTGTTTATGAATTTTTATTTTTACTAGATAATTAGGTCTTACTAACGATGCCTATAAATTGGCCTTCGGCATCAGAACCAATAAATAATCACCGTGTATAGCACCCATTATGGCTTCAACGGAAGATCAGCGCTGGGATTTCGCTAATGCAAATCCTAGCATATGCTGAGTTGGAGATCATTTTGGAGGACTAGGAACTTTATTTTTATTTGTACTTTTAGAATTTGTTTATGTAATTTTATTGTATTGCTTTTGTCCTCCGAATAAATGTTATATCTATCTATCTAATATTGATTACTTAAATGCATGTCATAAACCTGAAGAAAAATATATATTTTAATTTCAGCAAAAACGAAGATATTCAACAACGTGGAGTTTGTAAAAAGCCAAGTGCGAGTTGGACTCGCGTACGAAGGGTACAATGTTGTTACAATTATAAAAGTATCCATACTATATAAAATAACATATACCTATATATCTATAAAAAAACATTATTATTGTATGGGAGCCTCACTTAAATATTTATTTTTTCTGCTTTTAGCATTTGTTGTAATAGTGGCATCAGAAATACATTATCTGTAAAAATATCAATTGTCTAGCTATCACGCTTCGTATGATACAGTCTGGTGACAGACAGACGTACGGACGGACAGTGGAGTCTTAGTAATGGGGTCCCGTTTTTACCCTTTAAGTACGGGACCCTTTAAGTACGGGGGTTTAACTGCCTCCGTGGTGTAGTAGTAACTGCCTCCGTGGTGTAGTGGTTAGAGCGTTCGGCTCATGCCCGGAGGTCGCGGGTTCAATTCCCGGCGGGGGCAACGACATTGTGTTGTTGTCTTAGTTTGGTTAGGACATTGCAGGCTGATCACCTGATTGTCTGATAAGTAAGATGATCCGTGCTTCGGAGGGCACGTTAAGCCGTCGGTCCCGGTCACTGTCTTTGACATTGGTCGTTACCTAAAACCATGTCAGAGGCCTTTAAGGCGGTTTAAAAACTTTGGCACTAGTGTTAGTCACTAACACACACGATAAGAAAGAAAGAAAGTACGGGACCCTAAAAATAGTATTATGAAAAACAGTTTTTTTTTAAAGAATTTTGCCCTTTATGTGCCGACATGAGCTTATGTTGTTTTAGTTCAAGATCCGAGTAAGGCACTTGAAAAAGATTAAATGAAGAAGGTATATTGTGCCTCATCCATATGTTGTAAGTTTATTATTTCGTTGGAAAAGTCCTTGTACCCAACGAGCCGTTGAGAAACTGATTAATTATTATAATATTGTCAAGAATGTCTCTACGTACTTGAAACAATGGGGACTAATTAAACATGCTATATATATCTGTTTAGTTACGTATTTTATTTCTATCCCGTTAGTTTACATAAGAATTTCGTAACTCTGTCTACCTTCTTTTTAGGGTTCCGTAGCCAAATGGCAAAAACGGAACCCTTATAGATTCGTCATGTCTGTCTGTCTGTCTGTCCGTCCGTATGTCACAGCCACTTTTTTCCGAAACTATTAGACCTATACTGATGAAACTTAGTAAGTAGATGTATCGTGTGAACCGCATTAGGGTTTTGACACAAAAATAGAAAAAAAAAACAGTAAATTTTGGGGGTTCTCCATACTTAGAACTAAAACTCAAAAATTTATTTTTCATCAAGCCCATACGTGTGGGGTATCTATGAATAGGTTCAAAAATGATATTGAGGTTTCTAATAGAATTTTTTTCTAAACCGAATACTTTGCGCGAGAGACACTTCCAAAGTGGAAAAAAGTGTGTGTCCCCCCCTGTAACTTCTAAAATAAGAGAATGATAAAACTAAAAAAAATATATGATGTTCATTACCATGAAAACTACCACCTACTTACCTCTTGTTCAATCAACTCAAATATAAAAATTAAAAAAAACATACTACAAGACTTTTATATTATGTTATTTGCTACTACGGAACCCTTCATGGGCGAGTCCGACTCGCACTTGGCCGCTTTTTCTTTATCGTGTGTGTTAGTGACTAACACTACTGTCAGAGTTTTTAAACCACCTTAAAGGCCTCTGACATGGTTTTAGGTAACGATCAATGTCAAAGACAGTCACCGGGACCGACGACTTAACGTGCCCTCCGAAGCATGGATCATCTTACTTATCAGACAATCAGGTGATCAGCCTACAATGTCCTAACCAAACTAGGACAACAACACAAAGTCGTTGCTAAACTATTGCTACCTAGTGAAAACAATCGGAATCGAGCTATACTTAGATACGTATCTTCAAAAGCACGACGAGTCTTTAAACTAGCACGTATTTGTTTATTGTATTTATGTACATAAACGTGAGTGTACTATAAAGTAGTTAAATTTTTAAAAGAAAAGAAACTGTAAAAATGTCAAGATGAGATTTGGTTGTTTTTTATATTCTTCTTTTTTCTTCATATTTTCGGCAGCGCCAGCTTTGAAAATACCTGTGCGTCCCATAGAAAAAAATTAACGTAGGTGTGTTCTGTTTTCCATTGTTTTGTGTGTACATATTTTTCTATTGTCTCTCCTTTACACATACCTTTAAATAAGTCACAGTGAGCTACTGTATACATATTTTCCGTGTATTTTAATTTATGTCGCTACACTCCTTTTGTAGCAAATAAAAAATGCTTAAATCTATCAAAATACACCAAAGCCCAAAGTGATAAATCAGGGAGTGTCAGGGTGCCATGGAGCCGGCTCGATACCGATAGCACCTTGACCCCGAGCCTGCGGGACGTGCCCTCTATTGAACACCCTCTGAATCGGACTATACACTTTATTGCGTGACACTAGGTAGTTTGCCCAGGGATCGTTTGCCAATGAAATACCGTCTTCTAACCTCCAGAGCGGATTTCATGTTTACCTATATTTACTTAACGGGGAGATCGACTATCCCGAGATACTTACTATTTATATCCTACTAATCCTACTATCCTACTTCCTACTATATAATAATAATAATAATATGCTCCTCCACATGTACCTCAACGTATAGCATACAATAACCCCTTTTACGCTTGGCTTCGGCCCGTGTATAAGGCGTATACCCTCTTTAAGAGGAGAACAACTTATAAAAAGAATAATAATAATATTAATATTAGGTTTTTTATAATGTGTTTATATTTTGTAGTGTATTTTATATATTTTACTTTTTATAGATATGTTATAAAAAAACCTAATATATGTTTAAAAATAAATAAAGAGATAATAATATTATAAATGTGAAAGTGAGTTTGTATATTTATTTGTTAGTTTGTTTGTTACCTCTTCAGGCTAAAATTACTAAACCGATTTGGATGAAATTTGGTATGGATATAGTTTGAGACTCGGGGAAGGACATAGGGTACTCTTTATCCCGAAATAAACACGGGAGCGAAGCCCGCGGGTACAGCTAGTATGTATATAAATGTAGAGATGACTTTGCCTGTGATATGAACACATTTTCTTAAATAGAACTCAAGCTGAGATCTTATAAATTAAACATTTCCCTTTATAAAATTTTGTACAGAAAGTTGCAAATGGATCCCAACTTGTATCCGTGGGAAACGTTAGTTTTATTTACCGATTAATATTAGGCCACTAGCTATGTTTAAATACTTAATTAAATTACATGTTAATAGCTGAGTAGCATGCTTAAACTATTCGTCTAGTTGGGGTTCTGCCAAAATAAAGTATAGTCCGATAAATCAAAACCATTAATATAATATTATACTATGTACTAAACGTCTATATCAGGGTTCACAGAGCCTATACCAGCAAGATCCCTAAGCCACTTTTAGTGTAATAATGGGCCTTCATACCCATTGAAAAATTGAATCGAAATAGAGATGGGTGGCTGACCGCATTGTCAATCGACATGATTTAGATTCTCAGCCAAGCCTTTGCTCGGCTCTTACGTTCTGCACGGTAAAGTCATTTTTAATTACCAAAATATATATACAATTAAAATCAATATCTAAATTACAATTTAAATTAAAAAACTAAATTAAAAATCTAAATCTTGATCATGTGGCATGGTGCCAAGAACACTGGCTGCATTCCCTCGCTGAATAGCTACTGCAATCCTCTGCGCGAGATATGAGCCAGCCCTCTTGTCACCAGCGGCGTCGACAAGCCGAGCGGTTATTTTTTTAATATTTTTTTTAGTACTTGGACCCCACGGACCAAGAGTTTCGACGCCAAGCGGAACAAAAAAAATTCATTACATAAAGAGGAATATTTTCGCCGCTTGGCGTCTTCTGCTGCTTCAGCCGCGGCTCCAGCCCTTGACACCGTCGCCCCGAGGCGAGAAGGGGCAACCGTATCGACGCATGTCGCGTCCCACACGAGTGCCTTCCCCCGCTCCCAAGGGACAAGGGTTAAACCATCTGGACGCTTGCCATCATCGCGAGTTATTCCTACAGGTTCTAACACATTAGGGATATCGATGGTGGCAAGCGCCCTTTTAACGATATTGTTAATGGAGCCGTGGCGTGAAAATCTGCCGGCACTGCGTTGGCAGTGTAGCCCGTGTAGTCCGTTCCTGTCGACGACACTGCCACATAAACATAGATGGCGTTCGACAATGGCAGCACCCAATCTAAGTCCAACGATAATTCGAAAACTGCCATTGTCGAAAAGTGTTCCGAGGTTAGCGGAGGGGAGTGCGTGTAACCAGTGTCCAGTGACATCCCAGAGTTTTTGTCGGTTTGGTGCCTCTGGGATGTTTTCATTGGGACAGAGAGTCTTCCAGGCATCGATTGCATCCGTTGCACAGTGTATATCAGCTGAAGACATTTTAAGAATTTTCGCATACAAATGTGATACGCTGTGAACGGACGAAAGGAAAGCCGGAAGAGCTATACTAGAAATTTTTCTGATACCGATGCCACCAGATCGAATAGGTAAAGAGGCTTGAATCCAGGCGCGGTGATCGAGGTTTAAATTTAGAATTTTTTCTAAAGCGTTTTTGAGGGTAGCATCTAAGTTTTCCAAAAGGTCTAAGTGATTCCAGATTGGGCATGCTCTTAATATATATGTAAATTTTGGAACAAAAAGGCAATATTTAAGAAGTTGCAGCTAAGTTGCATTCTAAGTTTTTTCTTTTCTTCCAGTCCAGCATGGCAGAAGATCGCCACACCCTAAATGGGTACATGTATTACTGCACCAATATTTGTCATCTAATGCAACATGTTAGCGATTAATAAATGAATGAATGAAAGATTTTCTGTCTTACGAGTAGAATAAAAAGCTCTTAATCGTAAAGTCGTGAGAATAATGATATGTAACAAAACCTTCTGATCCGTAAATACTATTTCCAATACTACACCAGATTTTAGAAATATTAAACGTCACTACATTCATTTTTCTTCTACTAAAGTGCCATCTACGCGATTACATGGTCACATATATTTATGGATTCGGTCAATGAAAACCGACTTCAAAGAAGGAGGAGGTTATCAATTCTATTGTAATTGTTTTTTTACATATTTTCCCCATTATTCGAAGACGCCTTGACCAATTTGGACATTTTATCAAAATCGATTGTGTAGTTTGGTCTTGAAGTCGGTTTTTAATTTAGAAAAATTTAAAAAAAGCAGCACTTTTTCAAAAGAATCTCTCTCAACTTTGATTTGTACAATTGGCTTGTCAACTAAAAAATATAAAAGTGGTAGGTGCCTTAATCGAAAACGTAGACAATTTTAAGAAAGTATTTTGAATACAAATTTTACAAAAATTATAATATCCTTTATATTTGCCAGCTCAAAAAAAATGTATATTTTTCCAGATATGATGCGGTTCGTGACAATAACTCCGGAGATGGGCGATGCCGTGCTGCAGCATCTGAGGAACAGCTTCTTCGCAGACGAGCCCCTGAACAAGGCCGTGGGGCTTTGCGAGAGGGGGCAACCCCATGCGGCTTTGGAGAGGTTGTGCTCTGCTACCATGGCTGATGGGCTGTCCATCGCTGTTATGGAAGGTGACGTGGTGAGTCCAATTCTATCCTACTTCCTATCCTATCCTACTATATATATTTTACTATATAGATTTGGATACAATTTGGTATAGATATAGTTTAAGACTCGGGGAAGGACATAGGGTACTATTTATCCCGAAATTCCCTCGGGGAGCGAAGCCCGCGGGCACAGCTAGTAAATTTTATAAAGCAGGAAGTTTGTGTGGATGTAAATAGATGTTTTTCCACTTTCACGCCAAACAGCTAAGAAGAGATATTATGGCTGAATAATATTATACTTAATTGAATGGTCGTATGGAAACTGGATGCAGGCCGCTTCCGATCGGTCATTGTGGAAATTCTTGGACTAGACTATGTCCAACAGTGGACTTCCTGTGGTTGGTACAATAATGATATTGGAAGCCTTGTTTTACATCAATCATCATCAGCTTTCAAAAACCCACTGTTGGGCATAAGCCTCCCTTTGTCTGCGCCATCCCGTTCTGTCCGCGGCCGATGCTATCCAGTTCTTACCAGCGACTTGCCTGAAATCGACGACCCACCGAGCCACTGGACGACCCACGCTGCGCTTACCATTTCTGGGATTTCTGATTTTGTTTTACTTATTTTGCAACACTTTCATTTCAGGTGCTTGGCGTGGCATTGAATGGTATTTTATGACCAGGCGACATCGAGCAGTCTATCGAGAAAATCCAGCAGTCTTCCGACGAGAAATACAACAAGATCTTCACCATCCTCTACACTGTCAGCCGAGACCTGGACCTGTTTGAGACGTTCCAAGTGGACAGCATTCTGGAATGCAGGATTATATCTGTTTCCGATCAGGCCAGGGGACGAGGGCTAGCGAAGGAACTTATGAGGAGAAGCATAGAGACGGCTAAGCAACAAGGGTTTAAGGTCGGTTCTGTTTTACTTCATATTCTTCGAAGTTTACGCATGCGATGTGTAATTAGATGTAGGGAATTTCCTTTCGATTAGTTTGTGGAGTATGAAAAGAATGGATCAAGCAAACAAACAAAAAAAGCCATACATAGTAAAGTACTACGGTTTGGATACTCAGACGTTTTCTGCACTATTTAGTACTACATTTTTTATCTTATTCTTAAAATATAAAAGCAAACATGAGAGATTAGGTTGCGTGTGTAGGAATACACTACATAGCTTATAATACGTACCATCCTAATGTCGCTCTATCGCGTATAACAATTCAAATCAGATTTTTTTTAAACGTTAAACGTTTCTAACGTCTAACTAACATTTTCTATGGGACTTTTATGAAATACGAAAGCGTGACGTCATGCTTTTTTGAAGTCTAATAGCGCTCAATATTGTGCATTAATAAATCTAAAATAATGATGATAAATGAAAAGTGAGACTATCTTGAGACGTTTTATTTTATGAACTATACTGAATAATTTATTTTTGACCTAGCCATCTACCCAAATGTACTGTATTACATCTATTGACAGCAAATCAAATAAATATTCAGTCGTAATCAAAACTACTTGTATCATTCCAGTTATTCAAAGTGGACGCGACGGGCTGCTACTCCCAAAGGATCTGCAGCAGCCTCGGGCTCCGGGAGCTCCGGAAGGTCCGCTACGCCGAATACTGCGATGACGCGGGAAACCCCATCTTCAACGTAGCCCCGCCCCATGATGCACTTTCCATCATGGTGTTAGAGATCCATTAAAGAAACCTCTTGCGGGGTGCAGGCTACCGTTACATCTGAATGGTTTTCTGTTTAAAATTTGTGGTATACACTGGTATATACAGAATATATAAGGTCTAACCTAATATACTTAAACTATTTTAAGGGTGTTCAGTCTGTGTTACTGAACAACTTTCCCCAAGGAACATATGTCGAAATATGAAATATATTTTTTGGCTTTCCATACAAACTCGGATCAGCTGATTGGTCAACCTGTATGGGAAGCCAAAATTACTTTTCAAATTTGGATACATGTTCTTTGGGGAAAGTTGTTCAAAATGACTTGATTAACCCTTAAAATAGTTTCAGTATATTTTGTTAGAACATATACATTTTGCAGTGCCTAAATTTACTTTTGAACATCGGCGAATGAAATTTGCGCAATGAAAAAAATATCCTCTACAGAGATGTACAAGTAGCAGCGTGTACGTAATAAGCGTCTAAGAGCCAAAGGCACTTGTATGTCGACACAGGTCCTTAGGTTGTGTTTACTATAGGACATAATCTCATCTGCCGAATATAAGCACGCTCTAAAGGTGAGACATGACATAAACAAACTAATTAATCTTGTCAAATTGGCATACGACTGCCATTCCGATTATGGTAGGAATGAAAGGTTAAAAAAGAAAATAATAGGTACTCATTTTTAAACACTGGCCCACTGCCTTAAATGACTAACCTTTTAAGTGTAACTTTTTACTAATTCTTGAAAGGTACCTACCCCTAATACTAAAGTAATAAATGTGTTAGAAAATTGCATGACAATATACTTTAGAGGCCTATGTCAAACAATGGATTTTACGCCGGAAATTATATTAATAATATATACCTAATTTTTTGGTGGATACTGAGTGTTTGAAAAATTTTATGAGGAGTTACTTACGTCCTTATTTAATTTTATTTATGATTATTTAAAAAACAGCGTTTTGATTTCTTATATTGACGTGGTTTGCGTGAAAATTAAGGCTTTTGTGATAAAGAGATAAATACTAAAAGTATACACAACTGTTTAAAAAACTAGTTAAAAATTATTAAAGTTACTAAGGTCATCTGAGAAATGCAATTTAATGACGAAACAGTATTATAAATTAAGTAAATTAAATGTAGGTGTGTTATTTAAAGCTCAAAATGTTATGAAGCGCAGAATATAACTCAAATATCTAGTTGAGTAAGTTTATATTATTTATATTATTAGAAAAAATAATTATAAATGTCTATTTTATATTAGAGAGGGTTACATTTGAAATATATTTTTATATAATTTAAACATTGTGAAAATTTGTTTTAGGAAGCACCTATCACGTTTTCTCAAAAATAAAAAACAGCACTGATCTTTTAGGTATATTAAGTGACTATAGTGACTCTTGGACTTATATCAGCTACAATGCAACAAGCACATAGGAAAAAAAAGAGAAAATTGACCTACTATTGCATCGGTTTGTTGATGTACTTACCTACTTAATACGTTTGAATTATAAAATTAAATTACGATTTAAAAGTACCTACAAAGATTTGGAAGTTAAGTATCATTCTTCCTTATTAATTGAATGTTTTATATTGGTTTTATAAAAAGAAACCAAAGTATACCGTAAGTATGTACCCATATATTTATTGTGTTGTGTTACTGTTTAACGTAATCTAAGTTTTCAGATATTTAGATGCCCAAAAAAAATAATATGCACAAAAGTTCCCGTAGCAATACTAGGGTGATACGAAATTGAAAAATATAGATACTTAATAGTAAATAAAAAAATCTGTAAAGCTTTTTTAATTATATCTGAATTGTTGTAAAAGAAAAAAAAAGAATTATATGTCTTTGTATAAAATCATATTTATATGTTTCTCTATTAATACTTGACATGTATGTTTGAAGTACATATTTTCAAAAGTTTTTTTTAGTACTTATTACATTGAATTTACCTATATATGAATAAAGTACTAAAGCAACATTATATTACACTAAAATTATTAAAGTATATTAATAAAAATATAAAAACATACATCGTTTTCTAGAATATTTACACTTCAATGTTATCTACATTTTATAGTAGTAGTTAAATTTAATATCGTGTATCACTTTATCTTCAAAAATGTATTTATCTATGTTAGATTTTTAGATGAAATGTAGTAAAGTGGAATTGTTAAAGTTGTACTGGAAATAAAATAAAATTTTAAGTTATATGTTTCACTGTTTCATTTAGATATGTTTATATCGAGTTCAAGCCGCTCTAGATCGGTCATTTTGGAAATCTTTGGGAGAGGCCTATGTCCAGCAGTGGACGTTGTGCGGCTGAAATGATGATGATGATGATGATGATGATATCGAGTTCAGCTCAGGCCAGCTACTGGGCCACATTTAAATAGGAAGATCGTTAAGAAGTTACGAAAAACATATGACTTTCCTTACTTAATTTTCTAATCGCGCATTTGTACATGAACTAAATATAATCAACGATTGCTCTGCAGTGGCTCGAAAGAAAGACTAAAATGATGATGATGAAGTGCCGTAAACATAATTGAGACCTTTCCAACCCGTCTGGCTAGCGTAGAAAGTGCAGGCCAGGTCCTCTGGCTGCTCTGGTCAAGTATGGCTCTGGTAGTACAGAGAAGGTCGTGCTACTGCAGTGAAGACAAAAAGTCCTGTTGATGATGAGGGCACATGATGGCGACTTTTGCGAAAAAATTGATACACTTTTCTTTGTATCTAATAGTGCAAAAAAATAATAATGTGGATGTTCACCATGATGTAGCCTGGAGAAGACCACAGGAATAAGTAGTTTATACTTTCACAAAAGTATTTGAACTATTAGGTTGTCATAACGAATACTACTTAGGGACCTTATTCATGGGAAAACCACTCGAGCCTATATCTGACATGAACAATTACCTGCTTAGATAATAATTGTTGTTCGGACTTCGGACAGTATAATAAATCACAAGTAATTATTTATATAGGATTCCCAGATTATTATGAGGTGCGTAGGTGTTTGTAACAGTCTGAAATCTAAATCATCCGTCTAGGCACCTGTACTAGATGTAAATAATATTTGTTTAAGCTAGGATTAGTCCGTGGAGAATTGTTGGGGCTGTCATTAATCTTTGTACCTATCAACCAAGATGAAATATGACGGTAAATCGTCCTGCCTGATAAAATGATATCGTAAAAATATAGACAGAGTTTTGTAGCAAACATTGATGCTTATAGTATTCGTTTTTCAATCAATTTGTGATTTTACAATCTTATTAAGACAACCTTTAAAAGCTTAAAAGAAAATATTATGTTAAAAGTTACTTCTACTACTATTTAATTATACTGTTTTATCGGAAAAGTCACCTCTAAACTAACAAAAGTTCAAAAACTAGACTGCATTTTAAAAACAAGTCTTATCGATTCAAACCAAGGCAAAGAGCATCAGCCTAGCTCCGTTTAAGATTGGCTTGTTATTCAAAGGCCAAGTTTTATCCACATTATTCCATCGGCGAATGAACAAACATTTGGCAACGGGCCGCACGCAGCCTCGGAGAATAATGAAATAACAGCGGCGCCGCGCCGTCGGAGAAAATAAGTGCAGGCTGGGGCGCTGCCAACAATTGATTGAAACGCACGGGACGCGGGACGGCATCTTAAGGGGTACATGAATCTTTCGGGGTCTAGTGCGGCCCCATTTGAAATAATCCATTTAAAAGAAACCGAGATGTCATTTAAAATTGTGTCATCAAGCCCTAGATGACCCTTTAAACTATTTTATGAACTACTGTACGTGAAGCTTTCGTATGCACATTTGCAAAAATTGCCCACTTTTGGCTCCACTCTACTATGTACATGATATTTCCATTTCCTTTTAAATAATTTATGTCGAACGGGGGCTCTGGATCATTAGTTCTGGACCCCACAAAACTCAGGTATAGCCCCTTAAACATAGAAAAGAAATAGTCCGTACAGGTCTGCGTGTAGACAGTATAGTTTTGCCCTGTGTAATCTGTTCCCTCGCGATCATTTTCAGCTCCAAATCTCCATACTTCTTCAACGATTCAACTGATGTTCTACTTCAAAAGTTATATTGCTCTAATTTAATCTAATCTTCCTACCGAATTTCATGAAATTTCGATCAATGATAACGTTGGATGTTCGTAAATACCTACATATGAAGGATTTTTGATTGACAAAACGGACGTAAAATATCGCACTCAGTCGCTCTGTAATTTAATAAAATTTGTGTTCATATGGTCAGTATGAAGCTTATTTTCTTAAGGCGTGTTGATGTAAGGCAGGCAGCCGGTCTTACCTACAGCCAGATCGTTATAATAGCTACGGATTTTTCTGTTTGGGGCTACTAATATTCAAAGTTTTTGTTTCAAAGTGTTTAATATACTTGCCATGACACTATCCATCTTCTGTTAGGTATTTACTTAAATGTATCTGATTATTATTTTCTATTTTCTTTACTTTGTACTACTACACAAACATTAAACGAAGAGGTAAAAATATTATGACTACAGAATTCAAAACCTTGGCTTTTTAGTTATTAGATTTTTTTGACCCATTTATGAAATGCTATATTTTTTACAAAAAGAACATTGCCATTTTTCTTGTAGCATTTTACTATTATGCACAGATAAATAATAGGTAGTGTGGTGTTTATTCCGAGTACCGTTGGCTTAATATTTTCAGTTATTTAAATTTATTTTTAGCACAATAACCACAGCTACTTAAGTTATGAATAATTTATTCATTTGTTTAGAAACAATGCCAAACAGAGCGGTAACAAGAAAAATATCTTAGGCGAAATATAACAACTTATTTTGGTTACTAAAATAGCCCCTAAATAAAAATATTATCTTATTTCTGTCCATTTTCATCTTACGCCTCAGGTGCCGTTTAACCTGGAAAAAGTATGTCGTTGATTAAATTAGAAAGATTTGTTTCTTAAACGCGTACATATTTATTTATTTTTGTTTTATTCATTTAATTTTATTACAATACAGTCAACCAACAGGTGATGCTGAGAAAGCAATCTTTTAGGGGTAAGTACATATTGTAACAAAATGTATTACGAAATCAAAGACAACATCTTTTTTATTAGTAACTACTAATTTACTTATTAAATCATTATACTTATAACTAGAAAGAAAAATAGATAGAGGAGAAATAAAATTTTTATCAGATATTATAAACATTTACCCCAACTCGTACCAAAAGTAAAGGGTACCCAAGAAGCTAGTGACATTTCCGCGTTGAATAATAATATATAATAAATATGTATCACATATGATATACAGAGATCACAGCGATTTAGCTAGCCCCAAAGTAAGTTTTAAACTTAAGATTTTAAAAATGGCCACATCTAGTAGTAGTTGAAACGGTAATTTTCTTCAAACATCAAACATGCTACAATGACGTATCATTTAGCTACGGCGTAGCACTAGAATGTCACTCGCGGAGTATAAAGTCCAAATTGCTGTGTCCTGTCACCTTTGCTGGACAGGTGTCGTTAATTTAATTATTCTTGAGATAGTAAGTACTAAGTAGGTACTTTGAGTCTTTTTTATAAATATAATTTAATTCTAAACCTCGAGTACAGACATTATCGCTTTTTGTCGCATGCTACGAGTTGTATGTTGCTACACCGATGGCGGTTCTTATGTCACGTATAAACAAGTAGGTGTGTTAGTCCGAATGTTAATTTATAATAAAATTGTTAGTCGTAAATACATTATCGTAAAATTAGGTTTCAGTGACAGAAACGAAAAATAATGAAACAATTGTACAGTCAGAATATTAATTTATTACTATAAACTTAAAGAAGTATTTGGATTATAACTGTTAAAGAAAATTATTTTGTGTCTTTTATATATTATGAATTTAATATATAAAATATAAAATATGTATATTTAGAGAAAACAAATTAAGAGCATTTTTTATTTAGGGATTTCATCTTTATGGCACGTGACATTATGTGACATTAAGTTAGGGCTAATTACCTTTCGGATTATTATGTAAATAATTTGTAACTAATTATTATCAAGAGTTTTATATTTTTTAGTTAAATAATTATTGTGTCCCGTATTTATTTATTTTTGGCTGATATCTAATAGAACCTTAATAATGTCTTTTAAAGATACTTAAAATGCTAAACTTCTTCGTTGTATAAAGTTTTTTACCTAGTATGATAGCTCGCATATTGATAGTTTATAATTTTTTCCAATACATCGTTTATTATTTAACGAGTAACTCAATACTTACCGACGTCTGATCTTATACAAATAATTTGGTAAAGTAAATGTTATTCGTCCTACAAAGTCAAAGTCGATGTTGCCTACGCAGGGCAAGAGAAAAAATGAAATGTTCTATACTTTGTGTATATTTCGCCAATTTATTAGCATGTTAATTATGCTAATATTATTCTCATTAAATATTTAACATTTACCTTATTATGTGGGTCGAGAGGACAAACGTTTTACTTATCACGGTAAAATGTAGAAGCTCCACGTGAAAGTAGAAGAGCAGTTGACCATCTATATGAGATTTATGCTTGCTTTATCGGTGAATTGTAAATTGGGATTACTTTAGTATACAGGCTAACTTGTAAATTAATATTCAATTAAGAACAAGTCCACTTATATAGTTCACTTTATCACCATATCTCGCCTCTCTTTGTCGAATCACCAATCCCGCTGCTCTTAACCTGGTGTCATCATCATCATATTAGCGACAGGAGGTACACGGCTAACCATAATCTTCCTGCCCTTCCTAGCCCTTCTGCGAGGTGTGACCTGCGACTTTAACCCTATTAGTTAACCCATCTCATTGCTGAACGTCCAACGGTTCTTTCATCCATTCTATGCCACCAACTGTATAAGCTCCAGAGGCCATCGTTCCGGCAAGCCAAGTGTCTCACCCATTTCCACTGAAGGTTCATTGACCATTTCTCAATTCAATTCATTCAATTCAAATATATATTTATTATCATAGGATATTTATAATACCTATCTCAATTTGGAACTGGGCAGGTCACCTGGAGTGATGGCTGGTAGGGCAAGGTTAATGAGGTTGTTGATGAGGATACAATACCACGATGCGTATAATCACTAATACCATAAGCTCATAAATTAAAATATTATTTCTACTTGTTTTCTAAACAAAACTAGCCAGTAAATTGGACTAAAACCTGTTCATAAAATTTGTCAAGTGATTTAGCCGTCGCCTTACTTATACAATGCAATTAGCCCGTCAGCTGTTTTAACAAGTGTTACCTATGTTACTTAAATAACCAGTTTTTTCAAATCAGAATTATTTATTCGGTTGCTATTACTTCCACAAACTTTTCAAAATGTCTTTAATGACGTTTGTACAATCTTATGCATGACATGTGTTTTTTACTGAAATTAGGTATCTACAAATTACAAAATAATTAAATAAAATTCTGTATAAAAATTAAACTTGACTAGTGAAAAACATATCTTAAATGAACAGCCTTGTACTTATAATCTAGTATCTGTTAAAGTTTCACGTGTGTCATGCCATGGCGTACCCATTACGTAACCGGAGTCAACGTTCTAGCCGCCAAAAAATGGCGAATAGCTCCCTATTCCCCAAGCTGAATCATCCTGGCATCCCCTCGAGGGTATAAAAGTGAGTGGAGTTCCCCACGATACGTCAGTTCTACGCTAGCACTGGAGGGAGAGGTGTCGCCCGCACCATGGAAAACTTTTTACGTCACGCGCAGAATCAAAACTTTCCTGTTTGATTACAGAGGTAAGTTGTTTTTATTAGATTTTATCTTTGTGGCACAGAAATATTAGTGTTTAATGTATCAGTGTTTTCTTTGAGGTTTTACAAAATATTTATTACTTTCTAGCAAGATTTTTGCTCACTCAAAATTTAAGTATTACTTAATATAGAAATAAAAAAATTACTTACATAATTTTATGCTGTGTTCAAAACCTGACTTACCATGAAACTAAGGCAGAATATTTACTTACTACTATTCATAAATAAATCCGTGAAATATTAGCTTGGATTAAGGGAAATGGTGTCGGATTATGGTATTAGTAAAACTTCCTCGAAATACAAGAGGCGTGGGAACAGCGACATATTCGCTCGAAGTAAAGTACCTATTTAAACCAAAGTAGGTAATTAGATTAAACGATATTCCTAGTAAATAAAGTTTAGAATTGATACAGTAAAAGTAATTTTACGCGTTTATTTTAATTGCAATAAAATAGTGTGTTCATGTGTTGGGTAGGATAATAGTATTTAGTAAGTTATGGATATTTCATATCAAAAAGTCAAAAGCCAAAAATCATTTATATATCTTTGGATATTTGGATCACTTGATAACTGACACTTTTTTCTATTTCCTTTGATTTCTTTAAAGGTATCAAGTAATCATTGTCACTTACTCGTATATCTCAGAACTAATCTGGGGACACTACACCTTCAGGCTAGTAAAAAAAGTCTTTAGTAAGATTAAAAATTCATAGTCATTAACAACATAACTATAAAATATCAAAGAAATACCAGTTTGTAGACCATTTATAAGTATAGGGCAAGTTTTGAACCATAACTATATATTATATAACCATTTTTAGTAGATTAATAAAAAGGCTATAGTACCTAAATAATATGCATCATTTATAACATTTACAATACCTTTATTAAAGGCAAAGTAAGTGATTTTATAATGACCTATAATAATAAGTCATCCACAAAAATAATAACCACTACAATATTGCTATAACTTTTGCAATAAAATAATATAAGTCTATGATATTATAATAAATATAATGTTTAAGGTTATTTGCCTTATTGTTTCTGTTACCAAATTACTTATAAAGACCGAGCGTGGGCGGTACGATTAGCATCTGAGAGCTTGAGATCTGTGCAATTAGATGGCTACTTATTTCCTACTATGAACCGGCAAATATTTATACTTACATATACTAGCCAAAGACCGCGACTTGGTTCGCGTGGACTTTATGTCTCTGGAAAATGCTCATCACGCCGAACAACTTTTGCTAAGGCGTCATTTTTATATTTCTTACAGTTTAGCTGGATTATTATAGTTCTGCATCATATGTTCAATTTTCCAAAATCATTTATACCCTATATGTTGCCCAGGCTTAACAGCTATATAATAAAAAAGTTTCATTCGAATCCGTCCAGTATTTTGAGGAGATTAGCGTGCCCAAACAGGCAAATAGACAAACAGACCCACAGAAAAACAGGCAAACATTTTAAAAAAATCGTACTCATTAACTATGGCTCGCTCGCATGTTCTTGTCCGTAGTTGCGAGTGACATGAGAATAACAACATTAGTTACGTTGACGTAGAACTATCTCGTCGTCTTCTATCTATAATCTATACCTCTATATCGTACGTAGCCATAATCTCTAAACTACACCTTGAACCAAAATAATCCCTGTTATGTTACTAATTCGAGGTAGGATTTAAGATTATGTGTTAATTAGTAAAAAAAATTATAATATTACAATATTTTGTTAGAACGTTTTTAGCTAAATAAATAACAATTTATTATTATGTAGTTCGACTCGGGAGATGCTAAATTTAAAATCATATTTTCATTCCCTTTTGATATAACGTGCAGACTACGAAAATCACACGATCACTTTATTTTATTTTTTTGAGAGTGAAATGTGTTTTTTTTTTCACATATATTTTTGTACAAATATTGATAAGTACAGAAACAAGAACATAAACAGGTAGTTCTAACAGCCTATATTCAGCCCACTGCTGGTCTTAAAGCCTCTTATAATAAAATGAAAATTTGCCAATAACTACCACGCGGGGCACGCATTCGGGTGGGTGTTTGCAGAAGATGGTATTAAGTTATTACAAAGAAGACGTTACAAAGAGAGCCCGTTTTCTCGAAATACCTCCTTAGTCGCTTCTACGACACTCATTAGAGAAAAAAGGCACAAAATAATGTCAATTGTCATCATGATCATATCCATTTCCAATGTGATTTTAGATTTATTAATGCAGAAAAGCTGATATTATGAGCGCTTTTTGACTTTAAGAAACTATGACATCATCTGCCTGTATTTCATACAAATCCCATAGAACATGTTTGATTTGACGTTTAGAAAAAAGATGGAAAAAAGTATCAGATTTGAATGGTGATTGCGAACCTTGGTCCGTCCATACATTTTGTTTTACAGCAATTCTCTTAAAATAGATAATGTTTCTCATATTACAATCGATTTTCCAATTTTCATGAAGTTGTAGTGCTCGCCTTTACAATCTGTCATAATAATTTACAGTACTTTACAAGAAAAACGATATTTAAAACAAGGCAAAAATTAACATTTCTAACAATGTGTGTGTAATAAATAGAATTCATTTTGCGGTGACATCTAGCAGATTTATTACAAACTACTGCATTTGTCTACTTTGACAGCTCAATGCTTGCAACGACATACTTGGACATCATCTAGATGGCGCTGTAATAAAAATATCTAAATGTAGTAATATGTCAGAAGACTTAGCTCAAACAGGATGCAACGTTGCCGTCCCGGGCAACGCGCAAAGTGTAGTAGGTACATAGCGGCAAGAGACGGCAACGTTGTTTGCTTTTGAAACCGAATGCATTTCTCTCAAAGTCTTCACAATATTTCTAATTTCTACGATATGAGTTCGTTCTGAAACTGAAACAAATATTTTTTACAAAACATATATTAATTAAAAGAAAAAATTATAGGTATATACTTAGTAGGTAAACATGTACCTATTAATAAACAAAAAATAAGTACTTACTAATGTATGTAATGAAAATAATAATAAAATACCGAAAAATTATTCTTTACTTTTTATTTAGAATTTCACAATAATCCTACGAACTTCTGAACGTGACTTATCTAATCTACTACATAACTACATAAACAATCAAATTAGCAAAACCTGGACCTGGATATAGTTCATAAATTCGTTGTTTAAATTATTTTATGGGATATTTATATTAAATATCAAATATTCATTGGATATATTATATAAAAAATCTGCGATTGTACCTATCTTCTCTGTATTTATGTTCACGCCAAAGAAGTATTACTTCTAACTAACGCGTGTAGATTGTACATAAGTACACGCCATCGAGTACACACACTCTTTTTTTAGGGTTCCGTACCCAAAGGATAAAAACGGGTCCCTATTACTAAAACTTCGCCGTCTGTCCGTCTGTCTGTCACCAGGCTGTATCGCATGAACCGCGATAGCTAGATAGTTGAAATTTTATAATAACAACAAATACTAAAAACAATACAAAATAAAATAAGTATTTAAGGGACGCTCCCATACAACAAACGCGATTTTTTATTGATAATGGTACGGAACCCGCATTAGTGTTAGTATAGTGCGCGAATCCGATTCGCACTTGGCCGGTTTTTTTGTTTGTTCATGTGTGTAAATGGCCTGCACTGGTGTTAGTTTTTTAAGCTACGTAAAGGAATCTCACAAAGCTAAACGACTTTCATATAATAATGTCAGCCGGATCCAACGGCTTATAACTGCCTTCCAAAGAATCGAGGAGCTTGAGACATTTTTGTGCCACTTCTGGTCACCCATCTAAGTGCGAACCACTCCCGGTGTAACTTTACTTGCGAAATCACTAGTAATGTGCACTTGTTTGTTTTGGTTTCTAAGCGCACGGTAGTGCGCAGGCCAAGTTCCAGCAAAAGGCCGCGCCTATGCCGTGCACTATTTACACGAACCTTTTCGACCCCCCTGTAGCTCAGTGCCTATTGCAGGGAGAAGGATAAAATTGTACCTACGTAATCATATACTAGTACAAAAGCAGTACGCCAAATTTCATACCTAGATAAAGCTTCAGTAGATCCTGAAATATGACCCTGCGAAAATAGCAAATTTTGGCACTGACTGACTCACTGACCGGTAATCATACGGTACCTTTAGGCCATTTCCAATTGTCCTAGCGTTATGAAATTTGGCACACAGGTCGTGTATTATATGTAAATAACAAAAAATTCAGGAATTTAAGAAATCGGTCAAGCTTTGAGTTGGCTCAATCTAATATCAAATTTTTAATAAAATTATTTATAAACCAGTGATACAATTTCATTTCATTTATTTATTTCATAACAAAACATTTTTTGTTTTTAAATATTTACAGCTTAGTATAACACATTTAATAATAAAATAATAATAATATGTAATTCAAGAGTACCCATTTTTAGATTATACTATACAAACATAATGTCAAAAAAAAAAATTGGTTGCCTGTAAAGTCGGTATACGGGCGAAAGTTTTACGTGACAACGCGATCATAGTTGAGTGGGAGAGAGACGCAAGGCATTCGGCGGGCCTCTCTCTCGTTCGGTGACTCATCGTAACGTTACCGAGCGTTACACTTTTTCATAAGTGACTCCCAGCCGCAACCTAATTTAAGACGTTGTCACGTCAAAAATACATTATGTCAATTTGTCATATTAGAAACTCCTCGATACTATAGAAACATTTCTTTATTAAAAAAATTTAAGCTTTACTTTGAAATTACTCTCATAAAGTTACATTTTTGCTTCAGTTGGCAATTTGTTAAAAAGCTTTACCGATTGAACTTGAGAGCTATGCTTAACAATGTTTAAATGGGTTGCGGAAAAATCGACCAAATCCTTACGTCTTGTGCTTTCTCTCACTTTTCTTTCTTCAATAGCTTCATATTTATGTATATGCTTTGATAAATTTGGTAACAAAACTAGAAGGTATAAACTGAGAATGGTCAAAATTTCTAATTTTCTGAAATACGGTTCACAAGATTCCTGGTGGTGAATACGCACAATTGTCGTTATTTCCCTTTTTAGGGTTCCGTAGTCAAATGGCAAAAACCCTTATAGATTCGTCATGTCTGTCTGTCTGTCCGTCCGTATGTCACAGCCACTTTTTTTCGAAACTATAAGACTTATACTGTTGAAACTTGGTAAGTAGATTTATTATGCAAACCGCATTAAGGTTTTGATACAAAAATAGAAAAAAACAATAAATTTTAGGGGTTCGCCATACTTAGAACTGAAAATCAAAAATTTATTTTTCATCAAACCCATACGTGTGGGGTATCTATGGATAGGTCTTCAAAAATGATATTGAGGTTTCTATTCATCATATATATCATTTTTTTCTAAACCGAATACTTTGCGCGGGAGACACTTCCAAAGTGGAAAAAAGTGTGTCCCCCCCCCCCCCCCCCGTAACTTCTAAAATAAGGGAATTTCAAACTAAAAAAATATATGATGTTCATTACCATGAAAACTACCAGCGGAAATTGGTTTGAACGATATCTAATAAGTAGTTTTTTTTTATACGTCAAAAATCATAAACGGCAATTTACCTATCATTCAATCAACTTAAATATAAAAATTAAAAATAAACATACTACAAGACTTTTATATTATGTTATTTGCTACTACGGAACCTTTTCATGGCCGAGTCCGACTCGCACTTGTGCCCTGAACGCATTTTGAATGTTGTAGAGATAACTACCTCCCCAAAAAAGTACGCTATAGCGTATTTTAGACTCGACTAGAGCATAATAATCCATTTTAAGGTGAGTTACATCAATTTCATCTCGGAGGCTTCTTAGCACATAACAAGCAGAACTAACATTTTTTTTAATGTTAATAAGTTCTAGTTTCCAATGAGAATAGGATAAGGAGGGGAGAGGAGGATCGGGGTATAAAATATTGTCATGTATTCATAATGCACACTGTATAGCAGGCGACACAAAAAGAAAAAAATAGGTACGATTTCTTGAAAAAAGTATTGAAATCCCACCCAATCCCAGGTTAAATAAATTTAATTTTAATCAAGTGTTACGTACAGCACGAAACTGCTAAGTTTAAATTTCGAATTATTATACTTCTAAACTTGGCATTGGACTGGATTTCAACTCTTTTTTAGGCGAACAATTAGCCGATAGGAACTTGGCCCCCTTTTTATCAGGTATGTTTTTGGTGGGATTTATACTCGTATCTACCAGATGTTGCCGGTAACGGCACATCTCTAGATATGTGTGTTACAATTTTGTCGTGCTATATTATAATTTCGGAATAATGGCTACCAGATCGGATAGGAAGAAATATCAACGGCATGTATATTCGGGACCGCTAAAGTCGAGGGAGCGAGTGCTTGCAGGTTGAGATTCGTTTACGTCGCCTGGGTGTCTGATAGTAGTGACACGCTACATGTAAGTATACACATTTCACAGTGGTCGCCGCAGTATAAAACCGGCTGTTTAGTTAAAATTACATAAAGCGGCGAGCAAAAATGCCTTCATCCACGGTGGTGCAAGAAAAGTACGGATGTCACGGATGACGTTTTTGCCAGGAGCCAGGACTTCTTGTCTGCGTGGTCGAACGACTCGTGATATTTTGTAATTTATTTGTATGATAATATACGTGATTCAACATTTCATATTAGAATCTGTTTCAAAATGTTTTCCTAAGTTGCAACTCGCCGCCACGTTTGAAACACAAGTCTCGAACTTGTTTTGGGTTTGATTGAGTTAAAAATCTGTGTGATTTGTCCGTCTATATTTTTGTACAGATACCTATATATTTATATTTAAAATCTATTTCAGGTCCATGGGAAAATACGTATCAGGAAAATGCAGAAGTGTTTCTTTTTATGTTTCACTTCTATTACATAAACTCTAACAGAGGTTTGCTGTCTCCATCATCCAACATTTCAAGTTCAAACATGCAATAAACTACTTATAAAGTTTCTTTTTAGTCATCGTGCACAGAATAATGACTACAATATTTAACAATTTATCTCGGCAAGAAATCACTATCATTATGTACTTATCATTCTTTCTGTATGAATTGTTTTTTTTTTCAGTAATAAAAATTAAACTTAAATAAAAGGAAAATTCAACAATGTGTACGATTTAGTTTTATTTAAAAAAGTAAAAATCTATAATGCATGTACATTATGACGACGTTTGTTGCGCGGTGGGTTTTCCTTCCACCAAATAGTCTGAGTGCCCCGGCCCGATACAAGGCTTGATTAGCTATCCGAGTCAAAGCTGTGGTTGATAAATATGCAATCTGAGATCAAATTTTTATCGCCAGCCGTGTTTAAAATGATTTTCGGTTGTTTGAAATAATAACTGATAAGCGCTATCCAGTTAAGGTTTTAAAATAGTGCCATCTAGTGGCGATACTCAAATCTATTACAATGCTTTACGCCATCCTTCATGTTTTTTGAAGCTCCTGTCGTAGTGTGAGTGAGTGTAGAGATACGAGACAAAATGACAGATTTTATTTTGGAGCATTATTCTGAATACTTTGACTGCAGAATAATAGTATGCCATAAAATAAATAAAAGAGTATGTTACAGGCTCGCCGATCAAAACTGTTTGCCTACCAGTAATCCATTACGCTAGAATTTTAAAAAAACCTGAAAATATTGAAATCAACGCCATCTAGCGGAAAAAGTTTAATGAAGAGCCCTTTGCATTCACCTTAAATAGAAGGCGCGAGGCGTATTGACGTTACGAGTACAATACCATTATTAAAGTTCAGCCCACAGCTTTGATCATTTGTATACCGAAATACTGATAGTTGTTTTTTGTGTCTCATACTAATTAACCAGTCATGTGATATAGAAGGCCTAACAAAATGTACTAAAAATGTTTTTGATTTAATTCAGTCCATGATACTGAACAATTTTAAAGAAACATATAATTTGTATGGGAAGTCAAAGAACTTAACTTCAAGTATTTTTTATTTCGATATAAGTTAATTTTAAGAAAGTTATTTTGGGATTAATGACTGGATTTGATCTTAAAATAATTGTATAAATAAAAAAAATTGGTTAGATAAAGTAAATTAGATTGTAGTCTATTTAGGTACAAATAAATTTTAAGTAAATTAGGTTTTAGTCTGTTTAGGTACAAATAAATTTTAAGTAAATTAGATTATTGTCTGTTTAGGTACAAATAAACTTTAAGTAAATTAGGTTATAGTCTATTTAGGTACAAATAAATTTTAAGTAAATTAGGTTTTAGTCTGTTTAGGTACAAATTAATTAAAAGTAAATTAGGTTATAGTCTGTTTCGGTACAAATAAACTTTAAGTAAATTAGGTTATAGTCTATTTAGGTACAAATAAATTTTAAGTAAATTAGGTTTTAGTCTGTTTAGGTACAAATAAATTATAAGTAAATTAGGTTATAGTCTGTTTCGGTACAAATAAACTTTAAGTAAATTAGGTTATAGTCTATTTAGGTACAAATAATTTTAAGTAAATTAGGTTTTAGTCTGTTTAGGTACAAATAAATTATAAGTAAATTAGGTTATAGTCTGTTTCGGTACAAATAAACTTTAAGTAAATTAGGTTATAGTCTGTTTAGGTACAAATAAATTCGGAGTAGTAGTAAAGGTCTATATTATTTCTTGTTCCAAGGAAATTTCTTCGGAACAGACGTTTGACGTAAAAGTCCCTTAGTTTCGGCTTGGCTCAGTGGCTTCCATTCACGCAACCCGCTCGTCATCTGAGAGTTCCCTAAAACCGTTGGGTCTAGAAGCATGAAATTTTGAGCAAACATTCCTTAAATGACGTAAGTGTGCACTAAGAAGGGATTTTTGGGAGTTCATCCCCTAAAGGCTTGGAATGAGGGTCGAAAGTTAGTATGAAACTTAATGGTCAATTTTGAAGTTAGACATGCCAAAAATGACATGAGTTCACGGTTTAAAACAAAAGTTTATTGTATGATTTTTTCAACAAAAAATGTTTATTTTTAATGTAAGAAATATTTTTTTAATAAAAAAGTATTTGATAAAAAGTATGTGGGTTTGAGACGAAAGTTAGCTATATCATTTTGTTATGAAAATTCATTATTTAAGGAAGTAAAATAGGGGGATGAACGTTTATATGAACTTCAGCTCAAAACAGCTGAACCCTTTAGAAAATGTGCAATTCTCGTTGGATTGTCAATAATTTGACCACACGGGGCAAGGCCTTTCAGCTATAGTGTTACACCTACACTCCCTCATCTATTATATACCTTATGGGACAGACAGGCCCAGGGTTATGTTCAGCTTGATGAAGGAGGGTAGGTGGAAAGTGGATCAAAATCGTGAAATATTGATAACCGCAAAGTATCCAACGCGAAAATGCCGTCAGCCTCTTGGGTACCGTGGCGGCAGCGAGCTAGAAATTATCTAGAAATAACAGTAAAATCTAATGGACAAATCTTTTTCTTTTCACATTCACACATTATCACTTTTCAAGATCAGTCTAATGTAAAAAAAATCCTTAACCCTTATAAGAGCCAAAAATAGAACTTATGCCAGAATTATCACGAGCTCACAACACATTTACACAAGCTCCAGGAAGAGCTTTCAGATACATCAGCGAAACTTATTTCATTAGTCTATTTTTGTTGTAAGAGTCGAAATAAGGATCACAAAAGCGACGCTAGGTCACTTCAAAGTTACCTAAGCTGTCCTGCTTAACTCAATAATAAGTCCTTACTATGTCTTCTGCCTAACTTTGTCATGTCCTTAGTTACGACCTTACGACTTTCGTGTAGTATCAATTCTAAATGAAGAAGCGTGAGTTTTTTCCTATTTTGATTCAATACACTGCAAAAGTACACTTTTAGAACATTTAATGAATGTTTTACATAGGCAACTAGCTGTACCCTTGAGCTTCGCTCCCCATGGGAATTTCGGGATGAAGAGTACTCTGTGTCCTTTCCTGAGTCTCAAACTATGTCCATACCAAATTTCATCCAAATCGGTTCAGTAGTTTAAGCGTAACAAACAAACAAACAAATATACAAACACACTTTCGCATTTATAATATTAGTAGGAAAGTACGATAGGAAATGATTAGTGCATTTGACAACGATTATTGTTCAAACCTACCAGACACGGTTGAGTCTGGTAGGTTTGAACAATAATCGTGGTGAAATTTTTACCCATATCCAAAATACGTAAAAAATTTAAGTATAAATAAAAGTTGATAAATTACAATTTTTACCATTTATCATAATATTTTTTTAAAAGTATCATATAAAGAACCTTCAAAAGAGTCGGTATATTAATTACAGCCAATGCATGCATATAGTTAAAACATTTTTTTTTACCGTAAGAAATAAGTAAATAATAACTTAATACTTAGTATCACAATGCAAATGAATAGTTATCGCGAGCAAAATAAAGCTTTGCACTAAAAAAAAGTACTAACAAAAGCGAGGCCAATAAAGTAGGTTCCTAACAAAATAATACATCAGTCAAAGGTGCCATGAAATTTCTTTTAGGCCGCGGCGGTCAAGAAGTTGTACAATCGATATAGTTGCATAACTGCATACGACACAGTGGCCCGGTCGATCCGCTGCGGTGAATTATTTACCCATAACCATGGCAATGGCTAATTTTAACACACTGTGTGCTAGTTGGGTTTGCGACACAGCGTATGTGGTGGGAATATGCACGAAAAAAAATGTATTATCTAACTAGTGTATCCTTTAATATTCAAAAGTAAAGTACTAACAGTGAAAACAAAATAAGAATTGGTTGAAAAACGAACGAGATATTACGATTTTACAAAAATATGTCTATCTCACTCGCAAAACCGCTATTTTTCTATGGAAAATGTATAGATATGGGACTTTGACGTCACCGGTCAATGTCGGACTTCTCTTTCTAATTGAAACTTTAAAATATCACATATTTGTCGCTGATTAAGATATTTTATAAATTCTTTAAATATTTATTAAGCAAATAAAAAAAATACATGCATATTCTGTATTACCGCTTACTTGCAAAAAGAGGCCTAAAAGCCTACTTGACTTGAAGGTAGAAAGATTCGTTATTTAGTTGTCATCGTGAACTGGTTATTCATTTAACCTTTATTGTACTAAATACAATTTGTATGGCACAATAGGCGGACTTAATGCTAAAAGCATTATCTAACAGCCAACCTTCGGGTTGTTAGAGGAATTTAGGTGGGTGTAAAATTATGGGATATGAATAGTTCACTTTTGGCAAATATTTTTTGGCACTGCCTATAAGCATACCTATCTAATTGCTAATATGGTAGCAAGGGAAAATGCTAAACGGCATATGCTTATTTTAAATTATGAAGCCAGAAGAATAACGTACTAAAAAAAAAAAGACTTGTGGCACTCGGGGACTGCCGCGGTAAAGCTATTGCAAACAAGGAAGGACGGCAACGTCGCAAACGGACGACGGAGACGAAGCGGCAACCTACATGGTAGGCGGAGTGGGAAGCGTGAGGTTTTTTCGTTATGGAATTTCTGGATTCGGTCCCCACGCTCAAGGCCCGCGATAGAAGCTATGCAATAGCTTAAAAAATACTGAAAAGCGAAGCTAGACCGCCCTGTCTGCTACGAGTTACAATACACTCGTACGGGTCGTTACGGGCCGTAGAGTTTTACAGCTACGGGCGATATCTCACTGGTCCGTAGCATATTCGTAGCCAATACACACTCAGTTATTTTCAAAGGCATTAGTTAGCGCTAAGCGTAGGACATGCCTAGCATGGTTTTCCCCAAAGACCACAATTAATATGAGGTAATTTTAAGCGATCGTCATAATCATTAAGGGTTGGCTACGCGTGGGTAGCACCCCTTTTACGTACGTCCATAGGCTACTGTAACTATTATCGCGGCCGGTATGCCTATCGCCTTCTTAGTGGCATGACTTGCACAACACAATGTTATAGAAATGGTTAATATTTTATTCCATGACAATGGGAGCCAAGTTCAATAGCCGCCAAGTTAATAAAGAATCCTGAAATTTATTTATAAGAAACTCCAAATTTGGCCGGGCTAATTTTAGCTCAGCTTAATCTTGCCGTTAGTTTTTTTAACCGGCAATTCTGACGCATATAAAATATAAGAATGTAACCTTAAAATGTAATAAAAACAATAATTTACATGTAACATAAAGATTATGAAGGTGAGCTAAAAGTAGCCAAGTCAAATGTTGAGTTGTATCAACTTTCCAGGTCATGTGGGTGGAAGTAGGATATGTTTTTGATCATGGTTAAGGGGTCAACCATATTTTTCTGGTTTATTAAGGCCCAACGCAGACGACAAATCGCAACAAGACACGCAAAAAGACCGGCGCGCGTGGTGTGCATTACAGCATATGATTGCATGGGTTCTATTTTCACAGACTATCACAGACTAAAAAGTGCGTCTTGGATTAGTCTGTCGTGTGCGTTGGGCCTAAACGTTATTACATCAATAACTATTGAGCTTCATATTTGAAAGTTCGGAATCAAAATGAGCTAGATCATTTTAATAAATGAATTTCATATATTTAGTTTTAATAGGTTTCGAGTTGTGAAGAGGTCAAAAGTAGCTCGAAATAGTTCCTGTAATTTATACACACGGCTGCTGCGTCGCCAGTTCTTTTTTTTAACTTGGCTCTGACACGCTGCCGCGTGTCTATTTCGCGGGATACATACCTTGAAAAATAGATTTCACGTATAAAACATAATCGTAAATGTGAAAAACAGTGCACGAGCCGCCATTGAACCGGAGAAGTGATTAGTGCAATGAATCGCACATTACATAGGAATGAGCCTGGGCTTTGATCGTGGTCGACCGCGTGGATGATTCTCGGTACATCCGTATCCTGATCGAATATTTTGCATCAGCTTAGAACAGTTAACATGGTTTTCAATGTTTTAGAAAGAATATACCCAGGGGATTTTATTTTTACCCGTGGACTTTCACTGCTTTAAAATCAGTAGGTAGACGGGTAAAAAAATCCATCAGTATGGTTAGTCAGTGGGACCACGGGTCGCGACTCTCTAAGTGTATGTTTGGAAATATAATACTGTACGATCATTTGTAAGTAGTATAGTGAATTCAAGCCGCTTACAATTGATAATTTTGGACCTTGGGGGAGTCCTTTGTCTCTCAGTTAACATTTCCTGTGTCTGAAATGATGATAGAGCTAGCAGTTTAATATCTAGTAATATTAGTAATTTGTGGTAAGTCGTCATATTATTAACCATACATTCTCTTCTTTCCAGATACAATCTTCGGCATGAGGTGACCGTCAAGCCCTTCAGTTGCACACTGAGCGCTCAGCGATGGATATCTGTAGACTATGTTGTCAAAGAATGCGATGTAGCATTGTACTCATTGGGCAACTCAGCACTATCATACAAACCAAAGCACAGCATCATTGATGAATAAGTTGCATTACTAATTCAAGCAACAATGCACTAACGCCCATATTGCCTAATGAATACAAGACTAGAAGTTATTTAGAAGTTACGGTTGGTGGGCTCGATAGCTTTGCAATTTTATTCAGTATCAGTATACCTTTCTGAAACTCAATGGTAGGAATTTCAGCATGATGCAGATGTATGCACGGCTACCGCAAACATGACTCCCTCGCACGCTCGAGCAACATCTTGAGCCGTGCGTGCGCGGCGACAGTGGGCGCGGAGCTTTAGCCAAAGGCGACCACCGTGTACACGCTGCCAATAACTTTTTTATTTATCGAAACCCTTTCTATCGAGACTGCCATCCTAAGGATGGGTCATTTGAGTTAGGTAGGAAATACTAGCTTACTTAGTTTTCTATCTAGGGTCTATCAAGTCAACGTCAAGATATAGATGTCTATTAGACATCATATCTTCATGTTAAGCAATAAATACTCAGAAAACTCGTTTGTTATGTGCAGGTGAGACCTTAAATGGACAACGGTTGATCGAGTTCCGACTCGGTCCAGAGACCGACTCGGAGCAGGGAGAGGGGCTGTCGGTAGAATCCGCCGAACTAATGGTGCGCGCGGAGACGTCACCGCGCGCGCGCCGGCTGCGCTACACGCTGTGGGCGTTCACCGTGAACGGTAACGCCACCGTGGGCGAGCTGGCGGGCGCCACGAAGCGGGACCCATCGCGCGGCTGGCAGCGCATCGACGTGACGGCAGCGGTGCGGCGCTGGGCGCGGGGCGAGCGCGCGCGCGGGCCGCTGCGGCTGCTGCTGGACTGCAGCGGCTGCCTGGGCCGCGTGCGCCTGCGGCTGGGCGGCGGGCAGGCGGCGCGCCCGCTGCTGCGGCTGCGGCTGCACCCGCCGGCCGCCCGCCGCCGCCGCGCCCTCGTCTGCGACGCCGCCAACCACGGCCGCTGCTGCCGCCAGACATACTACGTGAGCTTCCGCGCGCTCGGCTGGGACGACTGGATCGTCGCGCCGGAGGGCTACTACGCGAACTACTGCCGCGGCGCCTGCTCGCCCTTCCTCAACTACCACTCGCAGGTGGTGGAGGCGGCGCGGCTGGAGCGCGCCGCGTGCTGCGCGCCCGTGCGCTTCTCCGCGCTGTCGCTCATCTACTTCGGCGCCGACTCGAACATCATCAAGCGCGACCTGCCGGAGATGGTGGTCGAGGAATGCGACTGCCCGTAGCGGCGCCTCTGTACATAGCCTGCCGCTCCGCCCGCGTCCCGCTCTCTCGCCGCACACGCCGCGGCGCGCTTCTGCCGCTCTCGAATCCGATTTAATCCGAATCGATTATAAATAATATTCTCGACTTGTGTAATATTTTGTTCCTCGCGTTCGAAAGACTATATCCTAAAATCGATAAATAAACTATCTACGCGGACGACGTCGCGTCCCCGCCTCGTGCGCTGCTCGTTTATCACTGCTGTAAGCATATCGCAAACGACGGCCCGTTCAGCATATCCTTCACCGCCTTCGTAGGGTACGGTAGTAGTCGACGTTAGCTAATGTTCAGGCGGGCGCCCGGGCGCCGCGCAGCGGTCAGCCGCGGACGCGACGCCGTGTGTAGATGGCCTAAATAATTTAATACGCCGTTTTCTTTCACCCTGTTTGGTGATCGCTTGTAATTATTGTAAACTGTATTATAATAATTATTATAATTATATTATAATAAATCAACTTTTTCATAATTATTATGACTTCTTTTATTTCTCCGGTCGCCGATAAGTATATACTTGTACCAATCCTAAGATCATACTTGTAGTCATACACGTGATGGGAACAAGTCTTAAAAATAGAAGAAAAGTAAATACCAGAAATCATCACGTATTGAGCTCGTAAAATTGACAACCATCATAAAGAAGTTGGAATCTGAAATATTTACTCCCTTAAGCTATGCCGTTGCAACTAAGAGGCAAAGATTATGAGGGTACAATATAATAGCTAAATACAGCTTTTGATGGGCAAATTGCCCGAGAAGCTGCACATGTTATAGTCATCTAGTATAGCCTGTTGTTCGATTTATTACGGGTATGTCCAGTCCATTCCACGTTGTTTATAGGATACTGATACTAGCTGTGCCCGCGGGCTTCGATCCCCGTGGGAATTTCGGGAAAAAGAGTACCCTATGTCCTTCCCCGAGTCTCAAACTATATCCATACCAAATTTCATCCAAATCGGTTCAGTAGTTTAGGCGTAAAGAGATAACAAACAAACAAATATACAAACTCACTTTCGCATTTATAATATTAGTAGGATAGGATAGGATAGACATGATATCTCTACCCACGTGTTTTCGTACAAAATATCATCATAGATACTTATGAGACCATTTATTGGAGCAATTTGGCGAGACTAAACTTCTGTCAAAGTAACTTAAACAGGTTTATAAACAGGTTCATTTAGATCAAATATGGGATCAAATATGAGAGTATTACTTCTAAATATAGTCAAGGAAACTTCGTTCTACGATCAAAGAGTGGGCTTGATTAATTTCATCATTTGATACACAAAATATCTAGTTTAGAGAAATTAAAATGCTTAGATGCTACCACTTAGGTTCACGCAGTTTAGAACCCAATGGTGTTTTACATCAACTAGCTATACAAAAAATCTTCACTGTTAGTTATTATAGAATCAAGCTACTGATACACTGTTTTTCTGACAATTGCATCATAATCAGGTTATTTTGTCCACTGCAGGAGCATGACCCTCTCTGTACTACCAGAGCCATACTTGGCCAGAGAGGACTTGGCCTACACTTTCCTCGCTGGCCAGACGGGTTGGAGCAGTCTCATTGATATTTATAAGCTTTGTTTAGCTTTATTTCCCAAGGGGGACTTGGAGTGGCCCTATTCTACTCTACATGAAATCACACAGCAAATTGCATATTATTTGTTTGCATTATTGTCCAATGCATACTTTTAAAAAAATCACACTTCTTAAATCAATATCATATTCACTATTTGACTGATTTAGGAGATTTTTTATAAATATAACAGTAAGTCCCTTTTCACTCGATAAGAGATAAAGATGTAAGAACCTATATTTACAAAGCCTAAAAGTGGAAAAGTCAGCGATAGAGACATGTTACTAGAACAGCGCCTGTCTTGGGTACTTACATTATAATAATCCATTCATATTAAAAGGATATAGGGGAAGTTTGTTAAATAACAATTAATTTAATTGATGCGGAAATATTTCGCTGAATAAGGGAAGGTTAAAGGTCACGTTCATTCAGAAAGTCGGCACTGATTTATCAATGTTATTCAGAACAATAATCTTTAATCTGCATTGTTGGCTTGGCGTGAGGGCTACATACGCGAATTTCAGGGATCCGTAGTCTAATCAGACTAGAAAGTAGGTAGTCAGTCAGTCTCTTAGGTACCCTGCCCTACGACTGTAGCGATCTGGGGTCTATTTTTTATTTAATATAATGTTCGATCAATTAGAACACCACGGTCTCTCCTGTCGTAAAAGTGCCGGCCGTTTAGGGCGACATGCAGCCCTGATTAATACTTATAATACATCAGGCTCTTGCTAGCATCAATTTTCCGGCTGTCTTGGAACCAAGCGGTTTGGCGCGGTATGATGGCAAGAGACCCGATGGTATGACCCTTGTGCCCTGGAAGATGGGTCGGCCGCTTGTGTGGGACGCTACTTGCGTTGACACACTGGCGCCGTCTCATTTTTCAGTCACAGAAGATAAAGCAGGCTCAGCAGCGGCATCAGCTGAAAACCTCAAACGACGCAAATATGAAAGTATCGGAAATTACTACATATTTGAGCCGTTTGGGGTTGAAACTTTAGGACCGTGGAGGCCATCAGCTCACAAATTATACGGCGCTTTCTCAAGGAAACTTATTAAAGTTTCCCGTGACCAGAAGGCTGGCCTATATCTAGGTCAGAAATTAAGCATTGCCATACAAAGTGGCAATGCAGCCAGCCTTCTGGGCACGTTACCGCAGGGTAAAGAATTACCGGGCCTTTTTCATTTGTAAATTTGTTTTAATTTGTAGTGAGTAGTTTTTTAATCTTTATTTTAGTTTTTAAGAAAATTTAAAGTGTACATATAATTTATTTTTCGTCTAAATAAAAACTCATTTATATAATGTTTTATTTTTAATTAGATTATTTAAGTTTATAGTTTTATTATTTTAATTTAGGTAGGTTATTTATTTTTTAGTCAAATAATAATTGTGTCCTGTAGATATTTATTTAATTTGTGCAATAAAGTTTATGTTTAATCAGACTAGAAATAAAAATTCAACAATAATGTTTTGTTTATTTTTTCTCTCCTATCTAGTCTTGTGCTAGATATAACTACAAAGTCACAATATAAGCAAGAAATGTTTTTTCTCTTATTTTGAAAATATTTCCCTCGCTCTTAACATAGATATAATCAGTCTGACGAGAAGATCCTTGACACGGAGGTGTGTAACAAAGTAACAATAGGTCGGCGCCGGTCTGTCGCGGGTTGTTTGGGAGCGGAGAAGTCCGCATGCGATGCGGCGCGGATGCGTGCGATCGATGGACGCCGGAGACACCGAGGCGCCGGCGACGCGGGATGAGTTTACGGGTATGTATGTAGGTGCCTGAATACATAATGATTTAATGATAATGCATACAATACTAGCGGCGCATTCACTCCTCTGGCGTCGGGTTGACTGGAAAAGATCCCTTACTATAGACTTTTCCACAAAAACATATGTCTATTTTGAAACCATATGTCGTTTTACTTTGAAACCAAATGTTAATTTTTTTTAAGAAACTGCAATTATTGAACTGGAAAGAAAATGTATGTAGAAGTTTCCCATTCTGATGGTCTAAAATGATATAACATACTAAGTACATATAGTGAAAACTATTTATATGCCTAGATATGTGCAATATCTTTGAAATCACAAAATTTTGCCGAAATCGGGGTTGTCGTTTCAAAATAAAACGTAGACTACGTCGTATGTATGGAAAATTGTAATTTGGTCTGGGGTAAGAAGACTCTTAAAGGGATAAGACCGCCTTTGTATTGTTGTTATAGACTGTATTTTTGTGGTGTCATTTTTGTGCAATAAAGAATTTACATACATACCTCATATTAGTTTTTCACAGAATATATAAATCATACTTATACATCATTAAGGGGCTACCTGAATTTTCCTGGGTCCTGTGCTGCCCTTATTAAAATAACTCATTTAAAAGGAGTCAGAGATATTATTTAAATAAAATTGTGCCTTGACCAAGCCTTAGATAACCCTTTAAAGTATTTTTTTAAACTACTATGTTTACGTTAGGGGAACCCATCACTTTATCGCAATTAACTTCAACGATTTTCATTCCCCATATTATTATTTTTAAATGGTGTTATTATAATATGAAACTATTAACTATTCGTTTTGTCAAGAAAAAAATGTATTAAAAATCGTGGAATAGTTTTCTGGGAAATGAAATTCGATGTCAAAAAAATTTGTATTCTAATAGACACCCTTACGTTAGGTGTATATGTAATCTTGCTGAGTGCGTATGTTTTGAGCTTCAGTCCATAGGTAGTCTTTCAGTATTGTATGTATTTATATTTGTGTAAATTATTGTAACTTGTTTTACGTACCGAAATATATAAAATAAAAATGTATAATTTATCATTTTGGATATAAGTTACTTTTAAATCTTTACATAAAAGGGCGTGACAGCTACATACCTCGTTAAGGCTGCTGGCTGGCGCCCGGCAGCCTGTCTGCGACAGTAAACATTCAGAAACAATCGCACAACTTATTTCGCCGCAAACCGATCGTCAACCGCTGCCTTTATTTTGATAGACGTCTTTATCATCTTTACTGCCTTTTTAATACCAGTCGTAACGGCGAAGACACGATCAAATAAGTTTTCACGCCTTCACATAACATGGTACAGAAATAAAAAAAATTATTTTCCTTTTTTATTTTTATTTTTTTCTATACAAATGTATGAAGAGATTGATGAGTAGTTTTGATGAAGCAAAAGAGGTTTGTCAGGATCGTAGCAAGTGGAGGTCTATAGTCTCTAGTCTCTACCTACCCCTGTAGAAAACAGGCGTGCTATTATGTATGAATGTATGCAAAGGACAAATAAATGCTAGCTCTTTTAAAATTTCATTTTTAACCTCCTTGTAAGGTCTTCTTTTTCTCGGCATCACCAGTAGGTTGACCGGTAGATAAAGCTTTTGGCTTTAAGTCCGCCTATTATAGGTATATTCGCAATAAAAAATAATAGATCTGTGTGATATGTCTTAAATATTTGTTTAAATTTAATAAAGTAAGGTTATTTAATGTGGAATATTATGTGACATCTCCTGAAGTAATGCGATTAAAAATAAGTATAGAGAGAGATAACTACTTGTACAAAGAAAAGAAAAATAATATCTACAGAATTATTTTTTTGAGATAAGTAGTCACTTAATATACATAATTATAATTTTCAATCAGTAAAGAAAAAAGTAGTCACTTTAATTTTATTTTTTAAATATTGCTTAGATATTTAATGACAACTGTCTTCTCTGTAAAGTACCAATTAGGTACAGAGTACTGTCAAATAGCCCAGGATTCTCGAATTATGATGATTCGATGTATTGATGTAAGGTACTGGACAGTGTCCGGCTCTGTAGAGCAGTTCTCAGCTCTACAACAATCGTTCTAAACAATTAAACAAAAAACGTATATCCTAAGTGTGATAAGTTAATCTTCACAAAAAGTAAAACTAATCAGTTATATGGCTCATCCCTATATGTAACAATATCCGAATTCAAACCTTATCACAACGATATAAGGTTTCATCTTAAAACATATGTAAACACCGTATAGCACCATACGCCAACTCGATGATGTGACCTTAAAAGCAAGTAAGCTGCCGGTACGGAGATTTAGAAAGTGAGCTCTGTCCCTTTTCAACATACGTAGATATATCTTTCATCTCTGTTTCTCATCATATGCTATGTCGTCTTCATTCAGTCTTGTCATACATGCGACTTAAACGAGCGCGTACGCATTTTGAGTTAGGATATAGTTTTTTTAACGTAAACAAGTGTAAAAGTTACGTACAAAGCTCCTAGTTTGGTGATTTTTCTTAAGTGATGTAAAAATAGTGTCAAAGACCAAACAAAATGGATGATAAAAGCAATGTAAGTTTATGTACTCAGAACATAATGATCTGGGTTTATGAAGGTATCTCAAGTTCTCAACTTTAAGTTTACTTTACTTTAACATTCTTTCGTTAAATACATTTAGGTGTCTTAGTAATCTATGTGTTATGTTTCATGTTGCAAATAAACTAATTCCCAATAAAAACTATAGACTGTAAAGTTATATTTTATTTATTACTAGCTGAAGCCCGCGACTTCGTTCGCGTGGACTTTATGTCTCTGGAAAATGCTCATCAGGCTGGACAACTTTTACTATGGCGATATTTTTATATCTCTTATAGTTTAGCTGGACCATTATGGTTGTTATGGTTCCGCATCAGGCGTCTCATTTTCCAAAATCCTTTATACCCTATAAGTTGCCCAGGCTTAATAGCTATAAAACAAAAAAAAATTCCTTCGAATCCGTCCAGTATTTCCGGAGATTAGCGTGTACAAACAGACAAACAGACATACAGACAAACAGAGAAACAGACAAACAGACAAACAGACACACATTTTTTAAAAAATTCTTACTCTATTACTATGTCTCCATCGCCCCCAAATTTTTTTTGGAAATATATTTAATGTACAGACACACTTTTTTTACTGTTTTATTATATGTATAGATTTATAAATATGTTTTTATAAATATGGGCATACGTAAGTACGTATACATTTAAAATATATAAGTATGCACATATTTAAATGAGGTAGGTGCTATTAAAGATGTCTAAGAAATAAATTAAAGTAGGTAACTTAGTGCTATGGCATTATGAAAAAGTATAGTTTCCCTAGGGAACATAATGACGAAACACTAATAAAGTTTGCTTTCTGACACTTATTATTAATCGGTCAATTTGTATGGCATGCTAAGTGTTTGTAAGTCGCTAATACGTAAGTACCTTCTTACATTACCTATAAGTTTCTTGTAGGAAGTTCAGTGTCCCGGTAATAGTTTCAAAATGTATACTTTGTTACAAGTTAATTATGTCATATGTAGGCGGCTTTTATCTTAACTGTTGGATCCCAGGTATTGTAAGCACGTAAATAGCTCGATTCTTGGAAATCCTTGTTTGAAGTTGAGATAACATCGTAATGGGAAACTTGTGAATAATGTGCCTGAAATATATCTTAGCTTCCACTTAAGTAGTTCCTAAGTACGTTAATATTAAGGTAGGCATAATCTTGTACCGATATTTTAGTGTTTGCTAAAAGAAGAGTGTGAAAAATAAATCAATGAATAGGGACATATTATTTCTTCTCGAATTTCTGAACCTATTAGTGGTGTAATAGCAATTTAGGAATACTTTGATGTCCTCTTAAATACGGAAATATAGGTACGGTTAATACATATGTGAAAAGTGTAAATAAATAATAATGTATGCTTGGAGTATTTGGAATGGGTAATTTACTAATATAATAATTGTTCAAAACTAAAAACTGACTTTAACACAACCGATTTTGATAAAAAAATTTAAGTATAGGACTATTTCACAAGTATGATTTTTCAAATTGGTCCAGGCGTCTTCGAGTAATCGTATAATATACATAAAAATATATATATTCAAATTCGAATCCATAACTTCCACCTTTTTGGAAGTTGGTTAAAAATAGGTTTAAATTTATCCGTGACATTTTGACTTTAAATGGTATTTGTTTACAGGAATCAATCAAAAATAACAAACTATCCACGGAGAAAATTACCGAAACTGACAACTTCAAAAACGAAGAAACAAAGGACACGAGAAGTGGCAATGATAACTTAAATATATTTCTACTTGTCTGTATAATAGGCGTTTCATTAGGTATATTATTAGAAATAATCAATACTCAGACCAAAATACCAGTATGTAAGGAAGATATACTCGACAAACCGAAGTATTGGGTATATTCTGCTCATAGTGACGTAGACAACAAAAACGGATTATTAAAACACGTGCACCTAGTATTAGGAAGATTAGGATACGAGAAAAGTACAAATAGTTCCAATTGGAGTCTTCTCTGGTCTCATGACTACCCATTCAGGGTCCTATACCCCAATTTGCACAGACTTAAGCCTCATCAAAAGGTGAATCATTTTCCTGGCACGGGATTTATCACAAACAAAGTTGATTTGGCAACCTCAGAGTCCCCATTTATCCCGAGAGCTTTTAAACTGCCGCAGAACAAAGAAGAATTTATTAAATATGCGAATGAGAAGAAAAATGCACTATTTCTGGAGAAACACAATCAGCACAGAGGCGTGTTTTTGAAGAACGTGACCGAAATTGATTTGTCGAGCGGCGAAAGTTTTGTGCAGGAGTACGTGCAAAGGCCGTTCTTAGTGGATGGACATAAGTTCGATATTGGCGTGTACGTCGTGCTCACGTCTGTCAACCCGCTAAGAGTATATTGGTACAAAGGAGATGTGCTGTTCAGGTATCTAATGCACATTTGTTTACAATTCTAATTAGTTTTTATTACCAGAAGCAAATCTTATGCGTGTTCCATTGCATTACCACTTATCAACTCAAAACCGTTTATTCTCAGTTATATTTGCATTTAAAATTTGTAAGTGTACGTAAGCCGACTTATGGCTAAAAACACAAAGTTTGATAAAGTTGTCGAGAATAAATTGCTATCACCACTTTTGCAAGGCTAAAGTAAGAGTACGTCGAGAAGTAAAAATATATGTCTACATTCACAATCCTACATTCTTCTTTATAGATTCATAAAAAAAACCGAAGAGTAGGACCCTTATGAAACGCGCTAAAATGAAAAGGAGGAGAGCAGTCAAAGCACAACCCGAAAAATTTCTCCATGTACTATTTGGTCATAACTTTCAGGTACTGTCCCGCCAAGTATTACCCATTCGACCCTAAAAACCTGGATAAGTACGTGGTTGGCGATGACTACCTGCCAACTTGGGAGGTTCCCTCGTTGGCCCAACCATACACCGCCTTGGGCTTCGGAATGAAGGATGTCTTTGACTTGTATGTTAAGTCTAAGGTACGTATTTTTTTAAAGGTATAAATTACACTGATTGAGTTAGTAAAAGTAAGTTCGAAACTTGTGATAAGGGATACTAACTCAATGATACTATTATTTTATAACAAATACATATAAAGATAAACATCTAAGACACAGGACAATTTGAAAAGGGCCATTTTCTAACTTGCCCTGACCGGGGATCGAGCCCGGAACCTCTGGGTAGCGGACTAGCATGGTGACCACTACACCACCGAGGTCGTCGATTGACATCTTGGTAAATACAAGATCGGGGGTAAATACATGATCTAACCTACCTAACAACTTGGGTTTTCCTAAGTTATTAAGTTAGGTCTTGTTTTAGCAAGAATGCTACTATTATTCAAATTAAAACATGCAATGAAATTTTTTGTCAAGAGTTGGATCCGAACATTTCGAACCCACGGGTTCACATTAACGTCATGAGTGCACTACCAATTGTGCTACCGTGACTTCGAATCACCTTGATGAATTTTCTCATCACATAGTTAGTAGAGACGCATTTGAAGCATGTGTTATTTTTCATTACTACCCATTATAATTATTTGATCACCTGTTTTAATTTGGATAATAATCAAATAAAGCATTGTATTGCTGTTATGAATCCATAATTACATATAGTTTTCTAAAATGTTCAGCAAAGTTAGATATTGAATGGAGAATGTTTGTGTATCGAATATACTTAATTTGGAGAAATTTACCGACATTTATACGAGTATGCGATACATATCAGTGGAGACACCTAAAGAAAACGTATATAATACTAAAACAGAATTTCCTTGTCTTGCGAAAGTATCTAATTACTTTCTAACCGTTCTTACTACAAAACAATGAAAATCTATTAGCATCCATCACAGCGGTGTTGTTTGATTGCCATAGTAAGTTTGTTTTTCCAAAAGAAAAACAAGCGAAACAGTCAAAGTAAATCCAACAAAAACCAACAAAATATGTAATATTTCATATGTGACTTTAGATGATATTGATTCCTAGTTAGTAGGTAGGTACTGAACAGCCTACTGCACGTCAAGAAATCGATGTACGAGAGTATTCGATATTCGTCACGATTTTAATGTCGTACAGTGATTTCATGTCGCAAAGTGTCCCGTACTAGAACAGTATATTTTCTAATGAACACAAGAATATGAGTCACGTCACAACTGTAAAAATCGACAATTAAGATCGACTTCTTCAAAGTCCAACAAATTGTCAAGTAATCTTCTAAACGTTTTAAATATTTTATTGTATTTATTATTTTCAGGGAAAGGACACAACAAAAATGTGGGAATATGTACAAAAGGCTATAGCTGAAGTGTTTATAAAAAAGGAAAAGCATATAATTGAAGCTGTAAGTTTATTTTTAACTTTTTGTAAGTGGAAATTTTACAAGTTTATTTTAATTCGAGCCTGTAGAATTGCAAGAAAGTTTCTTGAATAGCGACCCACAACCTAAAGATAGTCAGACGATCAAATAATCACATACATTTTCACGACTTTCCCTGACAGGGTAGACAAAGCCCAGGGCCGTAAGACCTAAAGGCCACGCTTAGCGTGACGGTCAGCGTCAAGATGGAAAAAGGAATATAAATAGTGATGGGATTCTAGCCGCATCGCCTATTAACCAGATTCAAATCTCGCCCATTCCCTCTATCGGCTTCTACGATCTGCACGGGATGAGAAGCAGCTGGTACATTCAATTTTTTTTTCCTATATTCTGCATGGAAGAGGTCAGACGATCAAAGCCTCAAGAAACGCTAGATTTATGATAAATGGGTAATTTCGGAAATACATGACTAATAAACCCTGTCTAGCAAGTTTGCTAAAATAATTATGATAATGAGGCCTCAAGAAAAGTATTCCAACATCCATGACCAAAGCCCTAAGAAAGGGTAGATGACCTTGTCGTACTAATGACACGTAAAAAGTCTGGGTGAGTGACTCACAAGTTCCTAAACAACACTATTTTATTTTAGTTGAAGCATTACCCATCAAGTGACAACTTCTTCGAGCTAATGAGGTTCGATTTGGTCGTCGACGAGGATCTAAAGGTCTACCTTCTCGAAGCCAACATGTCCCCAAACCTCAGTTCAGCGCACTACCCACCCAACCAGCTGTTGTACGAACAAGTGCTCTACAACCTTTATTCCCTAACTGGCGTCACGAGAAACATGAATGGACATAATGACCCCAATCAAAGGTGAGATAATCCGGGGATAATCAAGCCAATATCGTATCTCTCCATGTGCGAACTGGCGGTATTCAATAATCAATTTTATTTCTACGAGATAAGGTTGTAAATCTAGTGTAGCATTTATCCAATCCATATTTTTTGTGTTGTGCCGAATGAATGAACGTTCGTGACGTTGTATAGCCCGGTATTGGGATAATTATAGGTTTTCTGATCACTTAGATACGGTATAAGAACTATAGGACGTGAACCTTTACAATTAGTTACGTCATGTGCTCTCTAGCTCTACTGAATGAAGTAGGTACAGGGTAAGAATAGAAAAGTGAGCTATGAGCACGGAGAGCCTATAGCTATAGTTACGCTAGTAATTGTATTATCTTTGGCTATAGTCATGTCCTGTTTTGTACTATTATTATCAACGCAGGTAGGTACATAAAAATAAATATAAAAATAAATAAAAAAGCTTAAAAACTCCTCAGCGTACTTATTAATCGTGATTTTCATAAATACCTACCTACATAATAATATCAAAAACGTGTGATATAGGTACCTAACCTACGCATAATGTGCAATACACCAAACGTTACGTTTTCAATCCGCACAATGCCGAGACTAGCTTGGCTTTACGACTGATCGGTCAGCAAAACGTCAAAAACTGTTGGCTTTAGTAACCTTTAACCTTTTGCTATGCAATACTTCAAAAGGTCAATAATCTCAAAAAAATACCGACCGTTTTAATTAAGTACAGTACAAATATTTGAGGAAAGGCTATTCAGCTTTCCCTAATTAAAATACGTAGCTACATAGAGCCTACATACTGAAATGATTTTTTTTTTGCATCTCATAGAAATATCAGCACTCAAGATATGGTGAGGTTTTTAAATTTTTTTTTTGCTTATTTTAAGTTGGGGAATGTTTTTCAGTAAGTAGGTATAATTGACAGAAATATTTTCACGATCTTATATGTATAAAACTTCAAGCTGAAAGAACATACTAAAGCTGCTTTCTTATACAATGCCCTTTTTTATTAAGAAAATTTTAATTTTTCATAGTAATTATAATAAAATATCACGTGACAACTTCGATTTGTATGAAAACTTAAAAAGAAATTTTCGTATTTCGATATACAGGGAAAAGTTGTTCAAAATGATGGACTGAATCACCCCTTAAAATATTTGTACTTAATAAAAAAGAACAGTATAGGTAGTCAAAATATATGAGTAGGGTACACAGACAGGGTAAATATTGAGTACAGCAGTAGAGGAGCGTTATCAAATTTAAAAGCTCATCTGTTTCACGTGCAAGGCCTTGTACTCGTTTGTAGTCCGCGACGGCTAAAGGGGCATTATTATACCTACGCCAAAGTTGGCAAAAAAGACGAATACTTACTTTTATGTTGGGTTGGGTGAACTGGGTCAAGGGTGGTTCATATGCTTTGTAAATCTTTTATTGTAATTCTGGGTTCATATCTCTCTATCTTTAGGTCATTTTACTGCAGGAGCACGACCCTCTCTGTACTACTTGAGCTATACTTAGCTAGAGCAGCCAGAGTATTTGGCCTACACTCTCCATGCTGGCCAGACGAGTTGGAGAGGTCTCATTGATGTTAATAAGCCTTGTTTAGCTTTTATTTTCTAAGTCGCCTTCTACGAAATCCACGGAAAGACTTGGAGTAGTCTTATTCTACACTGCCGGAAACCACACAACCTGGTTCATATACAGGCTTTCAATTTCAGAGACTATACACTAGCGCAGAACATGGTGTCCTCTCAAAAGAACATAGCTGTATTCGGAGAGAAATGCAGCAACTCCTGCAAGGACAACTGTGAGACTGACCTCGTCTGCGGCCTGTGCAAGCCCTGCCTGGGACAGAGGCTGCGGAGTAGTCTGCTGAGGGCACACGCCGAGCACCTGCACCGAGGCGACTTTGGCAGGATATTTCCTCCAACGATGGTTAGTGTTACATTTTTCTAATTTCTGAATTTGATCCCCAGCCAGGGCAAGTATACTTATTCGCGGCAAATTGGCAAATAATATTTTTATCGGCAAATCTTCTTTTTCTTATCGTGTGTGTTAGTGACTAAAACTAGTGTCAGAGTTTTTAAACCGCCTTAAAGGCCTCTGACATGGTTTTAGGTAACAACCAATGTCAAAGACATGACCGGGACCGACGGCTTAACGTGCCCTCCGAAGCACGAATCATCTTACTTATCAGACAATCAGGTGATCAGCCTACAATGTCCTAACCAAACTAGAACAACAACACAAAGTCGTTGCCCCCGCCGGGAATCGAACCCGCGACCTCCGGGTATGAGCCGAACGCTCTAACCACTACATCAAGGAGGCAGTTAGTTATCGGCAAATAACTTTTTAATTTAGGTATATCTCTATATATAAGTACAATATGTTTGAAATTTTTGTTGAATACTAACTCCCTGGCCCAACGATAAAACTTTTGTATTAAGATTACTATCCCATATTACAAGTTTAAAACTTTAGGTTTGTCACTAGGTATAAAGTTTGCTCTTACGGTACTTACATTATTTTTTATAATTAGCTTACATAATAAATGTGATTAGTCCGTATATATTAATTAATTAATTGTTCTTTATTTACATTATGTAGCTTATATTACCTTACGTAGCAGATCCAAAGTATTCCTGTTAAATTGCTAATCGGTTTTTTTTCAGAAACAAAATTCTCAGACCCATGAAGAAGTTAAAGATTTAACTGAAGCTAACCGATTGCAGTATTTATGGTTCCAGGGGAAATGCAACACGGACGAAAACTGGTGTTAATAATTTTTTATTTTAAGAAATAGGCAGTTACTCTGAGTATATGTAAATGAATCTAGGTAGGTACCTGCTCAGTCATTATAATATAAAACACTTAATACCTACATTTTGTACATAATCTATACGTAATTTTCTACAAGCTTTTTGTCAAAGTATAACGTTTGTAGGTAAACTTAATTTATTAGCTAATAGGTAACTATTTAAAAATACATGCATACTGCAATGAATACATAACTTGTTTCTTTTTTTTGCAACAATTTTCAGGATGCTTTGGTTTAGCATGACGCAGTGCACATACCTTCTGTATCTTATAATACACTCGCAAGTTTATTTAATGGGCAAATTTAAAAAACCGAGACTTTCAAACTTTTACCGCCAATAACTTTGAATTGGCATTGTCTTGAAATTATAACATATTTTTTTTATATTTTTTTCGGATAGCTTTCCATATTATAAGATACTAATTTGAGTATTTCTGATTTATATACCTTAAATTAATTTATATTATTTTTTGTAATTTTGATTGCGTGACGTCACACATGGTTTTACAAGGCAGCAGTAGTGTGCTACAGCGGAAATTAAGAAAAAAAAACTAATATACTAATGTCAAATATGTCAATGTCACCTTTCTGAAATAACCTCAAAAATTAATACCATGCATTAGAGTTGCTCAAAACATTTCACTGAAGTGAAATGAATCATGTCTCATGCCACCTAAAGAAGATACATTTCTCTAAACCATGTCCCATATCCCACATCATCTCCCGAACGATTGTTATATTTCGCGTGCTGTGATATGCGTAGGCACATACACGGATTTCTTTAACAACAGTTTTACACTAAACCATATCTTATATCCCATAATATGATGCTCCGATTGAGTGTTATAAACTAATGAGTAATATTTCGCGTGCTGTAATAGGTGCGCTAGTTACATCTCGTATGTAATATTAATTACGTTTAATGAATCACTATTTGCATGTCTGATATGTTTTCGAATTTTATGATATAACGTATCGACATACGTTCGACTACTCAGAGCTCGGCCGAGCACGCACGAACGGACGCATGGTGCAAGCAAGAGATAAGACATGGTTGGTGACATGAGAAATGGTAGAAACTATCGCGTAATGTGAAATGGTACATGTCCTGTCTGGGAAACATTTCCTGAGATTCATTTCTCACATTTCCTACCCAAGTCTACCATGCATCCATCCATCCATTCCATTTGTTTGCCCGCTCGAACGAAGTGAATGATTTTGTGATTTTTATTTTTCTATTAATTTACAATGAGTAACTTTGAGAAAGCTGATTCACGCAACTTACCAAAAGTTGAAAATGTAATGATTCTGGAGTACATTATTACCAGTAGCAACCATAATGTAGCCGAAATAAGGGGAGCGAAGATGCTAATGTAAGTACATATTAATTATGCTTGGTACCTACCTACTTTAACTAGCCAATATCATGCCTTGCTATTATTACTAAACTAACAAAAGCCCTCCTTTGTCTTTTTTAATTCTATTGTTTTGTGTTGTTATAGGTCATCGCGCGATAGCTATCTTTCGACTGCTGTCGGCTATGTTCAAGTGAGTCGGTCTGGCCACGACTGCATAGTTCAAGCAAAAGTAGTACCAGAACACAGAGTCTCTGGTAAACTATATAATGTCACTTGTAAAATAAATGAACAAGATGATATTATTATAGATTCTAGTTGTGAAGATTGTGCTGCTGCTGCAGGTGGGTGTAAACACTCGCTGCTTCTTCTTTTCTGGTTACAAAAAAAGACCTCTGAACCATCTCCAACATCCACTGTATGCTATTGGAACAAGCCATGTCTGTCCAGCGTTCGTAATGAGCATGTGTCATGTAAAGACATTTTTGTTAAAACAAAGAAACCCAAACTTGATCCCAAGAACCATTCAGTTTTAATTGACTTGCAAGAAGAGTGTGAAAAAAGAATAATTAAAAATTCTTTGATTGTGGCTTTTAATGAAAATTCAATAAAAGATTCCAAAAATATATTTGATATGATGCTAGCGTTTGTTCAACAAATGACGGTACATGATTACAATAATTTCAAAGAATATTTAGATTCTATCATAAGCAAGGAGGTAATCATAAATATTGAAAAGAAGACTACAGACCAAGCTGCTAATAAATACTGGCACAGTATACGCCAAGGCAGACTGACTGCCTCTATATTGCACGAAGCTGCTCACTGTAATACAGCTGGGACATTAGTTGAGCGAATATTAGGAGGATACAAGGTTCCAGAAACAAAGGCCATTCAGCGTGGAAAAAAACTTGAATCGGGTGTTTTCAATGAAGTTGCACAAAAGTTAAACATACAAATTAAAAAGTCTGGCTTTGTTCTAATTAATGGTATATTAGGAGCATCTCCAGATGGTGTGGGTGATGAATTTGTACTTGAGGTGAAATGTCCAGCTTCTGAAAAGTCTGTCAGTACTTACATAAAAAATGGTGTACTCCAGAAAAAATTTAAAACCCAAATACAATGCCAAATGCTTGCATGTGGGAAAAGAAGAGGCCTTTTCTGTGTAGCAAGCCCAAATTTTGAAATAAATAAAGAAGTGCATTTATTGTGGGAAGATTTCGATGATGCATACATCAAAAATATAGTTGCCAAGGCAGAAGATTTTTGGAAAAAATTTATTTTTCCAAAACTGTTAGCTAGTGCAAGTTAGATTTTATGTTAATATAAGGGTAAAATAAAATATAATTTTCTTTTAAAAACTCTTTATTATTTCACCTTGAAGATTTATCACCCCGCAGGCTATAATTACAAGTTCATCTAGATATGGCACATATTTATAGTTCACAACAGAGTGTGGTTTGAGGAGTGCGAATTCTCGTATTCTTCTGATCACTCTTTCAATATGGACTCTTAAACTAGCTATAACTTTACTTTGAAGAGCTTCAGTGTGAGATTGTTTTACACCTCTATAAACACTGGGTGGTCTAAGAAGTTTTATTCCATGAGAGCTAAAGAGAGATTCAACTTCTTTAAAACCTCTATCAGCCAGTACTATAGCATTGGATGGAAGCACATCTACCAACTTGCTTTTTTCCACAATAGCTTTGTCAGAGATTCTCCCTCCATAACCTTCAGAAACAAAACTTATCAAACCATTGGGTGTGCAGCCAATTAAGTATTTAACAGTATTGCAGTTTTTGTACTGGGACCATGTCTGAGCCTGTTTTTGCGGATCTGATGGTTTTGTAATTTGTATTTCAAAACAATCTATAATCATTTGAACATTAGAATAACGTATTTTAAATACTAAAGGTAAATTCTTTTTAATTTGAAGCGGTTCGGGGTGGAATATAAGGTTTTGAAAATAGGTTGCTAATATCTCAATACCCTGTAGGATAATTGTAGACAGTTTTGTTCTAGATAAGTCAAATTGATCACTTATTCGTTCAATGGAATCATTCTGTTTTAACTTAAATAAAGTTACAATGAGACATAAAGAATCAATTTTCTTAGTACTTTTTTGAACAATATAATCTATTATCCACAAAAACTGTTTGGGAACCCCTAAATATGTTTTTGGTTTCTTTTTTATTATTGCCAAAATCATGTCTCTGTTTCTTATATCTTTTTTAGGTTTTTCAGTTGTTGTTTCTTCTGTTTCTGAAGTGAAACCGAAAAGAGAAGGTGTTACAGAAGTGTTGTCTGAAGAAAATTCTTGAGATGATTGAATTTCTGTTTTTGTAGGATGAGTCACTGTTTTCCTTCCTTTAAAGCTGGTACTTTTATCTATCATCTGTACTGTACATTGAGTTCCAACATGTACTACCCCTGGAGCAGGAACCTAAACAAAAAACAATTATCTTAATATAAAACAGTTGGGTTTGTTTGAACACTCATATCATAAATCGGGAAAACCTGAACACATTTTAATTTTTTTTTGTTTTTTGTATTTGTCTCTATCCTGATTATCAGAATAATATAATTACTATGCAGATCACATGTACGCTTTGGAAAACTGTTAGTGCAAGTGGAATTTTTTTGAAATAATAAAGAAAAAATAAAAAAATGAAGTCACAGGCAATATACATATATCAGTAAGCAAACTAGGTACAAAAGCTTTGAATGTCTATATTTAATCATCAACCTTTTTCATTCAATCAGAAACTTGCCTATAGAAAGATTTTTTAGTTTCATTGACTGATCATGTCATACCCTTTCAGGCTTCATTACACTGTCCCAAAAACTTTGCATATATAACCTATATCAATAAATAAAATTATATTAATACCTTTGATGACTTGGATGTTGAGGGTATGCTGTGTGTGCTAACTGTTTCTTCAAATTTTCGTTTTCTCACAGGTATACTTTTGTCTTCTAATAATTTATTTAGCTCAAAACATTCTGCTTTTGGTTGCTGTGAAATCTGTGAAACAGGAAAAAAGGATTTGTTAGCGGCTCTCTGCATATTATGTAGTACCTATCCTACATATATAAAAATAGAATGGTTAAACAACACAACAGGCTTGTCTTTGTTTTGAGAAATGTCTCCTAGCAAACCCAAAGTATATTGACTGGGCAAGAAACTGAGATCAAGATGTCTTTTAATGCCTTCAATCTATTTACAAATAAGAGAAACAATGTAAAATCCTTACATTTGGTAATAAATTTATATTCCGCAGTTTAGCCGTAGGTTTAAATACTGGCTCTTCTTGCATCAATTTGTGTTTATAGTAGTTCTTCAAATCTTCTACTGGCTGCAAAAAATTGACACAGATTAACAACCTTGTAATACATAAACATAGTCGAATCTTTCTACTTGCGGTGACAACAATATGTTGAAAACAGTGAAAACTACTTACATCAAAGTGATCTTCGCAACAATACATCGTATAAACTTTGAAATACTCTGCTTTTACTTCCCGACACCATTTCTCACGCAAATCTTCTCTAATCCGAACAAACATTTTATTAGGAGAGTTTGTCGAATCGTTTTTGCATGTTGGGACAAAACATTTTCTGTAATAATTCATATTTAGAAGCACATAAAATCCAATAACGATATAATGTAAGATTTAAAGATTGAGTTCAATTGAGTTGAGGTTATGTTTACAATATTTGATGAAACAGTGACATTGACATTACAGTGACATTTTTCTTATCATTCTATTATGTGGCAAAGGAAACAAATAAAAGCAGCCAAAAGTGACGTCACAGAGGGAAAATGAAGGTCAAAGTTATTTATTGAAAAATATTATTATTTACTGCATATTTTTTTATTTTGATTACAGAAAATTAAACACTAAGCTTATTCCTCCAAATGAGTTTTCAATCAGAACTACATTAAAATAATGGACAATGCCCATTGCTGAACCAATTTTCATTAAACATAGCTAAGAACCACCACAAGGAAACTTGCTTTCACGAAAAATAAACCGCATCGATTGTCAGTCCATGCCACTACTGCGGCTACGAAGCCACAGATAGACACACACACAGAAAAACAGACATTGGCGTTATTATCAATAATATTAACCCCTATTTTTGTCAGGGGTTAAAAATATACTTAATCAATGAATTCTATCAACGATCAACAGTGCAATGAAAACCGCAGACATCGTGAGGATGGCCGGCCGCATTCTAACAAGACGATATTGATAACACTAGTTTTCTTCGGCAGTCGGGTAAAAATTGTCGTATAAACTCCACACAAGGCAGAATGATATTTTTTTAAAATGTCAGACACATTCATTTGTCAACGTCAAAAAGGCTAAATTGACAGTGTCTTTCTTTGACAGATATGATTTATTCGATCGATTTGAGGTTATATTTTGATCGCAAGAAAAATGAGAAAATAAAATTTAGTAAAAACAATCTGGAATACTTATATTAGGCGAATTTTATAAATTATAATGCTCCGACATTTCATAAAGTCACTGGCCCCTGTGGGGAGTAAGCTGGTAAAGTATTAGACGATTATAAAAGCTAAAATGCTTGATTACATACAACTTGCCAAAACTGACCTTTTCCTGTTTCCATAAAATATTTTTAGCCGGAACCGTAATACAAAGGCATATACAGTTTCTAAAAGGATATAAGTATTGGTCAGGAATGCAAGTTAATATAAAATTTTAAACCCTTTCACTCAAACCTATTCATATTGACATTGTAATCATTTATAATTACCTAATTATACATTTATAAAACAGGCTCGAGCTGTCGGTGGTGCCAGTAACGGTGGAGAAGCTGACCGTAGCGCGTTCGAGCGGAATAGCGAAACCAAAGAACAACAACTGTCTACAGTTTTGAAACGTAGCATGCCAGGCATAACATATCTCAGTGTACAGGACATTTCTGGAGGCTGTGGAGCTATGTTTGAGGTAAAATTACCTACTTTTGAAATTTAAAAGTCACACAAATTATTAAGCGCATTGTTATGTTAAAAAGTTAGTTAAGGAGTTTGAGAGTCCTACAAAATACAGTAAAGGACCTCTATCTATTAGACAGACACACAGGATTTGAAAAGTTTTAGATGAAAATCTTTTAGTGAAATTTGGATATGCATAAATAATTCAAAATTGAATATATACGATGCATCAAGACTTCATATAATTTATCTAAGACTTATCTCAATGATATGTTATTTCTGATTTCAGATTAGTGTAGAAGCTAAGGAGTTTGTAGGTTTATCACGAGTCAAACAACATCGTCTTGTGACAGATTCCTTGAAGAGTGAAATAGCAGAAATGCATGGCATACGTATCCACACTACTCCAGCAACCTCAGAAGAAAAGTGATAGTACCTAGTTTTAGTGCTTTGTTGTTGTTATTAATAATAAGAAACATATTAAGTAAATATGTTTAGATTTTAGATAGAATATAAACTTGTACCTAACAAATGTGATGAATTTAACTATCTTCCAAAATAATTTCCTTGGGAATTAAAATTATTTATTAATTTGTTGTAGCCTTACATAAGGCTTACTTGTAGCAAGTAAGCCTTATTTACAAGCTTTTAATTTCACCTGTCCTATAAGACTCAAGGTCGTGCAACGCGCTATAGAAAGGGCTATGCACGTTGTTCCTCTACTTGATCAAATCAGAAAAGAAAAAATTCGTAGGAGAACGAAAGTCACTGACATAGCCCAACGGATTAGCTCGTTGAAATGGCAGTGGGTGGGACACAACGTGACGAACCAATGGCCGATGGGGCAAAGGGTTCTCGAATGACGACCACGTACATGCAAGCGAAGCGTAGGACACCCACCCGCAAGGTGGTTTGACGACCTGACCAAGGTCGCAGAGAGCCGCTCTAGATCGGTCATTTTAGAAATCCTTGGGAGAGGCCTATGTCCAGCAGTGACGTTATGTGGCTAATGATGATGACCTGTCCCATTGTCTGTTGTTCTGTGTGTAATAAAATCTTGCCAGTTTTTGACCCACTTCCCGGTTTCCCGGATGATGGAGATGAGGACGGCCAATGGCCGCCCTCGCGAGCGACGCGATTTCATCAGACGAGATTAGGCTCATTTGATTCGTCTTGAGGAGTCTTTAGTTATAAGCTTGTTTTTTAAAAATATATTTTTGGACTAGATGGTAAGACGAGCTGCACAATGTTGCAGGAAGGGGCTGGATGCAGGCCGCTTCCGATGAATGCGTAACCCCAGCAAAATGTTGCGCCGTAGAGAAATAAGAGTATTACAGATAGTTGGTTCATAGTAAGCCTAATTTTGTTCAAATATAGCAAAATGTGTTCATGTTGTATTTTCGAAGTTATTTGAGAAAAACTGATTTTGCTGGAGTAACGTTACCCCAGCAAGATGTTTTTAAAAAAAGGCGTTTAGCCTAGAATCAAGTATATGAAAAGAAAGCTCTTAATGAGTTGTAAATGTATACCGATAGCAAGATGTGTTCATCTTATACTTTTTGAGATATTCAAGATTTTGCTGGGGTAACGTTTTGCAATTTTCCATATCTCGAAAACTGTTAGTAGCAGAAATTTGAAAAAAATACTGTTTATAGGCCTTACTATGTTCAATTTTGTTTGAATATAAGTATTTCGATTTATCTACAAATATCGAAGTAATTTATTATTTTCAAAAATCAGAAAATTCCGGTTTACTCGTAAACTAGTACATTTACTAACAAATAAAAAGCAGTTACATATACGTGTATATTATACCTTCTAACGTGTACAAATTCGGATAAACAAACATTACGCGATATGAAGATATAAAGGAATTTCATCGAATTCCTAGTGGTGTGACTTTGGCAATCGAATACGCAGCTCTCTCTGAACACAAATAGATAAACTATAGTGAACATGTGTGTTCATTTTGTTACAAAACATGCCTGAAAGTTTCGGCTTCAAATCTCGCATGGAATAGAAGTTATTAAAAAAACAAGAAAATATCATCCATTCTCCTATAAACCGACTAAATAACGGAGGCTACGAAAAAGCGGCCGTTTCATACTTGCGGGTTTCCTATGCATATTAGCAACCTAATAACCGATATAAAGTACAGTCGAGCAGAATTATATTCATGTAGCCGTTATTTAAAATGTTTTAAGCATATTTACTTTAGTATTATTTGGTGTGAATTCATTCTTATTAGTTTTTGGCAATAGGGTTGACAACTCTATGGAAGTGTATGTCGGATAGATTAATAAATGTCGCATCCCCCATTAAAACAAAGCAATCAATACGAGTTTTATATTATTATCTACGAGACAGATTTTAAATTCCTTGTCGTCAATAGTATGAGGTAACCAGAAACATTGTTAACTAAGTCTTTAATATTAAAAGTTGTAAATTAATAGATGATTGCGATGCACGAGTCCTTTTGTAAAAGAACAAAAATATATCAATATAGAAATGCATATAATTTGATGACATGTTTCGGTGTCTAACCAACACAAGAAGTTTGTTTTACAGTTCTGTCCCACTTGTCACTATGTAGGCGTCTCTTTCTTACAATGCCGCGAAGCCCAGGCATACTTTTGAGAGACGTTGCTGTTTTGTGCTGGGCTAGTGTATTTAAAAATGGTAAGTAATTTTATTTTTTCATTACCTTGGTTTATAGTTTGTTAACTTAATTACTAATTATAATATTTGAAATGTTGTATACTAAGTATTTTTTACTAAGAACAGTTAATTACCTGTAGTAAATGGGAGCATACTGTTGCTAAGAATATAAACGTAAAAGCGTTAAAATTTTAAGTTTCTGTAGCAATCATTGCAAAATCGACACTCGTATAAAAGGCTAAAAAATCTCGTCGCCGCAATATTTTATATTTTATAAAGAATGTTTTATCGCTTAAACTCATTTTTGATCTAATATGCATAACATATGCCCAGGCTGCGCATAGGTATGTAGATCGGAGATCGAATCAAGCGCCATCAGTGTGAGTGTGAGAACAGCCGCGCTCTTGCATTTTTTCTTCCGCCTATAATTATTTTATGATAACTCGTAAAGTATTCATTAATCTCACATGTAAAAGATTAAAAGGTGATATGTGAAATTAGTGATAAAAGTACACTTGTTAAATAATACTTAATTTATCTGTGATTTTCCTAGTTTAAGTTATATATATAGCATACAATTATTGTAAAACAGTAATTTGAATAAAAAAATAATCATGCTCATGTATTTTCTTTATCCACAAAACGCAAGAACCTTTTTGTATGCGACTGTACTAGCAAAAAAAGACTATTATACCATTTATTTGAGATGGTTGCGCTCAAGTATGAAGCGGCCGTTTTTTCGTAGCCTCCGTTATTTAGTCGGTTTATAGGAGAATTGATGATATTTTCTTGTTTTTTTAATAACTTCTATTCCATGCGAGATTTGAAGCCGAAACTTTCAGGCATGTTTTGTAACAAAATGAACACACATGTTCACTATAGTTTATCTATTTGTGTTCAGAGAGAGCTGCGTATTCGATTGCCAAAGTCACACCACTAGGAATTCGATGAAATTCCTTTATATCTTCATATCGCGTAATGTTTGTTTATCCGAATTTGTACACGTTAGAAGGTATGATATACACGTATATGTAACTGCTTTTTATTTGTTAGTAAATGTACTAGTTTACGAGTAAACCGGAATTTTCCGATTTTTGAAAATAATAAATTACTTCGATATTTGTAGATAAATCGAAATACTTATATTCAAACAAAATTGAACATAGTAAGGCCTATAAACAGTATTTTTTTCAAATTTCTGCTACTAACAGTTTTCGAGATATGGAAAATTGCAAAACGTTACCCCAGCAAAATCTTGAATATCTCAAAAAGTATAAGATGAACACATCTTGCTATCGGTATACATTTACAACTCATTAAGAGCTTTCTTTTCATATACTTGATTCTAGGCTAAACGCCTTTTTTTTTAAAAACATCTTGCTGGGGTAACGTTACTCCAGCAAAATCAGTTTTTCTCGAATAACTTCGAAAATACAACATGAACACATTTTGCTATATTTGAACAAAATTAGGCTTACTATGAACCAACTATCTGTAATACTCTTATTTCTCTACGGCGCAACATTTTGTTTTGGTTACGCATTCGCTTCCGATCGGTCGTTTTGGAAATCCTTGGGGGAGGCCTATGTCCAGCAGTGGACTTCCTGTGGCTGATATGATGATGATGATTTATATTTCATTTGAAAATTTTTCTTTGATGCGTGGTTAAAAAATATTTCTTCGATCTGACCCAAAAATTGGGTAGTCAACTTAAATATATAATATAATATTTCTTCGATCTGACCCAAAAATTAGGTAGTCAACTTAAATATATAAAAGTGTTAAAGGTGAAAATCGAAAATATAGACGATTTTAAGAAACTAATTTGAATAAAAAAAATCTACGTGTTAATAGGATTTTTTTATTAAATTTTAAACATTACACCGGAAGTGACGACACACATCAATCGAAATTTGCATTTTTCTCTATGCCTGCATTAAAAAACAATGACATCTGTCAACTGTCTATGTCTTCTGTTCAAAGTAGGTACCGTCGTTATGTTGGTTGTTGTCAAGTTGTTGTGTTGGTAGAAGACAGTGACAGTGACTTATTATACAATGATGCCATTTTTGAAACGTGGAGTCACTAAACGAACGGTTTTTGTATGGAAAAAGCAGTCATTTAGGTGACACCGCGTTTCAAAAATGGCGCTTCAGTACAGTACTGAAAGTGGAAATTGCCAACATTACTCAAAAAATCTTCATTGTGTGACATGATGACATCACTTCCTCAAATAAGCCTGATCTTGCTTGAAAATGAAGGTCAATGGGATTTTTACAAATATCTAAATAAGTAAGACCTTAATTTAAAATCTGATTAGAGAAAGCTTCTCCCAGAGGCTATTCCTCGAAAAGGATTGCGAGTCAGGCAGGAGTGCTATTTTTCATTGAGGGACTCAGCAAAACGCAAAAAGGTGACAAGTGATTTCAAAAATACGTCTCCAGGAGACGTATTTCTGAAACATTTTTGAAAAATAGCACCAGGAGTGCTATTTTTCATTGAGGCACTCAGCGAACTGAAATAGAACGGATTTCCCTTGTTTGGTTTCGATGACATATCTACGCTACAAATGTCAAAATTACGAGTGGTCAAGCAAGACCACTCGTTGCAAATCCTTCGCAAACTACCGATTCAAAAATGCGCCCGTTTGGAAACGCTCGCGCAAACCCTTCGTAGTGTGACAATGACAAGTGATTTCAAAAATATGTCTCATCTTTTTAAAAATTACTTGACAAGCCAATTCATGAAGGTAGGTAAAGCCGAAAACATTTTCAATCTGCGTTTTGTTTTATGGTTTTCCCTTATCTGTCATTTGGAGTTTTTGGCTTTGGCGGGAAGTCAAGGGGTCCGGTTGGCGTTTGCTTTAAATTGTTTTGCAAATTAATTCTAGTGGACTTTATAATATGAAATTGGTGTAGTTTGGTGTTATAAATGCTCATTCTCATGGACAATATGTGAAATGTTTAAAGTGGACAGTCATAGTGCGGTTGTAGTGATATTTATTTGCGGACTGCGGTGGGCGTCTTTGGGCGCCGTCCGCCACTCAATCGGCTATGAAAACCAGTGGACTCGTATAGATTTGTCGCCAGAAGCTCCCGTGAAGCAATCAAAGGACCTATACCAACCTTTGATTGTATAGTTAAGGGTTTAGGATTAGGAATAAAGAACAGGGACCGGAGCCGGTTACCTTTTAAAGGGTTTTCGTTCGAGTTTTTGATCGACTGGTTTTCGTAAACCCTAATGATTTGGTAACCATATCATTTGCTTACCCTGACAAAAGGCTTACTTATACGATACAGTTAATTCAACTAAGCACTAACTAATATAGCAAAACCCTATGATAGGCTTACCCTATCAATATCATTCAAAACGGTCTAGAGCAATTTAATCTTTATTTGAATGGCATACAACACATAACTGCTTGTGCAAACAGTTTATAGGGTTAGCGAGACGACGCATTGGGCTAGAAAAAGAATGCAGGCTTTGTGGCATGTCCAAACAGCCAATCCATAATTATACTTATTGCATTCACATAAGACTTATATTACATTGTTTACAGTCCTTTCTATGAGTTTGAAAGTACAAGCTACTTGTAGCCCACCCGACTTGACTCGAGTGGTACGTTGAACGAATCGAACGAATCATTGAAATCATTCCCTCTCGATCGCGCATTATGTCGCGAGATAATTATAATGGTTTTTCGTCGTTGCGGTAACACGGTTTATATGCCTCTGAGTCGGGGAATTACCTACCTCCGATATTGCGTTGATGACGGGCTAGGGATTTTTTCTTTGAATCTATCTCATTCAATATTGAAAGATTGTATCGCAATTTAATGAAAATAATAAAAACTCAGTGGCATTGCATTTAAGATGTATTTCTCTATATAATAATAGGCATGCATATATACAATGTCCTTTTTAATTAAGTACAAATATTTTAAGGGGTGATTCAGACCATCATTTTGAACAACTTTTCCCAATAAATGTATATCGAAATGCGAAAAAATTTTTTTAGGTTTTCATAGAAATCGAAGTAGTCACGTGATATTATTGGTATGGAAAATGAAAATTATTTTTTCGTATTTCGATATACATTTATTTGGAAAAGTTGTTCAAAATGATGGTCTGAATCACCCCTTAAAATATTTGTACTTAATAAAAAAGGTCATTGTATATAGGCTAAAGGTTTTTATAATAAAACTAAAGATTCTATTATCTTTAAAACTATTTAGTATTAAGTATGTCTGGAATTAATTCTAAAAATGTGTTTTTTACTTTACTTAGACTATTTGAAGGCTTATTTCAGACTCAATAGTGTAATTAAAGTATCAGTTTAGAAATTTCAAAGTGAAAATTAATTTTGTAGATAAACTTAAGATAATTGTAACATCAAGTTCCAGAAATTAGTTTTTCTGAAAAACATTTTAATACTTTATTACTATGTTTTTCTGAAAAACATTTTAATATTTTATTACTAAACTAGCCGAAGCCCGCGACTTCGTTCGCGTGGACTTTATATCTCTGGAAAATGCTCATCAGGCTGAACAACTTTTACTAAGGCGGCATTTTTTATATCTTTTATAGTTTAGCTGGACCATTATGGTTCTGCATCAGGTGTTCCATTTTCCAAAATCATTTATACCCTATATGTTGCCCAGGCTTAACAGCTATATAACAAAAAAAGTTTCATTCAAATCCGTCCAGTATTTCCGGAGATTAGCGTGTACAAACAGACAAACAGACAAACAGACAGACATTTTTTTTAAAATTCTTACTCTATTACTACGTCTCCATCGCCCCTAATATTTTTTTTGGAAATATATTTAATGTACAGACACACTTTTTTTTACTGTTTTATTATATGTATAGATGTATAGATTTATTTAAATTAAAGTAAAAATAATCCTAAATCACATTTAAATCATAGCCCCGTTGCAGCTACTGCTGAGACAATAAAGAAACTCTGTATGCGGCTTATAACTGTGCATGGCAGACCTCTAGCCATGATGGAAGACAGAGCCTTTCAGGAGATTATTACTTTAGCAACTAATCGTAATGAAAATATTGCAAGAAACATAAATATCAAATCAATAAAAAGCAAAATACACAATCAAGCCATAAGTATAAGAAAAAAAATATCGCAGGAAGTAAAAAGTAAAATGATTAGCTTAAAATTGGACGCACCAACGTGCCAAGAGTGCAAATTTATTGGAGTCAATATTCAATACATCAAAGATAGTAAAATTGTGATAAGAAACCTTATTGTGCAAGAAGTATATGAAAGACAGACATCAACGTTTCTAAAAATGGTTACAGAAGAAGTATTGACAGATTTTTCGATTTCTTAAGACCAAATTTATTGCATTTGTACAGATAATGGTACAAATATGGTAAAAATGGTAAAGTTTATGGGCGGAAGTTACGTTTCTGCAGTAGATACTGATGATCCCGAAGAAGACACAGATGAGGATGAAGTCAATGAAAATAAAAATGTTTATCAAGAATATGAAGTCGATTCTATATTTCAGGATATTGATTTTGATATTCATAATTTTCTTGAATACCATGGAAATTTTAAGGTTCGAGGTATACTATGTGCGGCACACACACTTCAACTAGCTGTCAAAGATGCAATAAACTATGAAGTCTCTACACGTGCTACAATATCTTTGGCTAAAGCGATAGTTACTACATTACGGAAACCAAATAACACTAACAGTTTAAAGAAAGCTAATTTAAGAAAACCCTTAAATGACTGTCCAACCAGGTTGTCTTCGACATACAATATGTTGGTCCGTTTAGTAAGTTTAAAGGAGTTTTGTATATCAGAGATTAATGAGGTAGTATCAGAAACTTTTTGGGAAGAAGTAAAAAAAGTAGTCAAATGTCTTGAGCCTGCGAACGAAGGGAGTAACATATTGCAAAAAGAACAACTCGCCATCGGAGATTTTTATATCACATGACTTAATTGCAAAATTAAACTAGCAGCAATAGATGATCCATTTGCAAATGCTTTGCTTAGGTGTATGGAACAGCGGGAAAACAAATTATTGCAAAATGATGTTATCTTGGAGTAATTATACTTAGATGGTCGATTGAATGTAGTATTGTCAGAAGAGCAATGCCAGAAGGCTAGGGTACTTTTAACTGAAGTATACCATCAATTGAACCGCCTTAAAGAAAATGATATAATTCTGGATTTCAATTGTTCGGATTCCGTTGCTGAATTAAAACAAACTATTAATTCTTTTGATGACCCAACACCTAGTACCAGCAGCACTAACATGAATTTATCTGCAATCGAAGATATGCTTCGAAACAGTGAAAGAGCACGGGGAAATGTTACACAGCAAAGATCCTTCGAAGTCGGTTTGTATGAATAAGGTGCTGCACCTCGAGTTAATATAAACCAAGATATCATTGCTCACTGGCATAATAAAGCAGAAGCTTTTTCGGAAATAGCTGCAGTATCTATGGTTGTATTGGGAGCTCCAGTAACGCAGGTCTCCGTCGAACGATTATTTTCGTCTTTAAAATTCATCCTCAATCCTTTAAGAATTAACCTCAGTCCGCTGTTTTTACGAGACATAATGCTTATAAGAACAAACGAAGATTAAATAAATTAGTGTCTTCTGTTTGTTTATATCCAAAGTTCTTATTACAGTCAATGTTAGTCAATCGCTTTGCTTTGTTTACATGTATATAAAGAGTGAGGCACGAATTTAAAAATGTTAACAGCTCTTTTATTTTGAGCAAAATATAAGAGCCCTTACATTAGTTATATAACTAAAAAAATGTGGCTAATAATTTCAAGGTTTTCTAGCCAAAACACTTATTCATCATTGATTAAATGCTTTGTCTAATGAAAAGAGATTGTATATTCCAGTGCATATTTACCTAAATTTCGAAGTAGTACGTAACATAGAGTAGTAATACCACCTCTAAAAATAAAAGATTTTATTAATAACGTTATTTAAAAATATTGGATTTTACAGAAATAATAAATAGTCAGTGACAAATGACTGATTTGAAGGATACTTTAATTTAACACAATTTTAGTAAGAAGCTCTAAATAAGGAATAAAATTCTTCAAATCAATAATTTGTACCTAACTGTTTATTATTTCTGAAAATCCAATAATAATTCATGATTTTTAAATAGCGGTATCAATAAAAATCCATTTTTAATTAGAGGTGGTATTATCCACTCTATGTTACATACTACCTCGAAGTTTAGATAAATATGCACTGGAATATCCAATCTCTGGTAATGAAACTTATACTGTTTTACAGTCGCCGATTGATTGAACAAAAAAATTCGGGCCAACCATTTGATTTTTGATTTGCTCACTTTAATGAGACTGATTATCATGATGATTTGTATCCGGCGCTATCAGAATCTGATGTCATACAGGTAAATTTTTTGAGATTGTTACATACTGCACACCAAAGGAGTCAGAAATATAAACCTAGTAGACATACAAATAAAACTAATCATTTTATCAAAGTGATACCTACTGCAATCTTTTTAATTTGTTACCTTTTTGTCATTAACCAACTGATTGATTCGTATTTGTTTTTTGATTTGTAGTATAAACAATAGTGGTAAAATAAAGAATCATTTACAAAACCAAATTATTTTATTAAATCAACATTTTAATCAGTGGCGGATTTACACATTTGCCGCCAGATGGCTATTAAAACCTTCTTTATTTCTTCAGCGCAGTTTAATAAGTCATCTTCAGGGACGTCTTCTAACTTTTTTCGTCCTGAATCGGTGATTAAGTTAATTTTACAAGTGCAAGGACACATTGCGTTTTTATAATTATCCAGCAAGCACTGTGTTGCAGTATCAACTGTTCGTATATATCCTTGAGGTGCGGACACTACAGGTGCAGTTAAACGACATGACTCTGAGCTGCCGCCGCTATCTTTTTTTTCTTTAGGAGATAATTTGTTTGATGCCAAATTACTGGAAGTGCCTTTTCTTTTACCTGTCAGTAATAAAATTTACTTAAGCGTTTCATAAATCTCTTAGAGTTAAAGAAATTGGCTCGTTCTTTCAAATATCGAAAAGTGAAAATGGACAATTTAAAAAAAAAAAAATGGGTTTATTGAACGCTAAGATATCAATTCGCCTTTTATTTTATTAATTACGATTAAAAAATAAACATAGGTAATTACTGCACGTATTATTACGTACGAATATCAAAAGTTATAGCTTTACACTTGTAGTATTATTACAAAGAGTATGTTATTAATGGTAGTTTATACTTACGTTGAAAAGCCAGTTTAATACATTTCTTGAGTTCTTCATTTATACCATACTTGTTATCCTTATTTTGATCCGATTCTATTGCAATAGCCTCGAGCAATAGCTTAACACAACCCCACTAACAAACAAGACTTACTAAAATACGTAGGTATATCCTTCTTGTACGTGACGAACCGTACACTGGTTGCGCTGGTGTCGAACCTACGTACTTTCGGACTGTAGGACCCACACGTTGGTCTCTCTCCTATATATATGCGGGCGCTGTCTGTCTCTGTGCGCTGTGACACGACGCGGTTGATCGCGGGGGCTCAAGCCGTACCACTTTGACACAGATAATCGTAAGAAACGGGGGAATCAATGAAACGGAATAAAACACGATGTTATCGTGTATATACCCAGCGGTACGGCGAGCGTGGACGAAAACGAACGTACGGGCGGACAGAGTGGCGTTCTATTTCCTGTATTTCCACTGTGTCTTGCTGTTTCTTCATAACCCGTTGTCCGATCTTGTAGTGCGAAGTCGAGCTGCCAGTGCGGAACGCCGGTATGGCCGTATATATATCTTATAATTTTCTGTATCGATCTATTGCGATACCGCCTATTGAACGCGCCAATAAGAAGCTGCGGTGTGCTTCCCCCCGCGCGCGCCCCTCTGTCCGTGTATCGTTCACGCTCTCTGTACATAGGCTTTTATTTCTATAAATTGCTATAAACTATATAAATTCCTTATCTATTACATATGTTATTACAATTCTAGCAAGTTACATAATAACAATCTAATAGGAACTATAAGCCTATGACTATTTGCTTGTAATGAAAACCTATTTTCTTATCAGAGTTTATATCTGTTATTGGATCTATTACCTATCTAGGCTATCTAGTTATCTGGGGAATAAAAAGACAAGAGAAAAATCTATTTATTTACAATGATTTCAACATAAGTGTATATACTATTACCTATTTATACACCTATTTGCCTATGTATTACTATTAAATTACTAACTAAGGGAGAATAAAACCACTATAAAAATATATTTTAATTGCGACCTATTACAATTATTTACAAACTATAAGCTATATACTATTTCTATGTTGCTGTATGTCGGCTGTCCCGTACACTTCTAAACTAACATTCGACTAGAAAGAGCCAGACAAGACTGTAAAACAAAGAGGGGGAAAGGGTAACACCAACCTAATGCTAACTGGTATAATCGGAACTTAAGGTAACTGGTAAGTCCAGTTACCATTAGTTAACTGATTCAAAGGAGTTACCATAACGTTAGGGTAAGTCAATCGATATGCTAACTCCAACAAAGGGTAAGCTTATGATGGAGTTACTCCATCGATAGACTTAATCAAATAAAGGGGTTTTCCGGTCACTGATAAAAAAGAGATATTACTAGACACTGGCAAAATAAGCTTCAACGAAGTTTGACCGCCATAATCAAGAAAAGAAAAAAAAACTGTCATTTGTCATTTTTCTTGTCATGTCATTGTCATTTCCAATTCCAAAAGTTCCCTTTCAAAACTCAAAATGGCGTTGAACTTAGTTGTCAAGGTTCATCCTGTTGTTTTATTCCAAATAGTAGATGCATACGAACGGCGTAATGCAGATTCCCATCGTGTCATCGGGACTTTACTTGGTAATTATAATTTTTGCATACCCATACCTTTGATACTTCTAAATGATGACCATGCCGACGTCATAATATTTTGGCCTGTGTTTTACTTAATTTCGCTTTTTTCTAGTCAGTTAAAGGGATTTATTATATAGCTCATGCTCCTAACGCCTAGATTATTTATTTACGGAAGCTGGAAATGTGTTTTTATCTTGCATTTGAAACTTACATATTGAGGTTATGTTGTTGTCTGATTTTGTAGGGACGTCCGACAAGGGTGTGGTGGAAGTGACCAACTGCTTCTGCGTGCCGCACAAGGAACATGCGGACCAAGTGGAGGCCGAGCTCAACTATGCTCTGGATGTGTACGAACTCAACAGACGCGTCAATGCGTCAGAAAGTATTGTTGGTAAGTAATATTATCTCTGTTGGAATACAACTTATTTATAGAATACATATAATAATCCTTTCTAATATCCTATAATATATAGGTGTGATTTGTTACATTTACTTTTTTGTATTCTTGGTGCATTAAAGAGTTTTATTAATATTATTATTTTTAATGTGTTACAAAAAGTTTCTACACTTTAATCTTTAATGTAAAGTAACACAGAATTATCATTAATATTTTGTATCTTAATTAATTTTATATGTTAAATATTTTGAACATGGTTTTCCTCATGGAGTGAAGTCTGAAAAGGCTGACTAAAATTGATCGGCTTCCATGATCATCCTCAGTTTTATTTAATATTTAGTTATGACATCTCTATTATTTCTAATAATATTAGAAAATATGATATTTCAGGGTGGTGGGCGACTGGTAATGATGTGACAACCCACTCATCAGTGATCCATGAGTATTATTCCCGCGAGTGCCGCGAGCCAGTCCATCTGACAGTGGACACGTCGTTGGCGGGCCATCGGATGGGGCTGCGCGCGTATGTTTGTGTAGCGCTCGGAGTGCCGCGTGGGAAGCAAGGCTGCATGTTCACCCCTATTGATGTTACACTCACTGCTTATGATCCCGAGGTAAGATCATTTTTTTACAAATAATACATTTCTATCATAGCATACCCTCTTCGCCCTGGCTGCTTCGCTTCTTGTGGCCATATAAATCATATTTTACATGCAATTGAGATACTATCAAGCGACATCCTAAACCTGTAACGTACAGCAATAAACAGTTTCTGTGTGATTCTTGTGTCTCCACACCAACATCTAACAACATCTACATCAACATGTCGTCGTGTATGGCGTGGGCCTAGGTGACAACCGAACCGAATTTGAATCACTTTATTAGGCGATGCCACCCATCACTATTTTGATTCCTTTTTCCACCTTACCGTTCACCGTCACGCTATGCGTGGCCTTGGGGTCTTATGGCCCTGGGCTCTGTCTACCCCGTCAGGGGACATAAATGTGAAAATGTATTATGTATCTGTAACAGGCTTACCATTGGTGTATCATTTTTTGTAGCAGATTAGTGTAGTAGCATGTGGTTTTCGGCACAGTAGAATAGGACCACTCCAAGTACAAGCTTAACAAAGCTTAGAAAACATCAATGCGGCCTCTCATACCTGTCTGGCCAGCATGGAGAATGTAGGCCGAACCCTCTTTACCTATACTGTGGCCAAGTAGGGCTAAGTAGTAAAGAGAGGGTCATTCTCCTGCAGTGGAGACTTAAAAGACATTATGATGATGATGACAATTACAGTGCAGTAATTTGTGGATAAATAATTTCCTCTACTAATCAATGTGTTTTTCAGATTGTAGGTATGCAGCTGTGCCAAAAGACCATGGGCCCTGGAGGGCGCTCGCGGCAGGTGCAGCCCATGATGGATCTAGCTCAAGTTGCAGAGGCAGCCTCTAAATTGTCTTCACTACTTGACCAGGTAAATACCTATCTGAAGTGCTCAAACTATATTATCACACTAATATAAAGATGAAAGTTTGTGAGTGTGTGTGTAAGTTTGTTACTTCTTCAAGCGTAAATGGCTGGACCAATTTTGAAAAAAATTGGTATGCAGGTAGCTGACACCCCGGATTAACACATAGGCTACTTTTTCCGCGGGTTACACCTACACCGCGGGGCGCAGCTAGTGAAAGAATAAATGTTGGGAAACACCACACGAGCGGGACTTGAACCAGCGACCTGGTCTTAATACTACCATGCTCTTCCAATCTACAATTTTTTTAGTTTGAGTTATTTAATAGTGCATCTTGCTACCTATAAATCTTATCATCATCATTTCAGCCACATTTAGTAATAAAACTGTTGTAAATTTACACCAAATAAAGTATTTTTCTTTGTTTCTGTCAAATTTATTAAATTATAATTAAATGAGGTCTAAGTTTTAATTCAAAGTTGACCCCATTTAATAAAATTTCAACCACTTTTGTTCTGTCCAGGTTTTGCAATACGTGGAAGACGTGTTGGCAGACCGCGCGGTCCCCAACAACGCGGCTGGCCGTCAACTGCTGGAGCTCGTCAACTCGGTGCCCAACCTCTCCGCTGACACATTCGCCGACGCTATCAACTCCAACGTGAAAGATCTGCTCATGGTATGTTTATTAACTAGTGGCTCTGAGCTGTAGTCCCCCTACCCCTTGAGGAATATCGGATAAAAAAGTTGTTCAGACAAAAAATTGCCTCTTAACCTCGTAAAGGTAACAAAAAAGTTTTATGACATTTTTGAATGGAAGAGCTTTCACCTATTCAGCTATACATAGTCATGGATTAATTTTATGTTTTTTTTAATACGGACGCCGTTCGTGACGAATGACTCGCGGCAGCGATAAATAAGAGTATATAGACAACCTTGCACCGTGCACGTAGGAAAACCACAAGGGTATGGCCCACTAATGATGACTAATTACCATTACAAATATTAAATACTAGCTGGTGCCCGCGACTTCGTCTGCGCAGTATATATATAAATTGTAGCATATATGTTTTTCTGATGTATAAGCTATATTATTGGAAAGTTTCATCAAAATCCATTCAGTAGATTTTACGTGAAAGAGTAATTTCCATAATGCAATTTTGTTTTAGGTGGTAACTCTCGCGCAACTCATCAAAACGCAGCTGCAGCTCAACGAGAAGCTCACGCTGCTGACGTCACAGTGACCTTCGTAGAGAACCACCCCGTGAGCCGTTCGTACCGCCTCACAACGCCCAACCAAGTGTTTATTTGTAAGATACGCAAGGGAACCGTTATCTAGGGATAACACTATTATTTTATTATTTCTAATAAACTATTCGAAATTGGAGTTCATATTATTTTAATTTTATTATCTAAAGTTACCTTCATCATATTTTGACGACCTCCGTGGCGTGGCGAACCCTGGGCAAGGCAAGGTGTCAAGAAGAAAAATAGCCTTTTTCAAATTGTCCTGGGTCTTGGATGTTTTTCTATATAGGTATGTTTTTTAAAATATAGTATCGTTGAGTTAGTTTCCCATAACACAAGTCTCGAACTTATTTGGGGCTAGCTCAATCAGTGTAATTTGTCCCTATGTATTTATTTATTTATCAAAGACAGACTCAAACAAAATGGGAAGATTGTAGTGTGTGGATGGTTATGTAGTCAAAACAAATGTAAATGTAACGATTTATTCAGTATAAAAATACTTGTTTCAGGAATAGTGATTTATAACTCTTATTTAACAAAACTGTACATTCAACGAGTAATATGAATGAATCACATAAATGTGTTAACACAAATATAAAAGTTAAGTATCATGTTTATTTTGGCAATAATTGAATTAAGTTGTAAATGCATGGTGGTCATAAGCTGCCTATTTCTTTATTTCACTTTATTACATGTAAATGGCGAACTTAAGGCCAGAGGCCTTTTGTATGTAACAGGTATCACGCCCTGCACTACGAATCAGCTGGCCTCACAAGGTATCTGTCAACAATAAAAAGTCACTTTTTTATTTGCACTTACATATCTTGTAATGAGAATCTAACACAGAATTGTATACCATTACCACTTCCCTGTTAATTGAAGCTATATGGAGAATAGGGAAGGATGTTATTAAGCAGGGTATCATATACATATGTATAATTTCGGGTCTTGCGGTTATAAGCAGACATTGCTGGGCCACCAGACTCAAATGGCACTCTTAGGCGGAAAAAGGAAACGAAATAGTGGGTTGCTTTCCGCATCGCCTATTCCCTCTATCGCTTCTACGATCTGTGCAGTAAGAGAAGCAGCTAGTACTTACATCTATTTTTTTTTATGAAAGGAATATATTTAAAAAATTCGCATTTGAAACGACAGCTGCAAGCAACATTACCTGTCGGGCGAACACAGTCTCCGCTCAGCGTGGCACCGCCATAGCCAGTCCGCGCGCACATGCCGCCCGCGTGTTTGGGACGGCTCGTCGCTGGCGCACAACACGAAGTCCACCGGCGGATCATCTTCGCCCCAATCCTGAAAGTTTTCATTGGAGTTATTATCTCATTTCATAAGCACACGTAATATACACGGTGATTTTTTATTAGTTTTAGAGCTGAAGGCCACTTCATAAGGATCGTTAGTAAGACCTAACTTGCTAGACATTAGGGAATGGGAATTGTAGGAAGTAGAATATTAATAGGATTAGATTCCACATACTCTCAGGAGGACACCGCCGTACGCGCACACGTATCTAGCGAGCAGGCCTACATCTAGCCCGGCCGCGGCCACGGCCGGCTCTATATACAGCGTGTGGCCTTCCAGGAAGTCCGGCAGCGGGCTGTGTCTCCGGGCCGGAGAGCTCGCACGGGCCGGCTCCGGCTTCGTCGCCTCGCCGTCTGAGTCCACGTCCATCTTTGTCGCTGTGGAATCACATCACACTAATGATATGTACCTATGTGTACGTTAATAAATAAATAAAATAAAACATATTTGACGACCTCCTTGGCGTCGAGGTTCCTGAAAATAAATTAACAAAGTCAACCTAGTCATGATAGTTTTCCTTCAAAACTTCATTCATACATAATAATATACTACAAGCTCAATTTAAAAAAAATTAGGTTAGTAGTAGTACGATTAGTTAAGAAAAGTTTAACTCTTATATACTCGCATATCACATAATTTGCCAGTCAGCCACGCTAAAACCTAATAAATTGAGACTTATCACTTACTGCTGTTACTCGTATTTATGAAACTTTTCCCTTCACCGTCTGACCGAGAAGCATCAATAGTCTTATCCGCATCACTGTCACTATCGTGTATCGTCATCCTGCCCTTCATTCGCTCGTCCTTCACGAACTCGACGTCGTCAGTAGAGTCATCCTTTTTAGAATAGTCTGCTTGTGTGTCTGGAGTAGGACTCCTTCGTCGCTTCTTTTGTTCTCGGAGAACCTTTTCGATCTCGTCGTCAGTGTCGCCTTCTGTAAATTAATATTGAAAAGACCATGTTATTTAATAAATATATTATTTGACGACCTCAGTGGCCTAGTAGTTATGGCCTAATAGTTCGATCCCCGGTCAGGTCAAGATGGAAAATGATCTTTTTCAGATTGACCTGGGTCTTGAATGTTTATCTGTATACGTATTTGTTATAAAATATAGTATCGTTGAGTTAGTATCCCATAACACAAGTCATGAACTTACTTTGAGGCTAGCTCAATCTGTGTGATTTGTCAGTTATATTTATTTATATCACACACTACATCACACGACTGCCACAGACGAAGAGGGAGGACGAAACTAAGGTGGCTCAATGTTGTCAATAAAGATATCAGCTCATGTGGAATCAATAGAAATGTCTTCCAGAATAGAGCGTGTTTTGCTTTTCTGTGTTTTGCGCGTTAAATCAGTAAAACGTGTATTCTTCTATTAAATTAAATAAGTTTATTAAAATTCTATAGAATTATTACCTTACAGACTAGCATAAATATAATTATACGATGTGGAAGGGACATATTATACCTGTAATAAATCGAACCACGGGCTATATTACTTTTGCATTCAAAAGTTTGCAGCCGTGAATTAAGACTAGTATTCAGATGACTATATTTTTGTGCCGTTTGGCGTGGAAACTTTCGGACCTTGGGGCCCCGGTGCTAGGGGTCTCCTTAAAGAGATCTCTCCAAGACTGATCTGCGCCGCTGGTGACAAGAGGGCTGGCTGTTTTTTCGCACAATGAATCAGTATTGCGATCCAACGCGGAAATGCGGCCAGCGTTCTTGGCACTATGCCACATGGGCAAGATTTTTTAGACTAAATTAGTAGTTAACTTTTTTCTGTATGTATATTTGTAAATATGTATTTTTTTTTATCCTTCTTATTTCCTTAAATAAATTAAAAATAACTCATGCCGGATCATGAAAATATGTATACATACAGTATTCAGAGCCGTAAAATAATTTAAAAACAAATGTCTATCTCTCAAACTGTCAATATATGACAGCGACAGCAATGACAAATATGACAGTGACATTTTTTATTTAAACTTGTTGATGTGGTACCTTCATGTTTTACATTACGCTTACATACCTATTTATTTTATTTTAACAAAATTATAAATATATTTTGAAATTCACGGAATTTAAGGAATTACTTTGTAATGTTATATGGTAAAAATTCAATAATTATAGCGTTTAAATTTTCATTGATATCAGAAACTTTAACAGATTCATGTGCATGTTTACAGATATGTTATTTTTGGATTCTCTGGTAGAGGGTGGCACAAGTAGGGTTGGGGGAGAGCTGGGTATAGTCCCCCCTTAAACACAGTGACTATAAATAAATTATTATATTCCCCTTATGTGGGAACTAGAAGTATATTTTTTTCTATTCTAACCTATTAATGAATCCTTCTCTACTAATGAAAACTTCGCAATTCTATTAATGCAAGTGAAGTTATGGGAGATCATAATTTTTTTTACTTGATTCTTAAATAAGAAACTTGAACCTAACTTTTCTTTTGTCATTGTGCAACGCATTTGCTAAAGGTGGTCATAAAAAACTATTAACACTTCCCTTCTGACCTCACAGTTGTTGCGGGTGCTACACACTTTTGTATGGAAATGCTGTTTTTTTTTTGTGTTTTATAATTTTCATTTTATTATTCCATAGTGATCTAGTATAGCCAGTGGTTTCATTTATTACAGGCATGTCCCATCCTCATTGTGTATGTTGGTGGTTTACTAATAAAAAACTTTTGTTACAGATAATTCAATTTAATATCAACGAAGGAATCAAAGTCCACAATGGCTGTTGACACCCTGCCTGTGGAAGTTTGGGCTATCATTGTCAAAAAACTTGACACAAAATCTATTTGCAACCTATATGAGACATGCATATATTTAAGGAATGTTGTTTGCATGCAGGGTGTAGTCAAAGAATGCCAGTTTTCTTTGAACACTTTAGCCACGGTCAAGTCCTTAAAGTTAAACTTCTTTAGAGATGTCTCAGCATGTCTCAAAGTCTTAAACTTATCAGGTGTTGCAGATCTTAATAAGTCATCTCTTATGCCTGCTTTAAGAAAGTTGAAAAACTTATCCGATTTAGATGTGAGCCATACAAAAATAGTAATGCCTGACTTTCTTGATATTGTTAAAGTTACACCTTTGTTAAAGAATCTAGCAATTAATTTTTTGTTTGGAAAAATTTATAAAATTACCAAGAAATTGTTGGCGGATTATCAGCAGGCATTTGGAGGGTTGAAAGATGTTCATTTAGTTGGTTCAATATCAGACTTATTGTTCGGAAAGTTGGTTGTACACATTCTTAGAAAGGCCGAACTGTTCAGATTAAACTTTACAGTATGTGGGGATTATTATCAAGTCCAGGATTATGATGGTGATGATTGGGACAGCGATGAGATGTCAAACCTGTCACAATTCAGAGTATTTTTCATTAAAGAAGTCTTAGATCAGCAATTAATAGATTTGCCAATTTTCCAGTCATTAGATTTAAACAAATATGAATTTGTCGTATTCCAAGTGTGTATGACAGGTGTTGTTAGTATTTTTGCGACACCTGCACTTAAACAATTAATTAGCGCAAATTTTGGCATAGAAGTGGAGCCACTTTCTAACTTATTCCCAGTAGTTGTCGGTGAAGCTGCTATCTTGTTATGGAATAAAGACAGTATAGATTTAAGCACATTTTATTCAAAATTGTTGGTAATCTTAAAAGAGTATTTGATATTTAATTTGGATGGTACCAATTTGATACCAGTGCCTGTAAAGTACAAATGGTACTGCATAAAACAAGGTTCTCAAAGTGTGGGGCAGGATGACTCACTAGTTGAAAAATTAAATTTTAAGAAGGCTAGAATAGCAAAGCCTAGTTTTGTGATAAATTACGATGAGGCGTTCAAGGAAAAGAAGGACGACATTAAATTAATAATAAATTTTACAGAATCTATCACCAAGCCGGTAACATTAGGTAATTGTGATTTCTTGAAAAGACTCAGTCATTTAGTACTGATAGGCGATATACGATACGGGCCAGAATTTTTCAAAAATCTCTTTGAGTTCTGTGAATGTTTAGACACATTACAAATAATGAAATACCTAGGAACAATGTCTAATGTGAAGTTACTTCAGTATCTACCTAGAAACAAAAGGTTGAAAAACATTTTGTTACACGTGAGTGGCTTACTAGTCACCTTATTTAAATATTTAAGTGAAAGTAAAACTTTGGAAAACATATACCTAGTTAACTCCAGATCTTTAACGGAAGCTTTACCGGATCCAACTGATTTGTTTACTAACTGTGATAATTTGTATAATGTTTGTGTCAAGTCGAATGATCCAAATTTAGCTAAATCATTGCGCATGTATAAAAAAGTTAGGTCAAAACTTGGTAAAGATTATATAAATATTGATATGTTTCCTTATTCTATTAGAAATAATCGATATACTCCATATGTAAGTGTATTTAATATTTATTTGAAGCCACTTTCTGTATAGTCCGATCTAATAAATGGTTTTAGATTTAAAAACTTGTTTATTTATTTATATATCACTAGCCGAAGCCCGCGACTTTATTCGCGTGGATTTTATGACTTCCGAAAATGCTCATCAGGCTGAAAACTTTTGCTAAGGCATCTCATTTTTATATTTCTTATAATTTAGCTGTACCATTATGGTTCTGCATCAGGTGTACCATTTGCCAGAATCAATTATATCCTTTAGGTTGTCCAGGCTTAACAGCTATATGTATAAAAAAAAGTTTCATTCGAATCCGTCCAGTATTTCTGGAGATTAGCGTGTACAAACAGACAAACCGACAAATAGACAAATCAACAGATTTTTTTTAAATTCTATGTTTATTACTATGTCTCCTTCGCCCCTATTTTTTTTGGAAGTATATTCAATGTAGACACTTTTTTATTGTATGTAGAGATTATGCAGGTTCAGGACAGCATGTCAATTCCTTCTATTTTGTTCTATCGCCAGTCAACGCATGTAACAGAATAAGAAACTGTACAAGACTTGGCCCGCAGTGTGAGTGACATCGGCAGTGTCAATTAGCAGCTATTACTTCTATTATTAATTTATTACGAAGCAAAATAGTGGGACAATCAGTCTGAATCAGGCCCAGTATTTCTATCAATAGAAATACCTAATAGAAATAGTGGGATACACCCCGAACAACGCGTGTTTCACGGCATATGTAATTTTTGAATGTCAGTGCCGTACATCTATCTAGCGTCACCTTCTCAAAGTTAATAGCTTTTAGATACCATTTTGAAATTCTGTACAGAATGGGCTGTTTACTTTAAAAATACTTTTATGATTTGAATAAATTTAGGCGGTGGTTGAATTTTTATTAAAATATAACAAAGGCATTTTTATCTAGTTTTATGTATAGTCTACAGCATTATACAGCGTGGAAGGGATATTCCCGTAATAAATCGAACCACGGGCTATACTATAGTATAATAATAATATATAAATATGTCAGGAAGTTTCTCTCTGGGGCCCTGACCACCGGTAGCTTGGGCCTTGCCCTCCGCTGCCAGTGGGCAGCTATATTAGGTTTTTTATAATGTGTTTATATTTTGTAGTGTTTTTTTTAAAGATTTCACTTTTTATAAATGTATTATAAAAACCTAGTATATGTTATAAAATAAATAAAGAGATAATAATATAACGATTCAAAAAAGAAAATCGACATTCCAGGTGCCAATTTTTTATTGTTTTTTGACCGTTATTTTAATTTCATTCTGTTATAGTGATCTAGTATAGCCCGTAGCTTGATTTATTACGGGTATGTCCTTTTCACTTTGTATATAATACTGTGGTGTGAGATTGACCATCATTCGATACCAATACGTGTAACCTATGAAGGCTTTACCGCGGGTCAAGTGCCGCCCATGATACGACCGACCTATTAGATATGATTATCTATTTTGCTTGACAACAAAGATAATAAATAAAAAATTATTGTTTAGGTTACATTTAGTACAATATTCTCAGCTGCCTCCGTGGTGTAGTGGTTAGAGCGTTTGGCTTATCCCCGGAGGTCGCGGGTTCGATTCCCGGCGGGGGCAACGACTTTGTGTTGTTGTCCTAGTTTGGTTAGGTCATTGTAGGCTGATCACCTGATTTTCTGATAAGTAAGATGATCCGTGCTTCGGAGGGCACGTTAAGCCGTCGGTCCCGGTCACTGTCTTTGACATTGGTCGTTACCTAAAACCATGTCAGAGGCCTTTAAGGCGGTTTAAAAACTCTGACACTAGTGTTAGTCACTAACACACACGATAAGAAGTACAATATTTTTAATTAAAATGTGTCTCAGCCAAAACGACTGATGATGACGAAAAAATTTTCTGTGTGTATACACGCTGACTTTTCATTGGTTTTGGAAAAAAAAACGTATATTATATAAATTCCATCCATATACGTAATCCAAAGTGTATGACATAAGATAAAAAATGTTGCAAAAAATATTTCGATCTAGACCACGTAGTTACGCCCTTCCAAAACTGCCGCGTGACCCCATAAACTCCGGCTCATGAATATTAAAACTTCGAAATTCTTTATTGCTTAAATATTCAACTCTCTTCGTTTGAGTTTTAGTCAATTTTTTTTGTTCTGAATTATTATTTTGACTAGCTAGTTAGGTCTTACTAACGATCCTTATAAAGTGGCTTTAAGCTCCAAAACCGGTGTAAAACCACCGTGTATCTGTACCGTCCAACCGTAAAAAGCGGCACTGTGAGTGCGACGTTTGCCGCAGGAGAAGCAAGAGTACTGGTGGTGCTACATCTGCGACCGCAAGTCGCACTCGCCGCTGACGGCGCCGGCGCACGTGGCGGCGCTGGTGGACAGCCACGAGCTGCAGCTGCGCTTCACCGCGCCGCGCTGGCCTACTGCCTGCGCTCAGGTACCGTCCCTTATACAACACTAGCAGTAACCCGCGTCTTCGTCCGCGTAGAAGTCAAAGTGGTTGTAATAAGATTGAATTTTGTAAATCCTATTACTCATTTACAGCCAGAGAATTTCGAATAAAATGGTCTAACTAATCTTGTTTATCTATATGAATTTTCCATCTCGCCGGAAGGCGGGCGTCGAAATAACAATAAAGGAATCAAGCTAATGGTCTGCTTTATTCTTTTTAGTCTTTTGCAGTCCAAAATCACAAACGATGGCCCTGATGTCTCTCGATAAAAACAGCTTAGTACCGGAACGCGGCGAAGAATTTACTTTACGGGAGGCCATATTTGTTGTTATGACACTGACACTTCACAAGCCACAAGTGTCAGAATTCCGAACTAATCGATCTACAATCTCACAATAGCTAGTTTGTTAAACGTAACACATTGGATGATCTAGCTGAGCTGAACAATTTTCAGCTGTATTACAAAACCGAGCTGTAATGCCAAACAACTAGAGTTTTTGAATAACAGCGGATTATACAATCCAACTGCGACATATACAAACTTTAGACCCCCTTTTACCTCCCAAAAGGAATGAGTTTTGAACAATCCTTTCTTAGTGCACCTCTAGACCTCATAGGGAACCTATGTGCCAAATTTGGAGTCTCTAGACCCAGCAATTTTATTGTGAGTTCATATTTCAGTCAGTCGCCAATAAGTCAGTTTCTATTTTTCCCGTTCCCATTCTCGTACCCATTCCCGTTTCGGTAATTTGCTAGAGCGAGAGACAGAGCGACGGAATGATTTAGCATGGCTTAGGTAGGTCACCCTTTTTCATCCCTCTAGGGGTCGAATTTTGAAAAATACTGAAACAAAGTACAGGAGTACTCCTGCGAAGTTTCGAATAAAATGGTCTAACTAATTTTGTTTCGTGTTAGTGTCACGGGCATGGGCACTCGCCGGCCCGGCTCGGTCGCGAACCACTGCCACGGCAGCAGCCGCCGCAGCTCGCAGCACTTCTCATAAACTTGCTAACATGTTAAGTACCTTCATCCCGCTCTACGTGGGCAGTGTCACTATCGGGCAGGGCACTGAGGTCGGGCATGGGCACTCGCCGGCCCGGCTCGGTCGCGAACCACTGCCACGGCAACAGCCGCCGCAGCTCGCAGCACTTCTCCACCCACTCGCCCGTGGCCACCGGCGTCGCCGGGTTGCTGGCCAGCGCTTGGCGCAGCTTCGGCGTGTTGGGGAATGCACAGCTGAAAAATTTAACCATATTTCAGTAATATAGATCATGCTGTGTACACATAGTTTTTGGTAAATTTTACTATATCATAAATATGTAGAAGTATCTATTAAAGTAATATAAGTTATAATGCAACTTTATAAAATGTGTTTTGTGTGCCTATTAAACTAAAATAAATAAATAAAAAAATATTTTATAGGAAAGTGAAAAACATGGGTCCATTGTTTTTGAATAATCTAAAAGATGGACAAATTCCGTCTTACTTTTCGGACCCTGTCGTCCGTCACCCTTATTGTTTAACATAGTTCTACCCTTTTGTGTGAAAAGGCCAAGGTGTCAGATTTTTCAAGCAGCCATATGTCGCCATATGTTTCAGCATGCCAGTTTTTACGGGATTTTGTATGAAATAAAGGCAGATGACGTCATAGATTTATGGAGTCAGCGCTCGTATTATCAGTTTTTCTACAATAATAAATTTAAAATCACGTTAAAATGGATATGTTTAAAGACAAGTGACATTATTTTGCGACGTTTTATCTTTTTGTCAGTACAAAATAATTGGCTTGTCAACAAAAAAATATAAAAGTGTTATAGGTGTCCTTAATCGAAAAAATACTTAGTCAATTTTAAGAAAGTAATTTGAATAAAAAAATTCTGCGTGTGATCAGGATTTTTTAAAATGTAATTTTAAACATTACATCGGAAGTGACATCACTCAGCAATAAAAGTTTACATTTTTTCTATGCCTGCACTAAAAAACAATGACAACTGTCAACTGTCAATGTTTCCTGTTTAAATTACCGTCGTGACAGTGATAATACAACACAATGGTGTCATTTTTGAAACGCGAAGTCACTAAACGAACATTTTTTCGTATGGAACAGCCATTCGTTTAGGTGACACTGCATTTCAAAAATGGCACTTCAAGACAGTACAGGAAGTGGAAATTGACAACTTCACTCAAAAAAATCTTCATCGTGACGTCATTTCGTCAAAAAGCTTGACCTTGCTTGAAAATAAAGGTCAATGGGATTTTTGCAAATATCTAAGTTAAATAAGACCTAATTTTAAAATCTGATTAGAGAAAGCTTTTCCTAGAGGCTATATTCCTCGAAACGGATAGCAAATCAGTTTTTTTTGTAATTACTTGACAAGCCTATTTATTTTTGCCTTAGGAAAATACCCAATAGTTTTGTGGAGTATAGTTAAGGCACTGACATGAGAGGCGTGGCGCGCTCCCCCAGTCGGGCAGCACGCGCGCGCTTATTTTGTGAAGTATAGTTAAGGCACTGACATGAGAGGCGTGGCGCGCTCCCCCCAGTCGGGCGGCACGCTCCCGCTTGTTTTGTCAAGTATAGTAAGGGACTGACATGAGAGGCGTGGCGCGCTCCCCCAGTTGGGCAGCACCCGCGCGCTTGTTTTGTGAAGTATAGTTAAGGCACTGACATGAGAGGCGTGGCGCGCTCCTCCCAGTCGGGCGGCACGCTCCCGCTTGTTTTGTCAAGTATAGTAAGGGACTGACATGAGAGGCGTGGCGCGCTCCCCCCAGTCGGGCAGCACGCGCCCGCTTGTTTTGTCAAGTATAGTTAAGGCACTAACATGAGATGCGTAGCGCGCTCCCCCCAGTCGGGCAGCACGCGCTCGCTTGTTTTGTCAAGTATAGTTAAGGCACTAACATGAGATGCGTAGCTCGCTCCCCCCAGTCGGGCAGCACGCGCGCGCCCAGCGCCGCCGCGGCTGCTCTGATCTGCCCGCGGCGAGGATGCACGTAGCCACTTAAGACCACCGCCACGTCTGACATAAGGGTGTGAGGGGAAGAACTGACGGGTCCTGCGCGGAGCTCGCTATCTGTAATACACATACTATTTCAAAAAGTTAACAGTTAACCCTTTAACCGCGAACGTCGGATTTATCCGACTAACATTGTCGGGCCCATTCCGCGAACGTCGGATATTTCTGACAAAAAAAGAATGCTCGCTTGGCACATAACTTACGTATCCATATCCGCTTTTGGTTGTAATTATTTATTTTACATTTACCTTGCCTCTTGCTGGGGGCACGACAACTGATGTAAAGTCTCGCGGTGAAAGGGTAAAATAAAAAGATATACTTAATCCTCCTCCATACTTCACAATAATACAGTGACTTTTCATTGGTTTTGGAGCCGAAGACTACTTTATAAGGATCGTTAGTAAAACCTAATTAGGCAGCTAGACAAAATAAATTTTTCTGAAACGAAAAATGTTGACTAAAACTCATAAGTAAAATCGTGAGATCAATTAGTAGTACTGCCGCCAGGCGCCACCGGCGTTCGGAGTTCATTGAGGTTACGCGGCAGTTTTGAATGGGCATAACTACGAAGTCTAGACCTAATATAATTTTCGCAACTTTTTTATCTTTTTCTATATGGATAGAGGAGTTTATTTACTGTACGACATTTTTTTTTAAACCAACGAAAAGTTAGCGTATATCTTAATTATGACGACATGCGATTTAGACAATGAGTGTTTTAGACGAGTTGCTACATAGACTACTTGCGTTTAAGACCATTATAGATTTTTAAGAGTAAGTCTCGCTTACTCTTAAAAATCTATAATGCAATCCCAAAACGTTGCAGGCCGTGAAAAACGTGAAAATAGACAAATTAGTTAGTGGAACTCGCCATATTGTGAAAAAACTTAGAACTCAAAACATGAAACTGTTCGTTATTATATCAGGCCCACTTACTTACTTGTTGACATTTAAAATAATTAATTTGATTAAAAATTAAATTTATCATATACCTGTACTATTCGATGGCCTCGGACGCTTCGAAGCAGTCTTCTGTTGCTCAGCACGACCATCTTTACCCTTATTAGGAGTCGTAGCGTTACCCCTATTCCGTGTATCGCCCCTGTCATCACTTCTCCCTGGTCTATCATTCGACCTATCGTCACGTTTTGCTCTATGGTCATCTTTATTCTTATAATCGTCTCTTCTTGAGTCACGTTTCTTATCTCTATCATTCCTACTAGTGTTGTAATCATCTCTTTTATCATTCCTACTAGTGTTGTAATTATCTCTTTTCCCTTTATCATCTTTCTTCGCACTGTCACTATAAACTGTAGCTCTATAAACATCTTTCTTTGCTCTCTGATCATCTCTTTTCACTTTACTGTCGTTTGATTCTGTATGTTTAGCATTATCTTTTTCCTTCTTCTCTTTTAGTGATTTCTCTTTTGCATCTCTAGCATCCTTTTCCTTTGCTTTTTCATCTTGATGTCTCTGCATCAAGGAATCAATCTTGCTGTGAGGCTGTTCCTCATCATCAGTATACATCAAACTGTCTCTGTGTCGATTGGAACTAGTCTCGTCGCTAACATTTTGTTTGGAATTAGAGGCAGTGTTTTTAACGATTGGAGATTTCACAATTTTCGTTGATGTGTCAGATATATTCTTCAGTATTTGTGATGTAGCTAGTCGTATTTGGCTTTCTACAAAATAAGGTAACAAGTGATTCAGATAAATGAGCTTATAAATTAAAAATTAGGCGCGACTTGTACCTCTAAGTTTGTACGGTCATTTTCAACCTGCTTTCAGAGAACGAAAACATCATGAGGAACTCTGCACACACATGGCAAAGTATTATTATTATTATTGTGTTGCATCATAACTAGATTAATGCATACGGGACTTAACTCGTCTTTAAAAGCATCTAAAGCATCTCTTTCCATGCGATGACACGGAAAAGTCTGGCTTTTAAATAAATAAATATACAGGGATAAATCATACTGATTGAGTTAGCTCCATAGTAAGTTCCACGATACTATATTTTATGGTAAATACATATCCAAAGCCTCGAACCTAAAATTTTCCAATTTGTCCTGGCCGGGAATCGAACCCGGATCCTCCGAGTGGCGGACTAGCGTGGTTACCAATACACCTAAAATTCTCCCATTACCACCGGGTCATGAGCTACCATAAGCCACATGGAAAAGCCTAAACCAACTCTGAACTGAGGAAGGCCGGTGCAAGCATAATTTAGCCCATTGGCGGTATATTGATCCAAATGCAACACAGTGCCAATGTGGTCATAACGACCAGACTATGACACATCTTCTGCCCATCGTGCCTTACCAGCTGCACTAAGCGTGACCTATATGAGGCCTTAGACAACTTTGTGAAATTAGCAACCTTATGGAGGGAAAAAATCTAATTTTATTGAGCTTTCAATACGAGAAGAAGACAAGGAGGTCGTCAAAGCAACTTAAATGTAGACGGGCAGCCATAAACTGCTTCACTGAGGTAGGAATTAAGAATCCCCATACCTTAGACTTTCCCATACAAACATAGTCTTATATTGAAATCAAAAATCAGATTTCGGTAAAAAATTGGTAATAATTGGTTTCCTATGGTAAAATTATGAACTGGAAAGAATGAAATAAGGATGTCGAAGTTTCCCATACTGTTGGTCAAAAACGATATAACACACTATATTCTATTTCAATTTCATATTTTTACCGTCGGAAACACCCTACGTATTTCAAATATCTTTGAAACTACAAAATTTTGGCGAAATCGGGAATGTCGTTTCGAAATAAAACGTAGACTACGTTTGTATGGAAAAGTGTAGTTTGGTCTAGGGTAAGGGGGCTCTTAAAAGGAGTTGACAAGCGGTGAAAGTACTTACCAGTACTAGTACCGCCAGACTGCCTGGCAGCGGCGAACAGTTGTCCCGGCCGGTAGTCTTCGTCGTCAGATGAGCTATTACCGAAGTTAGTACTAGCTGCTATGGCGCGGGCGGCCGGTATGGGGGCCGAAGGGGCCGCGTTTGAGGCACTTTCAGGCTCGTACACTTGAATGAAAGATAGGCCATACTGGAATAAAAATAATAAATCATACAATGGGCTATTTTACTGTTTATGTTTTAAGTTATATTTTATACTAGCTGAAGCCCGCAACTTCGTTAACGTGGACTTTTGACTCCGGAAATTGCTCATTAAGCTGAACTTCTTTTTCTGAGGTGTCATTTTTATATTTCTTATAGTTTAGCTGGACCATTATGGTTGTTCCAGGTGTTCTATTTTCTAAATTATGTTGCCCAGGCTTCAGCTATATAACAAAAAACAGAACAAATATAACAAAAGACACGCAAACAGAAAGACATTTTTAACAAGGGATTTCCTCTACTTATGACACTTTTCTATGTTGCAATTGATTGGAATTAAATCAAATGTTCATATATATGTCTGTAAAGCATGACCTGTTAATGGGGGAAGATAAGAGTAAAGTTTGAATAATAAGTACTTTGCACTGCTTGTTGTAAGGCTGCCGACACACAACCCGCACGCGGTCCCAGCGCTGGCCGGCCGCGGCCGACAATTGGTCGGCGGCGAACGAGCGCACGCGGTCCACCGGCTCCCGACGGGACTCCGCCGGCGTCAGAAACACGCTGCTCGGGACCAACACCTGTTAACATCAAACAAGGGAACTAATGTCAGAAGTTTCGATAGTGGAATTAGTAATTTTACAGTTCTATCGTCTTAGAAAGGCTTACATCTCTACTGTCTATAACAAATTATGTTTTTTTTATAGTCCCATTTTGTAATAACATACTCTTTTAAATTATCTGACATAGTTCTTTAACAAGTTTATTTGCTAAGAAAACCAAAAAAGAAACCCTGACTCTCAAGAACGCCATTTAGTGATGAGAAGCGGAACTTGATATTCATAGTATCCATCCATCCATATATATACATAGAAGAAAAACTGCAAAAGAACTGGGTCTCACTTAAAAAATCGCATCAAAATCGGTCCATTCATTCGAGCGCTACGATGCTACAGACAGATGTTAGCGTCAAATGTATAACACGTCTCTTTTCTGCAGGGGTTAAAAATAGGTTTCATGCATTAGTTTTCACCACCCCTTTCCTCTTCCACAATTTAATATGGAGCAGTTTCCTGTGCACAACTTTATACCATCTTTGATCAGATCACAGATCTGCTCAGTGTGATTGAATTCTGCTTTTATAGGTAGACACCTGTAGGCATTGGACTGATAAACAACAAGAAGAAGAATTAATCAGACAACAGCAATTACTCACTTCAAACTGATCAGGGGTTTCAGAGCGGCCCACCAAGACTTCTACCATTGCTGCATGATATGATCCTATGTGTACTGCAGAAATCTGAAATACAGACTTGTAATAATGGATTGAAATTGACAAGCAAGCGTAGGACACCCACCCTCAAAGTGGTGTGATAACCTGACCAAGGTCATTTGAAGGTGCTGGATGCAGGTTGCTCTAGATTGGTCATTTTGGAAATTCTTGGGAGAGTCCTATGTCCAACAGTGGACGCCATGCAGTTGGAATGATAATGAATGGATTAAGGCGATGTAAGGAATGATAGTTAGGCGATGTAAGAAAAAAATTTTTACTTACATCGCTTGATTTCATAACTTACCTTTCGCATGATTACATAACTTACCTGTACAGCACGTGTGAGCTGCAGAACAACAGAACTAGTGGACTCTCCAGCACGACAAAGCCAGCGGCGCTTGCCCACCTCCCATGATAATAGGTTGCTGGCGGGGTGTTCCTGACCAAATATACTATGTATTCATAGGTTACCAAGTTATATGGGAGGTCTGACCTCAGAAAATATTTGGTTTTGCTTGTTCCTATAAGTTGCACTTTCTAATTTATATTGATCAATTAAATTGTGACCAGGAGTGAGCTTGTTCAATTTCATTTTTTGTAGTTAGGTATGGATAAAGTGGAGCTTGGTAAAAAACCTAATATGAGATGGAATACTCACCTGACATGTGATATATAGTTCTGATCTTAATTGTGTAATTGAATTATTATTTACAAAAATAACCTCACTATGTAATAGATATATAAAACAGAACAAAACATAAGAATAGGTTAGGGTTATTGTTATTTATTCAGTTGTATTAGTTGTATAGCAACTTGTTTGTGTTAATTTTACTCTAAAATTCATCATCTATGATTAATGAGTTAGTAGCTATGTTTTTAGAAAATGTATATGGGTATTTGGGAAAGATACATTTTATTGTTGTAACTACAAACAGGTCAGAGTTTATTTTCAAATAAATACTCACAGGGTCTTCATTACTGAAGCTTACAATATAATCAAATTTAACACGAGGCATGTTTAGTATAATTAGTTTAAAGAAGTCAATCAAACTCCGCTATAGGAAAAACTTAATAAGTATTTTAATTTAACATTTTTGTTTACAATGTACAACACGTATTTTCTTGGATTTTTCCGCCAAGTTTGGAAATGTCAAAGTGTCAATGTCAATGTAATGTGATATGTCATTATTTAATATGCCAATGTCACCCATTACATAGGCCAAAGAACAAAAAAAATCTCTATCATAAAAGTTAGAGCGGAACCATGGGGGAACCCCATGGAATTGTAAGTACTGCGTAGGGAACCCTATAGATGCCCTATACTTTTGATTTTATAGTTTTTTCTTTCTGGGATTCAGTAAGTATGGAACATAGCAGTTCGGTCATAGTCATTTTACGATAACAAATGCACACTGAATCCCAAAACGATCAAAATATCACCCGATTAACATCACAAGTGTGCTCTAAACAACGGTTTTTTATTGTTTAGTGACTCAAAGTTTTAAAAATGGTAAACCGGACTTGGTAGCCCACAGCTCGAGGGCTAAAAAATCGGCCTAGATGGTACGTAGCTACGGCTCCGTGCATGCGTTGCAGTGTCTATTCATTTAATCTTTTCAGACATGCTAAGATTCCATCGTTTGAATTTTAGCCGTATACATAACACATTAGATTACAGTACCTGGGCGACCGAGCTTTGCTCGGTTACATCTCAAACATTAACTAAATTTTTTTAAACTTGTCTAAAAACAATACAAAATAAAACATTATATATAAATTTGAACATACAAAAAACAAAAGTAAGTCACCGAGTGGGATTCGAACCCGTAACACTCTTTCTAGCGGTCCACATCCTAAACTGCTGAGCCAAAACAGATAGCGGCCGGTACGACGAAATTAGCGACCATATTCAGCGTGAAAAGAAAAACGCATGAAAACTCGAAAACACGCGTTTTCCCAAACATAAGACTAATCCAGAGCGATTATTTTCAGCGAAATCGTTAGAGCCGTTTTCGAGATCACAAAAATATATAAATATACAAGAATTGCTCGTTTAAAGGTATAAGATTTGCTTTTACCGTGAAGCCTTTGAAATTTAAAATTGTTTTAGACATTTTTATAGGTCCTTGTTCGTTGCAACATTGAGCGCTACAAAATGATGATTGTACTTACTTAGTCTAATTTTGGTATGATATTAAAATAGGCGACACTATCGAATGTATAATGTCTATCGTGTCGTGTCATTTTGTAGAGTAAGTAACGATCTAGTAGCTAGTAGATAGATCTGCAGCTGCTAAAGTGAATATCATTTAATATAACTACCTAAGTAGGTACCTAGGTTAATTCATTTCGCCTTGCGCAGCAAGCTACGAGCGAGTTTGCATAGCATATGTTATCGATTGTTAGAATGTTGATTGTTTTCAAAAGTTACGAACTTATCAACAACATTACTTACTTATCATGAAATAGACAATTTATTATGTATCTCCTTAAGATTCACGGGTCTTTTCAACCCGGTTCTTTGAGAGGCTTGCGTGGTGTTACAAATCCAACACGTAAAGGCCCTTTGGAGAAGTTGATGTCTTGTGGCGCTCCCGCCAAAACCCATTCCTGGATATACCTATGAAAGGTACCCTTGAATAGGTTTCGGCAGGCGCAAAATCTATTGCAAGAAAAAGGGAAAGGTCTATGGGTTATGGAATGAGATTGGGGTGGACTGATAGTGGGATATAAAAAGAGTAATAAATAATAATTGTTTTATAAGCATCTAAACCATCGTCTCCCATACAAGACGTTATAGTATAGTGATTAATGAATCACTTACTTATTACTTTTATTAGATACCTACCTAGTGACTCAACTGTAACAAACGATTGGGGTGGGATAAAATTAAAACTAACATTTTTGTTGGAAATATGCATTTACTAAATGCATTATTTGATCGTAAAAAAAGTAACATGCTATGCCTAGATACTTACAATATAAATAAATATCTACTTAATACTATCTACCTACTTATGTTATATTTGGCATTTAAGTATCTAAAAATACCTTTTTGAAATACCTACATGACTGGGTTTGACTAAGCAGGTTATAAAATAAGGGTAGGTACAGATTTAGATATATATCTAAGCTAACACTATCTTACTCTTTCATCTGCCTTTTAAAACTCTGTATTTATGTACTCTGATGATGACAGGCTCTTTTCGCTTGGGCGGGACTCGTTTCTTAGCAGGCCTGCGATGATATGTATATCCTCCTTGAGGTTGTGGCCGGGCGTATAATATGGTTGGGGCATCGTCTTCAACTTCTGGGGGATCCGCGTTCGTCGTGTAAGTAATAGATGGGGCATATATAGCCGGCTGGCGATACATGGCCTGGAGCTGCGGGTAGGGTTCCATTTGCTCTGCGTATGTAGGTTGGCGATAGACTGTACTGGCTTGATGGGAGTAGGCGGGGCCGAACGCTGTGGGTGGTTGGACGTATGAAGAAACATGATGACTGTAGGATGGTTTAGGGTTGTACGACGAGGAGGGCGATCTCGGGCGTTGTGGTCGCGTAGGTGGTGCGTACCGCGGTAAAGGCAGCGGGGCCGTGGACATGATGTGGATGACGGGCAGGGGAGCGTGGAGTGGCACGGCTGCGAATGCTACTGGCTCGTACTCGCGCGTGTATTCGCTGGCGTAGACGCCGAACACGTCGCTTCGCCGCTGCAGCGCGTCCCGAAGTGGCTCACATTGCGACGCCCGCGCCGCACACGCTATTAGCAACGCCAGGGACATCTGAAAATTTTAAAATAAAACGTTCAGTATCTCTGACAAAATTCACCATTAAAATGGTTTCAGTATGTTTTGTTAGACCTTATATGCCATGATGAATGATGTTCCCGCATAAGGGACCCTAGGCGATGGCACAGAAATAATATAAGAACTTATTTACCCCCATGGGAAACAGGCTTGTAAATATAATGGAAACTCATAGGGTCCGGCGCAATATGCGACCCTAGGAGTTACCGTTTTGTAAGTAATACTTATAACAATACAACGTATAATACGCGATAGGTCCTCCTGTGTGATGAGACCAAACGTAAGTAGGTTTGCACCATAATATAATCACGTAGTTACTAGTTAATTAAATCTATCTATTATATTCGAACAAAATGTCCCAATTTATAAAAGAATCTTATCAGGAAATTTCATGGCGTCATCTACTCATATGCTAGAACTGGGATAGAACTTTATCATTATCTATAACTATAATACTAGGTAATCAACAGGACTTACTTCATTAAACCTAAGTACTACACTGTTTTATTACCTAAGTACAATATTTTTTATTTATTAAAAATACTTTACTGTCCAGAAACTAAAATTGTTAAAATCATCATGTGTTTATATGGTCTACCCAGTTAAAAATACTTTATATTTTATACTAGGTAAAAAAATAAATATAAACACATACTGACAAATCACACAGATTGAGCTCGCCCCAAAGTAAGTTCCAGACTTGTGTTATGAGATTATGGGATACTAAACTCAACGATACTATATTTTTTAACAAATACATACATAGATAAACATCCAAGACCAAAATCAATTTCAATAAGATAAACTTAAACTAAGATCTCAATACAGTCATTATTATAATACATAGTTAACGAGTTCCTCACGTGTAGAGTCAGCTACTGCCGACATGTTTCGACCTCCTGTGGAGGTTTTCATCAGGGCGTATGTGACTAAACATATCGCAGGCCCGTACATATTGCACCTCGCGACACACTGAAGACTTCCGGATAAGGTCGAAACATGTCGGCAGTATCTGACTGTATACGTGAGTAACCCGTTCACTAAGTATAATGTAAAATAACACTACATAGGTATAATTTGTATTCCCACAACTGCAGTACACTAGAAATATCCATGCGTTAATGAGTGATAGACATGAGACATTAACTTTTCACAAATAAGCAATCCAGACAACTATACGAGTAGAGCACTCACAATATGATGCATGTCGGTGTCCGCCCGGCGCGTGGTGGTGATCGCGACTGGCCGTGGACTCACTACAATTTCAGTTTCAGCCCCAAAGCGGTGAATAGCATGGGTGTGCTACCAGTGTGTCAGGCGACGCACTACCTGTGACAATGTAAATTTGTTTCTCCAGCTCACACATGCATCAAAATCATCATCATAAGGTCTTTTTTGTCTCCACTGCAGGAGCAAGACCATCTCTGTACTACCAGAGCCATACTTGGCCAAAGCAGCCAGAGGATTTGGCCTTCACTCTCCACGTGGCAGAAGGGTTGGAGTGGAGAGGTCTCCTTGATGTTTATAAGCTTTGTTTAGTTTGTATTTCCTAGTCGCCTACTACGACACCACAGGAAGATAAAGTCCTATTTTACTCTGCTGGAAACCACACGGCGATTTCACACATACATACACTAGGCATTACGTCTATAACCCTACCAGGGCAAACAGAGCATTTTAGGTTTTGCGGTTCTATGCAGTCAGAGTCCAGGGCCACAACACTCAAAGGCCAATTTTAGCGTTATATTTTTGAAAAATCTGACACCAGTTTTGGTCTTTTACACAAACAAAAAAAAAAAACAAAGCGTTGGGCGAGAAGGTAGAAAAAACAATAAAAATAGGCTTAAGTTGCTAGCTGAATCGCTATTAGGTACCATGATTCACATTTTAACGCATCGATCTGCTCGGGAAGAGAAGCAGCTGGTCCACTGTTTTTTCCTAGACCAGCTTAGAAGGTACCAAACTATCTAACTAATCTTGATTAAACTAGCCTAAATCAGTCCACTGTTGGACTAGAGGCCTTTCCTAATGGAAAATTCTAATAAAGTAACGACATTGAGAACATAGGCTTACTGCTTATTTCATAAGAAATCTCTTCCAGCAGACACAGGAGAGGAAAAGAGAGGAAAAGAGAAGAAAACAGGTACGTAGTAAGGTGGTTCATAATATTCTCAAATATTTATTGTGTGGTAGGTATTCAAGTAAGTTTCAAGTTTTAAACTAAACTTGTAAAAACCGCACTAAAATTGCCACCAATGCACTACCTAAATCTCATTAGGTATCATTATCCGGTAGTTTCACTTGCTAATGCTTTTCTTTTATCTTCGGAAAATACAAGTTTGATTTCGCTTTTAGACAAAACGAGATATGTATAAAAGTTTGGCTGAGCATTTTGTAACGAATATGATGGCTATCCCTAAAATGTTGTATCAGCTCTATAATTGTACTTTCTCCTACTGCCGGTATGGCATGTGCGTGCCTCCGTTGAAATTCAAGCAATGTCATTCTTCCTTCCGCGTCTACTAAGCGTGTCCGCGGTTGACACAGTCCAATGAACTACATTGCAGTCACACTATGTTTTCAGTGCCTAATATAAAAAAGGAGGAGATTTTTTATGTATGTTCACGGGTGCTTGGACTTATTTTGAACTGAGGAAAATTCTATTATTAGTTTGAAAGGTGGTCCCATAGAAATTTTATGTAATCGGTTGAGTAGTTAGGAGGTGATAGCGGCTTTTAGTAAAAAAAAAATTGGCTTAATAGTTTTATGTAAATTAAGGCATCTAGCATCAAGCTTCAAGGATTTCCAAAATTACCGCTAAGAAGATACTATTGCTAGTAATTTGTCTTGTTCTTGCAATGGCAGATATTGAAATGAGTGAAAGGGACAAGCCCGATTTAAATTCAAATAGGTCTAGCAATGATAGTATTTATTTTTTAATAAGGGGGTAAGAAAATACCTGGCCTGTTTATTCTGCCTTTATCAATAACCAACTGCCTTCATTTAAGTAGCAATTAGGTAAAATTATTCTATGCTAAATCCATGGTTGAGGTCGCAAACTTTGACCAAGGATGAACGTGACCTAGCAGCCGGAGCGGGTCAAGTTTTGCTGAGGTCTATGAATTATGAATGGTTGTTTGAGATGTCAACCATGTGTTTGAATAGAAGCACCATTAATTATTCTAATGAGCTTAAAATTAAATGTCTTTTAGCTGCTAATGAAATAAAAAGAATGTAGAAGAGGAACATATCTATTTATATATTTAGTTAAACTGTATATTATAGTGTTCTCTACAACCTATTTAAATATTATGTTATTTACGTGGGGTGTAGGTGTTTATAACCTATGATTGACAATTAGTTAAATCATTTAAAGATAGATGAAGTAACAGAATGGGTTTAAATAATATAAAGTATATTCAACATTTATCCTATGTTTTCCAATGAAGTAGGTAGTTGTTAACTACCTACTTCATGTGCCAACATAATTTGCACCGTTGCGAAAATGATCGTAAAGTGACTGAATCTTATATAAAAAATATCTTACAGATACGCACCATAACGTTATTATCCTTACGGGGCAAATATAGCTAATGGCCGTAAAGCCAAAGGCTACGTTTAGCACTGGTGAGTGTGAAGATGAAAAAGGGTAATCAAAATAGTGATGGGTAATGGGGTTTAGCTAGCTTATCGCTTTTTGATGCGATTCAAATTTTCGGGAAAAGATAAGCAGAAAGGGGACTTTGTACTGCTTTTCTTTCCGCGAAAACCGATATCGATTTCTCGTTTTATCGTGAATACGCTCAAGAATGTACATTTTATGTTTCTTCTTTTCTCTATGACCAGTATCGAATAAAAATACAAAAAAATCATGACAATAAAAACTTCTGACGGACTGCTTCTGGTTGACGATTCTCTTTTATCGTTACTTTATGGGATTCAGTGTCGCAAGTTTTTGCGAACTTGAGTCAGATAGAATGTCCGCGGTAGCGACGGCTATTCACTTTTACCAAGAATAGATATGTGTATCAGATTTAGATTAATTCGTTTAGCCTTGGAAGTATTGGAGAAAGTCGTCACCAGATTTGTTTTGAAATATTACTTATAAGAAAAAAACTAGACTTGTAGATGAAGGCGATCTAGAATCTAAATACAAGGACATTATCTGCATATTTTTTTTATAATTGCCAAAAACGCGCACTTTGACAATACATACCTACGGTGGCCAGTGCTGACCCCATTTGATTAAATCACAGTACATACAACTCCATGGATTAAATCATTTGAGGAAACAGAGATGTCATTTGAAATTTTGTTTTGTCCAAGCCCTAGACAACCTTTAAAACTATTTTAAGAACTACTGTTTACAGTAAAAGTGCTTTTAAAAAAACTGCTGTGCGAAGAAAAGCTCAATGATTTCACTTCACAAATAATATCTCCATTGCCTTTCAAATAATTTATTTCAAAAAGAGAATGGATGACCCCAAAAATGCCTGTGTAACCTATCTATTATTATCATGAACCTCTAAGTTTGTACTTCCATCATCATTTTTCCTTGTTTCCGGTAAAGGTAAACACTAGTGTGCAGGTTTCCTCACGACGTTTTTCTCAATCAAGCTTCATCAGATGCCTTCAGACAGTCCGAAATAGCTGATACTGATGTCAGCTATCGATAAGAGGGACATGCTTCAAAAAGAATGATAATTTTAAAATTAGTAATAGTGAGCAAATTAAGTTACGAGCTTCGCCGTATTGCAGAAAAAATCAGAACTAAATTAACCATTATACCGTACATAACACAAATTAAAAAACAACCAGTGGCGCCACCATTTTAGGCTCACTAACTTATTTTTTGACCTATAGAAACGAAAAACTCAAATATTTAGATCGATAGCTCCAATGCTTTGCATAAAAACTACCTGCAATTAAACCTATTTAAAAAACTACCAGACAAATCGAATTTTATTTGGATAATTACTTATTAATTTAAGAATTAATAAATACTAACTAAAAATAAAACCGCACGTCGTTCCATATTTTTCTATTGCAATGCCCTATCAGGGTTTATGTTGTACATACTAATATAAGAAGTGACTAAGTAATAAACAAAGTTTTAATTGAAGTGAAAACTTCTTTAGCGGCGTTGTGCAATGGGTTGCTTTTTTTGGAATGGGTAAAAAATGTTAAACTCGCGTCAGGACACGTGACCTGATCGAAAATTCGTAAGACGGCGCAGGGCGCTTGCGCGAATTTTCGTGTGTGTTTATGTTACAGCGTGCTACGCGCATCCATGGATGGTGACAGCTGATGGCTCGACCGTCTGTGTGTGGCCATACTGCTGTGTATTTGAAAATGATTTTGTTGAAAATGAATTTGGTCATGCTTGTGACATTTGTGACAGACTGTGGTTCAGAAAAGATTTGAAATATTTTATACTGATAATTAAAGCAATTCGTGCAAAATTATTCCCTAACCATTCCAAAATATCAAAAATGCACAACGTTAATATTCAAGTTTTCACTTCTGCCGGCGCTCCCAGAGTGCAACCCGTCGTTTTTTTTTAAATATTGTGTTCTAGAGCTCTGCAATAAATTTCATTGCAGTCATTAGGAAATAAAATAGGATATGGTAAATGCAGTCAATCCAATTAATCTTGCCGTCGGAAGTATTGTGCCGGTGCATTCACTGAATGCAATTACGGTCGACGCCGGGCTCGCCGGGCGAATCAAACGTTTTTTGCCAAACGTTTCATGTCGCTTTCGGTGCAATGAGCGTGTGAAATAATGCAAGCTGGTTTTTATTGTCACGCACTTAATTTTATCTATTTAAATGTTAAGACAAATAATTACAGCATTTAATTTTTATCGCCAATCATATCAATATTTAAATGATAAGATTACTATATAATTGTTATGTTCTTATTTACTTACTAGCTGAAGCAGGCGTCTTGGTTTGCGTGGGCTTTATGTCATCTGAAAATGCTCATCAGGCTGAACAACTTTATATAAGGTGTCATTTTTATATTTCTTATTGTTTACCTGGACCTTTATGGTTCATCATCAGGTCATCTACTACACATCTACACAAATAAGTTTCATTCGAATCCATCTAGTACTTCCGGATGTTAGCGTGTACAAACAGACAAACAGATAACCAGATTAACAGATAAACATTTAAAAAAATATATTAATCTATTACTCGCCCCCAATATTTTTTTGGAAATATATTTAATGTGCAGGCACACCTTTTTATTGTTTTAATAAAAGTGTATAGATTTAATTACTTTATGTTACTGTTAAGTGCTGTAAACCTAGGGATATATAAAGTTTTTATGAGTACCTAACTGTAGGACACAATAGAAGAATTTTAAACGAAAGTTTTTGTAAAATCCCAACAGGAACGGATGGTTATAGTTATTCACACAAGCCATGTAACAATAATCTTGCTACAGTTTTTAAGCATCCTTCGTTGAGGACATATTGAGCAATTTTTGGCAAGCGCCGCTATATATGGTTCGCGGGTGGCGATCTCAGTATCACTCACCAAGTCACCACTCACCACCGCTCTCATCCGAGTTCTCAACAACAAAACCAGCAACATGAAACTCTTTGTAAGTATTTGCAGTTACGAAAATTTTAACCATATTTACCAGACATCATCATCATCATCATTTCAGCCGCAAAACGTCCACTGCCGTCTAACGTCCATTTCCAAAATGACCGATCAAGAGTCACCACTTTCGTACTTTTTAGACACTTTCTTATAATATAAATTAATGATAAATTGACCATACTTGGGATCAAAGTCAGAATTTTGCAAGAAAGAGATATTACAGCTCCAAATTCCTTATTCTTAAAATACATCGTTAACATTTTAATCAAATATTTTTTTCTGAACGAAGACCCCATCATGACAAACAATTAAACATTTATATAGCAAAGATCTTGATGTATATAATTCATTGCTAATACATTTACTCAAAAACATTTACATACAATATACATATACGTACTTATACTACATTTATTAATTCTGTGCCACCTCTTAAGTTTTTTTTTATCCACTGCTTAACTTTATAGATGATTACATTGAAGAATATTCTGGTTCCAGGTGTGCCTGTGTGCTCTGGCCGCGGTCGCCATGGCTGGTGAGACTGAGAAGCGGGACAAGCGTGGCGTACTGGGTGGACTCGGCTACGGCGGAGGCTACAGCGGCGGCTACAGCGGTGGTTACAGCGGTGGTTACAGCGGTGGCTACGGCGGTGGCTACGGCGGCGGCTACGGCGGTGGTTACGGCGGTGGCTTCAGCAGCGGAATCGGCTACTCCGCGCCTATCGTGGCAGCGGCACCCAGAGTAGTAGCCGTCAACAGGGTGGTGAGCGTGCCCCGAGTCGTCTCCGTGCCTCAGGTGATCAACGTACGCAAGGTCGTGTCAGTACCACAGGTGGTCACCGTCAAGAGGGTCGTCTCAGCTCCCTCGGTCATCGCTGCTCCCTCCATCGGCTACAGCTCAGGCATCGGTTTCGGCAGCGTCGGAGGTTACTCCGGTATTGGTCATGGAGCCGGCTACGGTGCTTCCTCTTACTCCAGCGGCTGGTGGTGATCTCCCCATCCGTTTCTAGTCCAATTGTTTAGTAATATTTCTCTATTTTTTATACGCCTAATAAAAGTTTTTAAGTATTGAAGCAAAACTTTTACTTTCACATTTCTTCATAGAATTAAGAATAATGATTAAAATTTTCGTGGATCTAAGCAGGAATTTTTATTCGGTTTAATATAAATTTTTACTTATTTTGAATGGAAAAACAGTAATAAAATATAACTATGAAAGAAAAATTAAATAATTGGCCAAGTGCATGTCGGGCCACGTGCAGTGTAGGGTTCCGTAGTTACGAGTACGAACTTTTTTTAAAACGTCTAAAAACGAATTATCTGTTGAATTTGTATAAAGATTTCTTTTAAAGACTTCATTTTATAAGTTGATCGCCTATAACTTTTTAATTTGTAATCCCTACTTAGTTTTGATAGTTTTCCTTAAAACTAAATTATACACGCTGACTTTTCTTTGGTTTTGAAAAAAAAAACGTCGTATAGTAAATAAATTCCTCTATCCATATACGTAATCCAAATTTCTGTATGTCATAAGATAAAAAAGTTGCGTAAATGATTTTCGATCGAGACCACGTAGTTATACGCCGGCCGCCTACTGCGGAAAGTCGATGACCCCGGCCGGCCGGCGGGCGATGTATGGCGGCGGTACTACTAATTGACCTCACAATTTTACTTTCGAGTTTTAGTCAACATTTTTTGTTTCTAAATTTTTATTTTGACCAGCTAATTAGGTCTTACTAACGATGCCTATGAAGTGGCCTTCGGCTTCAGAACCAATAAAAAATCACCGTGTATATACTATAACTGAGATTTTTTTCACGTATATGTATATAACCGTTTAGCAGACACTGGACTCTAACAAAAATTTGAATTTTGAACCCAAATATTTCAGAAACGGATCCCTAAATCGAAAAATTGTGTTTTCAAGATAACAATATCTATTAAAGACCTATTCTACGATACCCCATACAATGTGTTTATCGAGAAAAAAAATATTGACTACCACTTTACATGTATGGCAGCTACGCTAAAAGAAATAATTCCAGATTTTCTTTTACTACTTTTTTGCCATGGTTAATATACATATCCATGCCAAATTACAGCTTTCTAGTACTTATAGTATCTGAGTAAGACCGCGGACGGACAGACAGACAAACAGACATGGCGAATCTATAAGGGTTCCTTGTTTACTACGGAACCCTAAAAATATCTTGTTCGAGAGACTTTCTTGAAATCTTAGTTTTTTTTTTCTCTGGCCTACACTGGTGTTAGAATTTTCAAGTGGCCTTAAGGCGTCTGACATAGTATTATAAAGATGCCAGATAGCCAGACATGCCAGAACCAACGGCTTAAAGTAAATATCGAAGCACGGAGGAGCTCGAGATGTTGTGGATCCTATCCAAGTGTTATACTCAGTGTTTCTTAACTTTGGAAATCGGTGTTAATAAACAAAGTAAAACCATTACTCGTTGATGTCTTTTATAATTACAAAATTAAAGAGCTTGACTTTGAAATACAGAATAGACTAAATTCTCATTTTTCCAGTGTGCAAATAACAATTAAATTAATCTATAGTTAATACGTTATAAGGGTTCTCGAGATTTCATTATACGGAACTTGCTGTAAAGAGTTAAACTTAAAATAAAAAAGCAAAGATCTGTTCTTCGTTTTCATTAATTACATGTTTAATTATCATGCATATAAATATATATATTTGTGCAGAGTATAATATATAGTAGGATTTCACGCAATGTTTTATTAGAGATTCGTAGCACGAGCTACGAAAATGCTACAGGTTGACTGGTAATATGTCGTATTCCTTTGACGGGGTGGTAGATCGAGTCGTAATGTCTTAAACACAGTTTTGAATTACTTAATGTTTCACTTAATCAAATGGAGCTTTAAAAGAGTTAGTCCCGAAGGGTCTTAAACGCAAGTAGTCTATGTAGCAACTCGTCTAAAACGCTTGTTTTTGGTTCACTAAATTTGAAACTAAACATTACTTAAGTATGTAATCCAAATTGTCTTTTTTTATTTTCTTAAATTCAAAATAATTCGATGACAGTCGACCTTTGCATAGGAAATAACATGACAAAATCGGTTGCTTTACTTACGACCCGATCTACAACCCCTTCAAAGAAATACGACATATTACAGTCACCCTGTATATATGTTACCCATTTGTTATATATCATAGGATATACTTAATTCACTTTGTTTTGTTGCACAATTGTTGACGATAAATGGTTATTTACAACTAAGTTTGCTGTCGCTTCCTAAGCACTAGTGCAGAAAAAGCGGCAAAAAAGTGGACTGCAGCAATTTCTCCAAGGATGTCAACTTACAATATGTTATAAAATTGTATATAAACATTTATCTCTTGAATTAGTAGCAAGACTTAATAGTAGTACACCGACTCAACAACAGTATAAACTACAACCAAATACATGCTTTTAAGCATTTATTTGTTGGACAAGCGAAACAATTTAACAATAACTCAAATATGTTTTGTTTCGGATCGGAACTCAAAGTGGTTAGCGAGAAGGTGAGATAAAATAGAAAATATTCCGTTAAAACATTACACAAATAGGCCAAGGGGTTGCTGAGATATGTGATTGAGTTTGAGGCTAACTTTAAGCTTAAAAGATCTATGACTCGATATGTGCATGCACAAATTTTTGTGCAAAAATTATTTCTTGTTGTGTCCGAATTTCAGATGTCCAAATTTCCCGCTGTTCTCGCCTACAGGTCGCATTTCACAACCGATTCTCGTGAAACTTTATGAGCACGAGTTCGATAAACAATTTAAAGTTTTTTGGCAATTTAGTTTTTTGAACTTTTTCAAGAATGGAGGATATCTTAAAATGTATTTTTATTTTTCGCGAGTTTTACAGCTCACAGAGCCACTAGTAGTAGGATATGTACTATCTTGTTTCTGTTTTTAATTTTATTCTAGGAAGTTTATTGACATAATCCGTCTTATTATAAAAACAGGACTAACTTTGTTACTAGGTTTAGTATCAAAGGTAATCCTATTTTTGAATATGAAGTAGCCCTTTTGAATATTTTTTTAATTTGTTTTTCTCGGTAAAATAGGGGGAATTTTTAAAATTTTTTTTTGAAAATATTGATATATCATGACTTAACCTCGTATATTCTAATACACCCACAGCACTGACAATCATGAATCTACAAACTGACAAAAATAAATTTCAAAAATATTTTTTAATACATTTTATTTTTTTATTGTATAAAATAAGGTAATAATAATAAAATTGACTAGATCAGTACACTTCATGTATAGGTAGATCACCACCAGCCGCTAGAGTAGGAAGAAGCACCTCCGTAGCCGTAGCCAGATCCGTATCCGATTCCAGAGTAGCCACCGAGGCTACCGTAGCCGATACCGGAGCTGTAACCAATGGAGGGAGCGGCGATGACGGCTGGAGCAGCGACGACACTATTGACGGTGACCACCTGAGGTACGGAGACCACCTTTCGTACGTTGATCACCTGAGGCACAGAGACGACGCGGGGTACGCTCACTACCTTGTTAACGGCTACTACGCTTGGTGCTGCCGCTACAATGGGCGCGGAGTAGCTAACAACTGGCGCGGAGTAACCGAGGCCAATGCCACTGCTGTAGCCACCACTGTAGCCACCGCTGTAGCCACCGCTGTAGCCACCGCTGTAGCCGAGTCCACCCAGCAGGCCACGTTTGTCCCTCTTCTCAGCCACGCCAGCCATGGCGACTGCTACAAAAGCGCACATGCACACCTGAAATTTGTATCAAATCAGTAACCCTTTATTTCTACATGTTTATGTATTCACTAATCGGTCTATCGATATTTTTTTTTAACGTTTCTGAAGGGTTGCTTTAAATTCGCAATTTTTAGATATTTAGAACTTTATTAGATCCAGAAAATATGACCATAGGATAAATGAGAAGAAATGTGAGATTGTAGGAAAAATAAAGAATTTTTTTTTAAATCGGATAACTATAAATGACAATGTAACCTATGAAATTTCTGTATATTGTGCAAAATTATGACCAAGTTAGACAAACGTAGAAAAAAACTTGGCATTCGAATACGGTTGAGCTATTTTTTACAGACTTCAGAAAGGCTGAGGTTATTTATCAATTGCAACTATATGTTTTTTGTATGCATGTTACGCGATATCTTCGCCACTTTAGTTCAATAAGTCTTTTTTTGTTTGAAAGCCTTTAGCACCAAGATGGTCCCATATTAATTCGGTGAAGATATCATGAAAAACTTTAGATATATTGAAGAAACTCCTGAAAGAAAATTAAGTTGGTTGCTTTTTTGTTAAAAAATTAATAATTTTATGCAGAAACTTACGAAGAGTTTCATGTTGCTGGTTCGAGATGATTAGATGTAAAGATCCTCGGTGACTGATACTGGGACTGTTATCATACGTCGTTATATAGATCTGTCGCGATTTGTGCAAAAAGTTTCGCAAAGTGTCCTTGCACCGCTCGTGATTATATATGAATGATGGACAAACGCGTAGAATCTGTATCAATTCACTTTTATGTAAATTTTATTTCTAATATTTTTAAATTTATCGAAGCATTTTGGAGGGTATTAAATTAATCCAAACGTCTTGATTTTTTCAATTCAAATCAATTACTTACATAAAAAGATGGTGGTTTACGAAGGTACTTTTTATGTCCTGCTATTCTTTTAAAGTATATTTGACGTTTATTTACGGTGTAGGAGTAGCTCAAATGCACAATGGGATTACGCATTACTAGCGTTTTTGTAAGTTCAGCAACCCTGGGCGTGGCCCGAACTTGGAGTGGTGATCATAAATGGCATAAAATGTCCCTGAGGTAGTTCGAAAAATCTACTACCATACAGAAAAAAAGTAACGCTTGAGCCATATCGCTATTTTCTCTATTAGACTATTATAATATCATTACCGACAATCGACAACAATCGCAATATTTGAGAGGCTGAAAATATTGTACCTATAACTAATATAAGTATTTTGATGAATATGGATTAAAACACCGCCGTAGAATGTAGATATAAGCTTTAGAGTGATGTTTTTTAAGAAGTTTAAATATGAAAAATCCTAATAAAGATATTATTTGTCAATTTGTAAAAGTAAAAACGTAACATTTCTTGTAATTGTTTCATGGTCTAAGACTATTCAATTCATTAGGTATTAATTAAATCATAAATAAAAACTTACCTTATATGCCTACCTAAGTAATTTTATGCATACCTACGTAAGGATATACTTCGTAACAGCGTTTATTCGCGCACGCAGTTGGAAGTTAATTTCTCTATGGCAAGACAAAGATTCTCAGTAGACTTACTAGTAGGACAAACTTGGTAAGACTACTGGGACTAGCTCGAAATTTGAGTAAGTCTAGTTACAAAAATCTAAATTGTTATGTGTTCTTATTCCAATTCACGACCAGGAGGTCGGATCACTACGCCAAGGAGGCTTAGTGGTCACCATGCTAGTCCACCACCCAGGTCCCGGGTTTGATCCCCGGTCAAGGCTAGTTGGAAAATAACCTTTTTCAAATTGTCCTGGGTCTTGAACGTTTATCTATATATGTATTTGTTATAAAATATAGTATCGTTGAGTTATTATCCCAAAACACAAGTCTCGAACTTACTTTGGGGTTAGCTCAATCAGTGTAATTATCCCTATATATTTATATTTAATAAAAGTCGCTAATAGAAAAGGCTTCTTGAGTCGTGTCTATCAGCTACATTGTATTGTAAATTATGATATACTTACTCTAAGTTTTATTTAGCTGAGCGTTCTTTTTACTACTTTAACCCTAAACAAACGAGCGCAAGAAAATGAGTTTTGTAATTTCTGCTGCGTTTTATATCATATCAAAATACTATTTACCTAATATAACCTGTGCTACATACGGCGACAAAAAATAGGTTGTGAATTTCTGTAGAACGTTAATAAAATTGTGTAACTAATTTTCACAAGTGCAACTTTACATACTCACAAGTTGTAAGTCACTACTCAAAACCCAGTCGTAAGCCCAGTTTAATCGGGGACTTTTACTTCTTTTTTATGAATACAAAAACTAAAAATTATATATTTATCTAGTAGGAATAAAGTCCTGACTTACATTATAAGCTTCATTATCAACTCGATGATACAGTAATATCACATTATTAGCGAACTTACTCATGAAATAATTACTTTGTGGAATTTTACAATTACATGAAAAGTATTTTGTAAACACTATATACAAGTATATTTTGGTAGGTTTGTTATTTAGACCATTAAAATAGACTTTTCTTTGGTTTTGTAATCCAAATTACTTAAAAATCTATGTAATTTTCTTTAAGTTAACTATTTTATAATTGTTTAAGCAAAATTGTAAAATAAAAGCCCATAAAAAGCTCTGCATGTCTGAAAGCCTTCAAGGTATGAGCTTCAAAAAAGTTATTTATTTTGAATTTTTAAGTTTTGTTTCTCAGTTTTGTTTATTTTTCCAACTAAATTTGGGCACTGCTGCACATACTTGAAGGTTAGGCTCATTGAATTTAATAAATAGTTAGAAATTAAATCTAAAGAATTCTTTTCTTTACTAAATGTTGAAAATGTTCTCCTTTCATTTCGATGAACAACAGCTTTTCATGTCGTACGTTTTTGAAAACCAGATAAATGGTTTTAAAAGATTAATAAAGAGGTACGTTTGATTTGATGAATCAAGTTTTTCGGCAATTTGAACCAAAGGATGTCTTTGAGCACAAATTCTAATTGTCAGAAAAGTTTTTTATAAAAGGTTTTTTGATATAGGTAAGTAAAAAAAATGAATATATTTCAATTATTTATTTTTGGTGTATAAAAAATATTTACATAATAATATAATTAATTGACTAGAAACGGCTGTGATGATTACCACCAACCGCTAGAGTAGGAAGAGGATCCGTGACCGATTCCGGAGTAGCCACCGTAGCCACCACCAATGCCTGAGTAGCCACCGTATCCCCCACCAATGCCAGAGGAGTAGCCACCGAAGCTACTGCCAATGCCGGAGCTGTAGCCAATGGAGGGAGCAGAGACGACCCTCTTGACGGTGACCACCTGAGGTACAGACACCACCTTGCGTACGTTGACTACCTGAGGCACGGAGACGACGCGTTGTACATTCACCACCTTGTTGACGGCTACCACTCTGGGTGCTGCTGCCACGATAGGCGCGGAGTAGCTCACAGCTGGCGCGGAGTAGCCGATTCCGCTGCTGTAGCCACCGCCGTAGCCACCGCCGTAGCCACCACCATAGCCTCCGCTGTAGCCACCGCCATGGCCTCCGCTGTATCCACCGCTGTAGCCGCCGCTGTAGCCTCCGCCGTAGCCGAGTCCACCCAGCACGCCACGCTTGTCTCGCTTCTCAGTCTCGCCAGCAATGGCGACCGCTACCAAAGCGCAAAGGCACACCTGAAACATTAGTAGGTACATTTATTTTAACGCCATACTCAATACTCAATACTGCTATTTTTTATATAATTTGTCCAACTAAGCAGTAAGGGAAACTTCTCTCAACTCCTGTCTAAAAATTGTAAAATTAAATAAAGTGTCCAAAAACCGACGCATTTTATGTCATACATACGCATGTGCATTTTGTTTAAAATTACATTTTATAACAATAGTATAGTATATAACAATAATAATAGTAAGTGACTTTTATCATCATCATTTCAGCCGTCCACTGCTGGACATAGGATTCTCCCAAACCTTACTTAATAAATTAAAAATAAAATATATTTTTTTAAGCAAATGTTGAACTGACTATATATCGACTGACACATTTTACTAAGAAACACATTACCATTTTTAAAATAATTAATTATTGTATATAGGTAAGTAGATAGTAATTGTAGTTGATACTCACGAAGAGTTTCATTTTGTCGGTAGAGGGTTGGAGTGCTCAGTTGAGAGGATCGGTGGTGAGTGAAATTGCCTCCTTTGACCGCACCATATATAGCAAACTGTAAGAAGTGTTGCAAAACGTGTCCTCGCGTTCGTCGCCGCGCAGGCTGCCGCACATCAAACTGGTTCAGTGTTCAAAGCTCGGATGACTCATTGAAGTCTAACTGAATAGATGGAAAGTTTTATATAAAAAAATATGTATCGCAATATTTATAAACTTGACGAGAGAAGGCGAAATATGAAAATGAGATTGTTCTTTTCTTTAACTATAAACCTACTGAAGTAAGTTTTCCAGGGCTGGTTTTCAGTAGTCCAGTTTACATTTTTTTAATTGTATCTAATCCAGAACTGGATTCGATCTCTGGACTATAATATTGAAAACTGAGTATTTACCTACTAACTAAATAAAGAAAATATCTGATTTACTTAGGTAAGTATACATAGGTATTTTCACATTCATTTTAGGTCATTACTCGGCCTTCGACCTTGACCTTGCGAACGTGAAGCTTTTCTACGCACATTAGCTAAAAGTGGCCGTTTTTCGCAAATGTGCGTAGAAAAGCTTCACGTTCGCACTTTAAATTATAAGCAGTAGTTCATAAAATAGTTAAAAGGGTTTTCCTTTTATGAGGTTCTTTATTTTTAATGAGGGCGCCACTGGACCCCGGAAAATTCAGGTAGCCCCTGCAGCAATGTATTGTAGCAATGTATTCGATTAAGGTGTAACTTTTTACTGGCAAATCTACTTTTACAACAAAATCTACATCAATCAATCAAATCCTTCGTGTCTTTAATTTGGAACATCAAATTGTAACTTGATTTGAACACATCAGGATTAAGTGCCTACTTTGTTCTCCATAACCGTCTACAAGGCAAACACAAAGTAGACCGTGCGAACTGTCCAGAGCAGGTGCATGTATTGCCTACTTGACTAGAATATGGAATGCTTATTCACAGGCGTTATGACATCAGAGGGCAGAAGGTTTATTCATCAATGCGCATGCAGAACTAATTTTGTTTGACGTGCGGTGAGACTGTACGCATAGTGCTTAAAAGCAGCTTGTTTTTGTTTAAATGTAAAAAGCACGATACACCAGCACGGGTACTATTTATTCAAGTGTTCGTTTTATATTTTAATATCTTCTCAAGTCAGTACCTACTATGATTATCTACCCTGTGCTTCAACTAAAAGATTTATTAGGACCAGCCTTGTCATCAATTTATGCTATATACCACTCGTAGGTACTTCTTATAACATATTATATTTATTTACTCCTTAATCAGTAAAAAATCTTATGTATATGCCTTATTTTACGTATATAGAAAATATATTTATAGTTTTTCTTATGTGCCATACTTTTCATTATTCTCACTTTATCTTCCAACCCACATTTAGACTATCTGTATAACCCAAAGGTTGATAGGTAGACCACGTTTTCAGCGTTTAGTTCGCCTATTGTTGTGTTCAGTTTGTATTTGATTAACAATACTAATAAGTATATAAACACTGACACTAGTGTTAGTCACTTAAACACATGATAAGAAGAAGAAGAATAAGTAGGGTGGACGTACCTAATGTCAGCCTTTTGGTACAAATTTCACCTTTAAAAAATTGTACTGCTTTAAGTTTAGGCTAAAATCAATTATTTCTTTTTTAGGTTGATAGGTTATGTATTTGAAAATCATAATTAACATTTGAATTGACCATAAATCTGCAAATTTTTAAAACTGCCTCTCGGTATCTAATACCACCCTTTCACGTACCGAATATCAGCCTAGTGTGATACCAGCCTCAGGTGGATGGAATTAGGTACTCCGTTAAACCTAATACCAGCCTCATAGGGTGGCTGATATTAGGTACTCCATCTAACCTAATACCAGCCTAGGGTGGCTGGAATTAGGTACTCCATATAACCTAATACCAGCCTAGAGTGGCCTAGAGTGGCTGAAATTACATACTTCATACATTTGATGTATCTAACTACAGCCCCATAATTTCAGCTGATATGAGAGACAAAACCTAAATTATTATTTAGAAATCGATTCACAACTTTATACAATATTTATCATAATATTAAAAAAACCAAATCAAGAACAGTAGAGCTGAAGAAATAAGAGAAATACCTTGTTTAATTGACTCCGGAACTTATCATTTTTTTAGCAAAATGGCCGCCGTCCATAGTCGCCTAGCTTTAATTGACGATTGACGTCGAAGTACTCAGTCCAGTGTCACCATATTTAACAAATATTTTGGACCAAATGGTTTATATTTTTTTTAAAAAGTTCTTGCCACGTTATATTTACAGAAACCTTATTATCTAAAAAAACGTTAAAAGGCTGGTATTAGGTACGGGGCTGGTATTAGTAAGTATCCACCCTATATAACTATTATACTTATTATAATGATAGTAGCCGTGTGGTATCCGGCAGAGTAGAATAGAACCACTCCAACTCTTTTCGTGGATGTAGTAGAAAGCAACTTAGGAACTACAAGATAAACAAAGCTTATAAACATTAATGAAAAGAGTGTAGGCCAAATCCTCTGGCTGGTCTGGCTAAGTATGGCTCTGGTTGTACAGAGAGGGTCGTGCTCCCGCAGTGGAGACTAAAAAAGAACTGATAATGACGATGATGATGATGAAAGATTAAATTAAAAATTTTTTTTAGATCAAACAAATCGATGCCAATTTGAAGTTCGAAATAAATAAATAAATGAATAAATACATAATGCTAATGTATCAGATGACCGCAGCATAAACAAGTATTGGGTTTGCATTGCTGATGCACATGCATAATTAACCATAAATTTACTAAAATCACAAGACTAACTAATATCGGTTACAATAGAAGTTAATTTTTATAATTTTTTATGATTTTTATAATTAAATGAGAATAAGAACTTTTACCAAAACTTCATATTCCGATAGGTATAGGTTTCCTTTGCACTAGAAATATAATTATAAAAGTTTTAATTATATAGACTACTCGTGCTATGTTATGAGTTGCAAAGTCGATAAACTAATCATGATTATGATTGACATAAATCGTTTTTTTTATTATTTACTTATTTTGTACATACCCAATAGAATAAAAGTATTAATATAAATCAGAAAACTCAGTAAAAATCTCTGTCTAATAAGCAAGATAAAAGGTAAAAAAAACGACGAAAAAAGCCGAAATATTAGGAAAGTTTCGACTTTCTTCTTTTTATTTTCTTTTTTCGTCGTTTTATATTCTAAAACTTCAGATATATATCTCCTACGACATCCATATCAGGCGTATGTGATAATCACAAGGCATTAAATAGATACTAATGATTTTTTTTCAATGTTTGTAAGTTGTTGTTGTTGTTAAAAAAAGAAGTATGTAAGTCTGTATGTAACACCTCACGACTTGAACTTGACATTGCTCCGGCACGCACGACTTTACACGATACGCAAGTGACGCAAACTTGCTCTTTTGAACCGACTTGCAAAAAGGGAGATGTTATCGATTCTAATCTTGATGTGTAAATTTTTATACATTTACATACCTATTCTTTATTAAAAAATAATGAATAGTATTATTCTTTCTTTATGGATAATATCGATTATTTAAATTATCAGCATATAATTTATTTAAAATTATTTCTATACGTCTATTCGAAGTATCCCTTGACTAAAGGGCTGGTAACTATCTGGCTCAAAGAATCAGCATTGCCATACAACGTGGCTGCCAGCCTTTTGGCCACGTTGCCGAGGGTAATATTTTAGTGGGACTACATAATTTGTATTTTTTTTAGTTTTAGTTCTTATTTAGTCTTAACTTAAATTTTAATAAGTTTGAATTGTTTGAGTTTGATTCGCTCATAATGAATGGTTATATTATTATAGATGGTTTCTCTAATCAGTCCATTAAAAAATAGTAAAAATCTGATCAACAATATTAAAGACGTGATTTATTCCGTTTGCATACTAGGTTTCAACGAGTTACGCAACCTATTATAGGATTCAAGGATATTCCTAATATTGATTAGGCGAAGTCGTAAGTAAAATTGTTAAAACATACTGCATCACAGTTTACGAAACAAGGATCAGTCAAAAAGAATGTCTTGCATTATTGCCGAGAATAAATTCAAGTTTACGATTATGGCATAATTAATTGCTTTCGTCATTTAAGACACATTAAATTTTGTAAATGATGCACTGTTACTGCATTGCGCTCTGAGAGGTCTAAGTAATGAAAATACTGCAGAATTTCAAAATAGTATCGTGGTGTGAGGTCACTTTGCCGTGTACCGACGAATATTTCATACTCATGTCACATAGTCACATGAGAGTTGCGAAAATTGAGATCGTGCGTATTCGAACGTGATTTACATACGAGGAATGCCAAATTTTAAATAGACTCCGTTTAATAAAACTCATTCAAAATCATTGCTTGTAATAAATTACTTACCAAAGGGACTGGAAAACCCATCGGCATAGACTATTTATATGTAAAGACCAGCTATCTCAAACACAGGCCCTGTTGTATTTTTGAATATATGGCAACGGAAATTTTATCAGTAGGTATTTAATTTTCGAACAATGAAATCTGGTTACACTTTGCCGTGTGCCTTGAATCCGCTAGTTTCCAACAAGTCAAATCAGATACATTTTTCTAAACGTCAAAACAAACGTTGACTATGGGATTTGTACAAAATAGCACGTCGTGACGTCATTTTTTCTGTAATAATTAATATAAAATCACGTTAAAAATGGATGTGATCACTGACAAGTGACATTATTTTGTGATTTTTTATTCCCTTATCAGTACAAAACAATTTATTGTTGACCCTGGATACTACCCATAGTATATTAACATACACCAAGGCATTTTTGTTTATGTTGACAGTGTTTTCTTTTATCAGTTGTGGGTATACTATAGGCGCGTAAATGCTAGCAAGCAATTAATGTCGTTAAGTTAAATTTGACGACCTCCGTGGCGTAGTGGTCACCATGCTAGTCCGCCACCCAGAGGTCCCGGGTTCGATTCCTGGTCAGGGCAAGTTGTAAATTGGCCTTTTTCAAATTGTCCTGGGTCTTGGATGTTTATCTATATATGTATTTGTTATAAAATATAGTATCGTTGAGTTAGTATCCCATAACACAAGTCTCGAACTTACTTTGGGGCTAGCTCAATCAGTGTAATTTGTCCCTATATATTTATTTTATTTATTTTATAATGTGAGGTGAACAGTGATAGCTTATGATGAAAGGAAGAAAACTGTGAAATGTGTGTGTGTACCACTCTCGTACGCAAGTACATTAAAAACATTATCAAAACATACTGCTATGGCTATAACCTGTTATAACGTTCTGGGTCCGCTATTTTATTAGACCTGACCTGACTGAGCTAAGTAGGTACAGTGAGGATCAATTTGTCTATAGTGAGCTAATCGCGTTAAAGTTACCCGCGGCGTATGGAAGGCTTAATTTATAGCTGTCATTCATTTCGTATCGTGTGAATTACATTTGATAGGTGTGGCCGATATACGTTAATGCCTTTTGCTGCATTAAAGTTCATGGAAGTTTATTGTACTCCTAGCTGAAAATATGTTTACCTAAATGAATAGTAATTTAGTAGAGTAATAAATGAATAATAAGAGAAAAGATGGAGACTCCTGCTCTGGCTCATTTTTGATGCAAAGGCCATTGTCATCAGCGCGATAACGCGGCTAGTTTGGGCATCTTTGCAGCGGAAATGTCAAGGGGCATTTCGAAATGCTTTAGTTAATTATAATTGTATTTTGTTTTAATTGTTTTTGTAATTTATTATATTAGTAAGGCTCTAAATATTTTTTTATTAAGAAAATGAATAAGTACTTCGTCGATCAACTTGAGAATGAAAGTTCTATCTTCTCTGTAATCCTAGTGAAAAAATAGAAATCTTAACCTAAAACCATTTTTGACCGATAAAAATATTCATAGATATCGTAGAAATTTCCATCAACATCCCATTTGGCCCCACGGGGGACGGCGGTGGTGACAATCAAAACGCAAAAATTAAAATGTCCCATTTGCCCCATTGGGAACGTGGGGACGAATGGGGGAAATATACCCAATTTACACTCTTTTTGGGAAAACAGTGTGTCATTGAAAAATTTACTTAATAAAAATTTGCTATTATTGTGTTATGCTGCGACGTCAAAGGAGATCTAGGGTACAGGTAGTATTTTTCCTCTGTGCAAATATTAGTAATTATCAGCTACAAAATACACCCAGATGTTCAACGAATTAAGTACGGAACACATTAATTGGTAATTAATGAATAATTATCTCATTAATATTGAATGAGCATAGTTGTAAAGTCCCCATCTCAATCGATAAAGGTGCAAATGAAGGAGTATAAATACTGACACTTACATTGTATCTATTGATTAAATTAAATTTTATTATACACTACCTATTCGTAATCACAGTCTGACATTATGTGAAGTTGCCGTAATATACACGCAAACTTGTCGAAATCCTTTATAAGCACAAAGTTAGCGCTTTTCAAAATCACTCAGTACACCCTTTTTTAAACTTAGATCCGACTTTGCCCCCTAACTACATAACCGTTTTTTATAAATTATATGTGACCACCAAGTAGCTCTTTCAAACAAAAAGAAAATTCCATATTGGTTCAGGTGACTTCGAGTGCTCGGGGAGCATACATAAAAAAATTTATAATTCAAGTTGATAACCTCCTTCTTTTTTGAAGTCGGTTGAAAAGAATCCCGGGCATGGGCCCCGTCCCACTTGACCATAATAGCATGATCTCTGTAGAATACATTTCTTACATGCAACTTTGAAACGGACTATCTCTCTCTCTCGTACTACTGGTAAGTCTTCTTCTTGTAATTTAAGAGTGCTCTTGTCGGTGAAGTTAAATGGAGATGCCTCCATTCCTCTGTTCTTGAAACGGAAGACCAATGATAAAGTATTACCAATAAATTAAAGAAAAGATAGGAGTAAAGTCCTACCAGGGCTGGTACCTACTAGTCATCTTCATGTCTTTTTGTCTCCACTGCAGGAGCACGACCCTCTCTGAACTACCAGAGCCATACTTGGCCAAAGCAGTCAGAGGATTTGGTCTTCACTCCTCACGCTGGCCAGAAAGGTTGGAGAGGTCTCATTGATGTTTATAAGCTTTGTTTAGATTGTATTCCCTAAGTCGCCTTATACTTACGACATCCACGGGAGAACTTGGAGTGGCCCTATTCTAATTTGCCGGAAACCACACCGCAAGTACCTACTAGTAGTTACTACGAATCTATGTCCCAAAGGACATAAAATCATAGTAGTACTAATGGTAGGACTAACTTGGTAGGTCTACTAGGACAAGCTCATTTCTTCGCCATATTTTATAGACTAATATAAGCGGCTTCAAGTTCTTGTTCTTCGCCAGTTACATTTTACAAAATCACACTTTCTGCACGCAAAGTTTAAAAAATTGGCTAAGTGCGTGTCGGGCCACGCGCAGTGCAGGTTCCGTAGTTGCAAATGCCAACTTTGAGTTCATGCTACTAAAAACAAATTTCTTTTTCCCAGTATATTTTTTTAAACCTCTTTATATATACTACAACTGTGAATTTTTTCACGTTTCCACATATAACCATTCAGCAGATAGAAGGGGGGGAGTAACTATTTTAGAAACGGACGGACGAGACATAGGCCTCTCCCAAAGATTTCCAAAAAGACCGATCAAGAGCAACCTGCATTCAGCGCTTTCCAGCGACCCTGGTCAGGTCATATGACCATATTGTAGGTAGGACCATATCCTATGCTTCGCTTGCCATTACGTGGTCGCCATTCGAGAACCTTTTTACCCCATCGGCCATCGGTTAGTCGCGCTATGTGTCCCGCCTACTGCCACTTTAAATCAGTTCTTATAAATATTTAATTATTGACTATTATTAAATCATACATCTAAATCGATACAGAGTTTATCAATTTATGCATGCATATGTCCTACGCCTACATATTTAATATTTAAATTATAATTTCAAATTCAAGTAAACAAGATAATGATGTAGGCTGTAAGTTATGTATTTTAGGATATGACCTTACATTAATAAAATAGGATGTAGTTAGAATAAATAACTAAACAAGAAATAAACCTAAATATGAAAGGACTCAAATCTGGTTTTACGCTTACAATTACGAGTACAAGTTGGTATTAAAAACAAAGAAATAAAAAAAATACTTACATATATATATTGCAGTGAGTAGCATCTTTATTAGTTTAGTCCTAGGTATATTTATAGTTTAATATAATTTAATTTAGCATCCACTGTATTTTTTTTTATCATATATCATATCAATAGATATTTTTATTTTAGTTTAAAAAAATATTTGTATATATTTTTTTTACTTATACATATTTTAAATTATTTATTAAATTAAACAAGTACATTGATCTCAATAAGAGTTTATCAATGTATACATGCACTACGCCTACATATTTAGTATGTAAATTATAATTTTAAATTCAAGTAAACAAGGCAGCGATGTAGGTTGTAAGTTAATAATTTTAGGACATGACCTTACCATGGTAAAATAATATATTATGATGTATTTATAAATAAAAATTAACAAGAAATTAACCCTAAAAAGGAAGCAGGACTCATATCTTGTTTTACGCTTACAATTACAAAATTTTAAGATTTGGGTTTAATATTCTAAGCATCTACAATATTCGCCAAGTATCGTGATTATTAACGATGACTACAATGGATTTGGTTAAAGAAAGAAAATGCCGAATTTTTATATTTAATATTTATTTTGGTATGAATACAATAAACTTATATAAATTATCACAGAGTATTAATATCAATCGATAAACATGATTGATTTGCCGAAAGACTTTTTTAGAATATCGGGTGCACTGGAACTACCGACGAACTCATGAAAGAATATGAGGCAAACTTGTCAGGTACATCAATTTGATGGTAGGAAGATCTGACAATATTAGGAAATGACTGGCAATATGCTCAATTTTTTTTTTCAGAGCTATGTTTGAGATCCAAGTAAATCTAGTGTTTCCAGTTAAATTCCCAATGTTGGAAAGTCCGACCCATCACAAAACCAACCAGTCCCTCTGCAGATGCAATTTTCTATGTAATGTTTCATCTTGCACATTTTCTATAACACCACACCTAGATCCCTCTGCAGGGTCAATGACTAGGCATTTCACAATTCATTGCACAGGTCTCGGTCGGTAACGGCGATTATTTGACAAGTTCTCCTTGCGATATGTCGTTTATGAGACGTCGGTATTTTATTTCGGGTACCAAAACACTTGCGACATTTCCACACTTTAGTTTTTGTTCTGTCATTTTTTTGTAAATAGAAATGTGACGCAAGAGGTTTGGCACCCGAATAGCTTTTACTTTTCTACCACCATCCGCTGGACCAGCCAGACTTCCAGCCGCTGCCGTATCCACCGTATCCGCCGCCGTATCCACCTCCGTATCCACCTCCGTATCCACCGCCGTAGCCGCTCCAGCCGTAGGATGGGGAGGAGTAAACGACCCTTCGGACGACTACAGGGGAGGACCATCCGCTACGGCCGGACCATCCGCTACGGCCGGACCATCCGCCGCCGGACCAACCGCGGCCGATGTACCCGGCACTGGCCATGCATACCACAGCGCTCAGGGCAGCAAAGATAAACTGAAATATAATTTTTGTTATACTACTTAATACATACAGTATTATATAAGGTCTTACAAAATATACTGAAACTATTTTAAGGGTGAATTCAGTTCATGATTCTGAACAAATTTCCTCAAGGAACATATGAAAAATTATCTTGGGCTTTCCATGCAAACTCAGATCAGCTGATCGGTCAACTTGTAAGGAAGGTCAAAAATTACTTTTATATTTGACATATGTTTGATATGTATGTTTGATGACTTGGGGAAAGTTGTTCACTATCACGGACTGAATTCACCCTTAAATAGGGTAAATAGGGTACACCCATAAAATAGTTTCAGTATATTTTGTAAATATGCCGAAATACTAACTAAATATGCCGAAATTAGTTTAAAGGTAGATTTAGCCCATGGTACTAAAATACCTTCTAAATAACTCTGAATTTCAGTGTGGAATTTCAGAGTTGTTTTCTATCTATATAAAATATCCTGTAGATACGAAGAAAAATCATAATGCGAGTCCTTCACTGAAATAATTTATAAATAAAAATTCCTGCGTTTGTTTCGATTCCCGTTGTTGAAAATAAATTTATGGTTATTTTTAGTAGGTTAGTAGGTAGGTAGGTATATCAGGCTTTACTTGCAGGCTTTACGTCTGAAATAGTCTGAATACTGAAAGTATGAATCTTTAAGTATTAAGGCAGCCTGAAAGCCTGAAATTACGGTTGTTTTTTCCACTCCAGTAACTGATAGACACTTTGTTTTAACGTGACCTGGTCGGGATAAAAAATTGAATAAATACTTATATATTTAAATTGTGTATACCCTTTTGTATAAACTTATTGTTGTAAAAGAAATTGAAAAGTTTATGATTATTATGTTTGTATTTCATTAAAGACAAAAAGTATGATTATAGGATACTCACGAACAGCTTCATCTTGTTTGTTAAGCTTCGTGTGTTTGAGTTCAGAAGATGTGAATGAGTATAATATTGATGCTCCTGCGCATCCTTATATACCAAACTCGAAACGGCATTGGCGAGAACATAGTATAATCAAACATACATAATAAATCCAGCAGATCCATATTGTACAACTGCAAAATCGCCATCACATAAATTCATATATTTTAGACTGTGGCCCTGGAGGTGAGACCGCTCCCAAAATGAATCATAATGCAGTTTTTATGAACTTCTACTATACTATTAGAATATAAATTATAACTTTAGTCGAACTTGAACCATATTGCACAAACTGTTTTTGTTTATTGACCTACGTGGCTTTGATTTAGCATTATTGGTTGAAATGAAAAGATCAATGTTATTTTTAGTAAGTTAATATTAACTTAACCTTGTGATTTTTTTAACTCTATTAAAGTTGCATTATCCTGATAATTTTGTAATCAGTACAAACTTTACAATTTAATGAGTCGTAGATATCTTCCGGGTCGGCAACATACTGCACCCCTGATAATCCATACATCTATCGGATATACAACGTGGTACTTATGTCCCATAAGTACCCGTAATAAATTGAACCACAGGCTGTAATAGATCATTTTATTATAATGATAATAAATTAACAGTAAACTAACTCCTCCATGCTGGTCTGGGAGAAAAAAAACATAGAATGTATCAGCTGCTTCTCTTCCCGCGCAGATCGTAAAAGCCGATCGAGGGAATGGGCGAAAATGCGAATCATATTAACAGGCGATGCGGCTAGCAACCCATCACTGTATGGATTGCTTTTTCATCTTCTCGCCCACCATGACGCTAAAAGTGGCTTTTGGATCTTGCGGCCCTGGGCTCTACATAGAGCCGCAAGACCCAAAATGCTCTGTCTACCCCATTAGGGATAAAGACGTGACAGTATGTATGTATGTATTAACAGTAAAACAACAAAAAAAAAATTCAACATAAGTGTGCAGTCGCCCAGACATTCCCATACAAATTTCCCGGGCGCCTGCACACTTATGTTGTTTTCTTTTTAGATTTTGTCTGTTATTTTAATTTCACTATACTATAGTGATCTAGTATAGCCTATGGTTCAACTTATTACGGGTATGTCCCTTCCATGTTGTATAATCAAAGGCTTACGGTAACCACTGATTTTAAGGGGCCTTTTTAATTAACGTGACAATCAGGTGACAGGCAAAAGGTGGGATGTATGCCTGTTTGTCTACTCAATCGTTCCTATATCTACCTTTATATACCTAAATTTTAATAACGATACCCAAAAACCTCTTTATGACAAGTTCGTTAAATAAAAGCTCATAACTAGCAATGAACCAACATTTTGCAAGAGATAAAATAAAAACAGGCTTAAAACGACCATTAATTTATCAAAATGTTTGCGCTTACGCGTTATGTTGAGATGTAAAAGATGCCATTGCGACGAATCCTGGGACGTTGCGAAAGACACAAATAGCCCTTGTTACATTTACATTACCTTCAGAATACTCGGATTTTATGTCTTTTGTTCTCACTTGAACTAGGTTAGGAATGCAGCCCCCCCGATGTGGTTCCCATCTTGTCGCGATGGGGGGGCTCAGTACCTGCGGTTGCCTCGGCCGCAGGGAAGCTAAGAGGAACCCATTGCCCGGGTTGAGGCTTAGGCCTCCCCGGGCCCGGCGGAGGCCATTCCTGGCGGGAATGGCCTGGCTGTGAGGGAAGGGGGTGACGACGACCTCCCTACCATCACAGCCGTGGTAGGGGTCGCGGGGGAAGAGGAGTGTCGGTGTTTCGTTGCCGCTCGCCCTATCCTCCGCGACCAAGCGCGGCCGTGGCGCTTGGCACGGCATCGGTGGGGCCGCAGGGGAAGAGGAGTGTCGGTGTTACGTTGCCGCTCTCCCTATCCCCTGCGGCCGGCTGTGTGGGCCCCGGTCGCCGTCAGGTGGACTGGGGCAGGGCCTGCTTCCGCAGGCCCCAAATTATGAGGGCTGGTTGGACGGTGGAAACGGGATTCCATCGTCCAACGGACAGCCCTCCGGAGTGGAAGGCAGGCGCGTGTGCGTGTCAGCGCGTCTGTCCTTGGGCCAAAAGGCCAAGGCGGCGGTTACTCCGGCCCCTCTGATTCAGCAGAGGGTGCCGTGAGGCCGTTGGCGAGCCGGGGCCGCTTAAGTAGCGGCCGGCCGCGCCGGGGCTGTGGAGCATGAAGAAGCACACGGTCCCGGCCGATAGCGGCTGAGAGGTGACACCGCGGAGTTTTTAGTGGTAACACCACATAACCTTACCGGTGTCCCGTAACCGGTAAGGTATCCGAAGGGATTTTCTCCGCGTCAAAAAAAAAAAAAAAAAAAAAAAAAAAAAGGTTAGGAATGCAGGCTTCATGTTTTAAAGTTTACAGCCTATAGCTAATTGTCGTCTTGTTAACTCAAGTCGATTATGTAAGTTTCCTGGATCGAAAATAAATTATTTGGTTAAGTGTTAATAGAATAAAATGGTAAAATAATGTCACTTGTCATTGATCATATCTATATTCAACTTTAAGACTTATTATTGCTGAAAAACAGATGTTAAGATTTAGATTTATTATTGTGGAAAAACTGATATTAAGAGCGCTATTTGACTCTAAGAAACTATGACGTCATTAGTCTTTATTTCATTTAAAAAATGTTTCTTTTTACTTAGAAAAAGGTATCTAATTTGAGTTTTTGTAAATTTCCTTATTAGTACAACCTATGAAAATTGCGCTATGTCTCATTACATTAATGAGACATTTCACTTTTTTATTTTCTTTTCTTAAATTACTTTTAGAATAGAAGTTTAAAAAATAAATAACCGAAGGTATTATAAAGTACCTTACGTCGAATAATATTGAATGCTTGCTAAATATCTTCTAGTATTTCAATAGTTCAACAGAAAACGTTGTACATATTAGTGGGTTTTATTGGCTTCATGTACTTTGTCAACCATATAGTTACACTAAACATTTTCCTATTTCCCGAAAAAGGCAATATAGGGAGATATTGGGCCTATGTCGGGAAATTGGAATACAAAACATACCGGACATACCTTTAATAAATTGAACCACGGGCTATACTAGGTCACTATAGGTTAAAGAAATTAAAATAACAGTAAAAAAAATTCGGCATGTCCATACTAAAGTGTGAAGCCGCCCAGGATATTTGTGTAGGAAATCGAATTCCTTTTTAGTTTTTTCACTGTTATTTTTATTTTCATTACTGTGGTGATCCAGTATAGCCCGTAGTTTGATTTATTACGAGTATGTTCCTACCTCGTTGCATATTTGTAAGATTGGTCAAACTTATCGGAGCGGGAAGCGAAATGGATGCCTACCTACCTTTTTATTTTCTCTCAGATCAACTCTCTTTATATCTATCATATTAGCGTGTTCTCAGGTGAATCTTTATTAGCTGATATACATATCAAACAATGTATTCTCTGTAAACATTAACTTTAAATATTAATTTAATTGTGAGTTGACGTCCTTGCAGAAAATGCTGCAGTGCAGTTTGTTACCGCTTCTTCTGCACTAGCGCTTATGAAACGGTAGTAAACTTAGCTGTAAGTAACCTTTTGACGTCAACAATTGTGCAACAAAACAATGACGATTATAAAGAGATATTATAAATATCCTATGATAATAAAGATATATTTGAATTTGAATTTGAATCTGAAATACCTAGCTTTGAGGACATGGTTTTTGTCTCTTTTACCTTTTCACTAAGGTCTAATATTTAGGTAATATTTTCCTTTCATGCATTTGTACGAGTCTTCAAACACCGCAGATTTCCTCCGAAGGACTATAAATAAATTGAATTCTGCGTTTTGTATTAGGATGTTTAGTATCCATAAAACTATTACGTTATCAACAGGTCAGGAGTGCAAATAGCAAGATTATAATAATAAAGACCTTAATATTTATTTATTTGCACCTAAATTATTATTGGAAATCACGAAGGATATTCGCAATATATTTATAACCAGTTGCTGGCCAATTTTCAAACTTCAAGCCATTAAAAACGAAAAGGAAGAACTAAAGTAAAAGAAAGTTAAATGTAATTCATATTTATTTATTTTTTGTCATAAACTTGAATAACATAATTAAGAATATAAAAATATATACAATTAAAATTAAACTATAGGAATAAACAATAAAAATAAAATAATAAAATTAATTAAATCTAAATTAAAACCTAAAATAAAATAAACTGAAACTTTTCAATATTTTATACCTACGATTTTTAAAATCTGATTTAATTAATTGAACTTACTTAAAATAAGATATGGGAGTAGCGATAATTGCGTACTTATGAAATACTAGTTAAAGTATATAGTAGGTAGATAGATTAGATACATTTACAAATCACTTGCGTTTTGTGATTTATCATCGTAGGTCAGCAGAACCTCCGGCATGTTACCTTTGCACCCGCCATCAATCAATAATGTTTAATGTTATGTGGCATCATTGAAGGATATTCAAATAAAATAGCCGATAGAACGCATCAACAGCGAATCGAGTGGCCCATATTTTAAACAACCAATTGTATAACTGGCTGCTTTTTTGCCCAACGGTACTGCTATGCTATCCAGCGAGGAAACGCCAGCGTACTTGCAACCAATGGGCAAGATATATATAATTAGTATAAGTTTATTTTATAGCTTAGTTTAGTTTTTTTATCTTTATTCTTGTTCTTATTTCTTTCTTCTCAATAAAAAATATTTTATTTTAAGGTTTGATATGTCATCATTATTTAGTACTTACAGTAGATAAATGAGTGACGCCATTAAATAGTACCATTTAAAACAATAGTATCACATTATTTTTTCGGTATAGGTAGCTATAAAACAATAATTATATTAGTCGCAATTATATTAAACATAATTATATAATTATCGTAGTTATATTTACTAATAAGTAGCATTTGGTAGGATTTTTTATTTATTTAATAGTTACATTGCATTGCTCATGAAGGTCAGGAAGTAAATTGCGCACTGTGATGTTCGCAAGTTGTTATAGCAAATTACACATGATTTTAATTAGTTTCCGTAAATGTTATTTTGGTATTAGATGAACTGTTATTCTTTGTTTCTTTTCTTTATTCATTCACCCAAAGGGTAAAAACGGGACCCTATATTACTAAGACTTCGCTGTCTGTCCGTCTGTCTGTCTCCAGGCTGTATATTAGGAACCGCGGTAGCTAGACAGTTAAAATTTTTACAAATTATGTATTTTATACTGTTGCCACTATAGCAATAAATACTAAAAACAAAATAAAATAAATATTTAAGGGACAACAAACATAATTTTTTATAGATCATAGTACGAAACTCTTAGTGCGCGAATCCGATTCGCACTTGGTCGGTTATTTTTTAATCTCTTTGGGCCTGCCTTTGCTCTGCGCAAATAAATGCAAATATTTGTATCAATGTCATCCCAAGTTTGCATGTTAAATGCTGCACCAAATGAGATGCCAAGGCTTTGAATGTATATCATAAACACCTTATATATTATTCCTTAAAACTTGACATACATTCTATTGGAAAATTTAAAGCCATTAAAGTTTATTTTCTTAAATATTACTCAAAGGACGATACAGTTAAGGATGATAAAACGAATTCCTAAGAAGGGCAAAAATAATTTAGGTACTTACAGAGGTTTTTCAAGATTGTAAACTTTCCTTAAAATGAATGTATACTAAATTACATATGCAGTGTTGTTGCAATGTATCGTTTAATTAATTATTATAAAAACAGCAAAATTAATTATAAGAATCCTTCTCATACTCGTATAAGTTTTCATTTTGAATCCTTAACCATAACTTTGTAGCTATAATCAGGTTTTTTCTTGTCTGAGAAATATATGTCTGTCCAGTCCTATCAAGTTAATGGCCTTCTAAAAACTAATTTTATTAAATTTTTATGAAATGTCTTTGTATAAAGAGTCCATCGCAGGTTGAATGGAAGAAATCCCTATATGGGATAAGTCCGCCTTTGCATATTTGCTTTTTTGAATTTTTTGTGCTTTATTTTGTCTTTTGGTACAAAAAAGTTCAAATTTAAAAGTTGTTCAAAAATAATTCTTTATTTTTTATAAACTCTACTTAGCTCTGTCTGATAGACCTCCTTTTTGTTCAAAAATAACTCTTTATTTTTTATAAACTCTACTTAGCTCTGTCTGATAGACCTCCTTTTTGTTCAAAAATAACTCTTTATTTTTATAAACTCTACTTATCTCTGTCTGATAGACCTCCTTTTAACTTCGTATGCATAGTACTGCCGTTATTTTTTTACGTGTTCATATATAACTGTTTCGTTGACAGAGCCGAAACACACTTGTCTCTTTAGCAAAAATGTACACTTGAAAACCGAAAATTTCGTACACGGATCCCTAAATAAAAGAGTGGTGTTTACAAAATTATTTTTTTAAAGACCTGTCTAACGAAAATTCTTAACATGAGTAAGTAAAAAAACACTTTACTTGTATGGGTGCAAAATTAAATTTTATTTTGTCACCGTGAGTAATATACATACCCATGCGCTTCTAGTACTAATAGTCTCAAAGTAAAACAGCAAAAAGACAGACAGACAGACAGACAGACATGGCGAAACTGTAAGGCTTTATAGTTTTAGAAAAAAGTTTATTTACTCGACACTTCTAGTCTAATCACGTAAGATGTCATAGATGTGACAATATTTCATAAAGATTTAGTAACCCTAGTCTGTGATATCGAGAGCAGATTAGTGCACAAACTGAGTTAGGCAAACGGCAATCTATCATTTTCAGGGTTCCGTAGTAAACAAGGATCCTTATATTTTCACCATGCTTGTCTGTCTGTCCGGCCGCGGTTTTACTCAGACTGTAGGAATTTGGCATATAGGAATCAAAAAAAGAAATTGTCGTAAAATAAATTAATGAAAATATTTTTTGGATAGCTTTCATGCAAGTAAAGTGAAAGTCATTTTTAGGGTTCCCTAATAAACAAGAAACCCTTGTAGTTTCACTATATATTTGACTGTCTGTCCGCGGTTTTACCACAGATTACTAATAAGTTACTACGTAACAGATACATCACTTCCCTACAAACGCCAAATACCTACGCTTTATTTAACTAAACTTTCTAGCTGTCAAGCGACGCGAGGAAATATGAGCTTAACTGCTTTGACTCAACGGAGCGTTTTAAGTGCACAGCGGGCGATGACGTCGGCCGTTGTGAGATTACCTTAGGGTTGACTCAATGTTGTAAAATACAAAAATGAACGTAACACATAATTATGAAATGAAATTTTAATAAAAAGGATCTATAGATGATTTGACTTTAAAAGTTGTGACGTAATAAGAGCGTGTGATTTTCATAGAAACTTCATAAACTATGGATGTACCGTACATCGCAATGAGAAACATACGATATTGAGTAATTCGTTATAGCATACTTTCTAGTTCACGTAAATCGTTGTTTTATACTTTACTAGAGGAGCTCGGTGGCCCGCACTAGCACTTTCGCATGTAAAGCGGCATCGGGCGTGGTCCGCACTTGGATGGGTGACCACAAGTGGCATAAAAATTGAGCTCCTCTGTGCTTCGGAAGGCACGTATAAGCCATTGGTCCAGGCTGTCATATTGTATGGCAGTCGTTAAGCTATGTCAGATGCCTTTAGGCAGCCTGAAAAATCTGAAACCAGTGTTGGCCACTTACACACACGAAAAACAACAACACATACTATCTGGGTACAGTACATTGATGTTAAACTTTCGACGTTCAGTAGGACAGTCAAACTTCATACCTACAAAATAATCTGATTGGACTAGACAGTACCAAATCCTATTCTATACGACTAGGTACCTACTTTTTAACGAAAAAAAAACACTTACTTTCCTCGTCTTTTGGCAATGTGAAAAACGACAATTCTTTATTGGTTCTTTCATTTTGAAATTGGAATACCGCACAATAATGTCTTGACATTGTTAAATAAAACGCTAGTTTATATTGTAAACAAACAATTCGCAGTAAGCAAGTCTCATGCACGCGACTACACAGGCCGGAGTGCGGCGCCCCTTTGCCACTTGGGCGTTAGAAAACACGGCTAGCCGGTAGGTACATTTTGAGCGATCTTGATCGAGTGACGGAGGCCTGGTTTTACTCAGAGAATATACCTAAGTACTAAAAAACTGTAATTTGGTATGTATATTAATTATGCAGAGAAAGTGGCAAAATAAAATTTTGGATTTTTTTTTTTTACTGTAGCTCCCATACATTTGAAGTTGGAGTCTTTTTTCTTTCTTTCTCATTTAACCCGTCGTGTATGGTATCACTGAATAGACCTTACAAAAATATTTGAGCTTGTGAACACTATTTTTCGATTCAGGGATCCGTTTCTGAAATATTTGATTTTTATATCTATCTGCTAAAAGGTTGTATATAATTGAAAAATTCACGACTGTAGTATAAATAACGTAATTTAAAGGAAAACTATCAGGGCAAAGCAAGATTTACAAATTAAAAAGTTATAGGCGACCAACTTATTGAGTTTTAGACGTTTTTAGTGGCGTGGCTACGGAACCCTACACTGCGCGTGGCTCAACACGCACTTGACCGGCTTTATTGAAATTGGTCTGGTTTCGCATCGATTCGTGGTGGGTGTGTCAATGCACGTCTACTGCGACACTTTATTGGGAATGCATTTGCCATATACACGAGTTCGGACGGAATGGCATCTAGATTACATAAGACAAAACATGAGAAGGTGTAATTATCCTATCCTACTAATATACATACATACATACTATCACGTCTTTATCCCTAATGGGGCAGACAGAGCATTTTGGGTCTTGCGGTTCTATGCAGAGCCCAGGGCCGCAGGGCGCAGGACCCAAAAGCCACTTTTAGCGTCATGGTGGGCGAGAAGATGGAAAAGCAATCAATACAGTGATGGGTTGCTAGCCGCATCGCCTGTTAACATGATTCGCATTTTTGCCCATTCCCTCGATCGGCTTTTACGATCTGCGTGGGAAGAGAAGCAGCTGGTACATTCTAAGTTTTTTTTATTTCTCCCAGACCAGCATGGGAGTCCTACTAATATATCATAAATAAATGTTTGTTACCACTTTATGCTTCAACTACTGAACCCATTTAGTTAAAATTTGATATGAATATGATGAGTTTGATACTCTGGGAAGGACATAGGATAGTTTTTATCCCGAAATTCCCATGGGGACGAAGCCCACGGGCACAGCAAGTTACAGTATAAAAGGCATGAATAACAAATCAGTTGATAGGTGTGACACCTATCTAATTACTTGTAGCTGTGATTGAGTACGGAACACTCATAGGGTAAATCTGGACCCTATTACTAAGACTCCACTGACCGTCGGTCTGTCTGTCACTAGGCTGTATCTCATTATCCGTGATAACTAGACAGTTGGAATTTTCGCAGATGATGTACATATCTTTGTTGCTGCTATTACAACAAATACTAAAAACAGTTTAAATAAGTAAATAATTTAATCAATTTAATTTAACAGAGACAATTCGATAATCATTTTTAGGCTTCCGTACCCAAAGTATAAAAACGGGACCCTATTACTAAGACTTCGCTGTCTGTCCGTCTGTCTGTCACCAGGCTGTATCTCAAGAACTGCGATAGCTAGACAGTTGAAATTTTCTCTAATTATGTATTTCTGTTGCCGTTATAACAACAAATACTAAAAACAGAATAAAATAAACATTTAAGCGGGGCTCCCATACAACAAACGAGTTTTTTTTTCCCTTTTTTGCGCGATATATATAATGGCAACAGGTAGGCATTTGAAATATTTACAAAATAATCAGTTGTATTTTTATTTTAATAATAAATAAAACATTAAAATATAATAAATATATAAGGGGGGCTCCCATACAAAAAACTTGATTTTTATAGATAGTTAATACAGAACCCTTCGTGCCCGAGTCTGACTCGCACTTGGGCGGTTATTTTATATATGTACACTGATTATTCGGAGAATCCTGCACCGATTTGAAAAATTCTTTTGTGTTTGAAAGGATATACTTGTTTTTTTTTTTATTTTTTATTTAAAATCTTTATTGAGCCAAAAGCTACAATAGGTGGACTTAGGTGCTAAAGCATTCTCTCCCTGTCAGGTGGTCTCATAGAAATTTTATCAAAATCGCTCATGTAGTTTGAGGTTGAAGTCGGTTTTTAGTTTTAAGAAATTATAAACGTTACGTTTACATACGTAAATTAGTTACAAATTGTGGTTATTGATCGAAAAGGCCAAGTAGTTCGCCTTCTAAGTTGTGCGTAAACATGATACCCATTCGGTCGGTTGCGCAAAGTTTTGCCACAAGCAATTGCTAATATCACTTGCTCACCTGAAGTGCTATTTTTGAAACACGGAGTCACCTAAACGAATGGTTTTTCGATACAAAAAACCGTTCGTTTAGTGACTCCGCGTTTGAAAAATAGCACCTCTGTTCGGCTACTCTAGCCTAATATCACGTGCAAAATTTGCAAGTTGTTTACTTCTTTTTGATTGACGTGCTACTAGAATGTTCAGGCTTGAAATTAGGTCAATTTCTTTGGCAACACCTTAATTTTATTTTGTTGTCGTGTTATAAATACCACCCACACATTTTACTTACCTTTGTAAGACTAGGTAATAAATAAGTAGTTTATTTCCCTATACAGGGTTACTTTTTAACATCGGCAACACTTTTGGATCAAGTTCAGTCCGTAATACTAAACTTTTCATAAAAAACAATTATCGAAAAATGAAAAAAAATATCGGCTAGCAATCAGCATTCAGCCAAATGGAAATTGTATGGAAGACGAAATTTTTTTTGACAATTTTCAATATATTTTTATAGAAAATATATACTTTAATATTATGGAATCCAAGAATCTAAAAATGTTGTTGTTGTTTAAAAAATAACTCTGTACTGTATGTATGTACGTGTACCTTTTAATTTATTTTAAAAATAATATCGCTTTATACGCTGTAAAAGCGATATTGTTACAAAACAAAGAAAAATTTACTTTTTGTAAACCTACTCTGAACAAAAGTTAAGTAGGATTTTGAGTAAGTATATTTTGTGAATAATAATATTTTGTTAAATTATTACATGTTTTTAAGGTTTATTCTAAAGCCCATGTTTCAATAAATATTTATTAGGTCTTTATTGTATAAGATTTATTCAATATTTTAAAGCGTCAAATGACAGTAATTTACAAGATTATGATTGTCAAGCGACCTTAATTAAAGCGCATCTCGGACCTCGGCCGGATATCATGAATTAAACACCTATTTTATTTGACCCAGGTCGATGGCAGCGACAAACATGTCTCCTACAAGGTCTTTTCGCAATCTTTTAATCAGTGTTTCCTAAACAGCATCCACCAAAAGTCTAATCTAATAGCAGTGTGCGCTGCGGGCTTATCCGCCAGCGAATTATGTACTGATCTTGTAGAACAGTTTGATATTATTATAATAATAACTACTAAAAACTTTAGATGTAGGCACATAATTAATATATGTGAGTACTAACGTAACATAAGATTGAACGTAGATGTATGCTCTCCGGACAAACCTTTGTGGTTGTTGGGTGGCATAAAAAATGTAGGTATCTTGTTATGATTTGATAATAAATAAATTAAAAAAAGAAGATAAGTACTTGATTTTTGATACAGAGAGTGGATTGGATATTATATTATTTGCCAAATAATAGTATTGTAAAGTCCACAAATAAATTGAGTCACCTATTTTATAGAGAAGAAAGCGGTAGAAAAATAAGTAATGAAATAGAAGAAACATAAAAGTTTGAGAAACGCTGCAGTATAACAAAATTTATTAGCATTTTTATGCATTGTAATTATGGTATAATCGGTTGTTCGATTTTGATTTGTTTGTGATACAAGGATCCAAATAATAAAACAAGGTCGTAGACCAGGGCCTGCCTCCCATTGTAGGAATTTGAGACGTGTGAGTAAACATTAGATGAAGGTTACTTTGAAGAAGCCAAATTAATAGTTCAACTTTCAAACGGCACGCCCACTTTCGTAATATAGCGCCAGTTTTCTGTCATAAAAATATAAAATATCAACCCAGGCAGTTAACCTATTTTTTATAAACACTGAACCTTATTTTATTAAAACAAAAATAGCCCGTTTATATACAAACCATGAGAAAAAGCTTTATGTACTACAGTCCACAAGTGTATATATAAATGGAATAAAAAGAATGGTCAATAGCGCGAGCGGAAAACCTTTCCATATCAATCTACCTAGTTATGAAAAAGTTTTCCTCTGAGCCGAAAAATAAATAAAACCAAGGTATAAATTTGACTAACGTAATATATTTGGTCTACTAAATAAGGTGGATCACAGGTTACCAGCCAGAGGCGTATCTCGGGGCGGCGTAGCGAACGACGGGTGCGCGGACCACTGGAGCCACGTGCAGATGTGAATGAGCACTCAACAGGGGCTCATGGTGATGCACGGAGCTGAGAACGGGTGCGTGGTAGCTGGACAGCACTGGAGCGTGAGCGAGAGGGGCGTGGTGAAGGCTGGAGCTCAGCAATGGAGCGTGGTGAAGGCTGGAGCTAAGGACAGGAGCGTGGTGGAGGCTCGGGCTCAAAACTGGGGCGTGGTGAAGGCTAGAAGAACTCAACAAGGGGGCGTGGTGAAGGCTAGAAGAACTCAACAAGGGGGCGTGATGAAGGCTAGAAGAGCTTAACAAGGGGGCGTGATGAAGACTAGAAGAGCTTAACAAGGGGGCGTGATGAAGACTAGGTGAGCTTAACAAGGGGGCGTGGTGAAGGCTAGAAGAGCTTAGCACGGGGGCGTGGTGAAGACTGGAGCTCAAGACTGGCGCATGGTGAAGACTGGAGCTCAACACTGGGGCATGATGGAGGCTAGAGCTCAGAAATGGCGCAGCGTGCGAGCTCAGGAGGGGAGCAGCATGGAGAGCCGGGGAGTAAAGGCCGCCTGGTTCTCCGAAGACGCCTCGTTTGTCACGTGGCTTCTCACCGGCGTAGGCGACCGCGGCCAGAGCAAGCACACAGATCTGGAATATAAGAAAAAATATGTATTAACTAATCCCTATTTTTAACCGATTTCAAAAAAGGAGGTTATCAGTTCGTCTTCAATCTTTTTTTATGTATGTTCACTGATTGCTCAAAGACGACTGGACCGATTAGGAAAATTCCTTTTTTTAAAGAGCTTACTTGTCCGTTTGTGGTACCATAGAAATTTTATCAAAATTGGTTGTGTGGTAAGCGGTGAGCTTTTTCACTTTCACGCCTACCATGACGTTAAGAGTGGCCTTTGGCTTATATGGCCCTAAGCTCTGTCTACCCCGTTAGAAATAAAGATACTATAGTATATCAGTATTCTATATCGGTCCGCAGGCTATTTTATGAGTTATACAGTCAGATTATAGTTTTAAAATGACGCTCACTTATCGCTTAATCAAATCTAGTGTTCTATAAAGAGCCCGATTTAATAAAATGTAGTTAAGCAACATCCAAGTGGGTTAACTGCGGGACAAGCTGATCTGTTAGAGTAAATTATATCGCAAAATCAAGCCTCCGATTAGGTAGTGCAAGTGCTGATAACATCGCAATAAAACTATAACATTTAGAGTCACATTACATTGAAGTTTATTTCTTGCCGATAATTGTAAGAAGTAATGTTTAAACTTAATGTTAATTATAATAAATGGTAAGTGCCTAATCACAATTATAGGTCGCTCACTTTCGAAAGTGGAGTGTTAACATTATATTCACTTAGTTTTTGTTTAGTACCGAATTATTTATTTATTTCTAGACTAGTATAAGTCACAGCAACAGTCTCCACACCCTGAGAGAAAGTGTAGCTAAAGAAAAAGTTCATTAGATTTACACTAGTAATATTCTTTTGTTATTTCAATGTAAAAAAAAACATTGCTTTTATTTTACAAAAGTGTACAGATGTTTCGTTGATATTTTGATACCGGTGTCTAGATTCTAATTTAATATAAAAATCACTAAAGTGTTGTCACTATTTTTAAGAACAATTTAGCAGAAAAGGTTTCGACTTTTGCTGCGGATGGTGGTATCTGGTTAAAAAAATTGCCATCGCTATACAATGAGGAAACGCAGCTAGCTTGATTGAACCAGGTACTAACCGAGGCGGAATTTTCGACTCCATTTAGTTTAGTTCAGACATAATTTATATAGTTAGTACTATGTATATTTAAAGTTTAATTTAGTATATATTAATTTGTAACATCAACTGTGTATTATTTTGTTTTTAATATGAACAAAGATATACATATTTAATTAAAGTTTATTAAAACTATGCAATTAAATTAAATTTCAATTGAATAGGTTAATGTAATAAGATTTTACAATAAATATTGCGATTTGCTTCCGAACTTTCCATAAAAAGATCAAGTTAACTTTAGTTTCAACCAGCAGCCATACTTTGTACTCTACATAACTTGTTATTCTTTTAACTGTTACGATTGTCGTAAAAAAGAATTATCTCATGATTTAATAAATTACTTGTAATATTAACTTCAAATTACTTACAAAAGCTTTCATGTTGACTAAGTTCTCGTCGTCCGCGTTGTTAGCAAATTGATGTGGTGGCTCGTTTTTGGACACATTTATACAAACTAAGGGCAATTAATGCGGAGACGAGCTATGGTGTCGCAACCACCCTCGGGTGGTACCTCCACCATGGACCACCACCAGTAGCAGGTGACGTTACGACATTATCACTTTATATTCATATCTCAATGTCAAATTTATGACGCGTTTTGATGATCTGGTTTATCAATTTTATGACGATTGCACTAGAAATGAAGATCTTCTTGTTACCTACTTGCATAACTGTGCTAATTGTCATGTTGAATTCGCACATGCAAAGTTTCGGTTAAGTAAATTCTACTGCTAAATCAAGTGGGAATAGAGGTGGGATCAAGTGATATTCATTGACTACTTAGTTAGTTTAATATTTGTCTTGGTCTTTAAACCAAGTTGTCAGTCAGTCAATGCACTATTTACCAGCTCTGCTGGAGATCTGCTGATAAATACATAAATAGGAATAAAGGGAGTATAGCTAGAGTCAGGGCATCACGTCGCCAGTCAGCACGTTAGCGAACTTAATTTTTTATTTTATTCAATTTTTACTTCGCGTTTTTGTGAAAATATTATTTTATGAAAAGCTTTATGACTTTTTGCACACACATGTACCTGTTTACATTTTTATTTACAATAAACTAGTAGTTATTGTAAAGTTTCCTAAAAGGTAAAGTTTCCTAAGCCGCAATTTTACAATTTTGCGTAGAGCTCTACAGTAGGTCCAAAAGTATTGTTCAATATGCTTGGTTAATATGTATTTATCATATACCTAAAATACGCTAAAAACAAACTGTTACAATCACTGATACACTTTATTAGTAAGTTTAATCATTTACGCTGGGATCATTTGTTTCCATTAACATCCATACATGTAGGTATTCTGTTACGATCTCCGCTATTTATAAACCGTTTAAAATTACAGTAATAAAGACCACTAATATATAATGGAATTACGAACTTGGATGGCTACTGACATGTAATGAGTCTTGTTAAATATGTAATTCACACTTATTGTTGATAGCCTAAGTAAAAACGTTTAATATTCCAGTTTTAGGCTTACTTGCATTTTATAAAGTATAAACCTTTGCCTGTAGTCTTTACTTCTTCATTAAACGTTTTAGCGATCTTGCTCCTAAGAATTCTCTAGGCTCTAAACTAGCTGTGAGCTGTGACTGTGACATAGAAAACTAGTGGACAACGTAAATGATTTGAATACTAATCACTATAGATTTACAACCATCCGTGTTTACAACACCTATGAACTAGATCTCACGCTGTCGACGTCTCACATTGTCATAACATAAGGTACTTCCTTATTTTGTAATGGAAAAAATAAAAATAAGTACCTACCTAAGTTTTTTCTGCCGTGTGGTTTCCGGTAGAGTAGAATAGGGCCACTCCAAGTCTTTCCGCGGATGTCGTAAAAGGCGACTTAGGAAATACAAGCTAAACAAAGCTTATAATCATCAGTGAGACCTCTCCAACCCGTCTGGTCATCGAGGAGAGTGTAGGCCAAAGTCCTCTGGCTGCTCTGGCTAAGAATGGCCCTGGTAGTACTGAGAGGTTCGTGCTCCTGCAGTGGAGACAAAAAGACCTGATTATGACATAAGTTTTGAAATTAAATTAATATTGATTTACCTATGATTATTTGCCGATAAAGAGTTAGGCAAAACCAAGTTAGTTAATAGATTCAGATGTTGCTTTGCGGAACTCAAACTTACATAATATGTGTTTCCGCCACCATTGGATTAATAAAGAAATCGTACAAAGTAATTCGAATCACATAGTACAAAACCATAATTTCTTCATAGATCACACAACGTCAAATTTTTCTCTATCTTTTCTATATATCACTGTGATGTGTTATAAAAATCATAGATTCTCAGTCTACGCTGACTTAGATTGTCTAATGACCTTACCTTTTGCACAATCGATTCCTGGCTGGTCTGGAACGGCGACGAAAGGTCATCGGCCGCAGGTTCTAATGCCAAACGGTGACCTTCCCAACTCCACGTAAACAATGCTTGTCTTTATAAGAAGCTGATGTTTGATATCATGCTTGGATTCAACACGATATTCAATATAATGGCCCTTATGTCCCTATGTCAAGCAGGGGAGTTTATATGGCAAGCTTAGAAATATTAGTTTGTTCGTCAAATGATGGTGTATAATTAGTTATTCTATCAACTGAAAATAATTTAAACGTAATTTTTAACAAAGAGATGTATCCGAATATTGAAGATGATTATCTTTATATACTCGCTTTACTTTAGTGATAAATAAGATTACTTACGTAAGCGAAACTCATAAGTACATCGAGAAAAAATACGTAATCGATCATGATTTTCCTGATACAATATTATTGCTTATAACTGTCATTTGTTCTTCTGGTTGACTGGAAGAGATCCCTTCTAGGATAAGCCTACTATTTGTAAGTCTATGTTCAATATTATTTGTAATTATTGTTTGTTATTAAGTACAATAAATTTTATCATCATCATTTCGGCCGCATAACGTCCACTGCTAGACATAGGCCTCTTAGAACTCTAAGATTTCCAAAATGACCGATCTAGAGTGGCTTGCCTCCGCTACAATAAAGTTATTCGTTAATTATAATTTTCTTAATTTCTAGTAGGGGTAAAATACCTTGCCGGTGTCACATTAAATTAGAAAATGTGTGTGAAGGTTACCAGTTATCATAATATTTATTACCTCGATTTGTTATTGATAATGTATATTGTAGAAAATGAATATTCATTTCCCTAGTAAAGATTGGTCAAACGGTAGTCCTATTCGAATAACCCTGATAAAAGTTGTCACAGCCATAAATAAAGTCTTTGCATTGTATATCATAAAATGAGATGGATAAAACGGGAAACGCATCCCGAGGTTCAAAACAACACTGCCAAGGATACAAACGATATCAGGTGAATAAACATCTATTGACTATAAGGTAGTGACTGATAATTAATCGTTAAAAATTACCTTATTCTAGTGAAAAATGTACGAGTACAATATATGTTTGTGTTTTGAACATTCTTGACATAAAAGATCTCTGAATAGAACGAGAATCTAATTGATTCATACAAGTCAAAACAGACACTTTTTTCCAAACGTCAAATCAAACATTTTGTATGGAAATTGTATGAAAAATGAAAGCGTGACGTCATGCTTTTTGAAGTCAAAAAGCGCTCTTAATTTCAGTTTCAAATTCAGTTTTTCTGCATTAATAAATCTAAAATCATGTTGAAAATGGATATGATCAATGATAAATGGCACTATTTTATGACGTGTTATTTAATGAACTATACCGAATAAATTATTTTTGACCCAATCATCTACCCAGTGAGAAATCTAGGCAGCGTTGGTTCAGGGATTCAAATTTCCAGTAACCAATTAGGTATATTAGGATAAAACAATCTGTCTTGAGTTTCAATTTATTTTTACTGCATTTTATTTGATCTACAAGGACCACAGGTGGTTCAGTTTAGAAATCTCGAGTGATATGTTGTGCAATGAGGTTTATAGGCCTGCTTTTTTGTGGCAATGGGCAACTCTAGCGCAAGAGGAGCCGACGTCAGGAACGTTGCAAAAATCCGCTATTTTCTAACAAGTCAAAGCAGATAGTTTTTTCTAAACGTCAAAATAAACATTATCTATGGAATTTGTATGAAATTCAGGCAGACGACATAGTTTTTTGGAATCAATTAACGCTCTTAATATTAGTTTTTCTGCAATACTAAATCAAAAATCACAATAAAAATAAATTGATCGTGACAAGTGACATTATTTTATAACATTTTATTTCCTCAGTACAAAATAATTTATTTTTGATCCAGGAAAATTCCCGATTGCAGAATTGGCATTACACTTCGCAAAACCCAATGTAAATCTGTAGCATAGCAGGATGAGACTATAACACAGGTCTTAAAGGAACATAGGGTGAAATAAATACTAGACATTTGGCCTCACATTAAAAATCATTTAAGCTACAGAAAATGTTATAAATACTTGGCGTACCTATAAGTAACATAAATCTCGAACTATTACTTTGGAGCTAAACTGCCTCCGTGGTGTAGTGGTTAGGGCGTTCGGCTCATACCCGGAGGTCGCGGGTTCGATTCCCGGCGGGGGCAACGACTTTGTGCGTTGTTGTCCTAGTTTGGTTAGGACATTGTAGGCTGATCACCTGATTGTCCGATAAGTAAAATGATCCGTGCTTCGGAGGGGCACGTTAAGCCGTCGGTGCCGGTCACTGTCTTTGACATTGGTCGTTACCTAAAACCATGTCAGAGGCCTTTAAGGCGGTTTAAAAACTCTGACACTAGTGTTAGTCACTAACACACATGAGAAGAAGAAGAACTTTGGAGCTAACTCAATCGGTCTGATTTGTTAAGTTAAGTTGTAGGGTGTAGGAAAATATATAGGAATTTATTATAATTTACGGGTGAATTCAGTCCATGATACTAAAAAACTTTCCCCAAGAAACATATATCGAAATATAAAAAAAATATTTTGGCCCGCAATAGAAGTTGACCGATTAGATGATCCGAGCTTGTAAGGAAAGCCAAATATTATTTTTAATATTTTGATGTAATGTTCCTTGGGGAATGCCGTAATGGCAGTAAGACTCTGGAATGCGCTTCCTGATACCGTGAAGACAGCCACTAGTCGTGCTAGTTTAAAAGCTTCGCTGTTTAAGCATTTGCTTGCTGAGTCAAATTAAGTGTAAAGTTGCCGCTTATGTAGTTTTAGTAATATCTATGTATATTATTCAAGTAGTATACAATATAACTAGTACGTATACATATGTATATACTCGTATGTATTATATGTATTGTATATATTATTAGTTTTTGTTTGATTATATTATTGAGTCTTCTTAATTAACAACTAAATTAAAAACTAAATTAAAATCTAAATTATACTCTAAATTAAACTAAACAAATAATAATAATAAAAAGGAAAAACCTTACAAATAGAAAACGTCTTCCAGATCATTGCCCTGCGGTAGAGTGCCCAAAAGGCTGGCAGCATTGCCACGATTAAACTGTTATTTTAATTTGGCATTATCTGCTTTTCTGGGGTTTATTGAGTTACACCATATTAATATATATATATTTATTTTAGTAAGTAGTATACAGTAGTTTATCTTATGTAGTAAATTAGTCAGTATTTATCTGAATTCTACCCAAATATTTTTCCTTTTGCTATCCCATTATTTTACACTCACATAAATTTCTCTCACAACCCAAAGGTTGACTGTTAGATAATGCTTTTAGCATTAAGTCCGCCTATTGTGCCATACAAATTGTATTTTGTACAATAAAGGTTTAATAAATAAATAAATGTTGTTCAGTGTCATGGACTCAATTCACTCTACAAATAGTTTCAGTATATTTTTTTTAGACCTTATCCACCTTATTATAAAACGAAGACTAACTTTGTTACTATATTTAAACCATTATCCGTTCTAATCAAGTTGACATTTAGTAAAGTGAAACTAACTCGTCAATGTCAATTTAATTTGGCTAGATAATGGTTTAAACATAGTAACAAAGTTGGTTCTGTTTTTATAATAAGACAGTATATATTTATTAATATAAATAAGTAGGTGCAGTTCTCATAAAAGTTTGAAGGTAGTCTTTATTACAATACAGCCTATAGACAATAATACATTCTCACTCTCTGGCAGGCGGGGTTCGATAGGTGGTTAGAATCGTCTAACTTACCATACCACATATTACCTACTCGTATTCAGCTTTACCACAAACGATTTGACTAAAAGAGAAAACTCAAGGATATGTTTACAACACCAACCGCATTTTACTTGTATTTGAGAAGGTTCTTGGGTTTTACTAAGGTCATTATAAAATATAAAAAGTTTATTGAATGACAACAGTTCTCTACGTCTCCTATTACCGGGCTAAAGCATCCCTTCTATGTTCCAAATACATCTTTTGTTCACTTTTCTCTCCCAATCCCCATCAAACAGTCTCAATTCATCCAACCACCTTGTTTTTGGAATGCCTCTTTTCCTTTTACCGTCTGTCGAAGTCCAGATAGTTGCAACGTTAACCCAGTCAGGTGGCATTCAACAAACGTGATCAAGTGTAATATACTTTATATTGTAATGCTTCATATATTCTGTGTTTTAATTCTAAGTGTTACACATTAAAATCTTTTATTACTATTATTTAAAAAAAGTAGTACTCTAATTAAATAAATATGACTTATATGAAATTCAATAAATATTTTTAAAGTATAACAGCTTGTCACTTTTTGCTCGTCGTGTGTGCTGCCATCTCTGTGAGCCTACCCTGCAACTCCAGTTTTGCCTCCAATAGTTTCTATGGCGTTGGTTGGTTGTCTCTTACGTTAGTTTATCTTTGCCTATGTATACCGCAGCATAAAAACGCGAATTAACGTACTTCCTTTAGCCTAATTAAAAGGAAGTTTGTTTACGTGTAATCAGCATGTCTGTCGCATACCGCACCCCTTGTACGGTGCTGGCAACTGGCAACATGTGTCTGGGTGCGGAGTGTCGAAAGCTATGCTGGTTGTGTTGAGAAATATGTGGACAAACGTGCATGCTGAGATATAGGTTCAGTCATACTCGTAAACTTAAAGATATATAATTTTAATAAGCATTGCCATCCAACGTGGCAATGCTGCCAGCCTTTTGGGCACTCTACCGCAGGGCATTGATCTGCAAGACGTTTTCTATTTGTAAGGTTTTTCTTTTTTATAATTATTATTTGTTAGTTTAATTTAGTTTTAAATTAGATTTTTTAATTAGTAATTAATTTACTCCCATTGTTAGTAATAAAGTTTTTATTTAATTTAAATGATTTTTTTTTTAAATATTGTGTACAAATACTCTACCCTTTGGCAACGAGGTCAATAGGTTGGCCAATAGTGCCTATTAATTTAACCGAACTTTTAGACATGCTGGTAGCATGGACATCTTCAAGTTGTCTATTGATTATTTTAATCGTATTTATTTCCATCTTTATTTTTATTCCCTACTTATGCTGAAAAATAATGTACAAATAATATAATAATATACCTACAAGTAAATAATATACAAAAATATAAATCTTTATCTACATCCATAGTATTACTTCGTCAATGTCTTTGGGGAAGTATAAATAAATTATATCGTGTTGGTAAGTGGCCGAATAATAATTATTGAATTTCGACATTTCCACAAGATTAGTTTTCGCAACATCCGGTCCTAGGAGTATTTAAACGAGCAGTTTCCGCTTGCAACATTACTGAACTTCTAATGCGCAGCCTGTCTAAATGAGCTTAGGTTTCCTTACCACATTTTTAATTTTACAAGGAAAAAGGAAACTAGCGGTTAATTAAAACGTATATTTATAGAAAATAGCCACCAAAACGAGTTACTAATTTGGCACTAAGGAGGTTATGGCGCGTAGTCTCAATGCCAACCGTGACCAAGTCCAAGAAGGGGGGCGGAGTAGCCATGGCTGATCAGGGGAGCGGAGATGGGAGCGTGGCCGACATATCCGTGGCCAAGGAGACCGTGTCCGTAAAGTCCACCGCCGTAGAGGCCGTGGCCTAGTCCGAGGCCTGAGAGGCCTACGCCGTGGTTATAGAGGCCTAGGCCATGGCCGTAGTAGCCGTGTGACACGAGAGGCGCAGCTCCAAGTCCATACCCCAGCCCGAGGACTCCTCGCTTCTCAGTCTTCTTCTCATCAGCGGCGAAGACGGCAGTCGCCAGAAGCAGTACGCACAGCTGGTGAAAATAATAAATTAAATGTTGTTTTTACTTTCACAAAACTGTATCATCGTCATTTCAGCCGCATAACTACCACTGTTGGACATAGGCCTCACCCAAAGATTTTCAACAAAACTGTATCAAACTTATCTATCGTAGGTATAGTTATTTTAGCCTTACATTCACCTTCTCTTTGCAGCATATTTTTAGAAATACATTTGCAAATAAGAATAATTACAGTTATTTAGTCCATTTCCTTGTAAATAATCGTCGTTATAATTTCACTTTATAGTTTTTTTTGTTGTTTATCTATTTAGGTAATTAGGTATGTATTTGTTATAAAATATAGTACGAGTATGGTTGAGTTGGTATTCCATAAGTCTCAAATTAACTCCGACCTAGCTGTGTAAAATGTCCGTATATATTTATTTATTTTCTATGTTTTCTTTTGTTTCTTGTAAACGTTTAGTATATGTATGTAATTGCACTATTTCCCATCGTCTGGTCTAATTAGATAGTACTGGCTGTTGCTCAGTTGTTGTGTTACAGGTATTGAACTTTTAACTATGCTATGCTAATGGGAATCGGAATGAGAACACACTGCAACTGCTTAGTTGTTTGTATCCTCAAAAGGTAAAGTTGTATATTATCTATGTACTCAAGTGGCAGTTTCAACCACGTTTCAACATATTTCTTGGAACACTTAGGTATTTTGTTAGATTGAGACTGTCAAACGGGCAAGGAATCGAATACTGCTGCTACCTAAACAGATTAGAGAACCTAAAAAGATTTAAAATATACATGTAGTGGTATACACCATGCAAACTCATATCTGTGTCAATGTATCTTGTTTGTATGTATGTATGAATATTTGTATGGGTCAAATCTTGCCATTCAATTTTCAGCCAGTTATCCTAAACCGATTTAGCATGAATTTTGTATACTTGTGTAAGTCTGATGACAATGCAATATTATGAAGACAATGTGCTGTTCCAATGATAGAGCCGGGAGATATTCGACAGAACTCAGTTATAAAACAATTTAACCTCATTGAGTAGGACTCGTTTGATTTGTCATGACGAGCACTTTATGGTAGACGATGCGTAGGGTCTGACCACAAAGATGAAAGGTCGATGGAACACAATAATATATAAAAAGATGCAACTCTATCAAGTTTGGGTTTATTTCATTTGTCTTAATGGCTTAAAACCTTGGCTTTACAACAAAAGTACATTATTTTTTCAAAAATCTTATTTGTGTTCTCAAAGACGTAAAGTTGTACATTATATATATATAAATTATATTATATTGTATGTACACAAGTGGCAGTTTCAATATATTTTTTGTGACACTTATTGCTAATTGACTCTGACGAACGGGCAAGGAATTGAAAACTGCTGTTTCAAAAATTAAATAAACAAGTAGTTGCTGTCATACACAAAGCAAACTCATATTCAAGTCGAGTCTGTGTTGTTTTATATCTCAGGCCTGTAGAGTTTTCAATAATGACTATTGTTGATATTTTATTAGGTCAGCACCGTCAATCACATTAGGTATAGATAGCTATACACAACCTGTACGATAATTACTTGTAAGGTATAATTTTAATAAATAAATAAATAAAAAATTTATTAATCAAAATTGTACACTACATTAATCTGAAAAAATAAAAGTTTATTTACAATTATCTACTTATCGGTTTTCCGTTGTACCAAAGACCTGTCCAATTATAGAGAGGATTCAAAAACTTGAAAAATATGTACACGTAACTTAGAATAACGTTTAAAGCGCCAGTAATAAAATCAAACAATTTTTGCACTAAGCGATAATTATACACAGGTACTTATAGCAAATTCAAACTTCAACTTCTTCGTAAAAACTATTTGACTAATTAATGATGGTGCTAAGTGTTATCAATAAGTACTTAATAAACAAATACTGAAAGAGATTTATTTTGCGATAAGTACGGCCTTTGTACAACTTTAATTTTAGGTATGTATTCTCTGTAAACATTTTCCGTGTACATAAATTAATAAATAAATCATCATCATCATTAGATCTTTTTGTCTCCACTGCAGGAGTACGACCCTCTCTGTACTGCCAGAGCCATACTTGGCCAGAGCAGGCAGAGAGGGGTTGGGGAGGTCTATTCATATAAGCTTTGTTTAGATTGTATTTCCTAAGTCGCCTTAAGTAAATAAATAAATAAACCTAATATACTAGAATATTTATATGTAAATTTAAATTAAGGTTTGTTTTGGTCGTGATAACGTGACTGTGTTGCGAAGGGTATGATAGCAGGAATCGTGACAGTTGCAACACTTATGTTAAAGAACACAACCCGACTCTATAGGTTTTTGCCACGCATTAGTAATTGTATACGAGTACTTGTGTTAGATTTTTAGAGCTACGATTAAGGAAATGGGTAAAAAATACTGAAGAACTTTAAAGAAGATATAAATTTAATTAGTTTCAGGCTAGGAAAAGACTAGAAAAGTGTAAATCCCGAAAGTTAAAGCAAAACGAATCAAACTTAAAATAGAGTGATAAAAAGACATGCACGAACTATGCTATATATTGTCCCGAAGAAAAGTTTATTTCTCAAATATCATTGGTTTTATGAATCCAAAAAGGGATAAAGAACTTTTTTTTAACACTAACCCAAACTAAAGGTTCAGTATGTACTTATTGAGTAGACACTGTTTTTATTTTTGCAAGGAAAGTTTTAAATTATAATAATTTGAATGAAATGAGTACAGTGCAAAAACCATCAAATTATAAGTTTAATATGGACCCTAAAAACTTTTTGGCTTTATTAAGATGGTGCCAAAATATTGGTCGTAGACAAGATCAAAGACTAAATATTACTTAGATAACTTAAATTATTTTTTTGAATGAAATGAGTAAAGTGCAAATCCATTCAATCAAAAATTTAATATGGACTAAAAACTTTTTGGTTTTATTAAGATGGTGCCAAAATATTAGTCGTAGACTCGTAGATAAGATCAAAGACTAAATATTACTTAGATTACTTAATTTATATTTTTTGAACGAAATTAGTAAAGTTCAAAAACCACTCAATTAAAAGTTGAACATGGACCCTAAAACCTTTTGGGTTATAAATAGTGCCAAATTATGGTCGTAGACAAGATCAAAAACTATGTGACTATAATCGTAATTAGTTCGAAATTTAAATATCCTTTTAGATACTTACAGCAGCCTTCATGTTGTATGTTGCGGTAGGGCTCACAGCAAACACTATCCCTACACCGGGCCCGCCAGCCTTATAAAGGATCCTGCACACTGCCCCGCGAGCTCTAGTCACCTAGGCTCTAACGTTTGTAATACTATGTACATACAGTGCAAATCAATCGCGAATGCTGTTTTGTAAGTCAGTTGTTCGTTTTTTTATGACCGACAAAGCAATTCGGACAAAAAGTTATCAATACATATAATAAAACAGTAGGAACCGCGTGTCTGTACATTTGATAAAAATTACAAAAAATGGATGTAGGCGATAAGAAAAGAGTAACAGAACACAAAAAAGATTTTTTGGCTTTTTTTGTCTGTCTGTCTGTCTGTCTGTCTGTATGTACTCGCTAATCTTTAAAACTACTGAACAGATTTTTACGCGGTTTTCACTAAAAGATTAAGCTCATCCCTGAGCAACATATAGACTTTGTTTCATGGAAATCTGTTGTCAGATAAAAAAGTTATCATCATTTAAAGTTTAAAGATAATTTTTCTATGGGCGATTGTTTGTCTGTTAGTATACGCGAATCTCGGGAAATACTGGACGGATTCGAATGAAACTTTTTTTGTTATGTAGCTGTTAAGCCTGAGCAAAATTTAGGCTATAATTGATTTTGGGAAATGGAACACCTGATGCAGAGCTTAATGGTCCAGTTAAACTATAAGAAATATATAAATGACGCCTTAGCAAAAGTAGTTTAGCCTGATGAACATTTTTTGTTGAGATATAAAAATCGAAGGTCTAGAACACCTGATGCAAAAACTTAATGGTCCAGCTTAACAACAAGAAATATGAAAATGACGCCTTAGCAAAAGTTGTTTAGCCCGCTGAGCATTTTTTGTTGAGATATAAAAATCAAAGATCTGGAACACGTGATACAGAAACATAATGGTCCAGCAAAACTATAAGAAATCTAAATGACGCCTTAGCCAAAGTAGTTCAGCCTGATAAGCATTTTTTGTTGAGATATAAAAATCGAAGATCTGGAACACATGATGTAGGACCATAATGGTCCAGCTAAATTATAAGAAATATAAAAAGGACGCCTTAGCAAAAGTAGTTCAGCCTGTTGAAATTTTTTTGTTGAGATATAAAAATCGAAGATCTGGAACACCTGATGCAAAAACTTAATGGTTCAGCTTAACTTCAAGAAATATAAAAATGACGCCTTAGCAAAAGTAGTTCAGCCTGATGAAAATTTTTTGTTGAGATATAAAAATCGAAGATCTGGAACATCTGATGCAAAAACTTAATGGTTCAGCTTAACTACAAGAAATATAAAAATGCCGCCTTAGCAAAAGTTGTTTAGTCTGCTCAGCATTTTTTATTGAATTATAAAAATCGAAGACCTGGATCACCTGATGCAGAACCATAATGGTCCAGCTAAACTATAAGAAATATAAAATGACGCCTTAGCCAAAGTCGTTCAGCCTGATGAGCATTTTTTGTTGAGGTATAAAAATCAAAGTCTGGAACACTTGATCCAGAAACATAATGGTCTCTACGTATAATAAAACAGTAAAAAAAGGTATCTGTACATTAAAAATATTTAAAAAAAATTTGGGGCGATGGAGACTGTAATATAGTAAAAAATTAAATAAAAAATCGGTCTGTTTGTACACGCTAATCTCTGAAAATATTGGACGGATTTGAATGAAACTTTTTTATCAACATACAGGCTATAATTGATTTTGGAAAATGGAACACATGATACAGAACCATAATGGTCCAGCTAAACTATAATAAGAAATATAAAAATGACGTCTTAGCAAGAGTTATTCAGCCTGATGAACTTTTATTGTTGAGGTATAAAACTCGAAGATCTGGAACACCTGATGCAAAAATATAATGGTCCAGCTAAACTGTTAGAAATATACATTAATGACGCATTAGCAAAAGTTTTTCAGCCTGATGACCATATTTATATGCCGATGTCCTGAAGTCCACGCGAACGAAGTCGCGGGCATCAGCTAGTAATTAATATTAACAATATTATAATGAAAGTGAACTGGGTCAATCATGTATTCTATGTTACTGTTTGTTTCTGTCATATTTAATAAATAATTTTTCTCATTAAATAAAAATTGTAAATTATTGTATTATCTCAAAAACTTTTTATTACGCTTTAGAGCATTTATTGTACAAATTTACGCTATTCCTTAATCGTCAAGCAGTAAATTTCTTTTACGGAAATAATGATGGGAATACTGACTGTATCCCTGCGCTGTATGGCTACTGCAATTATACTGTACAAGTCATGATAAACCTCTTTTCTTGTACGATTGTGTGCTACGATTCTTACATGCAAGTCTAGGAGGAAAGAAAAAATTTAGAATGCACCAGTTCGTAAAATAATGGATAAACCTAATTATAAACATAGGCGATACGGTTAGCAATCCATCACTATTTTGATTTCTTTTACTCCCATCACGCTAAGAGAAACGTTTGAGTTTATCAAGGGATACAGATAAAACGAGCATGATAGTGCATTCCTCTTAGATTTCAATTATTTTGTGTTTTTAAATTATTTTATATTATTTCTTTAAAACTTGAAATATTGAACAAATCGTTCTGTTTAAACTAAAAAAGCACTGATTAGTTGTTGTTCTACTGTTGAGAAACATGTAATTATTATATTTCCTTTTAATAGATTGCAAAAGACAATAATAGTCTCATATGCAACATTTATTTTATTTTAAATGTAATTTTGTCCGTTCATTGGCTGTTTGGTTTCCGGCATAGTAAAATAGTACCACTCCAAGTCCTCCCGTGGATTTCGTAGTAAGCGACTTAGGAAATACAAGCTAAACAAAGATTATAAACATCAATGAGACCTCTCCAACCCGTCTGAGCAGCAAGGTGATTGTAGGCCAAAGTCCTTTGGCTGCTCTGGTAGTACAGAGAGGGCCGTGCTCCTGCAGTGGAGACAATAAGACCTGATGATGATGATGTTGATGAAATGCAATATTTTACTAGCGGCTCCACCTACGCTAAGCGTGGCCTTTGGGCCTGACGGCCCTGGGCTCTGTCTACCCCGTCAGGGTAATAGACGTGAAAATGTATCTGTATCTACTAGCGGCTCGTCTCGGTTTTGCATGGGTATATTATATAAGGTCTAACAAAATATACTGAAACTTTTTTAAGGGTGAATTCAGTCCGTGATACTGAATAACTTTCCCCAAGGAACATATGTCGGAATATGAAAAAAAAAAGTTGACTTTCCATACAAACCTGGATCAGCTGATCGGTCAACTTGTATGGGAAGCCAAAAATTACTTTTCATATTTCGATACGTGTTCCTCGGGAAAAGTTGTTCAGTAGCATGGACTGGATTAACTATTTAAATAGTTTCAGTAAATTTTGGTAGACATTATATAATAAACCCTCGTGTTCGTATTCATTTATGAAAACTGCATTTAAATCCGTTGCGCATAAAATCTAAGCGAACATACCTATTTGCATTCATACACACATAAAGACCAAATATTTTAGGAATGTTTTATATTATGTATATGCGAATTTTGGGTTTTTTGCTTACAAATCATGCAAGCAAAAAACCCAAAAGTCGCAAAAGAAATAATAAAACGTTTCTTACACGGTAGTGTACACATAAATGTAGTCATATGTCTATAATAATAAGTTATTTTTTATTGTTTCATTAAAAATAACTATGTTATAACCACACCATGATTTAAAATAATAAAGTAATGAGAGAACATTTCTTTTATTATTATTTTAATAAGAAAACGATAAATTTAACTAAAACTAAATAAAATTAAAAGAATTTAAACATAAACGAACAAAAATAAAAAGTAGGTATAAATAAATTTAAACTAATCGACGAGCCCGCCACGGAGCGTACCGGGCTCGAAAATATTTATTTTTAATAAGAAAATATTTATTATTCCAATTCAAATAATAAAAATTAATTCAATTTCATAGTTTGATAAGAGTGTTATCTATGCAACGCCATTCAACATCACGGTTAGTACTTAAGGCTATTAAAACCTTGGATGTAAAGTTCAAGCCCATCCATAAACAATACTAGTGGTTATTTACTTAGATAAATCTTCAGGATTAATCTATACAATACGATAATAGTTATTTTGTTCAATACAATTACGAATCATTACTGGTACATCGTAATAGGGTATTCAAGTTATATAAAATTATATAAGGCTGTTTCATAAATCTTTGTCCCCATATCAATTCAATTTCCATTCATTTATTAAAAAAAACAATTATAATTGTGTCTGAAATTATGTACTTGTAAAATAAAAAAAAATACAAATTAAAAAAAATATGTCTTAAAACATATAGGTAGGTATACAATCATCAAATGTCCACGGGGAAAAGGCAATTTATTTCGTCTATTCCAAGTCCTATTCGTTAAACTAAAATATTATGTCTTTAGGTACATATTACATAATAATTGTCTAAGAATTCTTCAATTGTATAGCAACACTTTTCCAAGAGAAGAGCATGAATTCCAACATGACCCCCTGATCTCAGGGAGAAGACGGGTGCCTGTAAAGCTGAGGTGTTCCTATGTCAAAGTCAAAGTCAAAAATTTTTATTCAATGTAGGATAAATTTATCTCTTATTGAAGGTAATTTTTTTTTAAATATTATTTTAGTGCAAAAGCTAAAAACTACTAGCGTTTCGGAACGACCACTGCTGGGAAGATTACGCCGAAAGAAACCCAGTTCAGTATTGGTCCCTTCCCAGCCTGATGGGCTATGTTACAATTACAATACAGATTTACACTTAAGCTATACATTTAAATTATACAATTACAATTTGCAGACAACTATTTCCAAGAATTTTTCTCAGATGATGATAAGTAGTCATTTACATGATAATACGCATTTTGTAATAAATGATTTTTAACGGCTGTCTTAAACTTAGATAATGGTAATGCTACTATATCATCTGGAATTTTATTATAGAGGCGTAAGCCGAGACCCACAAAAGATTTTTTTGTTTTCTCTAACCGCAAAGCTGTGATGGCTAATTTATTTTTATTTCTCGTGTTAATACTATGAATATCACAATTTCTCTTAAATGAGTGTATATTCTGACGCACGTACATAATGTTCGCGTAGATGAATTGCGAAGGGAGGGTCAAAATATTTATGTCTTTAAATAGTTCCCTCAAAGACTCTCTAGCACCTAATTTATATATAAATCTGATAGCGCGTTTTTGTAAAACAAATATGGTATTTATATCTGCAGCGTTACCCCATAGCAATATTCCATAGGACATAATACTGTGGAAGTACCCAAAATATACCAAACGCGCTGTATCAACGTCAGTCATTTGCCTAATTCTTCTAACCGCATAGGCCGCAGAGCTAAGTTTTCCAGCTAATTTTTGAATATGGGCACCCCATTGCAACCCTGAATCAAGCGTTATTCCCAAAAATGTTGTGTTATCAACCATATCTACTGCTTCCTTATCAATAAATAATCGTGTTGGAACTTTTGTAACATTCGGTAAGCAGAACTTTACACATTTCGTTTTTTTTGCATTTAGTACTAAATTATTTGCTGTAAACCAATCCAACACTTGCGACAATATATTATTCATCTCATCAGAGGTGTCAGTTTTCCTATCTACGCTGAAAACAAGGTAAGTGTCATCAGCAAAAAGTACAGCCTTACAATCTTTTACATAATATGGTAAATCATTAATATAGATCAGGAACAACAAAGGACCCAAGATAGAACCCTGGGGCATACCCATCACTATGGTTGATCCTTCAGATTTTACTTGATTTACACTAACTTTTTGAATTCGGCTACTCAAATAAGATTTAATCAATTCAAGAGCCTTCCCTTTTATTCCGTAGTGCTCAAGTTTGGATAGAAGGGTTTTGTGGTCTACACAATCAAAGGCTTTGGAGAGGTCACAAAAGACACCAATTGCATTCTGACAACACTCCCAAGCATCATAGATGTTTTGTAAAAGTGCAACACCTGCATCCGTTGTTGATCGACCCTTAGTAAATCTATTTTTGTTGAAAAAATCTAATAATTGGTTAAAAAATATATTTTCGAATATTTTGCTCAGTGCTGGCAGAATAGAAATGGGACGGTAATTTGTTGGATCATTTCTGTCACCAGTCTTTAATAGAGGGATAACTTTACTTAATAACTTCATCATGTCAGGGAAAGATCCCGCGTCTACACATTTATTAAATATGGAAGCTAAGTAAGGCGCAATTACATCTATAATATTACTTATAACGGATACAGAAATGTCCCACAAATCACCAGTTTTTTTATTATTCAAGCTTTTAAAAGTATCAATGATATTTTTAGGTGTGACGTATTTGAATATTAGCCTATCTTTACATTTAGGTACGCAATTGGTTAATAGCTTTTTTGATTTCCTAGATGAGGACATTAGTGGGGCAGTTGTATTTAGGGGAATGTTTGTGAAAAAAATCTCAAAGTATTGTGCGACATATTCACTAGTGTCTAGAACCTTATTGTTAATGTTTAACGCAATTTTATTTACTCGTTGCTTGTTTTTCCCGGTTTCAGTGTTAATAATATTCCAGGTTGTCTTTAATCAGTCGTCAATAATTAGATTATACTCTACATAGTTAACATAAGTTTTAAATTTAGCTAAAACATTTTCTGTACCTTTTGTTACTACATATGGTACCAAGTACCCGTAACCGAAGGGCATGTATGAAGAGATTGATGAGTGTAGATGAAGCAAAAGAGGTTTGTCAGGATCGTAGCAAGTGGAGGTCTATAGTCTCTGCCTACTCCTGCGGGAAACAGGCGTGATATTATGTATGTATGTATTTGCCAATAAATTACTTTTTTATTTATTTATAAAATTTTGCGATTCTAACGAGCACGGAACCTTATCCTATTATTCCATATTTTACAATTACATTCCGATATTTTGTACAATATTTCGGACGTTTATGAGAAAAATGTGTATTAAATGTTCCGTATATCAATCAGATATAAACCTCTCGATAAGGGAGATCTCACTAGACTGTCTACTTGCGCTTCTCTTAGGTTTACCAAATAGCGTATAGCGTCCAATCGTTTTAATTTAAAATATTTCTATCTCAATTATATTTTTACGGAAAATTTCATTAAGTTGTATGTAAATATACTTTTGAAGTAAGTACATATACTTAAAAGTTTAATAAATATTTATTTAATCATACTTCATTTCTATTTATGCTCTCATAGAAAAGACATCTACGAGCCTTCTCATCCAAAGGTCGAGATTTTACTATATACAACGTGGCATGGACATACCCATAATAAATAAAATCGCAGGCTATACTAGACCATTATAGTATAATGAAATTAAAATAACACTCAAAAACAAAAAAAAATAGCATTTCCATACAAAAGTGTGCAGTCGCCCGGGCAATTTGTAAGATAATGTCGTTTTTTTTTTCGTTTTTTGACTATTACTTTATTATCATTATAATATAGTGACCCAGTACATTATAATGGTTCGATTTATTCACGTTGTATATTTACTCATAATTCTTAAATTAATAAACACGTACCTACTTTTATTTAGTTTGTAGGTCCCTATCATCGCTAGACCATAGAGTTATCTGTAACGTTATCATAATACAAGGTTAATTTGAAGTCATTTCATTCTGAGCAAATTTTCTGATACATCGTTTATATTGGTACCAAAATAGGTATTTTTTTCGTATCATACTAATTGCCTCGGATACGTTACTATATCCTTCCTGTGGCTAATATGATGACGTTACTAAATATTATAAAAGAGAGAATTTCATTTTAATAATATGTTTGTTCATGGATCAAAATTTCCTGAACTATTCTATAAAAAACAACTCACAATCTAATGATTTATCGGTAAAAAAGGTATGACTTGATATTTCAAACATCATCATCGTCAGCTCTTAACATAAGGCATAAGTCTCCTTTTGTCTGCACCATTGAATATTACCCAGTGGTACCCCAGGAATGAGAAACGGAGTGTTGGGCGTCCGGCAACTAGGTGGGTCGATGATATCAAGCGGATTGGTGGAAAAACTGAATAGCTAAGGCTATTCTTTAATATTTATAAGCTATATTTTAATATTTACAAAAAATTAAAAAAAAACCGTTATTGGTACTAAATGTGGTCTTTAAAAGCCGTTTCCTTATTCAAATACGCGCAGGATTGGTAATGAGCAACTTCCGAACCGCGACTGGTACGAGTTAGTAATACATTAACCGAGAAGTTGTGAAACACCACATGTCTCGCCGGTGAGTCTGTGTGATTTATTTTAAAGTAACACTATCACTATCACTTCTGTTCAGAGACAGACAGAGCAGAGCCTAGGGCCTCAAGACCCAAAAGTCACTTTTAGCGAGATAGAGGGCGTGAAGATGGTAAAAGGGAATCATAATAGTAGCCAAAAAGAGCCCAGCTCTTAAATATAAGAAGAAGAAGAATAGTAGCCAGCGGCAACGCCTACTGAAATGATTCAGATTATATCATTATCTTGATTTGTCCCTATATATTTATTTCATCATCATCAGGTCTCTTTGTCTCCATTGCAGAAGCACGACCCTCTCTGTACTATCAGAGCCACACTTCGCCAGAGCAGCCATTGGATTTTGACCTACACTCTCCATGCTGGACAGACGGGTTGTAGAGGTCTCATTGATGTTTATAAGCTTTGTTTAGCTAATTATTCGCGTTTGCGTATTTTCTATGTCGCTTTCTACGAAATCTACGGAGGCACGCATAAGTTATGGATATAGAGTGTAATAAATGTAATTACCATTTGTTAGATAGTAAGTAATAGCAACTTTTTCGAGTAAAAATGTCCAGTTGTGACAGCCTACGTAACTAGATGATTTCTCTCACTTGGCTAGCTCGCTTAATAAATTTGTTAGAAAAATATGTTTCTGCAAATTACAAAGTGTTTATTAGTGTAATTATTACATAAAGCTTAACTCAGAATGTTACATTTTCCTAACTGCCGCTAATTCCCACACCACACACGGGGTGCCGCATTCACTCAATGATTTATACGCTCAGACCATTGACCGCGCGTGTGACCACTATCTTACTTGCAGTTGTTTAACAGGGTTATCTCAAGAAAAATAATATTGTTTTTTTTCAAAATAATGTTTTGTTTTTCGTGTGTGTAAGCAAAAGAGGATTGTCGGGATCGTATCAAGTAGGGGTCCATAGTCTCTGCCTACCCCTGTGGGAAACAGGCGTGATATTATGTATGTATGTATGTAATACTGGCGTCAGATTTTTCAGGCTGCCTAAAGGCATCTGGCATAGCATGACGATTGCCATATATGATGACAGCCGGGACTGATGGCTTAAACGTGCCTTTGGGAGTACGGAGGAACTAGGGAATTTTTTATGCCACTTGTAATATTTTTTACTTGCACTTCGTGGTTTTCGGCAGAGTAGAATAGGACCATTCTAAGTATCGTAGAAGGTGACTTAGGAAATACAAGCTGAACAAAGCTACAGAACGTCAATGAGACTTCTCCAACGCGTCTGGCCAGCGAGGAGAGTGTATGCCGCACCCTCTGGTACCTATACTCTGGGCAAGTAGGGCTCTACTAGTGCAGAGAGGGTCGTGCTTCTGCAATGGAGACTTCAAAGACCTGATGATGATCTAATTAAAAAAAACTGAGTCTGTCAGCCCTAAAAGCAGTAGTGGGTGTGCCTCGCTGTCCCTTAGTGAGTGTATCTAAGATCTGCAATACACGTGTGGCCCACATCTGAGCGGATATGTGGTGGCTACGCTTGGTGGTGCTCTGAGGTTACAACACACCGCTATACTGCGTTAAGGCGACTGTCTGTTTATGTAAAGTAAAGCATGCGACAAAGCACTAGCGAGGCTACGTCGCTACTACTTTGGATGAGCGAGGGAAGTGAGTAAAGATCTCCGAATCAACTTAAATAATCCGGTCTCTGAGTGTATGTTTGTTCACCGAATAATCAAGGAGTTTGGATCGGAGCTTTATGAAATTTGATAGGCGTGTAGTAGCCAGTTTAAGATCGAATATGAGCCAAATTGTTTAAAAGGTTGGCGACATATGGGGTTCACGAGTTCACAGTTCGAGGCGACCTAAATACTAGTTTTATTTCGATTTAAGAATTCATTTATTTCAATATAAAAAGATAAAGATGTTAACTTGTTTATTTAGGTTTTATTTCTGTTTTTTTGTATACTTGATTGGCCAACACTTATTTGTGATTTTCTATCTGCTAGTTATACACCGCGACCACTGAAATAAACAATGTTTCAGGCCACACAAATTATGGTTCAATGTTAGTTAGATTAGCAATTGGGCCCATACTTGGTACCCAAGCTGAGTAAAATTTTCAATATTTTCTTGCCAAAAAGTTGTTTTTTTTTTGCTGCAAGTGTGTGTGGGCCCTTTTATCTAGGTATGTACATAAATATGCTTAGTTAGCTTAGTTCGTGCTGTAAACTATCTTTAGTATTATAGATATAATTTTGTAACGCCCAGATATTATTGAGTAATAGTTGTGTGTCTGTAAGGTAATACGAGATAGTTTGTGGGAAAATTTCCTTGTCTCGCGCCATTTCTGACCAACGTATGAGTATCAAATGACTGACCAATCAATGTGATTGGTTCTTATTATATCTATTTACCACTTTATCATACAAACAGTCAAATTATATGAGATAATTAATTTAGAAAAACTATTATCTATATATTGGGTACAACAATATGGCCCAAGTTCAGTAATTTATAAAATAAAAATTATATAATTTGAAAAAATCATAGGTGTGCTTTGAAAAATGCTTTGAGAAATCCATTATTATGATGTATTTTTATGTTCCTAGGGAAAATGATGACGAATCATGAACTGCCTGCCTTTAAATTTTTTCTAGTGGTCTAGCAGTCCATGTTTGATATTTTAAAATTTAAGTGTGTAATATAACTTCGAATGTAGGTTAGTATGTACGTACATTGTACATGATTAATTCAAATTATGTGTCTACTGTAAGTAAACTGACATAATAATTACATGACCAAAAGCAGGATTACGCTTGAGTCTTGAGTGAGGTGAGACGTAATAATTATGGGAGTTTGTAATGAATTAATAAACCGTTACTAACAGAATTTATTGTACATTAGTAGTGTGGCATCGATTCGATTGATTTCAATATCAAATAATTGTTTTACATTTTGCATCAAACTATACAATTTATTATTCTTCTTAAATCGTTATTAATTAATAAATAAATATAATTAAATTATAATACATTATTTACAGTACAACTAAATTACGAAATGCTGATGTCACTTATGCTAAACATCATTCGTCTTATCACAATGTTTGACGAGATGAGCACGGCTAAGCTCAACTATATGGCTATCGGAAGTGATCAAGCGGCCTGTCCAGGGGCAGTTGTAGCCCCAAGGGGATGTGATTGTGATAGCGTTGGTCGCTTTCGTTTTCTGTATTGCCCGCTGCCGCTGTATCCTCACTGCGTCCCTCGGCATGCGGTAACCCGTACTCCTGTCCAGGTTGCTGCAGATTATATTGTTGCTCATGCTGAGCGTAGTCTTGTGCGTGTTGAGCGAAATCTTGTGCGTGCTGAGCGTACTCCTGCGCTTGCGCGTAGTCATGGGCTTGCTGGGAGTATTCGTGGGCTTGCTGCGAGAAGTCATGTGCTTGCTGAGAGAAGTCATGTGCTTGCTGAGAGAAATCCTGTCCTTGCTGAGAATAATCTTGCTGTGAAAAGTCCTGATTCGGCTGTCCGTACTCTTGCTGAGGGGCTCCGTACTCGTGACTCAACTGATGCTGATTGTTGAGATGTTGTTCGTACTGAGCCTGGTCAATCTGGTGCTGAATGTGATGTTGTAATTGCTGCTGGAAATCGTGGTACTGCTGATCGTCACCAGAATGTTGTTCGAATACTTGAGTTCCTTGCTGCTGAGTAAAGTGATGGGTGTCATGTGCCTGGGGGAAGTGGGCCTCGGTGTGTTGCGTTGATGCTATATCATGTGGCTGGGCGGGCACAGGAGACCAGCCGTTGTTGTCGAATGGAATTGCTGGTTGCGTGGGCTGAAGATGCACTGCTGGCTGTGTGGGCTGCAGATGAAAAGCTGGTTGTGTTGGTTGAAGGTGGACAGAAGGCTGAGGAACTAATTGGGTAGGATGCACGTGAACTGGAGTGGGTTCTAGATGGACAGTTGGGGCTGGTTGCTCAAGGACTCCTTCACCACCCGCAGCTTGTGGTACTAAATGGAAAGATGGGACTGCCGGACGGTTAAAAAGTACGGGTGCTACGGGCGCTGGAGCTACGGGCGCTGGAGCTACGGGAGGAGATAACGGGAATAAAGTATTATAATTTAATAGAGGATATCTGGGATAGGTAGCAAAGTATGAAGTCTGAACTGCATTGCCTGGACGTATCACGTAAGGATATTGAGGAGCCAAGGGAAATGCGGGGGCAGTTGCAATAGGTGCAGGAGGAAGAGGCACGGCCGCTGGTTGTAGCGACACGGTTGCTGCGGGGAGGAGCGGTTTTACATCAATGTGACCTGGAGGTAACACGTGAAGATGAGGCGGGCCGAAAGGAATTTGAGGAGCGGGTAACACAGGTCCAGGACGCACAAAAACTGGTGGTGGAGCTGGAAGTGGATGTACAACGGTACCGGTAGGTTGCGGAACAGGTACTACTGGAGTAGCTGGTACTGGATCTGCTGGAACTACTGGGATCAAGGGCTTGGGCTCAAGATGGTGATGGTGATGATGAAAGTGATGATCTGGTTTGGGCAATACAACAGTTTTTGTATGCGGGAACTTCAATCCGTAATGCGGATGAGGTACTGGAACTTTGTGACCACTTGGAACAGGGAAGCGGTGAGCGTAGGGATGCGCGAGCGGCACCTTCACTGCAGTTACAGCGGCCGTCGGAGGGTAAGTCACCACTAAAGGCTTCACAACCGAATGTGTAACTAGTGGGATATCATGTCCAAGTTTGAAGGTAGGCACTGGGGACAGTATGCCCCTCTTGTGATGCTTGGCGTGGCCAACTAATCGGCCTGCTAGACGAGCCTTGGCTGCCTTTAGATGTGAAACATCCGCTGATGCCAGCTTCGTGCATATGCACAACACCACCGCGATCTGAAACGCACGATGCACCATTTTAGTTGAAAACAAAACTGTCCTTGCACTGTTCACTGTCACTGCACTGTCAGGTTCACTGCGCGATACTTACAGCTATCAGTCTCATGTTAGGACGGTCGCCTGCCCGACACAATAGTCACTGTGAAACCGAGTGTCATCGCCCACCAGCACCCATACTTATAACTTAAAGTACCATCCATTAGTATGTAGCCAGCGTATAAGTTTCACTTGGGGTAGCCGGACGTCTAACATCGAACTTCGTCCTTATGCGATAATGCTTTCGTTGACAGTCATAAATGAATGTATCTAAATTGTTGACTTGAATTATTGTGATGAACTATGAAATTTATTACATGGAGTTAGAGTTCATTTTAGAGCAGTACTTTTGTCATCGCTGCGGTGGGCACGTAGCTTGGCGTCATTCTCGTAACATAGGGACGCGGGTGCATACCAATCAATCGACAAACGTAATCAGAGAAAATTGTACCAGTGAAAGCAGAGCCGAACCCAGTAAGTATAAAATCTACAACATCTTAATAATAAATAATTGGTCGATAGCTTCGCTACATACCGTAAGTATTTTATTTGAATAAAGTCAAAGTCAATTTTTTTTATTCAATGTAGGATAAATTTATATCTTATTGTAGGTAATTTTTAAATATTATTTTAGTGCAAAAGCTAAAAACTATTAGCTTTTTGGAACGACTTTTTGGAAGATTACGCCGAAAAAAACCCAGTTCCGTATTGGTATCCTACCCAGCCTGATAAAATGAGATTTTGAAAAAAAAAATACACTTTAATTTTACTTAACACGAGGAAAATGCTGGCACTACCTCCTAGGTATAATCAGTTCATCCCCTACCTTACAAAACTTTAGTAGGTAGGTTTTCCGTCACACACATGACTGGTTTATTCTTCGTTATAAATGTGGCTGTGTTATGTCGTGTCCTTCGGTCGCCCTGCGTCCGTCCCTGAAGCTCATTGCGCACGCGCACCTCGTCCTCCGTTACCAAATGTCCGCGATCACTTTCCTCGGCTCTCACTCCCGCGCCGACACGTGCTCGGTGTGTCGTAATATCATCTGATGGCCCATCTACCGCAGTTACGGAAAATTGCTTAACTATGTCACTATGTTGTATTTTAGGATAACAACAAGTAATTATATAAATAAAAAAATATATTTTTAAAACAAACTTTTATCTAAAGTGCTCCTCAAGACGAATCAGTTGGATTCAAACTAGATGGGGTTGCTCGTTTCATTACACAGAGTTCCTATAGCCAATAGCCACCTTCCGACTCCATCTTAAAATCAGCTCTTTGTCATCATAATTTTGCATTGTCACGCGATATACGTATGCGTGTAAAATTTTAGCTCAATCGGAAACCGGGAAGTGGGTCAAATTTAATTTGCAAAATTTAATTACAGACAGACCAACAGACAACGGGTCAGGTGGACTTTAATAAAAGCTTGAAACTAAATAAACTATTCATACGATCATGATATTCGATTTCTATGCATTGCGCATGAATGAATCTCTTGCAAGAGAGTAATGTTCTCCCATTAATACTAGCAGAAACTTTAGACAAATTACCGACCTAAATACCTTCTTAAATTATTTTCTATATCACTGCCTGCTCTTGTCGAAAGAAGACTAACTTTAATTCATGACTCTTTGTACAACCTTCTCGAAAATACTTAGTCAAGATACCTACCATAACCATTGCTACTCTAAAATTTTAGGCAAGATAACTTTTGGTCTTTTTCACCATGTAGGGCAGAAAGGTTCTCCAATGGCGGTCACGTATCGGCAAGCGCAACGTAGGACATCCACCTGCTAGATGGTCAGACGACCTGAGCAAGGTTGCAGGGAAGCCCTTGAAGCAGGCCGCTGTCGATCGGTCGTTTTTGAAATCCTTGGAGAAGGCCTATGTGCAGCAGTAGACTTAATGTGGCTAATATATGATGATGATAGAAAACAAGCGATGTTGTTTTATGTATGACTTATGATAATTATGATTGGTGAGAATACGCAGTGAGAGTACTATCATAATAATAGGATTTAAAGCAATGCTTTTAACGATCTGGTCCTCTTCAAATTAGTACACACGTCCCCGCTTGCATCCATCCATAACAGAGGCGGTTTAAATCCCGGAGTCCACTTTTCGGCTCTTTCTTCTCCAAGGATAAATGAAGATAGCAATAAATATTATAGATATATTTACAGTTAGTAAAATATACATATTCTTCTTTAGAATAATATTTGTATCCAAAGATTTTAAGATAGGCGTGAAAAAGTATTTTAGAGGTGCAGTGACAGCAACTGTACATATTTGCGCTCAGCACCATTCCTAAAGCGACTTAACTGCATTTTTGCTTAAACTGCTTGATGCCTAAGTCGGGCACATAATTGTCTTTCTAAATATTTTTTTAGAAGAAATTAAATCGAGAATATTATCTCGTTTACTTTTGTAAATATACCTACTGTATATCTAACTTACAAAGTATAAAGATTATGTAAATATGAAAGAAGAAACAAGGAAAGCCATTAAAACTAAAGCCTTCCTTTCCACAAAATTAGGACTATTACGTTATTTAAGTCTCTTCTTATAAATTGGAAATATGATAGATATGCATGCATTCTAGGCGTCACGTGGTAAGCAAACTAATATGAACCAAATATTATGTTTTTACTTTTTGTTTGCAAAAAATTGTTACGTCTCGAACTCGCATACAACGTGGAAGGGACATACTCGTAATAAATTAAACCACGAGCTTTACTAGATCATTATAGTATAATGAAATAAGAACAACAAAAAAAAATCGGCACTTTCATACAAAAGTGTGCAGCCGCCCGGACTGGACATATTCTTATAAGGGTATGTTGCCTACAGTATCTGCTAGTTAACATATTGCACCTGAGCCCCAGGCGTAATGTAGTCATTAGTATGTCAGGCAACTCGACAAAAAAGAAGGAAACTGTTTTCGCAACGGTACCTAGCATATTTAACATCCGCCCATGTACTGTGAAATGACATAATACAGGGTTTAGTACTTTCATTTCACTTTTTTAGTGAATCGGTTAGATTTGTTAGTCGCAGTATAAGTTAAACTTTTTGAAAGCAATTATACTATTATTATTTAATAATACACTGCAAATGTTGATATACTTACTCTGAGGCGTTGGAAATTTGAATAAATACAAAAGCTAAATTTTTTTGGATATTACGGACAACGCCTTATTGGTAGGTATAAAAAACAATTTAATAATAATTAAAAAATAATAAACTATTTTATCTTAATAAATATAATTGTGTAATGAGTTGACTATATGATTCTATTTAAAGTTACAAATAATGTATTTATAAGATTTATAAGCATGAAGCTAAGCCTTACAGCTTACAGCCTTCTCGTAAATACATAGTCAAGAGACAAACCTTATCATTTGCTACTCTAAAATTTTAGGCATTCACATTTTACTGAACATATAAAGTTATTTTTAAAAAGTTATACCTTTATGACTTTTATGGATTTTTGTATCAATTACCAAAAAAATCCTTGTATTCTGAGAAAACAAAAGTCAAAATGTTGTTTTGTTTGTATTATTTTAACTAGGTATGTTATTAATAATAAATTAACCGATAAGTATATAGGTACTCATCTTAATACTTAATCATTAATTGGACAAGATCATAATTTTAGCAGGCAAATGTAGAAGATTAAAAAAAATGATTATGGTACAATTTAACTTCTAAACATGGCTGCATTAAAACGCTGACCACTTCACTATCCCAATAACTAGACAACAATTTCTATTGTACAAACATTGTAAATTTATTATGAGATATATATTTGCTGTACCCAAAAAAAGGCTTAAATAAGAAAAATATAAGTATTTATTCATTTAAAACTATTATTAGCAAATACGGGTTATACAGGTTATTTCAGGTTAATTCATTGTAAAACTATTATTAGCAAAGACAGTTTAAAAATTGCAAATACAGACTTTAACTTCACTTAATCGTTTTAGACTGCTAATAATTAAAAATATGAGCATAGCAAATCCTATTTATTTAAGCTAGGTTTAACAATTATTTCGCATTCGTTTCAGTACAAAAACTGCTACAAGAAAAATTATAAGTAATACCTGAGTAGAGGCATGTCGTAACTGGATTGACTGAATTATATTTTGGCACGTGTCTGGTATTACAACGAAATCCACGGTTTAGCTTGAGCGGCTTCAGCACGTGAAAACACTATTAAAGAGGCCTGTTAACCAGGTTTTGATGAGTTTTTCTAGTCCTAGTGAACTAAAAATCAACTAAATCAGTGTAACACTTAATTTTTTTTTACAATTGTACACCACATTACAAATCTTTGAGTTCAAGAAAAGGTTTTGCGACTTTTATGTTTAGGTTGCACCATTATGATGTACTGAGGATAAAATGGAGCAGTTCAGAGAGGCTTGTGCTCTTGCAGTGGAGACTTAACCTGATGATGATAATGATGATGATTTGGATTCCCCTACCAAATTCTACGAAGTAGCCGGTTACCTGCGAGGCGAATTCAAATTTATTTAAATTCAATTATTTATTAAGTTTTAAGACCTTTTGTTTAGTGTAATGTATTTTAAAATTTATTTTTAAGACAAGCTACTGATTCCAGCGCTTTGCAATAACCACTACTAAGAAGAAACGCCGAAAGAAACTTATTTTCACAGTATTGGTCGCCTACTCGCCGGATGGGCTTTGTTCTTTTATTATTATGTTTTTTTGTTAATAAATACTTATAATATGATACAATGTTAACACATTATATATTGTGTTAGTATCCCATAACACAAGTCTCGAACTCACTTAGGAGCTAACTCAATCTGTGTCATGTCAATTGTCCCCAATTATTTATTTATTTTAACATGTAATGCTTGAACATTTGTTACGTATTAAGAAATACTAAATAGTCAAACAATCGAAGCCGAGCTGACTAGTCCCTCCCGGCAGCACCCGTTCAAGAGTTGACGCACGGATCAGCCATCGTTAAACTCAACCAAGCCATAATTCATGTTGTTTCATTCAATGGTACTACATCATATGTATTTATTTAATCAGAATATTATGAAATTGGCAAGCATGGCTCTGGTAGTAGAGAGAGGGTCGTTCTCCTGCAGTGACTTAAAAGACCTGATGATGAGATTATAAAATTAAACAACAATATGTTAATTCAACAGATAATAACGGTGACCATTTTCATGTGTCTTGCTTGTCACACCTGCTACTAATCTATTTAGTTCCGCGGCAAGGTTTATGATAAGCTCAGTGACTTCGACCCGCCGTGGAAATCAGCCCGCGGCCGCGGTCAAGGTCCCCTAAACGATGTCACCGAATGCCGAGCCCCTCACTCATTTGATCTGAATAATCGTAATATGTTCAGGCACCTTGTGTATGTTATGGAAGCCAAGCGAATCTTTAGACATTTTGGCTTTTGCTTGTAAATATTTAAGCGATTGAATAAGCTAATTAGGTTACATGTTTTATAAGAAAGGAATGTCATAGAGTTAATGTTTTAGAAAAGAAAATCGTTTCTCAAGTCTTTGTCATACTTCTCACTACTCCCCTGTAATATGTAGAATTTATAGTCAAATAAATTGATATGAATGAAAGTTTGTTACCTGAAATTATAGGCTTTATTTAACTATAAATTCTATATATTGTACCTTACCAAAACTTTGCGATTGCAATATCTATCTAGAAGTTTTGTCAACTTGGTCCAACAATTTGCATTGCAACGGTTTGTGTCAATAGAAAAAAATGCTTACGAAGCAATTAGGTCATTGCACTTATCTCGAAACGGTTGCCAATGGCCGCCGTTTCTACTTGTTTTCTATTTTATCTCAGCGGACCTTCACCCATTTAGTCGACAGACGTTGTCGTAGATTCGACGTGCCTCGGCTAAATCAAATTTCACGCCCCAACAATCGATTTATAGACGCCAATACTAATAATGAAACTATCCATTTACGAAATTGTTTATTAAGAAACTTACAAATACGCTTTCTTACAACTAAGTATAAAAATTACAAGACTACAATGTAAAAACATGCAACATACGTCCTACCTAACTATATCACAACATAATAGATTTTTGTTCAAATCGTTTTATCACAAATTCCTTATTCATTATGCATAATGTCGGACCAAAAAGTTATAGCAAGCACAAATAGTTTACCGATGCTATTTACAATATCTTCTCCTAAATATATCATTTTAAAAAAGTATTGCACAATCACAAGCTAGAGGAATGGAGAGTTGGAGAGCCTGATTATTTTCAGTCCAAGTAGTCCTTACAGTGTTAAACAATTCTTTTTAAATAACTAACTAGGTATGGCGGGTCTATATAGTGCGTAATCGTTATCATACCGCTTTTCGTGGTCGTGGGTCAACTACCTGCACGTTTTTTGCGTGCAAGTAGTTGTTACTATATCCTGTTTCATGGACTTTAGCATTGGGACTTAATTTGTCAATTCTTTCGCTGGAATCTGCGCGGTACTCCTCGCTTGTCTTTCTATCTTTGATGGGACGGTCGTCTGACTCTATTCTTCCAAAATCGTCTGTTCTTCCAGAATCATCAGATCTTCCAGAATCATCAGCTCTTCCAGAGTCATCAATTTTTCCCGCGTCGGTTAGGCGACCAGAGTTATCTAGTTTTTCGGGATCCTCTCTTAGTCGTTCATGATCATTAAGGAAGTGTCCATTGCCTTCTTTAGTACTTTGTTCTTCTATCCGTGCAATATCTGCGTCTTTTGTCGGTGGAGGTATTGTCAACCCTCTATAGAACTCTTCTTCTTTAGTAATAGGAAGTTTCTTACCGAAGTAATCGTAATCGCCGAGTCCAAAAACATCGACCTCGTCGGATGCCTCTGTTTCTTCAGCAGAGCGAGTCTTACGACTCTGTTTACGTCTGCGTCTTCGCCTGATGGGAGCCTCACTTTGATAAGCTGTAAAAGAATCTTCTCCGTCTGTATCTGATTCTCTATAGCTCTGGCTATGATCTTCGTCAACGGCCTCATGACTGTCATTTTCATCTCTATCAGGTCTTTCCGGACGTTCTCGATGCAATTTCTTTGGACGCTTTTCTTTGTAAATTGGTGGTACACGTACTGTCACTGTATCTATTTGACTCGGATGATGTTCCGTTGGAGGTAGAACTCGCGGACGTAGTGGGCGACGAGGATCTTCGGTCGTAGTTGTCACTTCTGCATCTTCATCGTCAGCATCTGGCAGTGGCAAATGAATAGTGTTTGCATCAGCATTACCACGTTGAAGACTTTGATGGGATTCTCGTCTACCTGATCGTCGAATTTGATTAGCCAACGGACGGTCACCAAAGTGAACCCTTTGATAATGATCTTCAGGGAGTTGGAAATCTTGAGCTGGTTGCTGTTTCTTTTCCCAGAATTTATTAACAGCTTTTCCAAATTTTTTGACAGCTTGATCACGTGACTCTTGTACATCTTCATAATCATCATCTTCGACTTGTTGAGCTTCTTCATAATCTCCTAAATAATCATTTTCAACTTCTGCTTGCTGTCCATCCAGCACCTTAGCGTCAACTGTACTTACTCGACGTTTTTCACCATTTCTTAACACAAACGCATCGACAAAAACTCGAGGATCTCGTTGTTGAGGTGCTGGTAACCTTGCAGCTCTCGGTTCAATTGCTATTGGAGCAAATATTTCTTGGTCATCGGCAACTTCAGCCTCCTGTGCTGCAGGCGCGGCTGTACTACGTTCAAAGTTAAAACTCAATTGGAATCTAGAAGAGATGGTTTCAAGATTTGGATCAGCTTGTTGTTTAGGAGGAGGTGGCGCACAAGGGGGCGGGGTATTTGGATTAGCTCTTGGTTGTGGGCATGGTGGTGGCGGTGGTGGCGGCGGCGGTGGTGGTGGTGGTGGAGGCCGTGGCTTTGGTTTAGGAGCTGCTCGAGGTCGAGGGCATGGTGGTGGCGTTGGTTTGGGTGGTGGCGGCGGCGGTCTTTGTGCTCGGCAGGGCGGCGGCGCAGCTGCACGAGGTGCTCCACAGGGAGGTGGAGCTGCCGGGGCCGGGGCTGGCGCTGCGGGCGCCGCTTGCAGTGGTAAGTCTATTCCGGGCACAGGAGCGACTGGAGGCGGGAACGCAGGCTGCGGTGGTTTTCTCTGCACGTTGTACCCAAGCACATCAGCCAGACCCCTGAACACTATATCTCCAAACGTTCGTTTTTTCCTAACGATCGGTTCATGTTCATCGTCCGAGTCGAGTGTGCTGTTGGTCGCGACATCAAGTACGGTTCCGTTAGCAAGAGTGATCGTTTCGAGGGTTTCGTCAGCATCCTTGGCGGGTGCAGTGGCGGTGTCGGTGTCGTTGTCGGCAGCGCGTGCGGCTGCCAGCAGCAGCAACAGCAGCGGCGCAGCGGTGCGCATGGCGCATGGTCGAGTGTCGCGCGGGAGGGCGGTGCGCTCGGTTTTGTTGCGCCGACGCTTGCCCAAGCAATGTTACGCTTCGCTGCGCTCGCGCCCTCCGCCTCGGGGTAGAGTTTAGACTAAACCTTTGAAAACGGAACTAATACTAATCTATTAAACGACGAAGTCGGTGGGTTGCAAGTGTTGCAACATTTTTGTTGACCGTTATCAAAGGTGTTGTTTATTTCCGTTAGCTGTTGAATAATTCCTTATGAAAGTTAAATATTTAGGTATGTTTACCTAAAATGATAATATTGCCTGTAATATCTAATGATATAACATATTTTTACATAATTTTATTTTAAATATATGTGTAATTCCAGCAAGCCTATGTGATTATGCTCAATAAATTGTAACGCCATGCTTCATATCTGGTGCACTTTTTAACATTATAGTTCTTTTTATTTTATTGCAGATATGAAATACACATGTGTTTTGCGATGCTTAGCTCTGGCTATATTATGTCTGAAACATTAGTAAGTTTTTAAAGAAGAAAATTCCAAAGCGCACTCCTGGCTCCAAAGCAGTACATCTGAGAATGGAACCGGGTACGCGACATAATGAAAAAGTATGAAATATAGTACTTAAAGTGTCCATGTGTGTTTAAAAACGGCCAATAGGACGAACAAAGATCCGACCTACCGACTCCATATTTGGCCTTTGTTTCAAGAGGATTAATAAATCCTCCATAAAAACTTCTGAAATAGCTTATTGCCCAAAACTTCGGGTATAAACTACCAACATGGGTATGGGTACCAGTGTCAAACTAACCATAATATCATCCAAACTAATGTTATAATGTTGTACTAAATTTCAGTATGCAAGTCGAACACGATCCCTTCCTTCTCACTACTCAACTTATGTATGGTATCATAATAAATTTTAAAAAAATTCACTACCCCCACTACTTGTATATTCTAAATCTATGACTACCACAGCTCCGTAAATAAATAAAAAATTATATGTTATTCGAATGCACGTCGTATCCCGCCTTTTTTGTTAATCCAAAATATAAATCTTATACCTTTAAACGAGCAATACTTGTATATATATATATATATATATATATATATATATATATATTTATAAATTTCTGTGATCTCGAAAACGGCTCTAACGATTTCGCTGAAAATTTGTATATGGGGGTTTTCGGGGGTAAACAATCGATCTAGATTAGTTTTATGTTTGGGAAAACGCGTGTTTTCGAGTTTTCATACGTTTTTCTTTTCACGCAGAATATGGTAGCTAATTTCGTCGCACCGACCGCCTTGTTTTTAGCTCAGCGGTTAAGGATACCGACCGCTAGAAAGAGTGTTACGGGTTCGAATCCCACTCGGTGACTTACTTTTGTTTTTTTTATGTTTAAGTTTATATATAATTTTTTAGTTTGCATTGTTTTTAGACAAGTTTAAAAAAATAGTTAATGTTTGACATGTAACCGAGCAAAGCTCGGTCACCCAGGTACTAATTATATTATTTATACATATACATATAGTTGGTTTGTATTAGATACTCAGCAATCAATAATAACAGAGTTCTCCAAAGGGTCTCAACGTGGTGGATCCTTATCCCCACGCAAGCCTCCCAAAAAAACCGTAATTGCAAAGTAGATACATAAATAATAATAAACCATTTATTTCAGGCAACATAAATAAAATATTAATGGCCCACATTGTAAATATCTTAAAGACTAACATACATACATACATAATTACTTATCATTAATTTATATAGAGTTCTTACAACACCCTATGGTTTCAGAAGCTTTTATCGAGGATGCATAACATGGGTGTAGGTGTTTTGTATGGAACTGTACAAAATTAGGTATTTAATACTTAAGTGATACTATTATCCCATGGTAATGCAACAGTATTAAGATATCAGGGCGTAATTTCCGTTATTATTCCTCTATTCATTTTTGGATGTTAACTTTATCATACAGACATAATATCACGCCTGTTTCCCACAGATACCTCTGTGGGAAACAGGCGTGTGGCAGAGACTATGAATCTCCACTTGCTACGATCCTGACAAACCTTTTTTGCTTCATTTACACTCATCAATCTCTTTTTACAGCCCTACAAGAACTTTATCACCTGTAAGTAAACTCAATTTCATTGAAATTTCATTTCAGTTGATATTACCTTTCGTCACCTAATTGTTTTTCAGATAGCAATGTAATTTAGCTTTTATTTCGTCACGACATTACTTTCGGAAATGTTTATGTCTATGTGGTTTAGTAAGGCCGCTTCATACCATACGGCATTGACTATCTTTATTAGTATACCTACCTACTTTTCGTAAACCAAAATTGCTTCAAATCGAATTGATCTTACGGATGGGAACATCTAAGCATGGAGGATATAAAAGCGGTGGTCTTTATTTTTTAAATCGATTAGATTTAAAAATCTCTTAGTTTGCAGCCTTTGCTTCACCAGCTAATATGAAAGTCATATTATTTTAACACATTGCAGGACACTCGGCCAGACACAATAGAAATAACAATTGAATTACGTCCACAGCCGTAAGTGTCCTGGAATGTGTTAAGAAAAGAAAAGTATAGTATTAATTTTATAATCAAACAATGATAACAATAAACCACATAAAGTAAGTAGTTTACCGGGTTTGAGCGATAAATAGTTGAAAGTCATCACGTGACAGACAGTATTAAAATGTTGAAATATTCTTATCGTTTATATACAGAAATCAATATTTAATGTTAAAACGTACCATACAATTATAGCCATAACAAAAGGAACAAAAAATGCACTTCACTTAATATTCGCGTGAAATCGATTACCATTTTGTTTCAAGACCGTGGCTTGTAAAGCGACCTCCACTAGGTCCAAGTTTATTGTAATACTGCCTTTATTTATAGGGTTACACCACATACTGAACTTATTAGTTTGTGTTACATAAAAGTTAATTATGTGACTTAATTAAATATAGGCTCGATTGGGGCTAAACTGTTGTTTGAAGTAACGAAATATATGGTTTGAATGGAGGGAAAAGTTGATTACTTGCACGCATACAAAATTAAAGTAATTTAGTCATAAATTATAAGTAAACACAACTCTGTCATTATCCAAATAAATTATACAAAACTTAAATAAAATTTATTATAACTAAACAAAATAAAATAATCAAAATAAAAACTAAAACATAATTTTTTATAAAAATTTGACCCCAGGTCACCGCGGTCCGCAGGCAACGTGGGAACGTTGCCTGCGGACCGCGGTGACCTGGGGTTAAATTTTTATCTTGGGGAAGAGACTGGCGGCATTTCCGCACTGTATTTCCAGACTTAGCCGTCGATCAGACGTGCGGAAATCTCCTTGTAAAATTGACGGGCTTTCGAACCCCAAAGGCCTATAGTCTCCACGACAAAAGTCGCAAATATGTACTCAAGAAATAAAGTAGTTGTTAGTCTTAAACTTCATTGTGACTTAATCGGTTTATTGCTTTCAACGAGGGTTAAATAATAGCATCGAATTGAGTCATACGACTTGAAATATTCCCAATGTTGCCTTACAGCATTGTAATTCTGCTGGGATTTCAAATACCTATTCACAACGTTCGTTTTTCGTTTAGTACAAGTCAATTTATTTATTGGCCAACTGTTAGTTTTATAATGTCCGTGGAAACTTTGATTACAAATACTTCTAACAAGTACATTATAAAATAAGTAACTATAATGTATATATAAATATATAATGTTATGATGATAAATCATACGAAGAGCTTACTGATAAGAAACTGTATTTTAATGGATTTTAACACAACATACATACATACTATCACGTCTCTATCCCTAATGGGGCAGACAGAGCACTTTCGGTTTTAAGCAGACACAGCCCAGGGCCGCAGACACAGCTCAGGGCCGCAAAATCAAAGCCACTTTTAGCGTGATGGTGGGCAAGAAGATGGAAAAGCAATCGATACAGTGATGGGTTGCTAGCCGCATCGCCTGTTAACATGATTTGCATTTTCGCCCATTCCCTTGATCAGCTTTAACAATCTGCGTGGGAAGACAAGCGGCTGATACATTCTAAGTATTTTCGTTTCTTTCAGACCAGCATAAAAGAAACACAAACCTTCCAAAATAAAATAAAAATCTCTCTTCTTTTCGTGTCGGTGGACTTTAATGGCACTAAAGTACTGTACTGCTGGACGAAAGGCCTCTTCCAATATTTGCCCATGAACACCATGTTTGGCGGGATGGACCATGGTTATAGTTGGATGGTTATGGTGATCGCATTGGTTGACATAGATAGGTTGCTGCACATGTTGCGAACGCTAAATACGTGCTGCGTAAAATTGAACGGCACGTGAGAGGTAAGAAGGAGAGGAGGGGGAAGGGATGCGGGAAGCACAGTGATCTGTATGACAGAAAATGCAACGGTGAGTATCGTGCGAAGCAGATGAAAGAAAACTTAGGAGAAGCTCTTTAAATAAATATCGTTGGGTACACACTCTTGACTGAGCGCTAGAAGTAAATCTCGGTAAGTGTTTTGTATTACAATGGATGTAAAGGTAGCGGCACGAAACTTTACCGCTGACCCTTATAGTGCAGTAGTCAAAAATTAGTACTTTACCCATGCGCAGTATATTCTACATTTCCACTATTTGTATAAATGACAATGAAAGGCGGCCAGTTCAAATGGTCGCAGTAGTCTGGGTTGGCTGATGGGGCGAAGTTGGAGGCCATTCTAAGCACAAGTACTCCCTCCTGTAACATCTCAAGAAGATGGTGTGATGAATCTGTAGGTAGAAGAGATTTCACTTCACAGTTTTTAAGTTTGTCTTATCTTACACGCACACATGCGATCTACTCACTCACACTTTTCATCTGAAGGAGGCACTATTTTCCGCATATACGACGCTGCTGCTCGTCTCTGTGAACAATAGAACTTATTTATCTCAGTCACCAATCTCCGACCGATACAGTTTATTTGTTCAAATGATTTGTTGGCGGCTCGGCGCCCTACAAAAGTATCTTTACACATCCACATTTGCAACCACACCGGTGTTGATAATGCGCTTCCGGCTATAGACATTTGCCTTAAAATCACAAGAGATCTCAGTTCGGCAATCAAAAGTAATAAGGTTACGAGTTAGACCTATGTCTCGAATTTATCTTTTGAGTGTTGACTTTTTTTTAAATCCTTATTTATTGAAAGGGGTTTTGTCACGAAGTGATTATGTCATTCCCGTAAGTCGTAACGTATACAAAAAATATATAAAAATCATCAACAATTAAACATTATAAATTCAATACATTCACAACACAGCTGAATATAATTGTGACAGCCTTCTGGCTTCCTCAGATAGTGGAGAAGCCAGAATGCTGTTAAGTGTTTACTTGGTCCTAATATCATTCTCGAATTTTCAGGTTAGAGAATTATTATATAAATCAGTTTATTCGTTGCTGCGTTCATTCGTGCCAATTTTTTTTGTAGATAATTGAGTTTGAGGTAAAAGGCAAATATCAATAAACCTCAGGAACTGTGTCAAAGTTTTTGTAGTCTGACAGTCGTGCTCGAAATTAAAGTATGAATGATTACCTACGGCTGTGTAGGTAGGTGTTGCACAACGGCGGGCAAATGGCGGTCAAGGGCGTGTCACTTGTGATCGGATAGAAGAACTTCTCAACAAATTTTACTTTTTTTTTTAACCGTAGACCCACTGCACTATAGTTCATCTACGGGTAATTTGAAACTTAATTGCCTTTTAACCGTGACCCCACCGCTGTCATATTTTTGGAAAAGGATAAATTAAAACTCTAGTACAGTGGGTCTACGGGAAAAAAAATTACCTGTGGACCCACCAGTGGGTCTAGCCGGTGGGACCACGGGTAATACCTCATAGTTAAGACATACCGTCGGCATCAGAGATACCTGACCCCTTCTCCACATATATCTTGTGCTTTCAGCAGAGTAGAATAGGGCCACTCCAAATCCTCCCGTGGATGTCGTAGGAGGCGAAATGTCGCAAGCAAACAACATCGTTGTAGTTGGTAGCGACTGGCCAGCGAGGAGAGTGTAAGCCAAGTCCTCTGGCTGCTCTGGCCAAGTATGGCTCTGGTAATATACAAAGTACGAGAGTCAAAGTGCATAACAGACATCTATAAATACCACTGTTAGCAAGAACGTTTCTTCAGTGCGTTAAAAAAATATACCTAGCACAATAACAATGAGCTTCTTGATAAAATACGGTAGGTATCTATAAGATTAGGTAATAAATTATTTTGATTGAGCCTTTTCGGTATTCTTTATATAACTCTATGTACATAAGTTTATGTTCATATTTTGTGATTTTTTGTTTGCCGAATAAAGATTTTCTTTCTTTCTTTCATCACAAACTCTAACAATACCTACTTACTGCCTACGGCTGTGATCACCAATTAACATCACGACGTTATCTTCCACACCATACCAGAAAGATAAACTATCACTAGATACCTAAATCATAATGTCAAAATAAAAGTTTTACCGATACATCTCATATAGAATAAATAAAAGTTGATGGATTCAATAAAAATAAACTTAATTATCATCAACGACTAACGATCTTGTTTGCTTGCGACGTTGCGCCTGGTGCAATGGTAATAACAAAATTACTTTGTCACTTTTGCTATTTAAGCAATAATATTTCACTTAAACTCCTAACAAAATATTTCCAAGATTATAATAACCTAACAAAATTTACTTACACCTATAAATAAATAACCCATTCGTTTCAGGCATCTATTGAAAATATAGATGGCACAATAGAATAGAAGTATAATAATCGTTGATTAATTGGTAGGTATGTTGTATGCAAGTCAGTTGATAGGGAGAACAAAGTGACCAACGGTTGACTGGTAGACAACGCATATTGTGTTGCACTGTTTGTATTTAATGAACAAAATAAAGATTAAATTAATAAGAACTACTAAGTTGCATCTACGTTAGCAACAGTTTACGGGATCACACAAACTATGTGTAGTTTGTGTATACATACTATAGTAAGCTGATAAATAGAATGTCTGTGGTAAAACCAATAGTTCAATAGTTGACTTTTTATAGAAACGTTCGTGAAAAACTATATTCAGAATAAAAGTGATGATAAAATAAAAGATATACTTACCTATTACATCTAGTGTTAAAGAAAATTATGTCTGAGAATATTTTTGCCTGCCACCTTTAACTAGTACAATAAAGTTTTACTGTACAGTACAGTCTTTTTGCTAAGAAAATAGAATAGGCGTTATTTCATTCTCACTAACGTATGAAGATCACAGAAACAAAGATATGTTCGGTTTTTTGAAGAATAACTGAGTTAGTATTAAATGGGCACAAACGCAAATAGATTGTTTATGAAGATTGCTTAAAGGTATTAAACATAGCTACTTTTATATAGCCTATATAGTGTCCCATTGTTGGGCAAAGGCCTTCCCTTCTTGCTTTCACGATTCACGATCCAAGGCAGCTTGCTGCCATCCACTTAGCTGTAGCTTTCAATGTCGTCCCTCCATCTTTTCCTCGGCCTTCCCCTACGCTGGTGTCCTTCCCCATAACGTCGCTCTTCTTGCCCATCTACATAACACATAGCTACTATCATCAATAATTAATTTTTTTTACCACCTTCTCGCCCACTACAACATCACGCTAAAAATTACCTTTGAGACTTGCGGCCCGGTGCTCTATTTGTTTAGAGTGTTCTGTCTGATTAGGATTACGGATGTGATAGTATATAAACCTATACAACGTGGAAGGGACAGACCCGTAATAAGACCTAATAGATCATAACAGCATAATAAAATAAAAATAACAGTCCATAAACCAAAAAAAAAAATCGACATTCCCATAGGTACAATTTGTCCGGGCGGCTGCACAGTTTAGTATGGAAATGCCAAATGTTCTTTTTGTTCCATTACTGATATTTTAATTTTATTCCATTGAGGCGTGTACCGTAGTAACGGCCGGATATTGGCCATGTCTGCCAGTCGGCCGCTCACCTAATTCGATCTACCTAATTTCCCGCCGGCGCCGCGGGGCTTCCCAATACTTCCGATGTTCCTCACGTGTCTATTACATGTAAGTAATATTTTTATCCTCCGACGAAAAGAGAGGGTGTTAGAAGTTTGACATGTGTGTGTAAGTTATCAAAACTTAACACTAACAGTCTGTGGCATTTACATTTACTATGAATATGTTTTTTTTGTTTGTTTGAATGGTGGTATCCAAGACTAATTAAATAAAATATCTAAAACATAGTCTCTAAGAAACAAGGTGTAACTACCTCAGTCATGGTCTAGATTATCGTATCAGTGCGCTCTAAAATATGATTTAGGACAGTTGTAAAGTGCACATGCTAGATCACGGATTTTGTCCAAATTTTTAAGTTCTAAAACTCAAAACTACTTATAGGTTCTTATTAGAGTTAGCACATTATTATTACGTTATTAGTTCAATGGGATTGGGATTCAGTATGGAGTTATACGGCAGTGAGCATACATTACGATTTCAAACTCCATACTGAATCCTGAAACTATCAAACTATCGCCCGAGCGCGCTGGCTCGTAAATTCCTGTTCTTTTGGAAAACAAAGCAAACCGTCGGGTTTCCGATGGAGGACATCTCGTCAAATAAAATAAAGATTTTAAGAGAACAGAATAAATTAAGAATATCGTACACAAACACAAACATAATAAAGTGCCGTAATCTAAGATGGGACGTGGCAATTAAAGTTAATCACCTATTGTTACTCACTACCAGGTAATGTAGATATACCTAAAGATTCTAGTTTATTAGCTAAAACAAAACAAGCAGTGAAGGTAACATTGGTATCTATGAAGCATACTACATAGGACGATGTTTTAAAATATGAAATACAAAATTAACTCCTCATACTAAAGATCACCTGATTGCTTGTTTGTTTGCGAATACTCACTTAGATAAATAAATATATAGTTACAAATCTCACAGATCTAGCTAACCCCAAAGTAAGTTCGAGATACATACGTAGTTTCCAGAGATGTTACAGTACTGTTATTATATATTACATCACATTCCTAAGTAAGTAGTACATAAACAAATGTATCAGTTCTCACGGAATTTGATGTGTGCCTATGTTTGTGAGAAAATTTACGTACGATTGTCTCTTAATCCGGACCGTCGTAATACTCGTACATAATTAAAATAAATAGAGTACTTAGGTAACGCCGAGACAATCACATTTCCGCAAATCTAATTAGCGCGCAAAAAGTCGCTCCTAGTATTGACTTTTTGACAACTAGAATAATTCTATTATTCGCTCTAAGGCTAATATGTAGCAAACGCGCTACTTTTTATAGGTATGGGCTATATAGTCTTCGAAAATACGCAGCTACATTAGTCATTAATCATAATTGTTTTATAGCTATCATCATCATCATCAGGTCTTTTTGTCTCCACTGCAGGAGCACGACCCTCTCTGTACTACCAGAGCCATACTTGGCCAGAGCAGCCAGAGGACTTGGCCTACACTCTCTACGTTGGCCAGACGGGTTGAAGAGGTCTCATTGATGTTCATAAGCTTTGTTTAGCTTGTATTTCGTAAGTCGCACAGGAAGACTTGGAGTTGCCCTATTCTACTCTGCCGGAAACCACACGGCAAATATGTAGCAAACGCGCTACTTTTTATAGGTAGCGGCTATAGTCTTTCGGCGAGTAGCCGAAATAGTACTATAGAAAATACAGCTACGTTAGTCATTAATTTAATAATTGTTTTATAGCTTTCGATCTCGTTCAATTCATTGATAGAATTAAGGCGCAATTTTATGGTCAACTATTTAGTAACACCATATACTTTACTAAACGGCTTTATTAAGGGTGCATTTAGACGTACATGGTGGTGTAGTCATACAGGACCTCGATGAAGCACCGGCGGGAGTATCATTTATACAACGTTGAAGGGACAAACCCATTATAAATGAAACCACGGGCTATATTTAACCACTATATCATAATAAAATAAAAATTCAAAGATCCTAAAACAACATTTGACATTCCCATACAGATTGCCCGGTCGGCTGTACACTTTAGTATGGAAATGCCAAATATTTTTTGTTCTTTTACTGTTATTTTAATTCCATTATATTCTTCCTTCCACGTTGTATAGTTGATGAAATACCAAGTCAGTGCGATTCAGTTTTAAAATCCCTGGTCATCTGCGCTAAAAAGTATCTAGTCTGCAAAGTCCTTATTTGTTTGGCCCAACTGCAGTAGAATAAATTTTAATTTCACACGATTTTCATAAAAATGTGACGAAACAATTTCCGATTGTAAAGTGTTCAAGAAAGCTATTGTTGTGTTTTTAAAATAACATTATTTTTATTTCAACACAGGAAACTCCGGATCTTGTGTTGCGAGTTTCTTTTCCTCGTGATTATGTAATTTTTTTATATATTTTCTAAAATTAAAATAACTTTGAGGTGTGTATGAATTGCAAGTGTTACAAATGAATTAAATAAATCCATCTGCACAAAGATTGGGTTTGGATGACGAAGAGTTTCGATGAGTCAAACCCACTGTTTGGTTTGTAGCAGCTGGTATAACAGACTGTGGCTGTTTTTTTCTGAAGGTAAGGCTGTATTAAAAGCCTTAATTATTTTGGAACTTAGGTTAACATAGTGTTGTGATGATGGAGAATATACGCTTTGTCATCCTCTTTCCTTTTTCAAGGATCTTGTATAAGGTGACTTAATTATGTACCTTACATGAGATATATGTAAGGTACATAATTAAGTCACCTTTATATGTATTTTACAGCAAAGAGGTCAATTACAGAGAACGGGCAGTAGCATTCTATCTGCAAAGACTTTGTGTGTGATATTGGTAAAGTGGTTATTACATTGACTTTCTTTGGCAGAGACCTTTGGTCCAGCTTTATCATTATCAGGTCTTTTTAGTCTCCACTGCAGGAGCATGACCCTCTCTGTACTACTAGAGTTATATTTAGAAAGAGCAGCCAGAGAATTTGCCCTACACTGTCCTCGCTGGTCGCTGGCTGACTCCAGTCGTGTTGAAGAGGTCTCATTGATGTTTATATGCTTTGTTTGGCTTGTCTTAGCTAAGTCACCTTCTACGACATTCAAGACTTGGAGTGGTCATCATTATCGAATTAGATAATTATCGAATCTAGTCACGATCACGAATTATCTAACTACAATTTTAACATCGACACATTAGTTTCCTGTTGGAACAGACAAATTTAGTCAGAATAAGAATTAATTTATAAACAGCTTATGAGTCCAATCATAGGCTGTTTATAAATTAATCAACCGCCGTGTGGTTTCCGGCAGAGTAGAATAGGGCCACTCCAAGTCCTCCCGTGGATGTCGTAGAAGGCGACTTAGGAAATACAAGCTAAACAAAGCTTATTAACATCGATGAGATCTCTCCAACCCGTCTGGCCAGCGAGGAGAGTGTAGGCCAAGGCCTCTGACTGCTCTGGCCAAGTATAGCTTCGGTAGTTCAGAGAGGGTTGTGCTCCTGCAGTGGAGACAAAAACACCTGTTGTTGATGATGATGCTGATGTTGAATATCAATCACCAAATATCACCAATATAACTAAAGGTTTTTGATTGAAAATTAGAGATAGAAAGATCAGATAGGTACAATTCATGTTGCCTACACGTTTCATCAAAATAAGGCTCCTGAGGTAAGCAAATGCACTCAGGGACAGGCTTGGACTTCTTTTCTTATGTACAAAAACAATGACATTGCTGCACTTAATACACAATTAGTAATTGTAAATAAAGAAATCTTGGAAGACATCAATCAATTAATCTAGGACAGGTTTATTAACACGCGATGAGTTTACATCATTACCAGGTGTTCTAGGAAATCAGCTATTATCTCGTTGGTTGTGTCGTCAGCATTTTCAGGTAATCTGTCGATGTTGTATTGTTCAGCAAGAAAGCCAATTACAGGACGAGGTTGGTAAAAGGTATTACCACGATTAACGAAAAACGCAGTTTTTACACCAAGACGATAAATCAGTAACTGTTACTTTCGGTTGCTGCGGAGATGACTCAATCATCTGTGGACTGCAATTGAAATCATGTCAATAGAACTTCCCAGAATTGATGCATTATCCAACATTTTTTGTAAGTAAGTATACGGTAATAAATTTAACGCGTGTGTGTGATTACATTCGGAATAACTGATTTGATTACACATACTTGTATCGATGTATGGTTATAACATTTCTTTAGTTTTTGGTTATAGCTTTTAATTTCGTTTTTATTTCAAAGTGCTTTTTAATGTTAGTAAATGTTTATTTTATTTTATTGCATGCTATTGCATGCAATAAAACATTTTATTTTATTTTATTTTATTGCATGCTATTACATGCGATAAAATAAACATGTATTTCTATACGACACACAACTTATAGGTGTAGTTTTGTGGTAATACGTTGCGGAACCCTCTGTAATCGAGTCAGTCTCGCACTTCATCATCATCATCATCAGGTCTTTTAAGTCTCTACTGTAAGAGTACGATCCTCTCTATACTACTAGAGCCATAATTGGTCAGAGCAGTCATAGGATTTGGTCTACACTCTCTACGTTGGCCAGACGAGTTGAAGAGGTCACATGATGTTTATAAGCTTTGTTTAGCGTATTTCCTAAGTCGCCTACGATATCCACGAGAAGACTTGGAGTGGTCCTATCTACTCTGCCGGAAACCAAAAGGCAAGTGAGTCTCGCACTTGTCTAATTTTAATTTGAAATTGGAACAAAATGTTTTGGACAAAGCGGCATATTTCGGCCTCAATTTGAATTGATTCGTCGATAACGGTATCATAGCAAATTTTTGGGTCCTCGTTAAGCACCATGACATCTTCATAGCATCGATCTCACGGCTCATCCGCCGCGGCTGCAACGGTACCAATCTGTATAATATTGGAAACAGAATAAAAATTACTTTAGCAATAGATATAAGAACAGGGAAAACCCATAACCAATAGTGAGGTGTAGAAATACTAGGAGAGGTAACCCTAACTAAAGAAATTGTGAACAATTGTAGGTGAAAAACTTTTGTCAGATAAATTAATGAAGAATATATCAGATATACGGTTTAACTCACGTAGAGTCGTTGAAAAGGCCGATCATTTTGAATCGATTTTGACGATATTTTATTTTATTATTATTTTATATTATTTATTATAAAATTGTACTCCAATTATATGGGTTTACAGTTACATCATTAGTATTTTAAAAATCATCAGGGCGAGTGACAGGTACTATGCTGCTTCTGATAGTGGTCGTCCTTTTATTATATTATGAAATATTCGTTAAAAACTGGAACATTATAGCCAAGAGTGAGAAAAATTTGAGTCAAAATAAAATCTTCTCAGAACTTCTCTTTACTCCACATTAATATTATCTTTATCAGATAACGTGTCATCTCATAATCTGTTCACAGACCGGAATCCGGTCGACATGCATTGTTTTACTATTGTGACTGGTGTTTTGCACTGGCAACAGGTTTCAAAGATAAATTGTAGTACCGATCAAATGTTATGTCAGTCATGTGTCAGCACAACTGTGTGTGTGTACTTTCATAAGTTCGGTTCAAAAAGTAAAAGAGCGTCAATAAAGATTTCAGTCGACAATTGTAATAGGTATCACTTTAAATAAATAAATAAATGTATAGGGATAAATTACACTGATAGAGCTAGAACCAAAGTAAGTTCGAGACTTGTGTTATGGGATACTAACTCAACGATACTATATTTTATAACAAATACATATATAGATAAACATCCAAGACCCAGGACAATTTGAAAAAGGCCATTCCAACTTGCCCTGGCTGGGGATCGAACCCAGGACCTCCGGATTGGCGGTGTAGCGTGTTGACCATTACGCCACGGAGATCGTCAAATAAGGTCTAACCAAATATACTGAAAATATTTTAAAGGTGAATTTAGTTAGTGATAATGAAAAACTTTTCCCATGGAACATATGTTGAAGTATGAAAAATATTTTTGGTTTCCCATACTAACTCGGATCAGATCATGGGTCAACTTGTATGGAAGGCCAAAAATTACTTTTCATATTTTGATATATGTTCTCTGAGGAAAGTTGTTCTGTGTCACGGACTGAATTCAATCTTAAAAAGTTTTAGTATATAGGTATTGTTATACCTTTTATATTAGGTTCTTTACTGTAAAGCAAAGTTAATATAATTACCTGTAAAGTAATAGGCTATTGACGGTAGTTAATCTTTTTACTTAATGAAATAATAATGGGTTGTTCAGGATGTTTCATTTCCCGTGTGTCGTGTTAAGTTATTAAGCCATAATCTGAGATCTAGAACAAGATTAGTTAAAAGCGATTATTGTATACTAGCCGAAGCCCGCGACTTCGTTCGCGTGGACTTTATGTCTCTGGAAAATGCTCATCAGGCTGAACAACTTTTACTTAGGCGGCATTTTTATATCTCTTATAGTTTAGCTGGACCATTATAGTTCTGCATCAGGCGTTCCATTTCCCAAAATCATTTATATCCTATATGTTGCCCAGGCTTAATAGCTATATAACAAAAAAAGTTTCGTTCGAATCCGTTCAGTATTTCCGGAGATTAGCGTGTACAAACAGACAAACAGACAAACAGAAAGACATTTTAAAAAAAAATCTTACTCTATCACTACGTCTCCATCGCCCCCAATATTTTTTTTGGAAATATATTTAATGTACAGACACACTTTTTTTACTGTTTTATTATATGTATAGATTAACATGTTGATGCAATAAATGAACACTATTATTTGCATTCTCTAACTATGAAAATGGCACAATAAAGGCTTTTTTATTTTACTACTTATTATCCAATAAGTGTATTTGGGGTTGCCAGATATTAAAACCAGACGGTTAAAATCCGAAAGTAGAGACATCCCCAGCAAATTTAAATCACCTTTTTTATTTTTGTTTTATCATCTAACTATAAACTATAAAATAACATCATCTATAGTAGTTATAAGTATTTCTAAACGTCTATTCGAAGTATCCCGTGACCAATTTGTATTTAACCAAAAATATAGTTTTGTGTATTTTTTTCCAATAAACATCCAACTACTCTTGTTACAATTGTTACAAATAAAATTCTATCAAATTCAGCGAACATGAATTGGCTTTGTATGGTGAATTCCGAGCAAATCGAGTTTTCACTCGAAACTGGGATTCTCTGAATTGTCCGTAATCGCAAATGAGTTAGACACGATGCCGCGAGAAAGCGCAGAAAGACGTGCGGGTCATTTGGTTTTTACGTAATATTGAACTAGGTTTTGAATATTCACCCGTTCTTTACGTTGAGTCTAGGTGACCTATATGAATGTGGAGCTGCTAAAAGTATGGCCCACCTTCTTTTATGTCCCAACTGCCGAACTTCTTGTACATCAGATGATTTTTAACTCGGCTGATGGCAGGGTAGTAAGTGTGGCCACACACTGGTCTAAAATCTTATGAAAAAGCCATTCCGACTCGCTAAGAAGAATAATTGACACCGTGTGATATGCCGTGTGGTTTTCGGTAGAGTATAGAGGGCCACTCCAAGTCCTCCCGTGGATGTCGTAGAAGGCGATTTAGGAAATACAAGCTAAACAGAGCTTATAAACATCAACCTCCGTGGCGTAGTGGTCACCATGCTAGTCCGCCACCCACGTCCCGGGTTCGATTCCCGGTCAGGGCAAGTTGGAAAATTGCCTTTTTCAAATTGTCCTGGGTCTTGGATGTTTATACATACACATACATACATACTATCACGTCTTTATCCCTAATGGGGCAGACAGAGCATTTTGGGTCTTGCGGTTCTATGCAGAGCCCAGGGCCGCAAGACCCAAAAGCCACTTTTAGCGTCATGGTGGGCGAGAAGATGGAAAAGCAATCAATACAGTGATGGGTTGCTAGCCGCATCGCCTGTAAACATGATTTGCATTTTTGCCCATTCCCTCGATCGGCTTTTACGATCTGCATGGGAAGAGAAGCAGCTGGTACATTCTAAGTTTTTTATTTCTCCCAGACCAGCATGGGATTGACATTGGATGTTTATCTATAAATGTATTTGTTATAAAATATAGTATCGTTGAGTTAGTATTCCATAACACAAGTCTCGAACTTACTTTGGGGCTAGCTCAATCAGTGTAATTTGTCCCTATATATATATTTATTTATTTATCAATGAGACCTCTCTAACACGTCTAGCCAGCGAGGAGAGTGTAGGCCAAAGTCCTGTGGCTGCTCTGGCCAATTATGGCTCTGGTAGTGCAGCGAGGGTCATGCTCCTGCAGTGGAGACAAAAGGACCTGATGATGATGTCATACTTACCAGAGCAGCCACAGGACTTTGGCCTACACTCTCCAAGCTGACCAGACAGGTTTGAAAGGTCCTATTGATATTATGAGCGTTGTTTAGCTTGTATTTCTAAGTCACCTTCTACGACATCCATGGGAGGACGTGGAGTGGCCCTATTATACTCTGCCGGAAACCACACGGCAAGAATTACACTTTTTGCAACATGCCAATAAGTCAGTATACATTACCCATATCCGCAGCAATACGTCCCTGCGGGCTTTCCCCAAGGCCTGAGCCACTTGGTATAATACATTTTTCCGTTCACCTTGAGTCCGACAAGATATTAATGGTCTTGCGTCAAATCTCCCGCGTCCGGCCGCCATTCTCCAAGGAAAGTAATAGATGATTCAGGGGTCGGCGAAATTATTGCGTAAACGCACTCTAGATGAATGGTTTGTACTCAGTTCCGGTGTTAGGGTAAAGGTTGTGTATGACCGCCCAGGGTCGTCAAGAATAAAGAAGTGTAGGTGCATCGTACGTAATGCTGTTTTTATAGTGTTAGACGTTATTTTTAACTGGCTTAAAAAAAGGAGGTTATCAATTCGTCGGAATCTGTTTGTTTGGTTTTATGTATGTTCACCGATTACTCAAAGACTAACCTGGACCAATTTAAAATTATTTTTTCGTTTGAAAATACTTGACAGGTCCTATAAGAAATAAAAAAAAAATGGTTGTATGTTTGGTGTTGAAGTGCGTTATAGTTTTGAATTTTTTTATTTTTATAGTTTAGCTTATAATCAGAGAGTTTCGTACCTGTGGTCTATACACGTTGTCTGGGTCTTACGACTCTAGGCTATGTCTACCCCGTTAGGGATTAAGATGTGACAGTGTATATGTGAGTTATTAATATTTAATGAGTATTCAAGTACAGGAATACCAATGCTTATTTCCATTGGACTTCCAAGCCAAACAGCTCAAGATTATTGATAAATTACTTATCAGGTGCATTTTATTTACCATAGAAGTTCTTTTATGGTGGGAGAAGACACAATATTCTAGCCCATGGGCAACCGTAATGCTTAAACCGCCACTTGACTTACTTACTAATGACTTACAAGCCGTTGGAACATCAGCAGTGCTAATGAAAGGGGTCTTGAAGATACCTTACCAAATGTGATTATAGTAAAAGATGAAGGTCGTCTCTAATGGCATAAACATAATTATCCAGCTTTTTGTTTTGATTGATTGATTTTTGATGGTTATCTTTCAAAAATACTAAACGAAAACATATTGCGAAATAAATGAACCAATGGAGATACGACAAAGATAAAGATATATTCAGTTCAGTTCAAATCGATTAATATGTGGGAATTTTAAAAGTAAAAGGTAAGTTGTGAAAGTAGCTGCTAAAGTCAGATCGAAAAAAGATTGGGATTGTTAAGTTGGTGGTAAGAATTCACGTGCTGTATGTTTATTATATATCATTTACGTTGTGCAAAATATCAGGTTTATTGTGTTAAATATGACATGTTGATAAAACTAGGAATTGCAATTATACAGAAAAAAATGCGATTTATTTTGATTCCATTAGTAATTTAATAATGTAAAACCATACATACATACATACTATCACGTCTTTATCCCTAATGGGGCAGACAGATGTAAAACCATATACCTAAGTATAAATTAACTTACCTATATGTATTATGTTTAAGTCTTTTTATGACTAAACCACAATATGGTCAATAAGGTTTCTTTTATAACGAGTAAGTAACATTTATGGATGTTATTTTTAAACTACCTGCGCCCCGCGGTTTTACCCGCGGTATAAAAAGTAGCCTATGTGTTAATCCAAGGTGTCAGCTTCCTGCATACAAAATTTTATCTTTGTCCAGGCGTTTACGCGTGAAGAAGTAACAAACACATACACTCACAAACTTTCGCCTTATAATATTAGTATGATTCTGTCAAGTCTCAATGTATCCCCTTCTTATTCTGGCAACTGTATCCAAGAGGGCAATGTCAGCGGCCTTCAACTGCTCATTCTCGGCTCGACTTTGCATAACTGTATGTACGAGGTATTTCCTGGAAAGGCGTAATTGTCGTGCATTCCACGTGGACATCGTGACACGTGGTGTGCTCGGCTTACAAGATCAACTAAAACAAAGTTATTTTACAAGCTTTTATTTACTTTCACCTGTCTCATTGTTTGTGTGACAAATATGTAACCAAATATTTCAAGCTAAATTTAACCGTGCCGTGTGGTTTCCGGAAAAGTAGAATAGGATCACTCCAAGTCCTCCCGTAGATGTCGTAGAGGCTTAGGGAATACAAGCTAAACAAAGCTTATAAACATCAATGAGATCTCTCCAACCCGTCTGGCCAGACGGGACAGCCAGAGAATTTGTCCTCTGGCTGCTTTGGACAAGTATGGCTCTAGTAGTACAGAGAGGGTCGTGCTCCTGCAGTGAAGACTGAAAGAGCTGATAATGATGATGATGCAATTAGACTCACTTCCCAATATTCGATTAAGCTGAAACTTCGCATTATGTCATTTGGGAAACAATGCAATTAATGACCTGATCTAATGATAAAGTCGGAAGGTGGACATGGCATCTGAGATAAAACAAACAACACACCCCTTTACTTTGCTATACTTCTAAGCGACAGAAATAGCAATGTCCGTTGATCCAGCGGGACCCTATGCCTGATTGAATTACCTATTAAGTCTAATTAGTATCCATTTCTACCTATCGATCGATTTGTATATGTTTAAATTTCTACTTCGGTGGATTCACTGTCAAAATAAAAAAATCTTCTTGATACAGTCAGCGGGGCCCTTTTGCCAATTAAAGGGTTATTGATGTATAAGATATATTTTTCATGAGCCTTTTATTTCTACCTTCAGGTTTATGTACTATTATATTGCTACCCCAATAGATTTCCCCAAAAAACGGCAGAATGATTCCTTTACTTCCAGCGGGGCCCTTAGTGAATTGAAGGCGTACAGAATAATAAATTACATTTTCGTGGAGCCTTTTATTTCTACCTTTCAAAAATTGTATTTTTTTAAATCAAGAAGAAAATAGTTTACGAGATATTTACGAAAAAAGTTTTGAACTATAAAAATCGATAGGTAGAAATGGATACTATTTAGACTTAATAGGTCTTAATTCAATCAGGCATAGGGTCCCGCTGGGTCTACGGACATGAAATAGCAGCATGCTGAAAAACGCTGTTCCATGCTGTCAGATGTAGTCCAACCTTAAACTGCTCCGCAATACGAATCAATCGAAGTCACATTCTGTCGCACCACTAAATGATTTCTCCACTTGGTCCAATGATTGACTGGCAGAGAACGCCATATGGCGTTAAGTCCGCCATTTCTACAGTGCAACTGTATAAGTATAGGAGTCCAACCTACCTTTATATATCATGTCTACCTACGCTGCGACTATACCGATACCGGAGACACACCCCAGACATCCGGCCCTTCACTGCGTGACCCAGAGCACCCCTACCGACCTGCTCTATTTAGTTGCGGTCTTTGATTATTTTATTCCATTCTAAGTATATAATGTAAAAACATTCTGCGTAATCATTGTCTGCACTTGACAATTTTAAGTTATGATTTTAACTTAATATGCAGTCAACGAACATATTGGATAAAAACTTAGTTTGTAAATCAGAAATTATGCCACCTTTTGCGAGGAATTCTTAGCTAATCTAGCGTTACCAATACAATCAAAGCAAACAATGTAGGTGACACTATCACTCCAAAGAATTATTTATCAAAGCTTGGGGCAACCCGTAGGGCCTGCCCTGTAATGGCACTCCAAGGTGAACCTTTCTAAATGCTACCGTTTGCTTGAGAAACCAGAAATAAAAAGCTGAGGTAATTGTAAAATTACGAATTTACAACAATTATCATAAAGTAAAACCGTGCCACTTAAAACAAAACAAATGTAGAATTGATATTCGTAAAGTAATAATACTTTAAATATCAACACTATAACGTAGACTATGTCAATTTTTAATCGATACAAAAGTTAAGAATTCCATTTGTTTAAAAATTACTTGGGTATTACACAAGAATATCTTCTGCGTAAACAAGCACATTATGTTTAAATGACACAAGTCGGTAATAACCACACGAATCATATAACCAATCTGTTTATATTAATCACCACTTTTGAAATTGATAAATTATTTCACCTACATTTAATTTATTGCCAATTTATTATCACACTATCAAAATGATGACCTGATCTGGATCAGTTTCCGCGGTTTCCAAATGTCAATATAACGCATATCTTTAACATTTATGCCGACTGTTAATTAAAGATTTGAATAATGTATTTAGGATTCGAATGCGTGTGAGCAAATATATCTAGACAAACGTAATAGTGTTCTCAATATGAAAATATTCTAGTGACCATTCTCTTTCAGCACTACTACAGTAAACATATTATAACCAGTGATCGGAAAATCGGGCGCTAATATACCTAAACTTTATTTTTATGCCTACGAAAGAATTATACGGACATGCCTTTTAGAATCCCGGATCCCTGAATCGTTTGAAATTCCTGATTGCTGAATATGTTACCTGCATACAAAATATAGGGATAAAGACGTGATAGTATGTAATGTAATGTAATACAAAATATAGTTAGAACTCGTTATGAAAACAATACATTTTCTTTGAATAATGCTGACATACCCTCTCGTACTTTCACTTTTTTTACGTTGGTTTTGAATGTTTCTATGTCACTCGAAATGACCTAAGGATTTTTGCAATACCACACACTTTTAAATCGGTTCAGGCATTTAGAAGTTATCTATACATATAATAAATAGTAAAATAAACAAGGGATAACGTATTAATTCAGGAAGGAATTTCCATATTATTCTCAAGAAAAGAAGTTTAGTTAAATGAGCGCCCGATTATCCGATCACTGATTATAATCTATGCAAAGCAACGCGTCCCTTTTTTCGCGGAATTTTTTCACAGTAGTGACATCTATTTGACAAGATGATTGCTCTACGTCCGCTTCATATACTATTTCGCCTCAAAATTTAACATAATGGTCGGTCGTTTCGAATTGGGAATGTACTTACAGTTCTCTTTAGGTATCCTTTTCTCGCCTATCACTCCGTCGTTGCTTTGGTCTTATTATCTCAGCTTCACGTAAAATTCTTTTACAAACAAGCTTCTTAGAAATTTGAAATTTCTCTTTGTACAATTAAATTATTTCTATGTTTGTAATGCAATTTCCATCTTTGTATAAAAATGCATTAAAAGTTACGATTATGACTGTAGCTTGCTGAGAAAATAGAGAACATTTGTTTGTTGTTTGTGTCGAATCTAAACGTGGCATGTTTAGTTCTGGTTAGGAATGCTAATATGTATGTCTTGTATATTTTTACCAAAACATTTATTCAGTGTCAACTTTAAAAATTCGCTCGGCGCCACTCGCATGGTCAAAGGGTAGGTAATAGTTATTAAAACAATGAAAAACAGGAACCTCATATTTTTCGTGACAAAAATTATCCTATGTGTTAATCGATGAACCTAAACTATAAAATTCATTCATATCAGTTACGTCGTTAATGCATGTTTGAAATGAACTTTTTCTGTCTAGTTCAATACTGTGATCCAAAAAATTCAACCTACTTCGTAATTTTATAAGTGGGCACTCATTCACATTAGCCCAGCGACTATGACTCCACAGAGCTTTGATGTCGCTGACGATTCTATAGACCAACAAGCTATAAATACAATAAGCAAAGGTCTAACCATTGAGCAGCACAATGCCCTAAGCATGTAATTGTATAAACCCGTGTAATTTCCACGCAAACACAGGTGATGCGCGAAACCGATCACTTTCGTAATCGATGATACGGATATGCTGTCGTTTATTGGTCTTCATGGTATTCCGGAAGTGTCCGCTTATGTAAACCGGTGCGATATTACAATAATTTATTATTCCGTTTCAGAAATGTGGTAACTGGTAACAAAACAAATCATAAAAGTTTCCTTATCTTATATCATTAAATAATTACGATCAATACTTACCAGTCTCGCGAAATTACAGCAACAGCATAGATGGTAGCATGCAAATGCATTTATCACTCATTGTATAAGAAAAGATGGAAAGAATGTATAAAAAATTATATGAAAGTCCTGGGAGTAGACGAAGGTACCTATGACTCGCTAAAGAAAAACTTGAATAGAAAAGATATTTTGCGCCAACCCCATATAAATAAAAGGAAAATGGAAAGGAAGAAGAAAAAGATAATCCATTGCATAAAATGATCTTGTTCACTGCAAACAGAAATAAACACAAATATAACAATTTAAAAGAAAAGGATTACTCTCAAGTTCAATGCACATGTCGTGTCTCAAATCTGTCTGTAGAAAGTTTAATCGGCTTGAAATTGAAAGGAAACAGTTGCGCTGTTGAAATGGTGGTCGTATTGTGATAATGTTCGTAAACATTTCTTTGAGAGGATAGAATCTTTAGAATAAACATCCGGAGCTTTTAAGTTATACAATCACAAAATGACGGCGAGGTTAAGACAAGAATTTAAATTTGTGGAGGTAAACTATTTGCATAGCTGCCACGAGATTTAAGAATTTGAAATAAAAGTATGGGATCGAAGAACTTTTCCCGATATATACACAGAATTTTGGAAAAGGATTGGTACTTCTTGTGTATACGAATAATCTTGAATTTGCAATACAAAAACAACGTGACATTCTAATCTACTTAAAATTATATAAAAGATATTTTTTTAAGTACTTACCTACTATTAACTAACCTATTAATTTGATTATATCCCGGCGACATAAAATATTATGCAACAATACAATTCTACGTAATACGAAAACAAAATATTTTTCTCAGTCGTAATTTTACAGTTACATTTAGTTTTGCTTGGGGCTAGACTGGGGTCAACTATAGTAAATTTCAACGTTTGTAAAAAAGGTCTTCCACTTTACTGAAATGTCATAGAACTTTGTGATTGCACAATCGTAAATGAACCAGGCAAACACTTTCGAAAATTGGTGCCAAATTATATGTTTGATTTAGAACAGTTCAAAAACTTGAGTCACGCTATTTGTGACTTACGAAGTCATAAGTGGTCAAGAGTTGAACAAAAAGTATAGCTAGTGTTTGAGGTACAATGCTCGCCACTAAACTTTGAACGATTTCTCATAAACAGTCTGGTATATTTAAAAGCTATATTGAATGCACTAGAAAATGTCAATCTCGAGTAAAGTTTATTATAATGTAGTAATAACCTTGTTCATTTATCTTAAAACTGCTTGTGTGTACAGACCATTCCATTTACGATATACTTACTCGAAGACACTATAATTTTTGTTCTTAATAATTAAATTTGTCTTCTAGAAATAAAGCCCAAAAAGATGTGAAAATAAACTATTCACGTACAAGAAATTTTATTTATTACAAGTTTGTTTAGACATACTTTTGATGCGGTACATGGTATGGTCTGAAGAATAATACGAAACAAGCTTTTCGGCGCGCAGTGTACTCGCGTTTTAACAATAAGTAATGTAAGTTTTTGACTTTTGACTTCGTTTCATCGTGGTGTTATTATATTATGTAAGGAATTGTGGTCTTTATTCGCATTAGTCCACACGTGATTGTTTTCACTTTCCTGTGACCTAAACTGCTCCCGCTGCTTGCGACCGTTCTTACATAATAATTCATTGTTGCGGTTTTGGTTTGCAGTGAATAATTTAGTATGAAATATCAACAACAACAATCGTCATTTAGGTCGCATGAAAGTAGTTCATGGTTTGGTGGTCCTTTTCCATATGTGTCCTCATTGTTTATGTTTTTTTTTTCCAGACACACATGGAAAAGGATGACCAAAGCAAGAAAGTTTTTGATTTATAAAATTATTATTATGTTTGTACGCTTTTCAGCCACGGGTCCATAGGGACCCGGTACTTTGAGGCGTTCATCGGGCCAAAGCCAACATGAAGAGGCCTTTTAGTACCTTTTTATCTAAAATGTGAGATGGCTGCATCTATAGAGGTCTATCCCTTAATGTACCATTGAGATGCACTAACGGACAGTCCTCAATAGGTGCCGAACTATTTCCAGGGAGGGATTAACTTGGTTTGGGCTATGTGTATGGGATGTTAGTGGGCCGGATAACTGGGTTATGGAGTGAGATACGGACATGTACCTAAAAATCTCTTACAATAATTTTAACCTGGTAGATGGTGACTTGCTGCTCGTTAGCTACACTGCCTGTGGGCACCCTAATTAGCCAAGAAAATACGGCCAGGGCGCAACACAATGTAAGCAGCTAAGGGTGTCGAGAGGTGCGGCTCTGGTTTCACCATCATGGGGATTACCCCCGAGAGCGGGTTTCCCCGTTATTACGCCATTACGTGCAATACACTTCTACCCTGGACCGTATGTCCTGCTCTTGCGACTCCACTCTGGCCGGCCGGTTAAGGCAAGACAGAGGCGGGGGAGTGTGTAACTGTGTGTATGTTTGTGTGTAAGCGCATGTGTGTATGGTCCCCCTGGAGGTAGGGTACGTGGTGTCGCCACTCACCATCAGCTCGCCACAAGCTGCCCTGCGTTGACTGACTGCACTGGGAATCCAGTAAGAGCCCATTAGATAGCATTGTTGGGCAAGGTCTCCCTCTCTTATTAAGGATTTATAAAATAAATATGTTTTATAATTGTTGGCAATACATTCACTTAATTCACTAAAGAAAGTCTTCTATTTTAGCCCTACTCTTTATTGTAGCCGCGCCCACGGTCAATAGACTCAAAGAGAACTTTCAGTGTGATGGTTGGCACATAAAATCTTTTCGATTGGAATTGTTTTCTCTTTAAAATATGGCGTATTTTGATCAAGAAGACACCTCGGATCGGATCTTTTATATTATAAGCACACATATTACTGCAGAGAATGTCATCATCATCATCATTTCAGCCGCACAACGTCCACTGCTGGACATAGGCCTCTCCCAAAGATTTAATTTAATTCCCAGAGAATGTAAATCATAATAATATAGTGATAAAAAATCAATATAAAGACGAAATGCCCGACAAAAACCTCGATCGGACTTATTTTCGAATTTTTGCGGGTTGGGTATTATACAACTCATTGTTGGTGTGATGCCTTACATAAATTGGACAATTGATAGCATTCCCTGCGTGTGCGACTTTGTGGGAAGCGGACGTGGCCGTCACTTCCGGATCCGATGTGTGCTGTCACTTTCGTTCTCAAACTGTTTATTGTTTTAAAGCTCAGTTTGGGATGGTTTTTAAATTGATACCTTTTTCCATCGTCCTAACGAATTTATATACATATAAATAAGAGTTTGTCCATTCTTCTGAATCTGTGGCTTAGACGAATAGGTGCTTAATGTAATCTCTTCGTGTTTTGTCGCAGAGTGTGAAATTATAATACTTAGTTATTTATTCAATTTTGTCGGCGATAAGTTCGATATATCCTGGTTTTATGTAAGGATTTATTTATTTAGAAAGCAAACTGTTTACCAAACTGACAAACAAACATAACTATTTCGTTACATTCATTTTCGACTTGCGCGAAAACATGATGTTATTTTAGTGGTTTCTTTGTGTTGACGATAACAAAGCTTTGTAGATAAATCGGGCGATTGTGTGGAAATCCTCGCAGCGTACGATTCACAGGCCTGCGATTACACGGCCCATCCTACGATCACACAGAGTCTGAGAAACATGATGTGGAGGGCTTCTGCATGTCAAAGGTGGATCACTATCAGATTTGGACAGGCTGCACGTTTTTAAGAAACATAATGATAATAAACATGATGAAAATGATAGGTTGAACAAATTGAAGCTTCATTCATGATCATAATGTGATGTCAAAATAACTGTGGGGTAGTAGGGCAATCCCGGGTCAGATCGTATCTTAGATTGACTGAATTGGTCACTTGCAATAAATGCAAACCAAACAAAACTAAGTTCTCAAATAGAAAGAAAGTATTGGGTTATAGAACGAAAATCAACGACTGCGCCTTCTTTTTTGTTACACTGAACATTATTCAATGACATTTTTTTAAATATTTTTTCTTACATACAAAATAAATTATTCTTTCTAGATTTTTATACGAATTCCGTCACACGGGTTAAACCATTTTAAAATTTCTAAAACCATATTCTAGAGCGTTCTCTCTCTAGCATGAATCACGTCACGTCACCTCTGAACTCATATTTACATTACGGTGTAAACGAAAAACGTGAACAAAAGTAAACGCCTCTGACACGGATTAGCATGACAATGCTCCGCCTGGTGTGACTGTGGCGTGGCGTGGTATGCTGTGCAATGACGTCACAGGCCATGCCATCGGCATCACAATTAACCCACTCGTCTGTGACAGATACACTTTTTTGAACATTCTTCTACCTTTAAGTTAATATTAAATATCCCATTGCATATTTGTATGATCCGGACGAATTCGGTATAGTTACAGTTCGAAAGTTATGAGATAATAAGTTTTCTTTCTTTCTTTCAGATATGTTTCATAACTATAAATTTGTACATAAATTAGACAGACACATTATCAGTCTTTATCTCTGATGGGGTAGACAGAGCTCAGGGCCGTAAGACCCAAAGCGTGATGATGGAGGTACGAAGACTTTTGAAAAATCCTTAAGGTTTCGTGTTGTGACTTCCGACATGTACGAAATCATATATACGAATGAGAAATTTATGAAATTTGGACGATGTTTGTATATTTCGGCATATTTTTATGATATACCATAATGATGACGGATTTTTTAAATCAGTAGAACTGCTTTTAAGCTTCAGAGAAATTACTATCTTTGGTTATGTCTTCATCATCATCATTATATTTAGCCTAAATCAACCCACTGCTGGGCATAGACCTCCCTTTTTTGCGCCATTTGCCACAGCCCTAATCCATTCTCATGTACTGCTTGCTTTGGGTGTGAAGCGGGTAAAAATATAAACGTAAACCCATCTAATAAAATTGGATTAACAAGGTTTTTTTGGTCAACACCACTAAATACGTAGATCCTAAGTAATCTGGCTAACACAATATTTGCCTACGAATGCTGATGAATGTCAAACACGGTGGTGTCGGAGCAGGTAAAAGCAGAAACTTCAAACAAACAAAATTAAATCTGTCTGCTGACAAAATAGCTGTAATGCGATGTGAAATTAGTAAGGATAAAAAAACATCTACCTACAGGCTGCTGTTGATAAAGACACTCTCAGGATTATCTTTTCAAATCTATGTTGACAGATGCGAGAGTTGGCTTAGCTAAGCAGCTTACAGTGTGTGTAATATAAGCTAATTCCATATAGGTTTTAGATTAATTTCACTTATTTGGTCAGGATTAAATTTTCCTACTCATGCTGTATTGCATTTCTCGAACCGATGAACGGTATTATTCGTGATTGAATTTTTACACAGATCGCATTTGAGAGTTTAAGATGAGATTTAAACCAACAACAACTTAGAAAAGTTGTTGTTGTTTTATGTGTGTAAGTAGACTAGTGTCAAATTTTTCAAGCTGCTTAAAGGCATCTGACATAGCTTTTTTTCTCACGTTTTCTATTTAAGTTGATTTGATACCTACTTTAATAAAAACGATTTGATAGGTCAAGTTGGAAATCAGCAGAATGTTTCAGTTTATGATACCATCTGTAATTTTTTTTCTGCCGAAATTAAACGTAATACACTCACATGTGAAATAGGGTGGTATAGAAGACAGACTTAAGAGGTCTTCCAAGTCTGTAAGGCCCGACTTTAAATCTCAGGTATGTATCTATATAAGTATAATAGTTACGTCGAACAACCACGATACCTTTACCTTGTTTCCAGTGAATCATTGCGAAAAAACTATACCCTGGCAAACCGTGATTCTGTCTTTTTTTCCACACAGTGATACCAGTCTTCGAGACATGACCACACTCTGTAGATAAGACAAGCCTGGCGGGCGCGACCAGGCCAGCGTCTGCTCTCGACGCAGATCGAATCGTTTTCTCGCCGATTCGCCGCCGAGCTTTTTGCCGCGCCCTCACTGCCCGCATGCTTTTGATGGCTATCAACATTATCGAGATATGTATATATTTTTACATTTGATCTTGTAAATTTTCGCAAATGCTATTTAAGTTTTCATTTAATTAGATATCAAGGAATTTGTAGTCACTTTCGAGTAACATGCCGTCAGTTATAGAAAAAATAAGTATATACCTTATAGCAACGTATAAGATAAATTAACTCAATGAAACAAAATTAAGACTACCACTTGGCCACCATATGCAGACGAAAAACGAATATAAAAGTCAAAAGTATTTTTGGTTTTATTAAGGCTGTTTTTTCCTCTCCGATAGTAATAATATAGTTTTGTTACGCTCAGAGTTTTGTGAAACTAGCGACACACCATAGAGATAGGTGCCTATTTACTGTACATACCAACCAATTATACCATGGAACCGGCCACGTGTGACAAAGGTCGCCCAAATCAGGTCAAAAGGGCCGCACCATCTCCCTGACCCGATTCCGCGACCTCCCCACAAAGCGGACAGTGGTTCACCATCCTGTCAGGAAGGCCATTGTAGGTTATTTGATTAACCCATTATGGAATAATGGCTGTCATTTAGGCATCATGTGAATGGATCGTTTAGGTAAAATTGGTGCATTTTTTGGTTGTTTCTAAGTACAGCCGTCACTTTGCAGGCGTCCATAGACTATGATAGATAACCATTTACTAAATTTATGTATAAGGGAATTATAGAAGGAGAAAAAAATTGCTTGAGGTTTGACAAAGATCACACCGGGTAGGATGAGGCCTAACTTTACTGCATCAGTCAGGCTGACCTAACACCACGTTCGGTGCAACCCGGAACGAACCGACTGCCAAAATAAATAATAAAGGTATGTTTTCCATAAATTCCCTAAACATACTTTTTTGCAATGTAATTATGCAACGCGGTAGTTAAATAATTATGATAATCACTTACCTTTAGTTGGGCCAATAAGATATGTTTGACCTAGGTCTATGTCAAAGATACGCCGATGACACCCTGGTGGCATCCCGCGGCACCTCGTTTCGTGAGGCGTCAATCCTCGCCACGGCCGCGGTCGCCGAGGTGGTGCGCCGTATCCGGCGGCTGGGTCTGGAGGTTGCGCTCCATAAATCCGAGGCGCTATGTTTTCATAGCCCTTGGAAGGCGCCTGCTCCAGACGCCAGTCTGATAGTGGGTGGAACCCACATTGCCGTCAAGCCGACGATGCGCTACTTGGGCATCGTCCTTGATGGCAAATGGAATTTCGGCGCCCACTTCGAGGCGCTGGTTCCGCGGCTCATGTCGGCGGCGACAGCGCTGACGCAGCTCCTGCCGAACCTCGGAGGACCCGAGGCGTCCTGCAGGCGCCTCTATATGGGGGTCGTGCGGTCGATGGCGCTCTACGGCGCCCCCGTGTGGGATGAGGCCCTTAATCGCCAAAACATCACCCTGCTGCGCAGACCGCAGAGGTTGATGGCGATAAGGGTCATCCGGGGATACCGCACGATCTCATTTGAGGCCGCCAGTCTACTGGCCGGTTCCATACCCTGGGACATAGAAGCGAGTGCCCTCGCGTCACTGTTTTATTGGTGTGAGGAGGCGCTGGCCCGGGGTCACCGACCGGCACCGAGGGAGGTAGAGGGACGTCGCAGTGAGCTGCGTCAGCGCTCTATCGAGGAGTGGGCCTATAGGCTGGAGCAGCCCAGTTTCGGAATCTGAACTGTTGAGGCTGTCCGCCCAGTCTTGAGCCAGTGGTTGGCGAGGCAACATGGCCGACTCCCCTTCCGTTTGACGCAGGTGCTATCCGGACACGGTTGTTTCGGAGGGTACCTGTGTCGCAGAGCGGGTAGGGAGCCGACCGCCATATGCCACCACTGTGACGGGTGTGCGGACGAGGACGCCCAACACACTCTGGAGTGCTGCCCAGCCTGGGCGGAAGAGCGCGCCGACATGTGTGCGATCGTGGGGGACGATCTCTCTCTGCCGACCTTGATCAAGGTCATGGTCGACAGCGAGACGTCGTGGAATGCGGTGCAGGCCTTTGCGGAGCAGGTTATGCTCCGCAAAGAGGCGGCGGAGAGAATGCGTGAGGATACCACCGACCACGCCATCCGCCGCCGGCGCACTGGGCGCAGGAGGCGGGCCTATGGCCTGCAACTGCAGCCCCCACAGTAAGGGTCGGTCGAGTGGCGGAAACGGGATTCCGTTGCTCGACTTAACGGCCCTCCGGGTGTAAGGCGTCGTGTGTCACCACGCCTTAACCCTTTCGGGTGGAGATGGAGGCCGAGAGGCCCCCCCACAGGCTCGCTCTGACAACCTCTCACAATGAGAGGCACCCCCAGAGCGAGCAGAGACCGCCAAAGCGGTCGCCGCGCCGGGGCTATGGAGCGCGAGTAGCACACGGCCCCGGCCCACAGCAGCGGCTGAGAGGTGACACCGCGGAGTTTTTAGTGGTAACACCACATAACCTTACCGGTCTTCCGTAACTGGTAAGGTATCCGAAGGGATTTTCTCCGCGATAAAAAAAAAAAAAAGGTCTATGTCAAAGAAGGAATGATGCAACCTAACCGAATATAGATAGTTAGATAATTTCTAAGAATTCTATTGTAGGTACGTTATTATTTTCTTTGTCGTATATGTCCACCAGTTCTCTTACAAATGCTGACCCTGATCAGTATTCAGCCACCTGACTAGCTGATGGTAAGTGCTTATGCTAATAGCTACAATGCCGATGTGACCGTCTGTCGTTCTAGACGGGGGATTATGCCGACTGGGACATAAGCCGTATAAATTAGGTAATCGGTTTCTAATGTCATCTTATTAGCATCAAGTATCTGGGGGCACGGCAGTGCCCCCACCAAGTCGAGCAAAAAAGCGTCACGGCCGTACCATCCTTTTCTCGAAGCAATTCAGACCATTTTCGACCCCCTGTAACTTCGTTGTGGATGAAACTAGAAGACTGAAATTTTCAGTAACCATGCAGGCATTGTAAAGACACGGTATATTTCAAATTTCATTCAATTTGAACCAGTATTTTAAGAATTATAACGGGTCAAATTTTTTAATTTTGTCACTCACTGACTCACCGATCATCAAAATTCTAAGGCACTTCTAGCAGACCTAGAAGCTTCAAATTTGGAATATAAGTAGTGTTTGGTGTATGAATCAAGGAAAAACTAAAAAATCTAGAAAAGACCGCAAAGAAAATTAAGCCCATACAGCCAAGTCTTCAGTTAATTTTTTCAATATTGGCTTTATTCGTAACGATGTTTTACGGCAGTTATTATTATTGCGTGCGAAGCCGCGGGTTTAAGCTAGTCCCATATAAAAATATAGGCGCATGGTAGTGCCCCTGCCAAATCGAGCAAAATAAATCCGATTCAAATGAAAACAGATTGGTTGAAATAATTGAACACCTCTCGAAACTTCCTAATGATACCGTTTGCTTATTACCTACAAAAAACATGTGTCAACAATTAAATACTGCAATGCTTAGATCTCTCCCACATCCCGAAATAAAACTTACAGCTGTAGATAGCTTAGATTGCCCCAAATACCTAACAAAAAGAGCTCGTGAAAGCATAAAAAAATATGAAGATGATGCTTCTATGACAGCAGGCCTGGAAGAAAACATAATTATAAAAATAGGAGCAAAAGTCATGCTTAGGCGAAATATTGACGTGAGTCTTGGTTTAGTTAATGGTTCTATCGGTATAGTGCAAAGAGTAAAGGTTGATCCGGATAATACAAAAATCATTAAGAAAATATACATTACATTTAATAACGAACATGTTTACGAACTTTGTCCGGTTAAAACTAAATTTGAAATTATTAATAGAGCTTATGTTCATCGCGAACAGTTTCTCATATGTATAGCCTATGCTATAACTATACATAAAAGTAAAGGACTAAGTCTACATAATGCACTGATGGATATCGGTTCTACAGTATTCACATCCGGTCAAGCTTACGTGGCACTTTCGAGAGTTACAAGTCTGGGCGGTTTACATCTAATTAATGTCGACTTTGGAAGTGTTAAAGCGCAGGAATCCTCAATTTGTGAATACAACAGACTAAGAAGCATTTACCGTCCAGATTTGTCAAAAATTGTAACATCAAAGCCTCCCAGAAAAACGCATAGAGACAGGGAGTGGGCTCTTAGAAAAACTGTAGCTGAAGCTCAAGAAGTAGTACCGGAAAAGAGAAAACGGAAGGCTACCTACAAAAATAAGAAAAGTTCATAAGTCAGAGAGAGGGCTTTAAGAAAATTTGTTGCTGGTAGATATACATATATACAATAAGTAGAAGGTACCGAAAAGGAAAAAAGTAGAACTGTCTACAAAATACAAAAAGAAATGAGATCCCATCAAAAACAATACTTGTCAAAAAAACCAAGTCTCGCAACTCAGTTGTTCTGCAGTAAAAAGTTGTGAGATCCATGTAATAACCAAGTCGGTTATTAATTTATTCAGTCTCTACTTAAGCGACTTTCTGTCTTAATACGTCCAGTCTCTAAGACCACGATCGTGGTCCATAACAATTGAAAATCAATTGTGCCTGGAATCTCCGTACTCGAAGCATTAAGTTGTTACGTAATAATTAACAGCACCTTATAGTGACGCATATCAATATTAAAATTCTTTAATGTTTTATATAAATATATTGAGACTTGGCCATCGCCTGAAAACACGTGTAAATTCAATCGCCTGAAAACACATGTAAATTCAATTATTTAGTGCGATGGCCAAGTCTCGATATATTTTATATAAAACATTAAAGAATTTTAATATTGATATGCGTCACTATAGGGTGCTGTTAATTATTACGTAACAACTTAATGCTTCGAGTACGGAGATTCCAGGCACAATTGATTTTCAATTGTTATGGACCACGATCGTGGTCTTAGAGACTGGACGTATTAAGACAGAAAGTCGCTTAAGTAGAGACTGAATAAATTAATAACCGACTTGGTATTACATGGATCTCACAACTTTTTACTGCAGAACAACTGAGTTGCGAGACTTGGTTTTTTTGACAAGTATTGTTTTTGATGGGATTTATTTGTCGAGGACTGACACTTTGACAAACTGTCTATACTGATAATAAGAATATGTCAGTATTAAGGCCCATGTACACAGTGCAAATTTCTTGCCTATTGCATACATCATCATTGTAATTTCAGCCTCATAACGTCCACTGAAAGAGAGACATAGAAAGCACTCCACCGACAAGAGCCCAACTCTTAAATATAAGAAGAAGACCGTCTACTGCTATGGACATAGGCCTCTCCCAAAGATTTCGAAAATGACCGATCTAAAGAAGCCAGCTTCCAGCGCCTTCCTTGGTTAGGTCGTTTCATACAAATTGAAGCAATTGATGACTTGCGTGGTCTAAACATAACGACAACCATACAAATCATTTACTGCTTGCATTAAATTCTATGCAACATGCAAGAAACTTGCATTGTTTAAATGGACCTTTAGGATTTGTATGTGTATGTGCATCCTACACATTACAACTAAGTAATAATGGATGAACATTTTTTTCTGCATACGTACTTAGATACTTGAGACACCAAAGAAAATTTCCCACTAAAATCTGGGGACAAAAGCTAGTTAAAAAAACAAAAATATTAATCCGAGTAAATGGCTAGACAGACACATCGAATAGGTATAAAACATGCAAATCCCTAACAAAATATTGTAAATAATGATAATGCTCAGAATACAATAAATATTAACTTTATAATGTTTTAGTATCCTGTTGTATTCGATCGCTAATAAATTGATGACCCGGTTTATAACAAGATTGTTTTGTGTTTCGAACAAAGAATCGCGTCGATTGAAATGAAACCAATAAAAGAAAGCAATTGGACTCTTTATCAGCTAGACCACGATAGCCAGATAATACTAATCTGAAACCTGTACAATACTTATTGTTTTTGCTATTGAATAATGAAATTCTTTAGAAACCTTACATCATTCGTGAATTGGTGACGTCAATTAATTTATCTGGGGAACGGTAGTGCCACCAGTCAAGTTTAATGCAAGGACTATTAAAACTTTTGACTACTGTAGGCAAACCGACATATGGCCAGCCTTATGGAAGTGAATTTCATAGTCTATGGACGCCCGGACGCCTGTAACAACCCCAGTGCCAAACTTTATCTGATTTGTAACATATTTCAGATCAGAAGATAACTTTAACAACAATAAAATAACTATGCCGGCAACTTTCATACAGAGTCTTTGAGCGACGTCCTTTTCGAAAGAGATCGCAGCCATCATGATTGACATCTATGATCTACCGGGCACCAGAATGAGGAGCTAGAAGATAACAATCAGGTATTACAGAAGGCATGCCCATACTCGCATTGTAATATAATTGTGAAATAAATTAGCCATTGTAGTGATAGCCGGGCCATGTCCGTCGCGTCGGCGTGGGACGAATATTAATTCTATCTCTTTAGGTTGGGTGCACAGTTTATGGTCTCTTAAAAGTCAGTAAACAAGCTGTCTCTGTTTCTTTTATGACTGACAAGATAAGTATAATGTTCATTTCTTATTAGACCTATTAAATATTGTATGCGATACGATTTTATGCGATTATCACTCTAAAACATTCAAATGCAAGTAATAACAGATACAAATATTTAAAAAATGTGCTTTCAGTGTTTCTTACGCCATTCAAAGGAAAAGATGGGATGGTCCTATTCAAAGTAACACAGTAATCAGTAAATAGCCACCTTCACCTACTGACAAAATTAATTATTCAAAATGTATATCTAAAATCTTTGCTAATATCTAAAATCCTCGCGGAAAGAGAACCTTCTGGTACATTCTACGTTTTTCCTTTTCTCTCAGACCAGCATGGCAGACTTCTAGTCTAGGCTTTTGCCTCAAATAGGTCACGAGTTCACAGTTCTATGCAAATTACAGGTTAATTTGAACTTACTCGTTGTAGAGTTTCTTCGATTGCAGCTGGTATCTTACTGAAATATTTTTTTCGTACCACTTGCTCAAAAAAGTCACATTCTATGGCACAAAAAGCGAACATAACAATAGTCATTTTTAACCTGTTAAAAACAGGTAAAGAAAAATGTATTGAATTTCATTCAGCCTCTAGACTAAGAATGAAAACAGGGAAAGAAAGTTGTACTGAATTTCATTCATTCTCTAGGGCGAGAATGTGATTTAAGTTTGGAATATTTACCGAAATGCATACTAAACTGAAATCATTTCTATATTGTAAAGCGTAAAAAAATAACAATTTTGAATCGACAACATGTATCCGCAAAATCCACAAAACCACTTAAATTTTATACAATAAAAAACTAAATCAAGTCATGTCATTGTTTGTTTTTTTTTTAAATTAATTTACGGCTCTGGATACTAGGCCTTTAGAGCCCATCTTTATTTATCCCTTCTTTATTCCTAATCCTAACTATACAATCAAAGGTTGGTAAAGGTCCTTTGATTGTTTCAAGGGAGCTTCTGGGGACAAATCTATACGAGTCCACTGATTTTCATAGCCCATTGAGTGGCGCAGTCCGGAAATAAAAATCACTACAGCCGCACTATGACTGTCCACTTTAAACATTTCACATATTGTCAATGAGAATGAGCATTTATAACATCAAACTAACCAATTTCATATTATAAAGTCTACTAGAATCAATTTACAAAACAATTTAAAGCAAACTTTAACAAAACCCTTTGACTATCCGCCAAAAACTCGTCATTGTTTGTTTACACCAGCTGTTTAGTTTTCCAAAAAGAAAAAGCAAAGGGCCATTTGCGTCTCACATATAAAAAATAATTAATAAATGCTTATGTCTTATAATTATTGTCTTTATTTTTTCGCAAATGGTACGAAAAGTTGAGTATTTTCCTCGGTGATAAAGCTGTCTTAGTCTTGGGTGAACTTAAACCCCTCGCTACACTCAGGACTCGACCTAAATCCCTCGCTTCGCTCGTGATTTAAGTATTTAACACCCTCGCTACGCTCGGGAGTAAACCTCGAGTCCTTCGTGGCGCTCGCTATTTAAGTCGTCACCCGCGACAGAAGACACTGCTTTATCCCCTTGGTTAATAATCTACTATATTTTTCTAGTTGTAGATTTAAAATCTCAATTCGGATGTTAGAATTCGAGCTAAGATCATCAGCTAAGCCTAGAGAACGAGTTAACGTCTAACTCGTAATTTCATATATTATTAGTATACTCAATGTTATAAATTCTAATCCACCTCTGTGCAATCAGGGGATCAATGTTAAGCACGTAAATGTGATTTGAAACAGCTAAGTGCCAGGATGTTTACAGTTACCCAACCTGTGGCCCATTGCCCTGGAAACTGAGAGTAGGTAAACAACGCTAAGTGAGCCCCAGCGGAACGCCCAGTGGAATTAGAGGAATTAGAAGACCTCCGGCCATGGGAGATTACGCTAAGTTGTAAGCATGGGCAGGCATGTCTAGTATGCAATAAAGTAGCTAAACTGCAGGTATTTATGATAATTTTCAAGTTTCTTTAATGACTTAAGTAGCAATTGAAAGTCATGATGAGTGTCCGATATAATACAGAAGCAACATACAGCAAACCACAAGACGCACTTACAATTTCAAATTTTTTAACTAAAAATATTGGTATTACATTCAATAGTTATGATACGGTTAGTAGAAAACCAGATGAAGACTAAAAGCAATGCATAATATTTGTAAAAAGAAAATTATACCTTTAACACATATGAGCTAACCTTATAAATCCGTCTCCGTACCATTAATTAGATTAATAAAGTAGATGCTAATTAGGGATGCAACGATACCGATACGATAATCGTATATCGGCGATTATCGTAAACCTTTACGATCATTCGTTATCGTAAATATTACGATACGATATTTTTACGATACATTTACTTTAAAAATTTTAAATTTTTACTGTTTCGGGTGAAACGAAACGCATAACGCGTCAATTTCTGAACGCTTCGCATCCGTCACTTTTGGCATTGACATTTTTAAGCAGGCAGGCAAGACTGATACACAGTGATGAGAGAAACCGACTTATGGGAAAAAACTTAAATATGTTGTATTTTCTGAATAAGGATTTGCCAGTTATAAATTACGACTACAATTAAAATTAATTAATAGTCAGTAAATGTAACAAAAAGTAAAAATTTAAAATATAAGTAAATGATGAAAATTGATAAAATTAATAAATATATTGATTAAAAATGCATACCTTTTTTTAATACTTTTACTTAGTCTTACAATTGTACGTAGTATATTATTACTCTGTGCTTACAATAATAACATACAACAAAGCTGCCAATAAATTCATCAAAATGGTATTAAACAAATATCGTAATGCATTCGTATCGTAATTCGTTATCGTATTTGGCCATTACGATGTATTCGTCATTTGTATTGGTATCGTAATAGCCGTATCGTTGCATCCCTAATGCTAATGCCTCACCCTACATTCTGTAATCCGGCACTTCCTCTGAAATGTTATTACGCTATAACTAAGTATATTTTATTATGTGATGAATCAACCAGTCACGCGTTTTCTATGGTCAGATTCGTGAGTGTGACTTGAATTTACGACCCACTAGGTGCCAATTGATATGAGTAACATACGCCTTTCCATGTTTTCGAAGTCATAAAATGTTTTGTAAATACATCCAACCTGACATTTAACAATATATTTGAAAGTCATAAAATGAGTTTAAAGTTTTAATCATATTATTACATTAACCGATAGCTAATACTGTATGGAACGTAAAAAGACATTGTTTTGGCAATCTTATTATACAAATTTCTTTTCTAAGGTTGCTTTAGAGGAAATGACGTCACCAATGTTTATGCCACTCCTGAGTGTCTATAGTTTATTTTAGTAAAAAATGCATCACCTTAAAGTTAAGGCTTAAGGAGGAAATGACGTCACCAATGTTTATGCCACCCCTAGTACCTATAGTTTATTTTAGTAAAAAATGCATCAGTTTGTTAAGTGATTCAAAAGCGTTGCATATTAAAAAAACTCAAATGTAATATCACCATGATAGTTATGCATGTCTAGGAATATCGTAATTAGCAGATCACATCGTGTCCTCAGTCACAGTCGTCACAGCTGTTGGTTATCAGGTGCTGTTATCAGCGATATCGGCACCCATCGATAGCAACCTGTTTGCTTGATTGTCGCACTTGCGATCAAGGGCGACCCTTATCAATAATAACAATACGTATAAATTGGATAGATGCCTTCAGGCATTATATTTTTGCCGAGATTTTGGCCCGAAAAGAGGTGTCTGTCAATGCCAGGGAGTTTGTTTAATATCTACATATATGTCATACTAAAGAAACATTTCAAGCACTTATTGAAGACAACATGAAAAGTTATCACACAATATTGCGGATTTTTTTAATGTAGATAAAATATCTTTCAGACTAGTCAATTAAGTAATTTTAGATATTATAGCTTTATTCTGGTATAATATTCGATTCGATAAGAAGATGAAAGATATGGTCCAGTAAATTTCCATCCAACGGAGCTGATTACACGCAAAGCATACAATCTGGAAATTATTTGTGAATCTTGTAAATCAAATTCACTTGTAAACCAATAGGTTTAGACGTGGATGCCGTATTTGTCAAAAAAAATCTTAGCAAATTATCATTAAAATGCCTGCAAATAGATCGATTAGGCATACTAACCATTATGCCTTACTTATAGTATTGCGGAAAACTTAACTATTTACACTTTACATTCCTTTAGACAAATTCTTCAGTGTGTAATTTTGATAAAGAATCAAAGCCTTGTGCAACATTCGCTACACTACAGTTATGGGAGTCCAGCTCGAAGCTATTACTTACTTGTAAGTATGAATAGGCAACTCTTAGCGCTCCTAAAATCCATAGCTTCAATACAAGATATTATCATAATGAAAGGGGTCTTACTTAATTTATCCTCAAGGTGTAATTTTGATACAAAATCAGGCTTGAAGCAACAATTGCCACGCTCTAGAATCTTACAGCGAGGGGCGGCGCGTCAGCGTGGGCATTATCTCTTCATCGATCAGCTGATACCATATTTATGCATATCTGAACCTCTAGTACCTTGTACAGTATAAAAAAACATCATCTTCCTTGCCTTTTTCCTATTTGGGGTTGACTCTGTACGTCAGTGGTCTCCATTTTCACCTGTGACACCTGTTAACCATATGGTCACTAGCCTCCCGTTCCGTCATACCTGTCCTCACACCCCTTTCCATTTTTTCACGTTCATCCTCTACAGCCATCCACCTCCACGTGAACCACTCTCTTAGCCAGGAGTTCGACATCTCTCTTCATTACGGCGAGATGTCACAAATACTGGATGGTACCCTAAAATTGCAGGACATGTAGTTTTTGATAGGCTGTTTTTTTAAACCAGTATCTTCCGTTCATCCATCTTTTGCAATTGAATCAATTTGACTTAGATTCTTTCACCTACTGCTTCTATTATCACGACGTCATTCTCGAATAATATTACATAACAATCAAATATCGCAGGTTGACTGGAAGAGATCCCTAGTGATACCAATAACTTAATAAGTAAGCCATTTTAAATTCTTTTTTCATTTTTTTTGGTTTTGGTACAATAAAGTTATTACAAAAAAACATTACAACAAATATTTTATAGGGTTTATACGCATTCAAGATGCAGTTCTTATTTTATTGTTTAGTTTGAGTACTTTAAGATAACAATTATTTTACTAAGATATTTTAACATCATTAATTAATAATAGTACAATAATTTAAGCTTGTGTTTTTTATCAAAATCTTTAATATCATTTGATGACCATGCTGATAATAAAATATATATTGAAGGCGCGTAGTCATACTTTCATTTTATACCCGTTGATAAGACAGTTTCATAAATCAGCTGATAGGATAGTACAAAGTTTATTGAAATAAATTATTTGACATTTTATATGTCCATTTAGATTATAACTTGCTCTCTCTTTCATTATTGAGTAATTAGGTATAAATAATATCATGTAATTGAATAATATAAGGATATTATTAAATGCGACATACACTTGTAAGATTTTTTGCAGAGAAATATATCGCATTATTTGAATACCATAAATAATTCGTAACACGCGTTAAGGCCAAACTTAGAGTAATTCATAGCACCAACGCAAGCGTAACCATATTCATCAGGTATTCAACAATAACAGTGAAGAGCAATTCATTAAATTTTACGGTTTTGAGTGCAAGAGACAACAAATATAACATTACTCTTTATTAATATAAAATATCATTATTGGTTGACCTCCGTGGCGTAGTGGTCACCATGGTAGTTCGCCACCCAGAGGTTTCGAGTTCGATCCCCGGTCTTGGTCTTGAATGTTTATCTATATATGTATTTGTTATAAAATATAGTAGTATCATTGAGTTGGTATCCTATAACACAAGTCTCGGACTTACTTTAGAGCTAGCTCAATCAGTGTAATTTGTCCCTATATATTTATTTATTACCGCAGAAGCAAAAGAAAACATGATAACCGCATAATACAGATATAATACAAGATAAAGCAATTCACAGCACCAACGTAAGCGTAACCATATTCGTCAGCAAGTCAACAATAACAGTGAACAGGTTTTGAGTGCAAGATACAACAAATGTAACATTGCTGCAGAAGCAAAAGAAAACATGGAAATCGCATAATGTGAATACAGACATAATACAAGATAAAGCAATTCACAGCACCAACGTAAGCGTAACCATATTCGTCAAGTCAACAATAACAGTGTAGAGCAATTTGTCCATTCGTGTCGGGAACCGGCGCGGGCGCACGCACGCGTTTGTCGCGCAATCACGGAGTAACGGTGAACGCCGTGAACGCGTGCTGATGTGACTGTGTGACTGTACCCTAAAGGCGGGTTAACACGACTATTACAGGTTCTTACTAAATATACTGAAACTATTTAAAGGGTACTGTTATAATATCATTCACCCCTAATTACAATAAAACAATATCGCTGACGCATCTCCATTGCGCCAGCGACCTAGATTTACACTACACGTTTTTAAAAAGAACTTTTGGCTAATTCAATCCCGTCCTGACATTCTTCCCACATTGTTCTCTTAATTTTTTATACTTTTATATTTTCCATTTATTTTTTAAATTTTAAATCAACTCCTATAAAAAATTTTTGTTTTGACGTTTAGAAAAAGTATCTGAGCTGGCTTGTTGGAAAATAGCGGATTATGATAATTACCTATTGTAGTATCAACACACCTAGTTTTTATTCGGTATGTGTACCTTAGGTAACTAAGACATAATTATACAAAATGTTTCTGAATGAAGTAGGGAACCCAAGTTAGCAGAGAGGAAAGAATATAAGTAGTTTTTATCGGCTCGCTAACAAAACACAGATCTATATAAAAAGACTGTTGTCCACGAATTTGACACAACACGATAATAATAAAAGAAATAACCGGCCAAGTGCGAGTCGGACTCGCGCACTAACGGTTCCGTGCCATTAACTATAAAAAATCACGATTGTAGTATGGTAGACCCACGCAAACATTTCTTTTTTCAGTTTTTATAGCGGCAAAAGAAACACAGCATGTGTGAAAATTTATCACGGTTTATGAGACATGCCTGATGACAGATAGACAGCGGAGTCTAAGTAACAGGGTCTCGTTTTTCCCTTTGGGTACGGAACTCTAAAAACTTCATCGTCAGAAAAATTAATGTCCATAAAAACCGTAACACTAATAAAAGCTGTAATTAATAAACTTTATTAAATAGACACAAAAAAAGATACCTACCTAGCCATACATATCATATTTCGTTCTGGGCTCATAACCTTAAATTTTTGCAATAGAAAAATCACACACTCATATGGACCTAATACAAGTTTTGAAAAAATAATAAATATATAGAAAGGAACAGTTTGTTACGTATCGATAAAAGGGCATATAAAGTACGTAAGTAGTAGTAGTATAGTAACCCATAATCTCGTATGGGTGTGAATCAGGATCATTAACTAGTTCCTGACCTGGAATATTGACCCGCACTAATATTAGCTAGTGAAAGTCTGCCATTTGCCGCCCGAGCCTCGACCTATGCAAATTGTTGATAGTTGCTCTTACAACATTTATGGCTAAATTATATCATGATTATGAGCAGTCACATATATATCTGAAATTCTAAATAGGTATCTAATTAAGTATAGCATTGCATGTTTGTTGAAAACATAATAGAGGGAAAAGTCGAAGCAAGAAGAGGTGAGGAAAGACCAAGAAGGGCTTTTATAGATCAAGTAAAGGAGAAAGTTGACACCGAGTCATATGGCGATGTCAAAGGGATGGTTCAGGAGATGAAAACAATTTACTCCACCGACAAGAACGTAGGTAGTTCTTAAATTATAAATAAGTAGGTAGATAGATAGCATGTTTTAGTAGTCGAAGTTAAAAAAAAATTAATTTTTCTTTAAATATGTAGCTAATTTACCAAAAAAAATCGTAACACTTCGCATTTAAGTTTCTTTGAGATGCCCTCTCTATTTCTTTCCCTTCATCAAAAGATGTTTTCCTTTCTAAAATTCTCAGTATTTTTACTTAAGTTATTGTTTTTAGTTAGTGGTTTTCAGTCGACGTAAACAAAGCGATTAAACCTACCAAAACAGCAATCTAAAACAATCCTCTCACTTTTGCACCAGCAAACAATAAAATATCAGTTTTGTTTTTATCCTTTCATGCATAATTGTCGCGTGGTCGCGGCCACTTTCTCATGCAGCAATGGCGGTCGCCGCGTTTCGGGCACGATTATAATACGTTATTCAGCATAACATGTCCGTTTGGCCAGTGGTCATCAGGCCTGTTCACATTGATCAGATTTTTGAGGGCGAGTAACCTGAAATAAAAACTGCAAAAAAAACGACCTCTTTTTATGTTGGATATTATTATAAAAGAACTCCCAATCTATCGCAGGTTGACAGGAGGAGATCCCTATATGGGATAAGACCGCCTTTGTATATTTGCTATTTTAATTTTTTTGTACTTTAATTTGTTTTTGGTACAATAAAATTATTACAAACAAACAGAGAACTAGTTTTTCATATTCTGTAGGATAAACATCAGCCAAATCAATTGATGGATTGTAACTTTGCAAAAACTGATTAGGGCTAGGTATGCTATGCCCGCGTCACAGGTCGGCTACGGTCGGCACCGTCGGTCGGCAACGTCGCGTCGGTCGGAGACCGTCGCCGACTTGTGCCGCGCGACGTCGCTCTTCTTCTTTTTTATTTTTTTTTGAGCACAACATCTTATAATGTGTAAGTATAAGTACCTAATATTTTGACACTCAGACTCAGAGCCAACCCTAAATAGGAAAAAGGCGAGGAGGAAGATGATGATAATGATGATTTTTCACAACACAACGTCAACCGACTAGCTTCATTTCTAATGCTTTAAAACTGCCTATTCACACTATCTAATCTTTATTCACTCGCCTCTTTGACTCGACCAGTGTCATCTAGGTTTCACTGCTGGCCTAGCTGTCATCAATTAGTCAGCTGTCTGCCGCCCGTTCACATCATAATAGACTTTGGCACAAACAGTATAACACCCGCTTGTATCTTAAAGACGTTTGTTACGGTACTTTTGTCAATTAGTGACCCGGCTTGAGAAATATCAGTCAAGATTTTTTGTTCGTATATAGGTACTTATATTTTGTTGCAATTAATTAAGAGATTTTTATTTGGCTGTAGGTTTGTTTAGACATAAAAAGTATAAGAAAATATGGTGCCCGAATTATTACGTTTGTTATTTATTTGTCTAATAATTGATGTGTATTGTACTGTCTTTCTAGTTACCTAGCCGTGTGGTCTTCGGCAGAGTAGAATAGGACCACTTCAGTCCTCCCGTGGATGTCGTAGAAGGCGACTTAGGAATTACAAGCTAAACAAAGCTTATAAACATTAATGAGACCCCTCTAAGCCGTGTGGCCAGCGTGGAGAGTGTAGGCCAAATCCTCTGGCTGCTCTGACTTAGTATGGCTCTGGCAGTACAGAGAGGATCGTGCTCCCGCAGTGGAGACTATAAAAGACCTAATAATGATGATGATGATGATGACTAGTTACCTACCCTCCGAGCTGCTTACCACGCGGATCAGTGTTGCGTTACGAATGCCTTGCTTCCCCAGTGCGGGAGTGAGATGTATAAAGTGTTTTTTTTTTAAAGTTGTTTCTGATGACGTGCAAACATCTTCGCAGCGCCGCTGCAGCTGAAGGTACTGTCGAAAATCATACATACTTAATAAATAGTACATAAGTAAATAGAACCTGGTGAACATTTTCTAGAAAAATTTTACTTGCCTTCGTCATCGTCATCATCATCGTCACATCCTCAGCCATTTTGCAGGAATACCACAGCCAAACATTGACTTTTCCCATTTTAGACTTTAAGTACACTGTATGCCTACGTAATTATTCGACATTTCGCTAGTGAAAATACATTATGGTACTTCCCCAACTAATACCATAATGTATTAATGTAGCAAAGCTATGTTGATTATTTTTTTCTTTGAGTGCTTTCATACATCTTCAATACTTTGAGGTTTCGAGTCTTTCATAACTGTAAAATTCTTGATACCTTTGCTCGATGCTATCATTGTACGAATCCAAAGTGACCAGCAGAATATGCGAGTGGGTGGTAGCGTTATAATTACTCGTACGACATACAAGGATGTGCCGCACAAGGAAAGTAGTTCCTTCACCTTTATTCGAGCCTCCGACTTCCAGTTCACTTTCGAAGGAATGCTGGGGCGAGACCAGGGAACTTACGGCCCAATGGAGTCTTCATTTATAGGACCAAGTATCTATTTTTTTAAAGTCTATTCTTTTTTACAAGATGCTGGTGTTTAACACCTTAGTACGAGTAACTGTACGTAAATAGATAGGAATTATCTAATTCGCTTTCTTATACTTACACAGGAATATATGTAAAGATAATTAGATAATAAAACAAATAGTTAAACAATCGATTGTTATGTAGGTTTCTAACTCGATGGAAGTGGAATATACAGGACGAACTGGAATATTCTGATTATTATGTCAAAGTTAAATCCTCTTCTTGGCATTGGTAAAAACTCCCATTGATTTCATACTTCATGGTTAATTCTGTAAGAGGATTGCTTTTTTGGTTCGATACCAGAAGTGCTATTTTTGACACACGGAGTCACCTATACGAATGGTTTTTTTCATACAAAAAATCGTTCGTTTAGTGACTCCGCGTTTGAAAAATAGCACGACAGGACCGGCGGCGCGGCGCAATCGCGGTGGCCGAAATACCTCCGTACAGCTGCGCAAACGCATATGGGTTTAACGAATGTATCAACAAGCCTCCATATATTGTATTTACACATGTTTAAATTAAATTACTGACCAAAAATACGGCCAGACACTTTCTCAGCAAAGGCAAAAAAATGTAAGCACCGACGTTCCTTGAATTGTAAGGATACCCGTCATACGCGATAGTATTTATTATTATGATAACTTAAAAGAAAGTCCACTTCAAGTATAAATTATTTTTGACGACCTCTGTAGCCTAGAGGTCATCATGCCAGGCTGTCACACTGGAGGTCCCGGGTTCGATCCCCGGTCAGGCAAGATAGAAAATGATCTTCGCCGTTAGGTGATTTGACCTGCGAGGGTGTCCGAGGCCCGGATGTTCGTAATATTTTTGCTGTATCCTAGTCTAACTAATAGCGATTTGAAACTAATTCGATTAAAAGTTTTTAAGAAAAGATTCGAATCTTGGTCAGTATCGAAGTTCTTCACGCCTTCAAGCGTGGCTTTTGGATCACAAGTGGCTTTTGTTTTTTGAGCTCCTGGGCTCTGTCTGCTTAGAGTCACAAGACCCAAAATGTCTACCCGACTAGTTATAAAGACGTGATAGTGTATACAAGTTTATTTGCCAGGCAAATTAAAAATTCCCTGAATTTCAAGGGTTTCGCCCTTCATAACTTTTAAACCGATCAAGTCAGCTTTAAAAAAACCATTTAGGCTCTACGATGCCACAGAGAGGCTCACAGAACCTATACACGTCAAGCTATAACACCTCTCTTTTTCGTCGGAGGTTAAAAAAGATGTATTTCTTCATAGCATCAACGTTGTATCTCTGCTAAGTAGCAGGCAGTCTCTCAATGGCAAGCGCAAGGCCTGCATAGATTACGAGATGCATCATAATTGGCCATTGTTCTCGGGACACCTGCATTGTCTGCCACTGGGTTACAGGGTAAAAACTGGTGGCAGGCCGCTTTCCCGGCAACCGCAAGCGGTCTGATTTCATTATGAATATCCACTTATGAGGTTTTTGTAACAATAGAGTTATTATTAAGATACCTATGTAGATCTTGAGGCAATTGGCAGTAGCCCAAAAATTACCATTTATAAGTAAATATCATTGAACAATGAGGCTATCTTTTTAGATCTGGTAACTTCAACTTCAAAATTCTTTATTGCTTAAACTGTGTAAAAATAGGTGGTACCAATTACAATGTTATTTCCATCATTATTACATAGGAATTTATATCCCAATAATTGTTGATGGCACACCAGTAGGGTAAGTATTTGATGATAATGTCCTAATTAAACTACCTACGTCCTAATTAAATTATGAGGTGTTAGGAATATGTAAAGGTTTTGGTCTATGTTTAGAGGATATGATAAGTATTTATATAAAACGTGGAACGGACATATCCGTATCTACCTACCAAAAAATTTTTCAAAATTATATAAATTCTTCAACAGCTATTACTATTCCGATTACGTTCAAAACATAGCATGTGACATAAAACTTGAGCATTCAGTAGCGGTACAACCACTGTGATGTAACGAGTATGCAAATTCTTCAGTCTGCGAAGTCTGGTATAGGGGACAGTTGGCAAACCAGTCGATTTGGCTAATTTCCTAACGGGACGCCAACAAGGCCGCTGCTATAACCGGCCACACACGCTACGACAGGAATGTTTACATACAAGTCACGTTTTTATCCGTAAATAGGACGTAGGGCCATATGAACTGAAGCCCACTTTAGTTAGTGTAATAATGGGCGTAGTTAAAATACATACATAATATCACGTCTTAACCCCTATGGGACATGTCGGTGGATAGGACCATAGTATTGAGTTACAAAAAAATCTAAGTCTGTGGGTAGGACAGTTGGTTAGTACACAAGTTGTTTCGCGGCTAATTTCCTAACAGGACGCCAAAAAGGCAAAATTTTGTTACCTATAGGCCAACTATTTATGTAGATGTCCCCTATCTGCTCCAGATAAGAGACATAATAGGACCATAAGCTAAGTAACTAATTGCTATAGACGGATACGGACACATGAGAGAAAACTATTTATTTACTTACCTATAGTCAACATCAAACAGATTGTGATGTAATACCACTATGCAAATTCTTATGTATGAGGAGATCGGTATAGAGGACAGTCGACAAGCCAGTTACATTTGGCTAATTTCCTAACGGGACGCAAACAAGGCCGCTACGACTACGACTGTCTTGCTAAGGCGGCCACACACGCTACGACAAATACTTTTTTCTATAATATATCACTATCGTTTTTTTATTATTTATTGATATTTGTTGTGGTTATTTTCTCAATATTGCTAAAAATATATAAGGTCCTAAAAATATACTAAAACTATTTTAATCGCCAAAGTACACATATCGAAATATGAAAAGTAGTTTTTGGCCATGCAAGTTGACCGACCAGCTAATCCAAGTTTTGTATGGAAAGCAAAAAAATATTTTTCATATTTCTACATATGATCCTTGAGGAAAGTGGTTCAGTTTCATTGACTGATTTCCCCCTTAAAATAGTTTTAGTAAAGCAATGTTCCCATTTTACGTTAACGTAAGGTAATTGTAAAAAGTCAATCTACAAAAACATTTGATTTTAAGCCTAAAAAAAAACTAGATATATTTTAACTAAGAAAAAAAAAGGATCGTTTGTGGCACCGATTGTTCACATCAAATATGTAGAAACGGTGTCCTCAGACAACTGGGTCAAACATTAGATGAACCGCACAAGGCCTAATAATCATTATAATACAAGACTAAAAATTCGATCGACAGTATTAAAAATAGGCGGCGCCTATAAGGTTTTGTTTGGAAAGTTAACATTCTCCCATTTACAGTGCCTGACGGAGAAATCCTTCAAGATAAAGGAAATAAATTTTCGGAATGGTTCTTCATGCGATTCTAGTATGAATTAAATGCCTATTTGTTTCACAATGTATTGAGGGCCAGCAAGTAACTTCTAAGAAATGTAACCATATACATTTACCTGATTTATTATTTCCTTAATTTTCTGTATTTTACAAGGTAAACAAACGCAATATTTTTCATTATTTTCATTGCAAGATTATAAAAACCCCAATATTGCTACAGATTAAAGAGTCCAAACAAAACAAATTGACGGTCTACATGGCTTTTCCTTGAATTTGTTCTCTCTGTCTCCTCTCTCTCTCCAGGTCTTTTTAGTCTCCACTACAGGAGCACGACCCTCTCTGTACTACTAGAGCCATACTTGGTCAGAGCAGAGGATGTGACACTCTCCACGCTGGATAGATGGGTAAGGGAGGTCTCTTTGATGTTTGTGAGCTTTGTTTAGCGTGTATATATGTAACTTAGGTAAAGTCGCCTTCTACGACATCCACGGAAGGACTTGAAGTGGTCCTATTCTACTCTTTCTTTTCGGTTTTTTAACAGATTTTTTATTATTATTACCTATTTCAAAACGTTATATTTACTAGAATTTCAATTGTGTACACAATTAGATACACATTGTATTATTAATTAAATTATATTGAATCTAAGCATTATGAACCAACCTCATCACGGAGACTTACCTTCAAACGTGCTGCATAGCAGTCAATCCGGCAAGTCAAGGAGTTCACTCAACCTGCAATTAAACGGTAGACAGTAAAATTAAATATACAGTGCTATTCGCAACTCCCACGCTGGTCTCTGGCGCTTTATGTTAAGAATCAGATATCAGGCACGCGTCGCAGCCCACGTCTTCATCAGGTCACCGTAACATAAACACTTAAATACGTACACCTACTTTCGAGATCTACTAAGGATTTAAGGCCAATTTAAATAAAAAATTCAAAATATGGTCAAATAGTAGTTTATTTGACCATATTTTCATATTTATAGACTTACATTGTAAGTCTATAAATATGTCCATTTTTTCAATAAGAATAATCACAGAAAAATGTCGACAAGATACATTCGCAGCCACCCCACCAATTTTGATGATTTTGTAACTACTTAAGTAACTTTTCTTTTATTGTTTGCAAAGTTATTTTCTCAATAAAGAAACAGCCGGAATAAAACTACCCTATATAATATAGAAAAAACAACAAAACAAAACGGAAATATTATGACATGAACATAAAAGTTGCATATAAAATTACGTGTACTTACATGCGTTAATTGACTAGTGAAAATAAAATCGCTTGAAAAAGTAACTAAAGCGTCTATATCGTGCAATAGTATTTATCATTTGTGCTTGCACTGCCGCCTCGCCGGCCAGAAAATGTATGCTATTAGACAACCGACATTTCCATGCAGGAAAGCGAATGCAGACGCCTCATTTAATTACGGCAACAAGAAGAGAGCAAAGGAATGCACGCTCAGGCCTATCATTGTGGCATAGCTTTTATTTTCATTACTTTCGCAAATTGTTGTGTAGTTAGTGGTGTATTTCGCTGAGTTTTTTATCTATGTGGCCGGATTTAATGTCTCAAATATTTGAGCATTTCCAGCGAATTCAGTTGCCTCATCTTATTAAAGCAACAAAAAGAGAATAAAGGAATGCGCGCACGGACAGACTATAAGTAACATAGCTTCTACTTTCCTCAATTCAGTCTATGCTTCTGCGTCAAATCCATGGACTTGGTAGGCAATGATATTTTGCACATAATGGCTTAGATTCCTTTCCTCTTCCCGCCCTGTTTGCTCTCGACATTTCCATGTAGGAAAGCGAATGTAGAAGCCTCATTTAATTACAGGAACAAGAAGAGCACACAGCCTATCATTGCCATAGCTTTTGTTTTTATTACCTATCTACTTTTGCAAAAGTTCGTATAGATTACTGGCTTTCGTCGATATCTCTAAAATGAGTATAAAACATAGTCCTCCTATTATCAGTCTGTCTATCGAACTGTACGAGATAAACTTAATAATTATTAATATATGAGGTCTAGTAAAATATACTGAAACTATTCTAAGGGCGAATACTGAACTACTTTCCCCAAGGAACACATGTCGAAATATGAAATAAAAATTTGGCTTTCTATACAAACTCAGATCAGCTGGTCGGTCAACTTGTATGGGAGGCAAACAATTACTTTTTATAATTCGATACATGTTCCTTGGGGAAAGTTATTATCCAACCCGTCTCGCCAGCTTGGAGAGCGTAGGCCAAGTCCTCTGGCTGCTCTGGCCAAGTATGGCTCTGGTAGTACAGAGAGGGTCGTGCTCTTGCAGTGGAGACAAAAAGACCTGATGATGATGATGATGACATGTTCCTTGGGGACAGTTGTTCAGTATCATGACTAAATTCACCCTTAAAATAGTTTCAGTATATTTTGTAAGATAAATTAGGTAATATAAGTATACACACTTAGAACTAATATAGTTGATAATTCAACTGGAAAATTTAAACCCATAAAGCATGATGTTGAATCAAAAATATGCAAGATAAAGAATAAACGGCGGCTTCAAACAAAACTGCACGGCGCGCTCACACGTTTCCCAATGTTTATTTTTCAACGATTACTTTGATCTCGGAAAGCGTAGCCTACGCCTTGTCGATTGTTTCGGCTTCATAACAGTCGTGTTAATGACATGGATCGGTATCGGAGAAAGCTTGAAATCGGAACAACGGCGTATCTCACAGATAACGTTCTTAGCAAAATTAAAACGGTTCTCAAAAATATTGTATTTCATTTCGTCGATGGAGAGTGACGATTTTATGACTGGTTCAAATTACTTTGAAGATTTTTTTTGTTATTGTTCCAAACACTGTAGCTTGAAAATACCTTCTAATTATACAATTGCAGACAAATCGATTTAGGTGTATATATATAGGTTTGCCGGTGGTTTCCGACGGAGTAGAATAGGACTCCAAGTCTTCCGTAGTGTCGCAAAAGGCGACTTAGGCAATACAAGCTAAACAAAGCTAATAAACTTCAAAATGAGACCTCTCCAACCCGTCTGGCTAGCGTCGAGAGTGTAGGCCAAATCCGCTGGCTGCTCTAGCCAGTATGGCTCTGGTAGCATAGAGAGGGTCGTGCTTCTGCAGTGGAGACTAAAAATACCTAAAGATGATGATGCTGATGAGGTTTAGGTGTTTGACATTACCTTTATTCCTAAAGGAATAAATAAAGTCAAAAGTAACAAACCCAGACAGTTTTGAAAAAATGGATTTTAGTCAGTCTCCGTCGCATATTCTTTTTATCGACTTCTGCTCCACATACGTACCAGAAAGCAAGTCGTGCGCACCGATTATTGTAAGCCGTCGAACATCTAATTACTTTCAAGGTATGGTAATCAATAAACCTCAATCGTATTTCAATTTGACTAGTCAATTCATCAAAATACTTTGGCAAATACTAGGTCACGTTAACTTGTGGTACCTTCAGAGTAGAATATGATTTGTCATCATCTTTTTTTCTCTCACTGTATCGTAAGAGGCGATTTAGGGAGAAGTAACCGAGAACGGCATCCTTTGTTGGAAGACTTTAATCTTCTGCTTTTACCAACACACAGGCAAACCCTCTTTTTTGGGAGAAATATTAGTTCAGCAGTATACTAAGCTGTAGATCAAAGATAAAGTTTTTTATAGTGTTATGCTAAAAAAAGAATAAAGTATGTCAATCGTAAGTCACGATTTACCTAATAAGTTAGTTGAACTATAAACAGATACCATTTTAAAGGCATTTCGTAACACTATGTTAAATTATGGCATTCATGTACAAGTTTAGTAAGCATTAAACAAGTAATATGATCAACTTGACATACATCCACAAATAGATTAAAAAAATGGTACTTTAATAATGAAACTGGACCTATAAATTAGTGCTCAATCATTTATGAAACCTGTTTCTAATAGCACGAAATGGCCTTGATAATATTGTCTGTAAACTGTGTGACTAATAAATTATTTACCGCTACTTATTTACTACTTTGTTTTGGGAATTTTGCTTTTAAATATTTATTAATTAATTAGGTGTCTACTTTCACTATCAACAACTATCAATCAATATACAGGTATTTTCGTGTATAAAATATGCCTATTTAAGGATAAATTCAGTCCAGGATATTGAACAACTTTCCCCAATGAAAGCCTCCCATGTAAATTGACAGATCAGTTTATCCGAGTTTGTATGAAAAGCAAATAACATTTTTATATTTCGATACATGTAACTTGGGTAAAGTTGTTCAGTATCATGAACTGAATTCACCCATTAAAGAGTTTCAGAATGTTGGCTGTTAAGATAAAAGCCCTTAAAAAAAGAGGATATAAAAAAAGGGTTAGATGATGGTATGATGGATGGTAGAATATGATATTAGACTTTATAGGTATATTAGGTCTAACAAAATATACTGAAACTGTTTTGAGTGTGAATTCAGTCCGTGATAGTAAACAACTTTCCTTAACGAACATATGTCGAAATTTAAAAAATATTTTTTGAGTTTCAGTCTATTTTGTTACACCTTATATATTGTACAATATAAACATATATATTTCGATAGCCCCCAGGGACAGCATTGTGTAGAATTTATGTTCTACGTATCGATGAATAATTAAACTTATGGCGTTAGTACCAAATCCATTAGTATGTTTTTTAGCTCCCAACTCCCATGTCTTACCGAATTATCTAGGAAAGAAACCGTTATCTCCGTGTGGCAAGAAATAGATCCAACGAACTGCGGGCACGCACGGCGATCGGACGTATTGCGGCAATACTTATCTGCGGCATCTTATCTGCGATGAATTTATCGGGTGTTGGATGCCGTTTCCTAGAACTCGGAACATATTTATGTAATTATAAATAGATTACAAAATTGTAATTACTTTTTTATACTAAAAACTTAATTATAAATCTTAATTAAATTAAAATAAAAAACTAAATCGATCTTGTGGCTTATTGCCAAGAAAACTGGCTGCATTCCCTAATACATATATGAGCCAGCCGTCTTGTCACCAGCAGCGTCGACAAGCCGAGGGGTTATTTTTTAAATATTTTTTTGAGTACTTGGACCCTAGCCCCACGGACCAAGCATTTCGACGCCAAGCGGAACAAAAATATACTCATTAGATTTTTTGTTTATCAAAACATCTAAAGATATTGGAATAATTGTTTGCTTACAGATAAGCTCGCTGATTGATATAAATGTACCTACTTACTGTATTACGCACATTTAACATATTTTACAGGTCCACTTTTTTACCCCAAGCTTTTACTTTATACATTCCAACTGCGTAAAAGCTTTACAATGTCCATGCTAAGTTTTGGTAGGTAGTAAGGTATATTCAATATACCCTTTCTAGGATTTAAATAAAAAAAAAATCAAAGGAAATATACTGAACACAGATTAATCTAAATATCATTAATTACGTCGTCCATCAGAAAATGTCATATGGCATCTAAGCTTTCCGTCTCTTTGATGATAGAAATTCACGATAAGGAGAAAACACACACGTGAAAAAGTGCATATAAAAGACTCATTATGATGTACATACTTCATTGATATTAAAATAAATAAATAAATAAGATTTATTGACGTGTCTCTTAAGTTTTAGTACAACATAGCGATTGTTAGAAAGTGACTTACATATCTAAACATGTTAAGTATAGTCACATCATATCGAAGGTTCCCTCACTCACACACAAGTGGTAAGGTAGCTTTGATACCGATTTATTGAAGTAAAAACTTCTTTAGCGGCGTTGTGCACTTTTTTTGGAATGGGTAAAAAATGTTAAACTCGCGTCAGGACACGTGACCTGATCGAAAATTCGTAAGACGGATGGAGAATAGACAGCTGGCGCGGCGTAAGAGAGGGAGTATTCCCCTCTCTTTCTACGGCGCGGCGAAAATGTATGCCTGCGCCTGCTGTTTCGTTTAGGCGGCGCAGGGCGCTTGCGCGAATGTGTTTGTGTTCGTGTGTGTTTATGTTACAGCGTGCTACGCGCACCCATGGATGGTGACAGCTGATGGCTCGACCGTCTGTGTAGTGGCCATACTGCTGTGTTTTCACTTCTGCCGGCACTCCCAGAGTGCAACCCGTCGTTTTTTTCTAGTCTGCTCTATACATATATATAAATAAATAAATATATAGGGACAAAACACACTGATTGAGCTAGCCCCAAAGTAAGTTTGAGACTTATGTCATGGCACAGGTATGGCACTTCATAGAAACGGAGCAGCATATATACCTAGTACTACTACAAACGAAACAATACATCCGTGTACAGGTCAAATGTGTGAGTTAAACAATCAGGGTCGCCGCTACAGAATTTGTTGATTTGCTTAGCTGGTTTCCTCACTTAGAAAACTATAAAATTGTTGTTCTTTATTGTTTCTATTTTTTATTTTATTTTGGCAACATACAGTCATTTACTTATGTTAATACTTAATTTTACCTTAAATAATATAATATAATTATTATATATATTTTTACCTTATATAAGATAATATGCGCAGTTTCTCACCAATAAGATTTAATAATCAGTAACTCGCGTAACGTCAACGTGCGACTAGCAAAAACCCTGTTTTACAGGCTCTTACACAGCCCAATAACGGGGAAGGGGTTGCGGGGACGCCAGATTGCGAGAGACGGTGCAACTTTCCGTTCTGTATGTCATACTCATACTATTATTAATTCTGTGGTTATTGGACACTAAATCAACGATACTATATTTTATAACAAATACATAGATAAACATTCAGCACAATTTATAAAGGCCATTTTCCAACTTGCCTCGAACCGGGAATCGAACTCGGAACCTCTGGGTGTCAGACTAGCATGGTAACCACTACGCCAAGGAAGTCGACATGTAGAAACTGTATATCAAACTTAACGGAATTTAAATTAGGCGAAGCTGTCGGCAACCGCTAGCTACAGATTGCAGATAAAATTGCATGTTTTCGCGCGACGTCACTTGATTGCGGCTACGAATTTATATGCAGTCGAGAACTTTCGCTCGTCGAAAGTCAAAACAAAATCAACTGATTATTTACGAGTATTCTGGTTACATCACTGTTTTAATAAGTGTTTTGCGAATAAGATTATATTTATTTGTAAAGATCTCACTCTCTTTAAAACACTGCATACAAGGGGGTTACCCCAAAAGCGGTACGCAAGATGGACGTTTCAGTATCAAGCAACATTATGCTCGAACGTATGATGATAACGTATAATTTGGTTTGACACAGAAATAGGACGTCACTATCTTACGATTCAAGTATTAATTAATGGAGAAAGCTCTCAGTATATGTACATAAGTACCCAGCCGTGTGGTTTCAGCAGAGTAGAATAGGGCCACTCCAAGGCCTCCCGTAGATATCGTAGAAGGCGACTTAGGAAATACAAGCTAAACAAAGCTTATAAATGACGACCTCCGTGGCGTAGTGGTCACCATGCTGGTCCGCCACCCAGAGGTCCCGGGTTCGATCCCCGGTCAGGGCAAGTTGGAAAATGGCCTTTTTCAAATTGTCCTGTGTCTTGGATGTTTATCTATATATGTATTTGTTATAAAAATATAGTATCGTTGAGTTAGTATCCCATAACACAAGTCTCGAACTTACTTTGGGGCTAGCTCAATCAGTGTAATTTGTCCCAATATATTTATTTATTTTATTTTAAACATCAATGAGACCTCTCCAACCCGTCTGGCCAGCGAGGAGACTGCAGGCCAAAGTCCTCTGGCTGCTCTGGCCAAGTATGGGTCTGGTAGTACAGAGAGGGTCGTGCTCCTGCAGTGGAGACGTAAAGACCTGACGATGATGATGATGATATAAGTAACTACCCTGTATTAAAATTAAATTGTCGTGCTTGACTCTGCTGCAGTCAGTATCATTTGTTATCATAACAGAATGTTTTGAAATGTTCAGTCCCACAATGTGTTTATATTTTCAAGGAACATGTTATGTAATGTTATGTAAATATAAAAAATACTGTCCATAAAGGGATAAAATTAGGCGATTTTTTAGATGCCTACTTTGATTTATAATAGTCTATCAAAATATACTGAAATTATTTTAAGAGCGAATTCAAACTATGATACTAAAAACCTTTTCCTAAATCGAAATATAAAAAATAATTTTTGGCCTCCCATACAAGTTTACCGATCAGCTTATCTGGGTTTGTATGGAAAGCCAAAAAATATTTTTCATGTTTCGACATATGTTGGCGGGGAAGGTTTTCACTATCACGGACTGAATTCAGTATATTTTGTTAGACCTTAAGGGTACTACCCGCGCTAGCGACCTTGAAAATACAAACAAATTAATTTCTCTTTCTCTAAGTGAAATTATCGGAAACCCTCTTACAACTTTTTAGCTAATATCCTTAAGTTACATTAGAACCTCGAAAGTCATTGAAATACAATACGCTGTAGTTTCATGGCAAAAAATACTAAAAACGGGCACTTTTGACTCTTTTTGTAAAGGTTTCTAAAGCGGATAGTATTTCAATGACTTTCGAGGTTCTAATGTAACTTAAGGATACTAGCTAAAAAGTTGTACGAGGGTTTCTGATAATCTCACTAACAGAAAGAGAATTTTTTTTTGTATTTTCAAGGTCGCTAGCGCGGGTAGGAGCCTTAAATATATTCGAAAGTCTAGTCATAGTCTAGGTCTTAGACTCTAGATAATAAATTGTTTATAAATCTTTTTATCGCTTTAAAGGATCAAATAGAAAATCAAAAGCTTCATATACTTCCCCATAATACAATGATTAACATTTTTGCACACATTGACACGTGATGTATAAAATTAACGCAGCTATTTGAATACTTGCCTCTACTTTCACGTCCGCTACACCATACAATGTATTTTATTTCATTTGTCATGTATTACATCGTAAACTTTCCGATTTAACGTTATTTGATATTTCTCTGACATTTCTGCATTATAACATAATCATATAGGTATCAGAAGAAACAATTTACATTGTATGCTATGAGTTTACAGGAATCTTAGTGCAATTTTTTTTCTCAAAAAAGAATCTACATCATTTCATATATTATCAGCCGCATGACGTCTACTGCTGGCTAAACATAGGCCTCTCCTAAAAATTTCCAAAATGACTAATTGGAAGCGGCTTGCATACATTTTCGTGCAACCTTGCTTAAGTTGTTATGTCACCTAGTTGGTGGGTGTACTGCGCTATGCATGCCATTCGTGCCATGGTAAATGGCCATTCAAGAACCTTCCTGTACCATCAAAAAAGAATATCAATGTAAATTTCCATCTAAACCAAAACCCTGATGAGAAGTCATCAAAACTATCCAAGGTGATCAGCAGAAAAAAACGTCAGCAGCGTCTGGTGTTGGAATCTTAGATCTTTGTGTCGCTGAGTCAATGCAGACAACAGACGCCAAATAAACTTTTCGCCAAAAAAATGCATCTGATTAGAAATTTACGCAATAACTCTGGTCATGACTAGAAGAAGACTTAAGTATAACTTAAAAATAAGGGAACGCTAACCCTAAGAATGACTGCAACGATGAAATAGTCTTCGCTTCGAACCACAGTACATTATATTTACATTCAAACCAAAACCGTATTAAAATATATGTTATGACTAACACGTCAGCATTTGTACGAGTGTGTAGCACATAAAACATTTGTAGTAAAGTTATTACGCATTAGTACGAGCGACTGAGCGCCGGCGACCGTGACGATGCGGCGCCGACGCAGCCGACCAGCTGAGCGAGCCATGCCTCCAGCATACATGCAATATTATGACTGCAATGTTATAATAACAATTAATAATCCAGTAAAGACGGTCATGAACTTAAAGTGGAACCGGGCACCTGGCCTGCAGGAGTGACGGCGCATGGAGCACAGTACTGACCGAATAGTGGCCCAGAACGGGTAAGATGCGTCAGGCGTCCGCCTATGCGATGAGTTGACGATATAATCAAAGTCGCGGGTCACACCTGGATGAGAGAAGCACAGGACCGAGATGGGTAGCGTCGAAGAAGGCAGGCCTATGCTCAGCAGTAGGCGGAGAAGGGCTGGGATGATGATGATGAATACAACAAAGAGATTGTTATACACACATCTAAATATATTTGTAAACTAAGTCTATGTTAATACTAAGTGTTTGGAAGAGCGGGTCCCCCTGCCACAGGCTTTTTCAAAGCTTACTAGGTGGGTCCCAGAAATTTGTATTACTTAAACTACTGGCTTGAAAATAAAGATTTTTATATATATTTTTTTATACATATAATCAAGATTTGCCAAAGAGCACTGGAACGGAGGATCACTAGGCTCGATAAGATGCCAAAGTTGAGTGACAAGCTTTGCTCAAAAGCCGGCATGCGGCATTCTGATGACAGACATAAAGCCGCTAAACTAAAGTGGGATTTAGCGGGACACGTTTGCCGCATGCATCATGTCCTGATTAGTGGCCACTTTGGTAACAAAGTGGACTCCCGAAGACAGTCGAAGGAAGAGAGGTAGGCCCTGGAAGCGTTGTTGTGTTAGCCTACCTTTTGCAAATTGTTAGGCATAAAAATTTGCGAAATGTTAGTTATCACAACTTTTATGATTAAACAATTTTTTTTAAAATGAGGGCGCCACTTCTGCCATTTCGTAGCCTTAATACAAATACAACTTAGGGCTCTTGTCCTACGTTTATGTTAAACCTCTTCCTTTGGACTGTATTTATTTATGTTTCTTATACTCATTATTTAGATAAACTATGTTAGCAACTTAAAACATATTTATTTTAGACATACTTTTTTAAATAAAAAACAAATGCGGTGGAACTTTTACAATAAAGAAATAATGCACTTGGAACTTTAAATTTGCTTGAAATGAACCAAATGCCTTCAACAATTCTCATCAATGTAATCCTGCAACAATGGTTGTAATATTTTATGAACAGTCATTGATTGTAAGTAAATAGTCAATCTAGTTTTAAAACATGTATTCGCCTTAATAAGCTTTTCGATGTTTAAATTTTAATCATATTTGAATTAAAAAATGTGAGATTGTTTGGTTGCTTGCTCAGCCCACGGTCTAAAAGGTGTGAAATTTCTCAGCTTCTATAAAGTACTATCTAATCTGGCGAGTTAGTCTCGAATGCTTTCTATCTCAGACCGTCTCTGATTGCGATCGTGTTATTATATCTCGACACATGTTTGTTTTGTTACCTCGTAATATAAGGAAACATAAATACCTACGTAGCTACATATAGTATTCAGTCATAACAAAGGGGACATACGATTCAATTTCGTTCCTAAGTTTTGGAAAATATTTTCTATGATCATGGAATAATAGCAATTTTAGTGTGTATGTTTTTTGATAACATTTTATATAAAACAAAAATACCACTGAAAATAAATATTTTTTGAAAACAGTAAGAAATTGGCTAATTAATGAAGTAGTCATTATCATTTCAAACATAAGAGTGGGAGCTTGGTGGGGATACTTCTCTATCTCTTACGTACGCGCCAGACCTAATAGCGTGACGTCAAGAGTGCTGTACGTGCATCCTTTTCCTGTTACTTGACAGTTTTCCCTTCCGTCAGATTTTAAAAGCTTATAACTTACTTATTATAATATAACATTTAAGCAAATAAAAAAAATGTTTTCGGTTTCGGATTATATTACATTGATATGAAAAAAACTTGAGTAAAATCTCGTATTTCAACCACTTACTAATAATATGACTTTTAATAATATGAAAATTTACGACACGAAATTAAGTGGAATTAATGAACTCACTTATCGAATTATTTTATTGCAGGAAATTGTTTGTTTAAAACTTACAAAGTGCATTAAATGTGTTGGTAAAAGTTAAACTTCAGAGGTCTCATACAAAAGACATCAACGCAACATTTAAAATTTTACAATGCAACGTTTTACGACCTATGTGCATTGTGCAGTTGTACGTTTGTTTAATGAAGCAATAAATAAACTGTGTTTACTATCTTTTTTATTGTCAATTATATATCTTTTATTAATTTCTTACCATACCCGTGTAGTGTTCCCATGGAAAATAGTATATATCAAAATACACAATCAGTAGGTTCCTAATTTTAAAAATGTCGTTCCACGGTAGGTATGTCTATTCTCTAGCCCGCACCGCACCCTCCATTTGTTTCGCACCTCTCAGTTCACCTTGTCTGTCGCCGAGTTAGGATACGATTAGACACATTTAGCTAGGTATATTTTTATGGTAGTATACGCTACATTTACAAGACATTGTGTCAGTATGGGTACTGATCATGAAAGCTCTTCATGAAATACGTACTCCCTTCCATCGAGCTGATGGGATGGAGTACGCATTATCACTGGGGCTTGTTAAGCGAGACGGGCGTGGTCATCATTTGGATGGGTGACCACAAATATCATACACATTTTCTAGAGCTTGAACCTTGATGGTTCGGAAGGCACGTTGTCCCGGTTGTTATCATTAGATGGCAGTCTTCAAGCTATGTCAGACGCCTATATGCAGCGTGAAAATCTAACACCAATTGTTATTCAGTGCAGAGGACTCCGTTCCTTTCTTTTCTCGACCATATTTTAATTACGACCTTACACACACAAAAAACGAACAAACAATATGGGAACGACATATGGGTAACGTAATAACAATACGGCAGTGGACTAAACAACACGAGTTCACTTAAATATAATTACAAAAGCGCACTTCTACCTTCTCGATTGCAATGTACGCAAAAAGTAGAGGGGTGGAGGGCCTAAAATTTGCCGCCCCCCAAAATGTGCCGCCCTAGGCTGTTAGTCTACTCGCTTATTGGTCAATCCGCCACTGGTAACATAATATTAGAATACATACGGCAGTAGACTAGACAACACGAGCTCGCTACAGCGTGCAGCGTCGGCGCCGGCGTCCAAGGCGAACCGGTGTCTGAACTTGACATTCAGCATTCGGCGCCGCTGCAACGCCTGCTATTACTGTATTAGTGATAAGCACACTGATTTACTACACTACGTACACGTGTAGTTTAGTGTGGTAGGTGTTGTTACGGTGTTTTCGCCAAGCAAAGGCAGACAAATTGATAATTTTTATGTTTCATTTAAACGAGCCTAGCCCAGCAATTAGCTTTAGCAGCGGTCTTCAATCTTAGAAAATATCACTAGTGTAACTTATGACCAGGTTGACTGATTGAGTTTTTATGATGCAATGCGGAAGAAGCAAAGGAAGTTCTATAACTTGTCAACGAGATGTGCACGTTAATAATGTCAAAATTGGCATAAGAGGAAAATGTTTGAATCATCATTTCAGCCGCATAACGTCCACTGCTGGACATAGGCTTTTCCCAAAGATTTCCAAAATGACCGATCTAGAGCGCCTTGCATCCAGCGCCTTCCAGCGAAAAAAATGTTTGAATACCTCATATAAAATACGAAAAATTTATAAAAAAAACATCGTGAAAGGACAAATCGATGCTAGACAATGGATACAGGCGAGGAAGGTACATAGATGAAGTTACGGAAAAGGCAGAACTCATCTTCTGTATCATCATCTATGTAACTAAGACATAAGTCTTCGGGAAGTCGAACATTTGGCGGAAGATATTTATGAGAAATAGAAGAAACTCCACGAGAACATAATACGGGGAGCAACAGCAGTCACTTAAAACTTCCGAAAAGTATATCAATTATTACTATTTATCTCCCAAGGTGTTAAGTCTTTTTTGCTTCCAAACCAGTATGGACGTCATTTGTCACATCGTCCGATCTCAATCCATCGGCCTCGCGATAAAAGCCGGAGATTTACAAGCCAAGTCACAAAACCGTGTCAACTAGATACCACAATAGCCACTCCATTGATTGGGAACGGTATTGTCTCTGATATAAATTATTATATCGAATGGCGGATTATGAAGCGGACAGCGGAACAATGCTGTTGCGAAACCACCTTTGAGTTTGAGATCAATTCACAATACGGTGGCAAATCTTAGAGAATGGAGTAGGGTAATGCATTGTTTGTCACATAGGTACCTATGCGTCGGTGTATCGACAATTTTATTATGATCACAGTCAATGTCGATGTCTCGAGTCGTTAAGGGGCGGAATTCAGAATTTTCATAATTTCAAGTACCTCCCCAATGTAAACCGATCACTGTAGGTTATGGTATTTTTTTCAGAATACTTTAAAAATATAAACTTTACTTGTATGGTTCTGAAAACACGATTTTACCATAATGACTCGTTAATATCAGGCTTGCGGGGAAATGTGAAGTTTCGCTAAATACCTAATTTATTATAATATTTTTTATGTCTTGTGTTTAGTACAAGAAAGATTTAACAAACAAACAAATAATATTTTCAGTTGCGGAGCTGTCCAAACAATGGCTCATCTTCTAACCGTATGACCATAGAATATTGTATATTTTGACGATTGAGTGTATTAACCAAAGTACAGTTAGACTTCATTGATTCAGGCAAAAAATTGTAGGTCTCCGTACTACCTACAGATATAAAAAAAAACTAGGTGTAGGTTCCAGATACCGTGATATCGTGTACCCAAAGATATAAATTCTATCTCTCATATATATAAAAATTTAGAACCGTTTATTAAACCTATTTTAGTAAAAACATGTTTCGTCCTTTCTCTTTTCATTTGCCATTGAAAGAACGAGACAAAACATATTTTAACTAAAATAGGTTTAGCAATCGTTTGTGATTTTTTATGAACAACCCGGGTAGCTAACCTATAAATCCTATAATGATTATAGCCGAGCGTTGATATGGCCAAATACTGAACGATTTAGGTTCAGCCACATTTTAATTTAAGGAAGAAGTAGAATATCTATAAGTAGATAAAGTGTACATACTAAAGTAGGTGTTCAAATAAATTGTGTAAGAATAATACCTTACTAAATCTATCTGTATCTGACTAATGTCCAAGGACGTAATAAAGTAAGGAATTAAGTAAAAAATAATAGTTATGATGTATTTTTTACTTATATTACCTATTAGATGAAGCAAAAGAGGTTTGTCAGGATCGTAGCAAGTGGAGGTCCATAGTCTCTGTCTACCCCTGTCGGAAACAAGCGTGATATTATTTAGTTTTCAATGTAGGTTAAATAAATAAATTCCCAGCAATTAATAAGTACTTACAAGTGTCTGAGCTATAGAAAGATTGCGTGTATTGTAAAACCTGATTACCTTAACTCAAATTGTACGAGAGTATTATATTTCGATACAGAAACGTGCAACTAGACATAATATAGCATAATCCTATGACATAATACCACTATCAAGTCGACTGACCTGCTTTCAATATTTAATAGACGCCAACCTACCTGACCTGACCTTCTCACACGTGGACTTATATCACGACGCGAAGGAAATAAAAAACTTAGGTATTTAACTGTTCTGACAATGTATTTATTGCAATAACCTTATATAAATAACAACTCGATTCCGCATAGATGCAAGAATGAGCAAAACGCTGTATTTTACATAAATAGATTAAACATTACATATGTTCAGTAACAATATAAGGCAATTTCATATCACAATACTTGGTTTGACAGAAAATTTGTATAGAATAGGCAGAAATATTTAAATATACAATATAGGAATGGTATTCAGTTCTCATATAAGGCCACAGTTACAATAAATTTGCATAGTATATTATATACCACCTGGCACGTTTTAATAGAAACAAAACTTAAACACGTACGTAAAAAATATTGCAACAATTAACGCTACCAATCTCAATAATATTATTTGATCTATTTACTATTTATATTAAATTAAATTGACTAATTTATTATTATGCTATACAAAAATATTAGACGCAAGTACACGAATAAAATGTAAATAGAGCTGTCGCCTTTTCGTGTCTTTCGAAGCAAATGCTTGCACTTATCTAGGTCTAATACTTCTAAACGAGGATTTTGTCGAATGTGCTGTCCTATAATTCTACATAGGCACAGTTTAATGACAAGTGTGAAATATTGTCTTTACCTAATCGCTAGGCTAAAATGAACTATTCCCGTGATTCATTTCATAAAATAAATAAGAAAATAAGTACAAATACATACAAAACTGTTGCTTCCCGAAGACCAGCTTCGAGAACAAACTCGATCAGCCGACGGCGCTGGCTCGTGACCCTCATCTCTCTTCTAATTACGATCATACGCTTGTTAGCTTATCCCATCAAGTAGGCAGCTATATTATTATTACGAAAAGTTTAATTTTGGAAATCATGAATAAAACATACTATAATTACGAATCGTAATAAATGCAATAAAAGAAAGTTGTTAACACGTCGCTTTGTTTTGTTTACAATTACGACCGTTTTCGTTTGAAGTCGGAATGAAACTGTTTCTAACATCGACGTAGAAATGCACATGAACTTAGCTAAGGCTAATAATTTTTTTGACCTTATGAAATCCCTCGCTACCTAGTTAATTATGGAAGTCAGAAACTGTACTGTAGTGATACGATCGTAGCCAGCGGCGCGGTAACGTTGGGCAATCTTTCACTATCAATTGTTTTGGCTTTTAACTGAATGCTACCTATTTTCTCACAGGTAGGTATCGAGAAACAGAGAGCAACATAATACAGCCACGTGTGATATACCTACGCCAACCGCGGCGCCTCAGTGCCGCCGTGCGGGAAAGCGCCGATCCCACAATGATCTACCAGTTTTTCAGCAGAAAAGAGTCGCTGAACAATAGGAAGAAACTATTTTACTCACACTCGGGAGACGAGTTCGCATCACGTATTGACTGCGCTTTCCAACGCGCGCATGCGCAAGATAATTGCTGCTACGGATAACCATCATTTGCATTGTTAGCAATCTGGAGAAAATTAATTGGTGCACAGTCGATCAGGCGGCAAAGAAAATTGATCAGCAAAATTGACTCATTGAGGCACCTGCGGAATTCCAACATTAACACAAACTGCGCAGCTTGACTTTGTACTGGTATCTTCAGCTATGAAATACGACCGGAACGCTGCGTATGCACCGAGCGACACGCTCATTAGATTAGGACACACATATCAGGTTTACACGTAACGTTACCGAATGCACTAACACTTTATTCGGCCTTGTACCAATTTTCACTTTGTGGTCGACGGATTTTACGACTGCTGATGGTCACTCACCAACATCTAAGCGTCATACGCATGTAAAACACATTTAACCCACGAGCCTTCAAATAATTATTACAACATCCTAAGCTGCTCCAGCTTCCTGTTTTTGTTGAATGATGGATTCCCACTGCGCGATGAGCCGTGTGGAACTTGGGGCAAGGAATTCTTGGCCAGGCTCGAGTTCGCAGAGTTGTGCCAAGGATTTGGCTGGCTTTAGGCTACCTAGAGAGTCGTTTCCTGAACTGTTTCTTGGCGAGGGCGACCTCAGCTCTTCATTTAGAGCCTCGTAGAGTTCTCCTATTGACTTAGTCGCTTTCAGCTTGCCCGGCAATGGAATGTCTTCCTCCTCCGATTCCGATGTAGTTTCCGTATCGCTGAGCTCTAGGTCGAACGGTTTTTGTTTCTTCCTCATACGTTTAAGCTCGTGTTCCCTGTCTTTCATTTCTCTTAATTCTTTTTGAATCTTTTCCTCCACAGGTACGTAGCCTTTCCTTACAGGTTTCCCTTCTGGTGTACGAGTAATGGCGACCGGAGGGATCTGAGTGACAACCGGTGTGATAACTGGAGACAAAGGAATACTGAGGGGAGGCGACATCACTGTTGTTGGTGAGGAAGCTACGGGAGAAGTTACCGGAATTTTGCCTTTGTTTGCAATGAATCGTTGCATTATCCCTTTCGTCCCATTTTGGGGGGTGAACCGGCGTGTGTAGCCATTTGTATTTAAAATTGTAGGAACGGGTGGAGGAGAAGGTGCGATCGGACCGAGAAGGTGCGACGTAGACACTGCTCTGTTGAGGGTCTTCTGTGGTTTGAGTTCGTCATCTCCGTTGACGTGACCATTCTGCTGGTTGACGTCTATTGTAGATTCTGACAACAGTCTATTTATCCTGAAGTGTCCTTCTTTAAACTCTCGTTCTCTCTCTGTTACTTCGATAATCTCCCTTTGGATTCTGGAGAGGGGATCCTCCTTCAATATTGACTGAAAACAAAAGAAAAAATATTTAAGTAAGTGTTTGCACAATGGTTTAAACGATTAATTTATATTGATTCAAAGACTCTATTTATAAATTTTGAAAATTCACATTCAAAATTTTGAGTGCATTTAAAAACAGTTTCATAGATAAAATGCAGAAATACTTTGTTTTTACTTTTTCTCATATTTTAGATCGGCCGCTCCCAAAAGTAAGATAGATTTGCTAAGTCAATACCTAAGTCGGTACATTGAAGTTATTTTTCAGAAAACACCTCTAGCTACCTAATCCATAAGCTACTTATATAGTACCTACACCTAGTGCATTTTCATGCTAAAGTGAGTACATTTTTAATTTTCCATGGTTTGCACGTGTTGCTTATGAGTCATACCAACTGGCACTCGGTCTTATCAAAATCAACGCTAATGAAGCTGTTGTCCAAGCGAACAACATACGTAGAACCCAGTTAGGGTTCTACGTATAATTAACCGAGGTCAGAATTTCTAAATAGAACCCTTGTTGGGTTCTACTTAGAAATTCTTACCTCGGTTAATATATGGTGGGAAATATTTTAATATATAATGCTCCATAGTATATTATAGGGAGTGTAAAAGTGGCGCCAATAGTCGACAAATTAAAAAGCTATCGCCTGACCTGGTATGGCCACGTTATGAGCCACATTATGCCGAACACCTGGCAAAAAAATGGTCGACTTGAAAGTAGACAGTTATGAGGAAGAGGAAGGCCGAGAAAGACGTGGGAAGAATGCGTAAGATCGGATATGCAGGAACGGGGGGTCAGTACAGAGATGGCAAAGGATAGAAGGTTATGAAGGGAGTTGACATACAGAGTCGACCCCAAATAGGAAAAAGGCAAGGAAGAAGAAGAATAATGAAGCCCGAGCAAATATTTAAATACAACGTGGCCTTCCACGAGCTAAACTTTAAAATAACAGTCAAAATCTCAAACTACTTTATTATAAATTAATTAGAAATTTAGATACTGCATGTTTCAGTAAATATAAGCTGGCCTGTTATCTACACTTGATAAAACCAATTGAATAAATTGTCTATCTCGATGTATGCAGCTATAGGTATTTATTCAAGACAATGAAAGGACAAACCTTTCGTGTTACAGGCTGCAAACGTTTTTATTTACTTTACTGATACATGCATGACCTAGTTGCAAACAGAGGTCATATAATAGGTGATAGGGATAGAAAATGTTTTAGAACGTCAGAAAACGCGATGCAGAGGTTATATAATCAAGTATAATTAAATTATACTTATATTTGTTTTTTTATGCAGTTATCTTCTAGGCACTATGTACGTACTTTTAATTTTTTTAACTATATATTTACCCATCCCCATTCTCCAAATCTTTCATAATCAAAAATTGCACTAAGTGTAGAAAAATCTCGCGGTTGGTAGGTAATTTTGGCTAAAAGGAAGGTTATGGGTTTCGCCGCTATCTATGTAAGTATGTAAGTTCATCTGTTCCCTCATATTATCTTCTGTGATATCAATGGTACTTAACAAATGAGGTATCGTTGGAAGCGTGTTGACTGATGGCTGGTTATAAGACGTCACAATAAATTCAATATGAAACCCTTTATTGGCCAAAAAGTAAGTAACTAAAAATTAAAATAAATCAAATCATATGTGTTTTGTATCAAATGAAATGGCTCAATTAGCATATTTTAAAAATATACATTACTAGCTGTTTCTTCCTGCTGTGCTAGCATTCATTACATAAACGTACTTCTCAGTAAAAATCTTCCCGCAGTGGAGTTTGAGTTTAAAAACTATATCTTGTTAAAGTTTCAAACGTTTGTTAACCCATTTTTTTATCTTTCTATCGGGCTATCCCATTTGATGATTTTTTCATAGAACAGGTAGTTCGAAACCATACTCAATTGGCTAATCAATCGTTTGTTGCTTTGTCTTTTACGCAAAACCAAAGTAGTTCACACAGAGTACCTACTCCTGCGCCAGAGAAAATTCATTGTCCATCATGTTTTAAGTATTTGATGACGTGAAGTATTTTCATCATTGCCAACTTCAAAGTAAGTAAGAGCTTTATGTAAGTACATATATATCTAAATACTTTCACTTTTTACGTCTATTTGCATCCTGTAGGGATTACAGGATGGATAAATATCCAAATTTATAAGATATCTATAATAAATATATATAATGCATAATTATGTCATAAAATTGATACAGATAAAAAATTATGGCCAGATATCGGCGCATGAGGAATTATGTAGTATATTCACATTGATAAATTGGCTGAACTATAAGACCCTTTCAGTGAGTCTAGCAATGCAAATCTCGCCATTTTTTGGACAGGTACGGTAGGAACAGGCATAGTCTTTCTTATTCGGTTGATAATCTTCATTTTCCACGAAAGAGGTCACGTCGGGTCGGGCGTGTCGCATCTCGTAAATTGCACACGTTGACCTACGCACAACATCTGCCATGTTTGGATGGATAATATATATGATGGTGCAATACAATCCTACGTAATACAATATTACAACTCTCGCTCTATTTTCATTTAAGGTAGCGTAAGGCCATGATAGGAAGGTACATATTATGATAATCTTCCATAACAAGGCTAACTATGATGAAATCTACTCGGAAACGTATGAACTTCCAACAAAACGGTTGCATACGGGTTCCTGTATATCACAATCTAAGGAATAACAGTTCCCGTCAATTAACCAATGAAGGTAGTTGCTTTTCCTGTTTTATTTTCGATACCTATCGGGTACTTTCTTAAGGGTATCATATTCATAATAATCAACAACAAAATTGTTCTATTATTTTGCAGTTATCATAAAATTAAGTATACCTAAGGTGATTCCGGTACTTAGGCATATCGGCATAGATAACAAGCTAGTTTGTGACAAGAACGTTCGACAGCAATAAATAAAATAAAACAATATCGAAGATAAGCGCTGCTATCAGGTGAATAACTGTACATTTTAATCTGCGCTGGAATGGTTTTTGGCGATGTGGCCGATTGCCGGCGCCGAACGGTTGAGCTTTCTACCGGTATTCCATATCGACATACATTTCCAAACTCGCAAACCAATTTCTCACATACAAACTCGCTAATTAATACAGAGTCCATACGAACGAGTGACCGCTCTCTCGTTCGGCCAGCGTTGACCTGCATCCTAAGCCGTCGACCTGCGAACCTAGCGATCACAATCTCTGAACTAGGCGCAAGAGCGGCCGATCTAAACTGGATCACGTTCGCATTCCGAAAAAGACAATAACCAAACGGTACTCACTTCTCCCATGGTGGAATTCCGGCAATCCGATATCCGAAAAGTATAAAGTCAAGCACACATGTAACTTCACGGTTTGAACATCACGGCACCGACACCTGCCACGGTTGCGGAACGATTGTCGCGATCGAGTGTACGTGCGCTGCGGAGGGCGGCCGCGGGCTAACGTCCTCTGTGCGGCGCGCGTATCACTCACCTCACTCGCTTAATTGGCGCGGGAGTGAGAGAGCCTGATAAAGCCGCCTATAAAAAAGAGAAAGGGGCATAATACCTCTGAACACCTGGCGCTGTTTTACCGACGGTGTGCTGCTTTGCGAGGAGTGAGAGGGCGCGTGTTTGAAACTCGGCGCGCCTGGCGGTGGCGGATTTCCGCGCTATTGGGTTGTGAGGGGTCGGGTCGGGGCGGAGTGGTCACAGGAAGAGGGTGCGCATGGACAGGATGCCAACTTTAATGAAGCCGTAATGTGCGCTAATTCAATAATGTCCATACAACATTTAGGCACTGATGAAAGTACCCAGTTAGGATTCCTAATCAATGTGATTAATTAATTAGGTATCACACTATATTCATCATGATTCTAAGACCTAAGATATCCTTAAAATAATTATTTTTTCTTCATAAAAGATTTTTGTAAGGCGTAAAAATATTAAGTTTGTTTAAAGTAAACTTTATACAGGTACAGGTACACATAAAAAAATATGTAGATAAGTACTCAAGTTTAAATAAAAAGAAATGTAGACATCAATAAAAAAGAAATAACAGTTAAATGATTCTTATAAGAAAACATAAGAGGTACATAGTAAATAATACTTTATTATGACTAGCACATTCCATACATAAATGTGATATGAGGTAAAGTATAGTAAATATAAAGCTATGTCTATGATATAAAGAATAGTATAATCTAATAAAATCATTTAATCTAAACACTTTATGTGTTGCCATTAGATGGTTCTTTCATTTGTTGGTCCATATGGCTGACTCTAAGATGGCGAGAGAGATCACAGGTGCGGAAGAAACCTCGGGAGCAATGTTGGCAGATGTACGGAGTATTGTTAGTGTGCTGCTTGAGAAGGTGGAACTCCAGCATCATAGCTGTTGGAAAAGTTCTTGTACAATCTCCTATTGAGCACTTAAACTTAGAAACATTCTCATGTTTGAATGCAGTGTGTTGTGTCAGACTTCTCTTGCTAGCAAAACTTTGATTACACATCTTGCAAATAAAAGGTTTTTCCCCCGTGTGCTTCCTCATATGCTCTTCAACATCCGGGAATGTTTTTAAGCACACAGTACACTGGCCTGATCTCTCAGAGTGAATTCTACGAATGTGAGTCTGCAGGTTTCCTTTCATACTAAAGCCTGCGCCACAGAAACTGCAGATATTCGACTTTTGATTTGTATGAATATTTAAATGAGTTGTTAGTGCTCCTCTTGTCTTCATGGACTTGCTGCAGAGGTGACATGTGTATTTCTTCTCATCGCTGTGCACAGTCAAATGTTTCTTAACAAGGTATTTGTCTGAAAACTTTTTATCACAGATTGAGCAGGCGTATGGCTTCTCCCCAGTGTGTCGGCGCCGATGCCGTATTAGAGTCGCAATCTGTCTGAATCCTTGGGAGCAGTATGAACAAACATAGGGTTTTTCATTAGTGTGGGTCCTCATGTGTATGATGATATCATTCTTCCTATAAAAGCTACTTCCACACATTTCACATGTGAACTTTCTCTCTCTATTGGAATGTCGTGACTCAATGTGGTTCTTAAGACCTCCTTTGGATCTGAACTGCGCTTTACACAGCTGACAATGGAATGGCTTCTCTCCAGTATGTGTTCGCATGTGTGTATCAAGCGCAGACTGACACGCAGTCATCAGACCACATACTTCACAATGCATCGGTCCCCTCTTTGAACGTTTTTGTCTTTTTCTATCATTACTCTTATTTGTTTGCTTATTAGAACAATCTTGCTTTGAATAAGATTCTAATATGTCTGTAAATTGTTCTAAATCCCTCTGAACACTGTTTTTAATTAGATCTTGTTCAGCGTCAATATCCAATATCTTGCTCGGCTTTCTTTTGTCATTCTTACATCTCATAAGTTGGGTATCAGAGTAGCCTTCCTTGAGAGTGTCTAATAGTTGGTCACTATCGTAGTCCATAAAATCGAGCTCATTTTTGATGTCTACTTCGTTAATTGTGTCTAGTTCTATTTTAGTGTCGACGTCGGAGAAGCCGTCTGTGTCCATGCAACGCAGCGCCTTGTCCGACGCTTCGCACTTGAGGACGAAGTCGTACGAGACGGTCAGCTCTATTGCACAACCCTCACACATCGACTGCGGCAAGCCATCGCCTTCCTCCACGCTCACATTAACGCACCGCATTATCTTCGCACAATTTTGAATGTTTCCGTCGTTTCCAAATAGAGATACAGTGCCGGTTTTACATAAACAAACTCTGCATAAGTTAGGATCCATTCCGGCGTCAAGTTATCACTACGAAGGTGTTTTTCAATAACAACAATAGAATAAATCATATGATACGGACAGTGTCGTTAAATATTAAGGATTAAACACTTCTTTTCTTAATAAAAATGTCTTTTTTTACTTAAGGGTAGATTTCAATTGTTTTGTTTTCTTTATTTTTTATTTCCTTCTGTCTGAATATAATGAAATATTTCCAAGAAATGATTTTGACATTGACACTGTGCTACATTCTTTTTCTGCAAGTTAAGCAAAGATGGTACAGCTACTTGCCAGAGAGCAACTACCTATATAACAAAAAAAAAACTATAATTATAAGTTACGAAGACGACTGAACCGATTTTTATTAAACATGCATGGCTAAGAACCACCGCAACGCAAGCAAAGATGCTTTCACGGAAAAAAAACCGCATCGAAATGAGTCCATCCGTTCCTGCGCTACTGCGATTCCACAGACAGACAGACAAACAGACAAAGACACTAACACTAGCGTAAAACTTATATAACACTATCTATTCTTTATGTCAGGGGGCCGGGGGCCCAGGGGTTAAAAATAAAGATGGGCTTTAAAAGATTAGTATCCAGAGCCGTAAAATAAACAAAAAACAAAATTTCTGTCAGAAACAGATGGATGACAGACGTCAGACTTGCGTCAGACAGACAAATTAATTTGAGGTTATGTGAGAGAGTCCGTAAAATATATGGAATTTTACATATTTTCAATAATTTATTTCAATATTTACAAAGTAATTTTGTAAAAGTAAGTACGATATATTATGTTTACCAATTTTTAGGGTGTTAGGCACCTTGTTAGTCAAAACAACCGATAGTCAATATCATTCAAAACTTATAGATAATATTTTCCTTTTAGGTGCTAGTGACGAAATAAATTACTTAGAGATGTCTTATCCTGATAAAGAAAAAAGAAAGACTTGTTGGGACGCGAGAGATCGTTACTGGGAGTGTCTCGATAAAGAGAATGTGAAAGACAGTTCGGTGCGGCCGAAATCTTGTCTTGATCTTAGGAAACTGTTCGAAACTTCGTGCCCAACGCAATGGGTCTCTCATTTCGACAGAAAACGAGACTTTAATGTGTATAAAGAAAAAATACAGAAAGAAGGCTATGAGCCTATTAAAGAATAATTTGCTTGTAAAGCCCTTTGTAAATAATTGTTATTATGTAGTTACTTAGTAAATTCGTTTGAAATTATTTATTGGCTTTCATTTCTATATCTATGTATCGTTCCCTTCCTCCTTAAATAGTTCTATAACTCGCAGATCTAGGTAAAGTGACAATTTATTGGCATGATGTATGTAGCTCAAAGAATAATTATATTCATATTGATATTGTTTTTATTTCAGATAATTGCATTTTCATTTAGAATGGATGAATTGTCTGAAATTTCATCAAAGCTCAGAATTCCTACAAATGAGATTACATCAGATGTAGTGCAGGTAAATAATTTCATTTTTATATGTATCTATCTTGTTACATAACTGCACAATTTGATAAGCATAAGAACATCTTTTTTGTAATGGACTCATCATTTCATGTAAACTTACCATATAGGTACTTTTGTACCACATTATGTTGTGTCTAATAAAAATGTAATGAATAAATAAATAACCTAAGTACCTACATACTTATTTTTAATAAACATACTTATCATTAGAATTTAGAGATCCACCAATACTAGACACAAAAGTAAAACAATGGAAGCCGTATTATACAATGCCATGCGGTTCTTGGCCGGTTCAATATAATTCTTAACTGCAGCATTTATAGTGAAATATTTCTGTAACTATTGTGACAATTTGATTCATAGTACCTGGGTGACCGAGCTTCGCTCGGTTACATCCTACAAACAATACAAAATGAAAAATTATATATAAACTTGAACATAAAAAAAACAAAAGTAAGTCACCGAGGATTCGAACCCGTAACACTCTTTCTAGCGGTCCGCATCTTAAACCGCTGAGCCATACGGATAGCGGCCGGCGCGACGAAATTAGCGACCATACTCTGTGTGGAAAGAAAAACGCATGAAAACTCGAAAACACGCGTTTTTCCAAACATAAGACTAATTTAGATCGATTGATTACCCCCGAAAAGCCCAATATACCAATTTTCAGCGAAATCGTTACAGCCGTTTTCGAGATCACAGAAATTTATAAATAAATAAATATACAAGAATTGCTCGTTTAAAGGTATAAGATTTCTTATTTCTTTAGAATTTGATGTTTTTGATCCTAAGTTAGGCTCATAAATTAAAACAAAATGAATCCTGTACTGTATTACAGGAGAATGATAATGTTGAGTAAATTAATTGTTATATTTCATTTGTTATACTTGTTTTCTCTTAGTTTTTTAAGATTCTCCTCTGATGATTGTTTCTTTTAGATACACACAAGTTTTGGATTGCAACCAGTTTCAATGTTTTTCCTTTTCATTTTTGTAATAGTTGTAATTTGTTTTGTGTGATAATAAAATAAAATAAATAAATTTCTTTAGAGGGAAACTTGACACAACATTTTTTTGTTACAGTTTATTCTTGCACAAGCTAAGAAGCACTCAAACTTAAAAGAGCAAGAAGATTGGAATGACATTGCAGAACTACTGTGGAAGCATTTAGAGACGGGTTTGAACAAATATGATGATCAGCTGCTCTGTGCCACTTGCTTCTTCTCAGTTCTTGCCCTCACAGTCAACCCAGAGCATTACTTAGACAGAACATTCCAGACCATACAGAATGAATTGAACCTTAGAGAAAAAAATAATGAGGGAGACATCAAAAATTACTCCAAAATAACTGAAGTAGTATCAGTCATTTATGGTCTGTTTCAATCTGCATTCCTTACTCAGAAGTCTTCAGAAGATTTAAAAAGCATTGGCGACATTTTGAAATCCTGTTTTGATTTACTGTTATTGTTAGCATATGAATATTCAAGATTTACATTCCTTGCATTTAAAACCATTAGTTCTTTCAAGAAAGTCTTTGGAACGAGTTTTCAGAAGCACATTTTCCACGCCAACGGACAAATACAACTTCTCAATTTGGTCAATCATAACTGGGAGAACCCTATAACAGGTGTCAGAGACTTGAACAGAGCCATTTTCCACATGCTCATTTCTACTATTACAGAAGATGTGTACCAAGTTATTGTTACTGAAATAAATAGTTTCTATTGGAATAAAGCGAAGTACTTAATGCTCTCAGAGATTATAGATCAAAGTAAAACGATCCCTGAAGACGTACAGTACTGCGACTGGGTTGATGGCCTTATGTACAGCCTTCACAAACCGGGCTTAGTTTCTGCTGGGGCAGACATGTACTATGCCATCCTGAAAAAGCTTAAATCTGATAACGAATGGTGTGACCTGTTTATAAAAGGAGTAATAAAAATTTTAACTTCAGGGAACAGTAAAGCTATTGAGAATTATACAAATTACTGGTGTTTAACGACTTTCAAAAAGTTTCCTTCTCTGTCTACAATACTGATTAAGGAACTGGAATTGGCAGAGACTGCTGAGAATTATACATACAGCACTATTTGTTTATTGAAGCAAGCCAACAAGATGGGACTTTTACCAAAGGACTGGAATTCTACAGATACTGTATTCCCAAAAAGTATGGTCCATTGTGCTGTTGAAAACTCGAACCCTGTGATAAGAATACAAGCATTTGATGTACTCTGTGTGTCCCATAGTAAAACAATGCCTAAGGAAGCAGAATATGCTGTTATTTTGAATTATTTGCAAGACAATGTTAATTCAGATTGTACAGTATTGAGACTGGGCATGTTAAACAGTCTCAACAGTTTCCTTTCGCGATTGCAGTCTATCTTTATGACGAGAGTCTGCTCTGATATTGAACTTGATGAGCTGATATCCTTCTGCATGGCAATTCAAAAATTTATTAAGAACAATCTTATTTTGGGTGGAAATTATCAGAGAAAAATCACAACCATTAAAACTTGTAAGCTAATTCAAGACTGCTTTACCAATCCTCCCAGAAAGATGCAGAACCAGGGAAGCCGTAGTAAAGCACAAACACTAACTGAAATGTTAAAAGAGAACAATCGCTGGATTTTAGATGATAAAACATTTATTCTGAAGCTTTTGAGCCTATTGAATGATCCCAGTGATGATATAAGAGAGAATGTGATCCAGTTACTCCTATCTCATTATTCCCAAGAGTTTAAATACCCTTTACTTTTGAACTATGTAATAAATGATGCTCTCATTAACATGAAAAGCAAGTTTTTTTACGAGATTAACTGTGGCAGAAGTATGTTCAAGTTGATCACAAACATATTGTTGATAGAAGAATCTTCAGCAGATTTCAAAACTGTTGAAGAGGTTTTTCTATTTGCGTACAATGAATTGGTTAGTGAATATAAAACGAAGACTGATATTGTGAAGTCGATAGAGACTGGGAAGCAGTTGCATTCTTTGATAACTATACTCCACGTCGTTTTGGAGGTTTGCTACCAGAATTCGTACAAAATTGCCTGTTTAGCCGAGCATTTTGCTAATCTCGTAGCCATGTTGGAAGATATATCGAACCAGTTTGCTTGGGAAGACACGTCAACTAGTTCGGATTTCTCCAAAATGAGTGACATGGTCCAGAACATGATAGCCTCGTCTGGACACGATCCTAGCGCCGAGGCGGACGAAACGAAGATATCAGGCTTGCACCAAATTGTTTTGAACTGCTTGTGGTTGAATGTCAAGGTAAGTATCCTGATGTTCAGTCTTTATCTACGAAAGTTGAGGAGCTTACGCTTACGTTGAGCTACGAAAGTTCTAAGTGGCTCAGTCTTTCTTCTTATCGTGTGTGTTAGTGACTAACACTAGTGTCAGAGTTTTTAAACCGCCTTAAAGGCCTCTGACATGGTTTTAGGTAACGACCAATGTCAAAGACAGTGACCGGGACCGACGACTTAACGTGCCCTCCGAAGCACGGATCATCTTACTTATCAGACAATCAGGTGATCAGCCTACAATGTCCTAACCAAACTAGGACAACAACACAAAGTCGTTGCCCCCGCCGGGAATCGAACCCGCGACCTCCGGGTATGAGCCAAACGCTCTAACCACTACACCACGGAGGCAGTGGCTCAGTGGAAGTATGCATTGGGTAATAGTACTTATTCTGTGTCATTTGGTAGCGCTTTCACAAATTAAGCAGCCTCGGGTGAGGCCGCACTAGGATGAGTGACCACAAGTTTCACAAAGAATTCTTGAGGTTCTTTGGGTTCAGAAGGCACATTAAGCCGTTGGTCCTGCTGTCATCATTATATTGCAGGCGTTTAGTCAGATACCTAGAGGCAGCTTTAAAAATCTGACAGCAGTGTTGGCTACTTACATACAGGAAAACAAACAATCTAAGTAGTTCTGTTTTCTCCGATCGTAGAAGCCGAATTTTATATCAATAAATGTTGTGACAATAAATCAGTCACTATTTTGATTTTTTTTTGCTGTCTACATGTTGCACATCGCCTTTGAGATATGATACCCTGGATTTGCTTGAATATATAAATATGTATTTGCTTTATGAAAGATATACCCTATTTTACTGTTGTTGGACAAATGAAAGTGAGAAACAAAATATATGTTTGTGACAGAGACTATTTGTATGCTGATTGCTGCTTGCTATTTTTCCAGGTTTCCTGTGATTTGGCTTCTCTTCTCATTCAGTTTACAGTAGACAATGTTGTCATTAACAGATGTCTCAAGATAATCACCCGGGTTTTGGAAACATGTCGTCATAAAGGGGCTATCGAAGCTGCGGGTGCTGCTATTGGTAAGTATCTTAAACTAATACGTACACATCATATTTTGCTTCCTGTGTGTACGAATTGGACTGGGGCCACACCACAGGTATGACACCTTCATAGAAGCGCAGTGGATGGGGGAGAGGTGCGGGGACGGGGAACGGGGACGCATATTGCGCGGGATTACAATGATACTATCAATACAATACAATACCCTTTATTGCACAAAATAAATAAATACTATCGTTAGTTGTTATAAATTAAACGCACCCTGGAACAGGCCTGTGTCACTCACCGTTTAGGTATCGAAAATATACTTACATAATTAATATGCGAGCGGCGACCGCTTAGGAGTGCAAAATTTATTTATATGAATCGTATATCTAGAGTTATAAGAATGAAATTGGCTTGCAATGCACTTCTAGGTATCTAAACGAAAAGGTGTCGAGTTCTGACGCGAGCTAAATTAAAGCATATCGCTAAGAACATTGAGTAGATATTTCTTTGAATTCCTTGACTGAGTAAGACTTTTGTACGTGATTACTAGTACTTATTCTGTGCCTGGAACGGGGAAGAGGTGCGGGGACTCCATATTGCGGGACGCAGGGAGTCTCCATTTTGTACGTAGTACTTTTATTACATACATACATACTATCACGTCTTTATCCCTAATGGGGCAGACAGAGCATTTTGGGTCTTGCGGTGCTATGCAGAGCCCAGGGCCGCAAGACCCAAAAGCCACTTTTAGCGTCATGGTGGGCGAGAAGATGGAAAAGCAATCAATACAGTGATGGGTTGCTAGCCGCATCGCCTGTTAACATGATTTGCATTTTTGCCCATTCCCTCGATCGGCTTTTACGATCTACATGGGAAGAGAAGCAGCTGGCACATTCTAAGTTTTTTTTTATTTCTCCCAGACCAGCATGGGAAGTAGTACTTTTATTAATTCTGTGATTTCGCATTCCAGGACGAGCGATACAATACCTGACATCTTTACCAGACGGATCCACTTTGCAGCAACTGCCTTACACATTGCTGAAGTCGAAACTGACAGATCTAATATCCGAGGCAGGGACGATGTCGTCGATCACAAGACGGGGCGCGGGACTTTCTATAATGGTGCACAGGATTGTGTCCAGTGATATGAAGAAAGGAAAGGTGGGTTGTGGTTAATACTTCCACGCCGGTTAGAAGAATGTATCAACTGGTTCTCTTCCCGCGCAGATCGTAAAAGCCGATCAAGAGTGAGCAAAAATACGAATCATGGTATTTTATAAGGGCTAGGCTGGAACTCTGGCAACACGGAACAGCACTTTTCTATGCTGCTATCATTTTGTGTCGCTCAGAACCGTCATTTGCTAGAGCGAGACAGAGAGAGAGATGGAACGCTTTAGCACCGGCCATGCTGAAGCGATCCGTCTCTCTCGCTTTAGCAAATGACGATTCTGAGCGATAGAAAAGGATAGCAGCATACAAAATTACATTCCGTTACGTGCCGACAGATAACAACGCAACCCTTAGGCGTTGCGGCTAGCAACCTATCACTATTCTGATTCCTTTTTCCACCTTCACTTCACCTAAAAGTGGCCTTTGGATCTTGCGGCCCTAGTGAATGCTGCTTGTTGAGTGATACCCGTTACGTCCCTTAGTCGCCTTTTACGATATCCATAGAAGATGAAAAGGGTGGTGACAAATTGTATTCTACCGTCATTTACCGTATTTTAAACCCGCTATTGTTTCATTTCAGCCTCTATTCCATTACTTCATGGAAACTCTACTCGAAACATGTAACAAAGTTGAAGACATCCCGGCAACCAGTGACGAATCGACCATAGACAACCAGAAGGATCTTCCAAAAGCCATTTACATCCATTTCCTGACGAGGATAGTCACAGACAGCAGCCTAGCCTCCGATATGATGTACTACTCGGCGAAGTTGGGGGCGCTGGCGTTCGGTAACTTGACCAGCCCCCGCTGGCAGATCAGGTAAGCCTACTGTGTAGTTGTCACTTAATAGGTTCATTAGGCCATGCGTACCCATCGCCTTATGAATATAATTGTTTCACTTCCTTGTCCCACTAGATGGCGCTATGGGTATTAATTAAAACATTAAAATCTGTTATAACCATTACTTAAATGAAATGCAATAAATATTTAAAGTATATTCAACACGGTCACTTTTCCCTAGTCGTGTGTGCTGCCATCTCTGTGTGCACACCCGCAACTACAGTATTGCCTTCTTACGGGCCCTCCAGTAGTTTATATGGCGTAGGGTATCTAACTTTGGTTAGGGTCAATGCACATAGCGCAAATATATTTATAGTCGCACTCAGTCGAGCGAGTTCTGTCGTATGCACTCAGGTTAACGTATTGACATACTATAAGATTTGGAAAACATGGCTTAGGAGCTATATTTTTTATCATGTGACTCCGCGTTTGCCCAAAATAATTTAAAAGCCGACGGCGGTACAAAGTTTTTGTGTAAATATTTTTTTCTTTTTACTTTGACATGTTTCTTTCAAAGTGGAGGTCCATAGTCACTGCCTACCCCTGCGGGAAACAGGCGTGATATTATGTATGTATGTATGTATGTTTCTTTCACTTTCCAGAAATGCAGCTTTGCAGTTATATGGAGCATTGATCCCTAAACTGATTGGTCAGAAGAAGGCTTCTGGATCGGACGACGAAACTGTGGCTACTGTCGCTTGTGACGAATTCAGAACGCACTCTCCTGCTCTGTGGAAGCATGTCATACAATCGTTGGAGGCTAGCTGTACCTCTGATGACGTTCAGGCGCATTCCAATCTCGTACCTATACTGAATATCCTTGGAACAATAGCCAAGAGATACAATTTTTCCTTTGATATTGAGACTCAAAAGATAAGTGACGAAAGACTTTTGAACAGTCTCTTTTTGTTACTGAAAAGTCCTTTGTATGCGATTAGAAGGTTGACGGCGAAATGTATCTACAACATATTTTCGTTCGAGGTTATTTGTGAAGTCATTCTGAAGCAAGATGTCAAATCTGAAAACTTTCTTCATGGAATCCTTATGTTATTGACGATATATCATAAAAAGGAACATGTACAAAATGCGGATAGATTTACTAAGATAAAAGAAAAATACGAAAGAATTTTAAATGCTGGCAAACATTCATACTTATGCAGACAACTTTTTGAAGAAATGTTTTCTGATAATGAATTTGATGTAGAGAAAACTCTTTCGGAAACTAAGAGCAATGCATATAGCCCAGGTGCCCATCTCTGGGCAGAGAAGCGACTCGAAAGGTATTTGACTAACACGCCGTGGCAAACAATGCCACTAGTCCTAGAAATGCTTTTAGACAATCATTGCGAACAGTACAGTTCTTTCCTTTTAAGAAAGTTAGAGTCTAATTATAACATTCCCACAGAAATACTTGTTAAAATATCACAACAATTACTGGCTTTCAGTGGAAAGTATAGCAGTACAGTCATCTGGGAGTTACTTTATGAAATATCATTAAAGGAGAAACTGAACAGTATTAACGTTAAGGAAATTTTGAAGTACATAAAAGAAAATAATGTCCCTTACAAACTTAGATTTGCGATCCCCTTAGCTGCAAGGGCAAGTACAGATTTGTTTGATGTGAAATCATTGTCTGAAATCATACTTACCTTGAGTGATCCTGAGAGTACAGACACCGACATGAGGTATATTGCGGCGATGGCAAATAATGAAATAGCATTAACTTTCGAAAAACTGCCAGATGGTCTCAAAATAAATGCTATTACATCTACAGTGATCCTTCTTCAAGATGAGGATGAAGACATCAGAAGTTTAAGTGTTGAATTCTACAAAAACATTAATGGAGGCCATTCATTAAACCCGTATGTTTGTTTACGTAAAATATTGAGCTATGAATTCCTCAATTCTGTCCTACAAAAGCCTATGGAAGGCATTGAAACACTATGTGGCAAATTAAGCAAGATATTTGTAATAAAATCTAGTGATGTTAATGAATATAATCCATTCGCAAATGATTCCAAGAACATATACTGTGAGGCGAAAGTAATTAGGCAGTTCATTGAAAATCTGAGATAAATACAATCATTTATTGACAATGTCTTTGTTTTATTTACATAATATAAACTGGTGCCAAAACATTTTGAATATTGGGTTCCGGCATAATTTATTTCAAATATTTATTTTTATACTTTTTGCAGAATTTGGCTATATACAGGTGTCTTATTATTTCTCCAGAATGAGAATAAGTAAAACAGTACGTGTGAAATGCTTAGTAAAATGACTGACTGTATATTTTAAAAATTATAAATATTAATAGTAAAACATGTGGAAGGGACAAACCCGTAATAAATCGAAACATATTATATTAGATTAGAGACCATATTATAATAATAATAATAATCCCTCCCTGGCAATAGTTCTGCAGCTATGGAGGACTGTCCGTTAGTGTATCTCAATGGTACATTAAGGGATAGACCTCCATAGATGCAGCCATCTCACACTTTAGATAAAAAGGTACTAAAAGGCCTCTTCGTGTTGGCTTTGGCCCCATGAACGCCTCAAAGGACCGGGTCCCCATGGACCCGTGGCTGAAAAGCGTACCAACATAATAATAATGAAATAACAGTAAAAAAAAAAAAAAAAAATTGGCTTTCCCATACAAATTGGCCAGGCGGCTGCATACTTACAGCACACATACGAAAATGCCGATTTTTAGAAAGTTTTTGACAAATTTTTATTTCTTTATACTATAGTGGTCTATTACTCTCCTCATTCAAGAATACTTGCGCAAGCTATGAACTCATCCAATCTGATGGGGGCAATAAACGACAGAATCAAAAAACAGTTTATGTTCGACAAAAAATACAAAATACACTTACACGAAGAACAAACTGACAACTCAAGCATCAATGAGGTGAGAGTGTACACAGACGGTTCCAAGACGAGCTCAGGAGTGGGTGCCGGTGTATTCTCACACGACCTCAACATTCACTACACCACGGCTTTGGGTAAAGAAAACTCCATCTTCCAAGCTGAATGCGTAGCTATAAACCATGCCGCGGTAAAAATCAACAGGTTAAAGGTAAAAAACATGTCTATTCGTATCTTAACCAACAGCGCAGCAGTCCTTCATGCTCTGAGAAATCCGATGATCGACTCTGCACTAATCCTAGAATGCCATAGGGCGCTAGATCAACTCAGTAAGTATAACAACAATATCACCATCCAATGGATCAAAGGCCATAGCGGCTCACTAGGCAATGATGCAGCGGACGAACTGGCTAGAAGGGGCTCGAGCAGGGTACCGATAGGACCGTCACCTCAAGCCCCCATTCCATTCAACCAGATTCGTTCCTGGATCAGAGCCAAGACCAACAAAGAAAAACAACAAGCCTGGAACACCCTAGGAACATGCCGACAAACAAGGGAGGCCATCCCGGCGTGGAACCCACGCTACTCACGTCGACTACTCACACTTCCAAGGGTAAAACTCCGAAAAATGGTAGGCTTACTATCAGGACACTGTACTCTTAATAAACATCTATTCGTTATAGGTATAACCGACAGCCCTCTATGTAGAGGATGTATGGTAACAGAAGAAACAGCAAAGCACGTGATACTAGAGTGTCCGTGCGTTGCATCAACACGAGAGGAGTACCTGGGATCTCCAAGTACGATGCCGGAAGCCTGCAGCGCACCCTCTGCACTTCTCCGCTACCTCGACGAGCTGGGCTGGCTCGAATGAAAAAGAACAAAACAATTTCCAGTCCACAATGGGGAGGCACAGAAGAATGTCGCTGTCTCCCTCACGTGCAAGGGGCTTATTAGAATAGCCTAGGCGCGGAAAAATGCCCACGGAACCAGGTGAGGCAGGTGAGTGGTCTATTATAGCCTGTGGTTCGATTTATTATGGGTATGTCCTTTTACATTTTATGTAAAAGGTCAGTGGAAAATGGTGGGGAAATTTGGATGTACAGTAGCATGGATCAAGTATTAATATTTGATCCATGACAGTAGTGAAGCACAGTAAGTTAGTAGTTCAATTGGAAGAGCAATGTTGTAAAGGCTTGACTTCAATTATACAAATATGCTGCAGTTTTCATATTGACTCATACTTATTTTATAAGAGTATCTACAAACCTATTCACAGTTGTTCATAAATAAAAAAATAAAATGACTAAACCAAGTATCACAGCCAGAGTGAGTCATTCATCGTAATAGTATTTCTGTGGAGGAGTGGTGTCATCAATCTGTATGGAGACAATGTGGCGACCAGGGACCATCACCAGACCTAACACTCTAGGTTCCTCGGTTTCACCTCCACTGTTCTTGAGGTACTCTGAACATGCCCCTGAAAGAGAAATTTCATATAGGTTAGTGATTTTTGTCAAGCAAAGAAGAATATGAAATGCTGGGTAAGTTTGCCAGGGCATTGTTGATTGCCTCTGTTCAACGTATTACCTTGTATTTTGTTTGATACATTATTGTACAGTAAAAGTGTCAGTTTGCTACAGCAAATGTTTTGTCTAGAGCAAGCGTTTTGTCAAATTGTAATATATACATATTATTACACCCGTTATTTTTTATTTAATATAACGTTTTATTTCGAATTAGACTATTTTAGTTAATAGTTTTATAATTTAGGTAGGTTATGTAGTTTTTAGTTATATAATCATTGTATACCTATGTAAATATTTATTTTTTACATCTGTTTCCCATTGGGGTAGGCAAAGTCTCTGTAAATACACATGCTGTGATGCTAAATTCTTTCACATAGAATGCAGGAAAACTTAAACTGATATATGTTTGGATAATTGTTGATCCATGGAAGATCAGTGCTGCTGTTTGTTGGCAATGGTTAAAGCTTGAAGTGGTTACAAACAAACACATTTACAAACTTACTTTCGCAATTATTAGTAGGATTCCCGCTTACCTAAAATAACATTAGCATCCCTATCAGTGCAAAGGAAAACGCCGATGAGCACGCGGCCGTCCGTCATCTCAATCCTGAAGTTCATGTTCAGCCACTTCCGAAGCTTCGCCTTGCCGTCGTTGAGATCCACATCCTGGGAGAATCATGTTAGGATATCAGTAAATTTAATCCTAGTAAGATCCAGAAACATCGCTCTGTAAGATACATCGCTCTGTAAGATCAAGAACAGTGTTGCCAGTATAATTTCCCAAAAAAGGACGGTTGGCTTTCTGAAAAGGTACGGTTTTTATCTTCATGGTACGTTTTGTTTTTTTGCAAGGAATGCAGTCCATACATACAGCCAAGCAAGCCAAGTCTTATTTTGTTGGAAGAAAAATATTTTATTCGCATCATTGTTTTTTTTTTGTTTTTTGCCATTTATAGTTTGTAGTGAAAAAGAATTCTTCCATTAATTACGTGAGGCATTTTAAGGAATTTTCAATATAAGTCAAAACATTAGCTGAGCATTTGTGCGCTGAAAGATTTACGGGTATAAAGAGTGTAAACAAAGCAAGGTGGAACCACTTGAGCGATTTTTCAAACGCGGAGTCACTAAACTAACGGTTATTTGTATGATAAAACCATTCCTTTAGGTGACTCCGCGTTTTAAAAATGGCACTTTAGTCTGTGCGTAGCTATTACTCGGCTCTTACACGTGCTGCTTAGCGGGTGGCGGCGCGTCATTCGGATCGGATATAACATTATAAATACTATTACTTGAACTGCGCGTCTCAATTTATCAACTAATAAGAAATCAGGAACTACGTTTTCGATATATCGATCGAGTTACTGAGTAACTTAACTTCACACCTACACATGGATTTTAATATACAAATAATAATTAACTTGATCATATTTTTTCGCATTATTACATAATTTTTTAAAAGAATTAAATTACGTGATATTTGTCGAGATTTGATGAGATTTCGCTTGACTACCCTGCCCCGCCCCCTGAACACTCACGTAATTAATGAACGCCTCCTACCTAATATAAAAAAGTACGAAAAAGGTACGGTCTACACTGAGGTACGGTTGCAGTACGGCTGTGTGTTAAAAAGTACGGAAAACCGTACCTTTTGGTACGTTCTGGCAACGCTGATCAAGAAACATTTACCTGTTGGGTGTCGGAAGGACAGTCACATTGGACAGGTTCAGGAGGAAGAACATTATCGGTCATTATAAACTGAATATTAGCTATGTGTAGTGTAAACTGTGTACCTAGTAGGTTTAATTTATTATATTAATGAATTTAAAATTCCAAATTATTGTTGCGATTGTTTGTGGTGAATTTTTTTGTTATTTGACTTATCATAAGCACAAATTATAAAACCAAAGTGACAGTGACAGTCTTAAAACTGACAGCTAATAAAAACGCACGCAAGAGAATTTTGTCGATGCGCATATGCGTTTTGTTTTAGCTTCCATAAGAAAAAAAAAAACCATCTAAAAGTCATAATGATAAAACGTCATTTTTATATAAACTGATGTTTGTTTTTTATTGTTTTTATATCTAGTTTAGTTTTTATCAATACTTAGTTATATTTAGTTTTTAGTTATTTTGTGTTTGTGTGTATATAAATAAATAAAACGTCATTAAATAAAATATTCAAACGTCAGTGTCAGTACGTGATTATTTGGTTTGTTGTGTTTGGTCGGATAAGTCGGATTCATGGAATTGTATTAATATTAATACAGTTTTTACAGTATTTTTTTATGACAAAAAGCACCAATATTTTATTGCCCAGTCATTTACATTATTTTATTCTTATTTCTATCACATACGGAATGGAAGAGACAGGAGTTGAAGATCGTTTCATGAAGACATTCAAGTATTACAGTTCACGTGCACCTCCTCCTTCGCTTACAGAAGTTATCGATGTTGATAACACAAAGTTTAGAGATAAGGTAAGGTTGGTATAGATGTCGTATAAAATTCTTAGATGCCAATTTGCTTATATGCCTATATTTTATTCCTTTCAAGTTCAAGGACAAGTTTCATTCATTCCTGGTTAATGGAAATATCAGCTTACCAACAAACTTTTAGCCATTTACTAAGTATCTTTTCTAGAAGTCCTAGACCTAACCTAAGGACATTGGTCCAGGCTCTTTCACATCCTAGGATTATATCTACAAGTTGCATCTTGTTATTAATCTACCTACTGTACATTCAGTAACAAAATGTATGTTTAAGTTAAAAAATAAACATAACATAACAAAACATAACAAAATCTTGAAAATCTTACATAAAGTTTACAAACTTGTTCAGGTCAACAGGCAAATCTTTGATGATGTGATAGATGATAAGAGAATATAGATTAGGTTATTAACAAACAAAAAATTTGAAAGTTAAACAAAGTTTACAAACTTTTTCAGGTCAACAGGCAAATCTTTGATATGAAAAATGATAAGAGACTAGAACTACTTGGCCTGAAGGATTTTGAAAACTGGCAGGCGTTCACTATCACCCATCACCCTGGCCTAGTCTTGATACGGAACCCTTTCACATCCCTCGGGCAACGGTACTGGATACGAAGATGCTTGGAAGACTATCCAAAGAAACCAAATAAAACTAATATTGATATAGAGATGATGTTAGAAGACTGGTGGAAAGCATGTCATGATGGGGAGAGGTGTAACAGGCTGCTGTTGAAGAAGCTGAGATGGACCACTTTGGGGTATCATCACAACTGGGATACTAAAGTAAAATGTTAATATTCTTTTTCAACCATTACAATATAAAATTTGAAACTTTCGTAAAAACAATCTTCCAAATTTATTAAAATACAAACACAAAAAATATATATAAATATACTAAATGAGAGGTTATTTTTAAAATTTTTATGTACTGCACATTCATATTTTTGGCTGAACTTCTCCCCTAGTTATAGTTGGACCTTATAATAAACTACTACTAGTTATAGTTGGACCTTATAATAAACGCAAATAGTATCTTGGCAACTTAATGTCCATTTACACAGTGCATGTTTCTTGCCTTATGTATTACGCTTTCTTGCATGATAATATCTAAAATTATTATTTACTGTACATTAAATTTGTAAAGTTTTTTAGTATTTTTGGCTGGACTTCTCCCCTAAACTAGTTATAGATGAATCTTATCATTAATGCCAATAATATCTAGCAACTTCAGGTGCATTAACACAGTGCTAGTTTCTTGCCTGAAGCTTTCTTGCATGAGAATATGTATGTACACTTCCTACCTACATACTCTTCAAAAATGAAGTCATAATCTCTCATACTAATTGTATGAGAAATTATAACTTCATTCTTGAAGCCTAACCATATGATCTGTTTAGATCATGAAAGTCGTCTATTGCTTCAATTTAATTTGTACCTCTATATAACAAGTGGAAACTAGCACAGTGTAAATGGACTTTTACACTCAAGTTGAATAAAAATTATTGAGTAACTAAACCTGCACAATTTTTATATTTCAGGAGTACAGTGAGCAACACCGGAGTACCTTCCCCAGCGATTTATCAAAGCTTTGTGATGTAGTGGCTGTTTACACGGGCCACTCAAAGTTCCGAGCCCAAGCAGCCATTGTCAACTACTACCATATGAACTCTACACTATCTGCCCACACAGACCATTCTGAAGTTAACTTAGAAGCTCCTCTGTTTTCGTTCAGGTATTTTTTAAATCTTTTATTACTATTATTCTTTACTTTAAACCAGCAATTCTTGTATTATATACAATACAACTTGCAAGGGACATACCCATAATAAATGGAACCACGGCCTATACGTATAGCATAATTAAATTTAAAAAAAAATTAAAAAAAAAACGACTACCATACAAAAGCGATTATTTTATTAGAATAGACGCGCGCCGCCTCCCTGAGTCTATTCTAACGAATCCAGTTGTGGCACGAGATGTTTGTGCTTAGTCCTCAATCGCCATTTCAGATGGTTTCAGGAGTGGGGCCATTCCAGGTTGGAAACCTCGTAAATTAATGAATCAATACATTAATTTAAGTTTCATACATATAGAATGTATGCGTAGGCCAAATGCTCCGGCTGCTCTGGCCAAGTGTGGTATAGTAGTAGTACAGAGAGGGTCGTGCTCCTGCGGTGGAGACTAAAAAAGACCTGATGATGATGACGGCTGTGTAAAAACTAGTGACCTCGTCAAACATCTAGGTTAGGTAGGGTACCACAAGCTCTGAAACGTTACCAAACTAGGATATGAGAGAATGATGTTGATGACATATTTATAAAACATCGGATTTGCAGCCAGTTTGTTGTTTTAACTCTTTATTGCATGTTTAAATATAAACAAGTTACAAAATAGTTTAATATAGCATCTACTGTATATTTTTTAATATTTTTATCTATATCTAAACATAAAATAAAACAGTAAAAAAAGTGTCTGTACATTAAATATATTTCCAAAAAAAATTTTGGGGGCGATGGAGAAATAGTAATAGAGTAAGAATTTAAAATAAGATCTGTCTGTTTGTCTGTTTGTACACGCTAATCTCCGGAAATACTGGACGGATTCGAATGAAACTTTTTTGTTATATAGCTGTAAAGCCTGGGCAACATATAGGGTATATATGATCTTGAAAAATGGAACAACTGATGCAGAAATACCTATACTGGTCCGGCTAAACTATAAGAAATATAAAAATGACGCCTTAGTAAAAGTTGTTCAGCCTGATGAGCATTTTCCAGAGACATAAAGTCCACACGAACGAAGTCGCGGGCTTCGGCTAGTCATGAATAAATTTTGAGGATTGAAGTTAAAAACAAAAAAAAAATTACAAAACAACCATTGAGGAATTGTCAGTCCTATTAATACCAGAGCTGTCCTTACATAATATCTTTTTATTAATTTCAGTTTTGGCCAGTCAGCAATATTCCTAATCGGAGGGAAAGACAAATCGACAGAACCAACAGCAGTATTGCTACAAAGTGGAGATATTTTAGTGATGTCAGAAGAAGCCAGGTTATGCTACCACGCCGTCCCAAAGATTCTTCCAGCCCTATCTACCCCATGGAATGACGATATTCAAGATATTTGTGGAAAAGAAACGCCTGAATTCAAATATATTAATAGAGAACATATTGTAAATATTAACAGAAATTGTAGCAATGAAAATTGGTCTCTGTTTAATGACTATGTACAGGAATCAAGAATCAACATGAATGTGAGACAAGTATTAAATGAAACACAGAGTAGGTTAAGTTGATAATTCATGTTTGTTACAGAAATACGATTTTTTACGAAATAAATTAATGCTTAATCTTCTTTGTTACTTGTTCAATCCTTCGGTGTCGTAAATTATGAATTCTTTAGTAATTGGGTTCTTGTATGGTAGGGTTTGTCGAGTAGGCTGTTCTGTTACCACTGAAACAAGTAAATTTCTGTCATATTTTTTTTTCTATTAATAAATTTAATAAAAAACATACATTTAAGATCTTTTCGGTGTCGTATAAACAGAAACTCACACATTGACGATTTTTGGCAGAGACAACGGAGTGAATTGCCATTATTAGTAGGTATTAAGGGACTTAACCGCGATGAATATCAATTTTAGCCATATATTTCGACGACCCTTCTGCCGTCATGGTCGCTGGCTGTAATACAAATAGCAGTCCTTGTGACCGCGAAACTCTAAAATCATATATTGGTTTGCTATTGCCTAAGTACAAGTAAAGTTTTCACACACTAAACTTTATAGTCACCATTCATTGACCAAATACTAGATACTATTGTTTAACATCGTGACTTTTTATTCATTCCCGCAATTAAAAATTGCAAGAAAATTAAGGCGGATATCCACCGCACCGCACGGAGAGGCTAGGGACGTACCTAAGTCTAGTTTGCTTTGTAAGAAAATGTGATTTAATCCACTGCAACCCACGGACACGCTACGCATGAATTGACGTGTGACTTCCTCGAATATGGCGCCTGCGTACGTAGCTCAACGGACTCAACGCTGTCAAAACTGTACTGCGCTACAGTTGTACAAAGTAACTAATAATAAATAAATAGGGACAAAATTTACACTGATTGAGCTAGCTTCAAAGTAATTTCGAGACTTGTGTTTGGATACTAACTCAACTATAATATTATATATAATTTATAACAAATACATAATACATAAATAAACATCCAAGACCCAGGATAATTTGAAAAAGGCCATTTTCCAACTTGCCCTGACCGGGGATCGAACCCGAAACCTCTGGGTGGTGCACTCACTATGGAGACCACTACGCCACGGAGGTCGTCAACGTCATCGTCACGTACTGAGTATACCTATATTCGTGTATAGCGTGAACTGTGGAAACGTTAATCCACGTTGACAAACAAACTAAACTCACGCAGCTAAAACCCAGGTAGCATTTATACGTCATTATGTCGTCCGTTTACGGTACTGCTCGACGTAAGAGACGTCATGTCTTGACGTCGGGGGGTCCCAACAGATGACGTCAATTTGTCACAGCCTCAAGACGTCAGTTTATAGACGTTAGAGAGACGTCAGTTTACAGACGTTAGAGAGACGTCATATAGGGACGTTACTGGGCCGTACATATTAGGGCAGCCACTAACGTTTGAGTGACGTCATATACTGAATTCATAGGGACGTTACTGGGCCGTACATATTAGGGCAGCCACTGACGGTGTCCATCAGGATGAACGGTCACTAACCGTATATTACATTTAACGTATGCCTAAACATTGCTTCCTTATTGCTTCTCTTTGCTTCCGATTAAAATAGAATTGCTTCCATCGTAAATTAAAAGAAATAAATCATTTTTGGGTGACTGTTCATTCTGACATCTGAATGGCCGGTCACCTAGCCGTAGTGTCTTTTCTACGTGGAATTAATAAAATCTTCATACGCCAATAATTGCTGCCCATTTGTTTCCTTCAAACGCAGTATACGTGATTTTGAAATTATGTCGAAAAAGAAAAAAAATAACAATAGTAATATAACGCCTCCAGTTCCTGACAAAATTAGATGAGCAATAATGCTCAAGTTCCACATTGCTGGTTTTTAAAAAAAGTAGCTTTATGTCTTGAAAGAAAGAAAGAAGAAAGAAAATATGTTTATTTGGTAGAAATATAAATAACAAGACATATTAAACACAGTGAAATCATCAAATTTCACCAAAATGGTCTCCGCTCAGCATATGTCGTAGCGTAAGCTACGACGCTGGTCTTCCGCGGACACCATTTATAAAATTACAATAAAAGTAATTATAAAATAAAATAGTTAAAAAATACAACTAAGAAATAAAACAAAGTCAATATTGCATAGAAATGCTAAAAAGAAAGAAAAAAAAAACAAGGTGCTATTTCGACACATAAACATCTTAATGTAAAAAATTATAATGGTTTGAATGTTTAAGATGATATTGAAAATGGAATAATAAACATAGCTGCAAATTTAGGACTTTTGGATACTTAGGATATAAGATTTAAATTTCATTTTAAAGGTCTTAACTGTAAGTGAATTTCTTATAGGGGGCGGGATGACATTCCAGCAACGTGTCGCAGAATATCTGAAACTACCGCGAAAAGCTGCAGTTTTGTGTGTCGGGCAAATCAAACGGTCGGGTACTCTTGCGCGTTGCGAGAATTTTAGCTTGTTAAACAGATAGGAAGGAGTTTTCTTTTTAATGACACCAAAAAGTAATACTGCGAAGTGCAGAGTACGCCGAGACTCCATGTTTAGTAGATTATTGTTGTTTAAGTAGGGAGTAATATGAGCTCTACGCGGGATGGGAAAGCAAAATCTAGCACAAGAGTTCTGGACACGCTGTATCAGTTTTTTGGTACGAGCTAGTAAACAACTGCCTGTGACAATATCGGCATAATTTAGTTTGGACAATATTAAAGATTCACAAAGATATATACGAGAATCAACATTTAAGTATTCCCGGATTTGGTACAACACTTTAAGCCTATAGTAACAATTTTTAACTGTCTCATGTACATGCTTTTCAAACTGTAGTTGGCTATCCATGATCACCCCTAAATTTCTAGCTTCGCTAACCTGTTCAATTTGTGTATCTTTTATCTTTACATCTGGCTGGTGACTTTTAATATCTGAGATTTGAGCTTTAGTGCCTAAAATAAGGTATTTGGTTTTTGATGGATTTAAAACCAGGCCATTGGTTTCTGACCATGCAGCTACTCGTTCTAGGTCTTCATTTATTTTATTTACTACTAAATTTGTATTACAAGGCTTGAAAATTTTATAAATTTGAGTATCATCTGCATACAAATGATGTTCGGTGTTACAAATAATGTTTGACAAATCTGCGGTGTACAGGATAAAAAGTAAAGGTCCTAATATTGATCCCTGTGGTACCCCTTTCTTTACAGACAAATTTTCAGAATACCGTTTAGTACCGTCACTCGCGGTAACTACTACGCGTTGACGACGATTAGTTAAATAACTGGAAAACCACTTCAAAGAAGGACCATCAATTCCATAATATGCGAGTTTTGCTATAAGTAATGTAGAAATAATCGTGTCAAAGGCACGTGAATAGTCTAATAACACAAGGATAGACCCTTCACCCACATCTCTTCCCGCAAGGATGTCGTCTACTACATTTAGGAGAGCAGTAGTTGTACTTCTACCAGCACGAAATCCACACTGCTTAGAGGGCAAAATGTTATTAGCATTTAAATAATCTACCAATTGCTTGCAAACCACGTTTTCTAATATTTTTGACAAAAAAGGCAAAATGCTTATTGGGCGGAGATCTTTATATTCTTGAGGATTATTTACTTTCGGAAGAGGTTGAACTACTGCATTTTTCCACAAGTCAGGAAATACGCCAGTTTTAATAGACATGTTGACTAAAGCAGTAATGACTGGCAGGGTGCGCGGTAGAGTTAGAATAATCATGTTAGATGTAATGCCGTCCACACCTTCAGCGTTTGTTGTTATTTTTTTAAGAATCTCAAAAATGGTTGCTTGGTCAACCTGCTTTAAATGAAAAACTGAAGAGCCAAATCTATTAAACCAGAAGTTCATTAATTGAGACATATCAAGAGACGAGTTAACAGGGATATCTAAAAAGTGGCGGTTAATGTTATCGGGATTACTAATATTATAAGGCAGGTCACTATGTTGTTTATGAAAATCAATGTTCTGTTTTATATTTTTCCAAAGACAACGCGTATTATTTAAATTTTGGTTGATTTTAAAGCGGAAATAGGCAGACTTTTCATTATGGAGAGCTACATTGACAAGTTTTTTTAGATCTTTATAGGTTTCTTTGTCTTTGTCAAGTTTTGTTAAACGATATTTGGAATAAGCTTTATCTCGTAATTGCATCATGTCTTTTATAGTTTCGGTAATCCATGGGTAACTCTGTTCTCTAATATATGATGATTTTATAGGAGCATGACGATCGAACAAAAGATGTATTTGTTTGTTAAAAGCAGTTAACGAGTCATTCACGTTATCACACAATAAATCCTCCCATGCTATTGAATTCAAATCATTATTAAACTCTTCCATATTAATGTTCTTTAGTGGTCTGTACGTTATCCAACGAGGTTTTTGTTTAGGTTTTCTAATGTTCAATTCAAATGAAATAAAGGCATGGTGACTTAAGTCTGGTACATAATCAACAACTACATTACTAACTTTTACACTACTACAGACGACGTCGATTAAAGTAGCTGAATGGTCAGTAAAATGTGTTGGTTCTTTAACATATTGATGGAGACCTATACAATCAATAAAGGTAAGAAGTTTCATGGTGTCGCAATCATCAGGCTTCAAAAGATCTATGTTAAAGTCACCAACTAAAATAACTTGATCGAACGATGAGAAATAACTGGCAGATTCCGTGATAGCATCAATAAAAATATCTACGTTCATCCATTGTGGGCGATACGCAGTGCCTATAGCGAGTTTATAGCCGTTCAGTTTCATGCTAATCCACATCTGTTCGACATGAAGTGATGGTGGATGCTCTAGGATCCGCGCACTTATCCCGCGTCTCAAATAAAAACCAACGCCACCACCGCGCGATTTCGGAGCATCCTTAGAGCGCGGAACATGACGAAGCCTAAAGGCAGGCACTGCGGGGGCGCGCGCATCCTCGTTCTCGTAGAGCCACGTCTCATTGATGGCCATCACATCCACAGCATGTCGTTCCATAGCGGCTATAAACTCGTCATGGCGACGACGATTACCTAGCGAGCCAGGATTTAACAATCCTATAGACAAGTTTTTCCGTTGTATATATTGTATAACAAAACTGAATGATATTTCTATGTAACTACAATTATCGAGTAAACATTTTAAAACTGTTACATGTCACACACTAAGATTGTAAATAACTGTAATAACTAAGGGATTTTGAGTCATATATATAAATGTAGCGAAATACAATCTTTGATACGAATCCAAACAAGTTAATTGCCAACATAATAACATATTTATATGTTCAACTAAGTGGAAAATTTTGGTTAATAAAATAAAAAAACTTATAAAATAATAACGAGATGTAACTTTACAACTGTTGCTTAATCCACACTTAAAGCTAAAATCACCAAAGTATTTCATACAGGGCAAGTTTAAGTATTTAAATAGAATACTATGAGAAATAAAATATTTGTATAATATGAAATTCGTTTTCAAAAGGAGTAACAAGGAAGAAATACAAATTTTACGAAAGTACAAATATGCAATAAAAACTTTACATTGGGAATAATAACTGAATGAGTATAGTGCAGGCGTCATAGAACTATACGAGATTAGTTTGTCAACATGACCTAGGGCAAACAAAGTCAATGACCAAAAATTTTATTCAGGTCGGTCTCCGTACGGAGACGATACCGAGTAGACCCATGCTCTTTACGCGCATAGATATTTCCATCGCGGGTCCAGATGTATTTCCAACCTAACCGTGCCTCTTCAGCACGCGCCTTATAGAACAGCTGCCGGTTGTTTCGGGTCAATCTCTCATTGACATAGATAGGCGTTGTCGATGTGGTAAATCCCAGGTCTGCCGTGGAGAGGCCGCTGCGAACTCGTGCTGCGTTCATCAGCTGATCTCGAAGGGCACGTCGCGCCAACCTCACGACGAGCGCACGCGGTTGCCTACTACGAGTATCTCGATCTTCGGGTTTCGACGGATTGCGAGTGGCAGATCTAACAGGCCCCGCACGTTCTACACTAACTATGTCACGCTCAACCACAGTGACACCCAACTTTGTCGACAGCATTAGGGCTAAATGAATACCGCGCTCGTTGACATCTTCAGGAATTCCTGCTATCTCTATATCGTTGTTTAGTAGCTGTTGGTCCCGTTCATTGATATCTAACTTGAGATCAGCGATTGTTTGTTCTAAGGCCGATATTGCGCTAGTGTCTGGAGCTGGGAATACGTTACCTTCTCGTGGCAACCGATCAGATGTTTCGAGAGCTTCGATTCGCAATAAAAGCTCGTCAATACGTTGATTGCAGCTCCCGATAGCGATACTAAAAGAGTCCCTCCACTCCCTCATTTCGGCTCTTATGGCTTGCATCTCTTCACGATTCAGTCGTAACTCCAATAATATTGTTTCTTCTAAAGACCGCTGTTCAAAGGATACAGCTGGCGGCGCTAGTGATGGGGTTGAGACCTGAAGATTCTGGGTAGTAGTTTTGAGGTGATTACAGTTACTAGTAATGATGGGTGACTTAGGTAACTCCTCAACGTCTTCAGTCTGCATTTGACCTAGGGAGTTTACGGATCTTCTCTTTTTTGTACTTATACATTTCATGCATTTCCAATTTTTCTTGTGATCAATAGTCATAGTGTTCATGTATCGCTTTTCACTGACATTTGCACAGTTAAGATCATAATTCTTGGCACATACAGAACATCTGAGACATTGCCGAGTTTCTATTTTATTTGAACAGCCACCACACAAAAATGTCGGTGGTGCCATCTTTAGTCCAGTAGCAGAAGCAGATCAGTGTTTAAAAAATGTTACTTGCAAGAAAGTATAGGTGGCGTAGTGCTATACTATTTAATTTTGCTATTCACTGATAGATGGCGTCAGGAGTCCAATAATTATAGTAATAGCGGGAATTTGAACGTAACGATTATAATGATAATGCAAAAGACCTTTTTCACAATAACTCAACCAGAATCTATTCTAAACCACAAAATCACACTGGGATAAAGCAGAATACCGTATTTCACAGCACTGTTTACTTCTGTTTACAGAAAAATAGCAGGTTTAGTCGTCACTAGCGTCTTAAATGTTTTTCACTTATTTCGTCACAAATACTCAGCAGATCGGTAAGAAAACACGTACACGTGTGCACTGTAACTAGTTTTAACTATTTGAAACAAAAACTAAACTTCAATCCCAATTAAACTATTTTTAAAAATAAAATTAACACAGAGTAAATGTTAATTGTGACGGCAGCGCCATCTCCCCTCATCTCCCTCTTGTTTCGAACAATTATGATAATATAATAATAATAATAATTAAAAAATTAAATTGCAATGAAGAAGATGAAATCTTATTGTGCGGTGGTGAATTAGTGATATATCTGTTCGACATATTCGTTTGGGGCGACATATGAGATTCTGTTTTTCCCTTTGAGGAAAAGTACCCTAAAAGTGTGGTGCTATTTTTTGTTTAGGACATTTATGATTTGAAATAAAAAATAATAATTTAATTGATTTTTTTATTTAAAGTAATAGTTTTTTGACATACATAATACAATAAGGTATAACTCCTTTTTTAGAACTCCTTATTACTCTCGTATCCATGTCGTCATAGCATTGAAAGATATTTCCACGTCTACAATGGGCCCTATAGTGACCCATTGTACCAATAACAGGCGGAACAAACTCAATAATTGAAATTAATTCGTATTCACTATCCTGCAACACTAAATTCGTAGGTACATTTTGTACTAAAATAGGTTCATCCGATACTTTAAAACTTACTAAATCCCCTAAAATATATTCAAAAGTTTTGGTACCGTCACAACCAGATTTTTTGCATTGTGTCTTCTCTATATTATTTATCAATGAATTTGCAGAGTCTTGAATATCAGTAACACTTTTACCAATCAAACCTAAAACAGATAGCTTTCTAATTACTTGATTTGTAGAACATTCAACATTGGTGCAAGACTCTTTTTGTTCCGCACTGTACAGAGAGCAGTCAAACAAAATTTTATCAAAAATGTATAACACATTGCACTCACAGTCAATTTCAGTCACACCTTCTCTTTGAACATTTTTAAAATATGTTCTAGCTAAGCATGATCTATTTTTATAAACCTCTTGATTATTCATGGCACACATAGATTTAATAAGCTGACTAAGCATATGGTCACTTTCTTGTATGATTTGAGCTATACTAGATCCATCAACATATGCTATTGCTAATGCTTGACAGACGGAATCCAGTGCACAAGTATTTGTGCAAATTACAATTTCATTGTCTATTATCATTCTTCCTCCATTCGACAGAAGCAAAACCCTTTTTTGTTTTTCTTTATTCTGCTTTTTACTTTTTTTGCTCATCATACCTAGACCTCTCCAATTTTCTACTAAACTTGGATGATCGGAGAAAATGGAGTCATCTGTAAATTCCGATATGTTTTTAATTTTTTTTTTGGTTACACCTGTCAACTTATTCGATGTTTTTTTATGCGGAGCGTTTAGGTTACTGATTGCAATATTTAACTCTCCAGTTAAGTATTCTAAGTGCTTGAAAATAAAGTCATCAATACGTAATCTTTGAGATTTGGTGCCTATTTGAAACAATAACTTTTTTAGGTTTTTAAAATAAGATTCGACATTGGAAGACGTAGGTCTATCTATATTAGATTTGTATAAATTCTTCATTACGTTGGACCACAAAGGAAATTGGTTCATCAAACGTGATAAAACGTCAATGAATCCGGGGAAATAGTAAAGGTTTTCATGGTTTCCAAAATCGTTTTCATCACTTAGTGTGATTATTAATTTTTCAGCCTCAATTTTGTTATAAAACCATGTTGGATATTTTTTTATGGATGTATTGGCATTTTCCTGATCATTAGTGTTGCTTAAAGTGTCTTCAAATATTGAATCATTCAAATCTTCAATATCGTAATATTTTTTTTCGTAATCTTGGATTTCGATTTCTGTGTCCTTGACGCCGAATGTACTAAGGTTTTTTAGATTGTTTTTCGCAATTTCACATCTTGTAGGAGCGTCATTCTTAAAGCCATCTCGTTGATGTAAACAAACAGTAATCAAATCACAAATAATTTTCTTTGCCTTAGTATATTCGTCGCAGTTTTTTAATTCAATAAGGCATTTTATATAAAAAAATTTAACTCTAATGTCGGTGTGTTTGAAGCATGATAAATTAAATAATATTTTAGTAAAATGACTGGTATCAATACGTATGTAACAGTCATTGTTCATAGCGACATCCTCATCTAATTTTCTATAAGAATCTTCAACATATTTAGCAGTCGAATCATATTTAGTGAAAACTTTTACTGTAGCGCCAATTAAAGCTGAAGAATCATCTAAATTTATTTCATTGGGAACTGGATTACTTTTGCTCCAATCTTTGAGCCACTGACATATTGTTTCCATCGTCTGGCTTTCGGATATCATCTGTGAAACCGGAACGGAGCTTTCGCCTGTCTGTGATTTCATAATCAAAACATAAAAAAATAAATGTTTACTGATGATCATCTTATTATTGGGTCCTATTTCTTTGAATATGCTACCAGTAGCATCAATACTAAGTATCAATCTGTCAATTTTCTTCATTTTTTTGCAACAGTTTTTTTGTATAGGTGTCCAATAATATATGTAAAAAGGGTATAAAGAAATGTGCTTAATGGCTTCTTTATAAGGCGTAACACGGGTCATTATCCATAGAGATAAAACTTGATTTGCGTCATAGTGTGAAGAAGTCCTTTCCTCGTATTTGATTTGCCTTAAGCAGCCTACCGTTGGTAAATGAGGTGGTTCAGGGTCTCCAGGCCGCATTACTTCATTTGCTAATTGATTGCGAATTGCGATTGCCGACTCGTGTTTTAGATCAGCGGATAAATCAATACGCTTTAATGGTGATAATTTAATTTTTTTATCAGGAACATGAGTAAACGAAACATCATAGTTCATTATATTGCACACGCATTGAGCTATTTTATCAACTGGCCAGGAAATCAAAACATTTATCAATGCATTGCATTGTTTGCATAGACCTTTGCAAGTAATTTTATCATTATTTTTAATACTGTAATGGTTGAAAATCCAAGAACAAGGAGTTTTAATTGCTTGCCATATTTTTTCCCGTAACAGATGAGCCCACGTATGTTTTGGCAGACGATACTTGTTTTTAGTAACAAATTTTGCATTTTGGGTAACTTTAACTCGTTTACTTACTGGTTGTATTTTCTCCCATTCATATATATCAATCATGAAATCAAATTTAATTGACTTACTTGGTAGCTTTTCTTCATTTTGTAGTATATCGGGGCTACAAGCAATCTCACTGGGTTCACAAATTTCCTTCACATCGAAAAAATAGTTGAAATTCTTCTTCACAGAGAGTAAAAGTCCTTTTTCGCTAATAGAACTCGGTAACATACTTTTTATTTCAGAAAACACTGGATCACTTGCTGGTGGAAGTTCATGAACACTTTGGAAAACATGTTTAAATTGCGAAAAGGCTTTTTTTTGTTCTTCTAATGGTACTAAGAATTTTCTTCCCGTTTTCATTATTAATCTTTTTATAATATACTTAATTATACAAATGCGGAACGTCTAACACACGACTAAATACAACGGTTTGATGTAAAATATGTATCTACCCTCCCTTAATTATAAATACTTTACCTACAAACCATGGTATTATAAAACAAGGTATTCTCTTCCCGAGATGAAACAAGACTACGTCACGATAAGTGTTGCCACTAATTGTTCTTTCCAGTAAATTTAAGGACTTTCTCAATTAGTTCATGAATCTGTAATATAAAAATGAATCGCAAAATGTGTTGGTAAGCGCATAACTCAACAACGCCTGGACCAATTTGGCCAATTCTTTTTTTAAATGTTCGTTGAAATTCAAAGATGGTTTTTACGGCGAGAAAAAATCGAATAATTGCCGGAAAAACCCTAAAAACAGCCCTTTTCTTTTTCCCATACAAACGTACATTTTGACAGACTATATTTGGCAGTACGAAGTCTGCCGGGTCAGCTAGTATTAAATAAAATATTCACGGGAAGAGAATACCAGGCGAAGTATATTATTATACCAAGCTACAAACGAGAAATAAATTAATATAAAGATACCGCGTTGCATTATATAATGTCAAAAAACTGCTTATTTAAATAATTAAATAGGGACATATTTTAATATTTCGTATAGTAATTATTCGAAACAAAACACAAAGCTACTTTTTAAAAAAACCAGCAATGTGGAATTTGAGCATTATTGCTCATCTAATTTTGTCAGGAACTGGAGGCGTTATATTACTATTGTTATTTTTTTTCTTTTCCGACATAATTTCAAAATCACGTATACTGCGTTTGAAGGAAACAAATGGGCAGCAATTATTGGCGTATGAAGATTTTATTAATTCCACGTAGAAAAGACACTACGGCTAGGTGACCGGCCATTCAGATGTCAGAATGAACAGTCACCCAAAAATGATTTATTTCTTTTAATTTACGATGGAAGCAATTCTATTTTAATCGGAAGCAAAGAGAAGCAATAAGGAAGCAATGTTTAGGCATACGTTAAATGTAATATACGGTTAGTGACCGTTCATCCTGATGGACACCCACTGATGACGTTATACACAGACGTTACTAAGACATACAAGTCAGGAGTAGGACCTACGGGAGCTCATGATATGTACAGTGTGTCTTGGGTGTCGCTACCGTCGCACACCGATGGTATGGAAATTAAACAACACACTACTGCTGAACTCGATTAATTGGAAATATGCACCAAGTAATAAGAATGTACATAAAAGAAACCATAACCAGTTTTAATTTTGAACAGCGCCATCTAGGGATTTTCTAAGAAACTAACACTTGCATACAATATTACTCAAAATAAAAGGTTTTATGGTTATGATTAGAACTATTTCTTAATGCTTTTTACGTCTTAATTTTTTACGGAATGGACGAAGTCTAAAACTGCCTAATTTAGAGGAAATAAAATTAATTAACAAAGACTACACGAATTTTGACAGCGGGTATTATATAGATTGTAAGAACACACTTACAGCTGATATCGTTAGCATGGCAATATGCTCCCCTTAGGTAGTTTGGGTGGGTAGTTTGTTAAAAAAGAGAACCGCCCTGGCTATTGAGTGAAATAACGTGCTGGCAAAACTGGCACTAAAGCCTGAGCTGCGCATTTAAGCTCTACGACGGTTCTAAGTTATTGGTCAGGGGCCCTAGATCAAAAGACTACGGTACGTGTTATATTCTATCCCTTTTCACTCCATCTCGCAAATCCTTACGCGTGATAGTAGGATAGAATTTAGTGCTTAGCATGTAGCATTTACGTTTGCAGGCATCTTACCTACGTATCTTGAAGAGACTCAAGAACTTTTATGGATGAAACTAAAAAAACACAATGTAAGTAGTATAATCTATATTTAAGATGCAATAAAGGACAGTGGGACACAATTGCCAGAACAATGATACAGGGACCATGTTTTTTAAGACCATAGACTTAAGGACATGGAAAAATGATTTAAACCGTACTTTTACTTAAACTTAACAGGTGGCCAACTTCACAATGCCTTGGCGTCTACCACCGATTCGGTTCCGCTGTTTTTTTCACTTAATTGTATCACTGAGTACATGTTACTTTTACCTTAAAAGTCTTGAACAAAAAAAGTCCACGTTGGAACGAATATGGTAGGTACTTACGTCCATATACTGACCCTAAATTTACTTCAGTAAAACGTCCTCGTGGCGTCGTATATGGTACGTCCTGATATTGACCCTAAATATACGTCAGTAAGACGTACACTTTGTGGCGAATATGGTACGTCCAAAAACTGACCCTAAAAAGACGTCAGCAAAACGTCCTCTTGGCGGCGTATATGGTACGTCCAGATACTTGCCTTTAATTTGACGTGAATACGACGTCCTGCGCAACGCTGACCCTAAACTGACGTCACTTTAACGTCTGCTCTCGACGAATAAATGACCGACCCTATTATGACCTATAAGTGACGTCGCTTATACGTCGCTGACGTCAGTTTGCTACCTGGGAATGCGTCGCGTGCCCGTGCATAGCATGCGCGGCAGTGGATCTGCGCCTTTATGACGCTTTACCATAGTTATCCTTTTTGCGAATCAAATCTTCGTGGCTCTTGTGAAGGTCGCAGAGCCCCCAGAAGCACTTCACGTAGCTCTCAGCGTAACACTGGTATTCGCCCTGCGGCGCGAACAGAGCCAGCCGCTTGCCCGCCGGTCTGTAGCACCCATCGCATAAAGCGCCTTTTACGATCATTCTTAATGTTTATCACAAAATGCCTCTTTTAATGCCATTTACTGGTAATTTTATTGCTGTTTTGCACTTGTTATTTTAGGATTTTTCACAATAAATTTAGTTTTATCGAAACGATGTGTTTAATGTCGCTTTGACAATTTCATAGCTTTCTGTCAGTTTATAAAAATGTTGGCTTGAAACCTCTTCGCAATTTTCATTCTAGAAAAATTATCTTCATGCATGAACCAGCAGCACCGGCGACAGTGTTTATCGAGCGCTATCATCTATCATTGTCTCGCTCTATATGTCCTAACAACAAGCGGGATAGCACTAGTCCGCCGCCGCGCGATATAAACGTTGGTATCTGGCTTTATCAACGGTGCCATGCTACGGGGGCTAGAGTGAACTCCTTGGAGATAGAGGAAGTATGAAACTGGAAGTGTAGGAAAATATAATGTTCATATCGAATCATCAGAAGTATCCTACAAACCCACCCGGTGGCAAAAATCCTAGGTTCAGCAATGGAATTAGGCGTAGGCTTCGCGGTCTAAAACGCCTCTCACGTGAAGCGGATTAAGAGCTTTGTTTAGGAAATCTCGCGCATACATACACTTTGTATAGGTACTAATCTATACATACCTATAATAAAACAATAAAAAGTGTGTCTGTACATTAAATACCTATATTTCCAAAAAAAATATATATGGAGGCATATCTAGTAATACAGTAAGAATTAAAAAAAAGCGGCCAAGTGCGAGTCGGACTCGCCCATTAAGGGTTCCGTAGTAGCTAACAACATAATATAAAAGTCTTGTAGCATGTTTTTTTTAATTTTTATATTTGAGTTGATTGAATGAAAGGTAAATTGTAAAAAAAGGTAACCTATTACAAAAAAAACTACTTACTAGATATCGTTCAAACCAATTTTCGCTGGTAGTTTTCATGGTAATGAACATTATATATTTTTTTTAGTTTTATAATTTCCTTATTTTAGAAGTTACGGGGGGGGGGGACACTTTTTTCCACTTTGGAAGTGTCTCCCGCGCAAAGTATTCGCTTTAGAAAAAAATGATATTAGAAACCTCAATATCATTTTTGAAGACCTATCCATAAATACCCCACACGTATGGGTTTGATGAAAAATAAATTTTTGAGTTTCAGTTCTAAGTATGGGGAACCCCCAAAATTTATTGTTTTTTTTCTATTTTTGTGTCAAAACCTTAATGTGGTTCATATAATACATCTACTTACCAAGTTTCAACATAATAGGTCTTATAGTTTCGAAATAAAGTGCCTGTGACATACGGACGGACAGACAGACAGACATGACGAATCTATAAGGGTTCCGTTTTTGCCATTTGGCTACGGAACCCTAAAAACTGTCTGTCTGTTTGTCTGTACACACGCAAATCCAGAAATACTGGATGGATTCGAATGAAACATTTTTGTTATAATAGCTGTTAAGCCTGGGCAGCATATTATAGGGTATTAAATGATTTTGGAAAATGGAACAACTGATGCAGATATGTCTGTAGACCCAGCAGGACCCTACGCCTGATTGAATAAACACCTATTTAGTCTGATTAGTATTCATTTCTACCTATCGATTTATACATGTTTAAATTTCTACCTCATCACCTTGGTATGTAATCATATAAATTCTTTAATTATACAATAGCAATTTTTTCGTCCATCTGAAAATCAATATTTTACCTTTTGTTATATTACTTATTATATCGGTATTTTGTACTTTCGGTATTTTGATTTACCTATATGCTGAATTTTAGTTGTAGGTATTATAAACTTTCTGGTGGTTACGATAATGTACCCGAACGTGCTGTGTGCGTAGAAACTGAATAGAAAAGCTGACTGCCCGCTTAGTTTGGAACTTATTTCCTTAATATCTCGTAAACTATTTTCTTCTTGATTAAAGCAATATAATTTTTGAAAGGTAGAAATTAAAGGCTTCACGAATATGTATTCTTTTTGCCTGTACGCCTTCAATTCACAAAGGGCCCCGCTGGAAGTAAAGGAATAATTTCGCCGTTTTTTGGGGAAATCTTTTAGGGTAGCAATATAATAGTATATAAATCTGTAGGTAGAAATAAAAGGCTCATTAAAAATATATCTCACAAATCAATTGCCCTTCAATCGGCAAAAGGGCCCCGCTGACTGTATGATGAAGATTTTTTTTATTTTGACAGTGAATCTACCGAGGTAGAAATTTAAACATGTATAAATCGATAGGTAGAAATGGATACTAATCAGACTAAATAGGTGTTTATTCAATCAGGCGTAGGGTCCCGCTGGGTCTACGGACATGATGCAGATCTATAATGGTCCAGCTAAACTACAAAAAATATAATAAGCGGCCAAGTGCGAGTCGGACTCGCCCATGAAGGGTTCCGTAGTAGTATTTTTTTTAATTTTTATATTTGAGTTGATTGAATGAAAGGTAAATTGCAGTTTATGACATATTAAAAAAAAACTACTTACTAGATCTTGTTCAAACCAATTTTCGCTGGTAGTTTTCATGGTAATGAACATAATATATTTTTTTTAGTTTTATCATTCTCTTATTTTAGAAGTTACGGGGGGGGGGGGGGGACACACACTTTTTTCCTCTTTGGAAGTGTCTCTCGCGCAAAGTATTCGGTTTAGAATAAAATGATATTAGAAACCTCAATATCATTTCTGAAGACCTATCCATAGATACCCCACACGTATGGGTTTGATGAAAAATATTTTTTTGAGTTTCAGTTCTAAGTATGGGGAACCCCCAAAATTTATTGCTTTTTTCTATTTTTGTGTCAAAACCTTAATGCGGTTCACATAATACATCTACTTACCAAGTTTCAACAGTATAGGTCTTATAGTTTCGGAAAAAAGTGGCTGTGACATACGGACGGACAGACAGACAGACATGACGAATCTATAAGGGTTCCGTTTTTGCCAATTGGCTACGGAACCCTAAAAATGACGCCATAGCAAAAGTGGTTCAGCCTGATAAGCATTTTCCAGAGACATAAAGTCCACGCGAACAAGTAAGAAAATAAGTCGCGGACTTCGGCTAGTAACTGACACTTGAATATTAAATTTAATTTAATTTCACGTCTATACAAATGTATAATCGACGATTAGGTACATTGAAAATGAAAACTAACGTATTATGCTCCAATAGTTTGTTGGATCACGATATTAGCTGTAGCCTTTACAATATTTTATAGGTCACAGTAGCTCTGCATTCATCACGTCGAGATGAAAGCCATTGGCTCCAATACCCTTTGTATCGAGTGTAGGCATTCATACGGAGATCTGCGAATGACTATCGCCGAGTACAGTTCAGGCGGCAAAAAGACTCGTGTATGGCAGTAACTAGGTAACTTTTGCTTCGATAAGTACGAAATAGGCCGTCTTTTAAAATCTGTTTTATATAGTCCGTAACATTATGTTTTGGTGTAATAATTTTAACTAACTAAATAAGTATCTAGATATAGGTAAGTCTTCTGAATCTTAATAGACACTGCTCTTTATTTTTTTTGACTTTTTTAGATTTTGATTGTTTGGTCTATTCTTCTAAATATGCCTTATATTTAGTAGAATAGACCAAACAATCAAAATACGCAATAACAGCAAGCCATAAAGTCGATACTCTACTCGACCCGTTGATCTAGGTAGTATGTACCTAGGTACCTACTCCATCTGCGTAATACCGAAACACCGGAAAGGTACGACCATGAAGTTAACTTTATGGGTACGACAAGCTTCGTATTCTTTTTTCACACCAGCAATGACGAGACGAGAAAAAAAAAATTGAAGTCTACCCCAGACAAAAGAAAAGGCACAAAGAACTAGGAATAGTTTAAATAACTATACTGAAGGAGAAAACCTCACTTTAAACTGAAATCAAATTAAAAATTTCGTCATATAAAAATTGCGGTATGCTGGTCAAAAATATGTGACGGCTAATGTTTTTAGGGTTCCGTAGCCAAATGGCAAAAACGGAACCCTTATAGATTCGTCATGTCTGTCTGTCTGTCTGTCTGTCCGTCCGTATGTCACAGCCACTTTTTTCCGAAACTATAAGACCTATACTATTGAAACTTGGTAAGTAGATGTATTATGTGAACCGCATTAAGGTATTGACACAAAAATAGAAAGAAAAAAAATAGTAAATTTTGGGGGTTCCCCATACTTAGAACTGAAACTCAAAAATTTATTTTTCATCAAACCCATACGTGTAGGGTATCTATGGATAGGTCTTCAAAAATGATATTGAGGTTTCTAATAGCATTTTTTTCTAAACCGAATACTTTGCGCGAGAGACACTTCCAAAGTGGAAAAAAGTGTGTCCCCCCCCCCGTAACTTCTAAAATAAGAGAATGATAAAACTAAATAAAATATATGTTGTTCATTACCATAAAAACTACCAGCGAAAATTGGTTTGAACGATATCTAGTAAGCAGTTTTTTTTTAATACGTCATAAAGCATAAACGGCAATGTACCTTTCATTTAATCAACTCAAATATAAAAATTAAAAAAAACATACTACAAGACTTTTATATTATGTTATTTGCTACTACGGAACCCTTCATGGGCGAGTCCGACTCGCACTTGGCCGCTTATTTCGTATCTAAGTATACTTTCTCTTTTTGGGTTTACTTACCTACCTATAAAATAGTGAACGTTCTATCGAAATTTAGGCCTTCCTGTAGGTACGAGTATGTTCCAAGAGCTGGATTATCGTGTGTGAATATTGTATCGAAATTTGGCCAGTCACAATCGGTAGATCTATTGGGACCAAATATCCCAGTAGTCCTACTGGTGGAACAAACTTGGTAGGACTACTGGGACTAGCTCAAAAAACCTTCCTAAGGTTGGTTCTATTCTTCGTGGCGAACTGTATGCACTATCGGAAGTCGTGACGACAAAGCGCGCGATCCAGCCATTTGCTCAATGGAAATGCCATTTGGCATTCAATTGAAAAACGTTGATTATCCAAGACGGGATCGCTGCAGTTTTACTGCGATGTGAATGATGACTTGCAGTTCGGTTTACTTATGCTCTTTTTCATCACGGGATAAGTAGACAGTAACTAAGAAGGTACGTATTTATTTAAAAAATATATGGATTCTATTAGGTAGGTCTACTTTCGGACTTTGAGCGGTATTCTGATTTCTGAACCACCTTTGATTCAACAAGAGCAATTAGAACTCTCATTGTCGTCAAAGAGCGTTGAATTAAGAAAAAAATAAAAGATAGGTAAGTTCTTATTACCCACATAAGCTAAACAAAGCTTATAAACATCAATGAGATCTCTCTTACCGTCTGGCCAGCATGGAGGGTGTTGGCCAAAGTCGGCTGCTCTGGTCAAGTATGGCTCTGATAGTACAGAGAGGGTTGTGCTCCTGCAGTGGAGACAAAAAGGTCCTGATGATGATGATGAAGTACTTACCTATAGAGCACGTCTTGATGGGCGTTTTTGGACTTGGCCTTTTCTTTTATATAGAGTTCTTTTTCAGTTGCAAACTTAGCTGTCCTGCTTTGTAGCCCGATGTGCGATTTCCCGTTTTTTCTCCTCCAAATAAGTATACCTAATATGAGTGTCAATGGTCACCTAAGGATCCGAAGACCATGCGAAATCGAGAAGACATGCCGTTTGTCTGATGTCAACCCTCTTTGTTAATGCATTTGTTTATACTCGTACCTATAATATGAGATGAAGAAATAAAGAAAAATACTTAATTTGCTGCAAATTTACAGGAGTTACAGAGATAACGATAGTGCGTCTGAGATTTCTCCGTCTATAATGGCACATCTCCGCGGTCCGCTTCCATTATTAGGTCGGCTGGGATCTCGGGCTAAGGATAGTGTCCCTCAAACATAACACCTTACCAAAATTTCCTCCTTAGTCGTCGCCTCTTATGATTTCCATATGAATAGACTTAATGGTCCTATTCTAGGCCGTATGCCATATAGGGCTTAGAGATTATCAAAGTTAAAGAGCGTTGATACGAGCGTTGTTAAAGTTTGTGGACTTATTCTAGAAATCCTATTGTCAAAGTTGTTCTTTAATGGTTTATCCTAAATCGTGTCTCTATCTAAGCGAGCGATTTCCCATACAAATTGCCCGCGCTGCTGCGCACTTTCGTATGGAAATGTAGATTTATTTTTAGATCTTGACTGTTATTTTAATTTCATTATACTATAGTAATCTAGTGTAGCCCGTGGTTTGATTTTATACGGGTATGTCCCTCCATAGTTGTATATCCTTAGGTATACGAGTGTTGTAAAGTTTGTAGGATTATTCATGAAATCCCAATGTCAAAGTTGTTCTATAATGGGTTATCCTAAATCTTGTCTCTATCTATCTATGTGCTTAGCTGCTTATTTCACCCCAGCAAGCGATATAAATCTCTAGATACACTCGGGGTGTAATTATTCACATAATTGAACGTGCTTGTATCGCGTGCGTGATTACAATAGCTTTGTGTGCGAGCAAATATTGACGCCATGTCTGGATTGTCTGCCCACGATTGTTATCAAATTCACTAACCGCTACCCTGAAACGGGACAGATTTTAGAGCACGAGATGGAAGGGTACTCTAAAAACTGTAGGGACATTATTTTCTTTGGAAAACATTATAGGTATTCTCCTAATCATTTTTTATATCCCAGAATAGGATCATTCTATTTCTTACTGACTTACTGTGTTTACTCGTATTATGAAAAAGACAGCACACATTATAAGCAATTTTTCTTTGTCTCACCGTGATTAATCGCAGTAAGTCACGTATCTAATAGGTACTAATAACAGTCATTCAAGAAAGCTTCTAAGACCTGCTTGAGAGAGGACAAAGTTAGTACATTCCATGTATTTTATTTGCTTCTCAGACCAGCATGAGACCTGACTTGACCTATAAATGTGGCTTCTTAGATCTGAACACAAATTCTGGAACCACTTTATAAACTCGTAACTTAGGTATAGGTACCTAGTCATCTAGGGAGAAACAGTGAACCTAAGTAGCAAAATAATGTGGACCTAAAATCAGATATACCTACGTAATACCTACCAGCTTTTATTCAGCTTATTCAGCTTTTATTATAAGCTTGTCTACCTAGGCGCAATTGTAAGGTAACTAACAATCACTCCCATATATCATTCACCTTCGCCTATCCTCTAGTAAGTATGATCGCCTACACCACACCACCTTTGTATGTAAAATGGGCAACCCGCAACATTCGTCGGCCCGCAAAAGGCATCTCTTTTATTGACATTAAATGGTCGATATAAATTCCACTGGCGGATTACGAGATTTATTGGCTTCAAAATTAAAGGAGACCGATTTCAATGGCGACGGTTGACAGCCTTCGTTTATGGCTGAACGGAGAGGATGTAAAAAGGAAGGGATTGCTAAAACCCTTATTGAAAAACTTGTCTTTTTAATGGCGCGCGCCGGCCTTGTATTGTGGTAGCTCCAGCTAATTTATTTCCTTCGTGGACGGGGACTACTAGTTTTTTGTTTCACTGTGGAGTAGTCGGGGAAAGTAAAGTTATATTACAACGTAAATGTGGGATAAAATACTTACACAAGTCCATTTAAATTTAAGTACTTACCTACTCATGTAATTTTGAGTGACTGAAGCTTTGCTCAAGATGGTGAGCATAAGAAATTATCTATATGATACTGACGAGAGTTATACACAGCTGCGAAAGACACAACTGCATTATTGCTCTGTAACACCACTGCGGCTGCATCCAATGTAACTTGTCGATACTGCTGCACATCATCTCTGCTCTACTCGTATATACAACGTGGAAGGGACATACCCGTAATAAATCAAACCATGGGCTATACTATATTATACTATATCACTACAGTATAATGAAATTAAAATAGTACTTCCACGTTGTACCTAACGCCACTGCGACTACCATCAATCCGACATCTCGTCAATGAGGTACAAGCCGTAAAAGTCGCATATAGTGAGGATTTAACTCGTGCTTCATAGACGCACAGCCAGTGCTTTAACCGCTTGGCCACAACAATACGTCCTACCTTACGATAATCATAGACACTGACCATTAATCTATCTGAGAGACCCATCGCTGATTATTTTCTTTTATACCTAGTCTATAGAGATACAACGGTGATCGCGTACTGGCAAACGAAGCCTAAGGCACCCACACAAGGTGGTCAGATGACCTGACCAGGGTCGATGGAAAAGACTGGATGAAGGCCGCTCTTGATCGGTCATTTTGGATATCTTTGGGTTAGGCCAATCAAATGTCCAGCAGTGGACGTTGCGGCTGAAATGACGATGATAATGAGTAGAGATACAAAATATGGAACTCAAAAAGAGCTACAGGTTCATTCTCCAAATTTTCTGCACTTAGCGTGAACGACAATTTTTGACACTAAAATATTACAATTGGCTTGATTTGAAGTGTTACTCGTTTCGTATAACAAAGCAAACTAATATTGTATGGTACTAAACAAACATTAATTATTGCTTACACATTTTGCGGTCACACCCAATACGATTACACCAATATTCGGAAATGATGGATATTGAACGTAAATAATAATAGAATGTTGTATTAATCACAATGGTAATACCTAGAATTTAGAATATTTTAGCATAATTATTTATGATATACTGATCTGTTTATTATTTATGACATTAAACATTTGTTAGATAGTTGAAAATAATAGGAATCGAAGTGAGGTAAAACTAGCACACTAATTGACCGAGTGAGCGAAGCGAGCGAAGCGTCTCAATTCAGTTTTCAGTCTGACTGGCTGTTCTCTCCTACAGGTTTTTTGTTAACCTATTATTGTGAAATTTTGTTTTTAAAAAAGCGATTATATGGAAGTTAAAAACATAAAAAAATCATATACCAGCCATTTCTAAAAAAATTCAAAAAAGTCATAAAACTTCTTGTTACCCTTATTAAGACGCCGCAACTTTTTTATCCGATAAAATTCAACGGGTGGGGTCTTCGCGAGGTCTACAGTTCACAGAGCCACTAGTATTATAAAGACGGAAGTATGTGTGTTTGTTTTTCTTCACGCGCAAACTGCTGGACCAATTTTGATAAAATTTGTTATGTAGGAAACTGACACATAGGCTACTTCAACTGCACAGCAGGTAACACCGCAAATATTAAATTAAAAGTTAGTGTTCACAAGCTCACAATATTTTGAAAGAACTATTCAGCGATACATCACACGATGGGTTAGTAAAAAAAATACTCCCAATTTACTTGTATATATTGTACACTAAAAAAATTATTTTTTCAAGTTTTATTATACGACTTTTTCTATAGTCTCTGAGTAAAACCGCGGACGGACAGACAGACAGACATGACGAAACTATAAGGGTTCCTTGTTTTCTACGGAACCCTAAAAAAAGATCCAAAGTGGATACAAAGGATGTATTGATGACCTTAGGTACTTTTCCATATATTTTGGGAAAAATTGTTGTGAAAATTCGCTCCACATCTCTGCCTCTGTCGTATTTACAGTATGGTTTTTATTTTTATCTAATGCTGCATTTACACATTCGCGCGAATCGCGAGGCGAATGACAAGGCGAATAACGAACACGCATATGTAGACAGTGCAGTACACAAATATTTCGTGGAATGTTTCGTCGAAAGACGAGGCGAATGCGGTATAAGATACTAAACCACGGTATAAGATACTAAACCACGAAGACGAACGTTTGTTCCCTTAATTAACTCGTCACTGGCCCCACCGGCGGAACTGCGAGCTGCATGCTCCAAAACAATAGGTTTCTTGAAAGTCGCGGTTTTTGTGACAAGCTCTTTGTTTTAGTCATATTCGTTTAGCACATTTAATAGAGGGACACTTGACTTTGACAAAAATTTGCCAGATATTTCAGAAACGGACTCAATATATTTTTGAAAGATCTATTCAAAGATAAACCACACGATCGGTTATTTAAAAAAAATTACTTCCACTTTACTTGTATGGGAGGTACTTACCCTAAAAGATTTTTTTCTAGAGTTTATTTTACGACTTTTTCGACATAATTAATATACATAAAAAGATCCGAAGTAGATACTTATGATCTTTGGTAGGTACTTTTTACAATATTTTGGAAAATATAGTTGTGAAAGTTCGCTCCACGTCTCTGCCTCTGTCGTATTTACAGTATGGCTTTCATCTGGTCCTATTCCACGAAGACGAACGTTTGTTCCCTTAATTAACTCGTCACTGGCTCCACCGGCGGAACTGCAAGCTGCATGCTCCAAAACAGCACGTTTCTTGAAAGTCGCGGTTTTTGTGACAAGCTCTTTGTTTAAAAGCTAAACGTCATTGTTTACTAAAATTCATTGTTTTCGTTTGCAAATACCTATTCTATATTTTTATATAATTAGCACGTCACTTTTTGAAAACTTGAAATATGGACGAATTATGCGAATGACGACGCCGCGACGGCGCTGGATGCAAGCCGCTCTAGATCGGTCATTTTGGAAATCCTTGGGAGAGGCCTATATCCAGCCGTAGATGTTATGCGGCTGAAATGATGATGATGATGATGGATGAATTATAAATATCGATCTATACATATACTTCTGTATTATCATCGGAGAAAATAATACTTACAGATATAACCAGGACGAAGGCCTACTCCATATCTTTTTATTTCTGCGCGGAGAGAGAAGCAGCTGGAACATACTTACAAAGTTTTTTCTTTTATCTCGGACCAGCTAGGTAGAGAAAAAAGCACATAAGTACCTAATATCTTAAAACCTTACGATTCGCCTATAATTCAAATTAGATACTTTTTTTTAATGTCAAAGCAAACATTTTCTATGGGATTCGTATGAAATGCAGGCTAATGACGTTATAGTTTGGTGGAGCCAAATAGCGCTCTTAAAATAAGTTTTTCTGCAATAATAAATCTAAAATCACGTTGAAAATGGATATGATCATGGCAAATGACATTATTTTGTGACGTTTTATTTTCATAACAGTACCAAACATAGATTTAAGAAGAAAAATTATATGTCTATGGTACGAAATAATTTATTTTTGACCCAGGAAAATACCCAATTGAGTTTTTGGCAGGAAGTCAAGGGGTTCAGTTGGAGTTTGCTTTAAATTGTTTTGCAAATTGATTCTAGGACTTTATAATATGAAATTGGTGTAGTTTGGTGTTATAAATGCTCATTCTCATGGACAATATGTAAAATGTTTAAAGTGAACAGTTATAGTGCGGCTGTAGTGATATTAATTTGCGGACTGCGGTGGGCGTCTGTAGGCGCCGTCCGCCAATCAATCGGCTATGAAAACCAGTGGACTTGTATAGATTTGTCGCCAAAAGCTCCCTTAAAGCAATATATCATATATATATTTTTACTTCACATCGATTGTTCCCACGTTTTATTAACTTGAGCCTGGCTAAATACGCAAAAGCGTCGAGACAAAATTAAAAAAAAAATACCCAATTTATTCAATTTACATTCCAAGGTCAATTCACAAAGGCAAGTACACGATGAACCCACTGTACCTTCACCTACATACGCGTAGTTCACAAAACAGTTACCCACGGTCCTAACGTGGGCCTTTGTAAAGAATCGCTAGTTTCCTGAATAATAGATGCGGCTCGCGCTCGGCAAAAGGAATACCGTAACAAAGCTCTCAGAAGCACGTAATCTAGATTGATTAGCTGGGGACATGCGCGGCTTATCATATAACATCAAAGGTGAATCAAAGGCAATTAAGGCGCACTCGGAATAACTTAGAGATTTACTCTAAAACTGCACGACACAAGAATAGTACATTACAGAGGGCGGGAAGTAGGGTACTACCGGAGGAGTAACTTTGATGAGTATGCATTAATTCATAAAAGTCAATTAATACTTTTATATGGAAAAATCAATAACTATTTTTCGTCTGCTAAAAGACTTTTGGCATCCCGACCAAGTTTTAAGTAATCGGGACGTCCCGCTCAAATCAGGCCGCATGGCAACTAGCGCTGTATCTAACGGAACGATATTGTCGGACGACAACCTTGTAATTTTTCCGTGTAACTTTTCATTCATCTATGTATACAAGTTTTTTCCCTTACTTATGGGCCCAACGCAGACGACAGACTATCCGTGACGCAATTTTTAGTCTGTGATAGTCTGTGAATATAGAACCTATGGAATCATACGTTCATTACTGCATGTGATTCCATAGGTTCTATTTTCACAGACTAAAAAGTGTGCCACGGTTTAGTCTGTGTTGGGCCTTATTCTATCCTTACCAGTGCGTAATAGTTTAAAACTCACTACTGGCTTAAATACGCAATTCAGATTAAATTGAGAGTTAATTTATAATGTTTTTAATATAACCATGCGTTCATAATATAACATAAGAATATAAGAGTTAATTAAATAACATATGCATACAGTTTCACATTGTATTCGTTCTCCTCAAAAGTAATAACTTATCACGTACAGTCGTCTTACAAACTGTGACTTCTTTTACTCAAATAAGTACTAGTTCATCGGTTTTTTTCGCATTATATCTCTTCTTAATGAGTCCAAAAAAGCCAACTTTGATTTTAATTGCCAAAATCCATGTTCCACAAACATTCAAACAAAAGCTTCTCATTTGCATGTGCAAGGTGCAGGTATGGCAAGCGAACTCAGACGCTTCAAAACGGATCCCAATTAAAATGTTCAGACGAGCGCTTGGAGTGAACCACTCGGCAAGCGCCGGGTTAGAAGGATCGAGGATTCGAATTCGAATCCCAAAAATGAGCACTGACTGCAATTCAGATTTTAGTTTTACCATAACTACTCATAACTCAAACCATGTAATCTTACTTATTTGAGATTTTTTTTCTTGTTAATCTTTGATGAAATTTGAACATTAAAAGAGACGTAAACCGAAAAGCACAGAAAGAAAGATTTGGGCTTTGTTTAAACCATGAATTGGAAGTGATAATATCATGCAAATATACAGCAAAACAAGACTAATAATTAGGCACACTGACTGCAATTCAGATTATAGTTTTACGATACCTACTCAAAACTCAAACCAGTATGCATAATTACTTGGGATTTAAAAAAAAATTAATTCATAAGTTTGAACATTAAAAGAGACTAAAACCTCATCATGCGAATATAGTGCAAAAGAAGACTAATAATTAGGCAGTTTCCTGGTTCAAAATCAATGATCAGGTACTGTTAATTTGGGTATGGCCTTAATAGAGTAAAACATCACAATATGATGTCACTTGTCTTTGATCATAAGCATTTTCAACGTAATTTTCTATTTATTATTGCAGAAAAACTAATAAAGACTATTACGGGCGCCATTTAATTTGATCCAAGAATGACGTCATTAGTCTTAATTTCATACAACTTCCACAGATAATGTTTGTTTAAACGTTTAGAAAAAAATATCTGATTTTAATTGTTGGTAACTTCCGTATTATTATGTTGTGTAAAGCAAACCATTGCAATTTTCAGAAACACCATCTACCGACGTTGATAGGCGAATAAATAATTTGCAAAACTTCAGTCAAATAATGAAGAAAGTTAAGTAAGTACCTACTCTTTCTTTTTTGGCAACGGCGTAAGTAAAAGGTCAAACGAGCGAATTTTTTGTAAGATCAATTGGGATTGTAATTTTTTCTTCAAGTTGGGCCCAAAGTTTAAGAGCCCTCGTTATCATGATCGATGGGCTGTCGCAATTAGGAGCGGCCAGTCAGTCAACGGGCTCTGGGACCGTACTCTGAAATCGACGATATCGTCACGACGCGACGTTATCGTCACATTATTATGTCAAGTTACACTTTTACCTCGACTGCTAAAAAACATAAGTTTTTATTTTTCACAAAACACGTGTTTTTTCACCATGTTAAGTTACCTTCAGAAATTGATTTTTTGAAATATTGTCTTCTTCTTAGGGCACCGTTCCCAAAGGGTAAAATCGGGTCACTATTATTAAGACTCCGCTGTCTGTCCGTCTGTCTGTTTGTCACCAGGCTGTATCTCATGAACCGTGATAACTAGACAGTTGAAATTTTCACAGATAATTTTCTGTTGCCGCTGTATGCAAACATTAAAACCAAATCAAAATAAATAATTAAGTGGGGCATCCATACGAAAAACGGACCCTTTGTGCGCGAGTTTGTTGACCGGTTATTTTTATTCTTTAAAAATGTAGTATTGCTGCAAAACTGATAACAGTACATAAATAAGTTTTCCAATTTAAAAGAAAAGTTCTTTCGAAATGAGATTTGTTAGAATGGTCTTAGATTTAGAATTTACAAGCCATGGATCTTCATCAAGAAGGTTAGTAATGCTATCAATCACGCAGAAAAGGAAACTTTTAAACATGCCTGTGATAAGTAGCAAAGCAACTACTTACTATAGTTCAAAAAATCTTCTTTTATGTGGATACAAATAGTACTTATCTAAGTATTTCATTTCACGATAAGCGGTAAAGCCGTAGCTACGTGACTGTGGTAGTGACGCAGGTTTTAGGCAGCAGGGCCCAGCACAGGGATCGGATCTGTAGCCGTAACGATGCGACTTAATTTAACTACTGAACCGTCACGATTTAAATGAGCTAAGTAAATTCTTTTTATTTGTTTTAAAAAGAAATTATGCAGTTTTTATGAGAGTTTTTAACAGCAGCTATTCATATTTAACACTTTTACTAAGATGGTCTATTGATTTTTCTGATGACATCGAAACCTCGAAACTAACCATAAGTAAATTCATTCGGTTTATCGAAATATCATAAGGTGAGTAGCACAGTATTCATTCGGTTTATCGAAATATCATAAGGTGAGTAGCTCAGTACGCACAGTTGAATAGTTTTATATACATAACATAATTTAATCTAGCAAGAACCTTTAATTTACTTTAAAACATGAAGGTGGTAATCCTTTTAATAATAATACCTTTTATCTGAGTTTTGTACACTTCTTTTATACTTGTATTTAAAGAGAGAAACCTGTTATTAGCTTTACTCTAAGTAAAACTCATAGTTAAGATATAATATTGTAACACGCTGTTGGTTTCTTGAATAAATAAAATAAAAATAAAAAATAAAAACACAATTATGTATCTTCCTTGTCACTAGATGGTGCTGTAAGGTATTAATTAAAACATTATAATCTATATTACTTATATGAAATGCAATAAATATTTTTAAAGTATATACAACACTTTCTTTGCCACTTTTTGCTAGTCGTGTGTGCCGCCATTTCTGTGAGCCTACCCCGCAACTCTAGTTTTGCCTACTTACAATAGTTTCTATGGCGTTGGGTATCTGTTACGTTAGTAATTATATTATCTTTAGGTCCGTGAGGTTGAAAGAAACATTATTCTAACTAATAACATTCACTCGGCTAAAATGAATTCTAAAATGAAATGAATCGGAAGCGTTGGTAGACAACAGTATCCAATATGCCAATATTACCAAATTGGAATTCGTTAGCTATTTCATACAAAGCGTGACTGAAACTGCGGCGATGGAAATCACCTGTAGATACCTACATTATTGCAAAATTGCGGACACTGCATTCCGGCGAGCAATAATGGGACACGGTATACAGCGTGTTTGCGATCCGCCACAGTACAAAGGGTGTTTGTAAGAGCCTTATTGCAGCGAATTGATGCGTTCTCAGTCTTGCGGCCTGGAGTGGCCCAATATGAAGGGTAGGGTTGGCAAACTTTGCTTTTGACTTATTTCTTCCTTCTTATTAATTTATTTATCAATTTATGCACACGGAAAATGTATACAGAGAATTCATAAAATAAAAGTTGTACAAAGGCACTACTTATCTTAAAAGAGATCTCTTCCAGTAGGCCTGTGAGAAGAGATGTTTATGTAAGAGAGGAATACAGTGTTGATACATAGGATTAAGACAAGAAGAAAGACTTGTTTAGACTTCTTCATCAGACTATATCAGTTCACTGCTGGACGAAAGGCTTCTTTCAATAAAATTTAAAAGGTTTTGCTTCATACAATATACTGGACAGACCCGCTAGACAACAAGTCAAATCAGACAGACTAAACGTCAAAACAAACATTTTCTTAAAGATTTTTATGAAATACGTTAGCGTAACGTCGTGCTTTTTTGAAGTCAAACAGCGCTCATAGTTTTTCTGCATTAACACAGCTACATCTAAAATCATGATGAAAATGGCTATTGAATGACTACTTATGACTATTGAAAAGTGACACTCTTTTGTAACTTTTTATTTCATGAACTGTACTAATAATTAAGCTAGTCTTAGTAGAATGATATATATTTTGACCCTGCCATCTACCCAATCAACCTGAAGTCTTACATTATAATTCGTCATTTTGTCAACTACAATCTATGGCAAATGTTTGCAATTCTGACTTGAAAAGATCTTCCACCTACCCACGCAGTAATATGCTAAATAGTCATGGTTTGACCACACTTAAAGTAAACATCATCATCATCATCAGGTCTTTTTAGTCTCCACTGCAGGAGCACGACCCTCTCTGTACTACCAGAGCCATACTTGGCCAGAGCAGCCAGAGGATTTGGCCTACACTCTCCTCGCTGGCCAGATGGGTTGGAGAGGTCTCAATGATGTTTATAAGCTTTGTTTTGTATTTCCTAAGTCGACATTCACGGGAGGACTTGGAGTGGTCCTATTCTACTCTGTAGAAACCCACACGGCGAAAAGTAAACATGATAAAGGCCTTTAATTAAGAGTCCGGCGACCCTAGACTTCTCCATACAAACGTAGTACACGTTTAATTTTGAAACCACATGTCAGATTCCGGTAAAAATTGGTAATTGTAAAGAAATTGCAATTATCTAGGGTTATATTGGGTTTCCTATAGTAAAATTATGAACTGGAAAGAAAATATAACGATTTAGAAGTTTCCCATACTAATGGTCAAAAATGATATAAAACACTATATTCTATTTCAAGTTCATATTTTTACTGTCGGAAACTTAATATAAACCTAGATAATTGCAATATCTTTGAAATTACAAAATTTTGCCCAAATCGGACATGTCGTTTTGAAATAAAACGTAGACTACGTTTGTATGGAAAGTTGTATTTTGGTCTAGGTCCGCCGGACCCTTGAGTATCATCTATTTTAACTTCGTGCCAACCCTACGCTGGAGGCTTCCGCCCTAGGTTCAATCACCGAGACGTTAATTGAATAAGCATAAACTATTCACAGCAAATGAATGGCGCTTACAATTAATTGGTGTTCTGTTTTGAATACGTCGCCGATTGACGGTAATTAGAGGGTCGTGGATTGTGCAATTTTAATAACTAGACGACGTAGCTGTTGTTTTGGAGAGAAAAGACCGGATTAGCGTTCATTAGAGGTGCCAGCTGGAGAAAAGAAAATCTGTTTCGGAGATCGAGTTTGGGCTAAGATCACCATTAAGGGGACGCACCGTGAAAATGGGCATAATCTATTTCTTATTTCTCAGCGAATATCAGAAATTTAAAACTGATACTTGCTAATAGCATACTAGAACGCTTTTCTAGCATAATTGTGGTTGTGGATACACGATTAGCTAATTTTTGTAACACAAATTTGCTCATCAAAAACACCTCTACCAAAACAAATACGGTCTAATTTCTCACAAACGAGAGGGACTTCAGCTTTGAAACTTTTTATGCAAATTAGTAATTATGTAATCTTCAAAATTGTGGTACAAATTTTTTTTTGATGCTTTAGTTTTAATTTTAGACCCATTTTTCTTTAATTGATCAGTTTTGCGTGGCTTTAGATTTCAGTCATATAAGCCCTTTTGCCTTCCTGAAAAATATTGTACTTGCCGTCTCGCTTTTTCGTGAGTGTATTTAAATAAACTGTTCTTGTTGCACAGATTTTTGACAGTTATACATCAAATTGTCAGATGGCCGATGGGCCTCACGAAGCAAGGACGCGTCGCTCTTCACAAAAAAAATGACATTTGATTTCGTAAAATTATTGTCACAGTGTAGAATAATATCTCGAATATATATGGGTCGAACAGTCTGTAAACAAACGTGCGAGTAACTTTCTTACACTGTGTCACTTGTCATAATGTCAAAGGAAGTGTCAAAGCATAGCGCGGCATAGATTGATTACCTGACAGACATGGTCGGCATAGATTTTTTTTCATACAAGTAATGTACATACAATATCGATTAATAATATTTTATTTTTATTTAATTACCAGTTTTGTTGCAATAAATGATTTTATAATAGCCAAATAAACTTATCTATAAATAATACTCTTCGGATTTATTTACTTTTAGATTTCGAGAAATATACACGTACATACTTTACAACTGACTGACTGGCTGACTGATTGATATGGTTGTTTGATCTGCTCTGTAGTGATAGGCGTAAGGATGTAAGCTCACTTGCTTGGTGGGGGAGCAGAGAGGGGGGGGGGGGGCTTTCTGCTTAACCCTTCAAACAAGCAACCAAGTGAAGCCTGAGGCCGAAGGCAGAGGTTACCTACGAGGCCGTAGACCGAGCCACTACCACCAAGTGAAATTTGGCATGGGGCATATTAATCATGCCAAAAAAAATAGTAAAGTAAAATAGGGAAAAAATATTGTAGCTCCCATACAAGATTTTTTTCTTGACTAAACCATCGTGTAGGGTTTAGTTAAATAGGTCTTTTAAAATATTTTGAGCTTGTGAACAACATTTTTCGATTTAGGGATCCGTTTCCGATATATTTGGTTTTATTAAAAGTTAAAAGAAAACTATCAATCCTAATTAGGGTACACGAATTAAAATTAGTTTTTAGACTTTCTTGTCGTTATGGATAGTTGTATCGATATTGTGAAGGTTTTTCGAGATCAATTATCGATAGTCAAATTAAAGATAGAGTTATACTATACACTTGTAGAAATATTTTTAATAAGCACATCTTCCTAGGAAATGTATAGATTTCAACTGTTTGTCTATCACAGTTCTCGAGAAAAAGCCTGGTGACGCAAATAGACAGTGAAATCTTAGTAATAGGGTATCGATTTTACCATTTGGGTACGAAACCCTAAAATGATAAAAGATCAAGTTTAACTTTCAAAGAGTGGGTAAAAATAAAGGACTGAATTACCCTTTCTTGGCACTTGTTTTAAATTTTGCCCATTGTTTACTGTAGCATAACAGCCAAATAAAATAAAAAATAAATATTAAGGGACAAATCTGAATATATAATATTGCTCGCCTAGCATTTACAGTACATTGACGCTCCGCAAATTCGACGTCAGTTTAGAATAAATGTACTTAGTGCCCACAGTATGTTGAAAAACAATTAATAGTGTAGCCCGTGGTTCGATTTATTACGGGTATGTCCCTTCCATGTTGTATATTAACTGTTTTTTAACATACTTGCTCGTAAAGTGGATCTCATTGAATTTCATCGGCTTTAGACATATATAAAGTAGCTCATAAAACACGTTTTTCTACTCCTGTACTGTTATGTGTCTTTTAAATAGTCACGAACACTAATATAAGAACATAGATTATTTATGACTTCAGGAAAGTCTATAGTCTATTCCCCATAACAGCACATGTATCGTTATTTCGCCAAAAAGATACTCCTAGCCATAGACGTAGAACGTTTTTTTCTTTGAATCTATCGATACTGCCAACATAAGAAAACCGTTTTATTCATGTAATCATTAGGAAGACGTCAATTAAAAAAAAAAGTTTACCATAGATACCATACCTATTATCTACCAAACATAAATGTCAAACATTTTCATATTTTTCTTTGTTTATTTTTGTATTTTATTTAGTAAAAATAGTCGTAGAAAAATATTGTATGCAACGTTGTATAAGTACGTCAAAAAATGCTCGATGGTGTCTTCTTACGATGCTCGCTAAAGCTCGCATCGTAACCTGCGCCACTCGCATCTTTTGACCTTCCTTATACAACTGTTGCATAAAATACTATTGCGTTATAAACGCAAATAGTGAAGTTATATTATGCAACAACAATATTTCAATTTTTTTCTCGAATTACGAATACGCCCACTGCCTTGTTGCACCAGCTAGTAATGGTTGGCCAGCCGCGCTGATTTTAATAAGTATTACAGTGGGAAAGCAGCCGTGTGCTTCACAGTTTTATGGTTAAAATTATTTAACCGTTCCTTTACCGCTAATACCAGACACAATAGTAAGACAATGAACGTGGACATTTATAAATATAGTGCGGGTCTTTACCGGTTAAAATAAAAATCAGTTTAGATATACGTGTGTTGAAAAACGTGCGATATACGTGCGTATATTGGTTAAACACTCTCGACTCTATCACGCCCTCGCTTTCGGCTCGGGCACGAGAATTCCGCCTCCTGTGTATAACCACTATAACGCATATATATGATAAAATACAGAACTATTTTTCAATTTAAAAATATTACTTATTTTAATATAAAGAATTGAATAATGCAGCTCTTTTTTATATAGTTACTTATTTACCCCTCACTTATTTTGTACAATATGCTGATTTTTCATTGGTTTTCGAAAAAACATCGTATTGTGAATAGATTCCTCAATCCATATACGTAATCCAAATTGGTGTATGACATAAGATAAACAAATCGAGACCACGTAGTTATGTCCGACCAAAACTACCGCATGACCTCGATGAACTCCGGCCGGCTGGACGGAGGCGGTGCCTGGCGGTAGTACTAATGGATCTCACGATTTTACTTTGTTTTTGAATTTTTATTTTGACTTGCTAATAAAATTTTACTAACGATCCTTATAAGTGGCCCTTGGTCCAAAAAACAATGAGAAATTACCCTGTGTATTTTAAAATTTAAATAAATTATTTCTGTTTTATCTAAAAGCTGACCGGTAGACAATGCGTTAGCATCAAGTCCACCTTTTGTACCATTATGGTCATTTAAGATTTAATAAATAAATAAATTTTCCCATTGCGATCTTTTTTTCCACGTGTCGTTGGCTCAAACTAATAAATATTGATCTTTCATTATGAATTTCGAACATTCTAGACTTCCCTCCAGAATGTTAGTCATTGCTCAGATTTCTTATTGAAAGCCAATACCTCTGGTTCATTGATCTAGTAGGCTTGATAAGTTTCAGTTTCAAAAATATAACGTAACTATTAGATTACGTGACATGATCTTTTTCAATTCTTTACAAAAAAATAACATGTTACAAAAAAAGTAAACATACTAGAGATACTTTTCATTACGTCATGTTTTTCATACTGTGACCTCTATATATTTTTAACTCTATCTGCATTGTGTTTAGACATTACTACAAACCTAGCAGAAAAAAACGGACAACTTTTGAATCAATTTTGACAGATTTTGAAAAATAAAAGCGTAGAGCCAAGCCTTAATGCTAAGAGCATTTTCTCAATTAAAATAATAAAATAAATATCTAGGGACAAATTACACTGATTAAGCTAGCCCCAAAGTAATTTCGAGACTTGTGTTATGGGATAATCAATCAATTTGGAACCAATTATACTATCGCAATTTGAATATCATCATCATCCCAACCCTTCTTTCGTCCACTGCTGAGCATAGACTCCTCTTAGTCGACACCTCCCATGTCTGTCCTGTGCTGCTCTCATCCAGGTGCGACCCTTGTCTTTAATTATGTCTATGCAATTTGTGTGTACCAATGTTTATTTAAGATGCTTTGGAAACCATAAGCTATTCTAGGCTCAAGTATTAAATAGACCACTCTCTCATCTCCTTCTCTTGTAAGAGGCAGGGTTGGATTAATAAAGCAGAGCATGCAACTGTCAGGGCCCTGCGGCGAATTGGGACTTTACAGTTCAGGTCAGTCATGATAATTTGGGCTTGAGGCCTAAAACATGGTAGATCTGGCCCTGAGGCCTAACGATGCATTGCCTAGGGGTCCCGGTGTGGTTACTTACGCCCCTGTTACGACAGTTAAAGATTAGGCACAAACATTTCGTATAACTACATATCATCTTTAGAAAATAAAATGCCGGAAAACGTACATACTCCGATCTCTCTAACAGTGCAGCTAAAAGACATACAGAAACGCACTTACGAGAGACTTAGAAGTGGAAAAAAACAGTAGATGAAAAGGAATTCAGTGTCAGAATTTCTGCCCGTGTTCGCGCAGCCTAACAATGGGGCTGGCTAAATACATTCGAGATCCGAGTGACAGCTTAATTAATATGATATGATACATTAGGCAGAAATATCTTCACTAGATACGGAATATTGATTCCCCCAGTCATCATCGAGATATTTTGATTCACATACCGCTATTAGATTAAATATACATGAAAAGAGTGAAATAAGAGTAGTTCTTAAATTTCACTTCATCAAATGGTGGTTGAGTAAACGTGACGAAAAATATGATTCTGTAAGGCCATTCTGTGATGGCAGTCAGTGGACTCACGAGAACATTTTCTGCTAGATGGATAAAGTTCCGATTTGAAGAAAGTTGGTGTTTTGTTAATTAAATTCGAAAGTTGATGATTTACAAATAAAGTTATCTCGTTTTCAAAATAGTCAATATATTTTCTATCTATCTTACAATATTTTAATATTTATTTTTGAAAATACTGAGAACTGACACATATTTTCTCTTATGAAATTGAGGTATAAGCTCTTTTTTGCGTTCGTGCGAGTGCGAGTGCACACGGATAGTGTAGGCAAAGGCATCTACTTACTTTAATATAAATTCATAAACGCGTGACAATGACAATCAAGTATAATGCGAATTATCGTGCGAACCAATAGCTAGTTCTATTATAATAAGAAAGAAAGATGGTGAAACATTCTCTTCTGTCCTGTAAAAAGTTGCACAAGTTGCACAACATATTATTAAAATAAACAATTAATGCATAATAAATCAGACTCAAATTCATTACCCTTTTGGTGGCTATGTTTATTCAAATGTTTTCACACTGGTTGAGTAGAGCTGTCGCCGAGTTAAACATACTATGATTTCTCATCTTTTACTGTCTTATATTATTCTTTTAACATCAATTTTTGTTTTGGCTATAAAATCTTGACTAATGAATGTGTTCTGATCCAGTGGAGACAAGTAGATAAGTACTCATAGTGACATCTTTTATATTTTACTCATTTTCGGTTTTGAGGCTGAAAAATCGATGTACAGCTAGGTTCCATTTTTAGAGAACTTCGTTTTCTAGATGTTTCATCGAGCAAAGATTAGTCATCATCATCTTTTCAGCCGCATAACGGCTACTGCTGGACATAGACCTTGTGGCGTGTCCACATAATCATAAAAATATTTATATATAATTACTATATTACTATACCTACATATATATTTAGTATATCACACATCCCACTACACATACAAAATAAACACAACAGTCAGACATAAACACTTACCTTCTTGCGCGCCTAGCCGCTCGCTATGAAATCACTGGCCACCTACAAGAAGTTTCGCCCGGTGACAAGAAGAAACAAAGTGACGTTCTACGACAGACTTCTTGATCTTCTCTGCGGCTGCCTACGAAGCTTGCGAATCACAACTACATAAATAATTATTGTAAATAACATCTCGCGCATAGTGCTGGGAAAATATAACTTCTGTTTTATGTATATAACATTGTTACTAAATATACAATATTAATAGTGGCTCGTTGTTTGTATGAAGAGTCCTTCGTCACAACGACCCCGCTATACTGGTGACCCCGAAAGAGTGAACACACCCCCGGCATATACTGGATTCCAGTTAATAAGCAAGTAAGGCAGATTTATTTTATTAAAAAACAATGGAAACCGCAAATGGAAGCGAAGCGTCCGGCGATGAGATCGACGTAGGAAAAGGATCGTTTACACCATCCGATATTTTTAGAGTAGGCGTGCGATTACCACCGTTTTGGGCGGAAGAGCCCAGCGTTTGGTTCGCTCAAATAGAAGGTAACTTCATACTCTCAGGGATAAAGAACGACGAGACCAAGTACTATTACGTCATCGCCCAACTAGATCAGCGATATGCAGCCGAAGTCAAGGACATAATAATATCGCCACCTGCAAAAGGGAAGTATGAAAAATTGAAATCAGAGTTGATAAAAAGATTGTCGGCATCCAGAGAAAAGGAGGTCAAACAGCTCCTCATGCACGAAGAGTTGGGAGACCGTCGCCCTTCCACATTTTTGCGACATCTTCAAGGCTTAGCAGGTCCCAACGTACCAGAAGATTTCCTGCGAACCATTTGGACCAGCCGCCTGCCAGCGAATTTGCAAACAGTTATCGCATGTCAACCTGACTCACCCCTTTCATCTATTGCTGACTTGGCAGACAAAGTTCACGAACTGGTACCACCGACGCCTCAGGTAGCAGCAACTAGTACATCAGTCGACCCCATGATAGCCAAAATGGCCCAGCAAATTGAGGACCTGACGCGCAAAATAGAAACACTTACCTCTAGAGGCGGTAACGACAGAAGGTCAACTTCCAGGTCTAGGTCGATTTCCAGGACTGATAACAACCAACGTGGACTACGATCGCAGTCAAGTTATAGAAGGTACCCAATTTGTTTTTACCATTACAAATACCGTGAGAACGCTAAGTCATGTCAGCAGCCGTGTGACTATGAGAAGTCGGAAAACTGCAAGGGCGGTCGTTAATGGCGACAGATGACTGCCCCACGTCGTACAGTCGCTTGTTTGTAATGGACAGACGGACCAATGAAAATTTTGAAAATGACCAATTTAAAGTGGCCTGTATCCAGCACTTTTCAGTGACCTTGCTCAGTCACCCAGATACGAGCATTTATTGTTAAAAGCTTTTTTAAAAGGTAACTAAAAACGTGAATGTGTAATTTTCACGTCTTTACCTTTCTCGATTTTAATTCTATTTTCAGCTCGACTAATATGAATAATATTTAACTGATTCTGAGTAAGTATCTGTATGCTTACCTAATCTAATTACCTTTGTGGAGCATTTGGTACTTAATTATTAAGGATTCTGTGAAATAATAAAACGAAATTAACTTGTGTTTAATTAGTGTACTTTAGGTTTGTTTATCTAATTGTTAATTGAATGAATACTTATATACTTGCTCCACGGCGTGTTTATCCATCTGTCTGTACAGAATAATCTTAAAAACAGTTTTTAATAAGAACTTACCTGAAGCGTTTTAGTGCTGCTGCTTTATTAGAGCAACGACATAAGGCGAAACAATATAACTAATAAACAAAAATGTAACAACATTACAAAGAGTATATTAAAAATTGCTGCAATTAATATAAGTATAATGGTATGTATTATCTATGTGTTTATATATACATACAAAAAGGTAATTTATAGGGTATATAAAAAAATATCTTTGTTTTATATACTATACCTACTTTACAACTCACATTTAGACTATCTTTATAACCCAAAGGCTAGAAAACGCTTATGGCATTAAGTTTACCAATTGTTCTGTACAATTTGCACTTGATTAATAATAAAGATTAAATAAACAGTCTATACCAGATAGGTCGTAATTATTGTCGTACTTACGTCAGTTATCCTTAATAGGCTCAAGAAAAATGTGTCGCTAAAGGCACTTATCCTCACCATTCTTCCAATTGGGTGGTTTGGCAATAAGCAATAACCTTATACTGCACCCCCATAGGAAGTGCGGCCAATGGTGTAGATAAAGCTAATGACGACTGCGATCGCGAAACGCTGGGTTTTATTATTATCGCTCTAATGGGGAGGTGGTCTGGTGGATATGATATCGAATATGAGAAATCTTAAAAATCTTAAAGGTTTTTCTTGGACTGTTTAATTTTTTAAGGTTTCTTAGTAGGTAGAACATATATAGAGGTTAAGAACTTAGCGGAAGGAAGAGAGACATGGAAAGCACTCCACCGACAAGAGCCCAGCTCTTAAATATAAGAAGAAGAAGAAGTAGGTAGAAATTCAAACATTTGTCTTCAGCAAGATATGTTGAAGTGATTTTCAAGTTTTGACAAAAATTACTTTTTTTTTAAAATGTTAAGCAATTGGTACAAAAAATAAAATTCCAAAAAGTTCCAGATAACGGGCTCAAATATAGAATTTAAAAAAAATTGTGTAAATGCATTGTTTTATTTATAAATTACAAGCAACATTTCTTGTGTACGCCGTGTGGTTTCCGGCAAAGTCGAATAGGTCCACTAAAAGTCTTTCCGTGGATGTCGTAGAACGCGACTTAGGAAATACAAGCTAAAGAAAGCAAACATCAATAGGACATCTACAACATGTCTGGCCAGCGTGGAGTGTGGGTGTAGGCCAAATCCTCTGGCTGCTCTGGCCAAGTATGGCTCTAGTAAGAACATAGATGGTCGTGCTCCAGCAGTGGAGACTAAAAAGACCTGATGATGATTTCTTTTAATTGAAGATATTATTTTAAGACCCATATTGGTAGATATGTACCTTTGTACTTTTAGTCGCAGTAGAATTTAAAAATCCTACTAATAGTATGTTCCTCACGCTCATGCCCGTCTAAAAGTGATTTTTGCGTCTTGCGGTCCTAACCTCTGTCTACCTTGTTAGGGATAAAGAAGCGATAGTATATCTGTATCTTTATTAGATATTTTTTTAAATTAATTCAGTAACTTCACCATAGCTTCTACAAACTAAATAATTTTCTTATACTTATTCATAACTTTCCCAACATTTTTACAACAACCTGACAGGCGACGTCAGCGTCACTGCGCGGTGTCACAAAGTTTAAATGAAATCTGTCCATGTCTGCGTGATCACGGGGTGGTGTGCGGTCTCTCAACCGTGTAATGGACTTTTCAAGTATTCGTAACGCGAAAACTTCGCACCGAGTTAAACGCCTCCGACAATGTACTTAACGATGTTTTTAACTACTCCATTCCCAGACTGTATTGCACGTTGAATTAATTATTCGCCTGTCAACGTGACCGCCGCGCCCTCTGCTAGCAATTTTGCGCGATGATGGCACGGGATATTGCGTAAATGAGTGGCACTTTGGAGGGTTCTTTCTTACGCCATGGGTGGATTATACAGGCTGATATTATGCTGATATATGAAAATAAAAAGGTATGCACATTAGGTGCATATTGAACCGAATCTAATACAAAGTAGTGGTAGGTAGTTACCTTACCTATTATATAAGGTCTAACATAATATACTGAAACTATTTTTAAGGGCTAATTCAGTTCATGATACTGAACAACTTTCCCCAAAGAACACGTAACGAAATATGAAAAGATATTTTTTTGACTTCCCATTCAAGTTGACCGATCAGCTGATCCGAGTTTGTATGGAAAGTCAAAAAATATTTTTCGTATTTCGATTCATGTTTCTTGGCGAAAGTTGTTCAGTATCACGGACTGAATTCACCCTTAAAATAGATTCAGCATATTTTGTTAGACCTTATATAATAGGTAAGGTAACTACTTTAAGGACTATAAAAACAATTTTTTTTTTCAAATAACTTATTGACTCTATCTCGAAACTAAGACGCTTCAGTCGCTCGGTCAATTATATAAATTTCTGAAATATATGAAAGAATAAAAAATACTAATACGTAGAATATGAGATCTAATCAGCTTGCAAGACAATCCAAAGATAAAAGGATATCAAAAATATCTAAGAGCTAGATGCTCTATAACTTTATGTTATATACTACTCTAGCTAGTGTACACTAAACAAATAAAGTACTAGTACCTGGGCGACCGAGCTTTGCTCGGTTACATCTCAAACATCGAAAACACGCGTTTTCCCAAACATAAGACTAATCTAGATCGATTGTTTACCCCCGAAAACCCCCATATACCAATTTTCAGCGAAATCGTTAGAGCCGTTTTCGAGATCACAGAAATATATAAATATATATACAAGAATTGCTCGTTTAAAGGTATAAGATATTTTATCAAGTCGACAAAAAAGTAACAGGTAAGCCACAAGAGCAAGTTCTTAAATCTACACAAGAAATTGTTTATTAAATTATTCTTTTTTTGATCTACACAAAAAATAAAATCTTATGCAATGTGTTTTATCCACTTCTTATCATCATGATACTCAAGTACGTAAAAAATATTAAGAATACCTATATCAGAGCACCTATTAGCTGTCAAGGCTAAGCTTGAGGTCATCGACGTAGTTAGGTCATCAGATAGCTTCAGTCTGTACCAGTGAATCTCAAACTTAGATGCGGTGGTCGCTAAGCGTTTTAGTACTGGCTGTCCATCCTGGGGGTCGAGTTCTACCCTCAATAGGCGCAACTTGATTCAGAGGCACCTATGAATTTGTACTGTTATTTTAACATCTCCGGGAAAGAAAACGTTATTAGGAAACCTGTTCACTAGATCACTTATGTGTAATAACTACTGTTGTCACTTTTATGACAGCCATTGGGTGTGAGGTTTTTATCCCCTAAGCCGGCACTGGAAGGAATTCCTCCCGACTTCCATTTGTTAACTAATTGTGTCTGGTATTGGCGCATCTCAAAGAGCTAACATTGGAAGATCCGATCGTCTCTCAGTTCTTGGGAGAGAGGAGGAAAATGGGGAAAATATTTTCCATATTTTGTCATATTTACTATCCATTAACAAGTTTGACTTCGACTCTGACTTCATCTTAGTATAATAGTTTTCTAAGGACTATTTAAATGTAATTATGTATATTTGATAGGTTATTGGGTACTCTAAAACTGACTGAGATACCATAGCTGTTATAATAGATTTGCTAAGAAATATACTTTATCTTTTATCAACGGAAAGGACGACATTAACAATATTGATCGAGTTGAGCATCCATCTAAAAGCTAAACTAAAGGCAGAACAAATGTGTAAAAATATCGTATTGATAAATAAGTAGACATAGTAAATTTTCAAGGATGAATATAGTACATTTTTAAGGAAAAATATCACAGCTAGTCAAAATATAAGACCATTAATGCTGATCATTATATATAGCTGTTTGAGAAGCATTGATCTACTGCTATTTAAAGGCGCATCTAGTATGTGGGATGTTTAATCAAAGTGTGACTATGTTTAAAGCAGTGTTGACGTGCGTGGTAGCGTGTATGATCACGCGCGCCGGCGCTATTCAGCAAAGTAAAGAAGTGCTGCGCGCACCTGCGACGTTTTCTTCACCTAACTTCCCGCAACCATACCCCAACAATCAAATTTACGAGTGGGAGATTATTGCCGAAAGAGGAATACGGGTGTCTCTCAAATTCAGTCAATTTTTTATCGAGAATGATGTCAACTGCACAAAGGATGCAGTCACAATCTACGACTGGAAAGATGAAAAATACGAAGAAATTGCTAAACTGTGTGGGTCTAATTTACCGACTGTGTACAAATCTACTAATAATCAGTTAAAAGTAATTCTAAAGACAAATGAAGACACGAATTTATCAGGATTTCAAGCGACATGGGAAGCTATTTGTGGAGGGGAGTACCTCGCTACTGAAAAGCAGCAATTTTTGTATAGTCCAGGATATCCCAACTATTGGCCGAATATGTCGTGTCATTATAAAATAAGTGTTCCAGATAAGGCCAAAGGATTTTTTGAGTTTAAGAATTTTGAATTAGAAGGTGTTGAAATATATAATAATATGTGTTATAAAGATTATTTAATTCTTGAATCAAGTAGTCCTGACCTATATAAAAAAATATATGAAAGGTATTGTGGAAAAAAAGTTATTCCTGCAGATTATTTTGAAATAGAGCTTGAGTTACACTTTAAATCAAATCAAGCAATCGAGAAAACGGGCTTTGAAATGGCATTCTCTATTTATACTTGTGGTGGAAAAATTACTGAGCCTACGATTATCACAGCAAGCCGGTTAAAAAGATATCCTAACGGTATGCTCTGTAATTGGACTATTGAGGCACCCAAAAAAGAAAAAGGTTATGGTCAAATTTGCATACCTTAATCTTAATGTTGCAGTCTTGTGTGGCAAGTACCAGGACTATATAAAGCTCTACGATGGACTATCAGCTGATCCAGAAAAGCAGTTGGCTGCAATTTGTGGTAATACCAATACTCCTATAATCGTCCCCGCTCTGGGAAATACTATGACATTTCAATTCCATAGTAACAAAGATGGTAAAGGCTTTTTATCCGAAATACTTTTTATTGACCCTAAACCAGCTAGTTGTGGTGGAATAATTAACATGACATATTTTACATCTTTTACTCTGAACTCACCTCAAAAGTTAAGCAATTCGGGAGATCAGCTTCACTGTATTTGGAATATTGTAGCACCGCAAGACAACGTTATTAAAATCAAAATGACGTCATTTTCATTTCCTGTATGTAATGAACAAAGCAAAAAACATTATTTGGAGATACGGGATGGGATCGTACCTGATAGTCTTCTACTAGGGTCTTACTGTGGGCAGTCTTTGCCAGCAGTAGTGATTTCATCTGCAAACAGGCTCAGTGTTCGCATGTTCTCAGTGGCATCTTCGGAGTTTAGTGCCATGTTGACTGTAGAAGAACCAGTCTGCAAACCGACCGTCATTCGAGTATCTCATAATCTAACACGGATCCAGTCTCTAGGATATGAGTCCGGATCATTGTCTCGTGGAATCAACTGCGTCTATGAGTTTCAGGCAGAATTTAGCCCTATTCATTTCATCATTAGAAACCTAGACGTCCAACCCAGCACAACTCCATCGATATGCAATAAAGACAAAATAGTTATCGGACAAAGATCTAATCAAAACATGCTGGGTAAAGATTATACGACAATTAATGGTGAACTATTCTATGTCCATGGTGATTCGTTATTAAATAAATATAACATTTATGGAAATGTAAATTTTACTCACCAATACGAGTTTTGTGGTTCACATGATTTTATTGAGCTGTATTTATCAGGAAGTTTCTTTTTAAACCTTATAACATCCCCAGAAAGCGTTTCCAGAGCGTATAAAGGATTCGAGATAGATGTAGTAGTGCCCAGGTTTTGCAGTTACAGAAATTACTCAGAGCCTTATGGACGAATTACTAATCAGTTTGGGGATGGAACTCCTAATCATTGTTATACACTTATAACAGCTCCTGAAGGCTACACAATATCGGTGTATTTCATGTCGTATGCACCATACTTTACAGAATCCTCTGATGTTGAATACATGGATATCTATGATGGTGCTACAACTGCATCTAAGAAGATAATAAGTACAAAAGGACAGAAATTTAAATCCTTTGACGTAATTAAACCGGTTTTCTCTACAGGAAGATACCTTTTACTGCACAGCATTCGCACTGAGTACAGAGTGGCAATTTTCGACTTAAACTATGTAATAACGAACAAAGGGCGAGGCTGTGGGGGATATTTGTTTGGAGATCAAGGTGTGTTAACTAGTCCATTGTACCCAGATTGGTATTCTGAAGACGAAATTTGTGAGTGGGAATTAGAGACACCGCCAGGGACACGGCTGCTATTGAGTTTCAAGGAATACGACGTTTTTGGGGACTGCAACGACAGTAACGTGAAAGTGATGAACCGTGCCGGACAAGTAGTGCGGACGCTGTGTGACGTCGATCCCGAAGACTATATGAGTGATGACAACTATGTGAGGATCGCGTCCGAAACCTCTTCGCGAAATAGTGACGGCTCTAAATGGATTGCTTTGTTTGCTAGTGTGTCTTTGAATTAAAAATAATAAAATGCTACAGGAATAAAAAGTAAATGGAAATTAATGACATACGCCTTTTTCATTCTAGTCCGCTATGCAGAAGTTCCGGGTTCGATTCCCGGTGAGGGGCAAGTTGGAAAATGGTCTTTTTCATATTATTCTGGGTCTTGGATGTTTATCTATATATGTATCTGTTAATATATAGTATCTTTGAGTATCCCACAAAACAAGTTTCGAACAAGTTACTCTTGGGCTAGTTCAATCTGTGTGATTTGTCCCTATATATTTATTTCCTTTTTGGGTTAGGTAGGGTAAAGGGTCGTAAGGATAACCTTTAATATCACGCTTATCGTGATGGTGGGGTTAAATGTATTAAATAATGGGAGCAGGAATCAGATGGTACTTATGTTAAATCTGTGCTATTTGGCATATTCAAGCCCAAGTTGTTTTGATAGACTTCTACAATTTTAGCGAAATCAAAAGAAAATACGTGTTTTTTTCTCCTAGATCAGAATGGGCGAAAAAAAAACAGATTGCTAGTAAATCCAGACAATGCAAAGCAAATTGCATCGGCTCTGTTATTAAGATCGTTCAAAGGAGAATACAATTGCAGCGTTAACGGAATGAGAGGGATCGGGGGCTTTGTGCAATCAGTGAGACTTATTCTACAACTGAGAGGTTCTTAAGGGAATAAAAAGAATGTAAGTAAATTCTTCAATATGTATCTCAACGTGTACATCTTTCAAATTATTTGCCTAAGTACGTTTTACTGCATCTTTACCTGTAGATGTATTGACGCTAGACCACGTAGCATTACAGTTTTTGTTAGGCAGGCAATATATTACTTTTTTGGATAAACAACAACATCTCCTTGATACCCAGAAAAAATAGATTGATAAATAGCATTATGATACGATTTACCTACATGTTGATTGATTAATTGATTTCTCTCGACATGAAAATCTTAGATATTATCCAGAGTTATGATAAAGTTAATTTATTATTATAATAACATTTTGAATCTTTTTACATACATAGAGACTTACTATATTAATTTGATTGTTAGGGTTTCGTACCTGAAGGGTAAAAGCGAGACCCTATTACTAAGACTCCGCTGCCTGTCCGTCCGTCTGTCGCCAGACTGTATGTATTTAATAAACCAAAATAGCTACACAGTTGAAATTTTCAACGATTATGTTGTCGCTAGTACAACAAATACTAAAAAACAGAATAAAATCATTATTTAAGTTGGTCTCCTATAAATAAACGTATTTTTTTTACATAACAAAACTTTTTAAATAAGTCATATCTCTCACCAGTTTATGGTTTTTTAACCGGCTTCAAAAAAAGGAGGAGGTTATCAATTCGACGTGTATATATATATATATTTTTTGTTTTAAAGAATGCTTTGCAAGGTTGGTCCCATGTAATTTTTATTTAAGATCGGAGAAAAGATCTTGGAGCTGGAGACCGAAATTCCTTATTAACAGACAACTGCTGCTCAAATATTTGTGTATGTTACCTCATAACTCCGTCAAATACGAACAGATTTAAAAAATATATGTGTCCTTTTAAAGAATGCTTTGCAAGGTTGGTCCCATGTAAATTTTTTTAAGATCGGAAAAAAGATCTTGGAGCTGGAGACCGAAATTCCTTATTAACAGACCAGTGCTGCTAAAATATTAATACATTTACATACTCATAAAACTTTCTAATTTAAACCGATTCTAATGATTCAATGTTTGTTTGGAAGAATCGCTTATAAGATTAGTTTTTTATAATTTGAATGAAGACCTGATAAAAGGTTTTGGATGTGTCTTTTATGATTAATATTAATACTTAATAAGCACTGAGGCCTCACATTAAACGCTTGTATGAAAAAAATATTTTTATAGTTATTACTTATACTACTTCAACTGTCAATTTTTTGATAACTATTTATTTATTATTTCCAGGAAAAAACATTCAGTAACAATAAAAAATGCAATGAGCTTAGTTATCTTCCTGCTAAAAGCTGTGAAATAAAAACTTTTTGAAAAAAATAATAACCGACTTCAAATCGAAATGCACTAAAAAGGGTAAATAATCTCTATAATAATCATTATTTATTTGGAGTCGGTGCCAATCTAAGTACCTATTTTACATTGAAAACATTCATGAAGTACTTTAGAATACGCCACGGGAATCGAAATAATGTGAAAAACACATTTTATCTGCAAATAATGTTGCATAAGTAATCATTAACAACTCGAAAAAGAGCTGTAACTCGGCTGAACAGATCATAGTAAAGAACACTCTCGATTGAATTACTTTTTTAACAAGAAAAAATCAAAATTGGTTCATTGATTTGGGAGCTACGAGGTGGTAGGTATCCGTATTATGGGCGCTACGACGTGGTATTACTCGTACATGTTTAACTTCTTTGCAACTGGACTCTGAGGCAGGAAGATTGGCACAGACTCCAAATAAATAATGAGTATTATAGAGATTATTTACCCAGAACTTCAGGGACATCTGATATCTATATCTATACATATAATAAATCTATACATCTATACATATAATAAAACAGTAAAAAAAGTGTGTCTGTACATTAAATATAAGGTACAGCCGGGTGACAAGGCCCACTTTTTTACAAATTGAAATAAAACCTATATTTTACCACCCTTAAGGAATAAAAGGTTTACAATAAAAGCTAAGATTATTTAAAAATCCAAATAAATGTAGTTTTTAAAGCTATGATGACTATATGTTCGTTTTTTAAACAATTTTAAAAACCTCTATTTTGGGCTTTACTGAACTTGGTCTGGTTAATAAGGCCCTTGGCGTTTTCAAGCCGTTTGGCGCAAAAGTAAGTATTAAAGACATCAAAAAAGTAAAATAATGAAGAATGTTATATTCATGAACTTGATAACAGCAATCAGTTACTAAAATTATCAACATTTTTTTAGAAAAATACTCTTTTACACTGTGTAAGAAAACAGCCCAGATATTTGATTTTTAGGTGTTAAGTGTATAAATGTTAGTATTTTACTTAAAAATAATGTTATTCCTGCTAGAATTAAGTAATTATTGTCAAAGATTTTTGATTTATAATTTTCATAAATTGGGCCTTATCACACATATATGGTTAAGAAGGCCCCTATTGTGTGTAACAAGGCCCTGCAAATTAGTTTATTTTTTAATATTAATTAAGTTAGTCAGGATCGTAGCACGAGGAGTTCCATAGTCTCTGCCTACCCCTGTGGGAAACAGGCGTGATATTATGTGTGTATGTATTATTAAGGGTAGTCTGTTTTCCTATTACTTTTGAAATAACGCGTGATTTTAAATAATTTCTTAAAGTTCGTCTGGGAATGTGGTATTTTTTAGCTGCAGCGCGCTGAGTTTGATGACAATTTGTTTGAACTGCTTCAATAGCAGATTTTAAATTTCCCTCACACCAACTCCCCCGCTTCTTCTTCGGGGAAGACATTTAATGATCTAAGAACAAATAAATAAAAAACATAAATGTATCTATAAGTTGTGTGTATCTATAAGTAAGCACTGTACATCAATAAAAACATTTTTTTTTAATTATCACTCATATTATAACAACATTAAGGGGCCTTGTTAGACTGCAGTAGGGTTGGAAGGCCCAGTCGAGTTTTGTAAGGCCCCAAGCAACAATTTTGTTGGGCCTTCCTAAACGCGTGGGCCTCGCAACACAAATTGATCATTTTAGAAAAAAAAACATATATATTAGCACATGGCTAAGTTAATATCAAAAGAATAATGATCAAATAAACGCACTTTACAAAAATTTAATTACAAATCGTTGTATAAACAAGTGAAAACTAACGTTTTGTGGAGGCAAAAATTAATTAAATGAGTGGCCGTGACCAAAGTCAGCGAACAACTGGCCGTCACTGGCGAAATGGTAGCCACGCGCTGCCGGCTGCTGCATTCTTGCGTTCCTATTGGTCTGTTTCACACGTACAATGAAGTTGGCGCGAGTCAAATGTATTTTAAATGGTTTTCTGCGCTTGGGCCTTGCAAAACTGTGGGCCTTGTCAGCCGGTAGTACCTTATTTCCAAAAAAAATATTGGGGGCGATGGGGACGTAGTAATAGAGTAAGAATTTAAAAAAAAATGTCTGTCTGTTTGTCTGTTTGTCTGTTTGTCTGTTTGTCTGTATGTCTGTTTGTCTGTTTGTACACGCTAATCTCCGGAAATACTGGACGGATTCGAATGAAACTTTTTTTGTTATATAGCTATTAAGCCTGGGCAACATATAGGGTATAAATGATTTTGGAAAATGGAACGCCTGATGCAGAACCATAATGGTCCAGCTAAACTATAAGAGATATAAAAATGCCGCCTTAGTAAAAGTTGTTCAGCCTGATGAGCATATTCCAGAGACATAAAGTCCACGCGAACGAAGTCGCGGGCTTCAGCTAGTAAAAAATAATTGTTTTTTGCTTTTAAGTGCATTTCGATTTGAAGTCGGTTATTATTTTTATGGTAAACCATGTCGCAATCACTTTATGAAAAAATTGTGTAAAAACTCCATGTGTAAGGAAAATAAATACGTACCTAGGTATGCTCAAGTAAAAATCAACTTACTTAGTTCACATGTATCTTGCGATTATTATCATATTTTTGTACGATCTTTCATCTTAAGTAGTGATGTTAGAACTCGAGGACTCGAGTCTTGTACATCACTACTTTAGAAGACTCGAGTCGGTTTTGCAGGTCTATATGAGCTCAATAGGTTTGGAGTTCCGACAAACTTATTAGTAATCTGTGGTTCCGAGGCGAGGCTAGCGCGAGTTCTCTGAGCAAGGACTCGAGCCTTCAAAAGAGCTCGAGTCGTAAAATGGACGTGAGCAGTACTTGAAAGCTTAAAAGGACTCGAGGTGTGATTTAGGATGAATTTTAGTTATCCAAGCTATGCAAGCAAATATTCATTGTAAACAATCGTATTTTATTTCTACAGATTTTTATAAATGAAAAATCATTGCTTTCAATCACACTCAAAAACATATTTACAGATTCGTTGCTATCAAAGTTATCAAAAACCCACATGGCGGAAAAATTAAAAAAAAAGCTCCTAGAAAACAACCACATTTGTATATTATAAACAGTTCCTTCGATTAACAGAGCTATGAATTACAAAAGAAAAATTTACACAATTTAAATGCAAAACTGAATTAACCGGATATCTTCCCCTTTTTCAGTAGGTATACACTTATCATCCCATATTTATCATTGACGGTCACGTTTTTCTTATTCGTGAGATCACGTTTCAATATTAAACATTTTTGAGGGTAAAGATCATAAGGTCATCGTTTTGACTGGTGCAGATAACTTTCGTGTATAAAAGATAGAATATGCAGTACTTACAAAGTTTAATTAAGTTGAGCGCGATGTTTAGGACGGTGTTGACGTGTGTGGTTGTGACTCTACTGCAGCAGACAGTAGCGTTGCAGGACTGTCACGTGAAACTGCAAGAACCCGGGACATTCTCTTCTCCGAACTTTCCAGAGCATTACTCAAGCAACGTACACTGTTCGTGGGAGCTCCAAGCTGTGAACGGAATGCAGATATCTCTCCACTTCACTCAATTTGCCATTGAGGAATCAGTCAACTGTACCAAAGACGCCGTCATAATATACGAAGATGACAAGGAAATTATCTATACATATAATAAAACAGTAAAAAAAGTGTGTCTGTACATTAAATATATTTCCAAAAAAAATATTGGGGGCGATGGGGACGTAGTAATAGAGTAAGAATTTAAAAAAAAATGTCTGTCTATTTGTCTGTTTGTCTGTTTGTCTGTTTGTCTGTTTGTCTGTATGTCTGTTTGTCTGTTTGTACACGCTAATCTCCGGAAATACTGGACGGATTCGAATGAAACTTTTTTTGTTATATAGCTATTAAGCCTGGGCAACATATAGGGTATAAATGATTTTGGAAAATGGAACGCCTGATGCAGAACCATAATGGTCCAGCTAAACTATAAGAGATATAAAAATGCCGCCTTAGTAAAAGTTGTTCAGCCTGATGAGCATATTCCAGAGACATAAAGTCCACGCGAACGAAGTCGCGGGCTTCAGCTAGTAAAAAATAATTGTTTTTTGCTTTTAAGTGCATTTCGATTTGAAGTCGGTTATTATTTTTATGGTAAACCATGTCGCAATCACTTTATGAAAAAATTGTGTAAAAACTCCATGTGTAAGGAAAATAAATACGTACCTAGGTATGCTCAAGTAAAAATCAACTTACTTAGTTCACATGTATCTTGCGATTATTATCATATTTTTGTACGATCTTTCATCTTAAGTAGTGATGTTAGAACTCGAGGACTCGAGTCTTGTACATCACTACTTTAGAAGACTCGAGTCGGTTTTGCAGGTCTATATGAGCTCAATAGGTTTGGAGTTCCGACAAACTTATTAGTAATCTGTGGTTCCGAGGCGAGGCTAGCGCGAGTTCTCTGAGCAAGGACTCGAGCCTTCAAAAGAGCTCGAGTCGTAAAATGGACGTGAGCAGTACTTGAAAGCTTAAAAGGACTCGAGGTGTGATTTAGGATGAATTTTAGTTATCCAAGCTATGCAAGCAAATATTCATTGTAAACAATCGTATTTTATTTCTACAGATTTTTATAAATGAAAAATCATTGCTTTCAATCACACTCAAAAACATATTTACAGATTCGTTGCTATCAAAGTTATCAAAAACCCACATGGCGGAAAAATTAAAAAAAAAAGCTCCTAGAAAACAACCACATTTGTATATTATAAACAGTTCCTTCGATTAACAGAGCTATGAATTACAAAAGAAAAATTTACACAATTTAAATGCAAAACTGAATTAACCGGATATCTTCCCCTTTTTCAGTAGGTATACACTTATCATCCCATATTTATCATTGACGGTCACGTTTTTCTTATTCGTGAGATCACGTTTCAATATTAAACATTTTTGAGGGTAAAGATCATAAGGTCATCGTTTTGACTGGTGCAGATAACTTTCGTGTATAAAAGATAGAATATGCAGTACTTACAAAGTTTAATTAAGTTGAGCGCGATGTTTAGGACGGTGTTGACGTGTGTGGTTGTGACTCTACTGCAGCAGACAGTAGCGTTGCAGGACTGTCACGTGAAACTGCAAGAACCCGGGACATTCTCTTCTCCGAACTTTCCAGAGCATTACTCAAGCAACGTACACTGTTCGTGGGAGCTCCAAGCTGTGAACGGAATGCAGATATCTCTCCACTTCACTCAATTTGCCATTGAGGAATCAGTCAACTGTACCAAAGACGCCGTCATAATATACGAAGATGACAAGGAAATTACCAGATTATGTGGAACAGATATACCATCTGATTACCGATCAAAACGTAACAATATTGTTATAGTCCTAAAAACTGACAGTGCAACTAACTTACAAGGATTTCAAGCTAATTGGACAGCTTTATGTGGAGGAGAATATCATGCTTCAGCAGAAGAACAGTACATAGTCAGTCCAGGGAATCCGAATTATTTGCCCAATATGTTTTGCAGATACGACATATATGCACCTAAAGGGCAAAAAGTGCTGCTGCAATATTTGAAGTTTGATTTATATGTGACCGACACCGATTGTGCAGATACTTTGAGTCTGTACACCCATGCTTTTTTATATGGAGATGAATCATCAATGTTTAAGAAAGCATATTTTTGTGGAGATGAAAATCCTCAAAATGATTACTTTGAGGATCATCTCACAATATTTTTCGAATCAAATGGGGAAAATGAGAGATCAGGTTTTAAAATAGCTTTCTCATTTTTAAGTGAATGTGGTGGAAAAATAACAAAACCATCCATTATAACACCAAGTTCCCTTCCGAGATATCTCTTGGACAATTGAGGCGCCAGCGGACAAAGTAGTGAAACTCAAATTCCCTTATGTCAGTTTAAATCAAGCACCTTTTTGTGGTGATGACGGAGACTACATAGCTATCTACGATGGGTTGAAGATTGACTCTGAGAAACGATTGGCTGCAATTTGTGGATGGTCACATTCCCTATTGTAATACCCAGCTCAGGAAATACTATGACTGTACATTTTACAAGTAAACAAGAGGGTAGAGGTTTCTTAGCTGAGGTTATTTTTATGTATCCTGTATCAGAGGGTTGCGGGGGAAATATCGATATGACATCTGAAAGTTCCGAAGTTGTTTTGTCACCGTCCATACTGACCGAAAGACGTGATGACTTTTTAGATTGCCAGTGGAATATTTTGGCACCACAGGACAAAGTGATAAGAGTTCACTTCGAAAATTTCAGTTTCAATAAGTGCAACAGTTTAGGGCCCATTTCAGAAGATGGTAAATGTCGATGTAACTTTTTGGAAATTAGGGATGGATCCGTTCCTGACAGCCTGGTGTTGGGCTCTTATTGCCATACGTTGCCACCAGCAACGGTTTCATCTTCAAACACGATGACTATTAGGCTTCTATCTGGACTGACACCGTTATTTACTGCTAAACTAATTGTCGAAGAACCTTTATGCAAACCAACTGTCATTGAAGTGTCGCGCCGCGTGCAACGGTTTGCGTCCCCTGGATACGAGTCTGGATTAATAGCTCGTGGACTACATTGCGGTTATGAGATTAAGAGTAAATCACATATTCTAGACATCCGTTTACTTATTAAAAAGATAGATATACAACCCGGTACAACACCAGCTATCTGTGATAAGGACAGACTGGTTATTGGTATGAGGTCTAACGATAAAACCATTGGAAAAGATTACAAAATGTACAATTGGCCAATAGTTTCAAATTACGGGAACTCTTTATTTAATGAACACAACTTGTATGCGAACGTTAACCATACTCACCAATATGAATTATGTGGTTCACATGAATATGTAGAATTTTATTTAGAGGGATCATTTTTTATAAATTTATTAACCTTGCCTCAGAGTGACTCTAAAACGTACAAAGGAATTGAATTTGAAGTATCGTATGGCATATTTTGCGACAGAAATTATTTAGAACCGTACGGTAGAATACAATCTACCACTGTTGATGAGTTTTCTGACGATTGTTATACTTTAATAACTGCACCTGAAAATAGAACTATATCTGTTTACTTTATATCTTATCCACCTTACTTAAAGAATCCCGATACTGCATACCATGATATTTATGATGGCAATACTGTAACATCTAATAAACTTATTAGTACAAAAGGACGAGATTTGAAAGTAGGTCGTGTTATTGAACCTGTGTTTTCTACAGGAAGATATATGTTAATACATAGTATTCGCTCTGAAGATGGAAAAGCTACGTATGATCTTAATTACATTACTACAGACAAAGGTCGTGGCTGTGGAGGATATTTGTTTGCCGATCAGGGTGTCGTGACCAGTCCATTTTATCCAAATGCCTTCAAGGAAAATAAAACTTGCGAGTGGGAATTAGAAACACCATTAACCACGCGGCTACATCTGAAATTTAGTGATTTCAAAGTATATGGGTATTGTAAAGATGGTAATAAGGTGCAGTTGGTAAACAGGGCTGGTGAGGTGATGGTGACTTACTGTAATACACAATGGACGGAGGACTACACTAGTGAAGACAACTACGTAAAGATAGTATCTTCTTCCACGACGAACAATTATGGAGATGGCTGGGTGGCTCTTTTTGCCGCAGTAGCACCTCACTGATGAAGCATAAAAGCACTAACGAATACCAAAAATAAAGTATAAAAACATTAAAATGTGTTTTAATATACTACTATCACGCCTGTATCCCTAAAGGTGGCGGCGGTTAGAGCCTTCCTCTCTTAACTTAGCGAGATAGCGGCCGTGAAGGAAAAAAGAGAACCAAAATACTGATTGCCACTTAGCGACACGCCTAGACTGCCTTGGTGGTTCAGTGGTCAAGGTGTTCGCCTTGTGATCCGGAGGTCGTGGGTTCAAATCCCACTGGAAAACATACTTTGTTAAAAGCACCTGACTATCTGGAAAAAAAGATGACTTCGTGATTCAGAAGCCACGTATAAACTGTGGGTCCCGAACATGATCTAGCTTTTACTTAAACCTATCTCAGGATTGGTTCTGGTCATAGAGAACGAAAGAGTATTATATCTGTGGTTCTGGTCTATTCTTTGGGTTCGCAGTCAGACGGCAATCGCTCTGTGTAACAACCAGTAACCTCGTTAGATCATCTAGGTTAGGTAGCGGACCCCGAGTTCTGAAGAGCTGAGGATGCAACCGAAAATACGCTCGGTTGATGAAAATGACATACCAACACGCCACATCAATGAATAAGTATGACTCAGATTCTCGCCCATTTTTTAGATCGGCTTTTACGACCTGTTCGGAATGTCAAGCAGCTGGTACAAAAAAGTCTTAGTTTTATTATTTTCTTCCGGATAAATTCCAAATATCATATTTTTTATGTCTTCTAGTTTTATTAGGTTTTACCTTTAGTTTTGCTTGCCTTAAAATATTTTAAGAAGTTAAAAAGAAGGGTTGTTAGTTTTGCCGTTGTATATGTAAGTATATCTGTTTCCTTTATTATTATCAATGATATCCTTTATTAATGTGTTATCTTGGAATGGTCATAGCTGGTCGATGCTTATAGGATATGTAACGTCACAGTAAATTCAAGGTGGCGCTCTGTAATCGGCCATAAATTAATGAAAAAAAAAACCAAATCAGAACGTGTAGGCTATCAAATGGAAAGGCTTATATTTAAAAAATATACACAATATTAGCTGTTGGCTTTTAAGTCAGAAAACGCATTATTCACGTTTTGCCATTCATTTATACCCTGTGTAAAAACAATAAGTCACAAAAACCCAACTGAAAGCTTTTATTTTTGTGATTTATGTAAATAAATATTTACTATTTTATGGGGCTGGAAATGCGAAATAATGAATATAATATAATAGTAATATTATACATTTGCATGAAGACGTAAAAATATAAGTACTTACATTCTAGCTCACATAATACAATCATAAATAATAATTGGCCAAGTGCGTGTCGGGCCACGCGCAGTGTAGGGTTCCGTAGTTGTAAATGCCAACTTTGACCTCATGCCACTAAAAACGTCTAAAAGTTTAAGTATCTATTGAATTTGCATGAAATATTCCTTTTCGAGTACATTTTATAATTTGATCGCCTATAACTTTTTAATTTGTTAACCCTACTTAGCTCTGATAGTTTTCCTTAAAACTACACTATATATACTATAGCTGTGTTTTTTTTACGTGTCCCTATATAACAGTTTAGCAGATAGATGGGTGGGACACGTGACTTTAACAAAAATTTCACTTTCAACCTAAATATTTCAGACACAGATCCCTAAATCGAAAAATGGTGTTCCCAAGCTCACAATATTTTCAAACGACCTATTCAAAGATACCCCACACAATGTGTTTGTAGACAAAAAAATATTGACTTCCCCTTTACTAGTATGGCAGCTACCCTAAAAAAAAATTATTTCCATTTTTTTTACGACTCTTTCGTCATGATTGTTATACATATCCATGCCAAATTACAGCGTTCTAGTACTTATAGTATCTGAGTAGGACCGCGAACGGACAGACAGACAGACAGACAGACATGGCGAAACTATAAGGGTTCCTTGTGTACTACGGAACCCTAAAAATGAGTAGATAGTAGACCATTATTAGGGCTACCAGTATATAGGACATCTGTACCTTTGAGCTAGCTGCATATGTATACCAGGTACTTAATCCACGCTCGCTTACGTACACATGCGTTGAAACTCAGTGGACGTTTTAAAACGCAGCACAAAAGCGGCAAATCTGGTGTAACATCGGCTTAGCGGTCGCTTACTGGGGGAGGAGCGACGGGAGGTTTTAGAGCCCCGTGAACTGACAGCCTTCGTAAACGTGAACCAGCAACGCTACGAGTGCTACGAAATGCTACAATCAAAACCATATGATCGAAACATTGCTTACATTGCGTATGATGTCATATTTGTTATTGTAAATATCACAAGCTCACGCTGTTTCTCGTATGCAGAATACATTTATATAGCGCGTACCGTCGATAAAGGCAGTCTTAGATATGTTATGGAAACAAATTTATTATTGAAATCCTTAGATACCTACAATTCTACAGACAAAAGGCTTTGGCTTTTAATATACTTCAAAGTGACAATTTGTACATAAATACAAAGAATGAAGAAAAATGTAACAATTTCAAGTGTACGTTTTTAATCCCGCTGTTTCTCGTATGCAGAATGGATTTAGATAGCGTGCACAAAAGACAGCAGCAGCAGACAGCAGTCAAAGACAGTCCACATAAAACGAATTCATAATTCAAATACTTAGATACCTGCATTGTAAAAACAAAAGAGGATTTTAATTAAGTTCAAATGGACAATTTGTACAACGAAGAATAAAAAAATAATGTAACAATTTCAAGTGTACGTTTTCAATCCCGCTGTTTCTCGTATGCAGAATGGATTAAGACAGCACGCGCCGTCGTCACAGGCAGTCCACATGTTATGGAAACTAATTCATGATTTAAATACTTAGATACCTACAGTTTAAACATGTTTATTTTTTGAAAAAAAAAAAAACATTTTTTTTTCAAGCTTTTATTGTAAGGACAAAATCCTTATTATGACAAATGAAATAAGTTCAAACTCGATTGGAATTGCGTCGTTTTATTACTGACTTCCATCGAATAATATATCTCCCGGTTCATCATCAGATTAACTGATTGACTCCATAATATTGTATTGTCATCCGATTGACAAAAGTATGCAAAATTACAGTTCAGGATAACTGGTTGAAAATTGAGTTGCAAGATTTGACCTGAACAAACCTCCATACATACATACAAGATACATTGCAAGTTAAGTAAAATCTTGTAAAAACATAAGGTTTTGTCTTTTAAAATTTAGTTTAAACGGAAAATTTGTACATGCAAAGAAAAATGTAACGATTTCAAGTGTACGTTTTCAATCCCGCTGTTTCTCGTATGAAGAATGGATAAAGACAGCACGTACCGTCGTCAAAGTTAGATCACATGTTATGGAAACGAATTCATGTTTCAAGTACTTAGAAATCTACAATTCTAAAAACAAAAGGTTTTGGCTTTTAATTTTGTTCAAACGGACAATTTTTCTACATAAGAAAAAATAAAAATGTAACAATAGGGTAGTATCCAGGGTCAAAAATAAATTGTTTTGTACTGATAAGGGAATAAAACGTCACAAAATAATGTCACTTGTCAGTAATCACTACCATTTTCAAAGTAATTTTATATTTATTATTGCGGAAATATTGATAATAAGAGCGCTATTTGACTCCAAATAAGTATGACGTCACAACGTGCTATTCCGTACAAACCCCATAGACAATGTTCGTTTCGACGTTTAGAAAAAAGTATCTGATTTCACTTGTTGGAAACTAGCGTATTTCAAGTGTACGTTTTCAATCCCGCTGTTTCTCGTATGCAGAATGGATTTAGATAGCGCGCACCGTCGTCAAAGGCAATCCACGTGTTATGGAAACGCTCCGGTACTAGCAATAAATTCACGATTGAAATCTGTACGATTCAAAGAGATTTCTTCGGGAATCTGGGCTATTGCCGGCGGATTCTCTGGAAGCTTGGTCGGCATTTAGATTTTGATTAGGGAAAGAAAATGTAGTACCTTAGCGCGAACTTAGTTTCAAATTATAATTTTTAATAAATTTATAAAATTATAGCCGTCCAACGCGGTAACGCGGCAAGCGTTCTGGGCACCTTTGCACCGAAAACGCTAAGTAAGGGTTGTAATTTTATTTATTTTTTTACCATGAATTATAATTTGACACGTTTAACACGTTTTTACATTAATAATTTTATTATAATTTTGAATATATAAAAATATTAAAGTAGTGCCAGCATCAGAATATAATGTCTTTTTAAATATGTTCCATTGCCTCAAACAATATTTATAACATTCACGTATAAAATGAGGTGCAGAGAAAAACGGACATATGAGTAGGACTGCACCTACTGATAAAAGATTATATCAGATCTTTATTTACACATTATAGGACACTTTGGTGCAGTAAACAAAAAATAGGTCTAAGCTTAGGAATAGTATAGACGAAAAACCATTATGAAAACTCAGTGTCATATCAAAGGACCAAATCTTTTTTTCACACTTAGTTTAATTTCATCCATCACAGTTTTCCATTTTACCTAGTAATTCGCTTTCTTGTACTAGGTCCTAGTACAAACAAGCGAGTAATTTAACATGTTTTATTGAAGAATGAATGCAGCAAGCCGTAACATAAAGTAGGGCTTTTGCTGCAATGCCCAAAAAGTTGAATTCGGAAGCGTCACCTCGCATGAATATGGAACGACCCCGACACTAAGTTAATATGTATGAATGTAACTTGTTAACTCGGCAGCCGGCAGATGGCGACGCAGTGTTGCTCCCCTCACCTCTCCACCCGCTTTATAATTCAAAGATTTGCTCGCGAATAAAGAGACGTCTTCGCTAAATTATTCAAAGTATCATGTATGTATTCTGTTTTCTAACATGTTGATTCATCGGATTTGTCAACGACAAGTGGGCACGCTGAATTATTTTGTACACGCTTCTAAACAATGTGTGTATGAAAGAAGAGCATATACTTAGAGATATATAACATGGAATTGTATTTATACATAATATATCTATATCTTTCTATGTGTTAAGTATAGTCCATTCCGCAGCTTTGGTTTTTTCAAAGCGCGACCTTTATGGCGCGCTGATGGCATGCACACAATTCCTGTAATGAAGGGTTCCGTAGCAGCAAGTAACATAATATAATAGTCTTGTTTTATTTTATTTTTATATTTGAGTTGATTGAATGAAAGGTAAATTGCGGTTTATGATTTATGACATCTTAAAAAAAACTACTTACTAGATTTCGTTCAAACCAATTTTCGCTGGTAGGTTTCATGGTAATAAACATCATATATTTTTGTTAGTTTTATCATTCCCTTATTTTAGAAGTTACGGGGGGGGGGACACACTTTTTTCCACTTTGGAAGTGTCTCTCGCGCAAAGTATTCGGTTTGAAAAAAAATTATATTAGAAACCTTAATATCATTTTTGAAGACCTATCCATAGATACCCCACACGTATGGGTTTGATGAAAAATAGATTTTTGAGTTTCAGTTCTAAGTATGGGGAACCCCAAAAATTTATTGTTTTTTTTCTATTTTTGTGTCAAAACCTTAATGCGGTTTACAGAATACATCTACTTACCAAGTTTCAACAGTGTAAGTCTTATAGTATAGGAAAAAAGTGGCTGTCACATACGGACGGACAGACAGACAGACAGACAGACATGACGAATCTATAAGGGTTCCGTTTTTGCCATTTGGCTACGGAACCCTAAAAAATGAACTGTATTATATAGGTAAGAGATCTAATAGTGTTGGAATTGATAGTAACCAAATATGCTTACATTTTATCAAATCAGTCTATTATCCAAAATAAAATCTGAGCCAAAGAAATGAGAGCGAGCCAAAGAAATATACATCATCATACAGGTATATAAAACTTAATATATGTATACTATTTCTTATAATACAAAAAAATTATAACCGAGTTAGTGCGAGGCGAGTCGAGACTCGCGCATGAAGGGTTTCGTACCTATAAAAATCACGTTTCTTGTATGGGAGCCCCCTATTTTATTTTATTTTAATTATTTATTTTTAAAGTGAATATACAACTTATTATTCTTTAAATATTTCAAGCGCCTACCTGTAACCGTTATTAATATCAAGCAAAAACCGGCAAAACATCACGTTTGTTGTATGGGAGCCGTTACATATTTATTAATTTTTGCACACTCAGCTTAAATGACCCTCCAATAACGCTTTGTAGAAACACTCATATCCTTTTTCTGCTTTATAAAGTCATTTTTAATCCCCAATCCCCAAGTTATATCTCTAAAATCAAATAGTATGATAATACTGACCACTTACATTAGTGTTATACCGCTGCGGTCCACGCTCGCCTTCAGTGTTATCTCGGCTGAACTGACGTCGAGTTGACGAGTCATAGATAAGCTATTAATCATTAGTGAGAAGATCTCTGAGAGCTTCTCATTTATAGAGATCGGCAGTCGACTGTGTGGTAGTGTTATCCCTCGTACGGGAATTCATTTTCAGTTCTCGCTGCCCCATCGTGGAATGCGCCTCCTGCAGACGTGAAAGTGCGCCTTCTGGTTTGTTAATATTCCTATGATTGTAACTACAACAAATAATACATCATCTGTGAAAATTTCAGCAGTCTTGCTATCGCGGTTCATGAGATACAGCCTGGTGACAGACAGACGGACAGCAGAGTCTTAGTAATAGGGTCCCGTTTTTAACCTTTGGGTACGGAACCCTAAAAATATCCCACAAATATTTCCTTTGCTAATTAGTGCCCAGAATGCTGGCAGCGTTACTTGTATCTGCCAACTTTTACTTACCTATATCAGCTTTACTTCTAATTTAAAAACGTGTTAGTTTTTATCTGGCATACGTATTCTTTAGGGGTTTGAATTTTGTAATAGCATTCTCCTAAATCTATTCTAAAACTATCTAAGAATACTTGTTACATATTCAAAGCGTCTATAATACCATTCAAGCTTCTATAACCCGGGCTTTGAAGCCGCAAACAAGATACGAAAACACCAACAATACCCAACTAAAATGCATACAAAATTTTCCCGTAAGTATACGTACTCAAGCCCCGATGGTGCAAGATAAAAATAACATTACCGTTGGAATATCGGGACTTTCAGGACGTCTCGAAAGGGGCGAGACGAGCGGGCCGATAAATCAGGCGCTATTGTCGGGATTCGGAAAGTCACAGATCGGCGGAGCGCCTGAGTTCGCCCCTTGGCGTCGCAAATAAAAGTTTGACAGTCACATGCTGCACGAATGTAGCCATAGATGAACACGGCCGGCTCACGGAATTTGATGTTGAATATAAAGTATCGGCAAGCGGACACAAGCTCCAAAAATTACAGGTTAGGGAGTAATTTACATGATTGCGTCAGTGAGTTTCGGTCGAATTAGGCTTATGACAGTAAGAGTACGGTTACACACTGGCCTACAACCTTATGAAAATTAACCCATTCGACTCGCTAAGAGAAAGAAGGTGAAACGAGCATTGGACACCGAACTTGTTTGCGAAAAGTTGTCCTATTTATTTCTTTTTACACGAGAAAAGCCTTATGAGAAGCACTCTTACGTGCCGCATGTTGTACATACTCGTATATATAGGGTTTGCCATATTTTTAAAATTCAAAACGTGGTAATCAGCATTCACTTTTTATTTTTCAGTATCTCTACACATAATTAGATAAACCGATAAAATTATTTGGCTTTATTTATAAGACAGGTTTCATCCCTGAAATCAACCACCTTGGGAGTGCATAAATACATGAGATTTTTTAGTCTTTTTGTCGCCTAAGAACAGAATTAATATAAGTATTACACACAGAACGGAATTTCCTAAGTTCTCACTCTCCCCCGTTCTCGTCTTGAAGAGGATGTTGAGTGGGCGGCTGCAGGCGCCTGCAGGGCGAGAGCGGGGGAGAGGTGCGAGGGCACGGAATGGGGACGCATATTGCACTGGTCCATAGGAGTGTCCGTTCTGTATGTTATCTATATCTATATCTATATCTATACATATAATAAAACAGTAAAAAAAGTGTGTCTGTACATTAAATATATTTCCAAAAAAAAATATTGGGGGCGATGGAGACGTAGTAATAGAGTAAGAATTTAAAAAAAAATGTCTGTCTGTTTGTCTGTTTATCTGTTTGTCTGTTTGTACACGCTAATCTCCGGAAATACTGGACGGATTCGAACGAAACTTTTTTTGTTATATAGCTATTAAGCCTGGGCAACATATAGGGTATAAATGATTTTGGGAAATGGAACGCCTAATGCAGAACCGTAATGGTCCGGCTAAACTATATAAGAGATATAAAAATGCCGCCTTAGCAAAAGTTGTTTAGCCTGATGAGCATTTTCCAGAGACATAAAGTCCACACGAACGAAGTCGCGGGCTTCGGCTATATTTCTGCGGCCTAAGTACAACATCCATAGGAAGAGATGGAGTGGTAATTTTTAACGCTGGAAATCACACGATACCAGGGTGTTACTCCAAAAGCAGTACGCAAGACGGACGTTACTGCGTATCCGCTTTTCAGCGTCAAGCAACATTGGGCACTAACGTATAATGATAAAGTCTAATTTGGTTTGATATAGACATAGAACTTCACTATCGTATGACGAACGTATTAAATGGAGTAGCCCACGCTGTATAAAGTAGTAGAATCAGATAGAAATAATAACAAAATAAAATCTAATATTCATACACTTGTCCCATTAAATTTTGTTACCGACCAACCGTAACACTGCTATGAGAATATCGTAAATTCATTATATGGTATCGTAAACTGCACGCAAGCAACTAGATGTTATCGGTTAATGGGGTTGATAGTTACGAGCTTTACTAGCTTTATGGCAAAAAAGTACTTGCGGAACAAAAATGTAGTTAAGACAGGCCTGTCTAGTACTTGAAGAATTTGGATTAGCTATTGCTAAGACGTATAAGCGTTGGATGCAGGCCGCTTCCGATCGGTCGTTTTGATTCCTTGGGGGACGCCTGTCCAGCAGTGGACGTTCTGTGATATGATGATGATAATTGCTAAGACATGTCACACTAAGAATGAAAGGGGAGGGCGTAAATTCTTTGTTTGATAGTGGATATTTTTCTGTAAAGGATTGTTACTTTTTTCTTGCTGCTATCTTTTCGCCAAAATTGGTGTCAGAATTTTCAAGATGCCTTCAATGCTTTCAAGAGCCTGCTTAAAATGCAACGCAGTGATCTAAGAATAAGAAATAAAATCTTTTGAAATTGCAAGTAAATAAAACTAAGTCAGTATCTTTTAAGCCAAGATAATGTGGAAAAAGAAGAATCCTTAAATGTTAGACACAATTTAAGAATCCAAGCATTTTCCACAATAATAATACTCTTGAATGATTCAGGACTCTCAGCAAAGGATAAGGTACAGCCCTATCTTTTGTTTGCTTTTGCTAGACTTGGTAAAGTTTAACAGTAAAATTTAGAACGAACAGTAAAAACCGAATGTAAACAATATTAGACTAAGAGGTGGCGTTCTGAAACCTTTTTCAGTGCAAAACAACAAGTCGACAGCTGCAGTTGATTGCTCGCAGAAAGGAACTGCGCAGTCTCTGCAGAACACTTGCATCTAGTGGTTCCCATTTGAATACTCGTATTTCGAATCTTCGGCATTGAAATGAATAAAGTAACCTAATGCTTTAGAAACTTTACTTAAAAACCCAGAGGTTTTATACTAGACCAAATAAATACATAATTACATACACAAGAGTTAGGTATCTCTAGTTATACACAAGAGTTATCTCTTCTGTATGTAATTATGTATTTAAATGTTAAAAATGGAAAATATAATAGCGTTAATTTATTTTCCATTTTGATAATATTGCACACTGCCAACAAATTATTTGTTACAGTGTTTATTTCGACAATGTATTTGGTCTGTCCAAATAAGCACTGCTTAAACTTAATATTGAATTAAATGGGTAGTCCAATTAAAATCTAGATTGTAATTTTATAATCTAAACAGTCTCTGAATAAAGTTTGGTTAAGTAGTGGCTGATTTTCTTTCAATCTCAAACTTCCTTCTGCAGTCGGGTAAACTGCGACCTGCGTCCGGCCTGGGAGTAAATTCCGGCAGTCCTACAGTTTACGACCCGAAGTATGAAGTACGTGCCGTCACGGCGGAAATAAAAAATCTAATGAAGTCGCTTTACGACCTGCGAAAAACGCTATAGTTAGTCGGGAGTAAATACGTGAAAGCGCTTTTTACGTCAAACAATGTAGTTTAAGACCCCGCATTGCATAACTATATAAGTTTTCATCAATTTTATTTACGAGATGAACATAAGCATTTTACTTGTGACTTTTTCTTTCAAAAAGGCTACTGTAGTTCAATTTATTTTAACGAAATCATACCTGACTATGAAAACATTAATAATTTTTGATCACTTAATTTTGCAGCTCAAATGACGTATATAAACATCATGTTTATAATATGCTTTGTTAAATTGTTGCAAATGATTACTTTTAGAAATGTGGTACCTATATATTAAGCGAAATGCGATTTGCGCGAATAATAAATTATTCTGAAACTAACAAAAGCTATTATGCCTACCTAACTAGATTTAATTTTAATAGTTTTAATTTTATAATTATTATGAAACTCCATGTTAAGTATAAAAAGTATAAATGAAAGTCTAAGGGCATTTAAATAATAGTATATTACGTTAACTCCAAAATTGAATTGAAATTAAACTTTTATTAAAAACTGCAAGCTTTTCATTCTCAGTCTATAGCTGCAAACAAAGCGAACCACCTGGTACCGTTTTCCTTAATCGAAGTTTTGGACACAATCTTTACATAGTTGTCGGTACTGATATAATCTTCTTGCTTGTTGGTCAAAGTTCTCGTTAATTGTCCGTCTCGGCTTACTACTTGCAAGAAACTGTCCACGTAGCTAATGTTCATGTTTAACTCCCTGAAACGCAGTAACAACCGCGTCCTTAGAGGCGTTTCTAATTCCCACTCGCACGTGTTGTCTTCTGCATACAATTCAGGATACAACGGACTAGACACCATGCCTTGATCGCCAAACAAATACCCTCCACATCCTCGGCCTTTATTCGTAGTAATATAATTAAGATCGAAAGCAGGATTACCTTTGTTGCTGAAGTAATGTAGCAACAAATATCTTCCTGTGGAGAAAATTGGTTCTAAGACTTCTTTGCGGCGAATATCATGTCCTTCAAAACTAGCGATCAAATTGGATGATGTGGTAGCGCCGTCGTATATGTCCATGTACTTTATAGTATCTGAGACATAATATAGTGAATATGATATAAAATACGCAGATATTGTGGTTCCTTCAGAAGCTGTTATTAGTGTATAACAATTATATTCACCATCGTTATTAGTGTTGCTATTAACTATTCGTCCATAAGGTTCCGAATAATTTCTAGTACAGAATTCAGGTATTCCTATTTCTATCTCTAGTCCTTTGTATTCTTGAGAAATGTTTTCTGGAGATGTTATCAAATTCATAAATATGGTTCCTGATAAATACAGTTCAATTATATCTGTAGCACCACAAAACTCATATTGGTGACTACGGTTTGAGTAATAGTCATCATCACGAAACAGTGAATGTGGGTGTAGATAGAATGTTTCACTATTAATTATTTCGTAATCTTGCCCAAACATATTTTTTTCTGATCTTTTCCCAATAATTATTTTGTCTTTGTTACATATTCCCGGGGCTGAGCTGGGCTGGATGTCAATTTTTTTTATAGTAAGTTGAATGGGATAACTGTCAGCCAGAAACATGTAAGCACAGTTGATTCCACGTGCTAAAGAGCCGGACTCGTACCCAGGGGATAAAATACGTGTATGGTTGCGGGACACTGTAACAACAGTTGTATTACAAAGTGGTTTTTCAGCTGTCAACAGACCTGTGAATTTCGAAGTAGCAATTGAGGACATTCTGACACTGAGCCTGTTGGAAGATGAAATAACTTCTGCCGGCAAAGAGTGACCACAGTAAGATGCTAGCAGCAGGCTGTCCGGAACGATTCCATCTCGTATTTCTAAGAAACTTTGATTGCTTTCAGAACATTCAGGAAATGAAAACAATGTTAACTTTAATTTAACAACAAGATCTTGTGGTGCCAAAATATGCCATAGACAATGAGTGTGTTTAACTTTTCTTGACTTTAGTTTTGGTGATGTTAAAGTAAAAGATGTAAAGTAAGTCATGTTAATCAAACCACCACAACCAGCCGATTCCGAGTCAGTAAACATTACCTCCGCTAAAAAGCCATCTACTTTTCGGATGTTAAGCAATTGTAAAATCATAGTATTTCCTGAAGCAGGGACAATTATGGGTGTGTTAGAGTTTCCACAAATCTTAGCTAATTGTTTATTTGTATCAACTAGGAATCCGTCAAAAAATTGTATATAGCCTTTATCATATTCACATTTTAGCGTATTCTTTAAATTAATGTTTGTTAATTTGATCATAACTTTTTTATCCTTTGGCGCTTCAATAGTATAAATGCAAGTGAATTCGTCAGAAACTCTAAATATTTTTATATCTGAATAGCTTGGTGTAATACTTGTAGGTTCTGTGATTCTTTTATCACATGTGAAAAAAGAAAATGATATTTTAAAGCCCTTTTTTTCGATTGCCTTGTTCGAATGAAAATGCATTTGAAGATAATCATTGAAATAACTGTCAGGAATAGTTTTTTTTCCGCAATGTCTTTCCTTTATGTTACGCGGGTATTCAGGAAAATCTGATTTTAATCTTAAATAATCATTTAAACACATACCACTTGACTCTTCTTTATCTTCTAGTTCAAATGAAATAAATTTTAGAACGACTATATTTCTGCAGGGAGACGAAAGTATTGTATAGTCACAAGACATATTTGGCAAATACTTAGGATATCCAGGACTGTATATAAATTGTTCTTCTTTACTTACAAAATACATGCCTCCACATATAACGTGCCACGTAGCTTTAAATCCTCGTAAATTTGTGTCATTATTAAATATGACAACAACTTTCATCTTATTAAATGCAGATTTGTACACAATCGGTAAAGTTTCATTACCATGTAATCTAGCTTTTTCATAGTAACTGTCATGTTTCCAGTTGTAGATTATGATAGCGTCTTTGGTTCTATTAGCATTTTCTTCGATTGCAAATTCATAAATATTAAGAGAAATCGTTAGACCTCTTTCGGCGATGATCTTCCATTCGCACACCAGGTTATTATTGTATGCCGGGTAGTTGGGTGTAGTGAATGTTCCGGGCTGGCGTAGCTCTCCACCGCACTGCTGAGCGGCGACGTTTGCGAGAAAACACACTACTACGCAATTCAACACAGCTTTGAACATTGCAGTGATGTACTTTAATTGAAAATGACAAACAAAATATGCCTCTTATATAGATAAAGTTCAGTGTTTCTCAACTACCTTATAGTATAGATCGGTATAGGATAATCTGTCACTTCGTAAGAGATGTTATATAGACGAAAAATTACTAGCTACAGTACAGACTTGTAACTGGAGTGCTAAGGTTTCTGCAGATTTTCTTCATTGCAAAATATGTTTATTATATACAACACGGATGTGTTAGGTTAATTTACATTTTGACTAAAATTCTATGACTTGAGCTACAGACTGTGGTTCACTTTAGCACAGTCGGATATATAGAGTAGACTATAAAAAGTAACATGTTTACTTAGGAAGAACGTTAGAATAATATAAATAATATCAGCTTTTGGGACAATGAGATTTGTAAACATTAAAGATTTAAAACCACTGGTGTATACGTAAGATTAATTTGATTAGCCAATCAAGACGTTGGTTGGCCTTAGCCTTGACCATATTTTGTTTTTTTTTCCTGCTAAATGTGGCCATATCAACGACGATAAGAAGTGGCGGATATGATCGCTTTTACATGTGTCCAAGTATTGAACGAAACATTTTATTTGTTAAAGAAAAGAAAATTATTAGTTAATCAACGTATCTGTGTAAATAACTTATATCTGCATACATAGTTTTGGAGATCAATTTGTATGTTGTTACTTATTTATTATAGAAATATTAATCAGAGTTAATGAAAGAAGAAATGAAAACTAATATTAAATATTATTTTAGTTTGGCTTTACTTGCTTTTAGTATTTTTTTGTTAATTGTAATTGTATACAGGCTGACTGGTAAATCACTTTCCATATTGAAATGCACTTAGTAATCGTTTCTCGTTCCAAAAGTATTTGTCCAAGTTATCCAATAAAAACAAGAAGAGTGGACACTCGCGCTAAACTCGCATGAAAGCGGTTGACAACGAGCCTAGGAGGAGCGTGAAATGAGCGCGTAGCGAGCGCGCGGTTTTCAAACATTCCGAGACTTTGCGCACTAATTTGATTAAATTAATTTTATATTTTTTTAATTTGTTGGTTTTATATTTTTTGAAGTTACGTGTGATTATGATTTATAATGTCTTTAAATATGATGTATGTGCTGCAAACTAAAGATTTTTTTCTATTTTTAAAACACTATTTAAGTACCTACGAATTTTGTGTAATGTTGTATTTGCGTCCCTAAATGTAGGTATGAACACGTGCCGGTTTATTATAATCATTCGCAGATATGGATATGGGTTTTAATTACGCGAACTGCTTTTGTGCGTGACTCCATCAGCGTTCCGGAAATGAAAATTGCCCCATGTGCTATATTTATTGCTCTCATATTCTTTAATTCGTATATTGCTCGTACAAATATATTGTCGTCTTTATCTGAAAGAAGATGAAGTTAGTTTTGACGCCGCTTCAGACTAGAATGTCAGTGGCCGTCGAGTTTCTATGAACATTTACCTAAGCAAAAATATTTTTTTGTAATTTCAGCTTTCTGTCTAGTGAAACATTTTTGCAATTATACTTACAGGGTAACTTTTTAACCATCAACCAAATCTTTAGAACAAGTTCCGTGCATAACTTATTTCCATAGAAGCAATAAACAAAAAAAAACAAAAACAAAATTTCGGCTTCCAAACGGATTTTGTATGGGAGGATGAATATTTTTATATCGATTTTTAATACCTTTTTATAGAAAGTTGTTCAGTATCATGTACTGAACTTCCTGTACTTATAGTAGGTAGTAAAAATGTTGCAAGATTTCGTATATTTGATTTAACTTTCTTAATTTTTTGTTTGCTGTTAATGTAGTTAAGTTAAGCTTGCCCTAACAACGACGAAGCGGGGACCTGGAAGTCCACCTTCCAACTGGCTGACGACGGTCAAAAATGACTGAAAAAGGCACAGTTGGACGTCACCACCGCTCAAGATCGTGCAAAGTGGAAAAGAAGTACAAGGAAGGCCGACCCCAAATAAATGGGATAAGGTCTAGACAGAAGAATTTTTTGTTTGCTGTACATTTACCCTCAGAAGATTGCTTTCTCAGCATCATCTGTAGGTTGACTGGTAGAAAAGTCCTTAAGACCTGTTAGTTGACTGGTAGAAAAGGCCTTAAAACCGCCATTTACATGTATTTTGATAAAGTTAAATAAATAAATAAATTTCAGACCAATAAGTCGCAATGTGGGTATAGTTGTATAATTCGTGGGAGTGGGGTGTGGAGCGTGGGTTAACGAAGCCGTACGTGATAATCCAGGCCCAGGGGAGCCTTTGTGCAATCAGCGCGTTTCTTCGGACACTAGCGATTCACCGCGAAATATTCCCCCATATTGCACTGAAATATTAGGTATGGACTCGACAATTCGGTAGTCACAAGCATTTCGTTTCAGTTCATAGTACAAAAATAGGTATGTATTATTTATATTTATATAAAACATATTTATGTATTGTGTGTTTATGTATATAGTTAGTAAGTAAATTAACTATAGGTATAATTACTGCGCCCACCTTGTTTCAATTAATTTTTTCCTATACCCAAAGGTTGGCTGTAAGAGCGATAAGTCCGCCTTTTTGCCTATATTGTTTCTGTTATTTATGTTGTTTTTGTAATTTTTGTCTTCATTGTGATGCAATAAAGTTGATTTGTAGTGTATTGTAAAATATGTTTAAAAAAAACATATCAGTAAGCAAATCGAACGAAATTTAAGTACATTTGGGAATTTCGGCGTCTGTATGCTGTATACACATTCAGCATTCGGATGCCCTTGAATACTCACGTATATTCGAAGATAACTAGATTTCTTTTATCAAATCTCCAATAATCCTAAAGTGTTACAGTGGGTGCACGGGTAAACCGAAATTCCCCGTGGACCCACTGGTGGGTTAAGCTGGTGGGTGGACGGGTCGCGGCTCGTCCAATCTGTGCCTGTGCTTCGTAGACATCATGGAAAACTTATTAACGTACTCGTTGCTATGTGGCTGTACTTACGTTAGTAACTATATTAACTTTGGCTGTACTAAGCTTATAACTTCTGGGTACCAAGTGCATCTGCTAGTGCCACTTTGACATTAACTATTCCTACTTATTGTTATTCTTGTAAATATTAACATATCTATTCTTGAGATTATCTTCAATGGAGGAGTTGGTGGTTTATATTTATTTATCCCCAAAGTGTAGTAACAGGAAGATCAATAGTATTACTATTGTCAAAATTATAGTCTTTCGAATGAAACAACTAAGTACGAGTTAGTTTTCGTAGTGCGTATGGAATTGTAAAGTTTTTCGATACAATCAAAAATATATTTTTATTTGATGAAAACTAACGTAAGAATTAATAACCGGCCAAGTGCGAGTCGGACTCGCACACGAAGGTATCCGTACCATTATCTATAAAAATCAAGTTTTTTGTATGGGAGCCCCCTTAAAAATTATAGACAGTCAGATGGACAGACGGACAGACAGCGAAGACTTAGAAATAGGGTCTCGTTTTTACCCTTTGGGTACGGAACCCTAAAAATGAAAAAAAAAATCACATTTTTCCTTTTTTTCGTAATCTGATTCATATGACTATTTTTTAAACCTGTCAAAAAGAGGGGTGTTATAAGTTTGACGCCAATGTCTGTCTGTCTGACTGTGGCACCGAAACTCTCGAACGGATGGACCGATTTCGAGGCAGTATTTTGCGTGAAAGCAAGTTTTCTTGCGGTGCTTCTAAGCTATGTTTGATGGACATCGGCTCAGGACTTGAAAGGTTTTTTTATTTTATTATGCCTGGCAAATGAGCATGTTAAATGCAAACAGTAAAGCTCTATTTAGACGGTGCATATCATTTTATTGAAGCAATAAGAGATTCGTATGGCTAAAGTTTTGTTTACACCATGCAATTTATCAGCTCCCATGCTGGTCTGGGAGAAATAAAAAACTTAGAATGTACCAGCTGCTTCTCTTCCCACGCAGATCGTAAAAGCCGATCAAGGGAATGGGCAAAAATGCAAATCATGTTAACAGGCGATGCGGCTAGCAACCCATCACTGTATTGATTGCTTTTCCATCTTCTCGCCCACCATGACGCTAAAAGTGGGTTTTGGGTCTTGCGGCACTGGGCTCTGCATAGAGCCGCAAGACCCAAAATGCACTGTCTGCCCCATTAGGGATAAAGACGTGATACCTGATGGGTTTACGGGAATTAAGTCAATAACTTATTACTTAGCCCACGGTGTCTTAGATGTACGATAAATTTTATTTTCCCTCTCGAGAACGGTGTTGCCACATACGTAGTTGCGTAGTTTGAAACAATTTCTTCATCGATGTTACATTTCTATCCTTCCTTACACTCCTGTCAACGATTCCCGCAGGTGATATAAATTGTTTTTATTGTTCATACGTATTGCTATTGCAGACAAGATGGGACATGGCCCAGTTATATTACGCGTTATGCTTAAAGGTTATACTTGAATACATTTTTTTTAATGAATCAGTATGACCAAAAGCGATTTAAAAAAAAAACTAGAATAAAGTATTGCTATGTCACAGAATTAATAATAGTATTACATAGCTATGTTCAAATATAAAATTAACATCATTTTTTTTCTTATTCTTATCTAGTTTAGGATTCAAAGGATACCCTGTACATTTCGAAGTTATGACGAAATAAATTAACCCACATACATACATAAACCTTAAAACATTCTTCATTTTTGGGTACTCGTGTACACAGAAGGCAGGCTGTGCTCCTTTTTCAAAAGTACCCAAAAAGGAAGATTGTTAATTGTTTCGAAGAATGTTGTCTTAGCTGTAAAATTTATGGAATGCTATTAAGCATTGCAAAAAAATTTGGAAATCGAAAATTATTCCATTTCGATGTCAGTATTTTTTTGAAAATGTCACATATGCACCATGTCTCACTTCCTATAGACACACCTCAGACAGACACACACACACACACACATTCTTGTTTACGGTGCGGTGAGTACCTCTAGATATGACTGAAACAACCTTAAATCTAGTTATTAAACTTAAGTTCTCATAATATCCGAAAAATCTATCGTAAAGTGAAATCAACATGGACCATAAAATATTCGAGAGGGTGATTCTTTTCAGCGCGAGCCTAATCCTGCAGACAATAATACCTCCTCCTGGGACCTCTAAGAGTTTTTTCTCATAACTCAAAATGAGATCATAACGTCGCGAATCTCCCGAGGCCTTAAAGAATAACAAAAGAAAGGCCAAAATTACGCGGCCCAAGTAATTTGGGGGCGAAGACATAACATATTAAGATAAGAATTCATTCTAATGCCTTCCGGCTAGCGTATTTCTGCAATATAATGTTTTCCGTGGCAAAGGACTTATTGATAATGTAAAACCATCTTTCATAACGTGCTAAAATTCCAGGGCTCAGTCTGACGACCGAGAGACAATGAGCCAGCGATAGCTCGCGACCCTAATAGACAACAGTTAACGACCAGTATCGCCAATAGTCACCGGCTGTTGCTGACTATCACCGATGGTTGCCAACGGTCACGAACATTCTCCTACACATCGATGCTTGTGTGTCACCCTAATGGATTAAGCAGTTTAGTACAACGATAAAAAATTACACGCTTCCTACATACCGAAATGAACACATTTTGGTCATTTTTAAAATGACTGAGATGCATAACTTATATAAAATTCTGTCATATAAATTCATATAATAACCAGTCGCAGAGATTTATTGAAGGTAAAACATAACCATTCCTGATATTGTATGAAATTCTGTACCATTGTAGGATAAACCTCGCGCGCGAAAAACGACGAGTGGAAAATATCGAGTTATCGTACTGTTGAGTTTGCTATGTTGACGACATGGCCCCTGCGGGACGAGCCGGCGATTACGCGGCGGCTTCATAGGCTTGTTATGTTTTATAGGCAGTATAATGTTTACGGGTACCCGGACCCCGAATAAGTGGACGTGTATTTGTAAATTCTGTCGATATAAAATTTTATAGGAGACTGGACATAGGTGCTTCATTATTTCCCTAAGGACCGCTGTCGTCGGGTCCGGCTGGATATTCTGTTATTAAGGCCGGCGATAACAATTTCTACCTAATTTGTGCACTAAATATTTATATGTACCTACATATAAATATTCAGTGCACAAATTAGGTAGAATTGAATAGAAATCTATTCCTACCTACCTAGGTAGGAATAGATTTCTATGTTCTTGATTAAAATACTAATATTGAGACACTGTACCTGCGGTGGTATTTCATTCACGATTAAATTATTTGGTAAACAGTTAGAGCTAAGGAAAAAAGAAACAAAGTCTTCATAAAATAAAATAAAATGTTAAATGTAAATACTTTATTCTTAAGCAAAGTAGCAAAATGAAAATTTGAGTTTAGCTTTATTAAATGAAACGAACAATAATCGTAAAAACCTAGAAAAATCGAAATTCTTAGCTTTCTAAGGCAACAATGTTTTTGAAGTGAAAATATAAAGGAGGTACTTTGCAAAAAGCGTTCCACTGGCGTTGCAAGGCAATCAAGCGAAAGAGCCTTTTAAAATTAAAACTGCGGCCACTATGGCCACGACTACGGTATTGAATAGTTCTACTTAGACCCGCTGCTATGATCCCCAAGGGATTAATGCAACTTGCTTCTACTTTTCCATCCACTCATTTTGTTATCCGAAAATCAAATTCAGAGTGAAGCCAATAAAGGAATTTCTGCTGCATTCGGTTTCATACAAAAGTATTGTTAGTGCTGTGTTTGTAACACACGGCGACAGAAAATGCAGAAACTCATTTTCTGCAATAACTAACAACAATTGTTTATAATAGGTTACCGTTATTCATAAAACAATTAAAGGTCTTTCTACAGATCGTTGGCAGTCACATTATTAATTTAGGCATAAAATATATTTCATTATATGAAAAACATACAAACACAATCAAATATTCTTATTAAAACCTAGATATAATTAATTTAAAAAAAAAAGACGTGTGGCACTCAGGGACTGCCGCGGTAAAGCTATTGCAAACAAGGAAGGACGGCAACGTCGCAAACGGACGACGGAGACGAAGCGGCAACCTACATGGTAGGCGGAGTGGAGAGCGTCAGGTTTTTTCGTTACGGAATTTCTGGATTCGGTTCCCGCGCTCAATGCCCGCGATAGAAGCTATGCAATAGCTTAACTAAACTAAATCTAAATAATTAATGCAACAGAAATAACGTTTATTTTTCCTGTTACCAATGCATGAAAACAGAAGAATATCAATGTATGTATCCATCGTACATGGTCCCGACATTTTTTTTTCAACAGAAAATTAGAATTAGTTCGTCAAATTCAATAGCAAATTAGTTTTTAGACAATTTAGTGAACTCAAAATTAACATTAACCCTACCTATGTTGAGTTGTATTATGTAATTTATTTTTTTATTGAAAATCTTGTAAAATCTATAAGACTACAAAATCTATGAAAAATTTGAAGATTATTAACTGGGGATCTATTCATAGGATCAAAGTGGAACTACTGGTGGTGGCTGCCTGGCCGCTTTATTTACGTGAGTGGGTTCCAAGATGCATCTTTGAATAAACATGCTGGACGTTCAATGTAAAACCTGCTAAGAAATTGCTTGGGAGTAGATGTAAATTGTATTGTTATGCAACTGAAAAGCTATCCACTTGACAAGAAATGTGATTTTTCAAATACTTCTTATAAACAGATGAATTAAAGAAAGATAAGCACTAATGGCCTCGAAGAACCGATGGGCAATGGAGCAAAAATGTTCTCGAATGGCGGCCCCGTACCGGCAAGCGCAGCGTAAAACACCCACCTGCTAGGTGGTCAGATAACCTAAGCAAGGTTGCAGGAAGGCGCTGGATGCAGGCCGCTTCCGATTGGTCGTTTTGAAAGAACTTGGGGGAAACCTATGTCCAGTTGTAGACGTCCTGTTGCAAATATGATGATAGAAAAAGCAGCCATTTTATTCAACGTAAGACGTATTTAAAGTGTTTAGCGTAGCTTATTACCCATAATCCGCTTTAGTAACAATTTTTCATAACTCCTAAGAAAACAGAAATTTATTTTCTTGTTTAATAGTTATTAAATAATAAACTTTAGTTCAACTTTCATAGCTGTAAAATATTCACTGTTTCATAACTACTAAACAAGAGGGCTTAACTATTTTTCATAACTCCTACGATTTTTTTTTCTCGTTTAATAACTAGTCATTACATGTGATGAAAAATTACGCCGCAGTACCGAACAACAGTAGGATTCAAACCCACGACCGTGTGCACTACCAATTGTGCTATCGTGACTTCGAATCACCTTAATGAATTTTCTCATCACAAAGTAAACACGCATTTGAAGCATGTGTTATAATAAATTTGGATAATAATCCTTGCCTGGTAATAAAATAACTTAAGAAAAATATAATATTTAAAAAAGCAACGAACTGAAGACATTTTGTCACACAAACTTTTCCATCTTAAAACTTATTTGTGGAGGAAAATATAAGATGTAAAATGTCGGTGCTCGGTGTATGTAACGTGTTTGATCTCTCAAACGTAATGGCTCCAGAATCTTATCTCTGTCATTCGGGAGCACCTAACGTTCAGCTCGATGCTATCTGCTCCCAGCTTGCTGAAGCTTAGTGCAAAGCAAAGTCAGCAATTGAACAGTCACCCACCGTGACTAGTACAATCGACAAAGAAAACGTAAGATATTTTTTTACATAGCCAAGAAGAAAAACTCTTAAACAAATTTTTGAAGTGAGTTTAGTTGATCCATCAAAATGCATGAGGTTCCAATAAAGAATTTTGAAAAAAAAAAATTCTTGTTAGACTAACTTATTTAAGTATATTTTTTACCTAAACGGTAAGAGAACGTGAATAAATGAAACATTTAGAAAAAGCTAAGAACTGAAGCCGGTAATTAAACGGTATCCCGTGCGTGGTTTCCGGCAGTGTAGAATAGGACCACCCCTAGTCCTCCCGTGGATGTCATAGAAGGTGACTTAGGAAATACAAGCAAAACAAAGCTTTTACACATCAATGAGACCTCTCCAACCCGTCTGGCCAGCGTAGAAAGTGTAGGCCAGGTCCTCTAGCTGCTTTGACCAAGTATGGATCTGGTAGTACAGAGAGGGTTGTGCTCCTGCAGTGGAGACATAAAGATCTGATGATGATGATGATGAATCCGGTAAAGGTGATAGAGTTAGCTACATAATATAGGTACCTATAGAGTAATCATGCCACTGACCACAGACCATTGAATTATAATTACTACTATATACAGACACATATAGTCCTCCTTATCGTTTTCGATAACGGCGACCTCGGACAAGAATATAATAATAATGCTCCAGAGAGCCAGTTAGATCCCTCGTCCCCGACGCGTCTTCATCGGTCGGGGTGGACACCCAAGAGGGCTCGCAGGGCTCTCAGCTCTGCATTGCCTTAATTGGCTGTGCAGAGAGGAGTCGTTAGAGCTGTTGCTCCAGGGGTGGAAGTGTTAAAGGGCATAACGACGCGAGTAACTTCGGAGAAAGCGCAGCACACCTCTCGACACCCCTGAGTCGCTCGCACCGGTGTTGCTCCTTTGCCGGCAACTACTGTCGGTGCGTTTGAGGGGCCCATCTAGTGGGCGGCAAGCCACCACCTGCCTATAATAGTCAGTAATCATGATTATGGCAGGTGACGTTTCTGTTGCAATAACCCAGTATCAGTCCATCCCAAATTCATTCCATAACCCTTAAACCTTTTCCTTTTACATGCAATAGATTTTTCTTCTGCCAAAACCTATTCAAGGGTACACCTTTCATAGGTATATTCAGGAATAGGTTTTGGCGGGAGCGCCACATGACAACAACTTCTCCAAAGGGCCTCTACGTGTTGGATCTGTATCCCCACGCAAGCCTCTCAAAGGACCGGGGTGAAAAGACCCGTGATTCTCAAAGGAGATACATAATAATAATAATAATAACCTGTATCCCCACGCAAGCCTCTCAAAGGACCGGGGTGAAAAGACCCGTGATTCTCAAAGGAGATACAAAATAATAATAAAACTCTTTATTGCACCAAGAATACAGAAAAGTAAATAACAAACACAGTATGCGATGTACAATGGCGGCCTTATCGCAATAGCAATTTCTTACAGGCAACCACACTAGTAGGACTTCGGGTAAAATAAGAATATCATTGGTGGGTAGCGTTGTTTCTAGCGTGAGCCCTAATGTGGCTCGCTAGACCAAATTTTGTTTTGAAAACCCGTTTACACGGCGGACAGTACAGTTGGCCGGCTGAGTCGTACGTGTAAGTGTAGGAGGGCTTAGGTCTCTCTTTACGCAATTGGCGCTTAGCGTCAAGTTCACTTAAGCGATTTTCTTCAAAAAGTTGAATTTGCTTGTTGATGGTAGATCGCCAAGATAACCTTTTTGTAGCAAGCTCCTCCCAACATTCAGGGTCTATAGCACAAGCGTTGAGATGTCTCTTGAACACGTCCTTATAGCGCAGATGCTGACCACCATGCTTCCGTTTACCCTCTGCTAATTCAGAATAGAATACTGCTTTGGGTAAACGATGGTCTTTCATGCGAAGAACGTGCCCAGACCATCGGAGTTGTCGTTGCATAAGGAGAGCCTCCATTCCACACATTCCGGATCGACGTAGAACCTCGGTATTAGGCACACGGTCCTGCCATGTGATCTTTAGGATGAATCTTAGACATCGTAGGTGATATGTGTCAAGCTTTTTAATGTCTGCTTTGTAAAGGCACCATGTCTCTGCGCCGTATAAAAGGACAGGCAGGATCAACGCTTTATAGACGTTGATTTTTGTTTCTAGCTTCAGATCATGAGACTTCCAGACACGATCAGTGAGTCGTCCGAAATTTGCTGCAGCATTAGCAATGCGCGATGGTATCTCTGAAGCCAAGGTATTATCGTGCCGGATGGTGCTACCCAGATATTTAAAATGTGTTACCTCTTCTAGTGGTTTTCCATCTAGATACAACGCGGCTTGATCTACTTTGCTACCTCTTGGTGGTTGTTTGAGGATTTGGGTCTTTGAAGCACTAATAACCAATCCGAAACGTTGGCAAGAGCGTTGCAGTGCGTCAATATAGCTCTGGAGATATTCCATACTGTCAGACATGAGACACACGTCGTCAGCATAGAGTATCTCCAGTAAGGGTATTATTTCAATTTTGGTCTTCGCTCTAAATCTTGATCTTCAAATACGCCTTTATCCGTTCTCACGTGCAGCCTGATTTGATGGTCGCAGGACTGCAGTGCATCCCTCATAACCTCTGCAAAGTATATAGCGAAGAGAGTAGGTGCCATCACACATCCCTGTTTTACCCCACATGTGACTTGGATATCTTCAGAGATTTCGTTTCCATGTTGAACCTTTGCTTTCATGCCAATGTGAAATTGACGAATAAGGTTGACGAACTTCTTTGGATAACCAGATTTTTGGAGAACAACCCAAAGGGCCTCGCGTGGTACTCTGTCAAACGCTTTCTCGAGATCGACAAAACACATGAAAAGTGGCCGTTGATGTTCAAGGCTTTTCTCCTGGAGTTGCCTGACGACAGCGATAGCATCTATCGTTCCTCTACTGGGCCGGAAACCACACTGACTTTCGGGGAGGCGTTGTTCAGCTATTTCACTAAGGCGACTGTTAATAATGTGTGCAAGTATCTTACCAGCGGTGGAGAGTAGTGATATTCCTCGATAAGAACTGCAATCGGAGACATCTCCCTTTCCTTTGTACAGTTTACAGATAATCGAGTCCCTCCAGCCCTGTGGCACCTCTTCAGTATCCCATACTCTTAAGACAAGTCGATATAGTCTATTTAAAACGTGTCTACCGCTATATTTATAAACTTCAGCAGGGAGCTGATCCATTCCTGGTGTCTTACAATTTTTAAGTCTTTTTACTGCCTTCATAAACTCTTCGTAGGTGGGTGGGTTATCAAGATCTTGGCAAACAGGAAGTTCATCTAATGACTTTATATAAGACAGGTCAATACTGAGTGCTTTTGGATTTAATACATCGTTGAAATGTTCTGCCCAGCGCTTTAATACTTTGTTATTGTCCGTAACTCTGTGTCGCCTATCTTTTGAGTACATAGGTGCTGTTTTTCTGACTCGCGGACCAAAGATTGCCTGCAGGCCTTCAAAGAACTTTCCTGATTGTTGAGTGTCAGCATAGTGTTGCAATTCTGCCGTTTTCTCCCTCCACCATTTGTCCTTCAGTTCTCGGACCTTCAGTCTGAGCCTTTGTTGGACAGCCCTTTTACGGTTATCATCACTTGATTTACAGTTTAGTTCATGCCTGTGCCTTTCAACCAGATCTTTAATATCAGTATCACATGCATCGAACCAATCTTGGTTCCTTTTTTTAGGTTTTCCTACGGTATCCAAAGCACAGGCATGAAGGACTTTTGCAAAGGATTGCCATTCATCATTGACTGCTGTGAAATCTTCTGTTTGTGGTGCAACTGCAGCAAATTTTAAATCTAAAGTACTGGCCAATTCTGGTGAAGAATTTAGTGCAGAAAAGGCCAGTTTGGGAGGAATCTTGTGAGAGGCCCTCCGTGGGGCTTTAAGCTCAAGATGCATCTTTGATCGGATAAGGCGGTGGTCAGTCCAGCCTATTGCTCCACACATAGCTCTTGTGATGTGGACATCGCGCAGGTCTTTTCGGCGAACAATAACATAATCTAAGAGATGCCAGTGTTTGAATCTAGGGTGCATCCACGAGGTCTTATACTTATCGGCAAGCCTAAAGAAAGTATTGGTAATGCCAAGGTCAAATTCAGCGCACAACGACAAGAGACGTAGTCCATTGTCATTATGTTTTCCAACACCGTGCTTGGCGAGGACACCGTTCCATAGGTCATGCTCGGCGCCGACACGAGCGTTTAAATCTCCCAACAAGATTATTTTGTCATGTCTGGGTAAGCTTACAAGAATCTGGTGAAGTTGTTGATAGAATGCATCCTTATCTTCATCGGACGAGGGCAAAGTTGGAGCATACGCACTTATTAGATGAACGTATTTATTACATGCGATTGGTAGACGCAGAGTCATGAGGCGGTCATTGACACCCTTAGGTAGGTCACTCAGATCTCTTGCCAAGCTATTGCGAATAGCAAAACCTACCCCATTACCTGCCCTCACACCAGTAGGACGCCCGCTCCAGTAGTATGTGTAGCCACCAAGTTGCTCACAAAGCTCCCCAGAATCACTCATATGAGTCTCACTTATTGCAGCTATGTCAATTTTGTATCTGCCTAGTTCTCTAGCTATTAGGGCAGTTTTTCTTTCTGGGCATAGGTTGTTGTCATTAACAAGAAGGGTACGTACATTCCATATGCCTATGCAAAGTTGGTTGGTTTTCATTTTAAAAGTCTTCCTTATCTTTTGACCGCATATAGTGATGTCCAAGTGCCCGCGGTTTGACACCTAGATAGTGGGTGGGACGGGCTATGTTTGGGCCACCTTTTCTAGACCCCTCCTCTGTGCAGAGGAAAGCAGAGCCATCCTAAATAGGGCTGCTTTGTCGTCAGTAGTGCTGCCGAACCCAGAATCCCATCCCTATCGATTCCGGGAGCGACCACTCTCTCCTGATCGCCTACGTGCAGAGTATCAACTAGAGCTTCGGTACATCGTTACCGTCAACTCCACCGCCAACACTCCATCGCCGCAGGACTTTTTTTTTTTTTTTACTAGTTCTAAATCCATTAGGTAATTGCCGAGGTCATCTGCGCGTGAAATTATTTTAAGTGGATAAGCGGTTGCGCGGGTGCAAATCCACTCTCTCGGACCTCCCTCTGTTACCCAATGGACCGGTAGACCGGTACGACTGGTAGAGATTGGGCTGCAGCGAAAGGCCGTAAGTCACTATATGGACCCTGACAGACGCCCTTGGGGTTTTTCGCATTACCCTATTTCTATTATCAGTATTAAAAGTATCATACTACTGAAGATGTTAAAGAACGGGGGTCACCCGTTAACTAATCCACGGATGTTGGTGGATGTAGTCCCCTTCTTCAGGTTTAGCCCACAGATGTGGTTTGCCGAGGTGTGGCCGTTGCGACTGCAACTTCTTGGAGCCACTGAAGAAGAGATTGTGGAGGTAATTAACTAAACGTACTCTCCACTACACCTCACACACAGACACATAGACAGACGTAGGCGTAACGTATTACTTATTTTGCTTGCAAATAAAATTGTGGTAAATCACTGTATAAAAATACTTTTAGATTCTTAAAATTAAATAATGCCCCAAAATGCATTATTTAATTTCTCGTCTGACGTTACACCAAAGATGCTATCTGCAAGCAGAAGCTAGAATCTGTCAATTATTTCTACAGTGTCTGACACGTGTTAGAAGTTACCGAAACTTGGATCTTGGATCTCGTTAATAATAGTTTGAGTGGTACGACTTACCAGTGGAACTTTTTCTTTGCTTTAACTATCTGTGTTATTTGTGTTGTGCGAAACTTAGTGAAATTGGATTCGTTCTATTTTTGGGAACAATGAGCGTGTATTTTTTTATCCAACTGAAAACATAAATGTAAAAATGGGAGCCAAGTTCAAAATTCAACAAAAATATTGAGATCTAAATGTCTGCCAAGTTCTGTAGAGGATCCTAAAGTTTATTTATAATAATCTTAACATTTAAGCTGGCTAGCTTTTTAATAGAAATTCTGATATTTAGAAGAATAAGTTAAGGGGACGAAAGATGGTAAACATTTCTAGATATTTTAAATTTATCTGTAGAAATTTGACGAATTTATTTTATAATTTTGTAACATCTGCTAAAAAATATCATCAGTAGAAGTCTCAGAATTCAATAACAAATAGAGTCACTGCGACCCGCGCTCGTGCAAACAGTCGGCAGATGGGCCATAAACACGGTTCTATGGCTCTACGCGCAGTTAACGCCTTGTAACCGTATATATTACAGACTATGTATACGACTAGACCGCACATTTTTAGATTTTCTAAAATTTCGTGTATTTTTTTTCTGGAAGGCACATGGATGCAAGCCGCTATAGATTGGTCATTTTGAAAATCTTTGGGAGAAGTCTATGTCCAGCAGTGGATGTTATGCGGCTGATATGATGATTTCGTGTATGAAATCATATAAATATATCATTGTATAGAAGAAATTCTTGAAAAATAAAGACTGCGTCCCGTGCTAGTGCAAGCCGGCAGCTGGGCTGTAAACTGTAAACAAGTACATATATACCTATTAATATAGACCATGATACAACAAAATCTAGATTTTCTGTTATTTTTCGCTATGGCGATAAAAAAGGAGTGTACTATCCATGTACGAGTATGTATGTATGTAAGTACATTATGTGAGTTTTTCATTTCACCATGGCTTTCATATGCTAAACCGATTTAGATAGAAATTGCATTAAAAGCTACTATTATAAGTACAGATGATCTTAGTAGCAACGATCGCGAACACGAATATTTTATTGAATTTATTTTATTTTATTTAGTTGGTCGAAAACGCTAGTTACAGTAAAAATTTAACTCCCAATTGTAATTTGTTTTCATTGTAATGTATTTTGTTCATTCAAATAAAATTCTCAACTACACAAAAGGTAGAATGGGATTGTATAATTTCTCCAGAGTCCTAGAGTAGTTCAGTGAAATGTGTTCTTATTTGGATTGTGATATTTAAGTTATCTATTTCTTTCTATATCTGTGGCAATAAAGATCTTTCTTATAGGTAGGGCAAGACCTTTACATAGCTTTAACTGGAGTAATAAAATGAATCCATGTATTAGAAATACGTATCTACCTTGTGACTTAATAAAACCTAACCACGAGTTCATGTTTATTTTAAACCGAAACCGTCTTATTGACCCGGAGAGGGAAGCGTTTTAGTTTTGAGATTGGCTCAAATGCTTTTATCCGTCTTTTCTCGCCCGACCGCAGGTTTAATAATTATTTAGATTTTTTTCAATAAAATAATAATAAAAAATTGTCTGTACAACTTTTTTTCCAGTAATCTTCATCGGGTTCGGGGTGACTCGTTAGATCTACAGTTGGATCACTCTACATTTTTTCCTTTCTTCCAGACCAGCTGGAAGATTTATTATTTAAGAATACTAGCTTGGCGGACATCAGCGATGGGCGTTGCCAGCATGGTCAAATTTTTGACAATCCCACGGGAACCTCACGTTTTCCTCCTTTGTTTTAATTCGGGTAATAAGCTATCTACACACCAAATTTCATTCTTATCCGTTGAGCCGTTTTGGCGTGAAAGCGGCACATACAGTCACACATCCATACAGACTCTCAACATCATACAACGTGGAAGGGACATATTCGTAATAAATCGAACCAGAATCTATATCAATATCACTTTAATTATGATAATAAAAGAACAGTAAAAAAAAGACAAAGAAAATCGACATTCCCATACAAATTGCCCAGGCGGCTGAACACTTTCGTATGCAAATGACGATTTTTTTAAAATTTCATTATACTATAGCGACCTAGTATAATAGCCTGTAGTTTTATTTACTACGGGTATGACCCTTCCACGTTGTATATTAGTATAATAAGAAGAAGTAAACTCCTGTGCAGAGATAAACCAATACAGCCGAAGACGTCTCTCCCCGCAATCTCGATAAGCGGCGCCGACAGGGCTGTCACCAAGTGATAAGGATACGACGTACTAGACGTCGCTTCGTCGTGCTTCACGTCTGGTTTGGAATCTGGTGACGTCATGAAAGCCCTCAGGTCTACGCTGTCATCCCGTCTTAGTGCGACGTCTTAGACATATAAGGTCTTTACTTGCTATATAAAATGGCCATTGGCAGAACAGCCCAAATAAACAAGTTTGTTTGACAGACAAATTAAAAATGAATTTAAAAAAAAACATTAAAATAACTAGCCAAGTGCGAGACGGATTCGCGCACTAAGGGTTCCGAGCCATTATCTATAAAAAATCACGGTTGTTGTACGGGAGCCCCACTTAAATATTTGTTTATTCTGTTTTTAATATTTTTTGTTACAGCGGCAACAAAAATACATCATCTTTGAAAATATCAACAGTCAAGCTATCACAGTTCACGAGATTCAACCTGGTCAGACGGACAGACAGATAGACGGACAGACGGATGAGAAGACAAACGGGCAGCGGACTCTTAGTAATAGGGTCTCGCTTTTACCCTTTAGGAACCCTTAAAAAGGTTACAGATTCATACGTTTCGGTGCGGTAGGTGTAAGAACGTTATTCAACCCTTCATTAATATTACAATTGGGTAAATAATACCATAATCATCGCTATCACTATATATGGTAATCTTTCCTTTGATCTTTGACGGCGGTGGCCTCACAACACTTGAATGCCTAATTAAAGAGGTGCGAGCATATTAATTGGCGGCTAATATCTCATTTCTAGGCAAATAGAGGGTTCACACTACGACACGTTGATATTTATTCTCTTTGACATGTTTACAATGTTAATAATGTGTATCGTGTATCGTCAGCGCATTGCTCTTTGAGCAATATTGTCGCTGAGCATACGACTTTTTTGTGTAACTGCAGCATACACATCACATCGCTAAAAACTTGTACTTGATATACAAAAAAAATCATTCGTGTATTTCTTTGTGTGTGAATGTGTTTGTGCAGTTTTCACAAATAAACGTTTTATCTATCTATCTCGTAGTACAGAGTGACTCTGATCTACTTTGTTAAGTGCGGATTTCATCGTTGAAGTAAAACGCGATCAATTGAAGCTAAACTCGTTTACGCACGTAAACTGGTTCCTTTGGATTTCATCGACAAAAACTAATCGCGTTTGGAGCTAAACGCGTTTAGCAACCTGAACGTCCGATATTGGCCGTTTAACGCTTCTAAACGCGTTCAATCAAACAAATGTCAAGTCAATGCCGAGATTTGACAACTTTGATTGACAATATTGACATAGATAGGTCCATACTTTTTAATTTACGTTCCGTTCCTTCGCGATTCTTTACCGGTTTAAAATCAATGAGTTTTGCTTATCCGTTATTCATATTTTCTGCGTGAAATGAAAACTATCAAATGATTTTTACTGTAATCTGTGCTTTTTTGTCTATGAGTTTAGGTGAACTTCGTTTTCGTAAACGCGATCAAAAATTTGCTCCGAATTGACGGTGAAATTCATTTGAAGTTGATCGAGATCAAATCAAACATTTGAACTCAGTTATGTAAAACTCAGTTTTGCTAAACTCGTTTATCAATGGAAACGATGAAATCGGCCCTAAATATGCCGACAAATATAACCTACTCAAAACGTAAACTTCTTTAATTCCTTGTGACCTCTACGCCACTACAAGAAAGTACAATCACAACTACGAGGCGACAACAAAGTTCACAAGAAGACTATACAAGATGGCGCTAGCAGTATCTTTCATCTCGATCTCAGAGTTCTGGTTGCAACCATATATACCACCTCTGGCGGGAAGATCCTTTTGTGGCGGTCAAGTATATCAACTCATTCCCACATACTTTATATTTATACTTGTAAACGACGAAATATGCAAAGTAAATAATATTCTATACAAGGGTATTTATTTAAATTTGTAAATATAATAAAAATGTGAGTAATAGTTCTTGTAATGCCTTGTTGAATTTTTGATATATATGTGAATTTATATTTATTTTATTTTATCAAACTTTATTGTTCCAAACTACAAATATACTTTTAACAAATGGCGGACCTAATACGAAGAGCATTTTCTCCCAGTCTATCATATTTACCCCTCTGTCCATGATTTACTGAGTTCTGTAATTTAAAGTGATTAATTTCTGTTAGAGTAAGAACTCAAAATCAGGTAATACAAAAAATAGAAGGATTTGAAAACAAAAAGGGATATATTTTGAAGGAAATAGTTTACAGATGGAAGATGTTTTATACCAGAGTCAAGACACCTAACGAATTCGCGGATTCCACAAGCAAACCAAATGTATAGCCGCGCTACATGTAAATTCGTCATTTTGTTTTGATGGCTTCAAGTCATGAACGTTGAGCTTTTTTTTTATTGTATAATTTGTACCAGTTTGTATTTTCTCAATTTTTGTCTTTTTCCGTTTAATGCGTGGCTGTGAGACCTTGGTTTTTTGGTTAATAAAACCTTAACTTCAACTTTTAAAAACTGTAATTTGAGGAGGTAATGTGAATGAAATTTACAAAAATTTTATTATCAATTGGACTGTCTATCTTAGACATTTGAACGAAATTATATTCCGAAAAACGTGATGGTGATTATTTTGAATATAAAAAGTGTTTATTCTGTACTTTATTACTTTTAATTCCTAGGTAAACTAGCAAACAAAGCAACCCATTTAGAGCCAGTACTATACTCGTATTCTTCCGAACTTTTGAACTTGATTTTAACATAGTTGTCAGTACTTGTGTAGTCTTCGGACTCGAACCCACAAAACATGTTCATTACTTGTCCGGCACGGTTCACCACTTCTACATAACTTTCGCTGCAGTCCAATGAAAATATGTCGAACTCCGTGAAACTCAATAACAGCCGCGTCCCAGGTGGCGTTTCCAATTCCCACTCACAAATTTCGCCTTTAGTATACCACTCCGGGTACAGTGGACTAGTCACCATGCCTTGATCTCCGAACAAATGTCCCCCACAGCCTCGCCCTTTGTTCGTTATTACATAATTTAAGTCGAAAGTTGCCATTCTGGACTCAGTGCGAATATTGTGCAATAAAAGGTATCTTCCTGTAGAGAAAACCGGTTGAACGACGTCATAGGGTTTGAATGTCTGTCCTTTTGTACTAATTATCTTTTTAGATGCTGTTGTAGCACCATCATAGATATCCATGTATTCAACATCAGACGATTCTGTAAAGTTTGGTGCATACGACATGAAATACACCGATATTGTGTAGCCTTCAGGAGCTGTTATAAGTGTATAACAATGATTAGGAGTTCCATCCCCAAACTGATTAGTAATTCGTCCATAAGGCTCTGAGTAATTTCTGTAACTGCAAAACCTGGGTACTACTACATCTATCTCGAATCCTTTATACGCTCTGGAAACGCTTTTTGGGGATGTCATCAAGTTCAAAAAGAAACTTCCTGGTAAATACAGCTCAATAAAGTCATGTGAACCACAAAACTCGTATTGGTGAGTTAAATTTACATTTTCATAAATGTTGTACTTCTTGAACAACGAATCACCATGGACATAGAATAGTTCACTGTTAATTATAGTATAATCTTTACCAAGTATATTTTGCCAAGATCTTTGTCCTATGACTATTTTGTCTTCATCACATACAGTAGGAGTTGTGCCAGGTTGAATGTCTAGGTTTCTAATGATGAGATGAATAGGATATAATTCAGAATGAAACTCATAGGCACAGTTGATTCCACGAGGCAAGGATCCAGATTCGTATCCTAGAGACGTTATGCGTTTCAGATCATGAGATACTCGAATGACGGTCGGTTTGCAGACTGGTTCTTCTACAGTCAACGTAGCGCTAAACTCCGAAGATGCCGCTGAGAACATGCGAACACTGATCCTGTTGGCAGATGAAATCACTTCTGCTGGCAAAGACTGCCCACAGTAAGATCCACAACATCAGGGTCAACAAAAAACATTTCGGATAAAAAGTCTTCAGTATCTTGGTTACTATGGAATTGGAATGTCATAGTATTTTCCGAGGATGAGACTATTATTGGAGCATTGGTATTACCACAAATTGTAGCCAATTGCTTTTCTGGATCAGCTAACAGTCCATCGTAGAGTTTTATATAGTCCTGATACTTGCCACACAGGGTTGAAACATTGAGGTTAAGGTATGCAAATTTGACCATAACCTTTTTATTTTTAGGTGCCTCAATAGTCCAATTACAGATCATACTATTACTAGGATGTCTTTTTAACCAGCTTGCTGTGATAGTCATAGGCTCAGTGATTTTTCGATTGCAAGTATAAATAGAGAATGTCATTTTGAATCCTGTTTTCTCGATTGCTTTATTTGATTTAAACTGTAACTTAAGCTCTTTCTGAAAATATTTTTCTGGAATATTTTTGTTTCCGCAGTGAGTTTCATTTATTTTTTGAGATAGGCCAGGCACATCTGATTCAAGTTTTATGTAATCATTATAACAATCGTATTTTCGTCTTTTTTTGCCTTTTTCTGATCTAGTTCTTTCTTCTAATTGAAAAGTATGAAACTTAAAGAGTCCTTGCTTGTTGTTTGGAACTATTATTCTATAATAACACGACATATTTGGCCAATAGTTGGGATATCCTGGACTATACAAGAGTTGCTGTTTTTCAGTAGCAATATACTCCCCTCCACACGTAGCCTTCCATGTAGCTTGGAATCCAGATAGATTAATGTCATCATTTGTCTTTAAAAGTACTTTAAATTTATTATAAGTAGATTTATACACCGGCGGTAAATTAGCTCCACATAACTTAGCAACTTCTTCGTAATCGTCATCTTTCCAGTCATAGATTGTGACTGCATCCTTGGTGCAGTTGAGTTCATTTTCAATTAAAAATTTATTGAATTGGAGAGATATTCGTATTCCTCTTTCAGCAATAATCTCCCACTCGAAGATTTGGTTGTTGGGATACGGTTGTGGAAAGTTAGGTGAAGAAAACGTCACGGGTGCGCGCAGCAATTCTTTGCTTTGCTGGGCGGCGCCGGCGCGCGTGAGCAGACACGTTACTATGCACACAAACACTTCTTTACACATGTCGGTTACACTTTAATTAAAAATAATAACAACAAATGTGTCTTTAAATAGACTAATATCAATGTTTCTCAAACAGCACTCAATATTGACACTACTATTACACCCGGATCCTATTGATTGCTTGATAAATATGCACTTAGAGATTTTATAAGGAATATTAAAAGTAATAATGAGACTCATACATCTCGTTTACGTGTTTAAACAACTATTAATTTTCTGTTAAAAATAAAACATTTTTGATGTTTTCACTTAGACTCAGATAAAAATAACTTTTTCCTTTCGGCTTCTTTATTGACTGAGCGAGCGAAGCGTCTCAGTTTCAAGGTTGGCCAGAAATGCTTTTGTCCGGCTGTCAGTCTGTCCAGCTGTTCTCGCCTATAAGTCGCATTTTTTAATCGATTCTTGTGAAATTTTCTAAGAATGTTTGAAAATCATATAGTTTTATTTGCTGAATCCATTTTCCGAAATACTTCTCTTATTTCAGCCATTTGAAATAAAAAATCATAAATTTTATTAAACTTTTTTGTTACCCTTATTAATACGCAACTTTTTGGGACCCAATTTTGTAGCCGATAAATTTCAACGGGTGGGGCACTCGCGAGGTCTACAGCTCTCTGAGCCTAGTGTTAAAATGGCTGGCTATAGTTTTTCGTCTTCTAAGTTTGAGATTCACTGGTACAGACTGGAGCGGTCTAATAAGCGGTCAAGTCGATAACCCCAAGTTCAGCCTTGACAGCTAATACTTTGTTGTTTTCTTATTTCTCTTTCTATACTCGCTCGTCCTATCTTGAGCATGCAAGTGATAAGAAGTGAATAAAAATAAAACTTTTGAAAATAAAACAAAGTGGCCAAGTGACCTACCTACCTGTGTGACCATATTTTACTTTTTGTAGCACTGATAAATTATTATAGCATACGTACAAACTGTTTCCTAATATATTTTGGGTAATATACGGATTTTAACCAATGCGAGTATTGAAGCTACAATACTCGCATTGGAAAAAATTCGATTTGCCCGAAATCATAACCGAATTAGCAAGCGAAGCGAGCAAATTGCCACCTATTAATTAATTTAAGTTCGATTTTTTTCTTAGCTTAGAGACGAAGTTTTCATCAATGTCTGTCTGAAAGGATACTTAACCACACACCTAGAACTTTGTTACCTGGGCTGACAACTCAATAGTCATCTTCTACCTTATCCTTCCTACTATATATGTAGGGTCAGTATAGCATGTGAGTTTTTTCCATTTTGTTCTAGCTATCTCCAATCCACACGTCAAAACCCGTCAAATCAAAACGTCAACGTTTCTTTGGTCTCCCTCTGTTTCCATGTCCTTTGACATGCATTTTTGGAATCTTCCTAGTTCTGAAAATGCATGTCATGCAAATCCCGACCTTAGTATTGAGTCGCTGTACGACTTAATAGTAAAGTCGTATGTGTTAGTTCGCTATGTTTAGTAACTTGCAACGTCCTAGTGTGTGGCATCGCAGGAAGTCTGTCGCGTCGGAATGCACGGTGACACGAAGTGGGTCAAGAGGGCGCATTCAGAGTGGCTCCGAGTAATTTGTACACCCGCCACAGTAATTCATTTTAATCTAGGTGCTCACGATGTGTGCTAGACGTTGAGGGTGATGAATAGCGGTTTGAGATATTTGCTTTTTGCCCAATATTTAGGATGTATTTATCTATATATGTATTTGTTATGAAGTACAGTATTGTTGAGCTAGTATTCCTTAACACAAGACTTCTCGAACTTACTTTGGGGCTAGCTCAATTTGTGTGATTTGTCCGTATATATTTATTTATTACTAGTCGAAGCCCGCAACTTTGTTCACGTGGACCTTATGTCCGGAAAATGCTTATCGAGCTGTAGGTACGACTCAATAGTTAGGTCGCATGTGTTAGTTCGCTATGTTTAGTAACTTGCAACGTCCTTGTGTGTGGCATCGCAGGAAGTCTGTCGCGTCGGAATGCACGGTGACACGAAGTGGGTCAAGAGGGCGCATTCAGAGTGGCTCCGAGTAATTTGTACACCCGCCACAGTAATTCATTTTAATCTAGGTGCTCACGATGTGTGCTAGACGTTGAGGGTGATGAATAGCGGTTTGAGATATTTGCTTTTTGCCCAATATTTAGGATGTATTTATCTATATGTATTTTTATAAAGTACATTACCGAGCAAATATTCCTTAACACAAGTCTCAAACTTACTTTGGGGCTAGCTCAATTTGTGTGATTTGTCCGTATATAAAAAAATATACTCAAACTATTTCAAGGTTGAATTCAATTCGTAATACTGAACAACTTTCTCCATGAAACATATATTGAAATATGAAAAATAATTTTGGCTTTCCCTAAAAAGTCGGATCAAGTGATCGGTCAACTTGTAAGGAAAAAGCCAAATACTACTTTTCATATTTCAATACGTGTTCCTTGGGGAAAGTTGTTCAGTATCATGGACTGAATCTACTTCTAAAATAGTTTCAGTACATTTTGTTAGACGATGTATAAGTATATTTATTTATATTATTTGCAGGCTGTTTATACCCTCATATATTTGACTGACGATCTCAGAAGCCTTTTGAGATGCCGTAAGGCAGCTTGAAAATCTGACACCAGTGTTGGCCACTTACACACACAAAAAACAAAAAAAAAAACGGTAAGGGCATTTGCTTTCAAATAATAAAAACCACATTGTAATCGATCTATCCGTTTGAGCGCTATGATGGCACAGACAGACAGACATTATACAGACCGACAGACACTGCGTCAAACCTTTAACACCCCCCTTTTGTCGGGGGTTAAAAATAAAGTCGATAAAGCTAAAGCTGATAATTTAGAATTCCAAAAGAACGGTTTTATATTCTCTTTAGGAATCTTTTGCATAAATTTGTAGACTTCAAAGGAGGTATTTATAGAATTACTCAGAGCCTTTTAAATTGTAATTTTAATAAATATTTGAGATTATAAGTTCAAGACATTCTTGTTTGCTTCTGATGTAAATATTTAATGACGCCTTCTTCTTAATTGACGAGCAAACATTTTTAACGTTAATTTTTGTCTAAAGGTACAGCTCTCGAGACATAAGTATGTTATACTATTATTAATTCTGTGACATAAACTCTGCTTTGTGTGAGTGCACATGCTGCGCTGAACGCTGGATGAAGGCCGCTTCCGATAGATCATTTTGGAAAATTTTGGATGAGTCCAGCAGTGGACGTCATGAGGCAAAAAAATAACTGTAGAAAATTGATACAGGCGAATTCCATGCACACGTATGTAAAATATGTGAAGTAGATTGAATACAGATCGGACTTTCATATATAGGTATGTGGTTTGGTAGATTTCACAAATATGCCGCTTCATTATATTACCGTGTCGCGCATTTATTATTGATCAAAACATAAACATCGCAAAGCAGTAAACATGTTTACGTTTTTACTTCAAAAAATCATTATTCTTCGTCACACACCCATTTCACAAACACCATCGAAAATGCAAAGCCCCTGATTCAAAGACATTATCGAAAGTCGTTCGATTTCCATAGGAATTTCCTCCGTTATAAATAGTTGTAGAATGCATTTCAGGGGTCAATAAAGCCCTATGCCCCTCGAGCTGTCAGCCCAAGTTATTCACCCCTGTCACCCGGGGTTAGAAGTTATCGTGGGGTAGCAAGCTATAAGATTTCGCAAATAAAAAAGTTTCGTCGCGATAACACGTGAGTTAGGCCCGATAACATGACTTTATGTAAGTTTATTTAAACTTTGAGATGTGGGGTGGCATAGTGGATGCGTGATACGATTGTGGAGCAAAAAATCTAAGAGAATTTAACACAAAAACCCAAGTAAATAGAGATAAACATAGGTACGTATTTTTAATCATTATATACACATACACATTTATAGCTTATTTATTTATTTTTTAGTAATTAAAAAATACACCATAATGTTATAGTTATTATAATACGGTTGTTTTTATTTTCCATGTGTTAAAGTGGCCAGTACACGTGCGAAAAGTGCATTGTGCACTGACTGATCTATTGAGTTAATATTTGTACTAATGATTGCATTATATGTTAAATATTTAGCAAACATTGAGCTTAGCGTTATCATAATTTCTTTCAACAATACACAAACACCTATGCAAAACATAAGAAGCTATAATTATTTAGAAGAACAAAAAGCTTATTTCCACGTAGCTTGCTCTCTCATATTTATTGTCTAATGCCCCAGTAATGTTCTAGTTAAGATTTAAAGAACGAACTTGGGGCACAAGTCAGAGCCAAGATGCAAGAACAGTCGGGACATGGATTTTTTGGTCGCCTGCCAAATGAGTGAACATGCATTTTGGCAGAATGCAAGAACCGTGGATTGATATAGACTTCCTTGGAGTAATAAAAAGTAAAAAATGCTATGAAACAGAGAGCTTCATCTTTACTTTTATATTTGCACTTCAATCAGATTATTACAATGCTGATTTTAGACGCCCTGATATTTTCGACAATTTATAGACTGTACTGTACGAGTGTTTTAAGAGTGTAGATTTTTTTATGAATACAGTCAGTGGTATTGCGAAATAATAAATAAGAACAAGAATAAAGATAAAAAAAACTAAACTAAGCTATAAAATAAACTAATACTAAATTAAGCTAAAATTTAAAAAAAAAGTCATCTTGCCCATGTGGCATGGTTGCAAGAACGCTGGCTGCATTTCCTCGCTGGATAGAAATAGTCAGTGGTTAATTTATGCTACGTTATCGACTAATGAGCTTCCGCGACGGTTTTCCTAACATTATAACTTAGTTTAGTTTAAAATTTAAATACCTATTTAGTTTTACAATAAGATATTTTAAAAACTTTTATTTAGTTTCACATGTCCCGTTGTGTGTGTGTCCATAAACAAATCTTGCAAGCTAAATTAGACCCACTTCCACTTATTTCTCTTCTAATATCTGCTTATGTTAATTGAGTGACAATACAATATTATGGTACCAATGAAAGATTTAGAAATTTCTAGGTCTATGGTACCAATGACGTGATCTCATGACGAAGCTGAAAGGTGGTCATGGCATCTCTGTGATAAAACAATAGAACCCCACCGAGTTTGGACTCGATTGATTCGCATTGAGGAGTACTATAAACTTTTTATTTTATTGTTTTAGACACAAGCCTATTTTTTATTTTATTTTTTTAATAGTTAGGTACTAAAAAAACTGACTTTTTTAGGGTCAGTAACGCGCGTACTATGTTTTTTACTATGGTCCGTGCTTCTGTTTGCCTTCTAGGTTGTATTAAAATGTATTACAAATATAAACTTAAATAATTTTTTTTAATTAGACAATTCAATAATAGGTTTATGGTACCAATGACGTGAAATTATCTAAATGAAATTATCTAAATAAATATATAGGGACAAATTACACTGATTGAACTAGCCCCAAAGTAAGTTCGAGACTTGTGTTATGGGATACTAACTCAACGATACTATATTTTATAACAAATACATATCTAAATAAACATTAATTAGATAATCAAAATTCATGAAGAGGTTACGTGATGAACTTAATACATTGCCTAAATAAAGATATAATTTAATAGGGTTAATTGACCGAGCGAGCGAAGCGAGTGAGGTCTCTAAATCGAGTTGGGGGCGAAAACACATTGTATGTATGTATGTATGTATGTATGTATGTATGTATGTATGTATGTATGTATGTATGTATGTATGTATGTATGTTTGTACCGCGATAGCAGCCGAACCGATGGTTTGATTTTGATGAAACTTGGTAGGCATGTAGGAAACATCAATAGAATTTTCAAGTTCGTTGGGCATCAAAATCGGTTCAGTAGTTTTTGAAATATTAATAAAAATGTCCGCGATTATGTAGCAAACGAAACCATAGCGCGTTCTAACTTTGGATACCGCCATCTAGGGGTTATTTAGGAAACTGAATTGCGAAAAATAATCGTGAGGTCTAAGTTCGCGGCGAACTACTAGTCTAGTTTAAAATCATAACTACTAGTAGTTCGCCGCGAACTAAGACCTCGCGATTATTATTTGGCTAACTACTAATTTACAAATCATCTAAAATATGATTTTGACATTTCTAACACAATTTAGTTCCCTAAGTAACACCTAGATGGCGTTATCCAAAGTTAGAACGCGCTATGGTTTCGTTTGCTACATAATCGCGGACATTTTCATTAATATTTTAAAAACTACTGAACCGATTTTGATGCCCAACGAACTTGAAAATTCTATTGATATTTCCTACATGCCTACCAAGTTTCATCAAAATTGGACCATCGGTTCGGCAGTTATCGCGGTACAAACATACATACATACATACAATGTGATTTCGCCCCAACTCAATTAAGTTCTATTCGGATTCCGCATAAAAATTAATTATTATTATTAGTCTCGAAGAAATATGGACACATATGTGTAAAAATACTAATTGTGCTTTCACTAGGGTAATTTCATACTGTTGCAACAAGATATTGGCAGCGTAAGTGTGTGTGATTGTGTAAGTGTGTGTGGCATATACTAAATTCGTTTTTGCAGCATAGCCTAACAAATTAGGACAAATTATTTGTCTGTTTGTCTGTCCCATGATGGTCTGGGAGAAATAAAAAACTTAGAATGTACCAGCTGCTTTTCATCCTACGCAGATCGTAAAAGCCGTTCGAGGGAATGGGCAAAAATGCAAATCATGTTAACAGGCGATGCGGCTAGCAACCCATCACTGCATTGATTGCTTTTCCAGCTTCTCGCCCACCATGACGCTAAAAGTGGCTTTTGGGTCTTGCGGCCCTGGGCTCTGCATAGAACCGCAAGACCCAAAATGCTCTGTCTGCCCCATTAGGGATAAAGACGTGATAGTATGTATGTAACAAATTACTATGCCTTGTTTTGGTGCTAAAATCAACCCAGGATCGCTGGGTAGAAAAAGCCACCTATAAGAGCATTGCCTGCAGTCAAAGCCAACCAGAAGAACATTCGTCATACGTGTTTTTTTATTTTATTTTTATCTATGGAGATTTTGGCATCCCTACTAATACTATGCTCCATAATTAGTGATCACTAGTGAACTCTAACACGCCCTCATTAATTCCCGTTCCGGCAGGCCGTGGGTGGCGAGCGGGCCCGGCTCTCAAAGCTAGTCAGCTATAAATCCGCGTCGTCTTACGCGTGAAATATTAACCCGACGACGGTTTTGACGCCGCTAAATAATAAAGGATGGTCGGAGGAAAAAGGGGTTTAAACTGTAAAATGAGGTAATTTTTTTTTTATTGTTTAAGAGTGAATTGATTGATATTTCAATATCAATTTTTCGCATGAGTCCAAAAGTTAGGACTGAATTGTTTTTTTTTTGAAGTATCTTCTTTACAATGATCGTTAAAAACTGATCGTAGTCCGTTTTTTTAGTTTTTTTTTTTATAAATTTGATTATAATTTTCCTTTTGAATAAAAAATTGAGAATACCCTCTCGAATTCTTAAATGAACTTACTGCTGTAAGTAATGAGGTTCAAGTATCTACTTAAATTTACCTAGGCAAGAAACATAAAGCAAAGATATCCTTTGACCCCGTAGTTTTCAATTATATAATTTTATGTAATGAAGGATTTTTGTAAGATACCTAAATATATCAAAAATATTTTCATCTACTTGACAATCTCCCTGCATGTACATTTGTCATGTCTTTGCATTTTTTTACTTTAAAACTTCAAAATAGTTTAGTTTTCATGGCGACTGTACCAAGCAGCGGTTTTACAAAGCCCGTGTTCTGCGGACGATAGGTCCAGGTCGTCTGGAAACAGGTCAGGTACCGGCTAATTACAAGCCGCGATGTTACGCCAAATAAAAACAACTTTAGAAAAGTGGAAACATTTTCATACATACCTACTATATTTTTCTGGTATGAAGTTGGATAGATTTTACCTTTAGACACAGTTGAATATCCCGTGGGGAACGTTTTTGTTTCAAAACAACTTAAAAATAGTGTATTTTGAAAGATGATGGTACCGAGCTGCGGTTTTACAAAGCCTGTGTTCTGCGGACGGTAAGTTCAAGTCGTCTGGAAACAGGTCAGGTGCCGGATAATTACAAGCCGCTATGTTAGGCCAAATAAAAACAATTTTAGGAAAGTGGCAACATTTTTATACATACTTTTCTTATAATATACCTACAAAATTATTTCTGGTATGCAGTTGGATAGATTTTACTTTTTAACATAGTAAAATATCCCGTGGGCAACGTTTTTAGTTTCAAAACATTAAAGTAGTGTGTTTTGTAAGGCGATAGTACCAAGCAACGGTTTTAAAAAGCCTGTGTTCTGCGGATGATAAGTTCAAGTCGTCTAGAAAAAGGTCAGGTGCCGGCTAATTACAAGCTGCTATGTTAGGCCAAATAAAAACAACTTTAGGAAAGTGGCAACATTTGTATACATACTTTTCTTATCATACACCTGCAAAATTAACACCGTTATGCAGTTGGATATATTTTACCCTTAAACATAGTTAATTATCTCGCGGGAACGTTTTTAGTTTCAAAATGTTAAAATATTGTATTTAGTAAGGCGATAGTACCGAGCAGCAGTCTTACAAAGCCTGTGTTCTGTGAATAGTGAGTTCAGGTCGTCTGGAAACAGGTCAGGTGCCGGCTAATTACAAGCCACGATGTTAGGCCAAATAAAAACAACTTTGGGATACAGTTTCCTGTTTATGTAGAGTTATTTTAAATGTTGTTAGCTTAGTTAGTCGAATATCGGATGTTCTTATTTCTAGTTTGTAGTATCTTATTTTTTAAGGCTTTTGTGGGCAGAGCTTTGTGTATGACTGTCAGAAAAGTGAATGTTCGCCAAAAGCATCTTTACAAGCAAAAAAGCAAATAATAATTTTACCTTACAAGAATAAATTCACAAGTGTAGATAGGTAGGTACTTAAATATTTTCTCTTTTTACAGCGATTAGGACATAAAACAAGTGATGCATATAATTAAAGTCAAGCATAGGGTGTCCCTTCTTCCCCTATTTGCTATTTCAAGTGACTCCACGTAATTTGTTCAACAATTCGTCGCTGCGTCAGGTTTGGGGTACGCTTCGATCAATTAAGGTTTTATTGTCTGTCTCTTGCTTGAAACACTACAGGATCAGAATACCCCTCAATCATGTGTCCTTTAGAAACACTAAGTAAATTGGGAATAAAAGTTTTGAGAGATTTAAAAATCGTTTTAATTCGGCACAATCATAAACGGAGGTTTAGATATCGTTAATTTTTTCTGAAACCTGAATATTTATCAGTGTAACATACATCTTACACTGTCTAAAGATACAAGATTAATAAGTTAACGTAAAAGGATATCTAAATCACTTTTTAATATAATTTTATGTATTTTATCTAACTATGAAAAACGTAGAACATGACATAGGCAGATAATAAAAAGATGTAAGGAATATAAAAATATGCATGCAATGCTATTATGACTGAATTTAAATACATATTTGAATATACAGGATGTTTGCCGAAGGCGAATTAAAATTTTAAGGTTATGCTTGCTCAGTTCATGACGTAGCAAGTACAGGACGTAGCGAAGACAGGTAAGAAATTTCACCTTTTAAAAAAATTATATTTTGTTGAATATTAAGTCCACCATGTATTTATTCTGTTCTCTGTAGATAGGTACACACACGTTGTGCCACTACGTCGAGTCCGGCTAGGGTGGGCATCGATCAACGCATTAGGTAGGTAATCTCGTTTGTCTGTCTGTCCCTTCATTCCCCCAGGACTACGTAACAGTAATAGCCTCACATTTAACGCGTGGGTGCTAAAGGTCATCCCTGAAATGCTTTATAGAACAACGGAATGACTGATGAGATTAAACTGTTTGAAAGTGAAATTAATTGGGTATAAAAATGCCAAGGTAATGGTCAAAAACATACATTTGGTGAAAAAAAGGAGAGTAATGTGTTTCACTTTCGTCACCACGATTGTATGTTCATCAGTTTCCACTCCCCTTGTATCTTCCATGATATCTATGATACTCGTAGTTAGAAAAATGAGAGATTGTTGGAAGCGTCTCAAATGTTTGCTGGTTAAAGGCTGTATGAAATTCAGGCCCTCTTTAAGCCATAAAGAATCTAAGAAATAAAATAATATCCATAAAGTATTCATCAATAATCAGTAATAAAATAGTAGGGTAGCCAATGAAAGGGCTTAATTAGCATTTTTCGAAAAACATAGACATTATTAGGGGTCTCTTTATGCTTGAATTGACTGAATAAACGTGCTTTTCAGCGAGAATCCATATATCAATAGATGACTGGACACCAAAGAATGGCGATGTGCTAAAGGTCGGGAATACCAAAAATCACAAACTTTTTCACCTTTTTTTCATGAACGAAACACAAACATTCATCTTCGTACTTAGTACATTATCTAAATACAAGGTAAAATTAATCAGATCTGGTAAAGTAATCGACATTTTTAGGTACTAAGTCATTAAAAAATCTATGGCGAAAACAATCCGTCCCGCTCGCGCGGTATTTCACCATTTCTTATTCCATTAAATAATCTAAATGATCATAGTAATTTGTAGGTTCTTACTTACTTCCTTCAGTTTTATTTCGCGGCACTTACTCTTCTATAAAACACATTTACCGGTAAGTCAGTTTCATGCAAACTTGATAACCGCCTGCTAGCTTGATTTATAGTCGGGAAGCTCACGGCGTCAAATTTGTTCACATTGCTCTAGTTACGGCCGAGTGATTTCATAGTTCTCATCTTTAGCTAAGGTTACAATTTAATAAACAATTTTCGACTAAGTTCGAAATAGGTAATATATAAGTATATAATTTAAGATCTGTATCGGTCTAGACAAATATCACTAACAAGAATGTGAACTAAAAATTAGATAGATTATTAAAGTTTTCTTTGACTAGTTCACGGGCTAAACAAAAAAAAATGTTTTTTACCTAGCCCACATCCTCATTATATGTTTTTGGTCTTACGAATTTTATATAATTTGGCAGATTTTCTACATAGAATAAGCTACTCAACACCTACATTTTTTGATTAACGTTATCAATAATCAAACTTATTATTATTGGAACCTATGTGACCTACTATTTGTCTTTAAATAGATCTTTCTGACTAAGTTTTCCAGGGCATACAATACGAATTAGCCTCAAAATAATTTGTTTTAACTTACACAATGTGAATTTATTCAGCTGTAATGTGCCACGAGGAGAAATAGGTTAACACGCGCCTGTTGCGTCTTTTTGAGTCCCATCTACATTAATCTAGTATGCTAATCAGCCTTTGTACTATCTTTTAATTGTTTTCTTGCCATTTTTTAAGCGTTGGCATTATTCCAAGGGTAAAATAACTATCATAGCACAAAACGTTATAGTTTTTAACCTAAATATAGACTAAGTGGTTGGTTTGCTTGGTGCTAAATAAGCGAAACTAGCAAAACAAAAATAGTCATAACATAACATATTATTCATATAGGTAGAGCGAGGTAATATCCTTTATAAGGTAACTAAACGAGGTCCCTTACTATGGGTCTCATTAGAAGGCTAATGCAACGCGCTATGGAAAGGGCTATGCTCGGTGTTTCTTTACGTGAACGAATCAAAAATAAAGGAATTCGTAGGAGAACTAAAGCCACTGACATAGCCCAGTGGATTAGCTGGTTGAAATGGCTGTGGGCGGAACACATAGCGTGACGAACCGATGTAACAAAAAGTTTCGAATGGTGACCACTTACTGGCAAGCGAAGCGTAGGACACCCATCCACAAGGTGGTCTGACGACCTGACCAAGGTTGCTGAAAGGCGACCGATGCAAGCCGCTCTAGATTGGTCATTTTGGAAATAATTGGGAGAGGCCTATGTCCAGCAGCGGACGTTGTGCGGCTGAAATGATGAAGATGATGATAATCCTTTATGAAACGAATACTTTTTAATAAGACAACTTATATACTTTTACGTCTTTATCCCTAACTAGCAGTCCTTCGCCCGTGGTACATACATAGCCTATGTCACTCCGGGATAACATACCTATCCAACAGTGAAAGAATTTTTAAAATCGATCCAGTAGTTTCGGAGCCTATTCATTACAATCAAACAAACAAACAAACAAATCTTTCCTCTTTATAATATTAGTGTAGATGAAGCAGACAGAGCATTTAGGTCTTGTAGTTCTAATCATACAGATCAGCCCAGAGCCGCAAGACCCAAAGGTTTTAGACCCCACTTTTAGCGTGAATGTGGGCGAGTAGGTGGAAAAATAAAACCGACAACAAATGATAAATAAAAATATATATTTTTTAAACAAGCTTTTATCTTAAGACTTCTCAAGTCGAGTCAAACGAGCACAAACTTGATGGAATTGCGTCGATTCATAACAAAGTTCCTATGGCCATCTTCCGGTTCCAACATCAGATCAGCTCCATGTCATGATAATATTGCATTGTCACGCGATATACGTATGTGTGCAAAATTTCAGCTCAATCGGAAACCGGGAATATTTTCCAACAAGTCAAATCAGATACTTTTTTCTAAACGTCAAAACAAACAATTTCTATGGAATTTTGTATGAAATACAGGCAGATGACGTCACAGTTTTTTGGAGTCAAATAGCGCTCATATTAACAGTTTTTCTGCAATAATAAATTTAAAATCGCGTTAAAATGGATATGTTTTAAAGACAAGTTACATTATTTTGGGACATTTTATTTTGTTATCAATACAAAATAATTTATTTTTGACTTAGGAAAATACCCAATTAGGACAAATTTAACTTGCAAGATTTGATTACAGACAGAACGATAGACAACGGGACAGGTGAAACTAAATAAAAGCTTGTAATAATAAAAATAATGATGGGTTGCTAGCATTTTCGCTCATTCTCCAAATCGGATTGTACGTTCTGCGTGAGAAGAAAGCAGCTGGTACAATCTAAGTTTCTTATTTTCCATCAGACCATAGACAAATAATAATGCAACATGAAATGCGAAATGAAATAGAGATAAGGAAGTTTCCTGGGTCAAAAATTATATATATATACTCGTAGGTCAATAATAATTTCGGTGCTGCTAATAGAACGTCAACAAAATAACGTCAATTGTCATTATCATATCCATTTTCAACGTGATTTTAATAAATTATAGCGGAAAAACAAACTATCACGTCATTAGTTTTATTTCATAGGTACAAATTCCATAAATAATTATTGATTTAATTTTTAGAAAAAAGTACCCGGTTTAAGTTGTTCAAATCTTTTTTATTCAGTAATCTTTCGTCTTTAGTGAGAATTACACGAGATTCGTGTTAAAAACGCAGCGAAAAACATTTTGCGACGATCCAAATTTTTTTAGAATTTTATGTGTCGCTTCAGTTAAACTGTGGTCCAGATGCTAAATGCTGTGATATGTCATATGTTAAAGTTAATAAGGTTTTTTGTTGTGTGGTGCAAGGAGAAAGCGGTTATTGTATTAGTAGGTACCTATTCTCCTTTATGTCAGAGATTGATAAAAAAAATTGCGCTTACCAGCTCTAGATTTATTCGTGGTATTTGTAAAAAAAAAATGGCAAGTCTATCAGATTCCCTACAGCTGCTGCAAACCCTTGGGCAATTACCTACTTTGTTATGATAATCGGGCACTGGTTATCCTCTTCTGACTTACGCCTCGTGCATGAGTAATTGTTCAAATTAAAATCGCTACCGCCAAATTAGGTTTAATCATTAATAAGAGTAAATAAAAATTAATATACACGGTGATTTGCTATTGGTTTTGGAGCCGAAGGCCACTTCCTAAGGATCGTAATGACCGTAATGTAGTAAGACCTAATAAGCTAGTCAAAATAAAACTTCAGTAACAAACGAAAGTAAAATCGTGAGATCAATTAGTAGTACCGCCGCCGGCCGGCCGGCGAAGTTCATCGAACTCACGCGGCTGTTTCGGACAGGTGTAACTACGTAGTCTCGATCGAAAATCAATTTCGGAACTTTTTTATCTTATGTCATACACTTTGGATAACGTATATGGATAGAGGAATTAATTTACTTTTTTTTTCAAAACTTATGAAAAAAAGCGTGTATGTTCTGCTTATTATTAGAAAAAAGCGTAGAATGTACCACTTGCATCTTTTTTCCCAAACGAGCATGAAATTGAACCTCTTAACTTTTCTTACTTGCACCTCTTCCACCCTGACAAGTGACCGAGTGATATATGTCTCTCGTTCAGTTTTTGCTGCAGCATGATAGATCGCGGCCGCCGAGTCACGCCGGGTCACTCATAGTGTGAACTTAAATAAGATCGATGGCTTTGCTGGGAAATGTTCTGAATTTCCATCTATGTGCGTTTAATTCGTATCGTTTAGTTCAAAAGGGTAGCATATGGCAAGCTTTTGAATTCGGGAGTCAGAAAATAACTAGTTCAAAGTCAGTAAGTGATGGCTGATTTTCCGAAACTTTTCTAATGATGGAAATTGTTCTAGTTATTTTTCTGAAAAATAAAAAGAAATGGAAAATTTTCAAGTTATTTTTCAAAATAATAAAAAATTGTATGCAAAATTTGAAAACTATCAGAAAAGTAAATTCTTTTCCGAACGCAATTTTTCCATTACCATACCACACAATTTATAAAAGTATTACATACCATTACCCTTCAGTAAAATTAAAACTGGTGTTATATGGTTTTTTTGCCTGTTTCGGTGTCCACTGCTAGGAAATGGTGATAGATGTGGAAGAATTAAAAATAAGAAGGTATATTCTCTTATCAAAAAGTTAAAATTATTCAAGCCTGTTTCTAATTAATAAAATACCATAGCTTCACCCGATACTCTTAAAGTTTATGAATACAGCACTTGCTAACAGCCTATTACTCTTATCCATCAGTTAACGGCTCCTATATGACCAAAACCGTAAAGTTACTTTGTAAACTAATGCACCAAACCACTAGGGAGAGTATTTACAACAGTTTTGATGTATTTTCCGAGTATCGAGTAGTTGGGAAATACATTAAAATTGTTAGTTGAAGAGAATAGCTAATAACTTCGGGGATTTCAGAACAGAAGCGGGCTTACTTATTCATGTTCCTCTAGCAAGGAATGTTCATGTGGGTGGTAATTACGGGGTGCAAAAAGATACCTTATTGCTCGTGTATATTAAGTCTTTTGTCATCATCAGGTCTTTTTGTCTCCATTGTAGGAGCACGACTCTCTCTGTACTACTAGAGCCATATTTGGTCAGAGCAGCCAGAAGATTTAGCCTTCACTCTCCACGCTGGCCAGACGTGTTGGAAGTTTTTTGCAAAATCTGAATTGGGGTCAGATCCGTTACCAAATCTGCGCTAAGTATGGCATCGTATTGCATTGCTCTCACTGTAACACCACCGGGAAAAAAATTTACAAAAATAAATGCTTTCCCATAAAGATGCATTCCAATGTCATTTATCTTTAAAATATAGTTTGTGAATTTTCAGTAGAAAATATTTTCAATAGTAATGTATAACTAGGAAGGATGAAAATAAATTATAACAAAAAAGAAAAATGTAATATATCAAGAATATCCGCATTTAACCTTATTTTTCAAGCCAATAATATATTATTTTATAAGGCATGACTGTCGTACCTTAACGAAGAAGACCTTTTAAAACAAAAATAAATTTGAAGCTACTAACAAAATAACGTAGGGTAGGTACATCAGACATAACCATCAGGATTGTTCATGATTATCATAAAAACCGATCTAAAGTAGCGTTTCAGATTTTTATATCTTGTAAGTTTATACGCGCACTTTATCCGCGCCACACTTTACGACCAGGCCTCGAAACGTGGCATTTACCCCAAATCATCGGGATTTAGTGAACAAAGGATTTGTACATTTACGAGGTAAGTTAGCAGCGCGAGTATATTCATTGTCGCTTTTCGAGCATGAACAATAAACTTAGGTAGTCATAAATATTGCGGTGTAAGTGGGCCAATAAAATTTTAACGATATTACCGCGTAATGCGAACTTCTAGCTGGGTTTAGCGCAGCAATAAATACAAATCAGAAAGTTATGTTAGGACGATCTCTGTGGCTTTTTGGTTAGGTTTAAATATCTTTTATGGAGTCATAAAGAATATACTAATTCATTTAGGATGAGTCTAAAACTAACTAAATAAAAAATATGCTAAAGTAATTAAACGCATTAAAACAGTGTTGTTTTGCAAGAATTTAATCTACTTACAAGATTTTACTTATATTTATTTTTTCAGCCTTGTTTTAGATAAAGTCTCAAGTTTTAGAGTCTTTTAAATCATTTGGTAAGTCATTAAACATTTTTGCTGTTTCATATAATATATTTTTCTTACTATAGTTTGTTCTAGGTGCGTAGTTCATTTAATTTTGTTGGTATTTTTCAAATAGTATTAAAATTTTCTGTTGGTGAAAATTATTTTAAAAATTCTTACGAAAGACTTATTTTGTAAGAATATTTTTTTAAATTATTAGATTTTTTTTATGGGTTAACACGCTAATCCGTCACTCGGAGGTGTTAGTTTTGATCTCTAGGCCCCAGAAAAATTGTTTTGGGTTTCGGATGTTGATATAATTAATGTATTTAATATAAAATATACACACAGTACATAATTAAGTTAGTATCCCATAATAGACGTTAAAACTAACTTTGATATTTGGGAATAGCTCAATCAGTGTGATTTATATTTATTTATTAGTAAAATTTTGCTCGTCAGCTCTATTATACGAATTTTAAGGTCAAGTTAATCCTTAGAGAAATCTGAGCTCAAAGACTGAGCTTGAGATATTCTTTAAAATATATTTCAAAATATTTAATTGAATCGAAACATTAAACAATATTCTAGCTCGTCAAATGATAATTTATAGAATTTAAGAACATATTTATTCTCTATCCATAAAATAAGATATGGTACATAAATCGGGAATGTTACAAGTAATTTAGTTTGTATTATTACACTTTGTCGTCTTTTCATCATCATTATCATCATCAGGTCTTAGTCTCCACTGGTGCACGACCCTCTCTGTACTACCAGAGCGAGAGGACTTGGACTACACTCTCCACGCTGGCCGGACGGGTTGGAGAGTTCTAATGTTGTTTATAAGCTTTGTTTAGCGTGAATTTCCTAAGTCATCTTCTACGACATCCACGAGAGGACTTGGAGTGGCCCTATTCTACTCTGCCGGAAACCAGATATTCTTTATTTCAATATTCGTCAACTACACATTCACATAATTTACAATGATAACATGGTGGTCTGGGAAAAAGGAAAAAATTTTGAATGTACCAGCTGCTTCTCTTCCCGCGTAAAACCAGTCAATGGGAATGGGCGAGTCTTGAATTATTTTAATAAGAGATGCGGCTAGCAACCCATCAACATTTTGATTTTTTTCCATCTTAACGCCCACCGTCATTCTAAACGTGACTTTTGGGTTGTACGGCCCTGGGCTCTGTCTACCCCGTCGGGACAAGGACGTGAAATTCTATCTGTATCGGTACTATGATAGGTACCAATTAACATTTGAACTCTGTGACTGTTAGTTCCCTGAATAAGGAGGTTTTGTATAGATAGTTTGGTTAGAGGATGTTCTGGTAATGTACGTTTTACTATGGCAGCTCATGTTTGTTACGTTCAATCTCCTCTATTGTGGGTGGCAGCAGTGGGTAGCCAATTCGCAAACATGGCGGCATTTCAACGATCTAAGTATTATTGCCCTGTTTCATAAGCTTTTACATCACTAAAAAGTCGGACTTCTTTAAGTACGTAGTTATTTCGTTTGCCCCAAGCCTATTTTAATTTATTTTCTTGCGAGAGACGAGCTTCATAATAAAATTTAATTATTCTACCTTCGCTTATCCCATTTTAGGTGGGCTGGGTAGTGGGCACAGCATGTACTTTAATCTATTCCATTTTACTCGATAATAAACTTTAATTATGGTGAAAAATAAGTTAGCACAGCGTAGTCAACTATTTTATTTCAAACAGAAAGTTTCTTTTAAGTATGATTATTTATCTATTTAATAATAGATCGATTTCACTCTGACTATGAAGTATTTTTCTAAAGAAACTTAGCAATAGTTTTAATCTGATAGATTACCCCACTGTCAGTGACAATCTAGTGACCAGTGTTATATTACTTAAAGATTTAGTACAAAATCGTTAATATGTCGTTATTTACTTCAATGTGTATAAGTATAACATTAGTTTATGATTTAGTTTTAGTGTGCGTAGACTTCCAAAAGTTTTACAGAACTCTTATTTCAATTTAAAGATAAAGTTTTAGTAATTTGTCTGTTATTTTCAGCATAATGGAGCCAAACTCCAGCGTCTAATTTCTCGAGTTTTCCAATTTCGCAAACTAGCACGTAGTCGCAAAAATCTATTGACTCAACGACCAGACGAGGGCATTTACCTCAAACTTTGTTAGTTGTTAAAAGAAACGTATCGCCACGTAGGGAGTTGCGAAAGCCATTCTCAGAGTATCCGCAACACACACTGACCACGGAATTTAACCAATTGAAGTTGGCAGCGCGTCAGGGGAATTTGAAACTTATTAGCTGAGTAGTAAGTTGCTTAGTGGCGCGTTGCTGGAACTTGGCAAGTTCATTAAGACGCCACGGTTTGTCCGAACTAAGTTAGTCTGTTTTAGAGTGTTCCTCTTGAGTCGTGTTTCTTTGCTCTGTCTTAAATGGTAGCTCTTAGAAGTCAGAATAAAATTTCAAATGGTCACATTTTTTATCTTCTTTTTCGCTTCTTTTTCCTTCATTTCAGCTGCAACGTCAAGTCTTCTAACAACTTTAAACTTTAATACCGTAAAAGTAATGTATGTATACTAGATTTTTATGATGACCTGAAAGTGACCATAATGTGGCACGACAAACAAAACTTGAACTAAGGTCATGATAAATAAAAAGATGATGTTTTCACAATGAAGATGAAACTCCAAGGGCGCACAGAGAACACACCTCGAGTTTCTTGAGTTAAGCAAGTCATATGAGATGTTGTGGTATGTTCTGTTCTTAGTTAGGTCTGCCCACCGAATATGACTATGGTTACCTTGGCATCAACTTCGCCTTTTCCTAATGAGGGTTGGGTTTATGCTCCTGGATTTGTGTATCTTATAAGCGGCTGTTCCCGTACAAATCGTAAAAGCCAACCGAGGGAATAGGCGAACATCCGAATTAGTTCCTTTTTTCTACCTTCTTGCAAAGTTATTCCGGTCTGATCGCCAAAATCTGACAGTTTTGATCCCCCGTACAGGGGATCATATACTGTATTCCAATCAACCAACCAAGTCAGTAAAAAAATATTTGTACTTGAATTTTTTTTGATCTGGTATAATAAAATGTCGGCTACCTAGTTTCTAAACCATAATTAAGTGAGTATTGTTTTAAGTTTTTATTTTGTTATTTGATTTATCTTTAGTTTCTTATTTATGGTACAACTGTTAAGTTGTCAAAAGAAGGTTGTTTGTTAAAAATAAATTTACAATTTCATTTTATGTTATCTAAATCAAAGGTGCAAATTTATGATTATCTGTGATTGATTATATTTATTTGTACGTAGTATATATTATTACTGTGGTTTGTATCGATGTTGGTAATTATTAACATAAGTTTGAACGTAGGTTTTTAACCAGCAGTAAACTGTAGTGTGCTATTAAAAATTATTTGTTATAATATATAGAATCGTTGAGTTCTTCTTCTTATCGTGTGTGTTAGTGACTAACACTAGTGTCAGAGTTTTTAAACCGCCTTAAAGGCCTCTGACATGGTTTTAGGTAACGACCAATGTCAAAGACAGTGACCGGGACCGACGGCTTAACGTGCCCTCCGAAGCACGGATCATCTTATTTATCAGACAATCAGGTGATCAGCCTGCAATGTCCTAACCAAACTAGGACAACAACACAAAGTCGTTGCCCCCGCTGGGAATCGAACCCGCGACCTCCGGGTATGAGCCAAACGCTCCAACCATTACACCACGGAGGCAGTTATTATCCAAGTCTCAAACGTACTTTGGGGCTAGCTCAATCGGTGTAATTTGACCCTATATATTTATTTATATAGATTTCTTTAGTATTGCCCTAAAAAAAGAAAAATCTAAATGCACGCACATCTCTATCGTTATTTTTTAGGCCTGCCAAAGCACGCAACACCAACTAAGTTTTATCTCAGTAGCTTACCGACTCTGATCCACTTTGATCACTCTTTGGCACTTAGTTACTCATTCTTTTTGTATCCATCACATTTTGTGGATTATATTTCTCGTAAAAGGTAGCGGAGGTACTTTGTGAAAAGTTGTTTCCAATCTGGTTAGATTTCGCAGGCTTGAATAACCTGGTTATCCGAAAAGAAAGATGATTCCGTGTTTCGGAGGGCACGTTTAGACTGTCATTTTGTGGATTCTATTTCTCGTAAAAGGTACTGTAAGTCTAACTTTCCATGGGTTTGCTCAGAAAGCACGTACAAATACTAGAGTAGGGTACTAGTTCAAATATTTTATTATTGAATTTCTGCAAGAATATTAATTAGTAGATCGTAAACTTTGATCGCAGAAATGGGCGGAAATTTATAACATGTTAACCCTTTCACCGCGAGACTTTATATCAGTTGTCGTGCCCCCAGCGCGAGACATGGTAAATCTAACATTCATATCTACAACCAAAAATGGATATGGATACGTAAGTTATGTGCTATGCATTTTTTTTTGTCGCAAATATGCGACCTTCGCGGAATGGGCCCGACAATGTTTGTCACATATATGCGACGCTCGCGGTTAAAGGGTTAATAGGCGATGCGGCTAACAACCCATCCTAATTTCGATTCCTTTTTGCATCAGAATCTTACCATCTAAAGACTAACATAAAAGACTAAAAGAGGCCTTTGGGTTTAGTAGTTTTTTGAAGTGAAAACTTCTTTAGCGGCGTTGTGCACTTTTTTTGGAATGGATAAAAAATCTAAAACTCGCGTCAGGACACGTGACCCTGATCGAAAATTCGTAAGACGGCGCAGGGCGCTTGCGCGAATGTTCGTGTGTGTTTATGTTACAGCGTGCTAATAAAATGTCATGTTTGTGTACGATAGCCCAATAAATAAATATTGTATTCTACCACATAAATGAGATTCTTACGCATATTATAGGAAATTTTCAGTAAAAAAAAATCGGGTGGTAGAGAAGATAACCATAAAGACGAGTAACACAAAATTTATCGACATTTTTTACACTTGAAAAAATAGAATAACATTAACAAATATTATAACATAATTTTACACTATTCTCTTCCTTGCAGGAGCTTACTGTCATGGCAGAAAACTGATTTATACGAGTCAAAGTTTAATTCAAATGTCTATTTACTCCTATTCACCGTATTAGACCGTCAATAAGACAGTATGTATGTGTCGAACAATGGAAATAATTGCAGCTCATAATGGAGAATGGGAAAATAGCTCGTTTGCCACCAGCTTCAATTTCACAATGCAGACAATGGGCAGGACCTACATTCATGAAACAAAACCTTTGCGAGACAAAAAATGTACGTAAATTGGAAGAGGCTTTTCAAAGTCGCGATGCTATTGCCCGGTATTTTTAAATTGAAAAGAGGTTAATTAAGCACTTTACACTAACCCGATGAAGTGATGTTTTCATATATGGCATGATTTGGGTATATTTTGATAAAGGCGATTGTTACGTACCAAAGCCTTTAAGGTCTCACCATCGGCTTTGTTTGTTAGAGCTAGCAAAGAGTTTCCTAAAGTTGCAGCTCTTCATATGATAAACAGAGGTGAATTAAATAAATATAATATAAAAAAGAAAAGGCAAAAGTTGTATCGTATAGGGAGGTCAAGCATTTAGCGGAAAATAGGGAGACATGGAAAATACTCCACCGACAAGAACCTAGTTCTTAAATTTATTTATGATATAATATGGACAAATCACACTGATTGAGCTAGCCCCAAAGTAAGTTATCTATATTTTATAATAATAAGCTTAAAAGTCAGGATTCAATTAAAATCGGTAACTACAGCTCTATTAAATTTACAAACCATCATTAATTTTCATACTGAAACCTAGCAATTCCAGTGTTTACCTCTATTTCTCCTCTGCCAAATTCTCAGGCGTGCAAAGAAAGGCCTTGGGCCCCTTTTAATGAATACCTCCAGAGAGGATTCTTTGCGCATAGTTCCGATCAAGATGGCGTCGAAACTTCAAATTAAGATTCTTGGAGTTTCCTCTAGATTAATGAACGGTGTCACCTGGCTAACGACCTCCGATGGAGAAAAAATAGGCAAAGGGAAAAGACAGGCAGGTAAAAATACGAATTCGAGTTTTTAAACTGTGTAATGAGCTGAAACAATTTTAGAACTGGTATTTAACTATTAATATTATTATGAATTTTTATTCCAAGTATAATTCCTACTCTCCGATAGTAATATCAAAACTATATACAAGTTTGATATTACTATCTGAGAGTATAGGTAAGCATTATTCGAATAAAAGTCTGGTTATATTTAGCCTTACTTTATTTTATTTAATGACAGATTTTTTTGTATATTCGATTAGAAAAGTAGAATAATGATATATTTACAATGGGTGTACGATTAACATAATTATCTGGTTTGTCAATTGATTTGCAGTCGAGAAGTCGGTTTGGTGTAAATGACTATATGGTGGTTGCAGTGATGGTACGGAGCAGTGACGATTTGTGGTATGGGTGGTAGTCAAAATGGCGTTAAAGAAAAATGATAATTCATAATTAAAAAACAAGACTTAATTTTTTTTAACGATTTTCCTAAATATTTCAAAAGTTCTATATCTTATCTTTACAAAAAGTACTAAAGGCTTTTAAAAAAAAAATCATCAAAATCGTTTCACTAGTGGCAAAGATATCGCATGACATGCATACAAATAAAAAACATTCGGGTCGAATTAATAACTTTCTCCTTTTTTGATGACGATAAAAAATAGTAGTTGATTAAGTAAATCGATAACGATTATTTTACAGAAACTACAGTTATAGAAATTGGCGTTGGGTAAGATTTGAGAATCCGACGGAAACTTCATATTTTTTTAGTTAAAAATTGCCTATTTGTTAATTTCAGGTAAGTATACTTAGGGTAAATAACATGCCACATTATATTCCAATATTTTTTCCATTTTGCATTTTTGCCCATTCCCTCGATCGGCTTTTACGATCTGCGCGGGAAGAAAAGCAGCTGGTACATTCTAAGTTTTTTCATTTCTCCCAGACCAGCATGGGCAAAAATGCGAATCATGTTAACAGGCGATGCGGCTAGCAACCCATCACTGTATTGATTGCTTTTCCATCTTCTCGCCCACCATGACGCTAAAAGTGGCTTTTGAGTCTTGCGGCCTGATGCTCTGCATAGAACCGCAAGACCCAAAATTCTCTGTCTGCCCCATTAGGGATAAAGACGTGAAAATATGTATGTATGTATGTATGTGTATTAGTAAAAGTTTCTTTGTGAACTATCTAGTTCCATATTTAATCAAAATTGTACGTAAACTAGTCTTGATTCCTGCCCGGGGCAAGCACGAGCTTACATTTATCTCTCCTCACTTCCTACCTCCTTAGGCACAGCATTGTTAAGCCTACCAGTTTATATTTGACACCTATTAATCTTATTCCTTTAGACGAGCAATTATTGTATATTTATTTATTTATATGTATATTTCTGTGATCTCGGAAACGGCTCAAACGATTTCGCTGAAAATTGGTATATGGAGGTTTTCGGGGGTAAACAATCTTGATTAGTCTTATGTTTTGGGAAATGCGTGTTTTCGAGTTTTCATGCGTTTTTCTTTCCACGGAGAATATGGTCGCTCCGGTCCCGCCGGGCGCTATCCGTCTTGCTCAGCGGTTAAAGACACGAACTGCTAGAGAGAGTGTTACGGGTTCGAATCCCACTCGGTGACTTACTTTTGTTTTTTTTTTGTTTAATTTTAAATATAATTTTTTAATTTTTATTGTGTGTAGACAAGTTTAAAAAATGAAGTTAATGTTTGAGATGTAACCGAGCAACGCTCGGTCGCCCAGGTAATATCGCAAAGAAAGCCCTTAGTAGTCTTGATTGTTTTGAACTGTCACATATTTAGAAAAAGAAATAGCTGAACAACTTTTGCTATTTGCAATTTAGTTAGTAGAAACCAATGAGGATGTGGAATATATTATTTAATTTAGTCCGTCAACTAGATTATCCAAACATGAAGGACCCACATTTTTTCGTTAAGAAAACTAGTAAAAATGCACAAAGATACAGTACTTTGAAGTATCGGAGATGATTTACCTCACCTTTGGTTAAAAGCTAATCGAGACGTCACGCAAAATTTTATAGCGTTGTATCTTCGTCATTATTTGCTAATCAGAGAAAATAAAAAATACGTATACCATTTTTAATAATTTATCTAATGAGCCAAAAATGTTTTTAAGTCCACAAATATTTTTTATTCTAATTAGGCGTACCATGTACTTTTAATTAAAACTCATTTAACTACTAGTAGTCCTGAGTTCACTCCATTTCGGTAGCGTGTAGCAAAAAATGTTTGCCGCTAGCAACCATTTTTTTAACCCCCTAAAAAAACAGGGGTGTTACAAGTTTGACGCTAATGTCTGTCGGTCTGTCTGTGGCATCGTAGCACTCGAACGGATGGACCGATTTCGATGCGGTTTTTTACGTGAAAGCAAATTCTATTGCGGTGGTTATGTCTGATGGACATCGGTTTAGCGTTTCAATAGTTATGGGTATACCCATAACTATTGAAACGCTAAACCGATGTCCACGCTTGAAAGTCAGGGATTTTTTTATTTGCTTGGTAAATAATCTTGTATGTAACGACTTTATGTGTACTGTGATTAACTACTTACCTGCCCAGTGTGGTAATATTTTTAAAAATTCTTCTTACATTAGAAGAGACCTTTAGTCCTGAAATAGACTAATAGAGACCATCAGGTAAAAGAATATCACCCCGAAACTATACGCTCGATTTTGATAATATTTCAATGGGACTACTTTGAGTTGAGCATACCCTTTCAAACAAGACACAATTTTTTTAAATCAGTCTAGACGTTCAAATAATCAGTGAACATACATTTTAAAAAATCGCGACGAATTGATAACCTCCTCCTTTTTTGAAGTAGGTTAAAAGAAGGTACAGTTTATCTACATTGTAAGAGTAAATAAAGCAACATATTCTACGAAAACGTCATAACTCTGTGTCACATTAAGGCCCATATTTCCCTAACTATCGCAACTGATCCTTCGGACTGCCTCCGTAAATATGCTACTATATGAGTGCTTCTCACACGATACCTACATTAACTGGCCGGAGGAATCTTGTTCGGACAAACGGCTCGTAGAATACGTTTTTATCGGCAGCTATAACCACTGCTTATGAAACACCGGTTTGGTAAGTGCTTTGTTTGTGTTGTTGTATTTTCATGTTTTTTAAAACATAATAATTGGTATTATGAACCAAAAATAATTTAAGTACTAATAATTTCGACAAAGAAGTATACATACATTATTTCGACTTTATGCCTAACGAGGTAGACAGTACCAAAAGATCCAAAGGCCACATTTAGCTAAATTTAACCTTTTAATTTAGCTAAATGTGTGTTTTGGTATCTTATGGCAGCGGATCCAGGCATGCAGGTGAAGAAAGGAAAACAAATAGGTTGTTAGTTATATCTATTGATAGGACTCAGGAGATTTTTGCCCATTTTTTAATCGGCCTTACCATCTGCCCTCGAATAGTAGCAGCTGTGTCATCATTATCATTAGGCCTTTTTAGTCTCATCGTAGTACAGAGCGGGTCGTGCTTCTGCAGAAGCACGACAAGCTCTGTACTACCAGAGCTATACTAGGCCAGAGCAGCCAGAGGATTTGGCCAACACTCGCCACGCTGGCCAGACGGATTGGAGAAGAAAGCAGCTGTGTATTTCACGTTTTTCTTTTTTCCCAGACCAGCATCGATGAGAACTAAAACTCGGCATTAACATAAATTGTTTACATTAGATTTGTTTGTTTTTAGAAAGAAGCAATTTTAATATATCCAGTTTTAATAAGCTCAGAACAGAATCTGGCCAGTACTCCCATAAACTCGATTAGTCGACGTAACGACGAAATCAATTACAAAAACTTCGCCATAAAATAACCATCGAAGGCAACGCTTTCATCGAGTTAGGAACTATGGAGACGTCATTGTAGGACAGTATAAGTGTACCTTTTAGTTTGATTTTGTGACTGAACGTAACACAAGTTGAAGTTATACGTTATAACACTAGATAGCAAAAATTAACTGTACCGCAGCTAATAAGCTAAATAGGTAGGTACCTCTAGACAAATAATACTTCTACCTTCTGTTACAAGGTAATTTCAACTTTTGCACGTTACATACCTATGAAAAAAATAACAGTGACAAATAAACTTGAACTAAACAAAAAAAAAAAAAAACTGGCTGCAAGGCTTTAACTCGCTCGCTTTTAATTTGCTACTTTCCATCAACTTAAATCAGATACTTTTTCCTAACCGTCGAAACAAATATTTTCTATAAGATTTGAATAAAATACAGGTTATTGACGTCAAAGTTTCTTAACGTCAAATAGCGACTGAATATCAGTTTTTCTGCAAAATAAATCTAAAATCACGTTAAAATGGATATTATCAATGACAAGTGATATTATTTTGTGACGTTTTATTTTTTACTCAGGAAAGTACCCAATTAAGGGTTTTGAATTGTATTATTGTCATAATAGTGACCTGATCAATATGCAATTTGCTCTAGCTTTTTACTTAGTATAAAAAAAGAATTAAAATCAAAAGCTACACTCCACCTCAGTCAGTCTATGAGTGTCCAAGAGATTTTATAGATATTCACATCTCATTTTCATTGCATGGCACAAACAAAACTTTAAGATGAAAGCAAATGTAGCGTAAATTGCGCAACTAATTACACGCGACGCTAAACTCAAAAATACATATTGCTAATTGTTTGCCAAGTCGTCTCCTTCCATAAACATCAAAGCTGCTTGCATCCGATTGGCCGCAATTACCCGCGGTCACGATTGCTGATTCACGGCAGTCATGGCTTGTAAATATTGCGATTTACATAGAGGCCAACAAAAATGCCAAGCAATTTAGTAGATTAATTTTATTCAGTTTTTTTCCTCGCGTGATGCAACACTGATAAATTGGATATTCGATATTGGCGACCTGCATCTCTGTCAAATTACATGTTTGTATGCAGATGCGAAACTTTGATGGATTTATTAATCCTATACAAGGATACGTAAATATTGTTTGTTACATACTTACTAAGTGTGAAAAAAATTTAGTGTAGTAGAACTATACAAATTGATGTCCGTTAAAAATCCCCCCAAAAATTCCAGCTGCTAAAAAAGTTCGTGACGGAAAATCTTATACTTTTTTTCATCAGCCAAGTCCGTAGCTACCGAAAAAGAACTTCTTTCCAAAAAGCCCTTAAAGCATCAGCCACCTAAAAAAACTCGTATCATCATTGACCCACTCCGCAAGAAGTCAACCATTGAAATTAAGATTCAAAATGTCGACTTGTACTATAAAGAATAAAACATTAACTCAATAATTATTAGGTAGTAAGTAAGTAAGTAAAAGCACTTTATTGCACCAAAACACATGAAAATAACATTTAAATATAAATTTAGATGTACAATAGGCGACCTTATCGCCAAGGCAATCTCTTACAGGCTACCTTTGGGTGACAGGATTGGCAAATAGGAGTAAAAGTAAATGAGTGGTGCGAAAGTGAGCATAGTACTAACTTACCTAAATATATCGTGATATGACATCGAAAATAAAAAATTATATAATTAAGATAAACTAAAATACATATAAGGTAATACGATAATAAATAAATATTGATTATAAATATATAATATCCTTTTTATTAAGTACAAATATTTTAAGGGGTAATTAGGTCCATCATTTTGAACAACTTTTCCCAATAAATGTATATCGAAAGACGAAAATAAATTTTTAGATTCTCATACAAATCGAAGTAGTTGCGTGATATCATTACTATGGAAAATGAAAATTATTTTTTCGTATTTCGATATATATTTATTGGGAAAAGATTTTCGATATAAGGGACTGAATCACCCCTTAAAATATTTGTACTTAATAAAAAAGGACATTGTATAATATTAAATGTAACTCACTGAGATACGAGTGAATCTCGACCCCAGGCCTACCCCGCAAGTACTAAGCGAGTACATAACATACGGTCCCCGGACAAATCGCTTAAAAGCATTGTCTTGTTTTCACCAGAAATTCTAGAGTACCACAGGAATTTACGCTACAGAATGTAATCGTCTTAGTCCTTCAATTCTTATTTAAGTGATACAACTCGCTCAATAATATCACTTCAATGAAAAGCCTATTTTCAATCCTAACGAAAAGTTTGTCGAATTTTCCTCTATAATACTTACTTTTAATAACTAAGGAATAATTTTACTATTTTAAGAGCTAAGACGAAGGACATAACGAAAAATAATAGTTTTCATCATCGAATCTTGTGGTAGCCCAAATCGATATTACAAAAAGATATGTTTGAATAATTGAAATTTCATAACATTCGGTGTGTGTCGTGTGGTTTCCGACAGAGTAGAATAGGGGTACTCCAAGTCCTCCTGTGGATCTAAACACAAGCTAAACAAAGCTAATAAACATCAATGAGACCTCTCGAACCCGTCTGGCCGGCGAGGTGAGAGTAGGCCGAAGTCCTCAAGCTGCTCTGGCCAAGTATGGCTCTGGTAGTACAGAGAGGGTTGTGCTCCTGCAGGGGAGACAAAAAGACCTGGTGATGATGATGATGATGAACATTTGGTGTACGTACTAGAATCACATTTAATAAGGTATGATATGATGGGGCCTACTGACCCTATTTGAATTTGATACATTAATGTAAAACCTAATATAAAAACTAAATTAAAAATCTAAATGTCGTCCACGTGGCATAGTGCCAAAAACACTGGCTGCATTCTCGCGCTGAATAGCTACTGCAATCCTCTGCACGAAGTATGAGCCAGCCATAGCCATACATAAATTGAACGCGTTGATACAAAATACACGAATCCGAGGACATTGTTACATACATACATAATATCACGCCTGTTTCCCGCAGGGGTAGGCAGAGACTATGGACCTCCACTTGCTACGATCCTGACAAACCTCTTTTGCTTCATCTAAACTCATCAATCTCTTCATACATGCCCTTCGGTTACGGGTACTTTTTACCTCTCCTTTTTTTTAGAACGTCTGCAATTTGGTCGCAGAAAGTTCGCCGAGGCCGACCTTTTCCTACTGTTCCCTTCACATTTGTCATATAAATGGACTTTTTAACAAAGTACTAAAACGCAGACAAAAGGGGGTAATTTCTAGTATCTGGGGGCACGGCAGTGCCCCCACCAAGTCGAGCAAAAAAGCGTCACGGCCGTACCATCCTTTTCTCGAAGCAATTCAGACCATTTTCGACCCCCTGTAACTTCGTTGTGGATAAAACTAGAAGACTGAAATTTTCAGTAACCATGCAGGCATTGTAAAGACACGGTATATTTCAAATTTCATTCAATTTGAACCAGTATTTTAAGAATTATAACGGGTCAAATTTCTTAATTTTGTCACTCACTGACTCACCGATCATCAAAATTCTAAGGCACTTCTAGCAGACCTAGAAGCTTCAAATTTGGAATATAAGTAGTGTTTGGTGTATGAATCAAGGAAAAACTAAAAAATCTAGAAAAGACCGCAAAGAAAATTAAGCCCATACAGCCAAGTCTTCAGTTAAATTTTTCAATATTGGCTTTATTCGTAACGATGTTTTACGGCAGTTATTATTATTGCGTGCGAAGCCGCGGGTTTAAGCTAGTCCCATATAAATATAGGCGCATGGTAGTGCCCCTGCCAAATCGAGCAAAAAATGGGTATTCCCGTCATGAAAACACGTGTAAATTAAATTATTTAATGCAAAAAACGTACCTACGTGCGTATTCGTACTTATTACGAGTGCGTAAGGTTGTAAATTAATTATTATACCACGCGCTGCGATGCTAGCGAGTGAGCGCAGGCCGTTACTACGCGCTGCGCGGTGCTAGCGCGAGGGCGCGGGGCTTCGTTGCTGGTAGATATACATATATACAAAAAGTAGAAGGTACCGAAAAGGAAAAAAGTAGAACTGTCTACAAAATACAAAAAGAAATGAGATCCCATCAAAAACAATACTTGTCAAAAAAACCAAGTCTCGCAACTCAGTTGTTCTGCGGTAAAAAGTTGTGAGATCCATGTAATACCAAGTCGGTTATTAATTTATTCAGCCTCTACTTAAGCGACTTTCTGTCTTAATACGTCCAGTCTCTAAGACCACGATCGTGGTCCATAACAATTGAAAATCAATTATGTCTGGAATCTCCGTACTCGAAGCATTAAGTTGTTACGTAATAATTAACAGCATCTTATAGTGACGCATATCAATATTAAAATTCTTTAATGTTTTATATAAATATATTGAGACTTGGCCATCGCCTGAAAACATCACATGTAAATTCAATTATTTAGTGCGATGGCCAAGTCACGATATATTTATATAAAACATTAAAGAATTTTAATATTGATATGCGTCACTATAAGATGCTGTTAATTATTACGTAACAACTTAATGCTTCGAGTACGGAGATTCTAGACACAATTGATTTTCAATTGTTATGGACCACGATCGTGGTCTTAGAGACTGGACGTATTAAGACAGAAAGTCGCTTAAGTAGAGACTGAATAAATTAATAACCGACTTGGTATTACATGGATCTCACAACTTTTTACCGCAGAACAACTGAGTTGCGAGACTTGGTTTTTTTGACAAGTATTGTTTTTGATGGGATATTATATAACATTAATAATATATACATCATTTAGGTACTCGAATGAATTGCCAAACGGAGCCGTATCTCGCCAATTTAGGAAGCGCGTGTTGTTATTGACCTGATTATAAGAGATGACCTTCTGGCATACGATCTCTGCACCTCTGCTACATTCTTACGTTTTATCCTAATAATGCGGGAAACTTTATAAATACTCGTATTAAAATCGCCCTTCACCCCGTCAAGAAAAACGACACATCAACAAGACATGATCCAGGGACGAAGTTTAGAGTTGTTTGACTTGGATTTAAATAAAAATGTATATAGAAGGTAAAAAGTATATAAAAAGGGATTTGGTAAGTTAGTTTTTATTTTTTGTAGTGTGAAATAAATTTATTAAAAAAGAATTTAAAGGTAATAGGTTTATGGATGCCATGCTGGTCTGGGAGAAATAAAAATAAAACTTAGAATGTACCAGCTGCTTCTCTTCCCATGCAGATCGTAAAAGCCGATCGAGGGAATGGGCAAAAATGCAAATCATGTTAACAGGCGATGCGGCTAGCAACTCATCACTGTATTGATTGCTTTTCCATCTTCTCGCCCACCATGACGCTAAAAGTGGCTTTTGGGTCTTGCGGCCCTGGGCTCTGCATAGAACCGCAAGACCCAAAATGCTCTGTCTGCCCCATTAGGGATAAAGACGTGATAGTATGTATGTATGTATGTAGGTTTATAGATTTGTCAATGTCATAGAGATTCAGATTTTTATTAAGTAACTACCATGAAGCTAAACAGTGTTTCTACTATACTGCCATATTACAGCATTATTTCACATCTTAAACTTGTATTAGAGGAAATGCATTACAACGTGGAAGGGACATACACGTAATAAATCAAACCACGGGCCATACTAGATCACTATAGCATAATAAAATTAAAGTAACATTCAAAATACTAAAAAAAATTGACATTCCCATACAAGTTGCCCGGGCGGTTGCACACTTTATGTATGGAAACTTTATATATCTTATACCATTAAACGAGCAATTCTTGTATATTTATTTATTTATATGTATACTAGTAGTTCGCCACGAACTTAGACCTCGCGATTATAATTTCAGAATAATGTACATGATTTGGATGAATTTTACTATCGGTGCAGGTTTACCGATATGCGAATTCATGGTTGTGACCAAATTTCCAAAATAGTTGGCAATCACAGCCCTTTCTTCAAATGACTTTCGATCTAGCTCTGAAATGTCAGGAGCACCTTCCAACCATTCAATCCCATGGATATGGTCTACCGTGATGCAGAAATTCAGTTCTGTACCAGTAGTCTTTCACCGAAAAATGACCCATAATTTTTTAAATGACCCATCATTTTTCAAATGACAAAGTCAGCTCATTTTTGGAAAAACCAGGTTTAAATGTGTATTTTTATTGCCATGGCTCTATGCCGCTGCTCATTGGTTTCTTACTTTCTTAGTAAAGCTATTTCGCGGGCTTTGATTGCTGTTGATCTCTTGTTAGTTCGAAGCATAATTACTTAAACTACTACAGAAGCACAGACAAGCAGCGATAGCGATTGAACGAAAGTTCGCTCAACAAAATTGCTATATTTAATAAACAAGCCAACAATCAATCAAAATAAACAAAAACTGAAGAAAAAGAACTAATCGTAAAATAAGCAAAACCCTTTATTTTAAGTCGGTTAAATATGATAAAATTTATAGAACTACTTATGAAACTCAAAATAATAACCATAATAGCTATTCAGAGAAATTACTTCATGGACCCCAGGGGAGATATGTATTTTTAAGAAAGTTGTTCAGTAGCCCGGACTGAATTCACCGTTAAATAGTTTGAGTATATTTTGTAAGAGGATTTGTATTGTATATTCGTCACGGCTTAGTCAGCTAGACTTCGCAAGTCACCCTAAACCCGTTTAAGTATAACGTATAAAAAAGTTGTTCAGACAGAAAAGTTGTTCAAATAAAAAAATTTCGTTTTCATAATGGCAACAAAAAAGTCTAATGACATTTTTGAAAATATTTTGAAATGGCGGATATATGACAGTTTTAAAATTTTAAACCCCCATATTTCCGCCATTTTGAAAAATTTCGGAAAACTGGCTCGACAAAAAAATTCTATTTAGTTGCTGAACCTGCTTACAAAATTTCATGAGAATCAGTTAAGAAATGCGACCTGTAGGCGAGAACAGACAGACAGACAGACAGACAGACGGACAAAAGAATTTTTGGCTAGTCTCGAAACTGAGACGCTTCGCTCGCTTCGCTCGCTCGGTCAATAAGGATTTCGCTGAAAATTGGTATATGGGGGTTTTCGGGGGTAAACAATCGATCTAGATTAGTCTTATGTTTGGGAAAACGCGTGTTTTCGAGTTTTCATGCGTTTTTCTTTCCACGCAGAATATGATCGCTAATTTTGTCGCGCCGGCCGCCATCCATTTTGGCTCAGCGGTTTATGATGCTGACCGCTAGAAAAAGTGCATTTAGACTTTCATGTTGTCGCGCCGACTTTTTCTTCTCCTTCTTGGGTGAGAGATTGGCACACGTTTTATTTTAGTGACATAAAACCAGTATTATTGCTGCACTAATTGTGCACCATAAAGTCTGCGCATGCGTCTGCTATAAAAACGCAGCGCGGGTGCAACATACGGGTGGGACAGCAAATATTGGTTCGGCTGTACTTTATTGGATTCCATTTACACTTTGTCGGATGTTCCAGTTTTCTGTCGGACGGAGGTCATGCAACGAGATTATACCTATAGGTAAGAGATTCCCACATACATTTTTTTTTCCTTTCTTACTTACCTACTTAGCTAAAATAATTAAGTACGCTAATAATATTACAATCTAGCCTAAACTCAGACTAATAAAAAATTACTAATATAACATTGACCTAGTTTTATACGTTATTGTCTAAGAATGTGTCCATCGGCACTTGTCTTACTGTCTCTATTAAGGGGAAGGCACTTTGTTCTTGTGTCTCTGCTGGCACATCACTGCACTATAATTTAAATGTATTTTTTAAACTACACTAGTTCAAAAGGTACATAGAGTTACAACAGTTGTGCATATCTTAAGTATATGTGGGCACATATTCTCAGCCTGTCAATATAACAACTTGACACCTTTTCCAACGGTAACAGTGTTGTGCAAAAAAGGTGAAAATTTTTATAGCGATGGAATATGCACTACGTTATATAGGGTGTAAATCTGTAACCTTGCAAAATTCTAGAATGTACCTATACTGATTATACTGAACAACTTTCCCCCAGGAACACAGGTTAAAATAATAAAAAAATTTGAACTTCCCATACTATATCAAACAGCTGATTAGCAGTTTTTTATGTGTACCCAGATTTCTTTTCGTATTTTTGACCTCTGCTTTTTGGAGAAAGTTGTTCGTCTTGATCAGTATAACTTCGCTTAATATGTATTCAATAAATACGTCAAAAAATATGGCACGGTTACAGATTAACACCCTGTATGTATTAGATGGTCATAATAAATTTGGTCAAGTAAAAAATATCGATGCCTAAAGAGACGGCTCATGGGCATGTGTGTCTTGCCCATTCTGACATACGGTGCTCAAACTTGGTCGCTGACTAAAAAACAGAAGCTTAAACTGCAGGTCTGTCAAAGGGCAATGGAGCGCAGTTTGTTGAGTGTAAAACGTACAGACCGTGTCAGGAACACTACGCTGCGCTCCATCATCCAAGTTGTCGACGTGGGAAGGAAGAGTGCCAGACTGAAATGGGAATGGTGCCGGATAGATGGGCTCACATAACGACCATGTTTATTCTAGGAGACGGGAAACGATCAAGGGGAAGGCCTAAAATGAAATGGAATAACGACCTGTTTGCGTTTGACAAGGATTGGAAAGAAGTAGCTCAAGATCGAAGTAGCTGGAAACAAGAGGAGGCCTTTGCCCAACTATGGGACATAAACGGCTATTAAAAAAAAATATATAAAAATAATATCGCGTCGGAACGCAGCAACCCAATATATTTGATCTAAAAATCAGACAAGATTACAACCAGTTTTTCTTTATAGACGGTACGTTATCAAATAATAAACTTTACGCGTAGGTATATCTTTGTTGGACCTATACAAAAATATACATACATATTTTTGGAAGCTATAGTGCTAGTGGTTTATCTAGGTAACCAAAGGCCCCGAGCAAAAAATAAAGTAGGGCCCCAACTCAACTATTTAAAATCGCTTGTTCTGAATTCGACGTACTCTAGATTCGTCGTAATACAGTCGACTCCATAGTAAAATTATCGTCCTCGACGCTTTCCAACGTGAGTGGTCAGCGAAGGCAGTAGAGACACGTGGAAGGAAATAGAAGAGACCTTTGCCTAGCAGTGTGACGATATAGGTCAATTTAAACACAAGGTAGAGGGGCCCCCTGAGCTTGGGGGCGGTTACTACGCCACTGATTCTATATGTACTAACCTCGTACGAGTGTTGCGGTACAATATCTACTTACCATATTCAATGTCGATGCTGTAATAAAATAAAAGCGTTTGCAGTCGTTTGCTTGAAAGCAATCCCTTTAGGTGACTCCATTATGCCGTTAGAACCGCAGTGCGCCCTTTACGAGGACATATCTTGTATTTACACGTCAAAAAAGCAAACTCTTGTACCTTGGTAATAAAAGGTAATGTTTTCGGGAGGCGGCCGAATCTCGGCGGGAAGTCGTTCATGGTTATGGCTTTATTCACGAACGTAAGGCCCCTGTCCATTTATGCAAAAGGTACTCTTAAGTACTTACCTTAGGCTCGGCGCAAACGGGCCTCCGAAAACGCGGCCACCGACTACTTTCCTGTAGTTTTCATACATTTTGTATGGAGTCGCCGCACACGGTGACGCCGGTGGCGGCCACTAAATTAGTATGAAAGTAGTCGGTGGCCGCGTTTTCGGTGGCCCGTTTGCGCCGAGCCTAACTATACATATAGATTTCATAAACTTACTCTAACTTTTCGACATATAACTACTTCTTAGCATGTCTATTGTATATTGTAAGTAAATAGTAGCACCTAACTCTTAGTGCACATCATTTCAGACAGTCACACTCGAGGTCCCGGTTTTGATTCCCGGTCAGGTCAAGATGAAAAATAATCTTTTTCAAATTGACCTGAGTCTTAGAAATTTATCTATATATTATGTATTGGTTATCTATACATATCTATACATATAATAAAACAGTAAAAAAAGTGTGTCTGTACATTAAATATATTTCCAAAAAAAATATTGGGGGCGATGGAGACGTAGTAATAGAGTAAGAATTTAAAAAAAAATGTCTGTCTGTTTGTCTGTTTGTCTGTATGTCTGTTTGTCTGTTTGTCTGTTTGTCTGTTTGTCTGTTTGTCTGTTTGTCTGTTTGTCTGTTTGTCTGTTTGTACACACTAATCTCCGGAAATACTGGACTCGAATGAAACTTTTTTTGTTATATAGCTATTAAGCCTGGGCAACATATAGGGTATAGCATTTTACAGCAAATAAATAAATTATTATTATTATATAAATGATTTTGGAAAATGGAACGTCTGATGCAGAACCATACTGGTCCAACTAAACTATAAGAGATATAAAAATGCCGCCTTAGTAAAAGTTGTTCAGCCTGATGAGCATTTTCCAGAGTCATAAAGTCCACGCGAACGAAGTCGCGGGCTTCGGCTAGTAAATAAATAAAAGCTTGAAAAACAGTATCGTTGAGTTAGTATCTCTTAAAACTGTAATTGTATGGTAACAAAATTATATGACTGTTAGCATTATCTATGGTCTTGTATTGACAAGTAACTCAATATAGTTAGTCTGTGTCAAGCATTGCGTGTTTTAATAAAAACATCATCAAATATCTCTCGAACTTACTTTGGGGGCTAGCTCAATTTGTCTGAATTAAATAAATAAATATGTAGGGACAAATTACACAGATTGAGCAAGTAATAATTTATCCGTATTCAACGAGGAAGGGACATATCCGTAATAAATCGAACCACGGGCTTTGTAGGTCACTACAGTATGATGGAATTGATATTAAAAAAAAGAACAGTAAAAAACAACAAAAATTGGCATTTTCATATTTAAGTGTGCATCTGTCCGTCCGGGCAATTTGTATGGGAATGTCATTTATTTTTATTTTTTGGCTGTTATTTCAATTTTATTATGCTATAGTGAGTATAGCCCGTGGTTTGTATTTTTACGGGTATTCCATGTTGTATACAGCGCTTCGCATCGCAACGACCACTGCAAAAAAAGAAGGCCGAAAGAAACTCATTTTCATAGTATCACTTCTGTGGTGCTATTTTTCAAACGCGGAGTCACTAAACGAACGATTTTTTGTATGGAAAAACCATTCGTTTAGGTGACTCAGCGTTTCAAAAATAGCACTTCTGAATTCGCAATTTTCCAACAATTCAAATCAGCTACTTTCTTCTAAACGTCAAAACAAAACACTTCCTTATGGGATTTGTATGAAATATAGCCGCTCTAGATCGGTCCTTTTGGAAATCTTTGGGAGAGGCCTATGTCCAGCCGTGAACGTTATGTGGCTGAAATGATGATAGATTAATGACGCTATAGTTCTTGGAGTCAAATAGTGCTCTTAATGAAAGTTTTTCTACAATAATAAATCTCCCATGCTGGTCTGGAAGAAATAAAAAAACTTAGAATGTACCAGCTGCTTCTCTTCCCACGCAGATCGAAAAAGCCGAGGGAATGGGCAAAAATGCAAATCATGTTAACAGGCGATGCGGCTAGCAACACATCACTGAATTGATTGCTTTTCCATCTTCTCGCACACCATGACGCTAAAAGTGGCTTTTGGGTCTTGCGGCCCTGGGCTCTGCATAGAACCGCAAGACCCAAAATGCTCTGTCTGCCCCATTAGGGATAAAGACGTGATAGTATGTATGTATGTAATAAATCTAAAATCACATTGAAAATGGTATGATCATGACAAATGACATTGTTTTGCGACGTTTTAGTTCTTTAACAGTGCCAAATACTTTATTATTGACTTACTTTGATGGCAAAGTACCCAATTATTGTCCAAATGAAACGACACTCACTCATTGGGTTTTTTATTATTACATCTTATTAAAGGAGCACTGATAATTATAAGCGTGTAAGCAACACAAAAACCAGTAAGAACATTCATCGTATCGACCGACGGCAGCCATTTCGTGAGCGATGGTTTCCTGATACCTGATAGGAAGCAGATTGATGATGCTACAAAAGCTATAGTGCCCAGGCTTTTGTGTATCACGTGGAAAAAAATGCAGGTATTATTCTTAAGACATAATAGGAAGGGACCGAAAACTATGGCAGCGACTGATAGTCCGCACGCTATTGCACCTGAAAACCATTAACAACTTAGTACATTTTAAAGTATATATTATATAGTCAAAGTAGTCCTCAAAAATAAATCAATAAGGGCCCTTAAAAATCAAACCATGAACTATATTAGATTTCGAAAGCATTATAAAATAAACAAAAAAACCAAAACAAAAAATTCCGGGTGGCTGCTCACTTTAGTATGGAAATGCATTTTCTTTGTTTTTTTTTACTATTATTTTACTTCTATTATACTATAGTGATCTAGTCTTTTTTTATTATTATAGTGATGTAGTATAGCCCGTTCGATTTACAACGGTTATGTCCCTTGCACGCCTATTACTGAATTGTATGTAAAATTTCCACTATAGTATTGAGTATGATCTTTAATAGGTTTTTTGAGTTATATTTGTCTTAGATATGCTATGTATTAATTTTTATATATTTGTAATTTCTAACACAATTTCCATTGTTTTAGAAATAAATGAATTTAAAAAATTGCTTAACTATATAAATTAGACGCACATTTTGATGTCTAATATGATTGTTCCTTATTTAATAAAATCATTGCCGTGTGGCTTCCGGCAGAGTAGAATAGGGCCACTTCAACTCCCCCCGTGGATGTCGTAGAAGGCGACTTAGGAAATATATAAATTATTATAAAAATATATATTTGAATAATTGAAATTTCATAGCATTCGGTGTTGGCCGTGTGGTTTCCAGCAGAGTAGAATAGGGCTACTCCAAGTCCTCCCGTGGATGTAAACACAAGCTAAACGAAGCTTATAAACATCAATGAGACCTCTCCAACCCATCTGGCCAGCGTGGAGTGTAGGTCAAGCCCTCTGGCTGCTCTGACCAAGTATGGCTCTGGTAGTACAGAGAGGGTCATGCTCCTGCAATGAAGACAAAAAGACCCGATGGTGAAACATAATCAATAAAATTAAAATGAATTAATGACTGTCATAAAGTGCCCACAGTCATTCTTATACATTAGTGAAATCAGTTTCTTAAGACGTTTTTCTTCGGCAGAAGAAAGAGTGGTCGAAAATTACTGTACATGATTCCGATTATCTAGTAAACTCAGAGGTTACAAGTCGGGTCGGGTCGGGATCAAACCTGCAGCGCTCTTAAACCCTTCAATCTTTAAACTTTTATTTGTTTGGCACAATAGCCGGACTTAATACTAAAAGATTTATTATATTTGGAGAAGATAAAGCGCATCTTGGGCTCCAAAGCTGAGGATGCAACCGCGAGCACAGAATTAATAATAGTATTACATACAGAACGGAAACTTGCACTGTCTCCCGCAATCTGGCGTCCCCGCAACACCTCCCCCGCTTTTGAGCCTTATTGGCCAGTCCTGTCGCCTACAAAACAGGGTTGTTACTAGTGAGAAACTGCGCATATTATCATTGTTTATCCACGGAAAACAATAAAGAACGAACACTTTATAGATTTCCGAGTGATGAAAACAGGTAAGCAAAGCAACAAAGTCTGTGGTGGCGACCCTAATTGTTTAACTCACACATTTGACGTGTGCACAGACATATTGTTTCGTTTGTAGTAGTACTAGGTATATTTGTTGCTCCGTTGCTATGAAGTGCCATACCTGTGTCGAGAGTGTGCGAAGAAGATTCTAACAATAACGTTCTTCGACATTTAACGCACCTGAAAAGAAGTGTACACCGAATTGAGCCTTGATACTCTTCTCTTTTCCCATCAAGACGACCAATACTCCACTAGCCACCCCCAATCCTGCTCCAAAGATCTGCAAGATGAAGTGGTTCAATTTCCTGCCCATCGGCGTCATTGGAGCTGAAGGACCATTTAATTCACTCATCATTAGTATGCCTAAGGGGATTAGAAGTTGGAACTGAAATAAGAAATATAATTATATTAGGTATTATAGGTAAATAACGTCGGGTACATGTATATTCATTGTGTGGTTTCCGGCAGAGTAGAATGGGATCACTCCAAGTCTTTCCGTGGATGTTTTAGAAGGGAATACAAGCTAAACAAGGTCTATAAACATCAATGAGCTTCTCCAACCCGTCTGGCCAGCGTGGAGAGTGTAGGCTAAATCCTCTGGCTGCACTGGCCAAGTATGGCTCTAGTAGTGCAAAGGGGGTCGTGCTCCTGCAGTAACGACTTAAAAGACTAAATATGACCTAAATATGTGATGATATATATATAAACAAAGATTTTAAATATTACGTAATATAGTCGAAAGGGCAGACAGATCATGGTTGACGAGCATCATCAAAGCGAGTGTTAAGAGCGGTGACCGGACGGTTTTGCTGCACTCTCTATACTGAGGGTGCAGAAAGTGCAGCGAATCGTCGTGAGTTTAATAATATTTATTACTATCACGTATTTATCTCAAAAGCCAGTGAAATCAGGACTGTTGAACTCACCCCTGCAGTGCCAAGGAGAATGTGTATATTCTCAATAATAGGTAGTTTCATTTCAAAAGTGAATAAGACTACCATAGAAGTTGCAAACCCTATCATGAGGTACGCCAAGCCAATGATTCCTGCCCACAAGAGCTTATTGATATACGTTGTATCATTGTTCGGAGTGTCGACCAAAACTATCTTCACCAACCCTGTGAACCCTTTTTCATTCTTGATGCATTCTAGATTGCAAGTCCGATTGGCAATATCACGGTCTGGGAAGGACATGGTGCTGTCATTAATAGAATATTTTACTTTTTATTCTCAACGCTCAATAGTTTGTTAGACATCAGAATGAACAAATTTTTTTTTGATTGTCTATTTTTAGGATTAACCAACCAAAGCAAAATAATAAACTCAATAACAATAAAAAATGCTACGAACAAAGATTTAAAATATAAAAGTAGGTACTAGAGTAATTTTATTACGACTGACCACCGAATAATAAGGCGACAATGACATTGTCGGGTGAAGTTCTTGAAGTTTTTTTTTTAAATTGTAAAGTAATGAATCTATATCGATGCAGGCAGATTCCGATCGCTTGTTTAGGAAAACCTTCTTATGTCTAGCAGTGACCATCTCGTGGTTGAAGATCGCAGTACAAAAAAATCTAGGTCATGGTAATGATGAAAGCAACGGAACTACGTCATGTTTATTAACTTGGGTTAACACCATAGACATAGATTTTTTAAAATCTATGGTTAACATGGAGGAAAGCCATGGATTAGCGAAGATGCTATCAAAACTTTTGGGTAATATCCAAAGATTTTGATACAAGTAGTGGTAATACCTGATACATAGGCCTGGTTTTTTTTCTGCGACTTAAAAAAAGCATATTTAGGTGATAAATATAATATATTAAATATATTTATAAATCATAACACAATATAATTACTTCAACAATTTAGTTTATATTTTTAGATAATACATCAGAGTATTGTTTTCACCATGACAACAAGATCAACAAGACAATCACATTTGAATAAGTACATTACTCTTCATATAGAGTATTCTTGTCTGCCAGTAAGAAACTAACTAAGGTTTTAACACTGCCCCTTACTCGAGCAAACTGTGCAAAAGTATCACTAGCATAATGCAAGAGTACAATATTAAAATTGAACAAAATGAAAAATAAATAATATTACATTAAACCTAAACACTTAACAAAATAATTGTGTTTCACCTTAGGTAAAGCTTTTGTAAAAAGATCTGCCTCCAACTCAGAAGAAGGCTTGTAATCTAAACAAATTAACTTACGATCAACACATTCTCGAATAAAGTGATGATGTACATCTATGTGTTTAGTCCTACGAAAACACTCATTCTCTACCATTTTTAATGTACTACGATTGTCGTTATAAATTGTGATTGCTTTAGATTTTAACCATTCTTTATAGTTAAGTTCTAGCAAAAAATTACGAATAAATTTTGCTTCTTTGACAGCATTGCCAAGAGCATAATATTCAGCTTCTGTACTAGAACAGGCTACATTTTGTTGCTTATGACTGTGCCAGTTTATGATGCAACTTCCTAATCTAGTAATAAACCCAGAATAAGATTTTCTGTCGTTGGTATCCCCCGCCCAATCTGCGTCGGATGAAATAACTACTTCACTACTTCCTCTTTTAAAATTGAGTCCGAAGTCAATTGTACCCGAAAGATACCGCAAAACACGCTTAGCTGCAATCCAGTGAGACTCATCATAACAAGTGTTATATTGACTAAGCTTACTGCATGCAAACGCTATATCTGGACGTGTACAAACAGCGAGATACATTAAACTTCCTATTAGTTCCTGATACGGAAATCTTGGATCTAAGTTATGTGCTTTTGGAAGATTAAAGTTAACTTCCATTGGAGTTGCTATGCTATGACACTCACTCATACCAAACTTTATCAACAGGTTTTTCACATATTCAGATTGACTTAACTTCAAGATACCTTGCTCTCGGTTCCTTTCTACTTTCATACCTAATGCTTGTTTTACAGCTCCAAGTATTTTAATTTTAAAATTAGAATTGAGCAATTCGTAAAGTAATTTCTTTTCATGTTCATTAGAACTGAATATGAAGAAGTCATCTACGTATAAGGCTATAATTACCTTGTTTTTAAAATAAACACATTTCTCGGTTTTAAGTTGTGTGAAACCATTACTAACTAAGACTTTGTGAACTTTTTCATTCCAAGCTCTACTAGCTTGTTTAAGTCCATACAAACTCTTTTTAAGTAAACAGACTTTATTCTGCCCCTCAATCACAAAACCAGCGGGTTGTTCCATAAAAATGCGCTCATTAAGATCTCCATTAAGAAAAGCTGTATTTACATCAACATGTTCAATATCCATGTCATTTTGAATACCAATTGCAAAAAGTAAACGTAAGGTACAATGTCTAACGACAGGTGCAAAGGTTTCCTCAAAATCAATGCCGTATTGTTGGGTAAATCCTTTAGCAACTAAACGAGCTTTGAATTTTTCAAAATTACCACTTGGATCAACTTTTTCTTTAAAAATCCATTTGCATTTTATTACGTTACTTTCTTTTGGTCGATCTACAAGCTCCCAGACGTTATGCGACATGAGAGAATTATATTCATCTTGCATAGCCTCTAACCATTGTTTGCTTTTCTCAGACTTCATAGCTTCATTGTACGTTCGAGGTTCACTCCGTCCCATTAAACCTATTTCAGTTAAATAGTTCATTTCATAATCTTGAAATCGTACAGGAGGACAACGCGTACGTACAGGTCTAGAATTTTCTGTAACCTCTGAATCTGTATCTAATCTTACAGAAGTAAGTTCTACATTTTCAGAATTTCGAGTACTATTCAATGGTGACTCAGTAACATTATGTTCATCAGAGAAAATCTCATCAATAATAGGATGATCTACAACAGTATCGTTATTAATATTATCCTGAATTCCAGAATTAATAGTTAAATTTGGTGTAGCATATTCATCATCATCAGATTCAATAATGTCTGCCCGAGGAGTGTTCGGATTATAAATCGAAACTTCAATAGTGTTATTAGAATCATTACAATTGTTATTTAACTTATTAGTATTGTAATGAGTACCTCTAACATTTTCAATAAAATCTACTGAACGAGCTTTAATCATTTTGCTACCATCAGCTGGATCACCAAGTCTATAACCTTTTGTGTGATCACAATATCCTAGCATAATATAGGGTTTTGATTTAGGATCAAGCTTGGTACGTTGGCATTGTGGAGTAAGAGCATATGCTATACAACCAAATACTCTTAGGTGACTAAGGTTAACTTTAGAACCAGTCCACAGCTCTTCAGGAGTAGCCTTTTTTAGAGCAGCGGTTGGACTACGATTCTTTAAATAACAAGCAGTATTGACTGCTTCAGCCCAATACCTTTTTCCTAAGCCAGCGTCTTGCAACATTGCTCTAGCTTTTTCCATTAAGGTTCTATTAAGACGCTCAGCAACGCCATTTTGTTGGGGTGTATATGGAACAGTAGTTTCATGAATTATACCGCATTGCTTAAAATAATTCTCAAAACTTTTGTTGCAATATTCTGTACCGTTATCACTTCTAACACGCTTAATCTTTAGATCGGTTTGATTTTCTACAACATTTTTGAATTCAATAAATGTTTTCAAAACAGTCGTTTGATCTTTGCGATCCAGAAAATAAATGAAAGATTTTCGCGTAAAATCATCAGTGAAGCTAATAAAATAACGACTACCACTCCAACTATTAACGGACATCGGTCCACAAATATCAGTATGGATCAAATCTAACTTTGTCACGCTTCTATGTGCCTGACCACGGGGAAAAGATTTACTTTTTTGTTTACCTTCAATACAAGGAGGACATGATTTCAGATTTCCATTTGGAAAATTAATACCATTGGCCAAAGAATCACGAAGAGTTAACATACCTTTAAAACTTAAGTGTCCTAAGCGACGATGCCATAGCTCCAACAAATCAGAGCTGGATACAAAAGCTTTACCTTCAGTTAACATCTTAGGTTCTTGGTTCAGTAAACTTGAATAACATTCCTGTCCTTGATCAATTTTATAAATTCCACCTACATTAGATGCTTCTAGTTCAGAGGAACCATTAATAGATACATTATCCCTCCTGTAAACATTACATTTATTAGTATCAAAAACTAAAACATAACCTTTTGCTGCTACTTTGCTAACCGACAAAAGATTTGCTGCTACCTTTGGTACATACAAAGCATCTCTAATAACTTTAATATTATTGTTTTTTAACGTCACATTGACATCTCCTACGCCTTCACTATACATTGTATCGCTATTCGCTGTAGTGATTTGGGTTTTAACTTTAGGAGAGTAATTAATTATCCAATCCTTCCGATTAGTCATATGACTAGAGCAACCTGAATCTAAAATCCGGCTATCACGATTACAAATATTACTAACTAAAGCAGTCTCAGTAGAAAATAAAGAAGTATTATTTCCCTTTTTCGAGGATGATGACGATGATTCGTCTCGAGATGAATTATTGTCTAGATTTTTCTTTAAATTCTTCTTTAACTTTGGACATTTAGGCTTGATATGTCCTTTGACATGACAGTTATGACAGATAGGAACGAATTTGTTCTTTGCTAGTAAAATCTTCTCGGATTGGTCTAAATTTGAATTTATTGACTGCTTCTTGAATTCACTTTGAATTAATTGACATTTCACAAAATCTGATGACAGCTTTGTATTCGAAGCCTCCATTGCCATAATCAGTGGATCAAATTCTGTTGGCAAGCCAATTAACATAATTTCTGCCAATTCTTCATCATCAATATTACAGCCAATATCTGCTAATTCTTGAACCGTAGAAATTATATTTCCAATGTAATGATCCATGCAGTTAAAGTCAGCATATTTAATTTGAGCTAATTTCCTTTTTAAAGAGAGCCTTCTGCTGATGCCACAATTCTCATATGCAGATTTCAAATTATTCCATGCTTGGTTAGCTGTTACAGCATTCTTCACGTGCGGATAACAGATGGGTTGGATATTTAAGCAAATTTTTGCATAGGCCTTTTGATCTTTAGTGGGATTCTTTGTAGCATCACCAGATCCATCCACAAACTCCCATAAACCGTGATCAATTAAAACCAATTTCATTTGAAATTTCCATGTTGCATAGTTGCTGACACCTTCCAATTTCCCGATGAGCATATTAGAACCGGTACTTACGATTATATTATCTACAGAAATATTTGAATGGTTTCCGTCCATTATGTAAAATTATATTTTACTATGACGTAAATTCACTCACAATAATATTCACTAAATTGATGGGTAATAAAGTCCCATAACCAATGATAAATATAATATATTAAATATATTTATAAATCATAACACAATATAATTACTTCAACAATTTAGTTTATATTTTTAGATAATACATCAGAGTATTGTTTTCACCATGACAACAAGATCAACAAGACAATCACATTTGAATAAGTACATTACTCTTCATATAGAGTATTCTTGTCTGCCAGTAAGAAACTAACTAAGGTTTTAACATTAGGGCCCCTTTTTGATCCGTCATCATCATGAACACGGTGGTATCCACCCTATACCACCGTGTTCATAATAAAATCAAAATGCTAGATCTGTCGATTTACCTGGTTTAACCTGGCAACCCAGGAGTTGTGACTGGATAAGCATAGGCAACCCATGGAACTTGTAACAATGTAATGTTAACAATATCACTCACCGGTTGGTCATCTTTTGTTTTCTATAGATATTGCTAAATTCTTTTTCAAAAGTATGTCATCATCATCATCATCATCATTTCAGCCGCATAACGTCCACTGCTGGACATAGGCCTCCCCCAAAGATTTCCAAAATGACCGATCAAGTATGTATTCCATCACAATTTAAATAAAAAGTAATTATAATTTTCAGAAATAAACTCATACAAATAGGTTGGTTCTGTTCATTGTTTTGTTTTCGGTAGTTTATTCTAACTGAATGACTTAAGATGACATTGACAGGTGGTTAATGTCATGGTCATTCCCAGTTTAAAAAATAATTCAATATAATGTTGATTATTTAAAATCATTCATTTTATTTATAAAGAATCCATAATAAACTAATAAACTCTTTTAAACATTTTTATTTTTATATTATCTCCCATTTTCTAGAACCTTCGATAATATACAAAAGTTAATTATTGAGTGGGTTTCAGGTATCACAGAGTTGATATTTTTATCGATCTACCTACATCTTTGCGGATGGAGATCGAAAAACCTCAGTGATCTTTCATTACAATTGTGGCTCGCTTCGGCTCCGAACATAATAATTTGTCTACAATAATTTGTACGGCTGAGTTGTCCGTCAGCTATTTTTTTATTCTTTTTTAAAAATAATTTTTATAGTGTACGAGTTCCCTGTTATATAGGGTAAGTTGTCTGGCTGTATTTTGTGTGTGTATTCCTAAGAAAAAGTTAATTATGTTTCGTAACCAAATTTCAAATTTTACTGGTTTAATGATTGGTCATAATTTTAAAATATATTTTTGTTGTATGCGATAATTCGTTTATAACCTAAACGAAATCGTCATAATAATTGAGCTGGGAAACAGATTAATTGTATATTTTCCTATCTTAGTACTTGTACCTAATGACATGGCACAAATATCTTTTGTCCATGATTTATATTTCTTTCACACCAATTAACATTAAACATGTTATGTTTGTATGTTTTCGACAGGACTGTAATTAGCATGGATCGGATTTCTGTTGTAATTTTCATATTTTAGTAATTTTAGTATAAATGTTATGTTCTCCGATTTCTAGCTATTACATGATTGTTTTTTTTTAATGTGTTTAAATTCATTCACGTACCAAGCTGGCAATCGCAAGGTAACCGTAATTTTTCAAATGAAATGAGTCATCAGTGATGATTTGTCGGTTGGCTGCGTGAATGACATTTCAAATGATACTAACCAGATTTATTTTACTTTCATTACTTTAGCTGTTTATAATTTGCTCCAAGATTTTCTTTTTAAAGATTGATATTTAACTATCTTTGTGTCCCGAGGCTCTGTCTGTCCCGTCGGAAAAAGACGTGATGATGTAATTTTATAAGTCACAGTCAATAGGTTGTTTTTGTTTTTTCCTTTCTTTTAATTATCAATAACTTTATTATTTGATATTATTGGCTCCTGTCAATTTTTATTTTAAAATTAAATTTAGTTTTTGTTTGTAAAGGATCGCCGACCTTAGGGACCTTGTAATTATTTGTCGATCGGTGATCCCCTGGGACGTCCAATAATTACGTTTAACTACAGCGGATGCATATGGGCATTTTCCAGGAACTTCGTTACCCCTGGAGAAAAAACTTCGTTACCCCTGGAGAAAAAACTTCGTTACCCCTGGAGAAAAAACTTCGTTACCCCTGGAGAAAAAACTTCGTTACCCCTGGAGAAAACTACGTTACCCCTGGAGAAAACTTCGTTACCCCTGAAGAAATACTTCATTACCTTTGGGGAAGAGCGTCATTACCCCAGGTGAAAGTCTACCCTGGTGCGTCTACACGTCAGTGGGATCTGAAGATTGTTGCGGTGAAGTAGCAACTGAGCGCGCGGCGAGTCAAACCGGCCGCCATTTTGTTTTGCCCCGAGTACATATTCATCCCTCTCCAAGATAAGTTCCGCCCGAGAACCATTGACCACCGTTCTGTTTATTTTTTATTTGTAAACGCAACATCTGTACGAGACTACCTATTTTTTCGCTGGACCCGCGTCTGTCCCTAGATTTTAGTTTTGTGTGTTTATTTTATATTGTAGAAAGGACAATATAGTTGTTTATTTTAATTTATTTTGTTTTTTTTTATTGTCCTTTTTTTTCCTGGTAGTTTATTTTATTTAATTATTTTTTTTTTGCTCGGGCTTATCCCGTAGCAAACTTTATGTACTATTCTTTCTATTGGTATAGAATTTGTCTATTATGCATACCGGCGAAATAATTTTTTTTTTAAATTATTATCTTATCGTATCCTGGACTGAAATTTGTTAGGCAACCCATATGCAATCCTTATTGACATATTAAATTTAACATAAAATACGTTTCATCAAATAAACACCTCGGTGAAGGTCGTTCTATATCGGGATCCTATACTAATATCATCGTCATCCATCTCAGACCTTACTTTGCCATTGCTATCTATCACACAGACCTTTTTTTGACTACTCTATTTGTTTTAGCTCTGGGCTACTCTGATCACCTCTTTATCAATAATTATAATTATGGCACAATCTTATAAAACTAGCTTTAACCCGCGACTGCGTCCGCGTCGAAATCGATCATAGTTCTAATAGTCTCTGAGTAAAACCGTGGACGGATAGACAGTCATAGCAAAACTATAAGGGTTCCTCGTTTACAAGGAATCCTAAAAATGAAAAAAATGTGAGTTATTCTCGCTAAAACCTAAGAACGGCTGGACCGATTTGGCCACTTTTGGTACATAATGTAGATAAACATCCACTTAAGGCCATACCCAAATTTTCCGGGGTCCAGTGGCTCCGCCATTTAAAATAAATCATTTAAAAGGAAACGGAGATATCATTTAAAATTGTGTCTTGGTCAAGTTCTAGATACCCATTCAAAGTATTTTTTAAACTACTTTTTGTAGTTTAAAGTGAGAACATGAAGCTTTTCTACGCACATTTGCGAAAAACGGCCACTTTTAGCTAATGTGCGTAGAAAAGCTTCACGTTCGCACTTTAAATTATAAACAGTAGTTCATAAAATAGTTTTAAGGGTTATCTAGGGCTTGACCAAGACACAATTTTGAATGATATCTCCGTTTTCTTTTAAATGATTTATTTTAAATGGCGGCGCCACTGGACCCCGGAAAATTTGGGTATGGCCTTAATAGGTTTAGAGCGGTAATGTTAATGTGAAATGGACGTATATAATTTTGGTTGCTATATTCAACCGATGAGTCCAAGAAAGATTTAAACGATAAAAAAATATGGGAAAAAAATACTGAAAAACCAGGAACGGGAACGAGCGACGGGCGGAACGAAGTTTGTCAAGTCAGATAGTGTCAAATAAATATTTGTATATCCCATGGAATTATGCGTACTTCTGTGGTATCACCTATCCTCTCTTACCTGTCACAAAATACTCTCAAAACAGTTTTCATAACTAGATCATATTTATTAATATCATCATTATTGTCCTATGTCCCCTGGGTGGGGCAGAGGGCCGCTACAGTACTTCTCCATTTCTTTCTGTCTTTAGCAACGCGCTTCACTTCAGGCCAGGATAGCCCAATTGTCTTCATTTCCGCTGTTACCGACCGTCGCCAGGTCTGCTTTGGCCGACCACGCTTCCTCTTGCCTTGAGGAGTCCATTCCAGGGCCTGCCTTGGAATGTGAGTGGGATCCCTTCTGAGCGTGTGGCCAATCCATGTCCATTTGCGATGCGCTATTTAGTGATCGATCGGTGTTTCGTCACAGAGCTGCCACAGGCGTTCGTTAGAAATCTTATCAGGCCAAAAGATAACTAATATTTGTCGAAGACAGCGATTTATGAAGACTTGGATCTGCTGCGTGATGTCTTTGGTGACCTTCCTATTTATTATTTAGGTTATTTATTAATATAGATATAACATATTTTATGCGGTGGCATAAAATATGATAAAGCAAAAATCTTGAATACGCAGCCAACAATTAATATTTGAAGAGAATTCAATGTTTCACGTTTAGCCCAGGGCAGGCCCGCGGGACTTTTGGGACTCCCCTATCCCACGACAAACATAGCCGTGCCTATAGTTAAAGCGAAAGTAAACTCTAAATCCATGATATAGCTGTTATGAGGGCTATAAATAAACATTCGTGGGTAGAAATTCAGTTATAGGAGCGTGAAAAAGCGGATCGCGTATACACATGGCGCAGTCCCTTGTGAACGATGTCGCGCGGAAAGCAAACTTCATCCGAAATTCAAAAAATGGGAGGCTTTTTCATAGCCCTTGATAAAACATCCTTTGTACATATAAATAAAAGCAGAAAGTTGGACGTTTTTGCTCGTCAAATAGGATGCAGCTGCGCAGGCCTGTATTTGGATTGGCATTTTTCAATTGCATAGAAAGAAAAGGTTTTAGAAACGAACACATATAAAACCAAATATAAACTGATGTTTTAGCTATTAACTTAATGATTTTATTTAGTTTAGTTATTTAAGTTTTCCATTTCATTTGAATATTTTGGTGTAAACTTAATTCATATGTTAGGTATTACCACGAAAGTCAAGTCAATGTGGAAGCCATACTCATAAATAACAACAAAAGAATTATAAAATGACCTCAAGTAACCCCTGTTTTCCCTACGGGGTAGCCAACGTAACGATTAATATTACCCCAGTGACGGCCAGTAAGAATTTGAGTACCTACCAGTTAAATTGTCTGTATGACAAGAATTATACATTTAAATTGATAAGAAAACTTGACTAAAACGATTTTCATGCAAGTGTTTGCTTATTAATTAAAATAATAAAGATTTATAAAGGACTAACTGCCTAGAATTCCAATTTTTTTTCCCCTATTTTTGAAATATTCTTAAAAGCTGTTACATGGCAAATTCTAGTTGTCAAATCATAAAGATAAGATAAAGATAATTTATTTGCCAAACATGTGTTACAAGATATTAGTACATTCAATTTCGTCCAATCATGTTTACCATCACCGGTGTGCAATTGTAGCCAGAAAGGCTATCATCTATTCCTATGCTACCTATATAATTATACTATAATAATATACTAAATCTATGGACCTAGTATATAAACCAAAATCAATTTATATATATTATCCTTATTACTATAATAACATTTGTCTTTCAAAAATGATTTAAATATTTTCTTAAACAAAGTAACATTTAATTCTTTATATTGTTTTGGTATTTTATTATATATTATCGGCGCCATACCTAATACACCATCATGTAATAAAGCAGTTTTGGATGGATGTATGCACAATTTGTCTTCACGTCGGTTTCTTTCTACTCTATCAGATAACTTAAGAAACAGGTGAGGATTACTTTTTACAAATATTGCTGTTTCCGTTATATATAATGACGGAAATGTTAGAATCTTATGTCTTTTAAATATCGGTTCACAACTATCTGTACAAATAATTTTACTATGGCGGATGTTTACATTTACTTCGCAAGTTTGATTTTAATTTTTGGAAGAATCCAGAGGCAAAACTAGCAAAATGGTTGTTAAATGTGTTAGGCACGGTTGCAAAAGTGAGAGACATCCAGGATGTGATACTATGTTTCATTCGTAAGTACAATATACCATGCATAAACAGCGCGTCATGTAAAATTGTTTTTAGTCTATATATTTCGATTTTAATCGCAGTTATTTCAGTAAAGAGAACTGGTTATTTTGGTTTAGATGTTAATTTTGGTCCGGCATTTCCCATTATACTTCGTTATTTATTACATATATAATAATGAACGTTTCATGAAATTTCAGCTAGGGTGACCATACATCGTGAATGGTATGGTCATTTTAGAAACGGAAAAGGTTCTTTTGAATGGTACTTTACACGATTTGCGCGAAAGTTAATGTGATCGAAACGTTGTTTATTCGAATGCTGATACATTAAAACAACAAATCACGAAGAACCTATTGAAATTTGAATCTAAATTTCAATAAATATCTGCAGAAAACATCGACTGCATACATTTCTTTTAATCTCTGTGAACTGAAAAAATATCTGTTTTGATAAATTATTTTTCAGGTTTCCTTATAAATGGTTAAATATTGTGGAACTAAAAAGATCCTATTTTGAAAAAGCCAAGATTTGCAATCTCCATTTTAAACCAACCAATTACATAGTTATCGTTAGAAAACGACTGAGACAAGGAGTGACACCAATTTTCAATGAAGTATCGGATTGTATTGATTTATTGTTATTGTGTCGTTTAACTTGCAAATTTGTAAACGCTATTGCTATTATATTAATAAATATATAAATAAAAATGATTGTTACTTTATTTTTATTATTTTCTAATGACACTTTATCTTTTTGTGTTTATGTACTTTACGTAGTATACAAGAAGTACACAAATATTTGGCTAAATTATACATATTAAATAATAAACTTTCGCACGCGGCTTTGTCTGCGTGAATTTTTTCAATATTCTCCCTAAGAACAATGTTCAAATTTCGGGATAAGAAGTATCATAATTATGTGTTACACCAGGTCATTATATGCCAAATTCCATTTGTATATTCTAATTCTCTGATCCCGATAAGTTGACATCTCAACGATCATAATTTATTGAAATAAATTTAAAATATATCATAATTTTTATTTACAATTAAATTAAAATATTATAAAAGAATATAAATTTGAAAAACTGAGTTATAGAATTCTTGTAATTGGTGGTCACCCTAATTGGAAAGAGACGGAGGGGCAAATAAAAATTTCAAGGTAATTTCTTGTGCTTTTTATGTCATTTGAGAGAGTTTTTTCCAGTTTGTACGCAAGTACATACAATTTCATGGGTATTAAATTTCATTTGGGATTGTTAGTTAACCGAACACTTCGAAGAACTTCGAATAAGGTTTCAGAACGGATGTGTTTTTGCCTGTTAAAATAAAATATTACTATAATAATTAAGTTGCAATTCAAATATTATAATTTTAGTATTTTTTGTATTATTTTTAGATTTCTCCTCGATTTTGTGAAATATGTACAATGTGCAGGCCGAATGTAAAACGTCTCCTTTCGAATTCATCATTATCATCAGGTCTTTTTGTCTCCACTGCAGGGGCACGACCCTCTCTGTACTATCAGAGCCACATTTGGCCTGAGCAGCCAGAGGACTTGGCTTACACTCTTCTCGCTGGCCAGACGGGCTGAAGAGGTTTCATTGATATTTATAAGCTTTGTTTAGCTTGTATTTCCTAAGTTGTCTTCTACGACATCCACGGCAGGACTTGAAGTGGTCTTACTCTACTCTGACGGAAACCACACGGCGTTTTGAATTGATGACCTCCTTTTATGAAGTCGGTCAGAAAAGAAGAAACGGTGACCCGACCGGCTATTTTCATTTCTATGAAATATAGAATTCGGTAGGTATAGGTATGTAATTTTGTATTTCTTTAACTTCTTTCCCTTCGCTATGTGATTTTCTGAAGGTCGATTGGCACGAATCGGGCAGTTATCGTAAAAAGTAACGTCATTTCCTACACCCTTCGCATTCCCATCCTACCTACCCCTCAACTATCCATAGAGCTCATACTTTCATAGAGGAAAATTAATACAATTTATTCCATGGGAGAGAGGTCGATGTTTAGTATGGGACGCAACGTGTGTCAGCACTTTCGCGACCTCCCATCTGACGTGTACGATCCGGGCGGCTGGTGCGGCCGCTGGGTGGGCAGCTTGCGTAGTTTGCGAAACACATCAAATATGCCCCACTTAAGACATCCTACATTTTTACATTCGCATGCATTCGCAGTAGAAGTGAACGGGATATGGAGTTCGGAGGCCAAAGGGTTTGTGCGGGAGCTGGGAAGGCGGTTAAGGAATAACGGCTTGACCACCGCTCAGAGTCGTATCTGATGCAACGAATATCGCTGGCAATACAGCGGGGTAATGCCGCAAGCGTCATGGGCACATTTGCATCAGGTAAGATCATGGAATTGTATGTACTTCGTGGACTGTTTGACTAACGTATTCAACGTCTAAATTTAGTACTTTCCGAGATTAGCGTGATCATACATACAGACAGACAGACAAAAAATTAAACAAACATTTTTTTGCTTTCTATTATTCTTTTTAAATGTCCCTCTATCCATTTCAGTCAAAAATACTAAATCTACAGACAAAATATTTTTACTGTTTTATTATATGTACATATACCTATATAGATTAAATTAAAATATTATAAATGAATATAAATAAAAAAAACTGAGTTATAATTGTTGTTATTGATGTTCACCCTAATTACAAAGAGACTCTCAAATGACAAAATCTCTCAAATGACGGAGGGGCAACGAAAAATTTCAAGGTAATTTTTTTTACGTTATTTGAGAGAGTGTTGTCCAGTTTGTATGAAGTACATAATAATACAGGCAGATGACGTCACAGTTTTTTGAAGTCAAATAGCGCTCTTATTATCACTTTTTCTGCAATAACAAATTTAAAATCACGTTAAAATGGATATGTTCAAAGACAAGCGTCATTATTTTGCCATGTTTTATTTTGTTATCGTGCAAAATAATTTATTTTTGGCTTAGGAAAATACCCAATTAGCGTTTTCACATTACACAATAACAATAGCCACATGATATCATGGGACAGGCAGTTGCATATATTTTCTGTAGAACGCTTTATGTCGATTGGTCATCAGGGATCAGATATATTGGGCCGGCACGGTGCCATGGCAATATCGGATGTTATTTTACTATTCTAGGTAATCTGCTAAAATTGGATAGTTATTGCTATTGGTTACATTTTGGGTCTTGCGGCCCTGGGCTCTGCATAGAGCCGCAAGACCCAAAATGCTCTGTCTGCCCCATTAGGGATAAAGACGTGATAGTATGTATGTATGTATGTTACATCTGCCAATGTCATCTCAATATCGTCGGGCGATATCGGCATCGGTGTCGTGCAGTTATCGTTATCGCTCCAGTGTGAAAACCAAAGAGCAAAAAAACATTACACTTCCTATATCTATGGTGAAAAAGCTCATTTTTTGTTTTTCTAATAAGTCACAATGTCACAATCACTCTAAATCTTTGTTTTTACAGTGCTATTTTAATTTTCATATTTTTATTTTTTTGTATTTAACCATGTTAGGCGAGCCTCCAGTAGAAGAAAATGCTTATAACCTAGATGGCCGGAAACAAAAACGTATAATGAGATATGATGGCCCAGTGAAAGTGTTTCTTGTGGATATACCAAAGAAGGAATACTACATAGGAATGTGGTGGGCTGGGATGATAGGACTATCTTATATTTTGATAGGCTTTGTATCTATTACGATGATAATATACGCTGTAGACGTAAATCCCATAGTAGTATCAATCAAAGATGGTCAAATTAAAAAAGCACCTTCAGTGGTGAATGTAACGAAAACAGTGAAACGAAAAAATCTTTACTTAAATATGCACGTATTTTGTTTTACTGCAGGGGTTAGTACCAATTCATACTTTATCGAAGCTTATTTTGCTAGTGCCTATAAAAATTCAAGTTTCAATCATGGTATGGTTTGTATTTATATCTAGTTTAGTTTTTATCAATACTTAGTGATCATAAGTTAATTTATTTATGTTAAAAATTAAAAATATATTATATATTATTATAAATATATAATACTTAGTTAGTTTAATCTCAATATAATATATGTATTTGTATTATTTAAGTTATTAATAAAAAATCTATATTTGATTAACATTTTCTATTTATAAAGTGGGAAATTTATTTTTATTAGGTATAATTTAATAATAATTCATCAATTTATCATGTATAAAAATTACAGTGTATGATCAGATTATGCCTTAATTTACAATTTGTTTGGTAAATTTTATTTGCTAGTAAATTTTTTTACCTATTACATTTGTTACAAAGAAAAATGTTTTATATTTGATAAATTTAAATTGATGTAAGTATTTATTTATTGATTATAATTATAAGCTCTTGATGATAACATTATTTACTGTAGTAATCTATTGAAATAATTGGGAATATTTTATATTTAATATACCTATATCATGGTATAATAAAACAAGGTATTCTCTTCCCGTGACAGCTGATGACGTAGGTGGAACTTGACTACGTCATCAGTTTGATGTGTTGCCACTGTGTGAAATTGAATTACCCCAACATAATTCATTTTTTGAACTCTTTATACCAATTTCGAATTAATAATCCATTATTTGTTTTATTATACTATGGACGACTCTTCACGTAGTGATTGCCACCGGTCACATCGTCGAAACGAACAGGCGTCGCTCACAAAGATGGTTTAGGATTTCGATACTGATAAAATTATATCGGAAATACAATCCTAAAAAGCTATCTGGTATTTATTATCCTCTCATCTGGCAATGTGTCATATGATGCGCAGAGTTGAATTAAGTGACAGACATTCTATATAGGGATAAATTTTTAATCTCCGTTCATGTAACAAAGCTAAAACTTTTAACAGTTTTTATTATTATAACAAATGCAACTTCTTCGACGTCTATTCTGCACAAATCTTATACCTTTCAAGGAGCAATTCTTGTATATTTATTTTTTTATAAATATTTACATAGGTATACAATAATTATATAACTAAAAACTAAATAACATACCTAAATTATAAAACTATAAACTAAAATAATCTAATTAAAAATACAACGTTATATTAAATAAAAAATAGACATATCGCTACGGTCGCAAGGCAAGGTACCTAAAAGACTGGCGGCATTGCCTCGTTGTATGGCCAGACTTAATCTTTGGCCAAAATGCGCACCAGCTCTAAGGTCCGCAGAAACGTCGATCAGGCGTGTGGAGATTTCATTAAAAATTTGACGCGCCTCCACACCCCAAGGCCCTAAAGTCTCGACGGCGAAAGGAACAAATTTATACGGCTCACCTAGAGCTGAATATTTGCGCCTCTTGATGGCTTCCGCCGCAGCTGCAGCCGCTCCCGCTCGACGGGCAGTCGCCTCCCATACTAGCGACCGCCCGTTCTTCCCGCCCGTTTTGCCATCGTCTCGTGTGATACCAGCTGGCTCTAAGACAGCTGGTACACCCGCGCTAGCAAGAGCCCGACGGATGACGTCATTTAGGGGCAGCATGACGCGAGAAACGTCCTGCTCTGCGGCGGCAAGCCAAGCCATGGTGACCAAGGGGATCGACGTCTCCTCCGCACCAGCAGCGATGTGGTTTGCTAGTCCTGGCCCCTAGTCGGAGGCTTACCGCCAAGCTGAAGGTAGTGCGCTCCAGGAGGGTTCCTACGCTGGAAGAAGGGATAGCATTCAACCAATAACCTGACTCTGGCTCACAGCTGGCTAAGAGGCAAGAACGCTCCGCCTCACTAGTAGCGGTCTGTAATAAATGGTTTCTAGCCTGTAGGCAGAGCGGCTCATCCCATTGCCTCTGCGAAGCCAGGTTCAGGGGTTGGTGGCTATCTGGACCGGCCGCAATAGACCTCTACGTCACAGAGAGACGGACCTAATATTTTACCGATGAGGTTACGGGTGCCATCGACCGATGACAGAAATGCAGGTAGAGCCACATTTGAAACTTAATGTATTTATATATTTAAATGTATATACATTTCTGTGATCTCGAAAACGGCTCTAAAGATTTCGCAGAAAATTGGTATATGGTGGTTTTCCTGGATTAACAATCGATCTAGATAGCCCTATGTGAAAACGCGTGTTTTTGAGTTTTCATGCGTTTTTTTCTTTCCACGCAGAATATGGTCCCTAATTTCGTCGCGCCGGCCACTATCCGTTTGGCTCGGTGATTTAAGGCGCAGACTGCTAGAAAGAGTGTTACGGGTTCGAATCCCATACGCTGACTTACTTTTGTTTTTTTTTGTTTAAGTTTATTTTTTATTTATTATTTGTATTGTTTTTAGACAAGTATAAAAAAATTAGTTAATGTTTGAGATGTAACCGAGCAAAACTCGGTCGCCCAGGTACTGTAGATGTTTGAGATGTAACCGAGCAAAGCTCGGTCGCCCAGGTACTGTAGTATTAGCCACAATAATATAGTGCCCGTCCCACTACGCAGTACTATGGCCCACTTATGCACATACGACGTTCTTCTATAAATAATTCAATGCACACACATAAAGCGCTCTTTTATGCTTATCAAAATAGAAAGAGACATTTGACTTACTTGATATATCAACTTGGGCGAAAAGTTTTAAACCATTGGTAACATCGTCATCAGTGATAACTGAGAAATGGATTAGTGGATAAGCATTATGAAAGAAAGAAAGAAAGAAAGAAAGAACATTATGAACTTGTAGTATTAAAATAACTAGAGTTGAATCCCTCGGTATCTAAATACATTTTAAATGATTGAACAAAATTGAAGCTAAATATTATAATTAATTGTCTTATAAAAATAAGTTATTAATTATTCGCCGTAAACAAAAGAAATTACATTTTAAGTCTTATAAAGAAGTTACATTTTAAGTTTAATAAAGCTGAAAAAATTGCTTTAGCGAGGTTAAGCTAACAAAATTAATAGAATAAAATAATTGCGAAATTCTCGTTCGCGGCGAACTACTATATAATATAACTATAATAGTTGTTGCGGACAGAATAGCTAGCTAAATGTATATTGTAAATAGATAAATTTAGTAAATAAAGTTATTTTCCCACAAAGAAAGTTAGGGAATTTTAGCGTACCTACCTATGTATATGGGTAAGATAAATAAAGTACGATAGATGTAAATATAGGGTGCCTAGATATATCTACCTGTTACATATGTACTTATTATGAGTAAATGAGTTATTATGAACTGGGTACATTTATTTCCCTGGTAAAAGGCTGTAGCGATTGGCACAGGTATACAGGTATAGTGCTAAACGTGAGGTAAATAAGGTGTTCTGAGGTGGTTGGTCATGAAATTTTCCAACTAATCAATTTTCAATAGGTCTTGGTAATTTTGGGGATTTTGCCCTTGCAAGTACAGAGAGGTAAAGGAAAAAAAAGTAAAAGTGGAGGGGATATATCTAGGCACATCTACCCTCTTTTAGTATGAGATTTGTAATGGTTCGAAAATATAAATATAAGTCATGATTTGTATGAAATGTACATACTTCAGTGTCACTGTGAGCTTCCTGGAATAAACAGGTCATGAGAAAAAAGTGTTTTCATTGTGCACGACCTGCGGTCCACCGTGCAACCAGCAGATAATACCGTGCGGGTTAATATCGGTATTAATACGAGTAGTAATAACATTTTGCTGGCAGGGCAGCTTGTGGCGAGCTGTTGGTGAGAAACGACACCACAGACCCGAGTGCTCCAAAGAGCCGGTCAGAGCCCTTGTCCCAGACGCGCCTTCATCGGAAGGGGTGGAGATGCAAAAGGGGTTGCAGGGCTCTCAGCTCTGCATTTTTAATAGTTAGAGCTGTTGCTCTAGGGGTGCAAGTGTTCCCCCCCGATGTGGTTCCCATCTTGTCGCGATGGGGGGGCTCAGTACCTGCGGTTGCCTCGGCCACAGGGAAGCTAAGAGGAACCCATTGCCCGGGTTGAGGCTTAGGCTTCCCTGGGCCCGGCGGAGGCCATTCCTGGCAGGAATGGCCTGGCTGTGAGGGAAGGGGGTGACAACGACCCCCCTTCCATCACAGCCGTAGTAGGGGTCGCGGGGGAAGGGGTGTGTCGTTGCCGCTCGCCCTATTCTCCGCGACCAAGCGCGGCCGTGGCGCTTGGCACGGCATCGGTGGGGCCGCAGGGGAAGAGGAGTGTCGGTGTTACGTTGCCGCTCTCCCTATCCCCTGCGGCCGGCTGTGTGGGCCCCGGTCGCCGTCAGGTTGACTGGGGCAGGGCCTGCTTTCGCAGGCCCCAAATTATGAGGGCTGGTTGGACGGTGGAAACGGGATTCCATCGTCCAACGGACAGCCCTCCGGAGTGGAAGGCAGGCGCGTGTACGTGTCAGCGCGCCTGTCCTTGCGCCAAGAGGCCAAGGCGGCGGTTGCTCCGGCCCCTCTGATTCAGCAGAGGGTGCCGTGCTTAAGTAGCGGCCGGCCGCGCCGGGGTTGTGGAGCATGAAGAAGCAAACGGTGCGTTCTCCGCGTCAAAAAAAAAAGGGTTGCAAGTGTTAAAGGGCATAACGCCGCAAGTAACTTCGGAGAAAGCGCAGCACACCTCTCGATACCTCTGAGTCACCTGCACCGGTGTTGCTCCTTTACCGGTACCTCCTTTGTCGGCGCGTTTGAGGGGCCCATCTGATGCGCAGCAAAACACCACTTGCCTACAATAAGCTATTTTCCAACAAGTAAAATCAGATTATTTTTTCTAAACGTCAAAACAAACATTTTCTATGGGATTTTGTATGAAATACATGCAGATGACGTCATAATTTTTTGAAGTCAAAAAGCACTCTTATCAGTTTTACTGCAATATTAAATTTAAAATCACGTTGTAAATGGATATGTTTTAAGACAAGTGACATTATTTTGCGACGTTTCTATTGCATTAACCCAGTATCAGTTCACCCCAATCTCATCTAATTCCATAACCCATGGACCTTTCCCTTTTTTTGCAGTACATTTTGCGCCTGCCAAAACCTATTCAAGGTTACACCTTTCATAGGTATAGCCAGGAATGAAATTTGGCGGGAGTGCCACATAACATGAACTTCTCCAAAGGGCTTTTACTTTTGATATTACCTCTACCATTTAGTTCCTCCGCCTATCACTAGATGGCGTTTACATATGACACTATTTTTTTAATTTGCTTGGCTAGTATACTTGTTCCCAAAACTAGTAAGAAGGGAGTCATACTTGCTGATGATAATATTGTATTTCAGTTTCAATTCCTGATGCCTTTGGCCTTATTAATGTTCACGAACCTCAACGGCCCATCCGCACCTATGAAGCCTGAGGGAAAAAAAAATAATCATGTGGTAATGCAAGTGGTCGCCTGGATCCTCAACACAACTGGTGCTATCTCTATCCTTGCATTGGCACCGAGTGATAAGAATTGGCCAGCGGACAAAAAAATTCCAATGATTTTTCTCGATGTACACGCAATTTTTGGTAAGAAACTTTTTCGATTTTGGGTTCCTACGGCTAGCCGTGTAAACAGTTTCAGCTATTTCGTCTTCTATTTTACTAACCGGAAGAGCTTCCATTTTTGCGGTTCCTTAGTAAACAAGGAATCCTTATAGTTTCGCCATGTCTGGTTTGTCTGCGGTTTTACTCAGATACTATAATTACTAGAAAGCTGTAGTTTGGTATGTGTATGTATGTAAATTATGGCAAAAAAGTAGAAAAACAGAATCTTGATTTTTTTAATGTATCTCCCATACATATAAAGTGGGATGTTTGAGTAATTTTCTTTTCTTGACTAACCCATCGTGTGGAGTATTTTTGAATAGGTCTTTAAAAAATATGATGTATTCAGTTTATTAACTTTTTACTTTGTTTTAATATTATATACTTACAAATACAAATACAAATTAACTTCTCTGTATTTAGGGTTCCGTATTAAAAGAGGAATCCATAAAGTTTCGCCGTATCTATCTGTCTGTCTGTCCGCGGTGCTAGTCAGAGAATATAAGTACTAGAAGGCTGTAATTTGTCATGTCGAGAAAGTGGTAAAGTAAAATCTTGAACAAAATCATTTTTTTAGACTAGCTTCCATACATGTAAAGTGGAAGTAATTCTTTTTTTTTCTTGACTAACCCATCCTATGGGTGAATAGGTCTTTCAAAAATATTGTGAGCTTATGAATACCATTTTTCGATTTAGGTATCCCTTGCTTGGAACATGCAAATTTTGGTTAGAGTCAAGTGTCCCCCGCTTCTATCTGCTAAACGGATATGGACACGTGAAAAAAAAACACAGCTGTATATAACGATCTTTAAAGGAAAACTATCAGAGCTAAGTAGAGTTCGCAAATTAAAAATTGTAGGCGATCAACTTATAAAATGTACTCGGGAAAAGGAAAATTTAATACAAATTCATTAGAAAATTAGTTTTTATTAGCATGAGCTAAGTCGTGGCATCAAAGTTGGCATTCGCAACTACGGAACCCTACACTGCGCGTGCCCGAACACGCACTTGGCCTTATTACATTTATGTGTTTGGTGGGATATTATTTTCTTAACGGTTTTGCAGGTGTGGTAGCCCTCGTCCTAAGTGGATTTGCAGTACTGTTTGGTCCATTTATATATGTCAAATGGTCTTGTTCCGAAAGTTGCAAAGCTCTCCACCAATTTGTGGGGTTGATTTCGTTTGTTTGCTCGTCTATCGCATTTGCTAACAGTTTCTTTTTAAAAAACTTCATGGAACTGTACCCTATAAAGCGGGATATGGCAATCATTTCGAGTATTTTTATTGGTGTTTATACAGCTGTTATTGCAATTCCTATTGCTTATGATTTTTTCTGTAGTGAAAAGTGTGACTAAAATTATAAAAATATAGGGTTTAAATAAATTGCTGCATATTAAACGTGTTTTTTTTAATTAAAACAGAAAATTATAGACATAGCATTGTTCCTATGATGCTGTAGCCTCCTATCTACTAAGCAATATTTGGCGCGCACCATATTGCTTAACATTATATAGTCAGCGCGGAACTTTTGTTTACCAATGTTCTGTCTCGCATGAACAGTCATCGACAATATTTTGCTGAACTAGTGTTTGATCAGTGGGTAGAAACTCAGGAAGAACAGAAATTATTAAATAATCTATACATCTATACATATAATAAGACAGTAAAAATATATTTGTCTGTACATTTTATTTTTTTGACTGAAATGGATAGAGGGAGGCCTAAAAAGAATAAAAGAAAGCAAAAAATTTTTTTGGAATTTTTTGTCTTTCTGTCTGTCTGTATGTATGATCACGCTAATTTCCGAAAGTAGTGAACCGATTTACTTAAAACTTTCACTAATAGCTTTGTTTTAATCCAGAAGAACATCTTAAGTTAGTTTCATCAAAATCGGTTTATTAAAAAAAAGTTATCGTCATTTGAATGAACTCAAGGCATGAGTTTGCCTGCATTGCAATATATCAATTATTAATAAAGAAAATAAAATCATAACATGGAAGATAAATGAAAAAAATAATTGCTGGGGGCTTTAACCTGGGGGGAATTTTTGTCTGTTTGTCTGTTCGTTTGTGGACGCTAATATTAGAAACGGCTGAACTGATTCGGTTGCAGCTTTCGCTAATGTATTGTGAGTGATATTCATAAATAAAAAAGTTATATCAATTTAAAGAATCACGTCAAACATTTTTGTTCTAAAAATTGCGTTTGTGCTCGCTAATCTCAAAAAGGGCAGAACCGATTCGGTTTAAGTTTTTACTGATATATTGTGATAATCATCTTAAATTTATTATTAGTTTTATATAAATCCATAATAAATAAAAAAAGTTATATTAATTTAAAGAATCATGTCAAACTTTTTTGTTCGAAAGATTGCTATAAAATAACTGTTCGGTTGCACTGGCTAAAACTTTTGTTAATTTGATATTATGGTTTATACAAAATGATTTCAATTCGATTCCGATTGGTTTCCGATTATTTTAAAAATTTGTTTTTTTTTTGGACACCGATAGATGGGGCTGTAATTTTTTTTTAATTTTAAGTGAGCTTAAAGCCTCTGCAGACAGAGCCTAAGGGCGCAAGACTTAACGCCACTCAAGGGTCACAAAATAGGAAGTGATAGGTAAGGTAAATTTAGGTTAGGTAAGGCGCAGGAGGCGCAACGGATTCCGTCGCTTGACAAATACTGTACTGCGGGTTGACAGGTGCGTTTGTGTTAACACGCGCATTTACCCTTCCTTACGAATAGAATTAAAAACTGAGCCCTCTCGATAACTGTTAGAGTACCTCGAGGGGAGCTCAGCCGAGGCTGTGACAAGGCGGCCGCCGTCCCAGGTCTTTGGAGCGAGAGTAGCACACGGACCTGGCAAAGCGGTAACAGCATTGGTGGGTAAGAGCCATAACTGTCCGATTTCCTGTGGCCGGAGAGTACTTTTTCCTCACGTAAAAAAAAGGTTAGGTTAGGTTAGGGAAAAAAGTTTAGGTTGAGGTTAGGTTAGGGACTGAAATAAAAATTCGGGAACACCCGTGCCTACTACTCCGCCGACTACTCAGGATTGTGACCTCCTTCCCTGAGGACCGAAAGATCATGATGGACGAAGACGCCAATCTGTCATAAAGCCCTGTGCGAGCTGATTTTCTCCACGGTGATAGGCGTAGCACACCGACTACATCCCCGTAGCTGGTCAGTCTTAGTTGGCGCTCTTTGCTGATGACAAAGCAATTTTTGAAGTTAGTTTGAACGCAAATAACCTCCAGACTGCCGTATAGAACGCTCTGCCTAACAAGTTCTTCAAATTGAGGTTCTTAGTGAGCACGAATCAGACACTGAACACAACATCTTGCCACCCTTGAAGCTCTTCGGGGAAAACATGTTAAATACCTGGAGGTATCTAAAATTTGGCGGATCAATAGAATAGTGACGAAAGCGTAGATGGCCCGAGGGAAGCTCTATTTTTCAGTACTTTTCTCTCGCCTCCCGCTTCGGACGCGGCTCACGATTAAGTCGAACCTAAAAAAACCTATGTTGGAGCTCCGCGTTACTTGAGGATCGCCGTCATCCATCGGGACTATTGTCGCCTAGCAAAGGACATGTACGACAAAGCTTACCATAGGGAGGGCGGGGAAGAGGAGGAGATACGTATATAGACGTCGACAGCACTCCGCTGCTACAACAGATCAGTGCTGTGGGAACTCCCGCCGCAAGACGGCAGATGAATGAAGTACTAGCAAAGTCACTGCCTACGAGTATTGCTGTATTCAGTTTTTGAGAGACTCACGGCGTAGCAGTTCAGTAAAAGTGTAAATTTATATGTTGTCTACAATGTTGAAATTCTGATCGACTTAGACCGCATAAAGAAATAATATGTAATCCTATAGTAAACAAGGAACCTTTATAGTTTTACCATGTCTGTCTGTCTGGTTTTACTTAGAGATAATTAGTAGCATCATAATCATCATCATCATCAGATCTTTTTAGTCTTCACTGCAGGAGCACGACCCTATCTGTACTACTTACTATAGCTATTATACTTGACCAGAGCAGCAAGAGGATTTAGCCTACACTCTCCACGCTGGTCAGACGGGTTGGACTGATTTCATTAATAATTAGTACCAAAAAGCTGTAATTTTGCATAGGCAACGGTTGTGAACTTAAAGTAGAACGGGGCATGGCACCTGGCCCGACGGAGTAACAAAAGCGTCAGGCGTCCGCCTATGCGAGGATTTGACGAAGTAATCAAGTCGCGAGTCAAACCTGGATATGAGCAGCACAGGTCTATGTTCAGCAGTTGCCGGAAGAAGGTCTAGATGATGATGATTTCTCGAAAAGTCCACGCTGACGAAGTCGCGGGCAACAGCTAGTGCTCCATTAAAATATCAAGCTCGTTTCAGTAGACCTACCAAGTTTTTTCTACCAGTAGGACTACTGGGATATTTCGTCTCAATACATCTACCGGTAGGCTGTGACGTATTTATAACAGCGTAACATTTCAAGATGTCCTACGCTTATTTTTCTTTCCAGCTGTAATGAAGCAACGTATTCCAGATGTTTTTTGATTTAGATTATTTTCGACTTGATTGCTTCGTACATTTTGATACAAAGCATCCTCTTTTAAAATTCCTAGCAGTAGGTGTAAGTTTGTTTTTTAACTTGACTACCTATTGATCGAACAATGTCACGACTCTAAATGAGGCGTTTTCCAGTGAAAAAAAAAAAAACGACGGGTTGCACTCTGGGAGTGCCGGCAGAAGTGAAAACTTGAATATTAACGTTGTGCATTTTTGATATTTTGGAATGGTTAGGGAATAATTTTGCACGAATTGCTTTAATTATCAGTACTATAAAATATTTCAAATCTTTTCTGAACCACAGTCTGTCACAAATGTCACAAGCATGACACATTACACACGCCGTCTTACGAATTTTCGATCAGGTCACGTGTCCTGACGCGAGTTTAAGATTTTTTACCCATTCCAAAAAAAGTGCACAACGCCGCTTAAGAAGTTTTCACTTCAAAAAATGAGTTTAAAAACATTGTCAAAAGATAAATAAATGAATATACATATATATATATATATATATATGGACAAATTACACTGATTGAGCTAGCCCCAAAGTAAGTTCGAGACTTGTGTCATGAGATACTAACTCAAAGATACTATATTTTATAACACACTTTTAACATATACATATATTGATATATTGTCAAAAGATGGCGCATAAGAGTTTGAAATCGTTTTGTCAAAAATGAAAGAGGCCGTTTGGTTCAATATTTGTAGTAAGTAATCTTGTATTTTGGTATTATTTAAGTAAAAAAATACATATTTACAAACAATAATATATTTTTAACTAAATTTAATAAAATAAAAATATTAAATATTCCGAAACGTAGTGATTATATTGTCTTTGATTCCAAAGACAAACTCTCACTATAAAATTTTTATTGCTAGCGGCATCCATGGAATTGTATGTTCTTAGGGAGTAGTTATACCTAGCGTTGCTAGCGCAGCGCTACGAGCGCGACAGCTGTCAAATCGATGAATTTGTATGAAAATGTATGGAACGGATTATACCTCGCGCTTCGAGCGTTATAGCGCTCGGAGCGCTCTCCTAGCGCTCTCCTAACGTTCTCCTAACGCTCTCCTAACGCGCGTCGAGCGCGCGCTTTGGGAGCGTTGAAAGCGCTCGGCAAACGCAAATAATGTCATTTGCGAGTAGTAGGGTGACTAGGCAGGCAGGTGGTAATCTAAAGAATGTTCCTTTCCTTGGTCGCGCGACTCGGGTGTAGGTAGACGAGTATTTTCGGACATACATTGTTAAACTTACATACCTACATGACCTACATCAGGGTATATTTCAAATAGGTACCTAATACGCAATAGACAGTATTTGAAATATACCAACTATGTATTACTTGCGTCGGATCATATTATCATTTATGTTACAGATCAGATAGGTATTAGGAAATCAAAGAAAATGCCGGAAACGTGTTTTTATTTTATTTGTGTGTGAATTTTTAATAACAAGTAAGTATAGTATAAAAACAACATGTCGACAAATATTACGTGAACTCAACAGCCACGGTGTAGATCTACACGCACAAATTATACGAGTTGTATATTTTCTTTTGGTTTTCTTTCCATTTATTATTAACTGGTTTTTGCAAATTACGTTACCTTGACAACGCATATATTGTCATCAAAAAATGCATCATGTCATGTAGGTATAAATTAAAAGAGAATTTAGTCTCTCGATTAAATTCTCTTTATTGGCAATTAGAAATAGAATGGATTTTTACCCGACTTCCTAAGTATGTATTGAGTTTATTTTCACCAAATTATATATATCAATATATGTAGGTATACATGCTTAGAATAGTGGATGACTTTGTCTTTCGTATATGTAATGGACCAATACTGGTGGCAGATTTTTTAGGTTGCATACGAGTAAAAGCTTTTGACAAAATTGACTATTGGGACCAGCGTTTTACACGTGCTTTCTACAGCACGCAGGAGATCGAATTTTTTATGCTCTTGTGGTTATCTATCCAAGTCAGATAGTGGATAAAAAATAGTACAGAAATGTGGACACCCTCCGAAGAAAAGCGCTCATCAAGCGCTCTGCGAACGCTAATGGAACGCGGATTTTTTGATGACATGTGTTTGACACCTGTCACGCTAGGAGAGCGCTGGAAGCGCTGCGCTTCTAGCGCAAATCTAACGCAAAATCAACGCTAGGTATAACTACTCCCTTAGAAAGTAGTTGTACCTAGCGTTGATTTTCGAAATCGATCTCCTGCGTGCTGTAGAAAGCACGTGTAAAACGCTGGTCTCTATAGTCAATTTTGTCAAAAGCTTTTACTCGTATGCAACCTGAAAAATCTGCCACCAGTATTGGTCCATTACATATACTAAAAACAAAGTCATCCACTATTCTAAGCATGTATACCTGCAATTTGGTGAAAATAAACTCAATACATACTTGGGAAGTCGGGTAAAAATCCATTCTATTTCTAATCTATATCTATCTATACATATAATAAAACAGTAAAAAAAGTGTGTCTGTACATTAAATATATTTCCAAAAAAAAAATTGGGGGCGATGGAGACATAGTAATAGAGTAAGAATTTAAAATAAAATGTCTGTCTGTTTGTCTGTTTGTCTGTTTGTCTGTATGTCTGTTTGTCTGTTTGTACACGCTAATCTCCGGAAGTACTGGACGGATTCGAATGAAACTTTTTTTGTTGTATAGCTATTAAGCCTGGGCAACATATAGGGTATAAATGATTTTGGAAAATGGAACGCCTGATGCAGAACCATAATGGTCCAGCTAAACTATAAGAGATATAAAAATGCCGCCTTAGTAAAAGTTGTTCAATCTGATGGGCATTTTCCAGAGACATAAAGTTCACGCGAACGAAGTCGCGGGCTTCAGCTAGTTGCAAATAAAGATAATATAATCGAGAGACTAAATTCTCCTTTAATTTATACCTACATGACATCATGCATGTTTTGATGACAATATATGCGTTGTCAAGGTAACGTAATTTGCAAAAACCAGTTATTAATAAATGGGGAGTTTTTGGCGGGAAGTCAAGGGGTTCAGTTGGAGTTTGCTTTAAATTGTTTTGCAAATTGTTTCTAGTGGACTTTATACTATGAAATTGGTGTAGTTTGGTGTTATAAATGATCATTCTAATGGACAATATGTAAAATGTTTAAAGTGAACAGTCATAGTGCGGCTGTAGTGATATTAATTTGCGGACTGCGGTGGGCGTTTGTAGGCGCCGTCCGCCACTCAATCGGCTATGAAAACCAGTGGACTCGTATAGATTTGTCGCCAGAAGCTCCCTTAAAGCAATCAAAGGACCTATACCAACCTTTGATTGTATATATATATATTATTATTTCACATCGATTGTTCCCACGTTTTATTAACTTGAGTCTGGCTAAATACGCAAAAGCGTCGAGCCATAATAAAAAAAAAAGAAAAAAAATAATAAATGGAAAGAAAACCAAAAGAAAATATACAATGCGTATAATTTGTGCGTGTAGATCTACACTGTGGCTGTTGAGTTCACGTAATATTTGTCGACATGTTGTTTTTATACTATACTTACTTGTTATTAAAAATTCACACACAAATAAAATAAAAACACGTTTCCGGCATTTTCTATGATTTCCTAGTACCTATTTGATCTGTAACTTAAATGAGAATATGATCCGACGCAAGTAATATATAGTTGGTATATTTCAAATACTGTCTATTGCGTATTAGGTACCTATTTGAAATATACTCTGATGTAAGTCATGTAGGTATGTAAGTTTAACAATGTATGTCCGAAAATACTCGTCTACCTACACCCGAGTCGCGCGACCAAGGAAAGGAACATTCTTTAGATTACCACCTGCCTGCCTAGTCACCCTACTACTCGCAAATGACATTATTTGCGTTTGCCGAGCGCTTTCAACGCTCCCAAAGCGCGCGCTCGACGCGCGTTAGAAGAGCGTTAGGAGAACGTTAGGAGAGCGCTACGAGAGCGCTAGGAGAGCGCTCCGAGCGCTATAGCGCTCGAAGCGCGAGGTATATATAATAATCCGTTCGATACATTTTCATACAAATTCATCGATTTGAACTGTCGCGCTCGTAGCGCTGCGCTAGCAACGCTAGGTATAACTACTCCCTATGTCACGTGAAGGAACAAATTTTTTTTAAAGAAAACGCCTTATTGCGGTACGTTGGAGTTGCCTGGATACACACATTCTTTCTAGAACACTCTATTCTGTCACAAATATTTTTTAAAATCTTCAAATATGTGTATCTGCGGATATGATCTGCGGCAATAGTAGAAAAATTTAGCAAAGCGATAAAAGTCTATAATCGATAATGTTGTAAATAAAACAGTCTAGCCGGGTCGGCTCTGGCGTCAGTTAGCCGGTAAATTAATTCCAAGTAACTTTTTGTGAAGTGAAATTAGTATATTTGGTGTAACAAATATTATGCCCGTGCTAATGTTAAAAGGACAGTCACCTTAACAAAACCACGTGCATATTGGCCCTTTTCGAATTTGAATATATCCTAATAATTTACGTTCTAATAAAGTTAAAAAAGCAACTCCAATTAACACACCTAAAACTAAAATAACTACCCTAATACTAATTTCGTTGTTGTCCTTTTTGTCACTCTTCCGGTTGTTTGATTATTTTTTCGTTATCGGCTTCGTTTTCATTTCCAAAACGAATGGTATCGTCGTGATATATAAAAAGCCTATTAACATTTTAGACCTTTCAGCTCAGCCCAGCATTCTTCCTCGGGATATCCACAAGAACTTCGGGCGGGTTCGGGCTGTTCGGCAAGCGCACCAGAAGTCTGATGTCTCTGCGCGCCAGCCTTGTTTCTTTTTTGTTCTTGAAGGCAGGCAGGCATGCAATAATAATAAGCATAAGGTTATATATATAGCCCTCTGACTTAAGGGTTATAGTCGGATAGTTGTTGCTGTTGGTTACATTAGCCCGTGTCATCCCAATATCATCGGACGATATTGGTGTCGTTATAGTTCCAGGGCGAAAACGCTCAATGTCACTCTCGTGTAAAATTTATTAAATTCTCTTTGGTATTTTTTTCGTTTTTCTGCGATGTCGCTATGACACAATGTAGATACCTAATGTATTATTTTAATTTTTATATTTTTTAACATTTGTATTTAACCATGTTAAGCAGGCCTCCCATAGAAAGAAATACTACTTGTAATCTAGATTGCCTGAGGCAGAAACCTGTTATAGCACTTGATGGCCCAGTGAAAATCGTTCTTGTGGATATACCGAGGAAGGAGTACTGGAAAAGAATGTGGTGGGCTGGGCTGATAGGCCTATCTTACATGTTGATAGGCTTTGTATGTATCACAGTGATATTATTCATTTCGTATCGCACAAGTTCAGTAGAGAACGGTGAAATACAAGGGAAAAACGTAACATTTTTACTCCAAAAAAATCCATGGCTATTATTGCACACACTTGTATTTACTACAGGGGTTAGTACTTATTTCTTCTTGATGGCTTTAAAACTTGGTCCAAGCTTATTTTGCCAGTGCCTATAAAAATAAAGGGAGCTTCTGGAGCTTATGCCTGTTATATTCCACAAAATGTATTGTTTATAGCATTAGGATTATATTTGTTACAGCAAATAACACAAAGGCCTATCAACTTTTCGCACCATCTTTTTAGGGTTTCGTACCCAAAGGATAAAAACTGGACCCTATTACTAAGACTTCGCTGTCTTTCACCAGACCGTATCTTAAGAACCGCGATAGCTAGACCGTTGAAATTTTCACAAATGATGTATTTCTGTTGCCGCTATAACAACAAATAATAAAAACAAAATAAAATAAATATTTGAGGAGGACTTCCGTGCTTAGTGCGGGAATCCGATTCGCACTTAGCCGGTTATTTTCTTTCGCCACTCACAAAACTTAGGTATTTAGGACTTTCTAAGAAATTTTAGGAAGTGAAAAACAGGTTTTTGCAGTTATCAGACGTTCCGTGGCCTACTCGGCATGCGAAGGTGCAGTGTTTTGTGTTGTAAATGAAATCAATACATTACAATAAAATCGTAACCCATCGCTGTCTGTACATGGAAGATAAATGAAAAAAAATACTATTGTACTGGAGGCTTTATCCATCGCAATAGAGCACAAAACAATGAATTTTAGAATCTTTGACTGTTTGTCTGTTTATCGTGCGTTTGTGCACGCTTATCTTAGAAACGGCTGAACCGATTCAGTTGCGGTTTTCGATAAGCTTCACTTAAAATATATTATTTGTTCATTTAAATCCGTTCATAAATGAAAAAGTTATATAAATTTTAAAGAATCACGTCAAACATTTTTGTTCGAAAAATTGTGTTTATGAACGCTAATCTCAAAAAAGACTGAAACGAATAGAAAAAACGTTCAGTCTTTTTTGAGATAAGCTTGTAAATAAAACAACTATAATGGAATATTGTAATCAATAAATTGTTTTTAACTCTTTAGTTTTAACTTTACCTACGTCGACATTTTAACTTTACGACGTCGTGTCTGGAATCCATGGCGGTCAATGGATTAGTTACAGAACCTTTCAAAGCACGTGGCCCGACATACTCTTTACCGGTTTTATTAAAAATGCCAAAATAACGATGATCATAAACTATAGTCCACGCTGACGAAGTCGCGGGCAACAGCTAGTGAAAAAATATAAATTTATTTGCAATCAAACACGGTAAGAAAAACGATTTTACAGGTCCTTCATACCTAATTTTATGGTACAGGCGTGTTGCACCAACATCGGCATGCAATGCAAGTTTTTAAAATATTCATGCTTCTAATAAACTGGTGGAGAAGGGGTTAAGGGGTGTAAAATGGGGATAGTATGGGGATGTGTACAGTACCGGTTTAATTTGCATCATTGTGATACTTATTTATATATATATATATGTATTATATATGTATATATGTACGTTTATATAAACAGACGTTTGGGCACTACGTAGATCCAGCAGTAGTCCTGAACTTAGTAGACTCCACCTTTGGCGGCCGATAACTTGGCTCCCTTCGCATATTCTTCGAGCGGTGTGGCAACGTCGCATTCTAGTAATGGATTCTGTCCAACATATTCGTAGAAATCAAGTTCTACTCGTCATTTTTTGTATTCAACCTCCGAGAAAACTTTGATCCGTAACGGTAATTTTTTGCTAACTAATTCGCACTTGCTGCGTCCACATTTTATTCAAAACCCAAGCTTGTGTTGTTCCGTTTTATATATATATCATATGTTTTTGTATGAACTCTTTGGTACTTTCTGCCTCCGATTTTACTCAAAACCAATACGTATGTTGTTCCATTTTATATATATATTGATTGACGGTGAGTTAAGCCATAGCTGAAATTTGAATGCTTGGTTTGATCCAGCAGATTTTATATTCACTAAAATTATGCGTTTTAAGCTCCTATATACTTTTATGAACTCATCGATACTTTCTAGCTCCAAATTTTATTTAAAACCAATGCTTGTGTGGTTCCATTTCGTATATCTATACATATAATCTATATACATATAATAAAACAGTAAAAAAAGTGTGTCTGTACATTAAATATATTTCCAAAAAAAATATTGGGGGCGATGGAGACGTAGTAATAGAGTAAGAATATAAAAAAAATGTCTGTCTGTTTGTCTGTTTGTCTGTATGTCTGTTTGTCTGTTTGTACACGATAATCTCCGGAAATACTGGACAGATTCGAATGAAACTTTTTTTGTTATATAGCTATTAAGCCTGGGCAACATATGGGTATAAATGATTTTTGAAAATGGAACGCCTGATGCAGAACCATAATGGTCCAGCTAAACTATAAGAGATATAAAAATGCCGCCTTAGTAAAAGTTGTTCAGCCTGGTGAGCATTTTCCAGAGACATAAAGTCCACGCGAACGAAGTCGCGGGCTTCGGCTAGTATTTAATATAACGGTTAGCTTAGGCATGGCAATATATATTTTTAAATCTTATGCCTTGTAAGCTCCAAAAGTGTTGCCAACTTTGAAACCTAGTGGGTGATTGTTAAAAAATTACAGTAATTTTTTTCAAAATTTTTTTTATGAAATATTTTAGAATTACCTTGCTTTTTAATGCAAGTAATAAGTCTAAAAAGTCATAACAATCATAAAAACTCATATTTTTATACTGAATATGATAACCTTATTGTTTCGCATTATTTATGCATCTAAACATGTTTATGACTTAATGCACACAAAGAAACTTGCTATCTTGCCTTACGCTCTTGCGTAATGGTACTAATGGAGCGGTAACAAACAGTAGAAGAAGGGGAATGGCTTGGCCTTCAGTACGACATGGCTACGTCGAGTTGCTTGGTGGTGGCATTTGAAAACAAACGCACACAACGATATTTAAATTATGCAATACATATAATAGTAAAAAAATTGTCTGTATATTGACTAAATTTCCAAAATGAAACAACAAGCAGATAGATACACAGTGAAAGAGTAAAATTTTAAAGAGAATGTCTCTCTGTTTGTTTGTCTTTTTGTACACACTAATCTCCGGAAATTCTGGATAGATTTGAATGAAACTTTATTGGTATAAATCTGGGCAACATACAGGGTATAATTGATTTCGGTAAATGGAACACCTGATGCAGAACTATAAATTTTCAGCTAAACTATGAGAAATAATAAAATGACGCCACAGCAAAAGTTGTTTAGTCTGATAAGCATTTTTGTGCACGCGAACGAAGTCATAGGCATTAGTGAGTATAAATACAAATAAATACACCATTAAAAGAATTAAAAATTCTTAGGACAGTTGAGTGACTAATCTATGTTCAAATCTAATGCACAGGGAATTAGGACGAAGGTTGTAAATCATAAAATGGTAGTCTTGTGGGAAGTGTGCATAGTTTGGGTGTGCTTTCTTTTACAGACAAAAGTTTTATAGATTTTCGTTATACGGAATATTTATTCCATACTCACAATATTTATTATGAAGAATTTTATAGTAACAAAACATATTTTCTTACCAAAAACATTAATTTTTTCGATGTTAATAATATCATAATATCAAATCAAATTTTTTCAATCTATACATATAAATATATTTCCAAAAAAAATATTGGGGGCGATGGAGACTTAGTAATAGAGTAAGAATTTTAAAAAAAAGTCTGTCTGTTTGTCTGTTTGTACACGCTAATCTCCGGAAATACTGGACGGATTCGAATGCAACTTTTTTTGTTATATAGCTATTAAGCCTAGACAACGTATAGGGTATAAATGATTTTGGAAAATGAAACGCCTGATGCAGAACCATAATGGTCCAGCTAAACTATAAGAGATATAAAAATGTCGCCTTAGTAAAAGTTGTTCAGCCTGATGAGCATTTTCCAGAGACATAAAGCGCACGCGAACGAAGTCGGGGGCTTCAGCTAGTCCTCAATATATTTAGTCTTCTTTTATACTTATATTGTTATATTACTTCGCTCTAGATCGGTCATTTTGAAAATCTTTGGGAGGGGCCTATGTCCAGCAGTAGACGTTGTGCGGCTGAAATGGATGGATGGATGGGTAGATGTTATATAACTTAACCTACACTCCACGACAAAGTTGATTTTGTGTCTGTGTTAATTATGTCCTAAGCTTGAGTCGTTCGCTCGCTCGTGTGTTAGTCAAAGGAAACCTAACAAACTTAACCCACAACCCACGACAAAGTTGTTTGTGTTTGTGTTACTTTCGCCCTAAGCTTCAGTCGCTCGCTCGTGTGTTGGTCACAGGAAACCTAATGAACCTAACTTACAATCCACATCAAAGTTGTTTTTGTGTCTGTGTTACTTTCGGCTTAAGCTTATATTGTTCGCTTTTAATACATAAATATAAAATAATTTAAAATATAAAAAGCTTATTCGAAGTGGTTTCCATTGGCTGCAATACAGCCCTTTACACGTTGAGGTCAGTTATCAATAGAAGCATGCACTCTTTCCATGGGAAAATTCTTCACTGCCAATCGTATGGATTGTTTTAGGGACTCCAAATTATCATGGCGTTTAAAGCAAGCCGTTCTCAAGAATGGTATTTTGATACACTTATGCCGATGTTTCGATACCTTTTTCACAAAAGTATGGCTCTGTCACTCCTTCATAGCTAACACCCCACCAAACCATCACTAAAGTCGGCTAATGCCACGCTGCACTCTGTCGACTTATTGGGAAGCTTTCTTAGAGCTTGGGACATAAATACCTACAGTCATTGCGTACCGCTTCAGTAGATTTTTCGATTTTACTACTCTATTCTTTTTTAAATTATCAGTTGTAAAATTACCAGTACGGCTTTTATAGGCAGCAAGTCCTAAGTCATCTTTTAAAATAAGCGACATGGTTCTAGGTGCTATCTTCATCTCCTGTGATAAAATCTTTTGCTTTCGGACAGGATTTCTTCGAATTCTTTCCCTTACTGCTTTGATCACCTTTTTCGTATGAACACTACGAGGACGGCCAGATCTTTTACTGTCACAAAGAGGAGGTCTCATTGTACCTATTATAGTCCGATACCACAGAATTAATAATAGTGTTACATACAGAACGGAAACTCGCACCGTCCTCCGCAATCTGGTGTCCCCGTAACCTTTCCCCTGTTATTGGGACGTGTAAGCGCCAGAAAAACAGGGTTATTGGTAGTCGCACGTTGACATTACGCGAGTCACTTAGGATTATTGAATTATAATGGTGAGAAACTGCGCACATTATCATTGTTTATCCACGGATAACAATAAAAAACGTAAATTTTAAAATCATAATCATAATCATATTAATTCATAAAAAGTATTTACACGTCATAAAAAAATAAAATTGAATAAAAAAATAAAATAAATTAAACATACAAATAAATATATTACGCATACACATACATAACTAATAATAATCATATAATTACAAAATAATCGAATGAAAATTAACACATTAAATTGGAATTATAAGCGACATTCATAAAATTCTTCTATACTGTAGAATGTACGCTCAAGAAGCCACTTTTTTAGCTTGACTTTAAAGCTTGTCAATGTAGTCGCCTGTTTTATATCAGGTGGCAACTTATTAAAGATAGACGGCCCCATTACATGAATCAGTCTGTCAGTCTTAGCTAGTCTGTGTGGTATCAGGTGCAGTCGGTCAACATCGCGGAGCGCAATGTCATGCACATCTCTCGGTCTTTGGTACACGTCTTGGTTACTAAAGACATATGTTGCTACCTGTAAGATGAAAAGGGATGGCGGCGTGAGGATTCCAAAGGTTTCAAAGTATGGTCTGACGGTTGTTCACCCTGATACGTGGACTATCGCGCGGACTGCTCGCTTTTGCATACGAAACGCTCGTTGCCATTCCGCGGCGCACCCCCAGACCTCTAGGCCATACTGCAGGACAGACTGCACTATCGCAAAGTAGGTAGACCTCACCACCTCTCTAGGTACCACATCCGATAGTCGTCCGAGCGCGAAGCTAGTGCTTGCCAATTTACCGCATGCTTTATCAACCTGTGTTTCCCAGGTGAGGGCACTATCCAGTTGTATTCCCAAGAAGGTAATGTCATCCACCTGTTCAATAGTTGTTCCTTGTATAGCAACAGATAATCGTATAGATTTCCGAGTGGTGAAAACAGGTAAGCAAAGCAACAAATTCTGTGGTAGCGACCCTGATTGTTCAACTCACACATTTGACGTGTGCACGGACGGATTGTTTCGTTTGTAGTAGTACTAGGTATTTATGCTGCTCCGTTTCTATGAAGTGTCATACCTGTGTCGGTACACAAACATTTGACTAATACCAAGCGTATGGAGAATTTTAAAAACTGCATTTGGCCCAAACCTACTTTGTGTAATGCAATCACAGCGATTCGGTTCTCTATATCACCCCACTCCATTTTAATATCGCAAAATATTGTTCAATATATTAGCGCCAAAATAAGAAAAGACAATGAAAAATCATATAAAAGTAACGGATTCCAAATTCAAATGTAATATTTATTTTTATTTTTAATGGTAACGAGCTTTTTTGTCCACGAAAACGAGATCAAAGGCATCAGATAGTCACAAATTAACACGCTTTTAAAAAAATGTAAGCACTTCTTAGGACAGTTGAGTGGCTAATCTATATTCAAATCTAAAGCACAGGAATTAAATAGGAAGGTTGTAAATCATAAAATGGTAGTCTCGCGGGAAGTGCGCAGTTTCGTAGCGTGTGCGCCTTCGTCATCGACTAATTGTTTGAACTTAATTATCGAACCTTGCTAATGTAATTGATACATTTAGTCTCGGCTCGAAGGATAGTGAAAAAATAATATCGAAAAATTAAATGGGTTTGGCAAGTTTGTGTTATGCCATTATTAATATTTTTACTGTAGTTTGGCAGTAAACAAGCGAGAAAATCGTTTGGCATGGAAATTAGTCGCAAACTAGACTGGATTCTTTTTACCGTAATCGATACTAGAAGATAAACTCATTGATACCATTTTTCAAAATTACTTCTAAATACAAAACAACGTTAATAAAATAAAAAACATTTCCCGTGAAAGGTTATGCAATCTTTAAGAAGGTTATATGTATTTTTTGTTTTTAGTTACTAACTTGCAATGTATCAGATATCTACGTACGATAATTGGTTTGGGTCAAATCTTGTAGCTCAATTTCCAACCAGCTATTCTCAATCGATTTCGCTGAAATTTTGCATACTTGTCAATACAATATTATGAAGCTAATGAGCTGTTCTGATGATGGAACCGGGAGGTATTCACTAGGACTGAGTTATAAAACAACATAACCTCATGGAGCAGGACTCGTTTGAATTGTCTTAATGAGCACTTTAGTGCAGACGATGCCAAGGGTCTGCAGGTGGTCGATGCAATTCAGTAATTAAACGACGCAACTCCATCGAGTTTGGGCTTATTTCATTCGTTTCAATAAGTAGTTTGGCCTCAGAATAAATAACTTATCACACAAGGAAACTGTTTAACATAGCAATTCTAACGGAGCACTTGCACCGTCCTTTCGATACTTTACAGATTTACGTAATGATCATAATCGATTACGCAACTTACATTATAAATGTATTAGATTAGTTGATTTTATACCTTGGCAGAGGGAAACAAGCAGGTAAGGCTTATCCTGTAATAAATGATCTAAGGGCTATGTTATTTTATTTACTGAGGGTTGTTGAATTCGTTCCGGTTCCATCATCAGAACGGCTCATTTACTCCATATGCATTGGATAAGTGATGCCGCTCGATAGTCCACTATTGACAGTCAATTGACTCACTATCGGTATTTTTAATAAAACCGACAGTGAGTCTTGAGATACTTTTGATTGTTTATCGATACTGCTGATAGTATCGATAGTATCGATTCTGATGACGAACAAACTATCGATAGTATTGCTTTTAATAATACATAAACTATCGACACTATCGATATTACAAAAAATATCGATAGTGTCGATATTTTATGAAACGCATACTATCGATACTCATGATAGTTTGATTTTCGTCGGATCGATACAATAAATACCAATTATGGTATTGTTGGTTATCAATAGTATTGCTCTAAAACAGATATCCATACTGATAAACCACTGTCGATAGTCTGGCATTTTTCAATTGAAAATGATATCTATTGTTTGGCAACACTACATTGATTGCATAAACATTGCAAATTCAACAGAAGCTTGTAATAATATTATTACTAGCAGATTGTAGCCAATGAGGTCAATGGTGCTCTCTGATTGGTTGATTTGAATCGAATGTAACAGTGTTGAATGCCAAAAAGGTGGATTTGTATAAAATTGACGTAATTATTATTATTACTCTCGTTGACACTTTTGGCTCCAGTCGGAACAACATGCGCATGGCTGACTAGCATTGGATCTAGAAAAGGCACCCGGAGCCAACTAAGTAAACGGAACCAACAAATACTAGTCGTACGGCACGATGGATCTGCAAAGTGCCCACGGGTATATCTATATTTATATAGTATATATATGTGTGTACCTAGTTATATATTATGTATATTTATAATATCAACTGGTTATTGTATTTATTACTATATTAATTGAGTATATAAAAATCTAAATGCGCCACCTGTTATCTTATTATATATTTTCACATTCCTTCTCTTTTTGGTTGCCTGTAAGAGATTGCTTCGGCGATAAGGCCGCCTCTTGTACCCCACTACATGTTGCTATTTAATAAGTGTTCCAAAATTGTAAATTTCTTTTGGTGCAATAAAGTTTTTTGTATTGTATTGTATTGATAGTAGTTACCCATACACTCGCTTTCAAAAGTTTGGATTGCGTGCGTGTTCTTTGATTTTATTGGGATATTTTACTACTTGGCTTGTTTTTTCTTGGACTCGGATCTGTTTAAAAGTGTGACCTAGCTGTGTTTACTGCGGACTTTGATTAATCCGTATCGAAATCTATTATAGCGTGAAGTGATACTATATTTTCGGGTTCAACCTAATGCACTAATAGAATCTGTAGCAGACTTTTCAAGTTATGATTTTCTTACACAAAACAGTTTTGTTTTGAAATACATTCAATATGTGGACAATTCAGCAAAGGTAACTGTGATTATTTAAATTACTATACGAGGGTGATCTCTTTGCTCCACCCATAAAACTCTTACAATAAAACTAAATTCAAGATTATTTTAATTTTTAACCCTCAACACTGATACTTATTCCATGTGCTCAAACATCTCAACAGCCTCCTGGAACTTTTTTGTCCGATCTTCGAAAACCACTTCTCCACAGTAAGTGTATAAGCTCCTGATTGTCCAAAAAAAAATTTCCACGTAAAAATTCCTTTAATTTTGGGAATAGCCTGTAGTCGCTGGGGGCTAAGTCTGGCGAAAAAAGAAAGGAATATTTTTTCTAAAAAATAAAACTAAAAACACGTTAGTATAGCATTTTTCTTTGATAGCTTACGCAATGAGGCGTTTTCCAGTGAAAAAAAAATGAGGTTAAAAACATTGTCAAAAGATGGCGCATAAGAGTTTGAAATCGTTCTGTCAAAAATGAAAGAGGCCGTTTGGTTCAATACTTGTAGTAAATTTGTAATTAATTAACCAATCTTGTATAATGGTATTATTTAAGTAAGAAAATATATATTAACAAACAATAATATATTTTTAACAAAATTTTGTAAAATAAAATTATTAAATATTCCAAAACGTACTGATTATATTCTCTTTGATTTCAAAGACAAACTCTCACTATGAACATTTTATATGAATTAGACATTGACAGATCTATTTATGTGATTGCTGGCGACATCTATGTCACGTGAAGGAACTAAATTTTTTTTTAAAGAAAACGCCTCATTTAATTGAGTGTCTCCGTGGTTTTGTGGTTAAGGTGTTAACCCTGTAGTATGGAGGTCGTGGGTTCAAATTCGACTGGCAAGCACTTTGGGAAAAATTGCTTTTAGTCTGGTTAGAATATTACAGGCCTATCCAAGATTGGTTCTGGCTTGAGTGTGTGTGACTTGTGTGTATGTGTGTTGGAAGTAAATAATTCCTTACATCGCGCAACTACAACTTTGTAGGACACAACATTATATACAATAATTGGCCAAGTGCGTGTCGAGCCACGTGCAAGTGGAGGGTTCCGTAGTTGCAAATGTCAACTTTGTGTTCTGCCATTAAAAACGTCTAAAAGCTAATTAGGGTTCCGTAGCCAAATGGCAAAAACGGAACCCTTATAGATTCGTCATGTCTGTCTGTCTGTCTGTCCGTCCGTATGTCACAGCCACTTTTTTCAGAAACTATAAGACCTACACTGTTGAAACTTGGTAAGTAGATGTATTATGTGAACCGCATTAAGGTTTTGACACAAAAATAGAAAAAAAGCAATAAATTTTGGGGGTTCCCCATACTTAGAACTGAAACTCAAAAATTTATTTTTTATCAAACCCATACGTGTGGGGTATCTATGGATAGGTCTTCAAAAATGATATTGAAGTTTCTAATATCATTTTTTTCTAAACCGAATACTTTGCGCGGGAGACACTTCCAAAGTGGAAAAAAGTGTGTCCCCCCCCCCCGTAACTTCTAAAATAAGGGAATTATAAAACTAAAAAAAATACATGATGTTCCTTAACAATAAAAACTACCAGCGAAAATTGGTTTGAACGAGATCTAGTGAGTAGTTTTTTTTAATACGTCATAAATCATAAACGGCAATTTACCTTTCATTCAATCAACTCAAATATAAAAATTTAAAAAAAACATACTACAAGACTTTTATATTATGTTTTTGCTACTACGGAACCCTTCATGGGCGAGTCCGACTCGCACTTGGCCGCTTATTTTTCTATTGAATTTGTATGACATTATTCCATTTCCAAGTACATTTTATAAGTTGTGGTGAGGGTTCGTTATGCAGAAGACTGAATTGAAGAAGTCTTGATGTGCAAGTAAACTCTTCATTTATTTAAATGAAAAATGGCCGCCCGGCTCTTTCCGGTTACGTCCCCCGCGCCTCATACCCCGCAGCGGATCGCCCGCCAGCTGATTTGTGCGTCAACAAGCTAGCCTCTTTGGAACAGGTGGTTCCAGCGTTGGAAGAGGGCAAAGTCTGTTGAATGCTCTCCTGATGGTGCCTGTGGTTGTCCAAACATCCACCACCCGATTGATGCCGTCGTTGCCTATATGCACTGTTTAGTATTCAGCCCTCGTATTCCTTTTTTTTTTGACGCGGAAAAAATCCCTTTGGAAACCTGACCGGTCACGGAACACCGGTAAGGTTATGTGGTGTTACCACTAAAAACTCCGCGGTGTCACCTCTCAATCGCTATGGGCCGGGGCCGTGTGCTATTCTCGCTCCACAGCCCCGGCGCGGCCAGCCGCTACCTCAGCGGACCCGGCTCGCCAACGGCCTAACGGCACCCTCTGCTGAATCAGAGGGGCCGGAGCAACCGTCGCGTTGGCCTCTCGGCCCAAGGACAGGCGCGCTGACACGCATACGCGCCTGCCTTCCACTCCGGAGGGCTGTCCGTTGGACGATGGAATCCCGTTTCCACCGTCCAACCAGCCCTCATAATTTGGGGCCTGCGAAAGCAGGCCCTGCCCAGGGGATAGGGAGAGGAGTGTCGGGTGTCCCGACACTCCTCTTCCCCTGCGGCCCCACCGATGCCGTGCCAAGCGCCACGGCCGCGCTTGGTCGCGGAGGAAAGGGCGAGCGGCAACGACACACCGACACTCCACTTCCCCCGCGACCCCTAACACGGCTGTGATGGTAGGGGGGGTGGTTGTCACCCCCTTCCCTCACAGCCTCCCCGGGCCCGGTGGAGGCCATTTCTGGCAGGAATGGCCTCCACCGGGCCACCTCCCTATGTCAGCCGGGTTTAACTCCATTGAAATGTATTTCCACTGAGACGGAGTCGAATATAGTGATATTTCATTAATTCTATTGTAAACAAATTGTTTTAAATTTTTCTTAGGACTCCTGAGCCATCCTAGAACAATTGTCGAATCACTCCAAAATTGTTTTGAGTTAATGTTTAGACGGAGTGAATCAGTGACCTTTTTAGCCAATTGTGTGCTTAACAAAGCCGCGCAAAGCTCGAATCTAGGCATAGTCAAACGTTGTTTCAATGGGGATACCTTACTTTTTGCTAACTGTTACGTCACCACAAGCAGCATAAGCTTTAATGCTGGCATCACAGAATGTATGCAATTCAATCCTCTCAACTGAATCACACAATACTAAACGTGAAATTTGAATTTCATTTAAAAACTTAAAATGCAGAAACGAGGAATTATGTAAAATTAATACAGATTTGCAAAGTAAATATGACTCAATAAAAGCCAATTCATATAGTCCTCCTAAAACACGTGCGCGTAAATCAACGGTTAAGAAAACAGCTTCTACTATCCAAGAAAGCAGTCAAAAAGAAACACCCAAAAAGGCAAAAAACAAACAGAGTAAATCAGTTAAAAGTTTGCCTATCAAAAATACACAGCAGAGTAAATCGGTAGAAACATTACATATCAATAATATTCAGGACAATATACAATCACAAAGTCAAGTAGGAGAAACAAACAGCACTCAGAATGACATACCCACACATAGTCAAGTAGGAAAGACAAACACACAAAAATCATGCTCACCCAGAATGTGCATACTCAGCACAAATAAACACAATAATATTACTTCTATTGCAACAGATACATTTAGAAATTATAATGTTTGTCACTACATTACACCAAATACCAATATTGATGTGTTAATGTCAGGTGTAGAATTTAAACTGACTAACTTTACAAAAAATGATTATTGTGTTATAATGATAGGAGACGAAGACTTTAAAACTACAAAAAACTATTTCAATATTATATATTATATACGTGAAATCTTGGAAAACCTCAAACACACTAATGTCATTATTTGTCTTCCTACATATAAGTATAGTGAATTAAAAAACATGTTCAACTGGAGAGTCGAAAACTTTAATAACCTTTTATACTTAGACATAATGACACATGGACATGCTTATTTATTAGACTCGAACAAGAAAATTAATTATGATCTTTTCACATTTGATAAAAACACAGGTCGAATAAAGGATTATGGCATGCGAGTAATATTTAAGACTATTTTTGAACTAGTAGAGGACATCCAATACAATAACAAACATGAAGAAAACTTACCTGATAGTGATTCAATGTTTTTTCGAAAATAAATGTTTGTACATACTGCACCAAAACATTGCAGGATTGTTAGATAAATCAGACACATTTTTAGTACATTTGCAAGAACTTGCTGATCGAAATATAAATATTGATATCGTATGTATAACGGAACATTTCATGATGACAGGATATGAAAAATTTCTAAGCTTACCTAACTTCACATTAGCCGCTAATTTTGATAGGCCTAATATAAAAAGAGGAGGAGCGTGTATTCTTGTAAATAAGCAATACAGATGGAGAGAATTAGTAGACATAAAACAATTCTCCATTTTAAGTATTTTTGAATGTTGTGCTCTAGAATTAATTGATTATAAAATTCTTATTATTTGTGTATATAGAGTTCCGAAAAGGACAAATCTTAATACTTTTTTTTATAAATTAGAACAAGTTTTGAGATATATTCCAAAATATAAATTTAACAATGTAGTTATTGCTGGTGACTTTAACATTGATATATTAACAGATAGTAATGATAAAATTGAATTTGAAGGCCTATTGTCAAAATATGACTTCAAATTAGCTGTAAAAGAAGTAACCAGGCCTGCTAGTAATACTTGTCTGGATAATTTTGCTCATAATTTTAAAACCAAATGTGCGACGGAAGTGGTGGAATTTGGAGTGTCGGATCATTCTTTGATATTGATTAAATTACCTGTTAAAAAAACCGTAAAATTAAAATTTTGGCGTACAACAGTGCGAGATTACAGCGCAGAAAATGTAACTATAAGTTTAAAAATTGTATAAAAAACCTAAGTTTCACAGAAATTTATGATACTGAAGACCCTAACATCGCGTATCGAAGTTTTATGGATACTTTTAAATTGTTTTATGATCAGTGTTTTCCTCTTAAACAAATAACTATACATACTTGTCGTAAAGTAAAATGGATATCCAAAGGGTTAAAAAAATGCAGCCAAAAGAAAAGAAACTTCAGACGTTCAGATTAAGACCTACAAAAGTTAGTAAAATGAATTATAAACGCTATGCAAACTTATTCAAAACAATTATTAAGTTGACAAAACTGAGTCAAAATAATTATAAAATAAGCACATCAAAAAATAAGTCAAAAACGACATGGCAAATTATCAATGACTCCAAATTTAATTTACCAAATGAACCAGTAACGCGACTGAAGATTGATGATAAAATTGTTTCAGACCCCGATGAAATAGCAAATTCTTTTAATAACTACTTTATTGATAAGGTTAAACCTGTAAAGAGATGTGGATCTAATGTTACGTCAAATATTAGACACCAATCAAATTCTATGTTTATGGCGCCAAGCACACCACAAGATATATATAAAATTATTAAAAATCTTAAAAATACAAACAGTGTTGGTTATGATGGAATTGCAACAAAAATAGTTAAAGTCGTAAATGAACACATTTAGCATCATCTCAGTCATATTATAAATCTCAGTATTCAAACAGGTATTTTTCCAGAAGATTTAAAATTGTCTATAGTTAAACCTTTATTTAAAAAAACGGATAGGGAACGTATGGAATATTTTAGACCCATTGCCCTTAACTCAATATTTTCAAAGATATTTGAGAAATACTATTCAAACGAGTTCAACTCCTACTTTGAAGAGAAACAAATATTTTGCAAAGAACAAAAAGGGTTTTGTCGTAAAAAAACAATTAATATGGCAATTTATGATTTTTTACTGAATGTTATTACTGAAGTTAACAAAAGAAATCCAGTTTGTTCTATCAACTGTGATATGACGCTTTTGACTATGTGCATCATAAAATATTATTAGACAAACTTGAAGCATACGGAATTAGAGGTAATGTCTTACAATTAATTAAATCATACTTATCAGATCGTCGTTAAGTAACAGAAATATCTAAATTTGATTTTAAATCTAAAACAGAAAAATATTACACATCAAATGAACGATGTGTATCATATGGAGTTCCGCAGGGTAGTGTTTTAGGGCCTCTCCTTTTTATTATCTATATTAACGATCTTCCTATAAATATTAAACATAGTATAACATTATTCGCTGATGATAGTACAGTAACAGTTAAATGCACGGACAAAAAATCATATAAATTCAACGTAAACTCGACATTAGCCTCAATAATAACATGGCTTGATAATAATAATTTAAAAATAAACCATGATAAAACTAACATTATGCATTTTACTCAAAGACCTAAAAAGGCGAACAATTTTAACTTAGAATACCAGGGCAATATTGTATCTAATGTTCCATCTACTCGATTTCTTGGAATAATAATCGACTGTAGGTTAAAATGGAAAGAACAAATTGAAAGTCTTTGTAAACGGATTAGTAGTTCATCTTATGCCCTATATAGGTTATCTAATGAAGTAAATACTGATACACTAATAACTGCATACTATGGCCTTGTTGAATCAGTCCTTAGATACGGTATAATTTTTTGGGGAAATTCCACCGATAAAGATGTAGTATTTAAAATGCAAAAGCGCTGTATTCGAGCAATGTTCGGACTACAAAGTACAGATAGTTGTGAACCGCTATTTAAAAAACATAAGATTCTAACATTTCCGTCATTATATATTATAGAAACAGCTATATATGTAAAAAGTAATCCTCACCTGTTTCCTAAGTTATCTGATAGAGTAGAAAGAAACCGACGTGAAGACAAATTGTGCATACATCCATCCAAAACTGCTTTATTACATGATAGTGTATTAGGTATGGCACCGATAATATATAATAAAATACCAAAACAATATAAAGAATTAAATGTTACTTTGTTTAAGAAGAAATTTAAGTCATTTTTGATAGACAAATGTTATTATAGTATTAAGGATTTCTTATCTGATAAATTGTAAATTAATTTTGGTTTATATATAAGGTCCATAGATTAAGTATAGTTATATAGGTAGCATAGGTATAGATGATAGCCTTTCTGACCACATTTGCACACCGGTGATGGTAAACATGATTGGACGATCTTTATCTTTATCTTTATCTTTAATGTGGTAACGTAAGAATAACCCTTTGCGACTTCTACACGAATATGTATGAATGTATGAATAGTCTAGCTGACCTTGACGTGACCTCACCGCTTCAACCCCGGGTGACGCTGGCACGTCCTTTGTTTTCTGGCCTGGAGGTCGAATACGGCTCGAATAACTGGTGAGGGTTCGTTATGCAGGAGGCTGAATTGAAGAAGTCTTGATGTGCAAGTAAATTCTTCGTTTATTTAAATTAGAAAAAATAGGTACAAGTAACAAGTATGTATGTATGCGCACGCGTCGATTGTCGATCTCAGTGGCGGGCGCGGCCGCCCGGCTCATTCCGGTTACGTCCCCCGCGCCTCATACCCCGCAGCGGATCGCCCGCCAGCTGATTTGTGCGTCAACAAGTTGATTGCTTATAACTTTTTAATTTGTGAACCCTACTTAGCTCTGATAGTTTTTCTTTAATCTTCGTTATATATGACGGAGCAGGAGATAACTTACGAGGAGCTTGTGAGATGGTGACCGAAAGTCCTGCGGGATCCCGAATAGCTTGGAGTGGAGATAAAGAAAATACGTATGCATGATATTGGCGTCTATTCCGGACTGTTCGATACAAGTCATAATCCACTTAAAATTACCCACCACCATTCATTATTGTATTACCCTCATACATTACAGAGCTCACAAAAAATTTGACGGTAAGTCAGCGCCCCACTTCACGCTAATCCACGAGTTTCAACCACATGAGTTAAGCCCACACAGATAATCTGTGTCCACCTGGGCAATCGTGCTGAAACAATCATTGTAATAACTCGGTTTGTAGTAAACAACTTTCTGTTTGCATACATATAACAATAAATAGAAGGGACTATCTTAAACTCTCCGGCATATATAGCTGTGAATTTTTTCACGTGTCCATATGTTACCATTTAGCAGTGGGGGAAGACACTTGACTCTTATAAAAATTTGTTCTATAAAACCAAATATTTCAGAAACGAATAATCTTAACTTAATCGAAAAATGATGTTCACAGACCTATTCAACGATATATATATTTTTAAAATCTCTGCCTTAGCTGCACCGTGGCGAACCCCACGTGTTTATAAAAGTTTGATAGTCATTGACTATAAGAATATAAATGAATGCATAGGACGACGTAACTATTATAATACACGAGAATCACTCGCGACTCGTGCTTTGCGACAGCATGGTCGGGATTTGAGGCAGAAACAAATGACGACCTTATTATAGAAGACTTTGTTAATCCAAGATGGCTACCAAAAGTCAACTGCTTGCGATTTGACTGAAAATCGATATCTATATGTATTTATACCAGAAAAATAAAAAAAAATTTGGAATCCCAGATGGTGTCTGGATTTTTATAAATTTAACTTATTTCGTTCGACCGTCTCACTGGGACTAAGTTGGGGTCTGAATTTTTGCACGTGGGGGTTAAAGCACCCTGCGAAATTCGAAACTGGATTCAGATTTTGGATCCAAGATGACCGCCTACACATTTTTTCATGTTTCCTCAACTGACTGTGATTCTTACCCATTTTCTGAACTGGAAACATATCTTAGCCTACCTCAATAGTGGCACGTAAAACCGCCGGCTGCTTGCAGCCCGCGCAGTGCCCGAAAAGCTAGTTACTTACATAAAAACACATGCACAATTGCACACAGTAGAGAAGCGGCCGGTTCATTCTAGGTTTTCTCTTTTTTCTAATACCAGCAATGAAGGAACCATATTGACAATAATATCGTATTTCAGTTTCAATTTCTGATGCCGATAAGCTTTTTAATGTTAACGAAACTCAACGGCCCATCCTTACCTATGAAGCCTGAGGTAACGAAGACAAATCACGTGATACTGCTAGTGTGCGCCCTTATCCTCAACATAGTTGGCGTTTTACTTATCCACGTAGCGGCACCAATGTACACTTACATAGCGCCCGACAGTATTGCTTTTAATCCTGAGCAACCGCAATTGCTAGAATGGAGTCACTATATTTTTGGTAAGTAACTTTTTCGATTTTGTTATAAAAATTTAAAACGGGTTATTACGGTTACCCTGTAGTTTTCAGCCTAGAAAAGAACCACTAACTCCTCTTGTGCATATCGAACAAGGCAACTAAAGGACTAAGCACAAACATTTTGCTTTCACTACAAAGGAGATGACTTGTCTGATGTTACTATAACTAGATCTCCAACATTTAGATTAAAATGATCAGTTATCCATTTAAGTCTGCTTTTTGATTGTGTAAGATAGCTTTTTGAGCACGCAGTCCAGACGTCTTGTTTTAATTTGGACAAAATATGCGTAAACTTAACTGTATTTATATTCGCATGTGTAAGATCCCTTTCTGGATAACTGGTCATTGCTGTGCTAATCATAAAGTGACCAGGTGTTAAATAATTTGTATAAGTAACATCAGATGACATAGGAAGCAATGGGCTTGAGTTAAGCATAGATTCAATTTCAGTAAGTACAGTGTTAAGAGAGTCCTGCCGGTTACTTAGTAGAGAAAAATAATTATCTACATATATAACTAGACTAGCAGCCCGTCCTGGCTTCGTACGGATGGATATGATGGTCTTTAAAATTTTACCTTTTATTTATATTTTTGTTGTTGTTTTATTTTTTTATTTTTTTAAATGCAGTATCGCATTGTCTATGTATACTAACAATCCGAATTTGTTCATCGGTTTTTTATTTAAGTAAATTTTTTAATCTTAAGTGAGACATATTACTTAGTAATTTTTCATTAAATTTTTAAAACATTTTACATTTTTCATCCGATCCTACCAATTAACTTTCCTAAGTTTTGTATGTATTTCCATTTTTTATTTATATTTGTTTGTTGTCTTTTTTAGGGTTTCGTACCCAAAGGGTAAAAACGGGACCCTATTATTAAGACTTCGCTGTCTGTCTGTCTGTCTCTCAAGAACCGCGATAGCTAGACAGTTGAAATTTTCACAAATTATGTATTTCTGTTGCCGCTATAACAACAAATACTAAAAACAAAATAAAATAAATATTTAAAGGTTCCCATACAACAAACGCATTTTTTATAGATATTGGTACGGAACCTTTAGGGCGCGAATCCGATTCGCACTTAGCCGGTTATTTTAAACTAGCCGAAGCCCGCGACTTCGTTCGCGTGGACTTTATGTCTCTGGAAAATGCTCATCAGGCTGAACAACTTTTACTAAGGCGGCATTTTTATATCTCTTATAGTTTAGCTGGACCATTATGGTTCTGCATCAGGCGTTCCATTTTCCAAAATCATTTATACCCTATATGTTGCCCAGGCTTAATAGCTATATAACAAAAAAAGTTTCATTCGAATCCGTCCAGTATTTCCGGAGATTAGCGTGTACAAACAGACAAACAGACATACAGACAAACAGACAAACAGACAAACAGACAAACAGACAGACATTTTTTTTAAAATTCTTACTCTATTACTAAGTCTCCATCGCCCCCAATATTTTTTTTGGAAATATATTTAATGTACAGACACACTTTTTTTACTGTTTTATTATATGTATAGATTTTTACTTTTTTGTTGTTTTAGGTATGTGTAATTATTTTTAAGAGTTATTCTAATTCATTGTAATTTTTACATTTCTGTATTTACTGTCGGTTACGTCCGCTGCGTAGGGAGCTTGAATGAAATTTACGATTTTAAAAATTCAAAAGTAATCTATATGTATAGAAACAATTTTGAATACAAAATAATTATTTGGATAACGATTAATAAAAAGATATGAATAACGTGCACAACGCGACACCGTTAATTTTTAGGGTTCCGTAGCCAAATGGTAAAAACGGAACCCTTATAGATTCGTCATGTCTGTCTGTCTGTCCGTCCGTATGTCACAGCCACTTTTTTCAGAAACTATAAGACCTATACTGTTGAAACTTGGTAAGTAGATGTATTATGTGAACCGCATTAAGGTTTTGACACAAAAATGAAAAAAAAAAACAATAAATTTTGGGGGTTCCCCATACTTAGAACTGAAACTCAAAAATTTTTTTCATCAAACTAATACGTGTGGGGTATCTGTGGATAGGTCTTCAAAATTGATATTGAGGTTTCTAATATAATTTTTTTCTAAACCGAATACTTTGCGCGGGAGACACTTCCAAAGTGGAAAAAAGTGTGTGTGTCCCCTGTAACTTCTAAAATAAGGGAATTATAAAACTAAAAAAAATACATGATGATCATTACCATAAAAACTACCAGCGAAAATTGGTTTGAACGATATCTAGCAAGTAGTTTTTTTTTTTAATACGTCATAAATCATAAACGGCAATTTACCTTTCATTAAATCAACTCCAATATAAAAATTAAAAAAAAAAAATACTACGAGACTTTTATATTATGTTATTTGCTACTACATTTACGATTACGATTTGCCTTCATTGGCGAGTCTGACTCGCACTTGGCCGCTTATTTATATTTCTATGACCTATTAAATTCGAAATATCTATTGAATGGAATAGCCGATTTGAACAATTAAAAAAGTAATCAACATGAATTGAAACAGTATTGAAAACAGTATAATTCATTTGGATAAGGATTTAAACATAAGTATGAATAACATAATCTAATTTTGGTTGGCATTTCTATCAACTTTTAAAATGTAAAAAGTGGTTATTGTGACATAACGATAATAGTTGGACAAATAGTATCCGGAAGTTTTTTGTAGTTATTGATATGTTCTTTAATATTTTTTGTTCTATCATCACAAACAGTTTCCGCAGCGCATGCTACGAAAGATGTTTTATGGCATGTTTTTTACACCTTGGGTTACGTTTTCAAAGTTTTAGTAAGGATCTCTAATCTTTTCTAGGCATAAATATAGCTTATGTTACTCAGGGTGAATGTAGCTTTCTAATAGTGAAAGAATTTTTCAAATCGGCACAGTAGTTTTTGAGTTTTTTCATTACAAACATACACACAAAACACAAATCTTTCCTCTTTATTATAAGTGTGGAAGTGTAGATGTGGATAAACAAAACGCGCACACAACATTGGCTAAATCGCTAACTCTAAAAGTTTGCAAACAATAACAATACGGAACCAAACAAAGTGAACGAAACGAAACGTAATGTGTAAACTTATAGTTATGATGACAGTTGAGTTTTTGTGTGCGTCAAAAAAATGATTTTATTTTGTCATACAGACCTAAGTAAAATTATTGGGAGGTATAAGTATTTTAACTAAGTATAATTACTAAATATGGATTCCGGCTTACGTAACATATCAGAGCTAGTCCCAGTAGTCCTACCAAGTTTGTTTCACTAGTAGGACTACTGGGATATTTCGTCCCAATAGAACTACCAGTAGTAATACTTCTTCTTCTTATCGTGCGTGTTAGTGACTAACACTATTGTCAGAGTTTTTAAACCGCCTTAAAGGCCTCTGACATGGTGGTAATACTGGGAATTTAATTCCCAGTTATTCTACTGGTAGGTCTGACATCAGATGAGGATATGATGATGATATGGTTTGATGCTTTGATTATCATCGCCTATATAGTCGCACACTGTTGCCGAATGTCGAGACTGCTGCTGAGTATCGTTGACTGGCAACGAATGTCGATGACTGTCGTCACCTGTCGCCTACTATCGATGACAGTCGGCAACAGGCGACGACGATCGAAGGCATCTAGCGGCAGTCGACTACAGTCAGCGACAACAGGTGACAGGCAATAAAAGGCGACGATAATCGGCGACGGCAAGAGACGACTACAGTTGACGGTATTCGGCGAAATTCAGTAGCATTCGACGACGATGGTAGGCGACGACATCAGCGACTGTCAGCGATAATAAGTAACAGGCGACGACAGTTTGCCACAGTTGGCGACAAACGATGACAGCTGGCGACAGATGACGACTTTCGTATAGGCATATCATTTCGTTCGGCGACCGTCGCGCGATCATAAGCGGCTGTCACTTCTGTTACAAACTGTCGACGACCGTCTCGAGTCGGCGACGGTCGGCTAGTAGAAAGATATACCTACTCGTTAATGTCTCAAACTTTAGACGATGACATCGTTATTGCGTTGGCTGGTAACTAAAAAAAGACTTATAATCTATAGGTTTCCTAGTAATTTATTTAAACGTATATTTTATAGATAGATAGATAGATAGATAGATAAACACTTTATTTGTCTCACTGAGGCACACACATATAAATGCACATACAAACAAATCAACACAAAAACAATAACAATCAGTCGTAGAAATAAGGTGAACCGCAGTGACACAAAAAGGCAATAACTCAGCGTTGAACTGCTCAGGGAGCAAACACTGATTTTCAGTCATTACCGTCAAGTGAGAAAACGTGAGCCTGTCGGAAGAGCGATAAATAATAGTAGATTATTAACCAAGGGGATAAAGCAGTGTCTTCTGTCGCGGGTGACGACTTAAATCGCGAGCGCAACGAAGGACTGGAGGTTTACTCCCGAGCGAAGCGAGGGAGTTAAATGCTTAAATCACGAGCGAAGCGAGGGATTTAGGACGAGTCCTGAGTGTAGCGACGGATTTAAGTTCACCCAAGACTAAAACAGCTTTATCACCGAGGAAAATACTCTACTTTTCGTACCATTTGCGAAAAAAATAAAGACAAAAATAACAAGAGATAAGCATTTATTAATTAATTTATACCCAGATACTTAAAAAATACAAAATGCTTTACGTTATAAATAAATATAGGTACACAGAAAACTAGGCTGTATGTGTGAGACGCAAATGGCCCTTTGCTTTTTCTTTTTGGAAAACTAAACAGCTGGTTTAAACTAAACAAACAATAACGGGAGTTTTTGGCGGGAAGTCAAGGGGTTCAGTTGAAATTTGCTTTAAATTGTTTTGCAAATTGATTCTAGTGGACTTCATAATATGAAATTGGTGTAGTTTTAATCTTTATTCTCACGGACAATATGTAACGTGAAATGTTTAAAGTGGACAATCATGTGCGGCTGTAGTGATATTTATTTGCGGACTGCGCTTGGACGCCGTCCGCCACTCAATCGGCTATTAAAACCAGTGGACTCCCTTGAAGCAATCAAAGGACCTATACCAACCTTCGATTGTATAGTTAGGGTTAGGATTCGGAATAAAGAAGAGATAAATGTAGAAGGGCTCTAAAGGACTAGTATCCAGAGCCGTAAATTAATTTATAAAAAAAACAAACAATAACATGGCTTGATTTAGTTGTTTATTTTATGAAATTTGTGTGGTTATGTGGATTTTGCGGATACATGTTGTCGATTCAAAATCGTTATTTTTTTACGCTTATCAATATAGAAATGATTTCAATCATTTTGAGTTCAATATAAATTTCGGTAAGTATTCCAAACTTAAACCACATTCTCCCCCTAGAGGATGAATGAAATTCAGTACAATTTTCTTTCCCTGTTTTCATTCTTGGTCTAGAGGCTGAATAAAATTTAGTACATTTTTCTTTCCCTGATTTAACCAGATTGAAAATGACTATTATTATGTTCGCTTTTTGTGCTATAGAATGTGACTTTTTTGAGCAAGTGGTACGAAAAGATTAGTTATAGGATTAATCTGTTTTGGATATATTATTATTTACCGGATTATCAGATTGACTTCATAAAACACTTAAAAAAAAAAAAAAAAAAGAAAAGAATTGAAATTTAAAAACAAGGTGCCGACGTGTTGTGATGAAAAAGTATGAAAAAAAGCATGAATTTGAGCACATAAATAATAGAAATAAGAAAGTGAGAGAGAAAGAAAGAAGAAATAACATTTATGCACACGTAAACGTTTATTGAACTAGTGAGACTTTTTAGTTGCATTTGTCCCATTATTCAGTTCAATGGAACTAGTGAGACAAATGAGTTGCACTTTTTCCATGGAACAAAAACGCATTGGTACAAGTGGGAATCATCCAGCACGATCGAAATACGCTTTGATGTCTCACAATATGACACACGAAGTATTATTCTATTCCCTTGCTCGTTTCTTACGATCTTCTTGGGAATCTTCAAAGTCAGACTGGTTTCGCAGTAAATGTCAACAAAGTCGTTCCTCAGAGAACGCTCTTGCCGTACCCTGTGATGTATATATATTAGTCGCCTTTTACGACATCCTTGGGACTTTGGACAGAAAAGGGGTGGTGACAAACTGTATTCTTTTCTGTCTTCACCACACGGCAAACAACAGAAAACGTTTGTTTCCTTCTGAATATATGCATTTGTTGTTGTGACAGCCATTGACGTTATGGAATGGCAAACCCTACCGCTAAAAAGCTGTCAGGCGCTCGAATTAATAAATAATGATAGTATGGCATACTAACTAGAGGGATTTCGTTGCTCTATAAATTGTATACCTATTTCCGTAGCTAGCTCTTCATCTATGACGCGTGTGTTGGGCAGCGAACACACACACACACATTGAGGGGTACACGGATACATGGTTTCGTTTCTTGTAGTAGTAGTAGGCAATAATGATACTCCGTTCATGTGAAATACCATACCTGTGCTTGGGTGACCATTGACATGCATATTTGGAGAAACAAAAGCGGGAAAGCGAATCCCCGGCCGGAAGCAGCACAGCTGTGGATTTAACCGGAAAAACTGATGAAGATAAAATATTTAATACTCCGTCTATAGTCGGCTCGGGCCAACCAGGTTTCATCTTTAAATAAATAAATAAATAGGGACAAATTACACTGATTGAATTAGCCCCAAAGTAAGTTCGAGACTTGTGTTATGGGATACTAACTCAACGATACTATATTTTATAACAAATACATATATAGATAAACATCCAAGACCCAGGACAATTTGAAAAAGACAATCTTTGCATCTTTGCAAACGCAGAGCACTGGACACGATGACGTTCATGCTCGCGCTGGTTCTACGGCGCTTTCCACCGCATCAGGCAGGTGGTTTCACCAGTTGGTTAGTGGATATCCTAAATGAAAATCTGCAGATTTACTTAGAATAATAATAAAGGTAAAGGTGTTCTAAACACACACCACAACATTCTTAAATAGTATCTGGGCTATGATGTTTGTAGGTGTTTTGGAATTTTCTATTTGAAGGGGAAATTGTTTAATTTTAGAATATGCTACAAAAACTGTCTTTAGTTGGTCTTGTTTTGCAAACGCGCTTGCCTCTTATATTTTATTATTATTTCTAAAACATATACTAATTTCTTTACGGTTTTTTGCAGGTTTACTAGCTGCCGGCTTAGGCGGATTGGCAGCACTGTTTGGTCCATTTGTATTTTTCAAATCCACTTGCACCAAAAAAGTTAAAACTCTCTTCAACTGCCTAAGTTTGACTTCATTTGTTTGTTCCTCTATCGCTTTTTCTATCAGCTTCTTTTTCGAAAGATTCGTAGGCTATTACCCTTTAAAGGAGGATATGGGAATCATTTCAAGTATATTTATCGGTGTTTATACAGCTGTTATTGTAATTCCTCAAGCTTTGTCTTGTGTTAGGTGTGCAAACAAATAATACAAATGGGGTTTAAATAAACTGCTGCATATTGACCTTGTTTTTTTTACAGAAACGGATAATTATAGGCATAGCATGGTTTATACTGAATTCGCGTATCCAGTTAGCAAAATTGACATCGTTACATATTGCAACATGCCAAATTCTGTTACTTTTGAAGTAATGAAAGTGGGTGTATATACATATAACAAAATAATTTCATTTAATCAATATCTTCTTTTAATATCTATTCGTGATCGATTATAGTGTTTGAACTGAAAAGGATTCGTGTTAATGCAATAACTTTAATAATTTAATTTTAAAATATCTACCTACTGATATGAAAAAAAGGAAATGATTATACAATGTCCTTTTTTATTAAGTACAAATATTTTAAGGGGTGATTCAGACCATCATTTTGAACAACTTTTCCCAATAAATGTATATCGAAATAAGAAAAAAAAATAGGTTTTCATAGAAATCGAATTTCACGTGTTATTATTACTATGGAAAATGAAAATTTTTTTTTTTTTGGAAATAAAATACCCTGAATTTTCCTTTGCAAAAAATACTAAAAACGGCCATTTTTGACTTTTTTTGTAAAGGTTTCTAAACCGGATAGTATTTCAATAACTTTCGAGGTTCTTATGAAACTTCAGGATACTAGCTAAAAAGTTGTACGAGAGTTTCTAATAATCTTACTTACAGAAAGAGAAATTAATTTTTTTGTGTTTTCAAGGTCGCTAGCACAGGGAGGAGCCTTAATGGTTACATTCACTAACAAATAAAATGTGTAGACTCAGATGTTCACACTCTTATTGAAATCTGGAATTAAATTAAAAAATGTGCCCGTCCAAAAAGGTTTATGATCTGATATGTCAAAAATGACAGCTGTCAGAATTCTACGGAATTTAAAATCGGACTTAGACTAATTAAATAAGGCCGAACGAAATAAAATCCGGCTAAAAAAATGTGTAACGCATAGTATTTGGAAGCATAGCACGATAACAAACCCTATTGGCTAATTGTAATATTAGCCAATAGGGTTTTTTGTCGTGAGCTTTGTGACATCACAGGAACAAATGAAAAGATTGAAACATTCTAATTGGCCAGAGACTCGGTCTCGTGTTTAGCTTTATGTGTACATTTGTTACGTGTGAGGTGATACAATGAAGGGCGTTCATATACACAAACACAGGCGGAAAAGCCTATTCATGCACATTAGCTGCATATGCATGTGTGTAAATTAAGCCAGTCTGGATTTTTGTCTTTGGCGCGCCACACGGTGTTGTGTAGTACCTAGTAGGTACGACCTAATTATAGCTTGGTGCGCCACGCTATCAGTAGGCAGTATCTACTTATAGGTAGTTAGCGATAGCGCGCGCCGTTAGCGACACAGCACGTGGGCGGCCGGAAAGCGCGCGTAATTTAATAGATATGTAGCGATCATCATAAAAAAATGCGCATATATTAGCGATCGACCGGGTAGACAACGTCTCGATGTCTCTATGGAATGCTACGGATGCTACGAATGCACGGCTATACTTGCAGCCTACAGTTATGCCTAGAAACTTGATGTTGGGTAGGTATCCATTCTAGAACTTGGCTAATAAGACTCAGAGGTATGTGAGGTGAGTATTGGGTTTACTCAAGAGTGAAAAAATTATTAGTCGTAGACCAACTAAGTACTTGTGACATAGTATTGCTTACATCGTCATAGTTTGTAGATTTTCAGTTAACCTTAAAAAGTAAAGATGTGTCAGCAAACAATAGCACTTCACACAACTTTTCTGAAAGGCAGGGGAAGTCATTAGTATAAATCAAAACCAAAAATGGACCATTTATTGAGTCCTATCCTGTGGCCCACTCAAGCTGACAAGAGCACTATTTGAGGCTAGGTACTCTGTTAATTTTATCTCTGAGTTCTATTATCAAGATATGATAAAATTAAGACAGACAGACGTAAATCATAAAGAACAAGAACTAGGTCCATAGACAAATGTACAAGGAATGTTGCCAATATAAAAGTACAATATATTCTAACACTGAGGTATACAGCTGTCCATAAAAACTCTCGATCTCCGCCAGAACCCCTTCCTTTGTCGACAACACGCCGACGTCAACCATCTTTAGCTTCATCAATCGGCTTTGCCCAACCGACATAACTCTCGCGAACACTTTGGAGCCTTTGTTCTGCTCTATCGACTCCTTAATACATTTAGTATTAAAGGAGCGGATGTCGTGTCACAAGGACTTTTGTATACGTCTGTTGAGCTGCCGATATGATTCAACATCTTCGGAGGTCTGCAGCGGCCTTGTTCGTCGCCCTGCCATTAATTTGTGGGCTTCTGCAGAGATTTTCTGAGGTCTTTGTTTGGGGCGGCACCTAAAAACCTTCGATAACATCGCTTGGACAGCTTGTATAAACTCTTGGTTTATTTTGTCCGCTGTAACGCAATCCTGAAGGCTTTCAAAGCAATTTGATAGTTCAAGCTGGAAACCCTCGGAGTTTTCGATTTGGATCAGCGTCAGTTGGAGCGTCGATTTCATCAGCCGCGATCTTTCGACCTTGAGATCAATATTCATGATGCCTCTTAATATTCGGTGATCGCTCCCGGTTTTGAACCGATTGATCACTGAGATATCATTGAATATTCTTCTCTTAGTCGTTAAGATGAAGTTGATTTCGTTCTTAACAGGGGGCTGGTTCTTCTTTGCTGGACCTATCCAGATCAACATCCTTTGCGGCGGCTTCTTGAAAGAGTTCATCGCAAAGAGTCCCCCTTGCTCCAAATAATCAGCCAGCCTACGACCCTGTGATTTCGCACTCCGTATCCGAAGTTTCCCAGCCTAAACTCTTCATCGCCTCGTTTGCCCAGTTTCGCGTTAAAATCCCCCAAAACAACCGTAAAATAGGTTTTAGAAGTATGTGTGGCCCTACTTATGTCCTCATGTACTTCATCCACCTCTTCATCGGAGTGATCCTCAGTTGGCATTATATACCTGTATAATCTGCAGCGAGTATCTTTTAGATACTCTGAGTATCAGATATATTACCCTGCTAGAGACTCTCTCGATGGTTGTGAGGTTGTTAATGAGGGACTTGTGGACGAGAAACCCGACCTAGTACCCTCGCCCTCTCTTTGGACTTTAGACAACCCCACAATATCCCATTTTAACCTACTTATTTCCTCTTCCACCTAAGCTTACTTCTCGTCAGTCCTCAGTGTGCGGACGTTGTGTGTTACCAGGGCCAGTCGTCGACGGGAGTGGTAGCCGGGTCTCTGCCGGGGATTCTTAGGATCCCCTGCCCCGCCATTACTATGACCGCTGCCGGAGCCAGGAATAACGGGGCTGCCGGGGACTGGGAGCCTGGTGTTTTGTTGTACCTCCATTGGGGGATTTGGCCATACTTGCCACGCTTGGCAGGCGGGTTGGCGAGTACAGTGTTGTGTCACTATCGAGCTTCTGACGGTGCTGCCCGTCGGAAGCCTCTCTTGGTGTTCGAGACGAATTTATCCTTTAGTCGCCTCTTTCGACATCCACAGGAAGAGATGGAGTGTTCCTATTCTAGGCCGGGGGCACACGGCAGTCTTCACGTCAATCTTCACTATTACTAGCTGTTGCCCGCGACTTCATCAGCGTGGACTTTAGTTTATGAGAATTATAATTTTGATATTTTCAATAAATCCGTCAAGTGCATATCATACCACGCGCAGTGAAGGGCTCCGTAGTTGCGAATGCCGACTTAGTGCTAAAACTAAAGAGTTCATTATCATCTCAGCCCTTTTTCCGCCCACTGCTGACCATAGACCTGTCTTTGTTGACACATCTCGGTCATCTGCTGCTTACATCCAGGTGTGACCCGCGCGACTTTGTTTATTTTGTGAACCCATCTCATAGGTTGCCTATGCCAAATTACAGCTTTTTGGTACTAATTGTCTCTAAGTAAAATCGCAGACAGAGAGACAGACAGACGCGGGGAAACTATAAGGGTTCCTTTTTTACTTCGATCACACATTATCTCTTTGTGTAGTCTAAGTCGATCGGAATTTTAACATTGTAAACATGTAAATTTACACTGTTACCCAATGTTACTGCTACGCCGTTGTCTCTCAAAAAGTCAGTCACCGGGTCTCTCAAAAACTGAATACTTATGCAATAGGCAGTGCTTTAGTAGTAGTGCTAGTACTGTTAGATAGCGGACTGTAATATGGAGAGGTTCAGCAAAGGGCCAAGGGAAACTACTTGAACTTTAGACGAACACACGTTTTAATGCTTTGCTTTCTACAGTACAAGGATCAATGGCGATAAGGAGGCACAATACCAACCATACAAAAACGTACACTTACTTAGCATAGACAAAATACTACCATAGATGAAAATAAATGTTGCTATTTAAAATTAATGTTAGGAACTCTAACATATTTCGGGCGCAATATCAAGATTCTTACATAACATTTACAATCAAAAAATAACTGAAGTGTAAGAAGCCTACAATTAAGTTTAACAATATAAAGTATTGGAGAATTGTGCTTTATTATTAATAATACATATGTATACCCAAATTAATGTTAGTGCTGTGACATAATAGTAAACTAATTTATTTGTAGTGAGAGAGATTAATAATTGGGTTATAAGTTTGGTATAAATTAAGCTAAAGCACACTATATGGCAACCTGTTATTTAACCGAGCATTGGCATGTACAATAATAATTGAGACGAAATATACCTACAAAAATAAGTAGTCGTGAGCAGCAGTTGCTAACTTAATATTAAACTAACCTATTACAAACGGTTGTGTTTTTGTTTACTTACATTTTGTAATTTACATAACTTATGTAATAATATACAACATTCAAATCTTCAAAAAATAACCACTTAACAATTTTACACTTAACATAGTTTATAAATATAATCAAATACAATTAATCTTATTCTAGAGGGAGAACACATATTTGACTACAGAGCGCCTATGTGAATGACCATTGGCGGTTTTGACTTCTACAACCCTTACTTTGCCATCGGTTCCGGGAAAAAATTGTGTTATCCTGGCTAAAGGCCAATACATGGATGCATTGTTATCTTCAAGGATAACAAGAGAACCTATTTTTAAATTGGACTGTACATTTTGCCATTTAGGTTTAGAATGAAGAGTATTTAAATGAATATTTGCTCCATTCCTTTCAAAATTGAATTTTCGTATCGTTACAAATTTTTCAAAACTGTAATCTTTTACTGATAATTACATCACTTTGTGAGTGAGTATTCAGTGCTGAGCCTATCAAAAAATGACCAGGGGCCTTACCACGACCTCTTCTAGCAGTCTTGTTTTAATATTACTTTGTCAATTCGTACCATGACCAATAGAAAACAACATTAAAGTAATATTACTTTAATATTGTATTTGTTAGCAACTTTGTGACGTCACATCAAATCATTCACTCAATAGCGTACCAGCAGGAGTACCATTTCCAGTGACAGCGTTTATCGAGCACTATCATTCATTCACTTTTTTTCACTATCTTGCTCTATGCAATAATAACGAGCGAGATGGTATTTTTCCGACGGGCGATATAACTTTATCTGGGTTTTTTATCAGGGTCATGCTACGAAGGCATGAGCGCGATCTTAGCAGTATTGTTTTAACGTCAAAGTAGCAATCAAAACAGCAAATTTTACAGCTTTGGATACAATTCCTTTAGATCCATCTTTATTTCTTTATTTCTATTCCTAATCCTAACTAGTTACAATCAAAGGTTGGTGTAGGTCCTGAGATTGCTTCAATGGAGCTTCTACTGATAAATCTGTACGAGTTCACTAGTTTTTATAGTCGATTGAGTGGCGATATTAATTAATAATATAAACAGTGATTGGGTAAGGAAAATTAGAAAATGGGAAATCGTTAAAGACAATCGAGGGAATATTCTTGTTTGGGGCGTTATCATGGGCTTGACAGGAAAATCATGATGGTTTAGGTCCGTTTTGTTTCAAGCTTGTAATAACATTGTTTCGAATCGTACCATGAACTTTAAAAGTAAAATTATTTCTTTCCTGCTAAGTGATGTGAAAGAACGAATGATATATCTATTCCCAAACAAAGTGAAAAGTGAGATAGCGCTATATTATTTCGTATAGCTCCATCAATGTTTTGCGCGGCGTTCCATTTAATTCTGATGAAAGTCTTTCAAAATATTTATTTTATTTAAAAAAAATGTGATAGAGCACTGTATTATGTAACAAAATGTGTACGAAATTAAAACTTAATTTGTTTTTATAAAATATCCGATATTAGGTATATTTTTAAAAAGGCTATAAATTAAAATTTGAAACGGTATTGCATTCGTAAGCGTAATAAGGAATGGTTTTATACCAAACCATGTAGGTAGTGATGGATATTATATTCTCTTTGGTAACCGCAATCCGCAGCCATTCAAAATGTCATTTCGACATTTACATATTTTCTTTGAATAAAAGTAAATCAGATTTTACCATGAATGTGGCTAAATTCATATAAAGAGGTTAAGAACTTAGCGGAAGGAAGAAAGACATGGAAAGCACTCCACCGACAAGAGCCCAGCTCTTAAATATAAGAAGAAGATGGCTAATAAAACTTATACCAAGTAATTATTTTTTTATGATAACATTATTGATGTGAAATTTCACTTGTGATTTGTAGTGATACATTTTGATCCCCCGACATGAATTTCATGTGATTGGTTTATTTTTTGCAGCGGAACGCGTCGCATTTCTATGAGGCAGCGGGATTTTTTGCGGAAATTAGATTAATTAAAAGAGCAATAATTCAAAGTATTGAATTTGTATACCTTTGCATTAATATCAATGTTTGTGTTCAAAAGTTTTGACTTGTTTAGCTTGAAAATTATTATTTTTTTGTATTTTTTGGGTCCTTTTGTATAATAAAGAATTTAGACCCGTTCGTGATTGCTTTCAATAAAATTATTTAAAAGGAACGTTCTTTTCTTCTACATTATTGAGACAGGGTCTTATTAGTTAACGTACTTACATAAATATACAAGTAGGTACGTTAAAATATTCTAGGTGTGTTTATAGCGTATGGTAAGAAAAGCTAATGGAATACAAACGTTATCTGAGTTGTAACGCATAGGGTATTGTTACACGAAACAAAAGGTCCCCGTAGGAAAAGTAGTGGCCAACGGGGTTGACCGGGTCTAGTATTATAGGTAGGGTATTGCGGCACTATAACATAAGAATCCTACTATCCTATCCTACTTCCTACTAATATTATAAATGCCAAAGTGAGTTTGTATATTTGTTTGTTTGTTTGTTACTTCTTCACACTTAAACTACTGAACGGATTTGGATGAAATTTGGTATGGATATAGTTTGAGACTCGGGAAAGGACATAGAGGACGGGGAGCGAAGCCCGCGGGTACAGCTGGTAAATGTATATATATAAAATATTACCTACTAGCTGTACCCGCGGGTTTCGCTCCCCGTGGGAATTTGAGGATAAAGAGTACCCTATGTCCTTCCCCGAGTCTTAAACTATATCCATACCAAATTTCATCTAAATCCATTCAGTAGTTTAAGCGTGAAGAGTTAACAAAGAAACAAATATACAAACACACTTTCACATATAAGTAGGATAGTGCCGCAATACCCAAAGATCAGTCTTGAAAAAGGGAATAAGTCTTTTGACATGATTCAGATTCTCGCCCATTCCCTCAATCGATTTTCATATTCAGCGCAAAAAGATAAGTATAGCTGATACATTAAAAATTTTAAGTCTTTGGGTACATTCTTCTTTTATTTCTATATACATCTGCATTATAAGACTCCGGATTGTTGATAAAAGTTTTGTTTCCGCGGCCACCGACTTTGTTTGCAATAATATTTTTAATTCAGTAGATACAAATATGTTAAAATATGATAAAAGATGTGATTTGGTCCATCATTTTGAACAATTTTTAGCAGTACATGTATATTGAAATAAGAAAAAAAATAACGTTCTCAAACCAATCGAAGTAGTCACGTCATCTAGTTACTATGGTCTTTATGTATGGTATTTTTTTCATACAATAAAGTTAACAACTTTTATGTTACTTTTGCCAAGAAATCAAAAGACAAAATATATAAATATAGTTACAAATTGACCGGTCGGCTGATCAGAAAAAATTGTTTTTTATATATTTCGATACAATAATAAGGTCTTTGGGAAAAGTTGCACGCATCAAAACACAGGTATCGAATATGTGAAAGAAAAATATTCAGTATATTCCGTAAAATAGTTTCAATGTATTTTTAAATATATATAGGTGTACAAAATAAAAATATAAAACAATTTTTTATAGATTTATTGCTAAACATATAAAATAAAAATAGCATAATAACAAGAATAATCGATATCTTTTTATTATACGATGAGACTGATGTATTAAAAATAAAAAACAGCCTAAGTAATATAATAATCTTGATAAAGTTTGAACAATCAACTGCTAATAAGATTAAATTATTTTCAAAGAATCAGAAAAATATTTATTGCCCAATACAGCAGTATTTATTTTTCGCACACATAAAGAGCACTTGTCTAAATCGCCTTCCTATCATAGTTGCAGCACCAGACAGAGCGGAGTAATTTCTCTCAAGAGTCTGTTTCACCAGCAACCATCCAGTATAACATCAATTATGGCATTGCCATTTTTATCTATTTTACCCTCTTCAATCGCAGCAGCTTTTTTTCTTTCTCCAGCTTTTTTCATTTCGTCCTAAGCTGTGGTCCCCCAGTTTTCGCATATTTTGTCATGTGCACGGTTGCAAATGCGCTCAGACATAATTGGTATATCTAAGGAGGCAGGCACTAATTTATGTGAGTTGGGGGTGACCACAACCTGCTACCATAGCTCCTGCTACTCCATCTTTATTAACATCCTCGAATGTATTCTTTATTGCAAATTGTTCGTTGCACATGGAGCATGATAAAGAGAAATTTGATGTTATTCCCGTACATTTTTCTGATACAATGTTGATGGTATTTAACTATTTAACCCACAATCACAAAGCGACTGGTGACTATTTTCTTTAATTCTTTAAAGAAGTACTTGATGTTCACTATACGATGTCCAGAAATATTTTCACTAAATTCATCCTGAAACAAATACCATATTGTAATTTTTATTTCATGCTATTAGGTATACATATATGCAAACTATATAGATAAAGGTAATTTCAGACCGCAATACTGAAAGAACTTCGATGTCACAGACAAACAGACATCGGCATCAAACTTATAACACCTCTCTTACTGTCTGTCTGTCCGTCCGTCCGTCTATCTGCCACCAGGCGAAATGCCCGTTTACGAGATTAAAAAATAACTTAAAAATTATAGTCATATTGTCATATTTGAAAGTATGTATTCAGTTCTATTTAAAATACACACCTTTCCATTTAACCTGTTGTGATCCTGACGAAATATTTTGATTGTCCAGATCCATAATTTGTAAATCCGACTCCATATCAATTACACCTTCTTGTTCTTCTTGCGGCGGCTACGACGATATCGACGCGGACAAAGAGTCATCAAACTCTGATATGAGGATTTTTTTTGGCCTGAAAACAATAGTACTTTTATATTGGCGGATTTACTTCGAAGTTATTCGGTAGGTGCATATTATCCGAAATGTTAGTTGTGTAGAATAAGTTGTAACAGTAGAATAAGACAAAAAGGTAAATACGTATGAAAATAAGTAGGTAATTATGGTTTGATAGTAGGACAGTACGGTTAACTTATTAGTAATCTGTGGTACGGTGCCATCTCAGTATGATACAACTTATACCTAGTAGTTACCTATATTTTGACTAGTCAGTAAGATCGGTAGGCACTTATTGGCATACCTTCTCCCTTTCTTACAAACTTTACATATTTTATCAATATAAGCCACTTATTCAGAAACATTGAGGTAGGTAAGTACTTACCATCTATTAAATTTTTGTCTCATCAGGCTTGCTTTTTCCTTGAGAAATCAGGAATGTTCACGTTTTCTATTTTTTGTTTTACCTATTATTATTATACTTATGTACACAATCACAATGTAAAACAGTAAGTAAAAATAGGGTTCTATTTTCACAGACCAAAAAATGCGGCATGGTCTGTCGTCTGCGTTGGGCCTAAAATTATTTTTACAAATAATAGATCGATCATTCGAAACGTTGGGATTCGCGGACGACTGGCACAGGTCTTACATCCAAGGAATCCTTACGCAGACTGAGCAAGAGATAGCGCTCGGCGAGTTGACCCGCGTGGGGCCGAGAGAGGTATACGGTGGGTGTGTTCAATTGGGGTTCCAATCCACATGAACGAATAGGTTGTAACCGCAAAAACCTTTATTAATAATTTACAGCAAAGTTAAAAGATCAATCAAAATTTCATATTATTATAATTAAAAATGTCTGAAAATCTTACTTATAGTTCAAAAGGTTTCTTTTAAGTCGTCCTATTCGAGCGACAATATTGACAAGTCTGCTAATCATCATCATCTTCCTCTCCTTATCCCACATTATGTGGGGTCGGGACAACATGTAAGTTTCTTCCATTTTCCCCTATCCTGAGCCAGCTCTGATGTTATATTGCGTTTTCCCATATCCTCCTTCACACATTCCAACCACCTTTTCTTTGGCCTCCCTCTATTTATTTTCCCATTAACTTTCATATTCAACACTCTTTTAGTAACATGACTTTCTTCTCTCCTCAATACATGCCCATACCATCCTAACCTACTACTTCGCAACTTCTCTGTAATTGGGGCTACTTTCACACTTCCTCTTACGTACTCATTTCTTATCTTATCCATTTTAGTCACACCACTCATCCACCTCAACATTCTCATCTCTGCTACATGCAATCGTCTTTCATCCGTCACCTTGGTTGCCAAGCACTCAGCACCATACATAATGACAGGTCTTATTATGCTCTTATAGATCTTGCCTTTGAGCCTAAGGGGCATGCGAGAGTCACAAATTACTCCGGTTACCTGTCGCCACTTCATCCATCCTGCGTTTATGCGCCCATTGATGTCTCGGTCTATATTGCCGTCGCTTTGAAGAAGAGACCCGAGGTATCGGAAGTCGGAGCAGACTGGTAGGGATGCACCATCTAAAGCAATTGACTTGAAACCGGAGGGACCTCCAAAATCAGCAAAAAATTGCTGGGTTTTGGTCCTGCTTATTTTAAAACCGAAGCTCTCCAGTCTCTGCTGCCATTTTACCAGTCTGCTCTGAACCTCAAGTCCATCTTCACCTACGAGGACGATGTCATCGGCGAACAGCATGCACCAAGGTGTCTCTTCTTGGATATCCGACGTCAAGGCGTCCATCACCAGAAGGAACAGATAAGGGCTTAACGCCGATCCCTGATGCAAGCCTACATCCACATTGAACTCGCTGGTGACCCCAGCTTCGGACCGGACACATGTACTAGCTCTAATGTACAAGGCTTGTATAAGACGCAGGTATTTTTCAGGCACCCCCTTCTTTCTCAATGCCCACCATAGCACTTCTCTCGGGACCCTATCATAAGCCTTTTCGAGGTCTATGAACACCATATGCAAGTTGTTGTTAGCAAGGCGGTATTTTTCGCAAAGTTGGCGAATGGAAAATATTGCGTTCATAGTTCCACGGCCAGGCATAAACCCAAATTGATTTTCACTTATCTCACTCTCCTCTCTCATTCTTTTCTCTATCACCCTTTCCCATACTTTCATGCTATGTGACATGAGCTTTATTCCTCGATAGTTGTTGCAGTCCTGTACATCACCCTTATTTTTGAATATAGGCACCAGTAAACTGGCACCCCACTCGTCAGGGATCGCCTCTTCTTTCAACAACTTATTGAAGAATAAAGCCAGCCACTTCCATCCATCAACCTTTAACAACTTCCATACCTCCACTGGTATCTTATCTGGTCCTACAGCTTTTCCATTTTACATGCTTTCTACCGCATCTTGCACTTCTTCCATTTTTACTTCATTCACCAACCCTTTATTTTTAGGCACATCCTCAAAAATTCCACTCCAGTCATTTTCTTCATTCATCAATTTGTTGAAATAGTTTTTCCATCGTTCTTTTATTTCATCATCTTTTATCAAAATTCTTCCTTCTTCATTTTTTATGCATTTAATATTTTTACTATCTTTTGAATTTCTTTCCCTCATTTTTGCCAGTTTAAATAACTTTTTCTGTCCTGTAGGTTTTTCCAGTTCTTTGTATATTTTATCTTGTTGGTTAGCCTTTGCACTAGCAACAATCCTCTTCGCTGACTTTTTGCATTCCTTGTATTCTAATTTCTTTCTTTCTTTCAAACTTTCATCTCTTTCATCAACACCTTGCCACTCTTTGAACGCGATTTTCTTTTCTTTTATAACTTGTTGTACCTCATCATCCCACCACCAAGTTTCTTTATCTATTTTACTCTTACCCTTTGATTCACCAAGAACACATTTTGCAACTCTCCTTATTTCATTTGACATTTCAATCCACGCATCATTCACACTTTTATCTGTCATGTCTCCCATTTCAATCATTTTATCCACTATTTTTTCCCTGAATTCTGCTGCTTGTTTTTCGTTTTGCAAAAGATGCCATTTTATTTGAGGTATGAACTGTGATGTCCATGTGAAATCGAGTTTCCCAACAAGTGGGCCTTAAAATGAACATGGACAAAACCAAAGTAATGTCGAATGTCCATGTTGCGCCCCTACCTGTTTGTGTTGGGAGCTCCACCCTCGAAGTTGTAGACCAGTATATCTACCTGGGTCAATTGATCCAGGCAGGAAGTTCCAGCTTCGAGGAAGAGGTCTTTCGACGAATCCGACTCGGCTGGGCAGCGTTCGGGAGGCTACGCAATGTCTTCTCGTCCAAAATACCTCTGTGCCTCAAGACTAAGGTTTACAACCAATGTGTGTTACCAGTGATGACTTATGGCTCCGAAACGTGGTCCCTTACTATGGGTCTCATAAGAAAGCTCAAGGTCGCTCAACGCGCTATGGAGAGGCTATGCTCGGTGTTTCCCTACGTGATCGAATCAGAAATAAGGAAATCCGTAGGAGAACAAAAGTCACTGACATAGCCAAGCGGATTAGCTCGTTGAAGTGGCAGTGGGCGGGACACATAGCGCGACGAACCGATGGCCGATGGGGCAAAAAGGTTCTTGAATGGCGACCGCGTACTGGCAAGCGACGCGTAGGGCACCCACCTACAAGGTGGTCAGATGACCTGACCAGGGTCTCTGGAAAGCGCTGGATGCAGGCCGCTCTTGATCGGTCATTTTGGAAATCTTTGGGGGAGGCCTATGTCCAGCAGTGGACGTTATGCGGCTGAAATGATGAATGAATGATGATGATGAACTGTGGCTTCGTTTTAGAAATCTGAGTTTTTATTTTCATATCCATCACAAATAGTTTATGTTGTGTAACTAAATTTTCGCTGGGAATTATCTTGCAATCTTTGACAGTATTTAATCTATTTTTACGTATGAAAAAGTAGTCTATTTGTGTTCTGTGTGCACCACTGCTGTAAGTTATTAAATGTTGGTCTCTTTTTTTGAAATATGTATTGACTACGACAAAATTGAAATCAGAAGCGGTTTGTAGTAGAGTTTCACCCTCCTTATTTTGATCACCAAATCCCCATCCTCCATGCACCACTTCATACCCTTGGTTTCCCCGTCCAACATGCCCATTAAAATCTCCCCCAATATATAATTCTATATCATCCGGTATGTTCATGACCATCTCATCAAAGTCTGCTGTAAGACCATATTTCGAAAAATATTTCTATCGAGATTTTTCTTTTCAATCATGTTTTCATCTTATCAATAAACTAAGAAAAGAGTAAAAAATAATATCCTTAAATTTCAAATACTTTGCGAGATAAATTAGACTCAACACAATCTTTTTTGCGGAGGTATCGTCTTAAGAACAATGCTATGCCTATAATTATCTGTTTCTGTAAAAAAAATAACAAGGTCAATATGCAGCAGTTTATTTAAACCCCATTTGTATTATTTGTTTGGACACATAACACAAGACAAAGCTTGAGGAATTACAACAACAGCTGTATAAACACCGATAAATATACTCAAAATGATTCCCAAATCCTCCTTTAAAGGGTAAAATTCCATGAAGTCTTTGGAAACAAAACTGGAAGCATAAGAGATAGAGGAGCAAACAAATGAAGTCAAAGTTAGGCAGTTGAAGAGAGTTCTGACTTTTTTGGTGCAAGTCGATTTAAATAATACACATGAACCAAACAGTGTTGCAAGTCCGCTTAAGACGACAGCTATTAAACCTGCAAAAAAACATAAAGAATTTAGTATATGTTTTATATGTAATACTAAGAGAAAAGCGCCTTTGTAAAACAAAGACCAACTAAAGACAGTTTTTGTAGCATATTCCAAAATTAAACAATTTCCCCTTCAAATAGAAAATTGCAAAACACCTACATATAGCCCAGATCCAATTTGAGAATGTTGTGGTGTGTGTTTAGAACAGGTAACCTTTATTATTTATTATTTTAAGTAAATCTGCAGAATTTAGCGTAACCACTAACCAACTGGTGAAACCACCTGGCTGATGAGCATGAACGTCATCGAGTCCAGTGCTCTGCGTTTGCAAAGATGCAAAGATGAAACCTGGTTGGCCCGAGCCGACTATAGACGGAGTATTAAATATTTTATTTTTATCAGTTTTTCCGGTTGAATCCACTGCTGTGCTGCTTCCGGCCGGGGATTCGCTTTCCCGCTTTCGTTTCTCTGAATATGCATGTCAATGGTGATTGGTCACCCAAGCAGAGGTATAGCACTTCACATAAACAGAGTATCATTATTGCCTACTACTACTACAAACGAAACCATACATCCGTGTACCCGTCAATGTGTGTGTGTGTTCGCTGCCCAACACACGCGTCATAGATGGAGAGCAACGAAATCCCTCTAGTTAAACGAGGAATGGAATAGAATAATGATTTACAATAGAGGATCGTGTCTCATATTGCAAGACATCATCGCGTATTTCGATCGTGCTTACGTATTCAAACTTGCAAGAAGTCTTTAGAGTCAGTTTAATATTTTTGTTCCAGCGACTGGGACCACTCATAATTAAAAATAAAAACAGTACAGTCAAACTAAAAAATGTTCAAAGTATTAATTAAATTATAAATCAAAACGGAGAGTGAAGTGACATTTTTTAATTAAAAACATTTTCTTTAATTATATAATTACTAAGTGTGCCAGTGGGCTTCGCTCGTCGTGGGAATTTTGGGATAAAAACTATCCTATGCCTGATAACTATATCCATATCAAATTTAATCTAAATAGGTTCAGCGGTTGAAGCGTGAAGTGCAAACAAATATACAAACTCACTTTTGCATTTATGATATTAGTAAGGGGTAAGGATAAGGATTACTTCAATAATTTTTTCACTGATTTGGCTTGAATAATAGATTTTTTTTTTTAAATTAATGCGTGGTCCCAGTCACTGGAAAGAGAATATTAAAACTTTTGATTCCGGCGACTGGGACCGTGGTCCGAGTTAATTGCGGTCCCAGTTGACGGCATCCTCCTCGGTTTTACCCGACTTCAAAAAAGGAAGAGGTTATCAATTCGAATGGTTGTTTTTTTTTTGTTATGTTACGCTATATCTTCGTCAACCGTGGACCGATTTTGATGATTCTTTTTTTTATTTGAAAGCCTTTACTACCAAGTTGGTCCCACATTAATTTGATTAAGACATGATAAAGAACTTTGGAGACAATATCTCCAAAGTTCTTTATCATGTCATCATATTTAAGTCGGTTGTTTGTATTTTGTTAAAAATTTAATTATCTATAGAATAAGTACGGGTTTGTGGTGGTCCTAAATTATGGCTTAAGATTTTAAACGGTTGCGGCTTCATCGCGGAACGTTAAAAGTACTGTAAGCAGAATTCAAATCTTTATAGAAGATTCCAGGAATGTCTTATCAGAAGTTATCTTGCAAGCTTACTTCTGATAACACAACTTTTGTTTTTTTTTTAAACATGTAATACAGGGTGGCCAACTTGGAGGTATACAACTTTTTTTTGCCGCCATTTTGTTGTGGCGGTAATTGTGACAGTTTTTGCATGAATATTACTTTGTGTAGATACGGCAAATTTATTATGGAGCGTTTTACGACGGAACAACGTGTTTGAATTATTAAAACGTTTTACTCAACCCAATCATGTATTGCGGAAATTGAGAAAATTGCGACCGATTTTTGGATTTCGAGAAACGGTGACATTGATTGGCCCCCAAGATCGCCTGATTTAATAGCTCCTGACTTTTTTCTGTGGGGCTATATAAAGGGACGAGTCTATTCTAACATGCCAATGAACCTTCAGCAATTAAAACCAAATATTTGAGACACAGTCACTGAGATAACGCAGGAAATGTGATGAAAAACGCGATGAAAAGGTTCATGTCTGTGATGCTGCTAGAGGTGGACATTTGTCTGACATTATTTTCCATGTTTAACTGCCGGCCCTCAGTATTATATTTAACAAAGAATACTTGATATATTTTATATTTCATAGAATAAAATTACAAAACTAAAGTGTATACCTGTTATTTGGCCACCCTGTACAAATGCATTAACTTTGTTGTCCCTGCTCGGTAAGCAAGTCTCTGCACTTTTAATGGCTCAATATTCACTGGAAGCCCGACATCGCAGGAAGGCAATCTTGTTCATTGGAGTCCAAGATGATGTCAGTGACTTCCCTAACTTTGTCACTAACGTTTTTCAAGAGAAGTTAGGTGTCTCGGGGTTATCGATTTATCATTATCGGATATGCAAGACGGTAGAGGGAAGATGGAGACCTGTGCTTGTTCGATTTACTGAGATGTCGTTCAAGACTGCTGTTTTGTAGAAGAAGATTCTGTTTAAAGTGCGATCCTTTAAACAGAATCTTCTTCTACAAGCAGCGTTTCAAAGTTCCTTACAAGACAGAGGCCGTTGCTTTCATTCTGGCGCGCAAGCGGACTATGAGCGGCACCTTAATCGTCAAGCTTAAGAGCGAGTCAAAGCAGCGCATCTACAGTAAGGCTGATCTTGCTAGGCTGCCGAAGTCGGTGGACGAAGGACAGCAGACTAAGCGGACATCGCGTGCGGGCTGGTTCTCAAGATTTGTCTGCTTTCTCCCAGCAGCCCGCGAAGGCGAAGAGAGCGGCCAGATCCAAAAATTGAACTCTTGTCTGTTTCTGCCCGCAATTCTTATGGTCACAGCACACTTCATCAACTCGTTAACGGAACGTAAACGTATCAACTCGAGCAGCTCAGTATTCTTTGTATGAAACTTCCTACTGCAACGCACACTATTCGGATTCGTAACGTAAACGCCTCGCCTCGGGACCAGCTCACGAACCGCTTTGCTGGTCGGTCAACTAGCGGTCCCCGCGCTTGCGGCTCGTCGTCCGCGCGCTTAAGCGTCTCCGTATGCGAGATGACGTCTCTCCGTTTCCTCACACCTGCGTTTTATTTATTTGTAGATAAACAAAAATTGATGGTTATGATTGCCAACTCGCGTATTGTGAACCAAGACATAACCGTGCGCTACACTTTACGTTTAAAATTATCTAGTGCCAGCCAGACCAAAGCGGCCGGCGAGCGGTAAGCGCGGCGTCGCCCAGCCGAAGTCGAGTCGACGTACCGAAGCTGAGCCTGTTTGGTTACGTGCCTACGTCAGGTTGACGCCTGGTTGACCGCGCGGCGAAAGGCGATACGGTGTCGATCCCTTTCCGAGTTGATAAGTGTGCTGTGACCTTTATGCGTAGTTTACGATGTGATTTGTTACGTAAGCGGAATCCATATTTAGTAATCACTTTATTAAAATAGATATACCTCCCAATAATTTTACTGAGGTACTCACAAATCTCTGTATGGTAAAATAAAAACATTTTTTTCGACGCACACAACAAACTTAACTACACACTACGTTTTGTTTCGTTCACTTTGTTTTGTTTCGTTTTGTTATTGTTTGCGAACTTTGAGAGTTAGCGATTTTGCCAATGTTGTGTGTGCGTTTTGTTATGTTATATATATTATGTAGATAATAAATTTTCTCTACTAAGTAACCGGCAGGACTCTCTTTACACTGTACTTACTAAAATTGAATCTATGCTTAACTCAAGGCCATCGCTTCCTATGTCATCTGATGTTACTTATACAAATTATTTAACACCTGGTCACTTTATGATTAGCACAGAAATGACCAGTTATCTAGAAAGGGATCTTACACATGAGAATATAAATAGAGTTAATTTTAGGCATTTTTTGTCCAAATTAAAACAAGACTTCTGGACTGCGTGCTCAAAAAGCTATCTTACACAATGACAAATCAGACATTAATGGATAACTGATCATTTGAATCTGAATATTGGAAATCTAGTTATAGTAAGATCAGACAAGTCATATCCTTTCCTATGGCCCATGGCCAGAATTGTCAAAATTTGTCCTGGCTCTGACCGTAGAGTAAGATCAGCCAAAGTAAGGATTGCTGATAAAAAGTATATAAGATCTTATAGAAAATTAAGTCCGTTACCTTGTAACTAAGATTTCACATAAAGTTTATAAAGCATGTAGTTTGTATAGTTAAAAACATTATAGATAGCTGATACAATATATTAGGCATCGAAATGTTATGTTAATATTTAAAATTAGTCTTTGTTTATCACTTAATTGGGTATACATATGTCACCCTTTTGATAACTTCAATGTATTTATTTTATAAATATGATGCCCTATTTTGTCTGGTTTTATATAATTTATTACTTTGCAAAAATAATCTTGTGCCCGTCCTTGCCGCGCGGGAAGAAGTTGATATGTCCAAAATAGCAACTTTTCAGGGCGGCTATTTTTAATTTTGACTTCTTCTGGTAAATCCATTTGTTTGTTAAACTTATAAATTACATATGATCTAAAGTAAACTTTACGCGATCTTTTGAATAGCGCTAAGTATTTTTTATATTTTGGCTTAGTTTTTACAATAATCGAATTAACACCCACTTGTCAATATATTCACCAACGACTTATCGAGTTATTCATATTTTAAAATTAGACTTTTCTTTTTATAAACAATATTTTAATACATAACATCAACTACGTCAGCCCCTAGAACCTGTAATTGGAGGAGGCTAGTGCCTATCAATGGGACGTAATATGGGTGTACAAAATGATGATGATAAACATAAATGATAGATGTATGGACATAGGACATACCATGGTACAATAAAATAAGGTATTCTCTTCTCCTGACATCTGATGACGCAGGTGGAACTTGACTACGTCATCAGTTTGATGTGTTGCCACTGTGTGAAATTAAATTACCTGAGCGTAATGCATTTTTGAACTTTATATACCAATTTCGAATTAATAATCCATCATATCAATTCATAAAATATTGAATTGATAAATCACGCGAGAATCGCGCGATACTAAATAGCTAAGTTACTTAATATTTTTCTAAATATTTATGAACTAATTGAGAAAGTCCTTAAATTTACCGAAAAGAACAATCAGTGGCAACACTTTGTGACGTAGTCAAGTTCCATCTCGGGAAGAGAAGTCCTGTTTTATTATGCTATGGGACATACAACTCAACAACACGCAGTAATCTTGCAGTAAATATTTGATCATCACTCAATATGTGGAAATAATATTTCGCTTTACCAAGAATTTAAGATAATCCCTACGGTGAGTACCGTAAAACGGGGTGACTAAAATTCACGGAGTGATGAGAAACGAAACTGAAAAAGTTTTTATAGGTATGGTATTTTTTCGAATGCAGTGCGTAATGAAATAGAAACTTTGTTTATTTTAAAGCTGCAACATTGCTTATATTATGAAAATTGGGAAATACTTATTGTTCTGGCAACACTTAAGAAAAAACAAAGTTAAAGTTAACATGTAACAAACGGTCGTTTTACATGCAAATTAAATTTATTTTTTGGAGTCAACAAAAGTTTTTGACTTGTTACTTACTGATATACTTTATGTAAATAAGTTATCCTTGTTGTGATATATGTTAAAGGTGAGTCAATTTTATTAGCTTTTATGACTTTTTTTTATAAAATTGAAATTTCGGGAATTTAGTCTGTAATTTGGGTGAAAAGAATACGCTTGAGAGGTGATAGAAGTACAGGAACGTGGAAATTACAAATCTCGTAAGTCTAAACAGATACGTACAATGGTACACTAGATATGGAAGAGGGGCGATTTTGTTGCAAGCTGATATTTTAATTATTGGCCCTCAGGTTGTAAACAATTTCCCCTAGTAATTAGTATACTAGGTGCCAAAATGGACAGAATTATCAGATATTGAGATTCATTTGTAGTTACTATTTAGAAGATAGAATTTTATTTGTTTTGTCTTTAAATATTCTAGATAGCAAGTAACAATAGTAAATATTATATTTTCACATGAATGTTTGGTTTTAATTCAATTAAGTACCACCTAGCTACCTACCTAGATCCCTTATTGAGTTTAGTAAAAAAAAACTATCTATATAAATTTCCACAACCCTAGCATTTGTTTCTAGTGACTTAGTGGGGTGACTAGGAACAACCCATATTTTGGCAATTTGTGCTTAATTTATATAGTTTTCAAGGTTTCAAATATTTTAAAAAATAGAGAAAGGTCGAGCTCACACGGTGCACTAGATTCTACCTGTCATATTAGTTTGCATCACTATGAACGTATTGCTTATAGTTCAAAATTGTTTCTAGTCACCCTGTTTTACGGTAATTAAAAATTTGTCATCAATGTGGCGTAAAATTACGGCCACTATAAATAAATAAATAATAAGTTTTATCATTATTTGAATAAGCTTTTATTTTAAGCGATACATACTGTAACAGGACAGGACAGACAAAACGAAATGAAGATGATGACTTTACGAATAAACTTTATGAAAGAAAAAAATTTAAACAAGAGAACACAAAACATTTTCGAAACTTTGACAAAATAATTTTTATTGCACTGTTGAGCAGCAATTTGAAAACATACTTATACTTACATTATTTTTTTTACGTAGGTAGTGGATTAGGTGGAGAGTTATATTAGCAATTTTTTACTCGAGTGAAGCCAAGGGCAAATGTGTATCATTTTTGTTTGCATATATTGGACTCATTAAAATAATTCGGTATACATTAATAAAATTTTGAGGAATATCGTGAGATCGACTAAAGTAATAGCTAACTACTTTTACCCAAATTATAACATAAACGGCATCAAAGAGTAATACGTCTCATATTCAAAACCTAAATTTATATTTGTTTAACTGCATATCTAATCATATCAATATACTATTCCAAAGAACTGATAAATGGTAACTACATAAATATATACATTAACGTACGTTCGTTTCTTCTACATCGAGTATAACCAAATAACTAATTTTATCAATTTACTGTGGGCAAGGAGGTATAATAGGGTTGACGACAGGGTCCGAAAAGTATGATTGTAATTAGTCTGTCTTTTAGATTATCCGAAAATAATGGACCCGTATTTTTCAGTTTACGAAAAAATTAAAAATTCACAAAGATACGGAGCGTCAAAATTCCGGAAAGGGGGTTTGCGACGTCACACATAAGTAAAAATCGTGCTTAAGTGTGACGCCATGCGAAATTTCAATGCGCTGTATCTTTGGCCCTTTTGGTTTCTTAGAGAAAAGAAAAAATACGTGTACAATATTTTTTAATAAATCTAACCGATGGACCAAAATTATTTTTCCATTCGACCTGCTATTCTCAATCGTACAAATGGCCATATCACATTACGTACTTCATTTCGATTCCAGATCTTAAGTTGATAAAACGATATCTCAAGGTTTGAAAACAAGTATTTAAGATTTGTAACTTGATATATGGTTTTGTCAAGAAATAACCGCTCATCATAGAGTTATTCACATACTACCAAATGACATTCCTCGTCAATGAGTGAACAAATCGATTTGTCAATTTTTACTAGGTAAAGTATAAGTGTAGGAAACGTTTGAACAAATAAAAATAAAAAAACATGTCGAATTATCAACTTCTTTCCGCGTGCCACGGACATATGTCACCCTTTTGATAACTTCAATGTATTGATTTCTTAAATATGTTGCCCTATTTTGTCTGGTGTTATATAATTTCATTACTTTGCAAAAATAATCTTGTGGCCCGGCCCAAAAATTGTTAACTTTTATATTAATTGCTGGCATCATTTTTATTCTTTGTTAATGGTCAACGCTATCATCCTTTTTCCATAAAACCACGTTAGCTTAAAGTTCCTTTGTGTGCTCCGTTGTTAATTTTACTTTTAGCTCAATATAGTTGAAAGTTTAGTATATTTTAGTGTATTATTTCAACAGGCTATATTTTTACGACCGGCCGCCTGCCTGACGTAAAAAAACACGTTAACTTCTTGGGAATACAATTAAAGCGCAAGATCTAGTTACTAGACTTAGTAGTCCTTTTTTAGGCTGAAAACCACAGGGCTAACCGTAATAATCCGTTTTAAATTTTTATAACAAAATCGAAAAAGTTACTTACCAAAAATATAATGACAGATATTCTGAAGTGTTATTGGTTGCACGAATTCCGCGGATTGAATATACTCGGGCGGTCGGTAGTACTCGACACCAGATACCATTATAATGGTAACAACAGCGCCAACTGTGTTGAGGATAAAGGCGAACACTAGCAGTATAACGTGATTTATCTTCGCTTCCTCAGGCTTCATAGATAAGGATGGGCCGTTGAGGTTCGTTAACATTAAAAAGCTTATCGGCATCAGAAATTGAAACTGAAATACGATATTATTGTCAATATGGTTACTTCTGACTTAGAAATAAAGAGAAATTATAGAATGAACCAGCCGCTTCTATAATGTGTGCAGTCGTACATGTGTTTTCAAGTAAGTTGCTTGCTTGTAAAGTATTGCAATCTGTAAGGGAAACATGAATAACCGGCCAAGTGCGAATCGGATTCGGGCACTAAGGGTTCAGTACCATTTTCTATGAAAAATCGCGTTTGTTGTATGGGATCCCCCCTTAAATATTTATTTTATTTTGATTTTAGTATTTGTTGTTATGGCGGCCACATAAATACATAATTTGTTAAAATTTCAACTGTCTAGCTATCGCGGTTCATGAGATACAGCCTGGGGACAGACAGACTGATAAACGGACAGACGGACAGACAGCGAAGTTTTAGTAGTAGGGTCCCGTTTTTAGGGTTCCGTAGTAAACAAGGAACCCTTATAGTTTCGCCATGTCTGTCTGTCTGTCTGTCTGTCTGTCCGTCCGTGGTCCTACTCAGAAACTATAAGTACTAGAAAGCTATAATTTGGCATGGATATGTATATCAATCATGGCAAAAAAGTCGTAAAATAAAATATGGAAAAAAATTGTTTTTTAGGGTAGCTGCCATACAAGTAAAGAGGAAGTCAATATTTTTTTTCTCTACAAACATATTGTGTTGGGTATCGTTAAATAGGTTTTTAAAAAATATTGTGAGCTTGAGAAAACTATTTTTCGATTTAGGGATCCGTGTCTGAAATATTTAGGTTTCAAGTAATTTTTTTTGTTAAAGTCACGTGTCCCCCCCATCTATCTGCTAAACGGTTATATATGGACACGTGAAAAAAATCGCAGCTATAGTATATACAATGTAGTTTAAAGGAAAACTATCAGAGCTAAGAAGGGTTAACAAATTAAAAAGTTATAGGTGATCAACTTATAAAATGTACTCGAAAAGGAAAACATACAAATTCAATACCTAGCCGTTTTACACTGCAAGTTGGCATTTACAACTACGGAACCCTATACTGCGCGTGGCCCGACACGCGCTTGGCCAATTATTACCCCTTGGGTACGGAACCCTGAAAAATGTATGGGCGGCCATCTTAGATCCAAAATCTGATTGCAGTTTCGAGTTCTGCGGGGTGCTTTACCCACACGTATAAAATTTCAGACCCCTACAAATTACAAAGAAGACGTTATGAACGAAATAAGTTAAATTTTATGAAATACACACGCCATCTTAGATTACAAAAAAAAAACAAATTTGGTTTTTCAGCTCAGAATACATATATGTCGGGTAGATGGAATTCAATTTCTTCTACTTATTATTTACTAGCCGAAGCCCCCGACTTCGTTCGCGTGGACTTTATGTCTCTGGAAAATGCTCATCAGGCTGAACAACTTTTACTAAGGCGGCATTTTTATATCTCTTAAAGTTTAGCTGGACCATTATGGTTCTGCATCAGGCGTTCCATTTTCCAAAATCATTTATACCCTATATGTTGCCCAGGCTTAATAGCTATATAACAAAAAAAGTTTCATTCGAATCCGTCCAGTATTTCCGGAGATTAGCGTGTACAAACAGACAAACAGACAAACAGACAAACAGACATACAGACAAACAGACAAACAGACAGACATTTTTTTTTTAATTCTTACTCTATTACTACGTCTCCATCGCCCCCAATTTTTTTTTGGAAATATATTTAATGTACAGACACACTTTTTTTACGGTTTTATTATATGTATAGATTTTCACACAATATATCCAAACGCACTAGTATGCGAACGCGACGCAGAGGTACAACTATCCGAACGCCTGTCATCGCGTAATCCACGCTCGACCAATAGGAGCGCGCGGCTGATCGCTGGCTGAAGCAGCCATGTTGTTTAGTTAGTTATTTACAAAGTAAATACGAATCGTAGCGAAGAATGGCTTGCGCGTCATACAATTTCTATATTGCTTTGCATTTGTGCTCTGACCATAAAACTAGGACTTAATACATGTTGCAAAGAGAAAGTGAGTAGCTACGATGCACGGCGACCGTTTTGAGAGGCCGAATACCCTAGCGGAGTGATGAAGGCAGTCGCCGTAGCAACAGAACAGGACGGTTATTCAATCTCGTTTTTGTACATGCACAACTCTCTTATAATTTCTGTGTTTAGCGGTGGGCCTGGCCATGACTCATTTAATTGTGATTATTGTAAAAGATGTGGATTGGTAAACCGATGTATTACATTAGAAGTATATGTTACACACAGATTCAATCCCTGTGTGGGCCAGGGGATTCAATAATGTGTTTGCAATTCATGGTCAACGCAAGACGAGGCGCTGACTTATCGTCACATTTTTATAATGCCCATGTAAGGTCTCTCTTGCTGCGACAGAGATAAGGTGAAGTGACTGTAAGTAAGTTCATCATTCAGCATCCTGACATTATCCTGATTTCGTACCGTAAGTAACCAAATAGATTGTTTACGTCACCCGGGATATCAGATGCCGATTCCGCTAAGGCCTCTGTACATATCTCGTCTGCGACATATAGATATCGATTTTCAGCCAAATCACAAGCTTTTTTTCAATCAAAACTTTCAACAGGTACCTTGGACTACCAAAAAAAATAAAATTACGCAGCTATTGGTGTGTGTGGCTTGGGCTTCGCCCTCGCCCGCAGTTCGCAATTCGGGCTCGTGTCACTTGACCTACGGCCTGGTAAAAAAACTCTATTTCATTTAATTTACAACACAAAACACTGCACCTACGCACGCTAGAGTAGGCCACGGAACGTCTGATAAGTTTAAAAAACCTGATTCTCACTTCCTGACATTTTTTAGAAAGTCCTAATGACCTAAGTTTTGTAAGTGGCGAAAGACAAAAAGGATAATGAGAAAATGTTGCATAGGCCTGTGTGTTGTTTGCTGTAACAAATATTATGCTAATGCTATAAACAATACATTTTGTGGAATATAACAGGCATAAGCTCCAAAAGCTCCCTTTATTGAATTTTTATAGGCACTGGCAAAATAAGCTTGGACTAAGTTTTAAAGCCATCAAGAAAAGAAAAAATAAATACTTACCCCTGCAGTCAAAAAAAATGAGTGCAATATTTGCCATGAACTTTTTGGTTGTAAATACGAGTATTTTATCTTTTCATTTTCCCCTCTTACTTTACCGATCCTTACTACACTTGTGTAATACGAAATGAATAATATCACTGTGAAAGATACAAAGCCTATCAACATGTAAGATAGGCCTATCAGCCCAGCCCACCACATTCTTTTCCAGTACTCCTTTCTCGGTATATCCACAAGAACGATTTTTACTGGGCCATCAAGTGCTATAATAGGTTTCTGCCTCAGGCAATCTAGATTACAAGTAGTATTTCCTTCTATGGGAGGCCTGTTTAACATGGTTAAATACAAAAAAATACAAATACAAATACAAGTATTTACATTGTGTCAAAGCGACATCGCCGAAAAACGATAAAAATACCAAAGAGAATTCAATCAACTTTACACGAGAGTGACATTGAGCGTTTTCACAAAAAATTCTATGTCTATGGTTTTCACCCTGGAACTATAACAATAAATAATTACACCATCACGACACCGATATCTTCCGATGATATTAAGATGACACGGGCTAATGTAACCAACAGCAACAACTATCCGACTATTGGCGATGCAAAGATTATCCGCGCGCCTCTAGTGGCGAAATTCATAAACTGTCTAACAACGACACTTTGTTTATTTATGTTGAGGTTATGTTTAGATTATTCAGATGGATCACGATTATATACGAAAACCTGTTGCTAATAAAAGCAGAAATACAAAATATTGTTGCGTTCCTCAATTTAGTACTTACGGAGGTACGAGAATAAGTTTTCATTTGTTCTTAAAAGACAAAATTATGAAGAAAAAGACTGCTTTAAGAATAGGCAAGCCAATTTCCCCATCAATGAGAGGTTTGTTCTCATCATTTTCAAGCTTCAAACTATTTTCCAAACAGTAAGTATAACTATGTTTTAATTATTTTATTGTACATAAATTATATTCATATGTATTTCATAAGTTATTTTTTTAGTATAGGCTAAGGCGAGTTTCTCGTCAGATAACGAGATTATGTTTATTGTTCCAGATTCTAAAAGGCAGAAGTTGTTTCCTTATGTCGTACCGTCTCAGAATATTCCTCAAAGAAGCTCTGATAAAGAAGAACCATTAGCCCAAAAAATAAAATCAATTGCTCGAGAAAATAGGGCTGATATCAGACACAGGAAAATAGTGGTATTAAATAAAGAGCGTGGACTTGCTATTGAGAATGAAGAAATTGACTTTGAGGATGGATTTGAGGACAATAATATAACTGATAACAACAGTCATCATCATGTTATGACTTCATCGACACAAGTCAATTTAGTGGATTACAGAAATTATCTTCCCCGAGAAGATTGAAGTATTGCTGACCTTTTTTGTGACAAAGAACCTTTGGAAAAGTGCACTCAAATAAATTTTCTTCCTATGTGGGAAGAGGATAGATGATCAGCTTTAAAGCAATAAACCCTCTCAGATTTACTCAGTAGTGATATGTATTTATTTACTTTTACGGGTATTCATTCAATAGAACATTGATTGACTTGTGTAGAAACATTGGTGACTTGTGTTAGTGAATTGGCCTTAGATGCTCCAACAAATAAGAAAACATCTGTGAGAGACAGAGTCATTTTGACAATGGTAAAAATTAAACAAAATATGTCATTTAGAGCCATTGGTGTTTTGTTTGGTATAATCAGGCAGACATGTTCTAATTATTTTAATAATATGTGCCCCATGCTGAGTAGAGTACTCAAAGTTGTTATTCCTTGGCCTAATATCGAAATGATACGTAGCAACCTACCCAAATCATTCCAAAAATATAAAAATACAAGAATAATATTAGACTGCGCTGAAACTGTGATTGGAAAATGTAAATGTGTGAAATGTTGAATAAGTCTCAATATTGAAAAAACAATACAGCGAAGTTTAATATTGGAATAACTCCTTCTGGCCTAATAACTTAAATAAGTGCATCTTATGGTGGTCGAGCATTAGATAAACATATTGTTAATGAATCAGAAATCTTAAATAAATGCGAGTTTAATGATGGAGTGATGGTGGATAAAGGATACAGGATTGAATCCGAGTGTAATGAAGTTAGTTAAGGATATTAATTGAATAGTTAGTATTTGATTAATTTTGCAATGTATTTACATATTAATATTCTTGTTACAGCGTCTGCTTCAGCTCGTCAGGCCTCCTTTCTTGAGTCAGAAAAAGCAGATGACCAAAGAAGATGCAATCCGCACTGCAGAGATTGCACGGGCAAGAGTGCATGTAAAGAGAGTGATACAGAGATAACGACAATATAAACTTTTGTGTGGACCATTACCATGGTCACTGGCTCCTTATTTTGATGATATATATTAATTATTGTTGGTGGTCTTACAAATTTGGGTCCACCAATTATTCACATTGATAAATTTATGTAGTTATTGAAAATTATAAAAGCGTAAAAAGGAAAGCTCATGAATAGGAAGGGTATTGTAAGAGTGGCAATAAATTTTTACAATGAATAAATAATTTAGTACAAAGAGTTGTATTTATTTTAATTCAAATTAAGTCATAATTTGATCCATACTCGTTAACTATTCTAGGAAGAATTTTCTCAAAATAAACATTAACAAGACACACACAAATTTCCAAAATATGATTTTCGTCAAATGAAACTCTTCTTACAGCTAAATCCTTTCCTATTTCAGAGTAAACTAGTGGTTCGCCGCGAACTTAGACCTCGCGATATTATTCCAAAACTGAACCAATTTGAATGTCCAGTGAAACTGTGATTTAATGAAACTGTGTGATACATTATTCACTACCAATTAGATACTGTTGCAGGAAACAGATTATCCACTCTTCTTTCTTCTTCTATTCTGAGCTGCAAAAGTTTCATTTTGTAATTTTTTTCAAACAATTTAAATCAAAACCTGGATCAAATTCAATATCCCTAAGACATTTAAATCTTGAAAGAGCAACGTATGTACATCCAGCCGCCAACTATTTTACGCCTCCGTCTCATCATCATCATCATCATCATTTCAGCCGCATAACGTCTATTGCTGGACATAGGCCTCTCCCAAAGATTTCCAAAATGACCGATCTAGAGCGGCTTCCAGCGACCTTGGTCAGGTCGACAAACCACCTTGCGGGTGGGTGTCCGACGCTTCGCTTGCCAGTACGTGATCGCCATTCGAGTACCTTTTTGCCCCATCGGCCATCGGTTCGTTGCGCTATGTGTCCGCCCACTGCCATTTCAACGAGCTAATCCGCTGGGCTATGTCAGTGACTATAGTTCTCCTACGAATTTCCTCATTTCTGATTCGATCGCGTAGAGAAACACTGAGCTTAGCCCTTTTCATAGCGCGTTGCACCTTTAGCCCTCTTATGAGACCCATAGTAAGGAAGTCATCATTGGTAACACACATTGTTTGTAAACTTTAGTCTAAAAAACTGAGGTATTATTGACGAGAAGACACTGCGTAGCTTCCTGAACGCTGCCCAGCCGAGTCAGATTCGTTGAAAGACCTCTTCCTCGAAGCTGAAGATTTCTGCCTGGGTCAATTGACCCAGGTCTACAACTTCGAGGGTGGAGCTTATTTTAAGGCTCATCATCACATACAATGTGTTTTCGCCCAGGAGAGTTAGGGGCTGATTTTGATTTTTCGGCTTTGGCTTCTGTATTACTAATGTTTGTTTCAGGAATATCAAGAAATACTTCTTATTCCTTTGGGTTTAGTTCCTTTAGCATAATTTGGTACACTTAAACTCAATTGAGATTTACAAAATTAATATAACAAAACAAAAAATAATACAAAGTAAATTACGGGACCCTAAAAGCGTTACAGTTAGCTAGACTAAACAATGACCAAAGACTTACAGGATGTGGGCGACTGATAAGAACGCGACGGCGACCGGGAACATTCCGATGTGGGTCGAGGTCACAGCGTATGATGCCTTACTTGGTAGGTTAATCTCGGCGTTTACGAGATCTGGATCGAAGTGCACGAGATCGTGTGTGGTACCGGTACAGCTGCGTCAGGAAGTCAGGCTGAAGTAGAGCACCCTTCGCACAAGGGTAGGGGTTGCGGTTCAGGATGCAACCTCCGTAGGATGACCCTTTCGGGGATCTTTCACGAAGAGGGATGATTTGCAGCGACGATTATGAATTTTAGCTGCACTTTGTTACTGCACAGATTTATTTGGATTTGTAGGATCCGGGGTGAGTCCGTGAGCGGGTTGCGGGCTTAAGCACTGGATTTTCCGGATCCCACTGCTGCCACCAAATGTTACGTGGATGAGTTTAAAAGTCTTTAAAAAAAAAAATACTATTTTTAACACTGCGTTGCGTGTTAACAGAATTACTAGGTAAAATAACTATTTCTTTAGGCAACCGTTCGGGTAGAGGTCTTAGCACGGACTGACTGCCGGAGCTTCCTATGAGACTGGCTAAGGAAGAGGGGTTGCTGAGCAAGCCCGGAGGGTTGCTCAGTCAGCACTTAAGCTGTTATACAAAGGATGTAACAGTACGCGGAAATGTCCCTGTACTGTCACACGCACGGAAACGTCACTGCACGGCGAATTACGCTTCGGAAATAAAATGTCTCCACGAAAAGCTGATGAAATATGAGCCTCCGGTTACAAAGCACCCACAGGATACCTTACTTTCTCTCACATCTTAAGAGACATTATCCCTCTCTCCCAATCAAGACACTTCGACAGCAATGATCAACACCGAGTCGCAAATACTTAAACAAAAAGTTCAGACGCCACAACACTTGTCAACATCCAGTCGGTCCCAGCCCCATATGGTTGCGGCACTCACAACGAACACCCGTACTCCTATTGTTAAATCTAAAAAAGACGCCAGACCTCAAGAACGTAAACAGAATAAACAAGGATCTGAAGCAGTACCCTCGATAACTTGCAAATCACCTTTAAAGCAGGCAAGTAATAGTTATAAAAACGTACCAGAAAAATTGATTATGGGAGACCCCGAAGTCCAAACTCGGGAATGGACAGAAGTTAAGAACAAAAGCCGTCGACTTTCTTATATGAGTGGAGTTGCAGGTCCGTCGGTGACTAAATTAAAAGCAGTGGAAGCCCGAAAATATTTACACCTATGGAACATGACATCGGGAGTTGAAGAAGTGCGTGAGTATGTACAACAACTCTGCCCAAACAGCTCCTGTTCAGTAGAAGAACTCACTGCGAAAGGAGAATATAAGTCGTATAAAATAGGAATACCAGCTGCTTACTACGATACTTGCTATTCAACCGAAGTTTGGAATCAATGCCAGAATAAAACCGTGGGTAAACTACAGAGGTGCAAGTAAACTGGGCTCACAATCTGGATCAGAACCTTCTTTTAGCCAGCAACCCTTTCGTAAGCAGCCCTGTGACAGGGCAATAATGCTAAATTGCCAACGCAATAATGCTGTAAAACTTGCACGGATAAATGTCTTTTATCAGAATGTCAGAGGCTTAAAGACTAAACTTACGCAATGGCACGCCAGCATGCTGGTGTCCAATCACCTTATCGTAACTACAACGGAGACGTTCTGGGAGAACTCGGTGGAAAACGCAGAACTAATTCCAGACGGCTGGACACTACTACGACGAGACTGGCCCACCGAATGTGGGGGAGTTCTACTCGCCGCAAGACCAGGAGTCTCCGCTATGCGGCGACAGGATCTGGAATTGGATTAAACCGTCGTCTACGGATGCAGTTTACATGAATATTTTTTGTAACATCGAATCATTTGTATCTAATAATTTAAACATGCAATTAATAATATTTGGTGACTTTAACATGAATAGTGCCTCCGAAAATATCAGGAATTATGTTTTGACATTTTGCAATTTAGCTGACTATAACGATATAATTAATAATCATGGTAGTAAACTTGACGTAGTGTTGGCGCACGAGTGCAGTAGGTCTTGGTTGCAGCAGGAATGTGTGAGTGAGGCCTCCAAAGGTTTCGTCCCACCTGATATGCCGTACCATCCCCCATTAGAAATAATCGTAAATATTCAAACAAGCCGAATTCATAACGATCGACTTCAGAGCAACCAAGTAATATAGACTCGTCCCGTGACTGGAATTTTAATAAAATGGACTTAAATTTATTTCAAACATTGTTAGATGAAACATCATTTGAGTCAGTTCTCATGTCAGATGACGTATCAGCGGCAATTGATGCTTTTTATGATATAATAGGCAAGCTGTTTAACATATATATCCCAAAAAAGAAAAGAACCACCACAACAAGCTCTAGATATCCTGTTTGGTTTGATGCTGATATAATAATAAGGGTCATTAAACGCAAATCCCGACTTCACAAAGCCTGGTTAATGTCAAAAGATGCTTCGTTATATAATGATTTTTTTTCTCTTAGAGCCAACTTAAAAAGACGTATATTTCACACGTACAAAACTTATTTGGCAAAATAGAGGAAATCCTGAGACTTCAACCACAAAAATTTTGGGACCATGTGCATAGGCTTTGGTCGAAGGGTGGTTTTGAACCATGTGTTTCTTATAAAGAAAATGCTTGCAAGGGCATTGAGGCTGCCGAAGCATTTGCAAAGTACTTTTCTAGTGTATTCTTGGTTCAAGCTCCTTCTCTGAATTGTGATGGGATGGCAGAGAATAATTCACAGGAGGGGTATATTAGTATGTCAACTATACAACCTCAAGATGTCGAGCGCGGTCTTAATAAATTGCGCTCCAGTAGACATCAGGACCCGACAACATTCCCAGCTTTGTTCTTAAAACGTGCAAAAATCAACTGCTCTCCCCATTTCTGCACATCTATAATCTTTGTCTCAGAGATGGCAAGTATCCGGAACAGTGGAAACTGTCACGGGTGACACCTATTCCGAAGACCAGTAACAAAAACCTAGTAGAGGAACACCGCGCCGTAGCTATTTTATGTGCGCCTGCAAAAGTATTCCAGTACATTCTTCATGACGAAATTTACAGGCAGGTAAAACATCTACTAGGTGACGAACAGCATGGTTTTAGGGCAGGACGATCGGTTGACACTAGTGATGTGCCGTTCCCAAATTCCCGTTTCCGGGGAACGTTCCTCATTCCCGTTTACGGGAATGTTCCCGGGAACATTCCCAATTTCAGGGGAACGTTCCCGTCTCAATTTTATTTTTTCATCATATGAATGTTTTCTGCTATAGGTAGTTAAGTATTCTTAATATGTATATTCATCAGCAGATTAAATATCAAAATAATTCATTTTAACCCATAATTTTTAACCTATTACCAAGAAAGTGAGCACGTTCAAAGGGCCAATTTCATATTTTTAAATAATTGTATAACATATTAATGACCATAAAACAATAAAAATGGTTTTTTTTCTCGATTAATAAGATGTATATCCTATGGAAACGGGTCTCGTTCCCGGCATCAAGGAAACGTTCCCGGCAACAAGGGAACGTTCCCCAGAAATTTGGGAACGTTCCCAAGAAATTTGGGAACTTTCCCAGGGAACGTTCCCATATTTTTTGGAAATGTTATGGATTATTGGAAATATTTAAATTATAACCATATTAAGAAATGATTTTACATAAGTTTAATACATTCGCAATGATAAAAAAATTGTCTGATAAATAAAATTATAACTTTCCCAGACATTTCCAATTTTTGGGAACGTTCCCGGGAATGATTTTGGAAATCTGGGGAATTTGGGAACGTTCCTGGGAACGGCACATCACTAGTTGACACTAATCTTTTGTGCTTAGTGGACTATATCACTAATGCCACGGAACGTGGACTACAAGTTGATATAGTATATTTCGACAATGAGAAGGCGTTCAATAAAATCGATGATGATATTGTTGGAGGGAAGATTAATAGTAGAGGGGAGAGACTATAAAAGGCGATGCCCCGCCGGTACCGCCACATTCTCGCTTCATTTTTTCGTGCTATTAGGTCGTTACTCTGCCGGTTTGGTTATCGATTTTAGTGTTATCGTAATTGTGAGGTTATAGTGTTGTGTGTTCATTTTGTGATTGCTTTATTTGGTTTGTAATAATTTTTAATTTGGTCATTTAGATGAACTGTTAAATGGTGTAAATTAAATCGTTGTAAAATAATTCTTTTTTTGAGTTGAATTTCCTTAGCTAGTAGTAATTAAATTTAAAAAAAAATCACTTCTGGTCTTATTTCCAAGATCAGAAGTGGGATTCGAAATCTTTTGCCCACGTGCTTAGTTTTACATGTGATTTTATCGGATTATAAGTTGAATAACCATTTAACCTCACCTACCTTCGATTTCGTTATTTTTTTTCATTTTTACTTGCTAACGTGTGCGAGTGCGTTGATTGCAAGTCGTCGTTGTCGTCAAGGGTGAGTCCTTTTTTTTTCCTCCATTTATATTTTGCAAGTAGTTTGTATTCTAGTGATTTGTGTGTGATTTTCTTCTGTACTTATCTCAAGTACTTTAATTTCAAAGTTCTTGTTCGAATCCTTGTAAATTAGAATGTCGGATCACGGGCGTGATCGCAGTGTGACCCGCCGCGATAGTCGTAGCCCGTATCGCGACGATGATCGCCGCAATAGTCGCGACCGACGTGATAGTAGGCGCCGTGAACGGTCTTCTGAGATGGAAGCTCTAATGCTTCGTCTTAGGATGTTAGAAGAAAAGGTTAGGGCTCCGTCCGCGTCGGTTTGTCCTAATGTACGAATAGTTCGTTCGAAAAATCAAATCAAATCAAATCAAATCAAATCAAATCAAATCAAATATATCTTTATTATCATAGGATATTTAAAATATCTCTTAATAATCGTCATTATTTTGTTGCACTATTGTTGACGTCAAATAGTTACTTACAGCTAAGTTTACTACCGCTTCCAAAGCGCTAGTGCAGAAGAAGCGGTAACAAACTGCACTGCACCTCTTCTCCAAGGACGTCAACTCACAATTAAATTAATACTTAAAGTTAATGTGGACAGAGAATACATTGTTTTGTTTGTTATGTCATATCATAATTTAAATTTAATTTTTAGAATGTCAAAATTTTAATGTAATGTCAAGTTGTAGATTCAGTTTGTACAAAATGTACCAAATTATGACATTTTCGAGTACCTATATTACAAACTTTTAGAGGGACCCGCGTCAAGCTCAAGCCAGACTTTTTTGTCTTTAAGGTAGTCATCGGTCCTATAATAAGCCTTCTCACAAAGTACTTTTTTTACATAAGTTTTAAATCTTTTGTCTGGCATATCAAGGATCGATTTTGGCAATTTATTATAAAAAAGTATACAGTTCCCCATAAACGTCTTATTAATTGTTTTAAGCCTATAAAACGGGGCAACTAAGTCATTCTTATTACGTAAGTTTCTATCTGTAAAATCGCTTACTTTATTGTATGATGAAATATTTTTCCTTACATACATTATGTTTTCAAATATATACTGTGATGCTAAGGTAAGTATATCTATTTCCTTGAATAATTCTCTGAGTGAGTCTCTAGATCCTAACCCGTAAATAGCACGAATTGCCCGTTTTTGTAAAATAAAAATAGTCTGAATATCGGCTGCATTCCCCCACAGGAGTATGCCGTAAGACATTACACTATGAAAGTAACTAAAGTACACTAGTCTAGCAGTTGCTACATCTGTCAATTGTCTTATTCTCCTAACAGCATAAGCCGCAGAACTAAGTCTATTTGAAAGTTTAGTTATATGAGCACCCCATTGAAGTTTCGAGTCTATTGTAATTCCTAAGAAGGTAGTACTTTCAACAAGATCGAGTTTTTCACCATCTATCATTATGTCAACGCAGCCCTGTCTCACATTGGGAAGAGAAAATCGAACGCATTGAGTCTTTTTCGCATTTAACATGAGATTATTGGCAGAAAACCAATCAGAAATGGAAGACAAGGTGCTGTTCACCGCGCTAGCGTTTGTGCTATGTCGATCAAGTTTGAATATAAGCGAGGTGTCATCAGCAAACAGCACTATGCCAGCCTGCTTCTCAACCATGTAAGGCAAGTCATTGACATAAACCAAGAAAAGGAAAGGTCCAAGAATTGAACCTTGCGGTACGCCTATCTTAACATTAGATCCGTGCGATTTTATGCCATTTAAATCAACAGTCTGATGCCTATCTGTTAAATAAGATTCTATAAGTTTTATTGAATTATCATCAAAACCGTATTGACGAAATTTAAGCAAAAGTGTCGGATGATCTACGCAATCAAATGCTTTGGAGAGATCACAAAATGATCCAATTCCATCATTTTTGTTCTCCCATGCGTCGTATATATGAGTAACAAGTGCTACTCCCGCATCGGTGGTCGATTTCCCGCCAGTAAAGCCGAATTGTTGGCTATGGAAAAGGTTGTAGGTCTTAAAATGAAGAAGCATTTGATTGAGCATTATCTTTTCGAACACCTTACTCAAAACTGGCAGGATAGATATAGGTCTGTAGTTGCCAGGATCTGTTTTTTCTCCTTTTTTAAATAAGGGGATTAGTTTACTACATTTCATTAGGTTAGGAAATATGCCTTCATCAATACATTCGTTAAATATAAAAGCTAAATCAGCAGCTATGATATTTATGATATGGCTTACTACAGCAACTGACATGCCCCAATGGTCTTCAGATTTTTTTAAATTTAACTGTTTAAATGCATCTATTATATCTTTGGGGCCAATATGCTTAAATTTAAATTTAGAATCACAAGGCCTAACATTATTCTTAAGCAAGGCTTCAGCACGCTGGGGGCTAGAATTCACATTAGAAGTAAGTTCCAAAGGAATGTTAGTAAAGAAATCATCAAAAATATTTACTATTTCTTCAGTTTTAGTAATAGTCTTACCACAAGATTTGATTTGACAGATATTTTCTTTGGCTTTATTTTTACCCGTTTCTTTATTTATAACATTCCAAGTTTCTTTTATTTTGTTAGGAGCATTATTTATTTTTCTACTTATACGATTTGCCTTGGCTTGTCTACAAACTTTTTTAAATATTTTGGAATAATTTTTAACATATTCTAGAAAGGAAGGACTAAAATTATATTGTTTTTGGGAATATAAGTCATAAAGCCTGCTCCTACTTATGTAGATGCCGGTAGTAGCCCACTCACTAAATTGTAATTTTCTATGCACTACAACTTGTTTTTGTTTCAAAATTTTTGAATATTCTGAGGTAATAACGTTAAATAGTTTATTGTAATGGTCGTCAGGATTTTTTCCTGTGTAAACGACCGACAACAATTTGTTATCTAAATTATTTTTTAGTTTTTGTATATTTTTAGAAGTAATCGGCCTACAAAAAGTCTTATCTTTGTTCAAAATGCTGAACTTGCCTTTGGACTCCTTGACATAAACTACATATACACCCGAATGATCAGAAGGCAGTTTATTAATAACTGATTTAACAGAATATTTAATATAACTAAAAAAATTGTCTAGGCAAGTAGCAGATGTAGCAGTGATTCGTGTTGGCTCAAAGAATACGTTTACTAATTCATAACATTTAAAAAGATTTAGAAATTGTGTACTTTTTGGATTATCTACTAAGATATCAACATTAAAATCTCCGCAAACAATTAAATTCTTTTTACTAGATGAACAGGACTTAAGTACCTGGTCCATTGTTTTAAGAAAACTTTTAAAATCACTATTAGAAGGACTGTATACACAAATAATTATATGATGATCTAGCTCGGCACAGGTCACCTCACAAACGCGCTCAACAGAGAGTCTGACAATATCCGTCCGCTCTTTGCTACGGAAAGAATCTTTTACAAAAATTATGGAACCCCCTCGCTGAGCAGACTTCCTGTTAAAGCAGCTAACAATATTATAGTTGTTTAGGCTGAACATCATCTGACTCTCATACAGCCAATGTTCAGTCAAACATTGTGATGAAGTCCTCTGGTGCTTCCCTCCTTACCCCGCTCTCCACCCCGCGCGCCCATATAAATACGGAGGCGCGAGGACCCTCGTCCTCTTTCGACCACGACTGGGCGCCGGGCTGCTTCAAAGCTGAGTACTTTTGGAAATCTCTTCTGGAACAACGAATCTCGTGGCTGTGAACCTACGACCCTTACCTGTGACTTCTTTCTCATTGTATAATTGTTAAAAATTAATTAAAGAGTTTGGTCTTTTCAAATATTGTTTCTTTCAAAATAATCACTACGTCACAGTGGCGCCACAACAGAGGAGTTACCACGAGATTCGTTGATCTTCTAAATTTTATAACTGTGTTTTGAGTGCTTTATTTCGTTCAAAAGGGTATGTACTAGTGTTTGTTATTTTTTTTGGTGTTTTCATTCCGTACTCAGTGCAGTGCAGTGCATAATTATATAACATATCTAATTCCTTTGTTCACGCGGTGCTATCGTCCGTCCACGTGCTTTTGCGTGCGCGCAGCGTGGCATATCATATCCCACTTTAAACTTAATTAATCTCACGTAATAATACCCTTGCTGTTAAACCCTTTTGGACGGAATCAAATTGATTTTTTTTACTTTTCGCTCCACATAATTTTTCTGGTTTCGTAGCTGCTCCACACATTTTTTTTTTCGGTCACTATGGCTTATACCATAAAATTTACTTTATTAAATAAATCGGAACTCGAATATGAGGTAGAAATAAGAGGTGGTGACTCCTCAAAGTGTACTGTGGAGGAGTTACGTAAATTAATTACCAAACTTTCATCTAGTTCTCCTTCAGAGGACATTTTAGAATCATGTTTTACGGTCGAAGAGGATATTTCCGCGGTAAATAATTCCTTAATACGAGTGAAAAACAACGCGAAAGCCTTGCAATCTAAATTTGATAAAAATCTTTACTCTAGAACTGAATCTATTCTCAGCCACGTTTTTCATAGGTTATCACGCATTGACGTCACCTCAATTAATGATACACAAAAATTTAATTCGGTCTGGAACGAGTTTCATTCCATTTCCGAAATTCTCTCGTCCTTAACTTCTTCTAAACCTGTAGTATCGAGCGGAGTCGAGTCACAGAACTCTGATGAAAAATTCTTTGATGCATTAACCTACGATCGTAAATTATTTTCTGAACTCGGTAAATTTAAATATAACGGCAAATCGTGTGTGCGCGCCTTTATCCAAAAAGTTAACGAATTTATGTCTTGTAGAAACATTCCAGATAGCAAAATCTTTTCTTTCGCTTTTGAGATATTTTCAGACGATGCACTCCATTGGTATCGTTCTATCAAAGACAGCGTTGATACTTGGGACGATCTTTGTAAATTACTTAAGCGTGATTTTAGTCCGCATAATTACGACGATAAACTAATGGCGGAAATAAGACTTCGTTCTCAGGGCGAGAAAGAGAACATAACCTTATATATAGCAAAAATGCAAGGATTATTTTCCCGTTTGGATGAGCCTGTCAGCGAGTCTGTCAAATTGAACATCTTGTTAAATAACATTAGGCCTTGTTACACTAATTGCCTTCTGACTGGGGTTGTTTCAGATATTTCTTCGTTGGTTAGCATTTGCAGAAAGTTCGAACAATATCAAAGTCGTAGTAATGATTTTTCTGAGCCACCTAAGGTTACTTCTAGTATTTTGGCGCCTGAACTGGCTTACGTTGATTCCGATTCCGCCATCGTAAATAAAACTTATAATAATAAAAACTTTTTCCGAAATCGAAGTTATTTTAAAAATACCAGTCCGGCTTCTTCTAACAATTTTTCTAAGGATCGTCAAATTAATGCCGTTGCTAATACTACTAATAATAAACAATTCTGCCTTAGATGTAGAAATGACTCGCACAATTTATCATCTTGCACTCAGCCTCGTTTTCTTATTTGCTTTAAATGTGGTTTGAAAGGTTTTAAAGTCTCTAATTGTACAAACTGTAATAAAAATAATGAACCTTCAAAAAACTTGTAAGTTCCGATTGGGGAAAGTCTAAAATAAAAAGTCGAACTAGTAAAACTGAGTGGCACAATTGGCTACATCACGTATCCAATTTCTTTAATTGCCATAAACTTTCTTCAATCGTAAATACAAACACACAACCTCCCTATATTCCTGTAGTAGTAAATAAAAAAAACACCATTGGCTTACTCGATTCTGGGTCTTGCGCAACTATACTTGGTAATAATTCTCATCTTCTTTTCTTGAAAAATTTGGAATTAAGTGGTTCTAAGCCCTTGGTTTTTACCACCGCTGGTGGCGAGCAATATTCTTCACTCGGCTCAGTGGTAATTCCATTCCAATTTGAAAATAAAACTGTTTCTCTTGTTACCCATATCGTTCCTGGCATCAAAAATCCCTTGATTCTGGGTATGGTTTTTTGGAGAAGTTTTGGTCTGTTTCCGGCTAATTTGGAAACCATCTCACCTCAAAATAATCACGAATCTGGAACCTCGGTAGTACAGAAGGACACCGTTAGTAAATTAATTTCATTTGATAATTTAACTGACGATCAAAGAACTACCGCCAAAAACATTATTTCTCAATTTATCGATATTTCTTATCAGAAACGCGGTCTCGGCCGTACCTCTCTCATTACTCATTCGATAGATACAGGTGATCACCCACCGATTCGGCAGCGTTACTATCGCATGTCACCAGAGAAACAGCGCATTTTGGTAAAACATGTCGACCAAATGCTTAAAGAGGACGTGATTGAACCTTCCGAGAGCCCTTGGTCTAATCCAGTGATCTTGACCCCTAAAAAAAATGGCGAACTGCGTTTTTGTCTGGATAGTCGGAAATTAAATTCTATAACAAAAAAAGATGCTTATAGTTTACCCTATATTGCTGAGATTTTGGATAACTTAAGAGATGCTAAATACATATCTAGTTTAGACATTTCAAAATGTTTTTGGCAAACCTTGATAAAAAAAGAGGATCGTTGCAAAACGTCATTTTATATTCCTACGCGTGGTAAATTTCATTTTAAATCTATGGCTTTTGGATTAACTAACGCTCCAGCCACCCAGCAGCGTCTTGCAGATATTTTGTTTTACGGTCCAGAATTTGAAAACAGGGTTTTTTGTTATATCGACGACGTAATTTGTGTCTCAGATTCGTTTGATAGCCATATCACACTATTGTCAAAAATACTAGAAAAATTAAAATATGCGAACCTCACTATAAATCTCGACAAATGTAACTTTTTCAGTACTAAATTAAAATACCTGGGTTATGTAGTTGATTCGGAAGGCCTTCATGCCGATCCCGAAAAGGTAGAATCGATAAAAAACTACCCCACTCCTACTAACAAAAAGGAGGTCCGTCGCTTCCTAGGCGCTGCGTCGTGGTATAGAAGGTTTATACCTAACTTCAGTGCGCTGGCATCTCCCTTGAATAAACTAACCTCTAACGGTAAAAACTCTCCTGCGTTCAATTGGTCGCGAGAGGCTGACGCAGCTTTCAATAAATTAAAGGATTGTTTGTCTTCTTCGCTGGTACTATCTTGTCCAGATTACACACAACCATTTGAAATCCACGCGGATAGTAGTGACTTTGGTATCGGAGCTGTTCTTTGTCAGGTCTTGGAGGGGAAAGAAAGAGTTATAGCCTTCTACAGCAAATCCCTTACGGACCAAGAAAGAAATTATAGTGCTACAGAGCGCGAGGCGCTTGCTGTTCTGTCAGCTATTGAACACTGGCGTTGCTATGTAGAAAATGGCAAAAAATTTATTGTGTACACTGATCACGCTGCTCTCAAGTGGTTTATCAAACTCAACAATCCTACGGGTCGACTGGCTAGATGGGGAGTCCGTCTTTCTTCCTATAATTTCGAAATAAAGCATCGTCGAGGAACCGATAACGTTGTGCCAGACTTCCTTTCTCGTTCTCCTAATGTCATGCCTATGCAATGCAACACAATAGATGGGAATGTCATTTCTACTAATGATTCATGGTATCTTAATATCTATAAAGGTTGTTCACAGTCTCCTGCCTCTTTTATAGACTATCAGGTCCTTAATAATAAATTATTTTGTTTTAAAAAAAGTCTTAACCCTCTTACTAGAGAGTTTCAATGGAAAGAGGTTGTTCCATCCGAAGAGAGATCGGAGTTAATAAGGCAAAACCATTCGTTGCCCACAGCCGGTCACATGGGCATCTCTAAAACATACAAGCGCTTGGCCCTTAACTACTATTGGCCAGGTATGTATGCGGACGTGGTTAAGGCCGTCAATTCTTGCGATGATTGTATCGCTCATAAACATCAAACTCACTCCACTTTCGGTCATATGGGCGGACCAAAGTCATGTCTTAGGCCGTTTCAAACGATAAGTATCGATCTAATCGGACCCCTTCCGCCTACAAGAAAACAAAATAACTATATTTTCGTTGTCTGTTGTTGTTTCTCCAAGTATTGTTTGCTTTTCCCTATAAAGCGTGCCACAGCAGAAATAATAACAAAAATACTCGAAGATAATGTTTTCTTGGTTCACGGCATTCCTTCTACGGTCGTAGTAGATAACGGTAAACAATTCGTTAGTGCCCAATTTAAAAACTTATTATCTAAATATAAAGTTCCGAACACACACTATACCCCATTTTATACGCCTCACGTTAATACGGTTGAACGTTATAACAAAACTATAACTACAGCTATCTCCGCATTCATTGAGAACGACCACAGAGTGTGGGATACGCTAGTACCTAAAATCCAATTCGCTATCAATTGTGCGGTAAGCGAAGTCACAAACTACACGCCCTCTTTTCTTGTTTTCGGTCGCGAATTGATAACCTGCGGTTCACACTATCTAGATTCTGATCCGAACTTAATTCACGAACCACGTGACTGTTATGCGGAGTCCCTTGGTCATTTGTCTTCTATCTTCGACAAAGTACATGCATCCTTGTTATCGGCCCACGAGCGTAACTGCCAGTCTTATAATCTTCGCCGTAAGTCGGCCGAATTCAACGTTGGCGATATTGTTTGGAAGCGAACATTTTATTTAAGTGATAAAGACAAATATTTTTCAAAAAAATTGGCCCCTAAATTTATAAAATGCAAAATAGTATCAAAAAAATCTCCTTTGGTGTATAAACTTTCAGACATGTCTGGTAAGCCACTGGGCGAATGGCATATTAAAGATATAAAACAAATAAATTATAAAGAATAATTATCAAAATATAATCAAAATTTAAACAAATTAAATACTATCTTCTATAACCAATGTATAACATTTTTTTTTCTTGTACCCTATGGTTTAGTGGTAAAAAAGTCTCTCGCTTGAATCAAGTATACAGGTTCGAATTGTCTTTATAACATTGTGTTCACCTATTCGCTATCGAACGCATTGACACTTGCAAGCTACGACCGGTTCTTGACCTTGGCTTACCGGTTGTGCATACCACAGCTGTTCACGCACACTTGTTAATAGATAACTATAATGATCGCTTCACATTGTTATTTCATATCGCATCGCATCTAACGTTTCGCGCTATATTTTAATTATTGTTTCTGGTGCTAAAAATAAAATAAAAAAAAAATAAAATTGCTCTGTGAGGTGACTCGGCTCGGCTCGTATAATGTATTTCTAACTTTTCAGGTAACCTAACTGCGATACCTAGAATGTTACTCATTCCTTTTTCTATAAATTTCAGCTGTCCTGCTCCTCCTGGGTCTCCAGAGTCCGCAGCCCCGTCGTATCCTGCCAGCTTCAGCCAGCGAGCAGACGAAGCCGAATTTTCCGGCAGGAAAATTCTGTCCCAACGAGGGGGGTGTGTGATGAAGTCCTCTGGTGCTTCCCTCCTTACCCCGCTCTCCACCCCGCGCGCCCATATAAATACGGAGGCGCGAGGACCCTCGTCCTCTTTCGACCACGACTGGGCGCCGGGCTGCTTCAAAGCTGAGTACTTTTGGAAATCTCTTCTGGAACAACGAATCTCGTGGCTGTGAACCTACGACCCTTACCTGTGACTTCTTTCTCATTGTATAATTGTTAAAAATTAATTAAAGAGTTTGGTCTTTTCAAATATTGTTTCTTTCAAAATAATCACTACGTCACAACATAAAATGTCAACATCCAATTCTTCAAGAAATAATTCAACTAATAATTCTTTGCCGGAAAAACCTTCTAAATTTTGATGTACTATTCTTAGTTCATGAGGCCTTTCCGTTGTCTTAATGTTCAGTTTAAAACTGCCGTCAAGTCTACAGATTTACTATCACAAATTCCTGGTAAATCGGTAGGCGTCTTAAAACTAGGTTTTCGTTTACAATGTAAACTCGTCCAAAAATTAATATTATTTGCTACTAACGTAGCAATCTTACGTCTAGAATATTTTGAAAGATAAATATTATCTTTTGTCAGATCACATTCACCTATGAAATTATTGGTGTCAAAAAACACTAATTTATCACTATAACGACATGTTATATTATGTATCAAAGTATTGAGATAGTGAATGTTTCTATTATTTGTTGGAGACTGGCAACGTATATATGGAAATGCACATAAAATTATTTTGCCTACTTCTAGTTTAGTTAAATAATCCATACAGCTGATTATTTCTTTTTTTCCTATTCTATTACTATTGCCTATCAGTAATACAACAGTAGATTTACTATTTAGTTTGGTTAATTTAATTTTATCTAAAATTTGGGTATAGGTTGCATTCGGGAAGCAGTAATTAACACAATTGTTATCAAGAAGTGTGTTTAGCATGCACCCCATATTGCGACCCATACTATCAGAAAAAACTATTGTATTACATGGAGGTTCCATGAGGTCAACGCAATCAGACACATTATTGCACAAATTACTGTCACAAGGAGAGAGCTCTGGTGTGGGGACACTGATGGTGGGCTGGTTGAGCTGCCCGCAAGTACATTGCTTAGCTAATAAATCAAGGGTTTCTTGATTGTACCTGCTGTCGCTAATCAATTTCTCCACAGTCAGCATGTGCTCAGTATTTTGTTTTTGTTGATTATTATACTTAAAAAATAATGAGGAGTAGTCCTCCTGCAATTTAATAATATGAGACTCAAGTCTAATCCTGTTGACCTCATACAACTCTTGACTTTCCGCCAATTTTTCATTACATAAGTCTAGCTCTGTTTGTAATTTACAATTTAATGAACTGGATTTTAGTAAACATGATTTCCTGAGATTTATCTTTAATTTATTATTGGTTTTCTTGATTTTTTTACAAATTTTTAAATGTTTTTTAACTTTGTTGTGACTATTCATGGCATTTGAATTATCTAAGTAATTATTACTGCATGATGTCTCACTAGTGAGATCAATTACTGAGGAATTTGTTGAGAGAGGCACAGGGACACTATCAATGAGCTCGTCAAAGAGGCTGGACACCTCCGCTGACTGACGCGACTGGGCATCTTGCTCGTAACTACTTATGAGTCTATATGCCTCTCCCAGCTCTTTTTCTAACTCGGAGGTACGTCTGAGCGTTTGCTCATACGTATCACCGCATTGGCGGAAAGAATCTACTTCTAAATGCAATCGGTTTAGTTGCTCGCTTAATTCATCGCATAATTGGAGACTCTCAGAAAGCTTTTGTTCGAGTCTAATATTTTTCGTACACATTAATTCGTATTCACGTTCATTATCTTCCCTTTCCAATAATAGTTTCTCATTGTCTTCCTTTTCTGCCTTGAGCTGGAGTAAGGCATCCTTCAGCTGAATTTCCAATTGCCTGGCTGTCGTTGCACGGGTTGTGGTGGACATTTTTACAATATAGGGACTAACAAAATGTGTAAGGAAGATAATAAACGCTAGAATAACTAACGAAAATAAACGAAAGCTAACAAAACCGATCACTTACTAAGAAATAACAAAAACATAACCTACCTACTGTTACAAAAACAAGTGTCAATTTGTATGTGCTTTATATGAGTAAACTTTCCAAAATTATGAAAAACAGTGCACAAAGGACGTGGTGTTTATTGAGATATGTAAAAAGGATTAGTTATTGTACCGTTCTTACCTTGTAAAAGTTGTAAAAAGCCGGTAACAATTATACCCACTGAACGTCAGCTAAGAGCACTATTATTTCACAAAATACACTGAAATTGCACAAACAAATTATCAATTACGATAAAACCTAGTTTATTTTACAAACAAGTAATATTATTTATTGGATTTAGCTATTTAAATATTTAAATTTACAATATTAAATACGGAGCAATAATTTTGACATTTATGCTCTTGGGTTGCCAGCCGCCAAAAACCCAATCGAGATAAGAGTCGAGATAGGTCACCACCGCGGCGTCAGTGAACACCGTCACGCTCGCGTGCACGTCTCCCGTCGCCAGCGCGGTCTAAGCTTACGTTGGTGTCGCCAAGTAGGCGCAAGTCGCGGTCAAGGAATAGGTACGTGTCTCCTGCTCGCGATCGAAGTCGGAGACACTCACGGGATTGGCTCATATCGCCTACCCGTGGTCCGTCGCGTTCGCATTACAGATCAAGATCGCCACCTCGCGATTCGGAACGTAATTCGAAAAATCCACGGTCGACGCCGAAACGTTCGTCAGTTACCGATCGCATTGTGAATGCGATACGTTCTATTAACTATGCGGGTAGGTCAAGCCAACATTTTTATATTTCGAATTTCGATCCGAATTTGCATACTTTTGATGATTGGTGTGCGGAAGTGGATCGTGCAAAATCATGTAACAAGTGAAATGACTATGAATGCCTTTCGCGTATCGGCAACTGTCTTAAGGGTGACGCACGATCATGGTTAAATGAGTGGGTGTCAAGTGATCGTTCCTGGACAAACTTTAAGAAGGAGTTTAAGCCGTTATGCCCGAAGACACCTGATATCACGAATATTTTGGCCGAGGTTATTAATACGAATTCTGACTAGTACCCTACATATGCGGATTATGCGCGTCGGGCGTTGCTTCGGTTACGTATAGTGCGGGGTCTCAGTGACGAGTTGATTTCGGCAATAATTATACGCGACATTAGCGATCCGAATATTCGAGCATCGGCAACTAATGCCAAATGATTTAATTGAATTTTTCTCGATTTATGTTAAGCCCGTTAGTGCTTCGAAGAGTTCTGCTCCGCGTTCGGTTGCGTTTAATAATACTCAGAGTAAGCAAACCACAGATTCTTCACGAAAGAGAAGTACTGCCGATATTAAATGTTTTTCGTGTGGCCAACTAGGGCATAGGCAGGCAAATTGTTCTAAGCGTCCTAGGATCGATCAAGGGTTAAGTAAGCTACCGAGTACTTCGAGTGCTGCGTCTTCAAAGCCTGCTTTTGTGCCGGCTAGGTCTGAACCTTGTTCATTCTGCAAGAAGTTGGGTCACAGTGTCGATACTTGTTTTGCCAAACAGAGATCCGAAGCGACGAATAAGGAGACAGTTAATATCTGTAACGTTTTAGTTACTTCCACCAATAGTGACGTTGTAGTGGCTGTCATTCAGGATGTACCAGAAGATATTTTGATCGATAGCGGTTCGACCATTTCAGTTATGTCGTCATCCTTGCTGAAACATTTTAACTGTTCAGTTAAGCCTGCTTTTCGGATTCTCAAGGGATTGGGTAGCCAGGAGGTAGAAAGTACGTCTTACGTAAAATTGCCAATTGAGTTTGACGGGTTGACTCTTGAGGTAGACTTGTTCATTGTACCATCCCAGTACATGAACACTCCAGTCATATTAGGTACAGATGTTTTGAATAGGGAAGGTGTTAGGTATGTACGCACCAAGGATTATCAGCGGCTTACGAGGGTTGAACGTAACTCGGATACAGTTATGGCAGTTCAATCTGAGCCTCCTGTTTCAATTAACACACCTCTTGTTGATGACCAGTTACAAAAACTGTTAGAGATAGTAAATCACTTTTCAATTTTTTTATTTCTGGTACTGCGACTTCAACTATCAAGACAGGGTCTATGTCAATAAAACTCAACTCCAACACTCCTGTTTACTATCGTCCTTATAGACTGTCTCATGCCGAGACGCTTCGCGTTCGCGAAATTATTAAAGATCTTTTGGATAAGGGCATTATTGAGGAGTCCGATTTTGAGTACGCGAGTCCTATCCTTCTCTTCAAAAAGAAAGACGGATCGGATAGAATGTGTGTCGACTTCCGTAAGCTCAATGAGGTTACGGTGAAAGATAGGTTTCCTCTGCCCCGAATAGACGACCACATAGACCGATTAGGAGGTAACAAATTTTTTAGCAGCCTGGATATGGCAACTGGTTTTCACCAGATCCCTTTGGATTAAGATTCAGTACCGCTCACAGGATTTATTACTCCTGAAGGACATTATAATTATTTAAAAATGCCATATGGATTGGCAAATGCTCCTGTCGTTTACCAGCGGATCATCGCAAATACGCTTCGCGAGTTCATTGAATCTGGCGATATCCTGGTTAACATCGATGATGTTCTTATTTTAAGTAAAACGGTAGACCAAGGCCTTGTTTTGCTTCGTAAGGTCCTTGACACGTTAACTAGCGCCGGTTTTTCGATCAACTTGAAGAAGTGTTCATTCTAGCGCCAGAAGTAGAATACCTGGGACGAACAATTAGTGAAGGTTATAGCGACCACGAAGGTATTAATGAAACCCATTGGATCTGGTTCGATCCATCACCGTCTACAGGCCAGGAGTGGCGACGGGATAATGGATAATTTATTTGATTATTGCAGAGTATTTATACTAAAACATTGTACAGTGTTATATTGAATCTACACGTCCAGTTAGTACGTGATGCACTAAATTAACAAAGTATATAATTTGCTTTTTAATTAAATATATATCCTAGTTGACATCACGTACGACTTTATGGATGCTGCCATAAAGGTCAGGTTAGGCCGAGCCATGAGAAGGTGAGAGCTTTGATTGACTCAGCCGAACCACAAAACGTAAAACAGGTTCGTCAGTTTATGGGCCTAGCCAGTTATTTCAGACGCTATACAGCCGATTTTGCCCAAAAGACTGCATGTGTAGCTGCACTAACTAAAAAAAGGGCATTAACTTTTCTTGGGGAATGGAACAACGGGCGGCTCGAAAGCACATCATAGAATGTCTGACGAGTGAGCCGGTACTAGCCATCTACGACCCTTCGTTACCAGTAGAGGTCCATACAGATGCAAGCTCTATTGGTAATGGAGCTGTTTTGATTCAAGTGCATGAGGGTAATAATCGTAAACGGGTGGTGTCTTATTTTAGCCGACTAACTCAGAGTGCTGAGAGCAAATACCACTCGTATGAGCTGGAAACGCTCGCAGTGGTCAAGGCTCTCCAACACTTTAGGCACTATCTTGTAGGGGTACGCTTCACCGTGGTCACTGATTGCAATGCATTAAAACTCACTAAGAGGAAAAAAGACTTATTACCTAGAGTGGCCCGGTGGTGGGTATACCTGCAAGATTTTGATTTTTCTTTAGATTATCGTAAGGGTTCCCTTTTGTCCCATGCCAAATATCTCAGCCGTAATCCCGTGAATACTGTTACCGCCCAGAAGCCTCATAATTGGGCCCGGATCGCTCAGACTTCTGACGAAGAGACTCTGTCTCTTATGCAGAGATTGTCGGACGGACAATTGGATCCTACGCAATATGTTGTAAAAAACGATATCTTGTATTTTAAGTTTATAATGCGCATTTCCTGGTTTTTAAGATAATTATATACTGTATTTTATTATGTGCAATAAAGGGTATTGTATTGTATGGTATTTATAACTACTGGTGAAAATCCAAAATTGTTATGCTACATTCCGAAAGGTCATAGGCTAAGTCTTATGAGAATATTCCACGATGAACATGACCATCCTGGGGTAGACAAAACGGTTGACTTGATCATGAAGCACTTCTGGTTTCCAGGGTTGAGAGCTTTCGCGTTGAAATATATAACCCACTGTTTGGTGTGTCTTTCCCATAAGAAAGTAGCCCGCGCTCCTTTACAACCCATCCACTCATGGGAAAAACCAGATGTGCCTTTTGAGACGGTCCATATGGATGTGTTAAGACCTCTACCAGAAGCTGATGGCTATCGTTATGTCCTTATTGTAATAGACGCTTTTTCTAAGTACTGTTTGCTATATCCTATGTTTCGGCAAGAGTCAGACGAGTTGAAGCGCCATGTTACCAACCTTATATCACTCTTTGGAACGCCTAAGCTAATCGTAGCTGACAGAGGTAGGATGTTCCAAAGTGCAGACTTCCTCGACTGAATTCACGGTATGGGCTGCGACACGCATCTGATAACTCCCGAGATGCATCAATCCAACGGGCAAGTGGAGCGTTACTGCCGTACTGTACTCAATATGGTACGAATTGAGTGCAATTATCGCGAACAAAGATGGCCAACCGTCATGTGGAAGCTACAGCTGGTCCTCAATATCACCAAGCATAGGACAACAAAATGTTCGGCTCTGAACCTATTAATTGGCATTGATGCAGCTACGCCGCTCATTTGAAGTTTAATTCGCGATGTGGCCATTAAGGGCTCCAGCCCAAACAGGGAAGCTCTCCGGGAGATGAGTCGCCAGAGAGTATCTGAACGTCTTCGTTCAAATCAAGCGTCTCAAAATGCTTATGTCAACAAAAGTCGTAAGGCACCCCGTGGCTTTGAACTTAATTCCTTAGTTTTTGTCAGAAAACAAGCCCAGGCGACAGGGAAGCTGGATTCCTGTATGCGCGGGCCTTACCGGGTGATGAAAATCCTACCCCATGGTCGCTATGAGCTTCAGCTCCTGGCAGGCTCATATGGGAAGTCAACGCAAGCAGCTGCGGAATATATGATGCCGTGGCATGGAGAATGGACTCCTAATGTCTGTTCTGTTTTCTTTAGTGGTGAGTGAATTTGATTATTTCGGCTTACCAAGAATTCTGCTCAAATATTTTTTATGAGACACGCCTGTGCCGGGGCCTCTGTATATTCTTTTTGTGTGTCCAATTATTTTTCTTAGTGTAATATGTTTACGCATGGGGTGGACACAGTCGATGGAGGTTTTATCTTGCAGTCTGGATTGCCTCTATCTTGAAGTCCGTGTACTTGGGTAAGCTATCTTGGCTAAAGGATGTACTTCCAGTGTAAAGTATGTTTCATGTTGTGGAATGCTGTCTTGGAGTGCGCTCAGACATGCGATTCTGGTATGTGGAACATGCTTGATGTTGTATGCTCGGACACTGTCTTGGAGACGCTCAGATACGTGGTCCTGGAGCATTCGTACACGCAGCGTCATGCCACGGGTTGGTCTCTGACGAGTCGTGGTGTATGTATGTGAGCGGTGCTTGTAAAGGAAGCACTGTCCATGGGTTATTAAAGGTTTGGGTTGAAACATTATTTTATGTGGAACCGGTTCACACGCGCAAAGTTATGTCTCACGTAAGTGCGCGTAGATCTCTAACGAGTCGTGAGGCGGCACTCCCACGACGGGAACTGCCCCTGGTGATCGGTACAGATATCAGTTTGTTTTATATCCGTTGTGTTTAGGCTAGGTTAGCTAGCTTACTGTATTGCTGTCTTAACGCATCTACCTATTAAATAGTTTCCTTACTTTGTTTTGAATTGAGTGAACAAGTTTTTGTGCTTTGGTTTTTGTTCTGTGCAGATGCAGACGACGAGTGCGAGGAGTCCACCTCGAGCGTCACCCAGCCTCCCGTAGTCGAGGTACCTGACGCTAGCGAGCCCCAACCGGGACCATCCGGGATGCAGAGATTGACGGAAGAATCTGCTATGCCGCCCGAGACCCCATCCGGCAGCGAAGAATCTTCCATGCCAATCTTGGCCTCGGCCTCCCGTCAGGAAAGGCCGTGTTGGAGGGAAGATTAATAGTAGAGGGGAGAGACTATAAAAGGCGATGCCCCGCCGGTACCGCCACATTTTCGCTTCATTTTTTCGTGCTATTAGGTCGTTACTCTGCCGGTTTGGTTATCGATTTTAGTGTTATCGTAATTGTGAGGTTATAGTGTTGTGTGTTCATTTTGTGATTGCTTTATTTGGTTTGTAATAATTTTTAATTTGGTCATTGAGATGAACTGTTAAATGGTGTAAATTAAATCGTTGTAAAATAATTCTATTTTTGAGTTGAATTTCCTTAGCTAGTAGTAATTAAATTTAAAAAAAAAAAACACTTCTGGTCTTATTTCCAAGAATATGTTATTACACCAGCTCTCTACTATCGGTTTCAGTCCCAGCCTGCTAAAATTTATGGCTGACTACATGAGGGACCACTGTCAGAACGTTAAGTATGGCATTTTTGAATCGGAACCCTACCATACGAGATCAGGTGTGAGCCAAGGTTCAGTTCTTGGCCCTCTTCTATTTTTAATTATGATCCATGATTTAGCAAGGATATTGACCACTGCTAAAAGCCTCTTGTATGCTGACGACCTGAAATTATTTCTAGAGATTAAATCCATCGAAGACTGTAAAAAATTACAAAATGACATTAATCTAAATTATGAATGGAGTCTGACAAATAAAATGAAATTTAATATAAAAAAATGTAGTGTTATGACTTTTGATAGGAAAAGAAATCCGATTCATTTTACATATAATTTGGACAACCATGACATAGAAAGAGTCAATACTGTCAAAGATTTGGGAGTCATGTTCGACCGCAGCTCATTTCATGATCATATCGAGCACCTGGCCAAGGAGGCATATCGTAGACTGGGTTTTGTATTACGGAATGCCAGCGATTTCCAGAACCCTCAAGTTATCAAAACTTTGTATAACTCACTAGTTAGAAGCAAGCTAGAAACTAGTGCATGTGTATGGAATCAACATTATGCCAAATATGACCTTATGCTCGAAAAAGTTCAGAAAACTTTCCTCAGGGCCTTATATAAAAAAGTTTACGGTTACTACCCGCATTTGTATCCGACAAAATTCCTACTCGGTCATCTTGGCTTCAATTCGCTGGAAGTGAGACGCATGGTTATTCAACTCACCATCTGCTTGAGGGTGCTGAAGGGGTCGGTAGACTGTCTGGAGCTACACAATAATAATAATAATAATTTTAGATAAAAAGGTACTAAAAGGCCTCTTCATGTTGGCTTTGGCCCCATGAACGCCTCAAAGGACCGGGTCCCTATGGACCCGTGGCTGAAAAGCGTACCAACAAAATAATAATATTTCTTTATTGCAGACACTATTAGATACACAATCATCCCAAAACCAGTCACCGGAATCTAACATTACCGACTCAATAGACACCTTAGTACCACCAACAGCAGACTCACAAGCCTCACAGCTCACGTATCCCTCATCAATCACACAACCAATACGAGAAATCCCTTCATCATCTTTACCCCAAGAACTACAAATAAAAATAACAAACACCTTAAAAGAAACATTAGATAAATACTTAAATAGCAATCCAATTGAAAGACCATACATACCGAAACAAAAATCCACAAGAAATTTAGCTCTCATAACCGGATATATTGATCAAAATATTTTACCTAACCATTTATCGTTAGAAACAGATTTCAAAATGCTTCATACCTTAATATACTGTTCAGCTTATACAGCCACGATTTGCAATGGAACTAAAATAAGTGTCAGTAATAACAGAAACAAACGTCAAAAACCAGAACCAGCTTGGCAACGACGGTTACAAAATAAAATCACACAACTAAGAAAAGACATAGGAAGAATGACGCTGTTTATTAATGGTAACAGAAGCGCTAGCATACTAAATCACATGAATGATATTAAATCCAGATACAGGACATACTCACAATATGAAGATCCGAACACTACACTACAGAAATATTTAGATACCCTTAAACAAAAACTAGCAGCAGCTTCAAGTAGACTCAGACGTTACAAAGCATGTACACTACGAAAAGCCCAAAACGCTCAATTCAGTAGTAATGAAAAACAATTCTATAGATCACTCAATAAAACCCAACAAGTATCTGCTCAAGATTTACCCTCTGCTGAAAATCTGCATGGCTTATGGTCTGACATTTAGACGAATCCTAATCAACACAATACAAATACAGAGTGGATAAGTAAAGTTAACACTACTACAGAAAGTGTCCCAGAAATGAATTTTGACTCTATACCGCTTCCCACAGTTGAAAATGTTATAGCAAAAACACACAATTGGAAATCCCCCGGATTTGATAATATCCATAACTATTGGTATAAGAAACTGACCACCACTCATCCACACATACATCGACTCATAAATCATTTCATTCAATCACCAGATATTCTCCCTGCATTTGTGACACATGGAACAACATACATGATCCCCAAGAATGGCGTAACACCAGACCCCTCAAAGTATAGGCCAATAACTTGCCTTCAGACATTTTATAAAATTTTGACAGGTTGTATTAGTACGGTTATTTATAATCATCTCAAAACTAACCATATTTTAACAGAACAACAAAAAGGCTGTAGGAAACAGAGTCAAGGTTGTAAAGAACAACTAATTATAGATGCTGCAGCCATGAAACAAGCCCACGCCAAAAAACGGAGCTTTTACACCATGTTCATCGATTATTGTAAGGCTTATGACTCTATTCCCCACAGCTGGCTGATTGAGGTCCTAAAACTCTATAAGATCAATAGTTGTTCAATTTCATTTTTAGAAACTGTGATAAAAAATTGGGAGACTAGACTTAAACTAACCACTGTTGAAGGAAGTGTAACTACCGAACCGATTTCTATAAATACAGGTATATTTCAGGGAGATGGGCTGAGTCCATTATGGTTCTGCCTAGCCCGTAATCCACTTTCAACACTCCTTAATAATGAAAAAGGCTTCAAGCTCGTTCATAACAGAAGACACGTAGAACTACCACACTTAATGTATATAGACGATATTAAATTGTATGCCAACAACAAAGATGATTTACTAAAATTAGTTGAAACTACAGAGACGTTTTCTAACGATATACATATGCACTTTGGAGTAGATAAATGCAAAATACAGTCTATAAATAAAGGGAGGGTCGAATCAAATACATATACACTTTCTACAGGCGAGAAAATAGATGCTTTAGATGAAAATGGCACGTACAAATATTTAGGTATCAACCAATCAAAATTAATCGAACACAAAGAGACCAAACTTACTTTAACCAAAACATTTAAACACAGAGTGACACAAATTTTGAAAATACATTTAAATTCTCGGAACATTAGTAAAGCAATTAATACATATGCAATACCGGTACTCACATATTCTTTCGGCGTCATTAACTGGTCTCGTACTGACATGCTAAAATTACAATCTAATATGAATGCTCTACTTACTCTGCACAGAAAACACCATCCCAAATCCTGTGTCCAGCGACTCACACTACCACGATCGGAAGGTGGTAGAAGTTTGATTGACATCTGCAATCTGCATAATAAACAAGTATCAACATTACGTCATTACTTTTACATGAAATCCGAGCACTCTGAGTTACATAAATATTTAACCTACATAGATAACAAATTCACGCCCCTTAATTTAAGCGACAAAACAACACAACCTAATGAGACACAGACATCAATTTTACAGAAAAAACAGATTTGGCAGCAAAAATCCCTGCATGGTAGGCACTACAATGATCTTGAACACACGCACATAGACAGGAGTTGGTCTAACGCATGGCTTAAACGAGGAGAACTCTTTCCAGAAACGGAGGCATTTATGCTTGCGATCCAGGATCAGGTTATTTGCACCAGAAACTATAGAAAGTATATCATAAAAGATTATAATTTAGTAACAGATCTGTGCAGACATTGCAATAGCGCCAGCGAAACCATACAGCACATTACCGGAGCCTGTAAGAGCCTGGTTCAAAGTGACTATAAGCACAGACACGATCAAGTAGCAGCACTAATCCATCAACACAAAGCATATGAATACAAATTAATTGACACCAAACAACCGTATTACAAATACTCTCCAGACAAGATATTAGAAAATCATTTAGTTAAAATTTACTGGGACACAATAATAACAGACAAAACCATACATTACAACCGACCCGACATCACAATTCACGATAAATCCAAAAACAGTTTTGTGAACCAAATAAAAAAAAAAACACAGTTTATCTAGTAGACATCGCCATCCCTAACACACACAACTTACAGACAACTTACACTGAAAAAATGAGTAAATATAAAGACCTTGCTATAGAAATTCAAACACAGTGGCGAGTGGGAACCGTCAAAATAGTGCCCGTCATACTCTTTACAACCGCAGTCACGCCGCAAACGTTACTCACTAGTTTACAAATACTGAATATACCTACGTACATCATACACACCCTACAGAAAGCTGTCATCTTAAATACCTGTCGTATTGCTCGTAAATTTCTACAGTAAGTAAGTAGATTCATGATTCAAGAGATCATGGTACAGATACACCAACCGGTAATAAATAAATAATTTCGCACTTGGCTATGGCCCGTGCTCTTATTCACCTCTTCTGGTAAAGAGAGAAAAATGTACAAAATATCAAAATAATAATAATATTTTTTTATTGCAGACACAAGATCCATAATGAAAATTACATAATGTATGTATATGTATAAGTGCAGTCATAGTTTAAAATAAATAACTAAATAAACATTTAAAAAACTGCTCAAATTAAAAATTAAAATTATTTTAAGTGAATTTCACTTAATGCTTACCATGAGTAAGCCTTACCCAACAATGGTATGTTGTGGTCGTCAAAAGCCTTTCTGCTAGGCTACTGATAATAGAGTTTTTACACCTGTCAACTCTGGACATAAAGGAAGCTATCCTCTTTCTCTTCGACACGACCTTCTGTAAACATTTCTGAGGCGCTACAAAAGCGTTTTAAACCCATTAAGTGTCTATAGATATTATTATAGGTGACCCTAATGCCATCAATAGACTTCTTTGTATAGTCCGTCCAAAGTTGACATGTGTAGAAACTCTGACAGAAAGATCTGAACAGTGTTACTTTCACGTCAAAAGAGGACTTTGAAAATTTTCGGGCTATCATATTGCCTACCACGCATAGGGCTCTTCGTTGTCTCTCGACATCTGCGTCATCTTTCAGAGTAGAAGTAACTATGTGGCCAAGGTACCTGAAACTGTCAACCACTTCAATCGGTTGGCCATTGAGACAGACCTCCGGAATATCTTCCGGACCCTTGGCCGATCTGAATACCACCATTTTGGTTTTATTAGCGTTATAGATCAGATTATGATCTACAGCATATTTTTCACATATCGCTATAAGTTTTCGCAGACCTCTAATGGTAGGGCTGAGAAGCACCATATCGTCTGCATAGCTTAGGTTGTTGACGTATCTGTCATCCAACCTAAGTACTCAACTCCCGAAGAAGACCATTTACATAGGTGTTAAACAGATCGGGCGAGGTAAGGCCCTCCTGTCTGACTCCACACTCTCAACTCAGACATATCTTTTGTGCGTGTTATTTGTTCCTGGAGAACTCGAATTCCCGGTAGACAGACATGGAGAAAGACGAGTAGACAGACGTGGTCGCAGTCAACAGCCTAACCTTTTCCACGTGGACCGCGGCCACACCATAGCGCGCGCGATGTCACCTTTGGTACGTCCTCTGAGCCATCTCAATGCACTTCGTAGCACCAACACTGATTTAGATTTTTTCTTTGACAACTGGTCTGCCATTATAAAGTCATTACTAAAGTACTCTGAAAATCTGAATGACCAATGTTGTAACACTCGCGACTACGATAGTGACGATAATGAATATTAATAAATATGTATAATATTGATATGATAATATTTAGCTATATTTTTTTTTTGTATTTATAATTATTTCTTGACCAGTGTTACTAATTCTGACTATTATTATTTTATTTTTGTAAAAATGCATGTGTGATAATTGTAATAGATCTAAGTCGTTTTTATCACAATAAAAAATTAAACAATTAAACTCATAATATCGTGTTTATTCGAATTTTCGTTGAAAACAACCTGTATATCGCATCATCATCATATCAGCCACAGGAAGTCCACTGCTGGACATAGCAGACTGTATATCGCATGCTGACTGCAAATTATTATTCATGTACTGTTCAGAGTATTGAATGCTATGTTCCTGTAAACTTGTGCCATTGAATTCCTGGAAATTTCTTCAAAACATCCTGTATATCAAAATTTTCGAAACAAATATTGTACGTCGGAAGTATTAAAAAACACGGAATTGTCATCGTAATCCCAATTAATCGTATGAGAAAGTGAGTTTAATCTTACAATATTCTCACTTAAGTCCGTACAAGATGTGTTCGAGGATAACGATCCACATGAAAATGTATTAAAATCGGCTGGTTTCGAACCAGCTCCGTTTATATTTGAACAAGTTTTGCATCTAGATTTTATTACTCCTTGTTGGCCACATTCATAACACCTTAAAGTACTAGAATTATTTGAATCTGACTTACCGATGTTCTCGCTTTTACCTTGCAGGTTGCGGCAATTTTCAATACTGTGAACGTACACTTTACAATACGCGCAACGTATCCGATTACGTTTCGATTGCGGATTCGAGTTTGACGTGACAACCGAACTAGTAGTAGGGGTGGCGGAACACGTAGTAATGCTTTTTTCGTTCGCGGGTTTGTTTACATTTTTAACCGCCGGAGACTGAGATAATAATTTATTGGTTTCCGCGATCGCGTCCTTCGTGGCTCGAACTTTTTCTACGTAAACGTCCATAGAAGTAATTGTATCTCGTGACAGTCTTACGAATACGCCTATGTAGTAACCCGTAAACCATATCGATCTGCGTAGCGTCCGGCACTTTATAGGGCAACTTCACTATGAGAGCTCGTAGACGTGATATGAATCCGTCGGCACGTTCGTTCTCGCATCGTTCAGTCCGGAAAATCTTGTATGGCGGCAGCTGAGTGCCATACATAGCTCGCAGCCGCGCGACGGCGTCTGGCCACGTTGTCCTTGATGCCGCGCCAGAAGAGAGCCACATCATCCTCCAGCAGCATGCTTAGGCCGCGCAGAACATGCTGGTCGCTCACATTCGCACACTCTTTGTATACCTCCACGGCGTCCAGGAAAGCTTCTAGCTTCTCGGCGTCGCGTGACTTCCCGGAAATTTCGTCACACGCGTCAGAGCACGAATGGCCTAGTTAGTGGTCTTGGCGTTGGGCTGTGAATCGACAGACCCCAGGTTCAAATCACGGTCATGTATAGTGTTTTTGAAGTTTTGTAAGAAGTTTCTAGATAACTCTAGATTAAATAGAAAAAATACGGGCCAGAAAAAAAAATAATAGAAAATTTATGACTTGAGTTTAGAACTTTGATGCGATTTTGTTCGCATCCAGGGGGTATATAAGCAGAACAAAGCCAAGTTTGGAAGTAAAATGTGAAGAAGAAAGAAGGAAGAAGAAAAGGAAAATAAAAGTTGAAGTAGTGAGTAAAAAGTGAAGTAAAAGTGAAGTGTAATAGTGAGTGAAGTGAAGTGTTTAGTGCAGTGAATACGCGCGAGTGACGTTTCCGTGGGTGACAGTTCAGTGACGTTTACGTGCGTGACAGTGCAATGACATTTCTACGCGCAAGACAGTACAGTGACATTTCGGTGCGTGTGACAGTACAGGGACATTTCCACGTACGTACCTGTGACACCTGTGAGTACCCTAGAGTTGTAAATAAAGGCACTATTCCATAGGATTGGTGTTTACTTTCCTATCCCCAACCCACTGTCGTGATAATTGGTGTCAGAAGTGGAATAGGAAAGATGCCGATCGTGCCTAGAAATGAGAGAGGTGTAACCACCCGAGCGGGAGCTGCAGCGGCAGAGAAGCAGTCGCTCGAGGAGTCCAATTCTGGCGGAGCTGCGACAACATCACCGGCCGTCCCACCAGCCACTCCATTGGAAATGAACGCGTTCCTGCAGAGCAGATTACTGCTATGATGCAAGAACAAGCACGCCGCCAGGAGGAGCAAGCACGCCGCCAGGAGGAGCAAATGCGTGCACTGCAGGAAGAACAAGCACGCCGCCAGGAGGAGCAAGCACGCCGCCAGGAGGAGCAAATGCGTGCACTGCAAGAGGAGCAAATGCGTGCACTGCAGGAGGAGCAAGCTCGCCGCCAGGAGGAGCAGCTTCAGTCCTTTTCCAAAGATGTTTTGGCTGCGGTTCGGGCTAACACAGCCCGGATGGATAACTTCGAGAAGGAAGTTGCAAAAGTAAAGGAGGAAGTTGCAGAAGTAAAAGAGGAAGTCGCGGAAGTAATAGGGACGCTTCAACAGATTGGTAAGGAAGTTAAACTTCTAAAAGTATCGGGTCCTGTCACTAGCTCTGTGGTCACCCCTTTTACCAAAAATTTAAAGGTGCCACACTACGACTGCAAATCCTCCTGGGCTGCCTTTAAACTGCAGCTTGAGATAATTAAAAAGGCCAGCCATTGGGATGAACAGCTAGCACTTCGAGATGACGCTCTCTCCGTATTATAAGCACTCGGCGCTGGAAAGAAAGAGGTCATCAGATACTGAGACAGTCACCTGGAGCATGTATACAGGGCGCAACTCAAAGATCGTTGTCAGCGGGCTAGCGAGACCTTACAACAGTGATCTGTTGAAGTAAAATGACTGGTGCTTAAGGCATTTCAATCAGCGCCATCCGTTGTGGAGGAAATGCTCTTGCAGGTGTTCATTGATGTATACGAGATCCCGAAGTCAGGGCAGCTGTGGGACTGGATCACCACACTACCTTGAAAGAAGCAGTGGCTCACGCTTTGGAAGTAGAAGCGGTGCGTCATGACTCACGAGCTTTGAGGCTGCGGGAGGTTGTAGTCACAGAAAACAGTAGACAACGACGACCCTACAACCCAATGTGCTATGAATGTGGAGAACAGGGCCATATTCGAAGCACTTGCCCGAAGCGTGACCGAACGCTGTCTGCACATGGAAGATAAATGAGAAAAAATATTTTTAGGGGCTTTTACCAACGCAATAGAACACAAAACAATGATTTTTAGAATTTTTGTCTGTTTGTCTGTTTGTCTGTTTGTCTGTGCATTTGTGCACGCTAATCTGAGAAACGGCTGAACCGATTCGGTTGCGGTTTTCATTAATGTATTTTGAAAAGTTTCACTTAAAATTTAGTGTTTGTTTCATTGAAATCCGTAGATAAACAAAAAAGTTATATCAATTTCAAGAATCACATCAAACATTTTTGTTCGAAAAATTGCTATGAATAACTTCGGTTGTATTGGCTAAAACTTTTGTCAATTTTATGTTATGGTTTATATTAAATTATAGAGTTAATAACCGGGCAAGTGAGAGTCGGACTCGCGCACAAAGGGTTCCGTCCCACTATCTATAAAAAATCATGTTTGTAGCGAGCACGTAGTATTCAAGTGGTAGGTTAATACAGTTGCTAGGCAACCGCGGTCGTACGATCTCGCAGCCGCGAGCCGTACCTCGCCCCCCGCGCGTCTTCGCCTGCGCCTACTCCGCGGCTCGCGCGCACGTCACTGTCGTGATTAAAAGTGACGTATTACAAACGAACGTGTTGTGATGCACAGCCCTCTTACACTGGCGCCAACTTGTGGCAAATTTTTTCTCAAAATTAAAGGACCCAATGTTGAACTGTGTTACTAGCCGAAAAGTGATAAACAATGCCTCCTAAACGTAACACTCGCCAAAATCCTAACTACGAGAGTGAAGATGAAGCCGCCGATCTGGGCACGAGACGATAGCCTTTGCCGACCCGCAGCCTTCCCCGCCTCCCATCTCCGCGGCTGATGGAGCTTCCGCCACCTCGACGGAACGAATGATGCCCACTATGATGGAAATGATTCTACATACGCAGCGGATGCAGGAAGAGATCAACAAAACTCTCATTAAAGCTCTTCTAATTTTTTTTGTAAGTATAGTGTAAAATCGTATTAAATTTCTTTACTTAGCTTGCACAATGAGTGATGAGAATAAACCTGTGAGTGTTAGTGCTAAAGATCGCCTCAAAGATCTAGTGAAGTTGCGTAGTAGTATAAAAGCTAAATTAACACAATTCGAAAACTACCTAAGACCTATTGAGCCACCATTAAACGAATTGCAGTTTACGGAATTGAATTGTCGCTTAAATAAGATTGATTCCTTACTGGATACCTTCGACAAATTACTTACGGAGTTTGAAACGTTGTCAGAAGAATCTACAGACTTGTACACGGAACGACAGCTATTCGAGTCCAGGTATTTCTCACTGGTGGCCAATGCACGTACCCTTCTTGAGTCTGTGCGTCGCCGTCAGCGCTCGCCATCGCCTGGAGAGGCTTCCAGCCGCTCGAACGGGGTCGGGCCGGGACAACAGGACTTTGTTCGCCTCCCTAGGATCAATTTGGGGACCTTCAATGGAGAATTTCGGAATTGGCTGGCCTTTAGAGACCTGTATGTATCTATTATTCATTCTAATACCAATTTTAGTGACATTAATAAATTTCATTACTTGAGAGCTGCATTAAAACGCAGCGCGTCGCTCATAATACAAAGTCTGGACTTTAGAGCAGATAACTATAAAATTGCTTGGCAATTAATGTCAAATCGTTATCATAACGTACGATTATTAGTGAACAACCATGTCAGTGCCTTATTTAGTGTGCAACAAGCTCAAACTGAGTCAACTCAATCTTTGCGAAATATTATTGATGTCACAAAATAAAACTTATGTGCTTTGAATACTTTAGGTCAGCCAACAGACCACTGGGACACTCTTATTATATATATTATGTCCAAAAAATTAGACAGTGTCTCATATCGTAAATGGGAAGAGCACCGTAACGTAACTATATTTCGGGCTCACCTACTTTGAAACAATTTACTGATTTCCTAACTAATCGTGCTGACTTATTAGATACCATGAATAGTCAATTTGGTAACAAAATTAACACACCTACTTCTAGCACTTACCCAAAACAAAATATACAATATTTAGATTAAAATAAAACTTAAAACAGTAAATCATTTTCAAACAAAACATCTTCATACGTTTGTCCCATGTGCAAACAAAATCATTATTTATATAATTGTCTGGTTTTTCGTAAATTAGATGTCGATACACGATTGCAAAAAATTGTAAATTATCAAGTTTGCAATAACTCTTTACGGCCTGGGCATAAGGAAAACCAGTGTACTTTATCACACTGCAAGTATTGTACACAAAAACATAACACACTTTTACATAAGGAGACTGGCATCGAGCACAACGTCGTTGCTTTGTCAACCAATATTAGTAGATCTTTATCTTCTCACACACCTTTTGTAATGTTATCCACAGCGTTGGTGAAAGTGGCGGATAGTGACGGAAGACTTCGCATAGCCCGCGTCGTCCTTGACAACGGCAGCACTTCTAACTTTGTCACAAAACGCCTCTGTGATCAGCTGGGACTGGTAAGATGTAACATGGACTCCTCTGTCAAAGGTATTAACAACAAAAATTCATTTAGTGCAGAGTCTTGCGACCTAACCCTTCAATCGTGTTCAGGGGAATTCAAGGTACAGCTAAATTGCTACGTTTTACCCGAAATCACAAATTCATTACCTTCATTATACTTGGACTTAAAGTACTTACCTAATATTTCCTCAAATATTCACCTAGCGGATCCTACGTTCAATATTCCTTCTCAAATCGACATATTGGTAGGTTCTGAGGTATTTTGGGACATACTAGGTACGAAAACAATTAATTTAGGAAATAAAGGTCCTAAATTATGGCAATCAAAATTAGGCTGGTTAATAACCGGGGCCATACCTTATATTCAAAAACAAATTAATCAGTCTGCATGTTATTTTACACAAAATTTGGATTCCCAGCTTACCAAGTTCTGGGAGTTGGATTCAATACCACCCACTCACTGCATGTCTGCGGAAGAAAAGGCCTGTGAACGAAACATCGCTGAGAACACTCGACATGCGGATAACGGTCAGTTTATTGTGAAAATTCCTTTTAAAGACTCACCTGAGTTCCTCGGCGACTCATACTTACTTGCGAAGCGGCGATTTCTTTCTCTGGAACGTAGGCTGCAGCGGGATGCTAACCTAAAAAATCAATACAATGCCTTTATGTTAGAATATCTTACCTTAGGTCATATGACTGAAAATAAAGACTAGTAGTTCGCCACGAACTTAGACCTCGCAATTATATCTTCTACCACCAAGCAAAGCAAGCTAGCAATCCAATACACAACAATTGAACACAATTAACCGACTAAATAAATTAAACAAAACTTTAAATAAGCAAGACAACAAAAAGTCATACAATTTTAGAAAAAATCAAGTCAATCTTGTAAACTTATGAAAAAATAAGCATAGCGAGTTCTAAGAGTTTTAAATTTTTTTTGGACATCTATTGTTTTTTTTTGGGAACTAATTATGGTATTGAATGTACGCAAGAAATATTTGTCAATTTTCTTCTTTTCTTAAAAATAGTGGTCTAGACATTGGCCTTGTAACTCGGAAGTTGCGGGTTTGATTCCTACGGGAGACATGTATTTTTAAGAAAGTTGTTCAGTAACCCGGACTGAATTCGATATTTCGTAAGAAGATTTTGTATTGTATATCCGTCCCGGCTCAGTCAGCTAGACTTCGCGAGTCACCCTAAACCCGTTCAAGTATAACGTATAAAAAAGTTGTCCAGGCAAAAAAGTTGTTTAAATAAAAAAATTGCGTTTTTATAATGGCAACAAAAAAGTCTAGTGACATTTTTGAAAATATTTTGAAATGGCGGATATATGACAGTTTTAAAATTTTAAACCCCCATATTTCCGCCATTTTGAAAAATTTCGAAAAACTGGCTCGACAAAAAATTATATTTAGTTGTTAAGCCTGCTTACAAAATTTCATGAGAATCGGTTAAGAAATGCGACCTGTAGGCGAGAACAGACAGACAGACAGACAGACAGACGGACAAAAGAATTTTTGGCTAGTCTCGAAACTGAGACGCTTCGCTCGCTTCGCTCGCTCGGTCAAAAATACACGCATTAACGGTTTTAATTATTTCTTACCACATTACGCTGTACTTCGTGAATCCAGTACAACTACGAAGCTGCGCGTTATTTTTGACGCTTCAGCTGTCACCACTTCTGGAAAATCACTAAACAGTATACAACTGGTAGGACCAGTAGTGCAGGATGGCCTTTTATCTACTTTATTAAGATTTAGGCAACATAAATTTGTAATTTCAGGGAACATTCAGCACATGTACCGAACCATACTCATAGATGAATGTCAACGATCCTTACAGCAAATTATATTTAGATTTGATCAATCCCAACCTTTACAGACGTACACTCTCAACACAGTTACCTTTGGCATGGCGTCGGCGCCATACCTTGCGACCAAGTGTATAGCCACCCTAGCTGTACAAAGTCCATTTCCTGAAGTTAGAAAGGCTATAGGTAGTGACATGTATGTAGATGACTATCTCAGTGGTGGGGATACGATAGAATTTGTAATAAATACGTCAAAAAAGACACTTTGAAATCGGCTCAATTTAATTTGCGTAAATTCAAATCAAATAATTCAGAAATTCTAAGTTCTACAGTTCAATATTCTTACATCCAAAATTCTAACTTAACAAACAAGACACTAGATTTAAATCAGTTACTTCCTAATAAAATTTTAGGTCTGCATTGCGATTCTACACAAGATCAACTTTTGTTTTCTATCGATTTAGACGTAAACATAAAACAAATAACTAAACGAAAAATTTTATCCATATTAGTCAGGTGTTCGACCCACTGGGACTTTTAGGTTTGTGTACAGTCGAAGCAAAAATGATCATGCAAAGATTGTGGTTGGAAAAATGCGGCTGGGACGACGAAGTTTCGTTAGAAATTAAAACCAGATTTAATAATTTTATACACTCTCTCAAGTCACTCAATGAGCTTCGTATTCCTCGCTGGTTTTCTTGCAGCAACGCTACCGTGCATGAACTACATACTTTTACCCCCTGGCCACAGCCCACGGAGGCGCGGATTGCGGCGCGGATTGCGGCGCGGCAGGCGGTGAGCGGCGAAAACAAATGGTAGGGAATGTATGGAGTATGCCACAGCTGCCGGCGACGCGGATTGCGGCGCGGCGCGCGGCGCGGAGTGACTCGCGCGGTACGCGGCCGCGCGGCGGGCGGATGAAACAAATGTATGCGCGAGTATCGAGGTGGCCACAGCTCGGCGCGGCGTCAGCGGCGGCAGCGGTGGACGTAATCAGCGTCGCGCGCCGAAACAAATCATTTTGTTTTTACCGCGCGTTGAGTTCATATAAATACCGAATACGGAACAATTTATAAGTGAAATACTAAGTAGACCAGCATCATGGATGTCAAAAAATTCACATCATAAATATAGGCAAGTTTAAAAAAAATTATGGATCGAAAAAAAAACAATTCCCTTCTATTTTAATAGTTAGCTGTTCTCTAAATACGTCCACCGCTGCCGCCGCCGCGGTCGCAACATGTGAGCTGTGGCATACCACCGCGAACCGCGCCGCACGCCGCGCCTCCTGCCGCACCGCAATCCGCACCGCCAGTGGCTGTGGCCAGGCCGTTACAGATGCATCGGAACGTGCGTACGGTGCCTGTGTGTATGTGAGGTCAATCGACTTAAATGGTAAAGTGTGTGTTCGTCCTTTTATTTCAAAAAGTAAAATTGCGCAAATCAAACCTCCAATTACGATTCCTCGTTTGGAGTTATGTGGTGCGTTATTAGGTGCAAGACTCCGCTCTAAAGAATCAGAGCTCAGAATCACTTCTATGAATTTTGGTAGTATTCAATTTTAGTGCGACTCAACTATTGTACTTGCGTGGTTGAAAACTTCACCTAGCAATCTAAAAACATTCGTTCGTAATCGAGTTGGTGAAATTCAGGATTTTACACCTTATGACAGCTAAAATTACGTGCCGTCTGCTGAAAACCCCGCTGATTTAGTTTCACGTGGTGTTAGGGCTGATACCGTCAGCACAATTCTTTATGGTGAAATGGTCCTAGTTTTTTACATCACAAAGTAATACAACAACCTAAAGTACCTAATACACGCCCAGAGCCACTGCCAGAAATTTCTTTACACACAATTTTAAATATTAATGAAAACACAAAAAATCAAAATGACAATAATATTATTTCAAAATTAATTCACAAATTTTCAAATCCATTAAAATAAATCAGAACACTAGCTTACATAAATAGATTTATAAATAATTGCAGGAATCCTAAAGACAAAATATTAAATAATTTAACTGTTGTTGTTGAAGAGTTACACAAAGCAGAATTCATAATAATACACACAGCACAAAAGGAAATGTTTCCTGCAGAATATAACTCATTAAAATCAAATCAAGTTTTACATATAAACAATCGTCTTACTTTTCTTTCGCCGTTCATTGACAAAAAGAACATTATACGAGTAGGTGGTAGACTCATTAATTCATACTATACTTATGATGTAAAACATCCTATTGTTCTACGTAGTAAACATCATTTAACCCAAATCATATTCCAAAAGGAACACATTAATTTGTTTCATGCAGGTCCTCAACTGCTTTTATCACAGTTAAGGCAAAAATATTGGCCTTTGGGGGGGAGGAACCTCGCGAGGCGTGTAGTGCATTGCTGCGTTCGTTGCAAGCGTTTTAAATCGCAACCTGTTCAACCCATAATGGGCCAACTACCATGCGATAGGTCTCTTCTCGAGTTTCCTTTTCTCAACACAGGTATTGATTATTGTGGGCCAGTGTTAATCACTGACCGAAAGGGGAGGGGAGCAAAGTTATTAAAATCATATATTTGCGTCTTCATCTGTTTTGCGGTCAAGGCTATCCATCTTGAACTTGTAACTGATCTCACCAAAGAGGCTTTTTTAGCTGCACTCAATAGGTTTATTGCTCGGCGGGGCAAGCCACAACGCATTTACTCCGACAATGCTACGACGTTTATTGGTGCTAGCAACGACGTCGCCAAGTTCTTTAAAAATTATTCTGACGATTTCATAATGCTTTTGTTTTGAATAAAAGTACTTATTGTTAGGAGACTAGCGCCATCTGCGTGTGATCTCCACAAACACGGGCAAGCTTTATCGATTTAGCGAAAGTCGCCTCACTAGAGCCGCGTCCCATCTCTAGTCCGGGCGCCATTACTGTCAGTTCCTGTTCTCCGAGCGGTCGGAACGCGGCCGGCGTCGTTTTGCCCTTTGGTACAAAGTGTGTATTTCGTGGAGAATTCTCGCTGATTAACTAATTATTGTTTGTTTTGAGTGCCTAATTCGTTTGTCCATAGTTTGTAAAGGCGTGGAGCCGGAAATAACTCGTCGTACGCATAAAAACAGCATAAGTGTCAAATGTTTGAAAAACGTGTTCTTGTATAATTTGTTGCTTAAACCTTTGCCCGTGGAACGGAAGTATTTATATAAATTGATTCTAAAATGGACTATTTTTGGTGTTGTGGATAGAACTAAATGTATAAATAGTGATAAACGTTTGAATCGGAATAAAAGACGTCACATGAGTCACGTCATAATTCGCTTGTTAGGTTATGTACTACAGCGTATTTCCTTGTAATCAACTTTTATTTTACACGAGCAAAAATCTTTTGACAATCTTACAATCTGACATCTGCCAAATGTCAGTCTAACTTGACAATGACATTGACAACTCAAAACATTTTACAAAAATTAAAACGGGATATTAGTAGGATAATAAAATTATTCGACACGGTCATCCTGTTCTTCATCTGTCCCAGATGAGTCATCTTCGGGCGTGATCCATGGCTTCATAAAATCAGCAGAGGTGGTTGTGTTAATCGGGCCTTCACTCTGTCCTACTTTCTTCACAGCATAGCGATCGTTTCGATTGCATTTTATTACTTCGTAAGGGCCCAAATATTTAGGAAATAACTTAGATCCCTGCGAAAATTGCGTCTTTTTTATGGCCACTAAATCACCAATATCATAGGCCATTGCTTTCTTTCTTTCCTTATTATAACTTCTTATGTTTTCTTCTTGTATTTTCTGTAATGCCTCTTTAGCTTTATTTCTTAATTCAACTCTTTTCTCATTAAAGTTGTCTATCTTTTCTTCTTCTATTAGTTTGTTAAGTTCATGGTCTTGATCCCTCATTTTGGTGCCAAAAAGCAGTTCAAATGGAGTCATTCCTATAGATCTTTGATAGGTTCCGTTTAAACATCGTTGTACTCTAGACACACATCGGTACCATTTCGTTGGGTCAGCAGCACTCAGCTTACTTAACATAGCTATTATTATCTGGTGGATTCGTTCAACCTGGCCGTTGCCTCTAGGTTGTCCAGTAGTAATAGTGTAGTGCGTGACGTTTTCTTCATTACAGTACTGTCGGAAGTCGTTTGCGGTGAATGCGGCATTACGGTCAGTAATGATTCTCTCTGGTGCACCAAAAGTTTGCTGCTGAATTTTAAGTTTATGAATAGTCAGTAGTAGTTAAAGTCTTAACTGGGTAAATCCAAGTGAATTTAGTATATGCATCTACTACAGTAAGGATGTATTTGTAGTTTTTGTGAGTCGAGGTCATCGGTCCCAGATGATCAACATGGTAAGTCGACAATGGAACATCGTCTTTATCGATCGGATGAAGAAAAACTTCCTTCTTGCCTCTTTTGTGAGATATCAAGATACATTTAACACAATTATTAATGACTTTTCTTATTTTCTCTGTTAAATTCTCAATAAAATATTCTCTGTTAATCAATTCTTCTGTTTTTACTATTCCAAAGTGTCCCTTTTCGTGATTTTTTCTAATAATCTCTGCTTGCATTTTTATAACAATCAGTTTGTTGCCATCCTTCCATTTGTATAATATTTCATTCTGTACAACATAATCTTGGTAATTTTCTGTCTTTAAAATCTTTTTTATCAATCTGATACAGTCGTCTTCGTTTTAGGCTTTCTTTATACGAGCTATAGTTTCCGTAAGTATTAAACAGACAGGATATCTACTCAGAGCATCTGCGTGTTTCATACGAGTTCCTGACCTGTGTTCAATTTTATAGTCAAATTCTTCTAAAAGTAAAGCCCAACGAGCAACTCTGGGAGGTAAATTCTTTTTTTGCAGTGTCATTGTAAGAGCAGAACAATCTTTTACTATCTTAAACTGAATTCCCAGAAGATAGACTCTTAAATTTTTTCAATGCGATAACTATGGCTAGAACCTCGAGGTGGTAACTGTGATATTTACTTTCAGGTGTGATAGTGAACAGGGTGAAATTGATTATCTTTACGACTTCTTTGTAAGAGAACTGCTCCGTATCCATCTGCGCTGGCATCTGTGTGTAACTCAGTTTCTAAATAAGGGTTGTATATTCGGAAGACTGGAGAACTGCAAAGTACTTGTTTTAATTCGATAAATGCCTTCTCGCATTTCTCATCAAAATTAAACTCAACGTCTCTCTTCAATAAATCTGTCATCGGCTTTGCAATCAGTGAGTAATCTTTAACGAATTTCCGAAAATAGCCTGTTAATCCTAGAAATGACTGAATAGCTCTGATATTGTTTGGTTTCTTAAAATTTGCTACAGCCTTAATCTTCTCTGGAGAGGGTTGAACTTCATTATCACAAATAATGTAAACGAGATATTGAATTTTCTTTTTTTAAAGTGGCATTTCTTCCAATTGAATTCTATACCAAATTCTTCGGCTCTTTCAAGTAATTTCTCTAATTTGTTTATTCCTTCTTCTTCTGTCTTTGATGGTATTGTTACATACATACATACAAAATATCACGCCTGTTTCCCGCAGGGGTAGGCAGAGACTATGGACCTCCACTTGCTACTATCCTGACAAACCTCTTTTGCTTCATCTAAATTCATCAATCTCTTCATACATGCCCTTCGGTTACGGGTACTTTTTACCTCTCTTATTTTTAGAACGTCTGCAATTTGGTCGCAGAAAGTTCGCCGAGGCCGACCTTTTCTTACTGTTCCCTTCACATTCGTCATATAAATATTTTTCGTCAATTTCTTTTCATCCATCCTTTCTATATGCCCAAACCATCTTAACATCCCTTTCTCTATTTTTGTCACAACATCCTCTTTTACTCCACACCGCTCCCTTATGGCATCATTCCGTATTCGATCTTTCAAAGTAACACCACACATACTCCTCAGCGCTCGCATTTCAACTGCATTTATTCTACTTTCATGCTTTCTCTGCCATACCCAACTCTCACTACCGTACATTAAAGTAGGTATCAGTACTCCTTTATGAACAGCGAGACGTGCCTTGTCTGATACCTTCCTACTGCTCATAAAGGAATGCAACGCTCCATTCACTTGGTTACCCGCATTCACTCTTTTTTCAACATCACCCTCGTGCTTACCATCCCTTGTAAACATACATCCCAAGTATACAAACTTTTTCACTTGCTCAACTTTCACCCCATTTATTAAAATATTGCATTCTGTTGCACTATCGTCCTTTTCAAACACCATAACTTTGGTTTTACTGACATTAACTTTCATACCCTTTTTCTCTAATGCATCATTCGTAACAGCTATCATCTTCTGTAATTCCTCCTCTGAGTCCGCAAGTATTACTTGGTCATCGGCATAGAGAAGGCATTTGATTAATAACTCATCCATTCTAACACCACATTCATCATCTTTCAAATCTGTCAAACAACTGTCCATGAATAAGTTGAACAGCCAAGGCGACGCTACACATCCCTGTCTAACACCTTTTTCGATGTTAAACCAGTCTGTGTATTCGCCGTCAATTCTGACACAAGCACTGGAATTCCTATAAAGAGATTTCAGTGCTCGGATCAGATGGCTGCTCAGCCCATACGCAGACAATGTTGACCACAATTCATTTCTCACCACTCTGTCATAGGCCTTTTCTAAATCTACGAAGATGCAACAGACTTTTCGACCTTTGGCCAAAAGCTTCTCTAAAATGCATCTTAAAGAAAAGACCTGATCCGTGCATCCCATACCCTTTCTAAATCCCGCTTGTACATCCCATAACTTCTCTTCTGTATTTTTCACCACCCTTTCTATCAAGACCTTTGCATACAATTTGCCGACAACGCTGAGAAGACTAATGCCTCGGTAGTTTTTACAGTCTTGCTGTGAACCTTTTCCTTTATACAGCGGTACAATTACCGCATTGCACCAATCTTTTGGCACCACACAGTTTTTAAAACAAAGATTGAAAAGGTGACACAACTGACTTGCTACTATGCCCTGTCCAGCCTTCAGCATTTCGACAGTAATCCTATCATACCCTCCAGCTTTTCCCATTTTCATACTATTTAATGCTTTCACTACTTCATCCATACTTATTTCCTCATCATAATTTTGCATATCACTCTCTTGTGCGTTATTTTCAGGCTCCAGTACTCTCATTTCATCTTTTTCAAACAGTCCTTCAAAATATTCCTTCCATCTATCTACTACACTCTGTAACCCAACTAATAATCTTCCTTTCTTGTCTCTGATCTTGTTTAACTCAGAGGTCGTATTTTTACCTCTAGCTGTTTTAACGCTCTTCCAAAATATTTAATATTACTTTTAAAGTCTTGAGACAACCTTATATCAAAATCATCGTTTTGTTCTTTTTTCTTCTCTTTTACTATCTCTTTCACAATCACATTCATCCTCTTATATTCTTGCTTTGCTGCAAATACGTCACTATCCCTTGCATTCTGATTTCTTCGATCAGCTCGTACTGACAACCAATCCTTCCATGCTTTCTTCTTCTTTTTTACAGCGTCTTGTACTTCCTTGTCCCACCATACATTTACCACATCCTTGCCTTTTCTTCTTTTTGTCATACCGCATACATCAATAGCGGTGTCAATCATTCCCTCTTTTAATACTGTCCACACGTTTTCTATCTCACATTCGTCTTCTATTCCTTTAAATTTTTCTATTAGTATTGATTTATATTTCTTTTTTGCATCTTCCTCTTATAATTTCTCAACTTTTATCCGTTCCAACCTGTTGGAGGGGTTAGATATAAAATTTCGCCATTTTTTAAAAATGTTTCTAGTTTTACAGATTACCAAATAATGATCTGTAGAAATCCCTACTCCACGGTAAGACCTTGTATCAATCACATTCTTTTTCATTCTTTCGTCCACTATTATAAAATCAATCATACTCTTCACTCCGTTTTCCTCCCTTGTATACGTGTGAATCTTTTTGTGATCAAACATAGTGTTTGTCACACAAAGATTCTTTTGCAGACATACCTCAAGCAAACTTTTCCCATTTTCATTTTCCCTTTCATCGCCAAACAAACCCAATACCTTTTCATAACCATCTCGCTTAATACCAACCCATCCATTAAAATCACCTAGCATAACTATCTTCTCATTGTCTTTGCAACCACTCAAAACATCATTCACACTATCCCAAAATTCCTTTCTTTCTTCTTTATTTCTTTTAGACTTACCTTCTGTAGGCGCATACGCTCCCAATATAAATATTCGATTCAACCCAACTTTCATTCTTATCCAGACAAGTCTTGAACTTACAAATTCATACTCACTCACACACTCTGTCATTCTTTTGGAAAGGATGAGGCCAACTCCTTGACAGCCTTTGGCGGTTTCTGGTACTCCTGACCAATATGCCGTGAATGAACCACTCTCAGTGGTTCCGCATCCTTTCCGTTTCGTCTCATTTACACACAGCACATCAATCTTTCTTTCACTCATCATCTGATATACCTCATCTATTTTACCATTCATTCCTCCTCTTATATTCAAAGTAGCCAAGCGGCTGTCCAAAGACCGCTTTTCGCACCTGCGGGAAACGGGACGTGACGGGTTGCGAACCGCGTCGCCGCCATACTGATTGCTTAAATGTTTCTGGATCATTGCGTTCCCACGAGTAATGGGGATCTATTCGGTCGCAACTGACAGAGCCCCTTGTCAGGCGAAGGCTAGCCTTGTTCTGGGGGCGCCCGACCCCAGGGTAAAACAACACGCTCGAGACTAGGCTCGCCCCTAGCCACGCATCCCTCGGCACGGCAGACCTTGGATTGGCATGGAAAAAGAAGGCAGGGAGTAGAAAGTAACATATAAAGAGATATAAATATATAAGGACAGGATTAATTGGGAATGGGATAGGACAAAAGGTTAAGGGATACTACTGACTCGGAAGACAAAAGGAGTGAGTCCATAGCAGCTCGGGAGGCCGGGTCCGCGTACCCGTATGACATATCCATTAAACTACCGGACTGGTAATTTAGGAATGGCACCCCTGACCTGATGATGATGGTATTGTTATGTCATCTAAATAAGATAATAAAGTGCCATCTATGATTAGGTCACTGAAGATGTCGTTGATGAATCTCTGAAAAACGGACGGCGCTGTACAGAGGCCAAAAGGCATTTTTAAAAACTCGTATTGTCCTTGAGGCGTTACAAACGACGTATACTTCTGACTTCGTTCATTTACTTTTAGGTGTAAGAAACCATTTTTTAAATCAAGAGACGTGAAAAACTTTACCTCCTTCAATTTGTCTATCTGATCTTCTATTTTTGGTAGGGGAAATCTCTCTTTAATTACTTTTTTGTTTAGTCTTCGGAAATCTATATACATTCTTTGGGATCCATCTTTCTTATCGGCTAAAACTATTGGGCTGGCAAAATTAGATTTGCTTGGTTTAATTATTCCCTTGTCCAACCATTCTTCTATTTGTTTGTTTACAGCTGACATTTCTAGAGGTGATAGGCGGCGAGGGTTCTGAAAAACTGGTAGTATTATCTTTAACTCAATGTTACTTTCTTTCTTTTTTTTGTCAGGCGTGTAGTCTTCGCACATTTTTCTAATCTTTCCAGTATATTTAGAATCCTCAATGTCATATTCATGTTCTTATTCGTTTTTCTCCACTAAAAGTGTTAAATGTATGATTTTTTCCATGTGGACACCTTCGGGAGTAAAACATACTTCAAAATCTTTTAGGATCGGGTTTCCGATAAGTATCGTTACAGGTATCTCACTATCCTTGACGATATGAAACTTAACATCTTTATAGTAACTATCAATTTGTACTTTGGCTGTAAATGTCCCTTGCGTGAAAACTTTATTTTCCGCTATCTCGGTTAAGCATGTTGATTCCATCTTAAAATCTTTAATTTCTTCTTTAATCTTCTTAAATTCTGACTTCGATATTAGGTTCACATCACTTCCGGTATCTATAAGGGTTAAAAAGTCTTGGCCATTTATCTTTATCTTTTTATAAGGAACTTTCTCTTCTTTATTTTTAATTTGGATGTTTAGTGTTTTCTTATTTTTTGTACAATCAGTGGATTTATGGCCAAATTCATTGCATTTGAAGCATTTAATTCCTTTTGTACATGCAGGTGCTTGGTATTCTGTGTCACCGCAATTAAAGCATCTTTTTCCATGAGTTATCTTACGATTTGGGTGATGCCCAGACGAATGACCAGATTGTGTAGGCTTTCCAGACATCTTCTTTCTAAATTCACTGTATGTATCCAACTTCTTTCGAAAATCTTTTATATCTGAGGCACCATATAAAATAATTTTATTGGACTCCAAATCACGAATACCCTTTATGACATATTCTATCAAGGCAGCATCTTCTACCTTGCCATGTAAAGCCAGTTCTTTCTGTCAAGTATTAGGTAGGTACAGACGAGCAGTGAAACACGGGTTAGCCGCTATACGTTTATTTGCAGACTGATGGTTGCTAATGACAAGTGACAGTTCTACAGTATACCCTCAATATATATCACACCTCCCTCACTAATTAACATTAATTAAAAACTTATATCTAACAATTGTTACATTAAACTTTAACCTTACAACTAAAAACAGATATGCCTAATTGAAACTTAACATTAATCAATTTCAAGACCAAACCGGACTACCGGTTTGCGTTCCCTGTTAGGACGGTTTTGCACATTCAGCGGCGGCAAAGGTGGTGCCTGAGCAGTAATAGGTGCTGGACTATTGACTGGACTCACTGGCTTCTGAATCAACGGACTCACAGGTGTCAAATCTGTCGCAGACGCTGGCTGCGTCAGATCAGACTCCTGCCGCGATGTATCGCTACTCTCATCCACCACCTCACCGCCGTGCGTGACGGCCGCCCCACTCCCGTCAGGCTCCGTAGGCGCGCTCTCGTCTGTAGGGCATGGTACATCAGATAACCGTGACCGACGACGTATTTGATCAACATGCCTTTTTATCAACTGACCGTTACCACTATCCACTATATACTGTCTTGAACCATCTTTCTCTACTACCTTGGCCTTTAACCATTTGTCTTGTTTGCCAAATCCTCTAGCCCATACTGTTTCATCCTGACTTAATTCCTGCTGTTTACCTCCCGAAAATTTAATTTGTTTTTCCTGTGCCTTACTTACTTTGTCATGTATCGACGATTCTCTACGTAATAAATCTAGTCGAGTGCGTAGATTACGTTTTTGTAACAACATCGCTGGTGTTTCACCTGTTGTGCTATGAACCGTGTTCCTATATGTTAATAAAAACGTTTGTAAGGCAGCGTCTATATCTACGTTATCCCTAAATGCTTTCTTGATTGCACGCTTGCACAATTTTACTGCGTTTTCACCTGCACCATTGAAAGACGGGTGGTAAATAGGCGAAAAAATTTGCTTCACCCCGTTGTTTTTTAAAAACAGCGTAAAATCGGAACTAGTAAATGGCGGGCCTTGATCAGACACAAACTCTACAGGTAATCCAAACCTAGCGAAGTACCCTAATAACAGTCCCTGCATTCGTCTGATTCACTTCAAAGGCTTCTAGCCATTTGCTAGTTGAATCCACTAGTATCAAGAATGTCTTACCTCGGTAAGGCCCTAAGAAGTCTGCATGGAGGCGATGCCAAGGCTGCGGGTGATATGGCCACGGCTGCGGGGCGGCGCGCGGGGGCGCCCCGGCCTCTAAAGCACACGTGTCGCACGCGCGGCACAGCGCCTCCACGTCGTAGTCGATTTGTGGCCACCACACATAACTCCTTGCCCAGGATTTAGTTTTGACAATACCCATGTGTGTACTGTGTAATTGTTTTAAAATCAGTTGTCTCAAAACTGTAGGTATAACCATCCTATAACCCCACATAATGCACCCGCCCTCGACATATAATTCGTTACGTCTCATAAAGTATGGTTTAATCTCTGTGTCGTCGGAACAGCTGGCCGGCCATCCTGTTTCAATGTACAACTTAACCCTACTGAGTAACACATCCTTCGCTAGTGTTTTTCTTACTTCTAAATTAGTCAAAGGCAAAAATTTTTCGACAAAATTTAAATATGTTACCTCCATTGAGTTTAAAGTTTTGTCTGCTTTTGTTGCCGCCGGTAATCGTGACAAGGCATCGGCGCAATTCTTTTTAGAAGCTACATACTCTATACTATAATTATAACCTGACAATAATACTGCCCAGCGCTGTAACCGCGATGCTGCCATAATCGGAATTCCTACTTTATCGCCCAAAATGTAAGTTAATGGCTTATGGTCTGTCCTCAGTATAAATTTCCTACCGTATAGGTACTGATGGTACTTACGGATACCGTATACTATTGCGAGAGCCTCCCTGTCTATCTGTGAGTAGTGTCGCTCCGCAGCAGTGAGCGACCGCGAGGCGTACGCGACCGGGCGCTCGCCGGCCGGCGTGACGTGCGCCAGCACGGCGCCGACGCCCACGCTACTGGCGTCCGCCGTCAGCACCAACGGCAGCTCCGCGCTGTAATGGACTAGGACTTCACTACTCGACATCTTCGTTTCTACTTTTTCAAACGCTCTTTGACACTCCTGACTCCAAACAAACTTTGACCTAGCTTTTAATAATTCATACATTGGAGCTAATATTGTACTGACATCTTTAATGAACTTGGAATAGTACATGATCATTCCTATAAATGATCTTAGTTCTGAAACATTGGTAGGTGCGGGTGTTTCCATGATGGCTTGTACTTTTTTATGACAAGTGTGCACCCCTTTTTCACTTATGACATGACCTAAATAATTAATTGTTTCTGCAAAGAACTCACATTTAGATTTCTTTACCCTTAATCCATATTTTTCTAATCACTCAAAAACCTTATGTAAATTTGATAAATGTTCCTCCGTCGACCTACCTGTGATGATGACGTCATCAAGAAATACCCCTACTAGCGGTAAATCAGCAAACAGCTCCTCTAAACGTCGCTGAAAAATCCCTGGACTGGACGACAGTCCGAACACCAGACGGTTATACATAAATAAACCCTTATGGGTATTTATAACTGTATACTTTTTTGTATCGTCTAAGACGAATTGTGCGTATGCTTGCGACAAATCTATTTTACTAAAACGTTTGCCCCCGTGCAACCGAACTAAAAGGTCTTCTACTCGTGGTAGTGGATAACGGTCAATGTCGATTACCTTGTTAAGCGTTATTTTATAGTCGGCACAGATTCTGATATCACCATCCTTTTTGACGACGGGCACTATGGGTGTGGCCCAGTCGGAGCGCTCGACGGGCGTGAGGATGCCGTCCCGCACGTGCTGCTGCAGCGCGCGCTCCACCGGCCCGCGCAGCGCGTACGCCAGCGGCCGCGCGCGCATGAACACAGGCCGCGCCCCCGGGCGCACGTGGATGCGCACCGGCGGACCGGTGAAACGGCCCAGCCCGTCCGCGAATACTTTACAATATCTGGAACTGAAAGTTCTCAAATCAAATTCCTGGTTACTAAATACATTTTCTGAACAAAACTGATGTACAGAGGGCAATTGTATATTTAGCTCCGCTATCCATTGCCTGCCGAGTAAAAGCGTTTTCCCATTTTCAATTACATACAAATCGAGTTCTTTACTTCTACCCTTATAATTTACTAGGGTTTTGATCACTCCTAATGGGCGTACAATTTCTCCTGTTTAATATTTTAATATCAACGTAGTCTTTAATTGGTAAATCACTAAATTGTTGTTTATAGGTATCGTAACTTATGCAGGATACGGCGCTGCCCGTATCGCATTCCATTGCTACAGTTTTGTTATTCACTTTTAGGAATATTAAAATTGGTTGGCACTGCCCTACTGTCAATTGATTTAATTCAATGAGAGTTACCTCGTCACTGTCCTCACTGTCACATTCGTTTCCCACGGCGCCGCCGCTGCCGCCCGCCGCCTCCACGCAATGCTGAGGTGTTACATTAGGACACATCCGCCGCAAGTGCCCCTCTTTGTTGCATACGCGGCACACGTATCGTCCAAATTTGCAATCTGACGAATCATGTGCGCCGCCGCATGCGCGACATTGTTGCTGTCGCCGAGCCCCAGCCCGCTCACCCAGCCTGGCCGGCGTCGGCGCCGCCGGTGCGCGAGCGCGACGTTGAAAGCCGCGCGCGCCGTTGCCATACGACCCTGCCGCCCCCGCAGTCGTTCCGCTCGCACCCGTCTGCTTCCGATACGTTTGAATCGATTGACACTCAGCTGTCGACGTGGTTGTTGACCTTTGACCCTCCACCACGATTGCCGCGTCCTTTTCTGCCGATTCCAAATTTACTGCCAACGTATATGCTTTTGCGAAGTTTAGACCAGTTTCTGCAAACAATCTTTGACGAATTGTCTCACTGTTGAGGCCACATACTAGCTGGTCACGTAAACTTTCCTCCAACCCGTTGCCAAACTCACAAGTCATAGACATCTTTTTCAAAATGGCTACGTACTCCGCTATTGTTTCACCACTGCTCTGCTTCCTTTGTCTAAATTTATATCTTTCCGCTAATTCACTGGGTTTTGGTTGTAAATGCCGTTCCATAATTGTTACGATATCGTTAAAAATTTTAGATTTTGGTTTCACTGGGGTACATAAATTAACTAACAACTCATACGCCTCCGACCCCATCACAGTGATTAACGTGGCCACTTGCAGTTCCGCCTTTACTTCGTTTACCACAAAATATTATTCTAATCGTTCAATATACAATTTCCAATCGTCTTTTTGTACGTTGAATTCGGCGATTTTTCCGATAGTCATTATGCAAAATCACTACGTTTTACTAAGCACGCGTTTAAAGTTCTTGTTAACCGTCGTCGCCACTGTCAAGTATTAGGTAGGTACAGACGAGCAGTGAAACACGGGTTAGCCGCTATACGTTTATTTGCAGACTGATGGTTGCTAATGACAAGTGACAGTTCTACAGTATACCCTCAATATATATCACACTTTCATAGTAAGAAAATATTGTTGATAAGTTTCGTCGTTCTTCATTTTACGCGAGGCAAGCTGCTTGTGTATAATCGCGCTATTTATCTTGGGGCCAAATTCTTCTTTGAGTGCCTTCTTTCATATGACCGTAAAAGTAACTTGGCGGTCCCATCCAACAGCCTCTTTGCGTAAATCAGTTTCTCGACTTTGGTCCATTTCATGATTTGGGCAGCATCTTCAAATTCATCTAAAAATGTCTCGATCGGGTATGAATCATCGCCAGTAAATAAAGTCATCGACTTCTCTAAATCCTTAAATGATATTTGTACATCGAGCTCCTGTTCTTCGTCTTCACTTTCTTTTTCATCCTTCTTAGGCGGCATCGTGGTAGTAATACTGATATTGTTCTTTAAAGTCTGCGAATTTCGTCTTTTGCTCGTAGTACAATATGATGGTTTACTTCGACTCATTTATCTTCAGTCTTCAAAATCAAGTCTTGAAAAAATAGAGAAATCTACCAATTTAATAGAAATTTTCTACGCTGGCAACATTTTCTACCATGACGTCGACCCGCAATTCTGGCCTATGTTCACTTCAAACAATGGTCGGTAAAACAGCTTCAATGGCGGAACACCGGCGTCTTCCGTAGCATGAGGTTGTAACAGAATTTACGTCTTCAGTCTTCGGTTTACCTGAGATTTTGTGCTATCCCGGAGGGGCCCCCAAAAAGATGTAGGAACGTTTCAAAATCCATGTAAAACACAGCGTATTTCCTTGTAATCAACTTTTATTTTACACGAGCAAAAATCTTTCGACAATCTTACAATCTGACATCTGCCAAACGTCAGTCTAACTTGACAATGACATTGACAACTTAAAACATTTACGTACAAGTGTTGCAATAAAAAATATTAAAACGGGATATTAGTAGGATAATTATTCGACATATATTTAGGTCTTGGATGTTTATCTATTTATGTATTTGTTATAAAATATAGTATCGTTGAGTTAGTATCCCATAACACAAGTCTCGAACTTACCTTGGGGCTAACTCAATCAGTGTATTTTTGTCCCTATATATTTATTTATTATTTATTATATACAGTAAGTCATAGAAATTAAGTTTTGTAATTTTCTGTAATTCGCTTAGATATTTAAGTTTAGGTTATAATTAGATTAGAAGGTTCCCTGGACCTTATCTAGGGTGGTAGCAGACTGCGTAGGTTGTTTGTGTGTTTGTTTGTTGCTGGTGGGATTGCCGGACTTGTGCAACATATCGTAATCTCAGCTTTCTGCTAACAGCTTTGTCAAATAAACAAATAAATTTCATACAAATCCCCCCCTACTCACCCCACTTTGGCCCCACAAGCACCATTTGAGGCGTGTACTCTCTCTAACTCATTTAGATTATGAAGAGATGTCGACTTGCTTGATCCAGATAGAGGCTATACTTAATTCGAGACCCTTAACTCCTTTATTCCAAGATCCCTTGTGCTTCACGTGCGTTACTCCTTCTCATTTTCTCATAGGACGCTCACTCACGGCGGTTCCTCATCAACCACTGACAGACGTCAACGTTTTAAGGCTCCAGAGATACGAGCGAATTGAAAAGTTAAAGCAACATTTCTGGCAGAGGTACTCGGACGAATATGTGTCTCTGTTGCAGACCAACACGAAGTGGCGGTCCTCAACTGACTCCCTGAAGGTCGGGACATTAGTGCTAGTACGAGATAGAACTCAACCACCGTTATTGTGGCTCTTGGGTCGCGTGGTCAAGACATACCCAGGGCCGGATGGCATCAGTCGAGTGGCGGATCTAGCAAAGAAGAAAGGGACCATCACCAGGGCGTACCTCACATATACCCCCTTCCAATACAACATTGAAATTAACATTTCAAGGCGGGCAGCATGTTATGGCCACTGGCAACATTACAGTGCGATACGATGCGGAGCGGCCGGAAACGACGTCATACACACACACACACAACTATGACCATCTTGCGCGAACACGTCTCATTGGCAAGGACAAACATAAAATTGGCCAATGGATTTCATCGACACACAACCATTTTATCGACAGTGTCGATGAAGTAGCTTGAACAAGATTTTGCAAGTAGATGGCGTGAACGGCGAAGCCGTTCATTATATTCCAAACAGTACCAAAAAGCTGTAATTTGGCAACGGTCATGAACTTAAAGTAAAACTGGGGAGGGCAACTGGCCTGACGGAGCCCATGCGATGAGTTGACGAAATAATCAAAGTCGCGGGTTACTGCTGGATGTGAACAGCACAGGACCGAGATGTCGCCGAAGACAGGTCTATGCTCAGCAGTCGACGGAAGAAGGGCTGAGATGATGATGTACTCTTTAGTTATTTTGGATAAATTTAAATATTTTCTTAGTTTTATAGATTTAATCATATCACTAGATTATAAAACTAGATAGGTGTGAACGTAATTAATAATTTGTTAGTTCAATATTAGTGTATTTTGTGAAATATTGGTGTTCATAGTTGGCGTTCAGTGGGTATATTTTGTTACCGGCTTTTTACAACTTTTACAAGGTAAGAACGGTACAATAATTGCTCATTTTTATACATTCCATTATAACACAGCGTCCTTTGTGCACTATATTTCATATATCCGTAAATTTACGTACATAAATACATCACTCGGTGATCGGTTTTGCTGCCTTATCCTAGCGTTTATTATCTTCCTTATACATTAAATCAGCCTCTATCTGTAAAAATGTCCTCCACAACCCGTGCTGTGACTGCCCGGCAACTGGAAAGTCAGCTGAAGAATGCCTTACTCGAGCTCAAGGCAAAAAAGGAAGACAACGAAAAACTATTACTGGATGTTTATCTATATATGTATTTGTTATAAAATATAGTATCGTTGAGTTAGTATCCCATAACACAAGTCTCGAACTTACTTTGGGGCTAGCTCAATCTGTGTAATTTGTCCCTATAAATTTATTTATTTATTTATTGTGTGTAGCGAGCGAAGCGAGCGAAGCGTCTCAGTTTCGAGATTAGCCAAAAATTCTTTTGTCCGTCTGTCTGTCTGTCTGTCTGTATGTCTGTCTGTTCTCGCCTACAGGTCGCATTTCTTTACCGATTCTCATGAAATTTTATAAGCAGATTCAGCAACGAAATAGATTTTTTTTTGTCGAGCCAGTTTTTCGAAATTTTTCTAAATTGCGGAAATATGGGGGTTGAAAATTTTAAAATTTGAAATGGCGGATATATGAAATTTTAAATTTCATATATCCGCCATTTCCAAATATTTTCAAAAATGTCATTAGACTTTTTTGTTGCCATTATATAAACGCTTTTTTTATTTGAACAATTTTTTGTCTGAACAACTTTTTTATACGTTATACTTGAACGGGTTTAGGATGACTTGCTAAGTCTAGCTGACTGAGCCGTGACGGATATAAAATACAAATCTTCTTACAAAATATACTGTAACTATTTAAGGGTGAATTCAGTCCGGGTTACTGAACAACTTTGTTTGTTTGTTTGTAATAACTTTATTGTACTATGAAAAAACACAATTACACACAAAAACAATAGAATTAATTGACAACGGCGGACTTATCCCATAATGGAATCTCTTCCAGTCAACCGGCGAATAAGAAGATAGGACAATTACTCACAAGAAGGGTATAGAAGGTCGTACTTACACAGGATAAATGAAACTAACATTATATCTAACTAAATACCTACACATGCATACTTGCTACAAGATATATACTTACAAAAACCTTCATAAATATATATAATCATACATAAACCTACATAAATATACATAAACATACATAAACATACATAAAATATATATATAATACAAATTGTACTTACTTAACAATAACGAAATGTAAAGCTTATATGTCTGAAGTAACAATAGAAGATTTAAGGAGTTTAGTTTTGAAAGAATTGAGCGACGTAGCCACTTTCACATCATCAGGAAGAGAGTTCCAAAGCCTTGCTGCCATCACTGAAAAAGACTTGGCATATGTCTGCGTGGAATACGGTGGAGTGTCCAAGGGCGGGTTTTTAGAAACACGTAGACGATCATCTACCTGTCGGAAAGAGAATTGTCGTTTCAGATAGACAGGAGTGGAGGGATTGTAGAGGATATTAAATAAAAGGAAAAGGATATGGGTGTTCCTGCGAATTCTGATTGGGAGCCAGTTGAGTTTATTCCGGAACTCCGAAATATGGTCATACTTACGGAGACCGAAGACAAATCGAATGGCTTGATTTTGTAGACGCTCCAATTTATTTAAAAGTTCTTCGGTAGGATCAAGATATGCTACATCCGCATAGTCCAAGACGGGAATCAGTAGGGAGCGAGCTAATAAGATTTTTGTGCTCATAGGAAGAAAATATTTGAGTCTTCTTAAGGAATGCAAAGCCACAAATAACTTATGGCTCACCTCATTTATTTGTGCTGACCATGAGAGCGTTTCGTCAAAAATAATTCCTAGGTTTTTTACTGTAGGAGTAAAAGGAATGATATTCCCATCTAAAACAACATTAGGAGTAGATAAAGAATTAAATTTTGAAATGAAGTAAGGACTACCAATGACAATCGCCTGAGATTTTTCCGCATTAACCATAAGTCCATAGTTACGCGACCATTCCGCAATATCAGCAAGGTCAGAGTTGATGACACTTATAGCGTTGTCAATACTATCGAGAGGGGCGGCTGAATATAACTGCAGATCGTCAGCATACAAATGGAACGAAGAAGAGAGAGTGGAAGTTATACCATCAATAAAAATAGAGAATAGAATAGGAGACAAAACTCCACCCTGAGGAACGCCCGCAGCTAGTTCACACCAATCAGATTTGCGCTGATCTAACTTTACCAGCTGACGACGTCCAAGAAGGTAGGAGCGAAACCATGTAAGAGAAGATGAAGAGAAGTTTAAGGAGTGGAGAATACTAAGAAGAATCTCAAAGTCTACAGTATTAAATGCACTGGTAAAATCTAACAGTACTAGGATAGTAAGTTCTTTTTTATCAATGTGAGAACGGATGTCATCAGTAATTTTCACAAGTGCTGTTGTGGTACTGTGCCCGGGGCGAAAACCAGACTGATATTCACTCAACAAGTTGTGACTAGATAAAAACTTGGTCAAACACTCTTGGACAAAATGCTCAAGGATTTTTGATAAAACAGGCAGAATGGAAATGGGACGAAAATGAGATAGAGAGGAAGGATTGGATTTTTTGGGGATGGGAATAATGTGAGCATACTTCCATGCTGTGGGAAAAATACCCGTGGAGATAGAACAATTAAAGATGTTTGTCAATACTGGAGCAACAAGAAATGCAATGGGTTTTAACATAGAAAGAGAAATGTCATCATTTCCAACAGCGTTCGATTTTAAGCTGGCAATAATTTTAACTACATCATCTACCGTCATTAAGTCAATTTGGAAAGCAGGACAGTCGGGCCTGGGTTTGGACTCTAAAACATCCAGAGTTCTCTGTTTATTATTAGGATCAAGGACAGAAGGAGAAGAACAAAAGTGTTTATTAAGATTGTCAATGTCCAGTCCATAATTAACATCTGAAGATTGTTTGCCCACACCTATGCCATTTAAGAATTTCCAGAGCTTATTTGGAGGACAGCTTTCTACGTTATCGTGAATGTGTTTCCGTTTAGCTTCTCTACACCGCTTATTGCACAGATTACGCAAATAAACAAATCTTGCCCGATTTGACTCAGACGGATAGCGTCTAAGTTTTAATTTAGCCTTATCTCTTTTGGCCATTAGCTTTTTAATATCAGTTGAAAGCCATGGGGCAGGGTAATGTTTAACTCTGACTTGTTCCAAAGGAGCATGTTTATCATACACAGAAAGAAGAGCGGAGTTAAATGCTGCTACCTTGGAGTCAACGTCAGGTGCTGATATGATGGTATCCCAATCTACCCCACGGATATCGTTTTCAAATAGTTGCCAGTCAATGGCTCCAAAATTTCTTCTTAATATAAACTTATGTCTAGGGCGCGATGTCTTTAACTTAAATGATGAATAAATTAGATCATGCGCTGAAAAGGCGGGTGCCCTAAATTGGCCGTGCTTTGAGACCAGATCAGGTGACGATGTAATTATTAAATCTAGTAAAGATGGTGGCCCATTGTGAGGAAAATGAGTAGCAGAAAGAGGGAGGACATGAAGATCAAGTGCACGAAGAGTCGAAAGAAGATTTTTTGAGCGAGCATCATCCTTAATGAGGCATGTGTTAAAGTCGCCTAGCAAGATTATATGGTCAAATTGAGGACGGAAATCAGAAAGAATAGTTTCAAACGAATCAAAGTAATTGATGTGAAGTGACGGACTATAGTATGCACCAAGAAGGATTTTGGTACCATGTAGATTGATGTTTAGGAAAAGATATTCAGGAGTAAGCGCTTCGGAAAGGGACTGGGAAATGATTTGGGCAGGGATATCACACCGCAAATAGATGGCAACTCCACCGCCCATCACCACTCTGGAATTTCCATCGCATCGCGTTACTGTATAAGACCGATCGTTTCTAAACAAACGATACCCCGGGAGAGGATAAAGAGCTGAAGGTAAAGAAGGCTTTAGCATACTTTCAGAAATTAGTATGGCATGTAATTGAAGTGATGTAAAAGTCGCCAACAAGTCTGCATAATGACCGGGCACGCTCTGTGCATTAATATGCACGACATTAAAGTTGGACTTCAGCGTTGAAAAAGTTACGCTGAGACTATCATTAAGCGAGATTGGGATGTCATCTGAATCCTCAGTCTCACTAAATGCACTCAATAAGCTTTCGGAAGAAGAAGAGGAAAATGAAAAATATTCTAAGTCAGAATTATCAGTAAGTACATCAGACATTAAATAATATAAATAATAAGCTAATTATTTAAATATATAAATAATAATAACGGAAAAACACTTAAACACAAAAAGACTCAATACCTAATAATGATATCCTATTCCTATATTATTCGCCAGTCGCTAACATAAACAATTCATTATTTAACACATAAGTTGGTAGGTTGGTAACTTTATACCACAATAACAAAGAAAAAGAAGTGGGTAAACGAGCATTTAGAAAAAGAAAAATAAAAAATAAAAAAAAGGAAGTATTAAAAAAATAACACTATTCTATAATCTTAACATAGGCTCCAATTTTGTGAGGAAGCTAGTCCAAATCATAGCTAGCTTCCTCACAAAACTGGGCCCTAATTCTAATACTAAGCCGTAATTGTATCAACCAAGAAATTAATATAGTTACCTAATTCAATTCAGCATCTTTTGATAGTCGGGCGTGTAATGGAACGCACTCAGGACTCAATGTCACTGTCACTGTCACTGTCATGTCAGTTTACGAAACAAACTAAGAAATAAATAAGCATCCACATATCTCAGCAAATTATAAAAATACCGCACAGTGTCAGTACTAAGAAACTACCACGCCCAACGCAAAATTTAACGGGATAAGTTAAATTTAAAATAACGGAAAGTACATAACAAATAGTGGAACAACCGACATTACATGCAATGGAAAAAAATGCATATCTTACTCATCTTACTACAGACACAGATCGCGTTATACCGGCGCCGGCAGCCAATTCGGCGATCAGCGCCGGCAGCGGAGGCACATCCTTTGGAATAATATTCACGAGGTCTAAGTTCGTGGCGAACTACTAGTTAAAGGGAAGACAATGAACGAGAATATCAATTAATGCGTAATAAAAACATTAGACTTGAACAAAAGCTTTCAGAGAGTCTCCAGTTATGTGATGAATTGAGTGAACTAAATACTTTATTACATAACTTAACATGTCGTCATGATGACAAATTAGTGTTTTTTGACACTAACAATTTTATAAGTGAATGTTTTGTGACAAAGGGTAATATATACCTATCTAAATACTATAAATTAAAAATTGCTACATTGGTAGCTTATACTATTAAGTTTTGGACGAGTTTACATTGTAAACAAACTACTAGTTGTAAGATGTCTACCGAGTTACCAGAAAATTGTATTAGTAATTCTGTAGATTTGACGGCAGATTTAAACTGCACATTCAGACACCGGAAAGGCCACAAGAACTAAGAATAATTCATCAAAACATACAAGGCCTTTCCAGCAAAGAACTACTAGTTGAACTAGTATTAGAAGAATTAGATGTAGATATTTTGTGTTTGACTGAGCATTGGCTGTGTGAGAGTGAGATGATGTTCAGCCTAAACAACTACGACATTGTTAGCTGCTTTAACAGAGAGTCTACTACTCAAGGCGGTTCTATAATAGTTACAAAAAATGGATTCCGTGGCAAGGAGCGGAAGGACATAGTTAGACTTTCTGTTGACCGCTGTTGTGAGGTGGCCTGTGCCGAGCTAGACCATCATTTAATTGTATGCGTATACAGTCTACCGGATAGCGATTTTAAGGGATTTTTGAAAGTAATGGATCAGGTTCTAAAGTTAGCTTCAACTATTAAAAAATAATTAATTATTTGTGGTGACTTCAATGTTGATATTCTAGTGCAGAATCCAAGGAGTACACAATTTTTAAACCTCTTTAAATGTTATGACCTAGAAAACGTTTTTTTTTTGGACCTACTAGAATCTCTGCTACATCTGCCACGTGTCTTGACAATTTCCTTACCAATATAGATTATTTTAAGAAGTCTGTAATTAACAAGTTGCCATCTGACCATATGGGTGTATTTGTTTCTTTTGTCAAGGAGTCCACTCGCTGCTTGAAAGAAGATAAAATCATGTGTAGACCTATTACTTCAAAAAAAATTCATAAGCTCAAAAAGAATTTAGAAAATAAGTTATGTTCAGTCATATACACAGAAAGTAATCCTGATGATCACTACAATAAATTATTTAGTACAGTGTCTAAGGAATATTCAGAAACATTGGAACAGAAAAAAGTTAATTTTAATGGTAGGTTAAAGTTTAATGAATGGGCAACTAAAGGTATTTATATTAGTAGAAGAAAATTATTTAATTTATATGCCCAAAAACAATTTAATTTCAACCCTAACTTTGTTGAGTATGTTAAAAAATATTCTAAATTATTTTATAAAGTTTGCAAAAATGCTAAAGCTATCTACATCAGTAGAAAAATCAATAATGCACCAAATAAAATTAAAGAGACATGGAATGTTATTAATAAAGAAACCGGTAAAACTAGAGCGAGAGAAAATATTCGTGAAATCAAATGTGCCGGTAAAAATATTACCGACCCTAATGATATAGTAAATGTATTTGATAATTTTTTTACTAATATTCCCTTGGAATTTACTGAAAATACCAATTCAAGTCCTCAACATGCTGAAGCCTTACTTAAAGATAATAAAGCTCAATGTAATCATAAGTTTTAATTTAAACATATTACCCCCAAAGATATAGCTGATGCATTTAAACAGTTAAATTTAAAAAAATCGGAAGACCACTGGGGTATGTCCGTTAGTGTAGTAAACCACATTATAAATATCATTGCTGCAGACCTAGCTTTTATTTTTAATGAATGCATCGATGACGGTATTTTACCAAATATAATGAAATGCAGTAAATTGATTCCTTTATTTAAAAAGGTGGTAAGTACAGATCCTGTCAATTATAGAGCTATATCGATTCTGCCAGTTTTGAGCAAAGTGTTTGAAAAGATAATGCTTAATCAAATGCAACATCGCTTTATCACCCATAACCTTTTTTATAGCCAGCAGTTTGGTTTTACTGGAGGAAAATAGGGTAGCGCTCGTTACTCAAATTTACAACGCATGGGAAAACAAGAACGATGCAATCGGTTCTTTTTGCGATCTCTCAAAAGCGTTTGACTGCGTAGATCATCCAACACTTTTGCTCAAATTCCGTCAGTACGGTTTTGACGATAAATCAATAAACCTCATTCAATCATATTTAACGGATAGGCTTTAGACTGTTGACATAAATGGCATAAAGTCTCTCAGATCTCTTGTTAAAATGGGAGTACCTCAAGGTTCTATCCTGGGACCGTTCCTCTTCTTAGTGTACTACGTCAATGATTTGCCTTACGCGCTTGAGAAACAAGCTGGCATTGTGTTGTTCGCCGATGACACGTCTCTTATTTTTGAAATAGACCGTCATAGCGAAGATGCTACTGCAGTGGATAACACCTTGACGGCCATTTCTAACTGGTTTTCAGCCAACAACCTTATTTTGAATGCAAACAAGACCCAATGCATTAGATTTAGTCTTACTAACGTGAGGCAAGCCAATGTTGATGTGCTACTGAACGGTCAAAAATTTGATCTCGTTAAAAAATACTACTTTCTTGGGAATCACATATCTCTAAACTCGCTAATAGGCTTAGCTCAGCGGCTTACGCTATTAGGAGAATCAGACAATTGACAGATGTGGCAACTGCTAGATTAGTTTACTTTAGTTACTTTCATACTGATGTCTTATGGGATTCTTCTATGGGGGAGTGCAGCTGATATACAGACTATTTTTATTTTGCAAAAAAGGGCAATTCGTTTTATTTACGGTTTAGGATCAAGAGACTCCCTAAGAGATTTTAAAAAAAAAATTGATATACTTACTGTACCATCCCAGTACATATTTGAAAATATAATGTATGTAAGGAAATATATTGCCTTGTTTAATAAAGTGGGTGATTTTACGGATAGAAACTTACGTAATATAAATGATTTATTTACTACGTCCTATAGGCTGAAAACAGTTAGTAAGTCGTTTATGGGAAACTGTATAAAGTTTTATAATAAATTGCCAGACTCGGTTCTTAGTATGCCAGATAAAAAATTTAAAGTTTATGTTAAGAAAGTACTCTGTAATAAAGCTTATTACGGAACGGATGATTACCTTAGAGACAAAAATGTCTGGCTTGAGCTTGGTGCGGGACCCTCATAAAGGTTTGTATTTGTACATTCACAAATTTCATAATTTAAGAACATTCTGTACATGTTTTAGTACAAAATTTACAAATTGACATTAATTTTAAACTTGACATCATGCTTAATTAATAATTATGATATAACAATGTATTCTTAGTCCACATATCTAATTTTAATACCAGTATAATTGTAAGTTGACGTTATTGGAGAAAATGCTGCAGTACAGTTTTTTACCGTTTCTTTTGTACTTGCGCTTTGGAAGCGGCAGTAAACTTAGCTATAAGTAAATGATCTGACGTCAACATTTACCTTATAAGAAATCGAAAGGAAAAAAAGTGACAATTATCAAGTGATACAAATATCCAAAGATAAATAAATGATTTTTGACTTTGACTTTGAAAAAGTTTTAATTCTAAGTCGGCATTCACAACAACGGAACCCTTCACTGCGCTTGACCTGATATGCACTTGACCGATTTTATTGAAAATATCAAAATAACGATTCTTATAAACTAAAGTCCACGCTGACGAAGTCGCTGGCAACAGCTAGTTTTTAATTAAAAAATAGAATTGAGGGGGGATGATGAGGTTGTATTTCTGTGTCTATGTTTAGTCTATTACTTATGTATCTAGGCAACTGTGGTTTGTTATCTTGAAATAAAAACTAGAAAAGAATGGTTGTTTTATAAACTTGTTTTATTCATTATAACTAGCTGTAGCCCGCGACTTCGTCAGCGTGGACTTTCGTTTATAAGAATCGTTATTTTTATATTTTCAATAAAACCGGTTACATATCAGGTCCCGCGCAGAGAAGGGTTCCGTAGTTGTGAATGCCGACTTAGAATTAAAACTAAAGAGCTCATCATCATCTCAGCCCTTCTTCCGTCCACTGCTGAGGATAGACCTGTCTTCGTCGACACATCTCGGTCCTGTGCTGCTCACATCCAGGTGTAACCCGCGACTTAGTTTATTTAATCAACCCATCGCATAGGCTCCGTCGGGCCAGTTCCCCTGCCCAGTTTTACTTTAAGTTCATGACCGTTGCGAAATTACAGCTTTTTGGTACTAATTGTCTGTAAGTAAAACCACGAACAGAAACAGACAGAAATCGCGAAACTATGGGTTCCTTGTTTACTACGATCACATATTATCTCTAGTCACAGTCTAAGTCGATCGGAACTTTAATATTGTAAACTACATGTAAACTTACACTGTTACCGAATGTTACTGCTACGCCGTGGGTCTCTCAAAAGACAAAAACTGAATATTTATGCAATAGGTAGTGACTTTGCTAATATGTACTTCATTCATCTTCTGTCTTTTGGTGAAAGTTCCCACAGCACTGATCTATTGTAGCTCTATGCAGCGGACTGCTGTCGCCATCTATACGTATCACCCCTCTTCCTTGCCCTCTCGATGTGGCGGTGCAATGGTAAGTCATGTCAAACACGTCTTTCGCTAGGCGGGAGATGAAAGTCGAGAAATAAGTTTCTACTTTAAGTCCCGACGGATGACGGCGTTCCTCAAGTAACCTTAAGCATAGATTTTCTTTAGATCGACTTAATCATGAGCCGCGTCCGTAGCCGGAAGCGAGAGGAAAGTACTGGATAGAGCTTTCCTCGGGCCATCTTCACTATCGTCACCATTCTATTGATGAGGGCTTTCAAGTTGAGGCATCTGCCAAACTTTAGATATCTCCAGGTATTTGCAGGCGAGTGCCTCGGCACATTTTCCCAGTAGAGCTTCAAGGATGGCAGGAAGTTAGTGTTCTCTGAGATCAATGTCTGTTTAGTGTTCACTAAGAACCTCCACTTGAAGTGCTTACTTTGAGTAGTCTTGGCATGGGTGTTCAGTGTTTGTACCTTACCTTTTTTCGTTAACCTTTTTTCTTACGTGAGGAAAAGGTGATTTTCGGCCACAGGAAATCGGACGGTTATGGCCCTCACCCACTAAAAAACTCACGGTGACAACGGCGTTACCACTTTTGCCAGGTCAGTGTGCTAAATCTCGCTTCAAAGACCTGGCACGGCGGCCGCTTATCAGCGGCTTGGGCTAAGCTCGCTCGAGGTGCATACCCTCTCAGTTATCGAGAGGAGTCTGAGTGGCCTGCGCGGTGGTACATCGGCCTTCAGTTTTATCCGCTAGGGTAAAGACGCGTGTTGACACAAATGCTACTTTCAACCTGGAGGACCGTATTTGTGGAGCAACGGAATCCCGTTCTCATCGCCCGACTGGCCTACGTTATGGAGGCAGCAGTTGCATGCCACAGAAATGCCTCCTGCGCCTTTTTTACGCGGGAAAAATTCCTTTGGACACCTTAGCAGTAACGGGAGACCGGTAAGGTTATGTGGCGTTTTCCACTAAAATCTCCGCGGTGTCACCTCTCAGCAACTATGGGCCAGCCCCGGCGCGGTGACCGCTATGGCGGTCCGTGACTCGCTCGCGGCAACCTATGCTTTATTCAAAGGACACCCCCTTCTAACCTAGCCTATTAAGTACTTCCTATTTATATTAATTTTTCCATCTTCTCGCCCACAATCATGGTATGAATGGCCGTTTGGCGGCGTTGGGTCTTGCGGCCCTAGGCTCTGTGTATTTTGAACAGCGCCATCTATCGGTGACCAAAAAAGAACGAATTATTAAGAACACTCCGAAAACATCAAAATTGTAAATTTTAGGGTTCCGTATTCCGTACCCAAAGGCTAAAAACGGGACCCTGTTACTAAGACTTCGCTGTTCGTCCTTCCATCCGTCTGTCTGTCTGTCACCAGGCTGTATCTCATGAACCGTTTACATAGCTAGACAGTTGAAATTTTTACAGATGATGTACATATTTCTCTTGCCGTTATAACAACTAAAAACCGAGTGAAATAAATATTTAATTGAGGCTCCTATAAAACAAACGTGGTCTTTTATAGATAATAGGACGGAACCCTTTGTGAGCGAGTCCGACTCTCACTTGGCTGGTTATTAACTTGATTATTTTATATAAACCAATATATAAAATTGACAAAAGTTTTAGCCAATGTAACTGTGTATTTCATAGCAATTATTCGAACAAAAATGTTTGACGTGATTCTTTAAATTGATATAACTTTTTTATTTATCAACGGATTTCAATGAAACAAACACTAAATTTTAAATAAAACTTATCAAAATACAGTAATGAAAGTTGCAACCTAAGCTGTTCAGCCGTTTTTGAGATAAGCGAGCACAAACGCAGTTTTAAGAACATAAATGTTTGACGTGATTCTTTGAAATTGATATAACTTTTTTATTTATGAACGGATTTTGATAAAACAAACACTAAATTTTAAGTGAAGCTTATCACAATATTTTAGTGAAAACCGCAACTGAATCGGTTCAGCCGTTTTTCAGATTAGCGTGCACAAACGCACAGACAAACAGACAAACCCACAAACAGACAAACAGACAAACAGACAAAAATTCTAAAAATCATTATTTTGTGTTCTACTGCGTTGGTAAAAATATTTTTACTCATTTATCTTCCATGTACAGACAGCGATCGGTTACGATTTTATTATATGTATTATGTATTATATTATATGTATTGATTGATGATTGATGATGATTAGAGATATGGAGTATTCCATGTGCTAATAGTAATTTAACAAAAAGTTTATCAACATTTTAGACCTATCAGCTCAGCCCAGCATTCTTCCTCGGGATATCCACAAGAACTTCGGGCGGGTTCGGGCGGTCCGGCTGGCGCCTGCCAGCCTTGTTTCTTTCTTGTTCTTGAAGGCTGGCAGGCATGCAATAATAATAATAGTATAAGGTTATATATATAGCCCTCTGACTTCATGGTTATAGTCGGATAGTTGTTGCTGTTGGTTACATTAGCACGTGTCATCTTAATATCATCGGACGATATCGGTGTCGTGATGGTGTAATTATTTATCGTTATAGTTCCAGGGTCAAAACGCTCAATGTCACTCTCGTGTAAAATTGATTGGATTCTCTTTGGTATTTTTTCGTTTTTCTGCGATGTCGCTATGACACAATGTAAATTCCTAATGTACTATTTTAATTTTTATATTTTTTAACATTTGTATTTGTATTTTTTTGTATTTAACCATGTTAAACAGGCCTCCCATAGAAGGAAATACTATTTGTAATCTAGATTGCCTGAGGCAGAAACCTATTATAGCACTTGATGGCCCAGTGAAAATCGTTCTTGTGGATATACCGAGGAAGGAGTACTGGAAAAGAATGTGGTGGGCTGGGCTGATAGGCCTATCTTACATGTTGATAGGCTTTGTATCTATCACAGTGATATTATTCACTTCGTATTACAAAAGTGTATTAGAGATCGGTAAAATAAATGGGGAAAAAATATTATATTTACAACCAAAAAGTTCATTGCGAATATTGCACTCATTTTTTTTGACTGCAGGGGTAAGTATTTATTTTTTCTTTTCTTGATGGCTTTAAAACTTGATCCAAGCTTATTTTGCCAGTGCCTATAAAAATTTCAATAAAGGGAGCTTCTGGAGCCTTTGCCTGTTATATTCCACAAAATGTATTGTTTATAGCATTAGCATAATATTTGTTACAGCAAACAACACAAAGGCCTATGCAACATTTTCTCATCATCCTTTTTTTCTTTCGCAAACTTACAAAACTTAGGTCAATAGGACTTTCTAAGAAATCTCAGGAAGTGAGAATCAGGTGTTGGCCTACTCTAGCGTGCGTAGGTGCAGTGTTTTGTGTTGTAAATGAAATGAAATAGGTAATGTTAATTTATTTGCAAGCAAACAGGGTAAGAAATATGATTTTACAGGTCATTCATACCTAATTCTATGGTACAGGCGTGTTGCACCAACAATCGGCATGCAAGTTTTTAAAATATTCATGCTTCTAATTAACTGGTGAAGAAGGGGTTAAGGGGTTTAAAATGGGGATAGTAGTGGCCCATACACTCGCCTTCAAACATGAAAGCGATACCAATATTAGGCCGCGTTATTATTTCCATTCCACACTATCCATAATATCTATGTTGGGTTTAAATACGGACAGATTATTTCACACTCATGGTTAATCACTTGATAAGAATACAATTACTATCAACTCGAATGGCGATTCTCTTTTACAATATAATTTTTAAGGTGAATGCAAAGGGCTCTTCATTAAACTTTTTCCACTAGATGGCGTTGATTTTAAAATTTTAAGTTTTTTTTTTAATTCTTGCGTAATGGATTACTAATAGGCAAACATTTTTGATCGGCGAGCCTGTAACATACTCTTTTATTTATTTGATGGCTTAGTATTATTTTTCAGTCAATGTATTCAGAATAATGCTCCAAAATAAAATCTGTCATTTTGTCTCGTATCTCTACACTCACTCACACTACGACAGGAGCTTCAAAAAGCATGAAGATGGCGTATAGCATTGTTATAGATTTGAGTATCGCCACTAGATGGCACTTTTAAAAAAAACTTAACTGGATAGCGCTTATTTTTAGTTACGTATTATTTCAAACAGCCGAAAATCATTTTAAACACGGCCGGCGATAAAAAAAATATCTCAGATTGCATATATTCGTCAACCTCAGCTTTGACTCGGATAGATAATCAAGCCTTGTGTCGTGGGTCGTGGCACTCGTTTAGAGTTTAGACCATTTAGTGGAAGAAAAAACCACCGCGCAACAAACGTCGTCATTGTACATGCATTGTATTTTTTAATAAAACCAAATCGTACACATTGTTGAATTTTCTTTTTATTGAAGTTTAATTTTTATTACTGAAAAAAAAAGCAATTCATACAGAAAGAACGATACATAATGATAGTGATTTCTTGCCGACATAAATTGTTATATATTGTAGTCATTATTCTGTGCACGGTGACTAAAAAACAACTTAATAGTTTATTGCATATTTGAACTTGAAATGATGGAGACGGCAAACCTCTGTTAGAGTTTATGTAATAGAAGTGAAACAAAAAAGATACACTTCTGCATTTTCCTGACACGTATTTTCCCATGGACCTGAAATAGGTTTTAAATATAAATATAGGTATCTATACAAAAATATATATGGACAAATCACACAGATTTTTAAATCCATCAAACCCAAAACAAGTTCGAGACTTGTGTTTCAAAACTAAGTATCAAACATGGCGGCAATTTGCAACTTAGGGAAACATTTTGAAACAGATTCCAATATGAAATGTTGAATCACGTATATTAACGTACAATAACAATATTACAAAATATCACGAGTCCGTTCGACCACGCAGACAAGCAAGAAGTCCTGGCAAAAACGTCATTCGTGACATCGGTACTTTTCTTGCACCGCCGTGGATGAAGGCATTTTTGCTCGCCGCCTAATGTCATTTTGACTAAACAGCCGGTTTTATACTGCGGCGACCACTGAAATGTGTATACATGTAGCGTGTCACTACTATTATTCTCCGAAATTATAATATAGCACGACAAATTTGTAACACATAATCTAGAGATGTGCCGTTGCCGGCAACATCTGGTACATATAAATGTTACAATGGGGGCCAAGTTCCAATCGGCTAATTGTTTGCCTAAAACAGAGTCCAGTCCAAACGAAGTTTAGAAGTGTAATAATAAAAAACGACGGTTTGCACTCTGGGAGTGCCGGCAGAAGTGAAAACTTAAATATTAACGTTGTGCATTTTTGATATTTTGGAATGGTTAGGGAATAATTTTGCACGAATTGCTTTAATTATCTGTATAAAAGTACTCTCATTTATGTGGTAGAATACAATATTTATTTATTGGGCTATCGTACACAAACATGACATTTTATTAGCACGCTGTAACATAAACACACACGAACATTCGCGCAAGCGCCCTGCGCCGTCTTACGAATTTTCGATCAGGTTGTGGCGTGTCCACATAATCATAAAAATATTTATATATAATTACTATATTACTATACCTACATATATATTTAGTATATCACACATCCCACTACACATACAAATAAACACAACAGTCAGACATAAACACTTACCTTCTTGCGCGCCTAGCCGCTCGCTATGAAATCACTGGCCACCTACAAGAAGTTTCGCCCGGTGACAAGAAGAAACAAAGTGACGTTCTACGACAGACTTCTTGATCTTCTCTGCGGCTGCCTACGAAGCTTGCGAATCACAACTACATAAATAATTATTATAAAAAACATCTCGCGCATTGTGCTGGAAAATATAACTTCTGTTTTATGTATATAACATTGTTACTAAATATACAATATTAATAGTGGCTCGTTGTTTGTATGAAGAGTCCTTCGTCACTACGACCCCGCTATACTGGTGACCCCTCAAGAGTGAACACACCCCCGGCATATACTGGATTCCAGTTTATAAGCAAGTAAGGCAGATTTATTTTATTGAAAAACTATGGAAACCGCAAATGGCAGCGAAGCGTCCGGCGATGAGATCGACGTAGGAAAAGGATCGTTTACACCATCCGATATTTTTAGAGTAGGCGTGCGATTACCACCGTTTTGGGCGGAAGAGCCCAGCGTTTGGTTCGCTCAAATAGAAGGTAACTTCATACTCTCAGGGATAAAGAACGACGAGACCAAGTACTATTACGTCATCGCCCAACTAGATCAGCGATATGCAGCCGAAGTCAAGGACATAATAATATCGCCACCTGCAAAAGGGAAGTATGAAAAATTGAAATCAGAGTTGATAAAAAGATTGTCGGCATCCAGAGAAAAGGAGGTCAAACAGCTCCTCATGCACGAAGAGTTGGGAGACCGTCGCCCTTCCACATTTTTGCGACATCTTCAAGGCTTAGCAGGTCCCAACGTACCAGAAGATTTCCTGCGAACAATTTGGACCAGCCGCCTTCCAGCAAATTTGCAAACAGTTATCGCATGTCAACCTGACTCACCCCTTTCATCTATTGCTGACTTGGCAGACAAAGTTCACGAACTGGTACCACCGACGCCTCAGGTAGCAGCAACTAGTACATCAGTCGACCCCATGATAGCCAAAATGGCCCAGCAAATTGAGGACCTGACGCGCAAAATAGAAACACTTACCTCTAGAGGCGGTAACGACAGAAGGTCAACTTCCAGGTCTAGGTCGATTTCCAGGACTGATAACAACCAACGTGGACTACGATCGCAGTCAAATTATAGAAGGTACCCAATTTGTTTCTACCATTATAAATACCGTGAAAACGCTAAGTCATGTCAGCAGCCGTGTGACTATGAGAAGTCGGAAAACTGCAAGGGCGGTCGTTAATGGCGACAGATGACTGCCCCACGTCGTACAGTCGCTTGTTTGTAATGGACAGACGGACTAAGACTGATGCAGTTCTTAGTTGATACAGGCAGCGACCTCTGTGTCTACCCTCGTACAGCAGTTAATCAATGGCGAGAACCAACCTCATATGGACTTTTTGCTGCAAACGGGACGCCTATCCAGACTTATGGCATTATCCATCTGGACTTAAACCTTGGTCTTCGACGCGATTTTCCGTGGCGATTCATAGTGGCAGACGTCACTAAACCGATTATAGGAGTCGACTTCCTCTCCTTCTACAATTTAATGGTGGACTGTCGTAATCGTCGGCTAATTGACAATAAAACCACATTGTCAACGGCAGCATCCCTAGCAACTTCAACTATTAGCATTTGGTCAGTGAAAACTATATACGGCGACTCGAAGTATCACAAGCTACTTAGTGATTTCCCGGAAATAACTCGTCCCTCGGGCACACAGCGGATACCACGGCATCAAACAGTCCATCACATCCGGACAACGCCAGGACCACCAATTTCGTGTACACCGAGAAGATTGGCACCGGACAAACTAAAAATAGCGAAAGCTGAATTTGAAGCAATGTTGAAGAATGGAACTGCTCGTCCATCAGAGAGCCCCTGGGCTTCGCCGCTGCACCTAGCTCCAAAGAAAGACAACGGGTGGCGACCATGCGGTGACTACAGGATGCTCAACGCTCGCACGATTCCAGACAGATACCCTATACGACATGTGCAGGATTTCACACATAATGTTTCTGGCTGTAAGGTCTTCAGCACAATAGATTTAGTGAAAGCCTACAATCAGATACCAGTCTGCCCTGATGATATCCCTAAAACAGCCATCACAACGCCCTTTGGAATGTTCGAATTCAATTACATGACTTTTGGATTGAGGAACGCAGGTCAAACATTCCAAAGATTTGTCGATGAGATGACCAGAGGCCTTGATTTTTGTTACTGTTACTTGGACGATTTTTTAATCTGCTCACGTGACGAGGAGAGCCACATGGAACACCTACGGCAGATATTCACCAAACTTCAAGAATTTGGAATGGTCATTAATACTTCAAAATGTGTATTTGGAGCATCTGAAGTCAAGTTCTTAGGCTACAATGTTTCTGAAAAAGGTATTAAGCCCCTCGACACAAAGACTCAGGCTATTAAGGAGTTCCCAATCCCGAAGAACGTGAAAGAACTACGGAGATTCCTCGGGATGATCAACTATTATCGCCGATTCATCCCAGGTGCAGCAAAAATACAAGCCCCTCTAAACGCCTTGTTGGCAGGTTCAGTCAAAGGCTCATCTCCCGTTACCATCTCTGGAAAGCTCCTGGAGGCATTTGAAGAGTGCAAAACAAGTCTTTGCCAGGCAACCCTCTTGGCTCACCCAGACTTAGGCGTTAAATTAGCTCTAGTAACGGATGCTTCAGATACGGCTATTGGAGCAGCTTTACAGCAACTAAAAGACGGCGATTGGAACCCGTTAGCTTTCTTCTCTCGTAAATTGAGCCCATCTCAACAGAAGTACTCTCCATACGATCGAGAATTACTAGCCATCTACGAAGCCATCAAACATTTTCGTCACATGCTAGAAGCCAGACATTTCACGATCTATACTGATCATAAACCTATCTGTTTCGCATTTAAGTCCCAGAAAGAAAACTGCTCACCACGGCAATTTAGGCATTTGGATTATATCGCCCAATTCACTACGGATATCCAACATATATCTGGAAAAGATAACGTGGTAGCTGATACTCTCTCCAGAATAACGGAAATTACGCAACCCATAGACCTGACAGCTTTAGCGAAATCTCAGTCGTCAGACACCGAACTGCAGAACCTTCTCAAAGACTCATCTACAGCGCTTCGACTCAGGAAAGTTAATTTGGACGGAGCTAACATGCCCATTTATTGTGACATTAGCACCGGGAACGAAAGACCCTTCGTTACTCAACACTTCCGAAGACAAGTTTTCGAGAACCTTCACTCGTTTAGTCATCCTGGCGCTAAAAGTTCTGCAAATTTGGTCGCCCAGCGTTTCGTATGGCCTGGAATTAGAAAAGATTGCAGAGAATGGTCAAAAGCATGTCACGCGTGTCAATCATCAAAAGTCACCCGGCATACTTCTTCACCTCTAAGTACATTCTATCTTCCTAAAGCCAGATTTCAAAATGTTCATATTGATCTCATTGGACCCCTTCCCATATCAGATGGTTTTCGATACTGCTTGACAGCTGTGGACAGATTTACGAGATGGCCTGAAGCCTACCCCATAGCCGATATTACAGCAGAAACTGTTGGAAAAGCACTGCTTCAAGGATGGATTTCCCGCTTTGGATGCCCAACAGAGATCGTAACAGACCGCGGAAGGCAGTTTGAATCCGCTTTGTTCAAATATCTGTCAGATATAACCGGATTCAATCACAAAAGAACCACTGCATACCACCCCGCTTGTAATGGCATGGTCGAGCGAATGCACCGGCAGTTAAAAGCAGCAATAACATGCCACAATACTGTTAGCTGGACAGAATCACTTCCCTTAGTGCTGCTCGGCATAAGGAGCGCTATCAAAGAAGACCTACAAGCATCACCCGCTGAACTTCTTTACGGAGAAACACTGAGGCTACCTGGAGAATTCTTTAACCCTAACACGGTCACAACAACTGACGTGACCGACTTCATCGCGCGACTTCGCTCGATAATAGAAAATATCCGCCCAGTACAAGCATCACGTCACTGCAACAAAAATATCTTCATTTTTAAAGATTTGAAAAGTGCAACACACGTTTACCTTAGAGACGATAGCGTGAAACCTCCTCTCCAGCCAGCATATTCAGGACCTTATCAGATTCTAGAAAGAAAAGACAAAGTTTACAAATTATTAATAAAAGGCAAAGAGCAAACAGTAACCATCGACAGAATAAAACCAGCTTACTTTGTTAACAATAGCCCAGATCCTTTGCACAGTATACCTGAACAGAATAATGAAAACAAAGAAGATAATATACCTGAAAAAGAAATGAATGAGAAAGACACTGAAAGTAACTATCACCGGACAAGGTCCGGAAGAATTGTTAAGCCTCCGGCCCACTATCGTCCGTCCTAGGACGGCCTCAGGGGGGGAGTGATGTGGCGTGTCCACATAATCATAAAAATATTTATATATAATTACTATATTACTATACCTACATATATATTTAGTATATCACACATCCCACTACACATACAAATAAACACAACAGTCAGACATAAACACTTACCTTCTTGCGCGCCTAGCCGCTCGCTATGAAATCACTGGCCACCTACAAGAAGTTTCGCCCGGTGACAAGAAGAAACAAAGTGACGTTCTACGACAGACTTCTTGATCTTCTCTGCGGCTGCCTACGAAGCTTGCGAATCACAACTACATAAATAATTATTATAAAAAACATCTCGCGCATTGTGCTGGAAAATATAACTTCTGTTTTATGTATATAACATTGTTACTAAATATACAATATTAATAGTGGCTCGTTGTTTGTATGAAGAGTCCTTCGTCACTACGACCCCGCTATAAGGTCACGTGTCCTGACGCGAGTTTAAGATTTTTTACCCATTCCAAAAAAAGTGCACAACGCCGCTAAAGAAGTTTTCACTTCAATAATTCTAAATTTTTATCAAGTGTTACGTACTGCACGAAAACCTGCCAAGTTCAAATTTTCAATTATTTAATTACTTCAAAACTTGGCATTGGACTGGATTTGAATTCTTTTTTAGGCGAACAATTATTAGTGGATAGGATCTTGGCCCCCTTTTTAACAGATGTCTTTAGTGGGATTTCAATACTTAAAAAAAAATCGTACCTATTTTTTTCTTTTTGTGCCACGCCTGCTATACAATGTGCATTATGTATACATGACAATATTTTATTTCCCCTCCCCCCTATCCTCCTCCCCCCTCCTCACCTCAACTCATTGTATCACTGGTTCATAAATATTTTTATTAAAATTCGATATTAGATTGAGCCAACTCACGCTTAACCGATTTCTTAAATTTCTACCTGTGTGTCAAATTTCATAACGCTATTACAATTGGAAGTGGCCTAAAGGTTTTGATTACCGGTCAGTGAGTCATTCAGTGCCAAAATGAGCTATTTTCACAGGGTCATATTTCAGGATCTACTGAAGCCATATCTATGAAATTTGGCATACTGCTTTTGTACTAGTATATAATTACGTAGGTAAAATTTTATCTCTGTCCTTGCAATAGGCACTTAGCTACAGGGGGTCAAAAGTAAATAGTGTAGGTTCGTCTAAATAGTGCACGGCATAGGCTCGGCCTGTTGCTGGAACTTGGCCTGCGCACTACCGTGCGCTTAAAAATCAAAAGAAACGGGGCCCGGCGGGAGTGCACATTACTAGTGATTGCGCAAGTAAAGCCACACCGGGAGTGGTCCGCACTTAGATGGGTGACCACAAGTGGTATAATAATGTTTTAAACTTCTCGGTTCTTTGGAAGGCAGTTATAAGCCGTTGGATCCAGCTGATATTATTAAATGAAAGTCGTTTTGCTTTGTCAGATTCCTTTAGGTAGCTTAAAAAATCTGACACCAGTGTAGGCCATTCACACATATGAACAAACAAAAAAACTGGCCAAGTGCGAATCGGATTCGCGCACTAACACTAACGCGGGTTCCGTACCATTATCAATAAAAAAATCGCGTTTGTTGTATGCCCCCCTTAAATATTTATTTTATTTTGTTTTTAGTATTTGTTGTTATGGCAGAACTTCTTCTTCTTCAGATTTCTGTTGGAGTAATTCAGCAATTCGTCCCATGTACCTACGGCCCATTTGGGACGAAACGCAGAAAATCAAAATTAATTAAAATTTTATTCTGCAATTCGTCCCATGTTTATAAATGGTACAATCAGTAAAAAAAGTGTTAGTGTAGAAATAATAAACATTGAATTTTTCATTAAGAAATGTAATAATCATAGAATAGTTACATACAGAAAAGGACTTTAAAAAAAAACAGAAAACATAAAATCAAGAAGTATTTTTATTAGTAAACTAAAACTGACATTAGGCCTTACTGTCCGTTTTAGTTTCTTATTTACGATGTATTATACTCGTCCCAAAACAAGGAATTTTAAAGAGTTTCTATTACAGTCTTATAATTATTAATCACATTTAAAAACTATTCTACATACATATAAACCTAAAATTTAAAAATAAAAAATCAACAGTAATAAATATATAAGAGGTTATTTATAATAATAAAGATAAAAATAATCAACAATTTGTAAAAGATATATGGATATATTAGTTTTCAAGGTTTCATTATTTACTAATTATAATGGGCTAGTATCCTGCTCTTATTATTAACATAAAGAATAATCACAGCTCTGTAATAATCAGTCTTACAACTATAACCAGTAAAAAATTCTCACTTTCATAATCAGTCTTATAAGTTACTTATTACATAAATTTAAAATGTTAATAATTCTACACATATTTCTACGGATATTTCAAAATTAACAAAATCTTTCAATACTTTTTCAATGTAGTCGTCTATTTCCTGAGTTTCTTTTTTCTTCTGAAATATTGAAGATCCTTTTTTAATTAAAGTATCATAAAAATTAGCTTCTTTTTCGATGAGAGTCCGGAACTTTGCTATACTTTGCGGTTTTTTTACGGTTTTTTTGTTAACACAAGCATGCCAATTTTCTACCATGTTTGTGGTACGATGTTTCTGATCAAAGCAACACCATTTGTCTCTAAAAAATGATGTTTCAGTTAGCCACGTCTCAACAAAATAATCGTTAAATTTTGTGACTTTTACATTATCTGGACTGCGAGACATAACGTGTAGGAAACCATCATCCACTGCATAACATGGTAAGTGGGCTAGAGCAGTACATCTACGAATATGTTTTCGCACAAGCCTCATATTTTGTATTCCTAATTCTTTTGCTTTTTTCCACAAAGATCTTGAAAAATTAAAATAGCAACCCTTTATAGGAATATGAGGAAAAACAGATTGAATTGCTTGCATTGCTGCTTTTTCATAGTCTAGTATAAATTCCTTTGGAGTCCAATCAGGTATTTGACTTTTAATTAATCGCATCATAATTTCGTATGTCTTCCTTTTTTTATTCGGGATTAATACGTATATAACAGGTACGATATTATTATGAGTTTTGGAACTCCCTATATCAACATGCAATGTGTATAATTGAGAAAAAAACACAAAATTTAAATGTGCCATTACATAAAACTGTATATTCTGTGTTAGAAAGTAAAGTTCGGGCAAATTTGCTAGCAAAAATCAGAATTCTGTTTTCATTACGATAGTCAGCAAATAAAAAATCGTTAAATTGGTCCGGTATTACAACATGGCCAACTTTTTTAAACCACACTCTTTTAACGCCCAACGATTTATGCCTTTTTCGATACAACTTATCTTTTATATTTTTGAAATCTGGTATATTTCTTATTAAGTTTAGCCCTCTATCTTTTAAATTACCAACCGCTTCCCGATAAATAGATGGAATAGGCACATCAACATTAGCAACAACTTTGTTGTGACACTCCTCCATCTCAATATCGCATTCATTTTTGGCTGTGTCCGGCTGACAATCATGACGATCTTCTCTTTTGATATTATTTGTACAAGTAATTATTAATATTGCTTGACAGATATTTCGCTTCACACAACGCCATACAGTTGAAGTCATATCTAAAACCACCTCGAAGAAGTATAGTATTTCCTCGTTTAGATGTGATTGTTTCAAAAGCTACTACAGCATGAGAAGTTGATGGTTTTTGGGAATCCATGACAGCACCTACCAAACGAAAAAATATTTTAGTAAATATGTTTTTTAATATTTTGTTCCTATTAAAAAAATTAATATTAAGATAAAGAATAAATACTTACAACAACTTTTTTAAGAACGCAGACACTTGCATAGTCACATAAGTCACAAAATTTCACAGATTCAAGTCACAATAAATGTCACAACAATAAAATATACATTTTCTTTCACATCTACTGAATGATGTTCTGACCTTTTCTGTCGGAAAGTGTAAACCATACTAAGTAACTTATTTAAATTCTACAAAATACTCCCTCTCCTAGTCATGCACGTGAACAAAGATAAGTAGGTAGTTTTATTGATTTATTGATCCTGGCATACTTTACTTCAAGGGTGATCACCATAACCATTGTTTACTTACTGATAACAACCGCAAAAACATAAATAGTCAAAACAAAAGAATTCATTATATCTTCCATTGGCATCTGCATTCTATTATAGGGACGGACTTCATCAAAAGAATGAACAAATAATACCTCTTCAAAAGTGACCACCGCATCCATTGTTTACTTATCTGGAAGCCATACATGTCAACCAATTGTATTCATTTCGGTAACACTTGAACTTGTGCGTTTTCTTATTAAATGAAACAATTACCTGTTGTCTTAGATAAAACATTCAGCAATAACATTTTTTTTTCACAATCAATGTTTTTATATTTAGCTATGAACAAAACCCCAGCAAAATGTAACAATTCTAACGAAATATACATTTATCTTAGTTCTTGTCTCACTGACTGTACCAAGCGTTAATAAGGTTTAAATTTCCATACAAAAAAAGAATGGGACGAATTGCAGAATGAAATTTTGATTAATTTTGATTTTCTGCGTTTCGTCCCAAATGGGCCGTAGGTACATGGGACGAATTACTGAATTACTCTTCTGTTGCCATCCGCAACAGAAATACATAATTAATGAAAATTTCAACTATCTAGATATCGCGGTTCTTGCGATACATCGGTGACAGACAGACGGACATACAGCGAAGTCTTAGTAATAGGGTCCCGTTTTTACCCTTTGAGTACGCTAAATAAAGAGTGTGTGTACTCGATGGCGTGTACTTATGTACCTACACGCGTTAGTTAAAAGTTATACTTCTTTGGCGTAAACATAAATACAGAGAAGATAAGTACGATCGCAGATTTTTGTATAAAATATATCCAATGAATATTTGATATTTAATATTAATATCCGATAAAATAATTAACAACTAATTTATGAACTATGTCCACGTGAAGGTTTTGCTAAATTGCTAATTTGATTGTTCATATAGATTAGATAAGTCACGTTCAGAAGTTCGTAGGTTTATTGTGAAATTCTAAATAAAAAGTAAAGAATAATTTTTCGGTAGTATTCATAGTAATCAATAGGTACATACATTAGTAAGTGCTTATTTTTTGTTTATGAATAGGTACATGTTTACCTACTAAGCTATACTTATCATTATTTCTTTTAATTAATATATGTTTTGAAAAAAAAATTGTTTCAGTAAAACAAACAAATTCAGTAGTTTGTAATAAATCTGCCAGATGTCACTCCAAAATGAATTCTATTTATTACACACACATTGTTAGAAATGTTAATTTTTATCTGGTTTTAAATATCGTTTTTCTTGTAAAGTACTGTAAATTATTATGAAAGATTTTAAAGGCGAGCACAACAACTTCATGAAAATTGGAAAATCGATTGTAATATGAGAAACACTATCCACATTAAGAGAATTGCTGTAAAACAAAATGTATGGACGACGAAGGTTCGCAATCACCTTAAGAACTTATTCTATTTTTTTACTAGCCAATCACTGCTAAGTGTTTGACACTAAGATATAGAGGATTGCCGTAGACTAAATTACAAGAATTATAGACTTCACATATTAAAAATATCGTGATAATGCTAATTTGCTTTCAAACATTTGGATTGCATGCGTGTTCTTTGATTTTATTGCGATATTTTACTACTTGGCTTGTTTTACTTGGACTCGGATCTGTTTAAAAATGTGACATGGCTATGTTTACTGTGGACCTTGATTATTCCGTATCGAAATCTATTATAGCGTGAAGTAAAACTATATTTTGGGGTTCAACCTAATGCACTAATAAGAGTCTGTGGCAGACGCACAAAAAGATCATTATTTTCAAGTTATGATTTTCTTACACACAAAACAGTTTTGTTTTAAAATTCATTCAACATGTAGACAATTCAGCAAAGGTAACTGTGATTATTTCAATTACTATACGAGGGTGATCTCTTTGCTCTCCACCCCTAACACTCTTACAATAAAACTACATTCAAGATTTCTTTTTATTTTTCAACATAGTCTCCCTCAACACTGATAACACTGATACACTTATTTCATCTGTGCTCCAACATCTCAACAGGCACCTGGATTTCTTTTTCCGATCTCTGAAAACCACTCCTCCACAGACTATAAACTCTTGATCCAAAAAAATTTTTCCACCATTTTGAGAATAGCCTGTAGTCGCTGGGGGCTAAGTCTAGCGAATAGGGTGGGTGCTCCATCAATTCGAAGCCAGCTTGTATGGCAGCTTTAGCAATACTGGACGTATGACTGTTAGCATTGTCTTGGTGAAGGAGTATACCACTTGCCCCGGCGATCCTCTTTAATAGTGGTTCGCAATTAAGTTTGCATAAAAAGCCTCTTTATTCGTCTCGCCCTTTTTTAAATAATCAGTCAAGATTATTCCTTGAGTATACACAGAACACAGAAAGCATAACCTTTCCTGCAGACGGTGCTACTTTAGTGTGCGTTACTCTACCTAGAAAGTAGCTCCTAGAGAGATATGAATGGAATATATAATTAGTACCCAATATGCTGTAAATGTGCCCGGCATAAATAATTTGTGGGGGTTGTCGTTTTGGAAAAAAATGGAAAAAAACGGTTCCTGCTAGGGTAACGTTGTTCCAGCAGGAAAATTCTAAACTACTGATCGAAAGGAGAAACAATGTGCATGGTCAGATAGCTTATATTTGTGGAAGTATGTGCGGCGAATATGGAATATGTGACGGTTCAGGTTTTTAAGATATCGAGTTTCCTGCTGGAGTAACGTTTTGCGAAATCGTTGTGCTCTAAAACTGTTACATGTGCGCATGTAGAATAATTTCACATGAGTAGCTCTTGATTTGTGCTAATGGCACACATAATTATATTTAAGAAAATATTTATAATTTTCGAGTAATCGCGCTTTTTTGAAATACAAAAAAAAATTCGCAGCGCCGTTAAGAGAAAACGTATAAGCTCACTAAAAACTGTATTCGGTCCATCTCGACTCCTATTAAATCCATAAAAAAATTGGGAAGTGTAAGTACATCAGTTATCAAATAATATTACAAAAATCAAAATTATCCTATCATAATTTTGACGGTCAACATACAAGAAAACGGATCAACGCAAGACGTGCGGGTATGAACTAAAAATTAGTACCTACAGTCAAATAACGCATTGCGAATTTTCAGCTAGAAATGTTTCGTATGTAAAAAGTTATAAACAAAAAACAAAACCTGGAAACAAGGGCCGATAACCCGACCAAATTCGAATGACTACAAAAAAGCGGCGGTTTCATACATATCGATGACCTTCTTTATTGGACGTCTTATACCTAAAACGTTGTCATACAGTCGCGTTCAAAGGTATTTTGGCATTTCTTTTTTTTCACCCGAGCGTTTTTTGTTGGCAATTTTTTAACCTTATTCCTAAGAATAAAAACTATGTAAAAACCAGTATCCTCGTCAAAATGACATAGATTAGGCAGCGGACCCCGGTCTCGGAAGCGTTACGTACGGCTAAGGATGCAACAGGGAATACGCTTGGATGATGATGAATCTTAATATTATTATTATAATTATAATAATATTAAGATATTTAATATAAATATTATTATAATTATAATTAATGGTAATTTAAATATTTCATCAATCGAAAAATGGTATTCACAAACTCACATTATTTTTAAAAGACCTATTCAACGATATGTCACAAAATGTATTTGTCGAGAAAAAAAATTTACTCCCTCTTTACTTGTATGGCAGCTACACCGCGGACGGACAGACAGACAGACATGGCGAAACTATAAGGTCCTTGTTTACTACGGACTTTAATCAATTTATATTCAGTCATAAAAAATACAAATTGTTTTACGTTGTAAATAAATATAGTTACGCAGAAAACTTGGCTGTATGAGTGAGACTCAAATGGCCCTTTGCTTTTTCTTTTTGGAAAACTAAACAGCTGGTGTAAACAAACAATGATATGACTTGATTTAGTTGTTTATTTTATGAAATTTAAGTGGTTTTGTGGATTTTGTGGATACATGTTGTCGATTCAAAATCGTTATTTTTTTACGCTTAACGATATAGAAATTATTTCAATTCAGTATAAATTTCGGTAAGTATTCCTAACACACACAATCACATTCTCCCTCTAGAGTTGAATGAAATTCAGTACATTTTACTTTGCCTGTTTTTAACAGATTAAAAATGACTATTGTTATGTTTGCTTTTTGTGTCATAGAATGTGACTTTTTTGAGCAAGTGGTACGAAAATAATATTTATATATAATTACTATGCATATAATTTACACACTTTTAAATAAAAACTACATTAATACATAAATACTTACCACTTGGCACCTCACCGTAAATCGTCGAGCGTAAACTATTTATATATATATCATCAGGTCTTTTTGTCTCCACTGCAGGAGCACGACCCTCTCTGTACTACTAGAGCCATAAACTATGCTTGCAAGTATCTACCTACGGGCGCCCAGCTGGCCGCCCGCTGCTGAATGAACCGCTGGCAAGCAAACTCGCGTGCGCCCGGCCGGCCGCCTACTGCTGAATGAAGTGAACCGCTGGCAAGCAAACTCGAGTGCGCCCGGCCGGCCGCCTACTGCTGAATGAAGTGAACCGCTGGCAAGCAAACTCGCGTGCGCCCGGCCGGCCGCCTACTGCTGAATGAAGTGAACCGCTGGCAAGCAAACTCGAGTGCGCCCGGCCGGCCGCCTACTGCTGAATGAAGTGAACCGCTGGCAAGCAAACTCGAGTGCGCCCGGCCGGACGCGCTGAATGAACGTTCATGACATATCATGTCCGAACATGACATGACATGACAACTCGCCCGATGACGATTTAATGCATCGATACCGCTAACGCCCCCAGCACCGGGCGGCAAAAGGTATTACTTAAATAAATAAACGCGAAGTGCATCTTCTTTTGCGTGATTTACATATCTATTTGTGGATTTTAACTACTTTTAGGATTCCGTACCCAAAGGATAAAAACGGGACCCTATTACTAAGACTCCAGTGTCCGTTTGTCCGTCTGTCTGTCCGTCTGTCTTTCTGTGATCAGGCTGTATCTCATGAACCGTGATAGCTAAACAGTTAAAAAGCTAATGCAACCACTTGGCGTTGTTTTGTTTTTTTTTTCGCCATAAATGAAATCTGGGTCATATATTAGAGAACCAAAAGTAGTCAATGTAAAAAAAATCCCAAAAAATGGGGCTAGCAATTCATCACTATTTTGATTACATTTTCCACCTATACGCCCACCAGTATGCTAAACTTGGTCCTGTCTACCCCGTAAGGGATAAAGACGTGATAATATGTATATATGTAAGTATGAATGATAGATTCTAATAAAAATAACCCCTGTAAAAAAATAGCAATTATTACGTAACGGATCGTACAGGTTTTTTTTTACATATTGTATGGTATACATACAAGTTTATTTATTGTTGACTTGTCTGTTTTCTACTTGAGTGTACTTCGGCTCAACACGTTTCGACCGGTTCGTAACTAAGTTAAGAAGGTCATCGATATGTATGAAACCGCCGCTTTTTTGTAGTCATTCGAATTTGGTCGGGTTATCGGCCCTTGTTTCCAGGTTTTATTTTTTGTTTATATCTTTTTACATACGAAACATTTCTAGCTGAAAATTCGCAATGCGTTATTCGACTATAGGTACTAATTTTTAGTTCATACCCGCACGTCTTGCGTTGATCCGTTTTCTTGTATGTTGACCGTCAAAATTATGATAGGATAATTTTGATTCTTGTAATATTATTTGATAACTGATGTACCTACACTTCCCAATTTTTTTATGGATTTAATAGGAGTCGAGATGGACCGAATACAGTTTTTAGTGAGCTTATACGTTTTCTCTTAACGGCGCTGCGAATTTTTTTTTGTATTTCAAAAAAAGCGCGATTACTCGAAAATTATAAATATTTTCTTAAATATAATTATGTGTGCCATTAGCACAAATCAAGAGCTACTCATGTGAAATTATTCTACATGCGCACATGTAACAGTTTTAGAGCACAACGATTTCGCTAAACGTTACTCCAGCAGGAAACTCGATATCTTAAAAACCTGAACCGTCACATATTCCATATTCGCCGCACATACTTCCACAAATATAAGCTATCTGACCATGCACATTGTTTCTCCTTTCGATCAGTAGTTTAGAATTTTCCTGCTGGAACAACGTTACCCTAGCAGGAACCGTTTTTTCCATTTATTTCCAAAACGACAACCCCCACAAATTATTTATGCCGGGCACATTTACAGCATATTGGGTACTAATTATATATTCCACTCATATCTCTCTAGGAGCTACTTTCTAGGTAGAGTAACGCACACAACAATTAGCGTGGTGAACCTCTGTGCTTCCATTGTTTACTTTGAACTTTAGTTTCGGGATCATAGTGATATACTCAAGAAATGGTTAGTTATCTATGGAGAAAATTATCTTTATTTGCCTGGTACATACCCAACAGACGCTCGCAAATCAATACTCGAGTCTATTCTGATAAATGGTCAACATTCGAGGCACCCATCTTGCACTATATTTTTTTTAGTTTTATCACATTCTTATTTAAGAAGTTAAAGCGGCGGGGGGACTCATTTTTCCACTTTGGAAGTGTCTCTCGCGCAAACTATTCAGTCTAGAAGAAAATGATATTACAAACCTTAATATAATTTTTGAACACCTATCCATAAATATCATCCTACACGTAAGGGTTTGATGAAACAAAAAAAATTTGAGTTTCAGTTCTATGGGGAACCCTCGAAATGTATTGTTTTTTTTTTCTATTTATGTGTGAAAATCTTAATGCGGTTTACAGAATACATCTACTTACCAAGTTTCAACAGTATAGTTCTAATAGTTCCGGAAAATAGTAGCTGTGACATACGGACAGACAGACAGACAGACATGACGAATCCATAAGGGTTCCGTTTTTTTCCATTGGCTACGGAACCCCAAAAATTACGAGTTAACAAATAAAGTAAGTTGTTGCACAATAATCGTTTAAAAAAAATTGTTTTATATACTAACCTATAATATGTCAATAAACCATGGAATCGTATGTACAGTAAACCAGTAAATTTACACCACAAAGATTTTAATGACCAAGTGACAGCAAAGAGGTCAGGGGTGGTGCATAGACATGTTCCCTCGTATTTGTTGGATTTCCGATGTGTTTGACTCCACTCTCAAGCTTACATTTTGATAATAGTTCAAATATCAAATACGTAGTATACTCCTCGTCCAGAGCTGATCGTAAAAGACCATTGTAAAATGGGCGAGAAATGAAAAGTCAATGGGCGATGCGGCTAGTGGCCTTTGGGTTTTACAGCCGTCTACTGTAGGGCAATACTGCAGTTGTAAAGTAGAAAAAAGGACACTTGGATGTTGTTGCTACGTAATGTCCATATTGCTGGCAAGCTAGGGAGGCATCAACAAGACGACCTCTCCAGCTTCATTTTTAGATTTAATTACAAGAAACGACATTAAAACCTATAGCGGTTATATATAAATGTTGTATTTTTAAACCCTAATTATTTGAAAATAAAATAAAGCAGCCAAGTGCGAGTCGGACTCGCCCATGAAGGATTCCGTAACAGCAAGTAACATAATATAAAAGTTCGTGTAGTTCACTGTAACTTAGATCCATGTTTTAATAATAGTGTATTTTAATTTTAATTTATACCCACCCAATCACATTATTGAATCCCCTGGCCCACACAGGGATTGAATCTGTATCTAACAGGGCTTTTCGTCCAGCTAACATAGACTACTAATGTAATACATCTGTTAACCAATCCACATCTTTTACAATAATCACAATTAAATGAGTCATGGCCAGGCCCACCGCTAAACACAGAAATTATAAGAGAGTTGTGCATGTACGACCGCGATTAAAACGAGAATGAATAATCGTCCTGTTCTGTTGCTAGGGCGACTGCCTTCATCACTCCGCTAGGGTAGTCGGCCTCTCAAAACGGTCGCCGTGCATCGCAGCTAATCACTTTCTCTTTGCAACATTTTTATGGTCAAAGAACAAATGCAAAGCATTACAGAAATTGTATGACGCGCAAGCCATTCTCCGCTACAAGTCCTAGTTATTTCCTAAATAAATAACTAACTAAACAACATGGCTGCTTCAGCCAGCGATCAGCCGCGCGCTCCTTTTGGTCGAGCGTGGATGACGCGATAACAGGCGTTCGGATAGTTGTACCTCTGCGTCGCGTTCGCATACTACTGCGTTTGGATATATTGTGTGAAAATAAATAATAAGTACAGGAAATTAAATTCCATCTCCCCGACGTAGGTATATGTATTCTGAAGTGAAAAATCCAAATTTGTTTTTTTTTTGTAATCCAAGATGGCGTGTATATTTCAGAAAATTAAACTTATTTCGTTCATAACGTCTTCTTTGTAATTTGTAGGGGTCTGAAATTTTATACATGGAGGTAAAGCACCCCGCAGAACTCGAAACTGCAGTCAGATTTTGGATCCAAGATGGCCGCCCATACGTTTTTTAGGGTTCCGTACCCAAAGGGTAAAAACGGGACCCTACTACTAAAACTTGGCTGTCTGTCCATCTGTCCGTCTGTCCGTCTGTCCGTCTGTCCGTCTGTCCGTCTGTCCGTCTGTCCGTCTGTCCGTCTGTCCGTCTGTCCGTCTGTCCGTCTGTCCGTCTGTCCGTCTGTCCGTCTGTCCGTCTGTCCGTCTGTCCGTCTGTCCGTCTGTCCGTCTGTCCGTCTATCTGTCACCAGGCTGTATCTCAAGAACCGCGATAGCTAGACAGTTGAAATTTTCACAAATTATGTATTTCTGTGGCCGCCATGACAACAAATACTAAAATCAAAATAAAATAAATATTTAAGGGGGATCCCATATAGCAAACGCGATTTTTCATATAAAATTGTACTGAACCCTTAGTGCGCGAATCCGATTCGCACTTGGCCGGTTACTCATGTTTCCCTTACAGACTGCAATACTTTACAAGCTAGCAACTTACTTGAAAACACATGTACGACTGCACACAGTAGAGAAGCGGCTGGTTCATTCTATGATTTTTTTTTTTAATTCAGAAGGAACCATATTGACAATAATATCGTATTTCAGTTTCAATTTCTGATGCCGATAAGCTTTTTAATGTTAACGAACCTCAACGGCCCGTCCTTATCTATGAAGCCTGAGGAAGCGAAGATAAATCACGTGATACTGCTAGTGTTCGCCTTTATCCTCAACATAGTTGGCGGTGTTATTGCCATTATAATGATATTTCCAATTTACGTGTGGTACTCAATACCCCAGAATGTTGAATTCCTACCGGGATTCCACCCAAGAACACTTCAGAATTTCTGTCATGTTGGTTTTGGTAAGTAACTTTTTAGATTTTGTTATAAAAATTTAAAACGGATTATTACGGTTAGCCCTGTGGATTTCAGCCTAGAAAAGGACTACTAAGTGTAGTAACTAGATCTAGTGCTTCAATTGTATTCCAAATTAACGTGTTTTTTTTACGTCTGGCAGGCGGCCGGTTGAAATAATACACTAAAATATACTAAACTTTCAACTATATTGAGCTAAAAGTAAAATTAACAACGGAGCACAAATAAGAACTTTAAGCTAACGTGGTTTTATGGGAAAAAGGACGTTGACCATTAAGGGTCCTCCCCGCGCTAGCGACCTTGAAAACACAAAAAAATTAATTTCTCTTTCTGTAAGTGAGATTATTAGAAACCCTCGTACAACTTTTTAGCTAGTATCCTTAAGTTTCATTAGAACCTCGAAAATCATTGAAATAAAATACCCTGAATTTTCCTTTGCAAAAAATACTAAAAACGGCCATTTTTGACGCTTTTTGTAAAGGTTTCTAAACCGGATAGTATTTCAATGACTTTCGAGGTTCTAATGAAACTTCAGGATACTAGCTAAAAAGTTGTACGAGGGTTTTTAATAATCTCACTTACAAAAAGAGAAATTAATTTTTTGTGTTTTCAAGGTCGCTAGCGCAGGGAGGAGCCTTAACAAAGAATAATAATGATGCCAGCAATTAACATAAAAGTTAACAATTTTTGGGCCGGGCCACAAGATTATTTTTGCAAAGTAATGAAATTATATAAAACCAGACAAAATAGGGAAATATATTTATGAAATAAATACATTGAAGTTATCAAAAGGGTGACATATGTATACCCAATTAAGTGATAAACAAAGACTAATTTTAAATATTAATATAACATTTTGATAACCCAATATATTGTGTCAGCTATCTATAATTTTTTTGACTATACAAATTGTATGCTTTATAAAACTTCATGTGAAATCTTAGTAACAAGGTAACGGACTTAATTTTCTATAAGATCTTATATACGTTTTATCAGCAATCATTACTTTGGCTAATCCAGAATAAAAAAGGATAAAATAAAATGGTAAATGCTAAATGCTAATCTTACTCTACGGTCAGAGCCAGGACAAATTTTGACAATTCTGGCCATAAGCCATAGGAAAGGATATGACTTGTCTGATCTTACTATAACTAGATTGAAATGATTAGTTATCCATTAATGTCTGATTTGTAATTGTGTAAGATAGCTTTTTGAGCACGCAGTCCAGAAGTCTTGTTTTAATTTGGACAAAATATGCCTAAACTTAACTCTATTTATATTCTCATGTGTAGGATCCCTTTCTAGATAACTGGTCATTGCTGTGCTAATCATAAAGTGACCAGGTGTTAAATAATTTGTATAAGTAACATCAGATGACATAGGAAGCAATGGGCTTGAGTTAAGCATAGATTCAATTTCAGTAAGTACAGTGTAAAGAGAGTCCTGCCGGTTACTTAGTAGAGAAAAATTATTATCTACATAAAATATATAACATAACAAAACGCGCACACAACATTGGCAAAATCGCTAACTCTCAAAGTTCGCAAACAATGACAAAACGAAACAAAACGGAACCAAACAAAGTGAACGAAACGAAACGTTGTGTGTAGTTAAGTTGGTTGTGTGCGTCAAAAAAAAAATGTTTTTATTTTACCATACAGAGATTTGTAAAATGATTAGGAGGTATATCTATTTTAACAAAGTGATTACTAAATATGGATTCCGCTTACGTAACACATCACATCGTAAACAACGCATAAGTAGTGCGGGCAGAAACAGACGAGTGTTCATTTTTTGGATCAGGCCGCTCTCTTCGCCTTCGCGGGCTGCTGGGAGGAAGCAGACAAATCTTGAGAACTGACCCGCACACGATGTCTGCTTGGTCTGCTGTCCTTCGTCCACTGACTTCGGCAGCCTAGCAAGATCAGCCTTACTGTAGATGCGCTGCTTTGACTCGCTCTTAAGCTTGGCGATTAAGGTGCCGCTCATAGTCCGCTTGCGCGCCAGAATAAAAGCAACGGCCTCTGTCTTGTAAGGAACTTTGAAACGCTGCACTGCGATCCTTTAAACAGAATCTTCTTCTACAAAACAGCAGTCTTGAACGACAGCTCAGTAAATCGAACAAGCACAGGTCTCCATCTTCCCTCTACCGTCTTGCATATCCGATAATGATAATCGATAACCCTGAGAGACCTTAATTCTCTTGAAAAACGTTAGTGACAAAGTTAGGGAAGTCACTGACATCATCTTGGACTCCAATGAACAAGATTGCCTTCCTGCGATGTCGGGCTTCCAGTGAATATTGAGCCATTAAAAGTGCAGAGACTTGCTTACCGAGCAGAGACAACAAAGTTAATGCATTTGTATTATATGTTTAAAAAAAAACAAAAGTTGTGTTATCAGAAGTTAGCTTGCAAGATAACTTCTGATAAGACATTCCTAGAATCATCTATAAAGATTTGAATTCTGCTTACAGTAACTTTAACGGTCCGCGATGAAGCCGCAAACGTTTAAAATCTTAAGCCATAATTTAGGACCACCACAAACCTGTACTTATTTTATAGATAATTAAAATTTTAACAAAAAGCAAACAACCGACTTCGTTTACTTTCAGAAGTTTCTGTATTGCAGAAACTTCTGAAAGTAACATGATACAGAACTTTGGAGACAAGTTCTTTATCATGTCTTAATCAAATTAATATGGGACCAACTTGGTAGTAAAGGCTTTCAAATAAAAAAAGAATCATCAAAATCGGTTCATGCTTGACGAAGATATAGCGTAACATACCAAAAAAAACAACCATTCGAATTGATAACCTCTTCCTTTTTTGAAGTCGGGTAAAACCGAGGAGGATGCCGTCAACTGGGACCGCAATTAACTCGGACCACGGTCCTAGACGCCGGAATCAAAATGGTTAGGGAGGCGAGGTAGCTAAATGGCGTAATTCAACGGCGCCGTCGAGACCTATCAAAATCGAAAGATAAAATAATTTCGAAAAGAAAAGCTCGTATGGTAAAAACCATTTTAGCGGTGGGTTTGGCGTGTACGGTTTTTCAAAAATGTTAAAAAAAACAGTTACTTGGGCATTCTCGAGCGCGTCAGATGCCCCAAGTGCCTCTGATAACAACGGTATACTAATCTGCCGGTTTGCGTGGTGGGGGTAGGCATATAAAGTAGTCAAAAATGCAAAAAAAAAAAAATTACTCGAGCGCGTCAGATTTTCGGAAGGGGTGTTAAGTAGGTCCCAAGGAAGCTCCCTTTGAAAAAACTGACGATTTCGGCGTGACGATAAGTTACGATGAATTTTTGAAAATGCAAAAAAAAAGTTATTTTGAAATACTCGAGCGCGTCAGATTTTCATAGGGGAGGTTTATCTCGGTATCCTGAAAGCATATTTTTTTAATCTGACAAAAAAGTTGGTGGGTTCTCTTAATCTGACCGAAAAAGGTTTTTTGGTTTCTTTTTTTTCCTTTCTTTCTGCTTGATAAAACGGGGAATTTAAGAATGACAATAAAGCGATAGATACAACCAACGTAAATGATTATTTAAACTTTTTTTTTGTAAAATGTATCGTTCGCGACTTAAATGCCGCAACGAGTTCTTAGGAACATGAAATAGCTCCTCCACACTTCCGGTCATGCGGAAACCGGCAGATTTTGTATTTTTAGTAAGTTTTAGATTATATTCTTCAAAATAAATAATAAAAAAATCGCGCTCGAGAATGCCGGATTAACGTTTTTTTTTACAAGTTCGCGACCCTATAACTCGGCCGCGTCAAGGACTTATCGTCAGATTACTTAAATTTAGTCTTTAAACACTAAAATCAACCCCCAATATCTTAATCTGATGCGCTCGAGTATTTCAGACTATCGATTTTTTTTTACTAATCTGATCGTCGATCCTAGGCGCGCGTCACTACATATAAAGCTAAATACTTTACAAGGTTGTTCTATTAGGTCTAAGGTATCTCTCATATCTTAAACTGCCACGCTCGAGTATTGCAGAAATTTCCCCTATTCGCCTCCCTAACTAAAAGTTTTAATATTCTCTTTCCAGTGACTGGGACCACGCATTAATTTAAAAAAAAAACTATTATTCAAGCCAAAACAGTACAGTCAGTAAAAAAATTATTAAAGTAATCCTTATCCTTACCCCTCACTAATATTATATATAAATGCAAAAGTGAGTTTGTATATTTGTTACCACTTCACGCTTCCACCGCTGAACCTATTTAGATTAAATTTGATACGGATATAGTTTGATACCCAGGGAAGGGCATAGGATAGTTTTACCCCAAAATTCCCACGGGGAGCGAAGTCCACTGGCACAGCTAGTAATTATATAATAAAAAAATGTTTTTAATTAAAAATATCACTTCACTCTCAGTTTTGATTTATAATTTAATTAATACTTTTAACATTTTTTATTTTGACTGTACTGTTTTTATTTTTAATTATGAGTGGTCCCAGTCGCTGGAAGAAAAATATTAAAATTTTTGATTCCGGCGTCTGGGACCGCGGTCCGAGCTAATTGCGGTCCCAGTTGACGGCATCCTCAAAACGATACGCAGACGCACATTTGAATTATCATTTTTTATTTCACTTTTTCGTCGTGGGGGACACTCTAATCGGGTTAAAATACTTATTTACTGACTCTAAAGACTTCTTGCAAGTTTGAATACGTAAGCACGATCGAAATACGCGATGATGTCTTACAATATGAGATACGACCCTCTATTGTAAATAATTATTCTATTATTATATATTCTATTCCCTTCCTCGTTTAACTAGAGGGATTTCGTTGCTTTATAAATTGTATACCTATTTCCGTAGCTATACTCTAATTTTTAATCCCACAGAAAAAATGTAAACAACTTTATGTCAATGTCAATGTGACATTTCAGGGCTTCTTAGACTGCGGGCCCGTTACAAAAAATATTTATAATACATAAAATCACTTTGACAGACTTGGTACATTAGCTTCAGTAGATTTAACGATTAAATTCGTTTCGTAGTTTTTTCGTTAAAGAATAACAAACATCTATACATCCTCACAAACTTTTGCGTTTATAATATGACTAGTAGGAGTAGGATTATTAGTCGGGGGCTGCTTGTATAGTTCTGGAAAATATATAATAAACTAGCCGAAGCCCTCGACTTTGTTCGCGTGGTCTCCGGAAAATGCTCATCAGGCTGAACAATTTTTGCTAAAGCTTCATTTTTATATGTGTTATAGTTTAGCTGGAATATTATGGTTCTGCATCAGGTGTTCCATTTTTCAAAATCAATTATACCATATATGTCGGTCACCCAGGCTTAACAGCTATAAAAAAAAGTTTCATTCAAATCCGTCCAGTATTTCCGGAGATTAGCGTCCACAAACAGACGACATTTCTTTTAATTTTTACTCTATCACTATGTCTCTTCGCTCTAAATTGTTTTTTGGAAATATATTCAATGTACAGATACAGACACATTTTTTAATAGTATAAATAGATATAAATTCATTACTTTTTAAAAAAAAGCGACCCTCAATTACAATACCCCTGAAGTGTTACCAGTACTAGAAATTAAAAATGAGCAAATAATCACATTACTTGCTATAATTTATTTTATGAACGTTATTTATGTATAAAAATTTATCACTTTTGTTACTTTTAAATTTTTAACTCAGTTTAAACCTAAAACAGTTCCGTAGGAACACGATTTTTGTTAGTTTACGAAAAGTACAAATTGTACATTATTTTTGTTTGTGACCACACTATTGTTTACCTTTTTTCCGTGGGATTAAAAATTAGAGTTTTAGCTCTCCATCTATGACGCGTGTGTTGGGCAGCGAACACACACACACATTGACGGGTACACAGATGTATGGTTTCGTTTGTAGTAGTAGTAGGCAATAATGATACTCTGTTTATGTGAAGTGCTATACCTGTGCTTGGGTGACCATTGACCTTTGACATGCATATTTAGAGAAACGAAAGCGGGAATGCGAATCCCCGACCGGAAGCAGCACAGCAGTGGATTCAACCGGAAAAACTGATAAAAATAAAATATTTAATACTCCGTCTATAGTCGGCTCGGGCCAACCAGGTTTCATCTTTGCATCTTTGCAAACGCAGAGCACTGGACACGATGACGTTCATGCTCATCAGCCAGGTGGTTTCACCAGTTGGTTAGTGGTTACGCTAAATTCTGCAGATTTACTTAAAATAATAAATAATAAAGGTTACCTGTTCTAAACACACACCACAACATTCTCAAATTGGATCTGGGATATATGTAGGTGTTTTGCAATTTTCTATTTTAAGGGGAAATTGTTTAATTTTAGAATATGCTACAAAAACTGTCTTTAGTTGGTCTTTGTTTTACAAAGGCGCTTTTTTAGTATTACTTATAAAACATATACTAATTTCTTTACGGTTTTTTGCAGGTGTAATAGCCTTCGCCTTAAGCGGATTCGCAACACTGTTTGGTCCATTTGTATTTTTCAAATCGACTTGCACCAAAAAAGTCAAAACTGTCTTCTACTGCCTAACTTTGACTTCATTTGTTTGCTCCTCTATCGCTTATGCTTTCAGTTTTGTTTCCAAAAACTTTATGGAATATTACCCTTTAAAGGAGGATATGGGAATCGTTTCGAGTATATTTATCGGTGTTTATACAGCTGTTGTTGTAATTCCTCAAGCTTTGTCTTGTGTTATGTGTCCAAACAAATAATACAAATGGGGTTTAAATAAACTGCTGCATATGGACCTTGTTGTTTTTTTTTTTACAGAAACAGATAATTATAGGCATAGCATTGTTCTTAAGACACTGAATCCGCGTATCCAGTTAGTAAAATTTGGCACGATGTTACAACGAGGTGCAACATGAAAATTTAGCGCGGAACTTTTGTTTATCAACATTCTGTCTACGCATGAACAGTCGTCGATTACATGTTGCCGGAGGAACTAGGGATGATTTCGCCTCGGCGGTTATAATTTTATCGAAAAATGCATTAAAAGAAAAGAAAAAAAAATACGTTGGTTTGTTGGATATTAATTAACCCAGATGTTACTGAACCTATTTTTTGTTTTATATGACAATGAATGTTTGATATTACGTTATTCAAGCAAGTAGTAAACAGGGAAAAATAGTTTAAAAAATCTGAGTTTTCTGAAAATCCCGGAAAATGTGGATCGTTTTAACGATCGGTAGTAACGAGCGGTTAGATTGCCGCCCATACAAATACCAGTTCGACAAAGCAATCTAAATTGACGGTATAAGAAACAAGGTACTAGAAAAAGTTTTTAATACAGAATCAGCAACAATTTAAGAAACCACTAGGTAAATTATTTAGGGATGATACTCCAAAAAAAACATATTTTAGGGTGCAAGGACTTGCATTTCTGACAAGTGAAGTGTTTTTTTTACATACATTATACATCGAAGTTGCGAGAATTGTATACTATAAGACATATCAAAGCGCGAAGTTTCCAGGTGATGAGATAGGAGGAGTTGGACAAGGACCACGCTTCTTAATTTATTTTATGTCTCCGATATGAGGTATATTGGAGACATAAAAAAAAGAGTTCTCCGGAACAAAAGGTGATCATACACTCGAATCTCCCTTCACATTTATAAAGTTATTACGAATTGTAACCACATGGCTGTTGAATGGAGATATGCCATAACAAATGTAAATCAATCACTCGATATGGCGTTGTATATAAGGCTAAACTCAGTGTCTAAAATTTTTTCCCAATACATGTATCTTCTGGGTTACTACAACATTATCCACTGTAAAAAGTAAAGCAAGAAAACATTCCATTTTACTTGTCACATTATTCTGTTGAACTGCATAAAATATGTTAGTATATTTGACCAATAATTAATTCGACAACGACATCATCTAAGACACAATCAAAGTAAAGTTAGGGCGTTTGAAGATAGTTTAGATTTTTATAAGGTGGATTATCGGCTTTTCTCTAAGTATAGTTTTGGTTTTTGGTCATGGTATAGGTTCAACAAAAGGGATGATTGATGAAGGAATGACAGTAGGTGACATAGATGGCATAGATTCACAACTTTCCTCAATTAAAGGTTCTTCGATGATTCGACTTCGTTTTGCTAGAGAAAACAAGGGTATGTCATCATTGCTGTCAGATTTATATTCAACCCTAGAGAGCCTGAAGTTGAGAACCTATAAAAAAAGCATGTTGAGAACGTAGATGCATAAAAAAAAACAACGAAAAGAGATGTACCTATAAAAACAAATCGAATAGTGTGGTTTACATATGCGAAGATCTCTTAAACTTAAGTTTAATAGGTAATATGATTGTGATAGGTTCTTCTTCTTATATTTAAGAGCTGGGCTCTTATCGGTGGAGTGCTTTCCATGTCTCTGATGATAGGTAAACTTTAAATTAATCAAACAACAACACCATCTTACTCAGTGTTACCAACCCATATTAAAATTTACCCCCAAATTATTTTCTGAATGCTTCTAAAATCCCTAATATAGGATTTATATGTAGGTACGTATTATAGTGCATAAATTGTTTATACACTATAATACATATTATTGTAACTAAAATTTTATTTTATAAGCGATATAATTACGATAAGCACTAATTAAGTTATTCGATTGAAACGAACGTGAGATAATATTATATTTTACTATAAAACATGGTTTTACTCATAGATAGAAATATGTACTAGATTTACTTTTTTTATAAGTTTTACTTTACTGTAGTCCGAAATGACAAGAATGAAATGAATAATCAATGAAATGAAGGTGTGCACAAGTGTAATTTTTGAAACGTAGAGTCACCTAAAGTAATGGATTTTTTCCATACAAAAACCGTTCGTTTAGTGATTCCGCGTTTGAAAAATCGCACCACATGCGAAGGCATAGACTTATGATCTATGTAAGAAGACTGGAAATAGGCGGTAAAAAGGCGAGACCAAAAATCGCGTGCATTAGTGTGCGTAAGTATGCATGTGTTGTAATCCGGCTAGTGAAGAGGACTACGTCACTACTCAGGTCACAATCGACTTTTATCGATAAAATTGACACGCGTCGTGATGATTGGTATAGCTTTGATGGATCGATGTTTTAATATCGAATTGAAACCATAAAATACATACAACATTTTTTTCACATCTAATTATTAACAGCCAGCAACAGAAACCCCTTTGATATGAAACATCTATTGTAGAGAAGCAAAGCAGATACTTACTACTTATAAACTCTTCTATTATGTGTAGGTATCGCAGTGTTAAGGGATTACACTTCCGATAGTGGTGCCCTCAAAAGATAACACTGGAGGTCCTGAATATATCTTTAAATAAGACTTACTTATCATTTTCACATCGATATGATTTAATAGATTAAAAAACACTACTACAATTTAATTTATGTATACATAGATTATGTCACTCGGTGACAAAATCTCAGTTTGAAGTCAGATCCGAATAAAGTAAATCACATTGTCACGAAGTTGCTAGAAGAAGAAATTTGCGAATATTCTAGTTTATAAAATAATTTAGAAGGATGTAGAATGTTTAAGAATAATGTAAAATTACCTATATAGGTGGTTGTGGAATTTTCCAGAATAATCCCGACTTCATCATCATCATCAGCTTTCAAAAACCTACTGCTGGGCATAAGCCTCCCTTTGTCTGCGCCATCCCGTTCTGTCCGCGGCCGCTGCTATCCAGTTCTTGCCAGCGACTTGCCTGATATCGTCGACCCAACGAGCCACAGGACGTCCCACACTGCGCTTACCATTTCTGGGATACCACTCGATGGCGGCCTTACTCCACCTACCATCGTTCCTTCTAACCAGGTGTCCTGCCCAGTTCCACCTAAGAGCCGCAATCCTAGAGAGTACATCGTGAACTTTAGTCCGACGGCGAATCTCCACGTTGCGGACTCGGTCCCGACTTCACACAATTGCAATGGCATACACTCGAACATTCTTAAGCCGGGATCACGGAACTCACGGAAGGTCAAGTACATGTATTTTCTAGAAATATACAGGTACATAGGTAGGCGTATATAAAAGCGGACACGTGACAAACTGAGTATCCGTTGATAAACTATTATAACTAACTATCCAGCGATATCGGCAAGTAACTCATACCTTAAACGTCTTCAGCGAGGAATTTTTGATTACGACTGCTTGACGACTTGGACATCGGACCTTTGGAAGACCATATTTGTGTGTCAATCTTTGGTTCCGTAGTGAAATACCCTAAGAAGAGTGTGAGCATTTTACTCCGAATCTCGAACTCCAGTTTCGTAACAAATACATAATATGTAAGTATAGCCTGAAAACATTATACTCTTTTTTTGACGCAATCACAAAACAATGTAGGTAGGTACCACATATAATACAAAATGTCAAAATGTTTGATGACTCTAGTGACATGTCTCAGTAGTCTTGCTTGAGTAAGGCCTTTAAGGCTTACGGGGTAAATCATAACGATTGAAACAAATCAACAACAAAGGCATTTTAAAATTCACTAAGTATATTTGTACGGATTTACGAACAAATTACATAACCTCGCACATTTAGCAATCACAATAAAATTTAGAAATTTTCCATAAGTATATACTTACGTAAACCTTTTTTTTTGAAGTTGGTAGTAAAAAAAATAATTGTTTAATAATAATTAACAGAAAACAAGGCATACTTTTGCCTTTTCCGTAAGCATATCGATACCTGTGTTTATCGATAACGGCAATCCCTAGATATGAGTTTGACGGAAAGTTTAATGTCGAAAAGGTCTAAAATTGGCGGAAATTCACGTATTTGATAAAACATTATACAAAAAGCTGAAGTATTCTTCATTTCATTTTTGCCATCTTTTTATATGCAAAGTTTTAACTAAAGTGTGTTCAATTAGCTAAAAACAACTTACCAGTGAAATGAAAAATTTGATCTGCAGGCCGGCACAACCCAGTAAGTCAACCTAAGCACACATTTTTAAGTATTATTCCCAAGATTTTTGCAGTCAACGCTAAATATTTTTTATAAAAATTGCATTTCAATTTACTTTCCCGCCATACTGGGGACTGATTAGCACCCATTCCATAGACAACGTGTAAACGACATTTGAAATTGGTCTCGTTTTTTTTGCTTGATTTCTTTGGAGTGTCCTCTCTAGGTACCTTTAGGTACAATCCTAACTCTATGTGTGAAGGCGTGGCATGAATGAATGTATAATAACGCGCGCCGTGCGTCGTATCGTGCCCTTCTCTCTTTTCATACCATACGTTCCATTCTCCGTAGAAAAAATAAACAAATAAAAATTTAAAGTCCCTAAAACCCCCAACAACTTCCAGTTCTTAAAAACTTTCCTTTTAACACTCATAGCTCACAAATTTGGGGGCAAAAGTCCTAAGTTGGCAACGTACGCACGCAATGTCTAAAAAGTCAAATTGACAGCTGACAACGTGTACATGTATTTTTTTACTTTTAGATATTAAAGCAAAGGCGTAGCATTAAAAATGCCTATGTCCTGGTATTTTTCAATTTTTTTCATTTATCTCTAAAAATATAACACAAAAAAATCTAAATAAAAATATAAAACCTGTTCAGAATCGCCAAATCTTGAAACGGACTTCGAATTTTCATACCTTTTAAAAAATGAAATGTTGTCAATTGACCTCGGACGTATGCGTATGTTGTGTGATGTGGTTTTACGGTACAAGTTCTTGAAAATTGGTCAGACTCTTCAAAAATGCGGTCTTTAATTGTTTAATTGTGGTTGTAGTAGGTCTTGAATATTGGTTAAACTATTTAAAATTGCGGTCTTTATTGGTTAAATGAAGAAGGCACAGTTAGCCATTTTTAGTTTTATATGCCATAATTACGAGAATAACTGCCTTTTTAATATCTGAACTGATCGAGATATTAAGGGGACGCACCGTGAAAATAGGCATTATCTATTTCTTATTTCTCAGCGAATATCAGACATTTAGAACTGATACTTGCTTATAGCATACTAGAACGCTTTTCTAGCATAATTGTGGTTGTGGATACATGATGAGTTAATTTTTGTAACACAAACTTGCTCATCAAAAACACCTCTACCAAAACATATATGGTCTAATTTCGTTATTTCTTGCACAATGAGGTCGTCATTGGTTTGTGCCTCAACTCCCGACCGTGCTGTAGCGAGTCGCGAGTGATTCTCGTGTACAGTAGTTTCGTCGCGTCGTCTTATGCATTTATTTGTAGTCAATCATTGTCAAACTTTTATAAGCACGTGGGAACTTTTACTAACCATGGATCGGCTAGGGTGGAGATTTATTGAAATACGAGTATTGTGTTTATTAGATCGATAATAACTACATTTTTGAGCTTTTATTGGTTTGTTTATAAGGCTTTTTATAGTACATAATAAAGAACACAGACACAAATCAGAAAAGTAAACGTACAACTGCAGACTTATCCCCAGGGTTTGTTACTGGTACCAAATTCACATTTTAAGTACCAGTAACAGAATTTTCATTATAATAGTAACGTTATACATACATACATAATATCACGCCTGTTTCCCGCAGGGGTAGGCAGAGACTATGGACCTCCACTTGCTATCTCTATATCTCTTTATATGTTACTTTCTCCCTGCCTTCTTTTTCCATGCCAATCCAAGGTCTGCCGTGCCGAGGGATGCGTGGCTAGGGGCGAGCCTAGTCTCGAGCGTGCTGTTTTACCCTGGGGTCGGGCGCCCCCAGTAACGTTATAGGTATTGTTAAAATTTAAAGGTAATTTTACCGGTACGTACCTACGCGTTGTTACCGTTCCGCATGAAACTCGACTGCGAAGAGCCACATTCCCGTACCTACCGAGTCGCGATCGCGACGCACAACACTGCGATGACCAGTGTTGCCTCTCGATAATACACTATCGCTAGTCTATCGATAGACTATCTGTATTTTGAATAAAACCAATATTATCGATAGTATTGATTCTGACGACGAACAAACTATCGATAGTATTGCTTTTCTAATAAATAAATAATCGATACTATGGATAGTTTATGAAACGCAATACTATAGTTAGTTTATTCGTCATCAGGATCGATACTATCGATAGTATTGTTGGTTATCTATATTGTTGCCCTAAAACAGGAATTACTATCAATAGTACACAAACTATCGATAGTATTGTTGGTTATTAGAGATGTGTTGTTCCTTTAATCTTTAAGGTCTAAACCAATACTGAACTGTTGTGAGTAGTCGATCCGGGTTTTCTGATTCTGACCCATTCAATTAATTGATGGGTTTTCTCATGAAAGTTCACGAAACAATCGTTAAAGCCGGGTATTCCTACAAATGTAGGTATTTAATGCTGCCCCGGCCGCAATTTGCATCGCGTGGACGCTGCGTCGGTGAGCTCACATGTGACCCCACCAGCGACACAGTATAGAAATCAGCAGTACAATAGTTTTATTTTGATTAAACTTTGTTTAAAGTAGTGTTCGATACAGCTACATTATCTTATATTAATGCTGACGGGGTAGACAGAGTCCAGGGCCGTAAGACCCAAAGGCTTAGCGTGATCAAAAAATAAATCAATAGTGATGGGTTGCTAGCCGCATCGCCTGTTAACATAATTTGACAGTAGCGATTTATTAATAAACAATTAATAGAAACAAATAACCCTGCAAAGTCGTTATTTAGTGTCTTTGTTTATTTTCAACCCCCGACAAAAAGAGGAGTGTTATAAGGTTGACGTGTCGGTATGTCTGTGTATCTAGGTGTCTGTTAATGGCATCGTAAGGCCTGAACGAAGATTTAATTTTTTTGTTTGAAAACTGACTTTACGTCATAGTTCTTAGCTATATTTATTAGAAATTGGTTCAGCCGTTCAAAATTTATTAGGAGTAAACACCTTAAAGTCGGTTTTTATTATTTTTCTTGAATATAAACTTATGGGTATTATGTTGTTTTGTTATTTACTATCTATGATACAACACTGAACCTAAAAAACATGGGTCTCACCTAGATCCCAGTATTTTTTACACGACTTGCAAAGAAGGAGATTACGAATATATAGTCTATAGGGTGCAATTGAAATAATTAGCATTGATTTAACTTATCATCATACTCACCTAAAGGATATTTTGTATGGTAACAATACTGCAATTAATGCAGTAATTAAAAAGTATCAAAAAGTAAGAAAAATGAATAAAGTATCAAAACACTTCGAGTCGTGCGCGCGTACTGATACCTACGTGCCGCAAGGTCAAAGACCTTGGACGGATACAGCCAAACGGCGCGACCGACCGGCATACAAAAGTAGACCTTAATTTACGTGAATAAGGTTTTAAGTCGAATGGGGACGGGTCGTGTCACACGAAAGCTTGAGGACAATAGGTACGTTTGAAGTAGGAACGAATGTTAGGGTACCAAGACGCAACAAAATTGATACTATTATAATTAATTTATTTTTCGTATTAGTTTTTTTTTATAATTGCAGTAGAGGTATGTATCAAAGAGTCTGACGCATGTTTAGAGGTTTTCTTGAATATGAAAATGACGACTTTTGATTGAAGTTTTATTAGTCTTAAATTACTTTGTACCATGGGTATAGTAGATATTTAAAATATTGCTAACGAATTCAATTCCACCCTGTATATGCATGTATGTATGTTGAATGTATTTGATTTTTTTTATTCCTTAATGTCGCCACGGATTTGAATGTATGGCCACAAAGCAGATAATAGTATTACATACAGAACGGAAACTTGCACGTTTTTGGACCTTGTAAGCGCCTGTAAAATAGGGTTGTTGCTAGTCGCACGTTGACGTTCCCCGAGTCATTTAGGGTAATTGAAATAATATTGGTGAGAAACTGCACATATTATTATTGCTTATCCAGAAAAAACAACAAAGAACGAAAATTTTATAGATTTCCGAGTGATAAAAACAGGTAAGCAAAGCAACAAATTCTGTGGTGGCGACCCTGATTGTTTAATTTCAATTTCAATTTCAATTTATTTATTGCTTTTCACATTATACATATATTGATTACACTACACAGTCACTTCTTAGGTTAGTAGGTACAACATGAACCCTGTTAGGGCATTGCAACAGAAAATAACGGAACGGCATGCGGATTATTTCTTAGTATGTATCAAATTTAACTCACACATATGACGTATGCACAGATATATTATTTCGTTTGTAGTAGTACTAGGTATATTTGTTACTTCGTATCTATGAAGTGCCATACCTGTGGAATGGCGTTTCGTTAGAATCCTTACATTTCAAAGTGACATGAGCTAAAAAGACTTTTTATTGTTTCGTACCTAAAGGTTAGAAATTAGCCCAAACTCGACTGTGTTAAGTTGTTTTATAACTGAGTTCTATTGACCACTATCTGTCTGCGTAATCAGATCCTAGATAAGCATCGTCTTATAAAATAGTTTCAGTATATTTTGTTAGACCTTATATACTTTAATAATTTAATTTTTAAAATATCTACTGAAATGAAAAAAAGAAAATGATTATATTCATTTTTGTCAATTATTCTGAATCGTGTGTCATTAATAGGAATTATTTTTATTTACTACAAAATTTGCACTGCAGAGTGCATGGAAAATGGCAGGCCGATGCGTCGACAACACAGCGCATAGTGTAGCAGGAAGTTCTGCACCCGCAATGATCCAGGAGGATTAACTTTGACCACTTCGGCGTAGCATGCTACGCCGAAGTGGTCAGAGACGGAGATGACTCCTAAGAGATGTCTATTTAGGAGTCCATCGCCCTTGAGATCTTTTGTGCCATCCCCAAGAAGATGGACATGAAAGTGGGGCTCCTAAATTCAAGGTGGTTTGGCTTTTAGAAAAAAAAAATATTTTTAGACCGAGCGAGCAAAGCGAGCGACGTCTCTTAATCGAGTTGGGAGCGAAAACAAATTGTATGTATGTATATTTGTACCGCGGTAACTGCCGAACCGATGGTCTGATTTTGATGAAATTTGGTAGGCATATAGGAAATATCAATAAAATTTTCAATTTCGTTGAGCATTGAAATCGGTTTAGGAGTTTTTAAAAATTAGTATAATGTCCGCGCGATTATGTAGCAAGCGAAACCATAATGCGTTCAAACAGTGGATAGCGCCATCTAGGTGTTACTTAGGGAACTGAATTGTTAGAAATGTCAAAATCATATTTTAAATGATTTGTAAATTAGTCGTTAGCCGAATAATAATCGCGAGGTCTAAGTTAACGGCGAATGGCGCCATTTCTGTTTGTAAGAGATGAAACTTTCGCTGTTGTGGGTAAAATCGCTAATTTTGGTCTCTACTATCACTGTGCAAAGCGGCATGTTTTAATTACTAAGTGCAGTTTTTTCTAAGACCCAGTACTAAAACTCAGTAACTTAACTAATTAAATAAGGCCGAATGAAATAAACTCCGGCTAAACAATGTGTTACGCATAGTATTATCAATGCAATCTTCGATGAATTACGCATTTCTAATTTTGAGGCATAGCTCGATAAAAAACCCTATTGGCTAATATTACAATTAGCCAATAGGGTTTGCTGCCGTGAGCTTTGGGACATCACTGGAACAAATGAAAAGATTTATACATTCTAATTGGCCAAAAACTCAGTCTCGTGTTTAGCTTTATGTGAGCATTTGTTACGTGTGTGGTGTAAATAATACAATAAAGGACGTTCATATACACAAACACAGGCGCAAAAGCCTATTCATGCACATTAGCTACATATGCATGTGTGTAAATTAAGCCAGTCTGGATTTTTGTCTTTGGCGCGCCGCGCGGTGTTGTGTAGTACTAGTACCTAGTAGGTACGACCTAATTATAGCTTGGTGCGCCTCGCTATTAGTAGGCAGTATCAACTTAAAAGTAGTTAGCGATAGCGCGCGCCGTTAGCGACACAGCGCGTGGGCGGCCAGAAAGCGCGCGTAATTTAAAAGACATGTAGCGGTCATCCTAGAACACTACAGTTATGCCTAAAAACTTGGTATTAAGTAGGTATCCATTCTAGAACTTCGCCAACAAGACTCAAACGTATGTGAGATGAGTATTGGGTTTTCTAAAGAGTGAAAAATTAGGCCATATTATTAGTCGTAGACCAACTAAGAACTTGTGACATAGTATTGCTTACATCGTCATAGTTTGTAGATTTTCAGTTAACCTTAAAAAGTAAAGATGTGTAAGCAAACTTCACACAACTTTTCTGAAAGTGAGGTTAAGTTTCAATCCTCTTTTACTTGCGAAAATGAATACTTAAACTATAACCTCAATAGGGCTAAATTATAACACTAATGATATTTGTATTTATATACTATACAGCTCAATATATATTTAGTACCATTTATGATATCTATATATTATGTTATTTATTCAAATAAATAAAGAAATTATTATCTTAAGTTGCTAATTCTTATTTTGTATTGATCTTTGTGGTAAAAAATTGCATATTTTACACATTATTGTTATGATCTTTAGGGAAACATGAAATGACATTAGGAAAATCCTTAGGTTATGTCTTTTTTACGTAAAAGAGTAGTAACAAATAGTAAATACTGTATAAATCTGTTGGTTTTAAATAAATAATTGAAACTATGCTGTTGACTATTATTACTTGGTTTCATTTATCGTCATATTTTAAATTGTATTATATAGGTAACAGAAAACATTATATAAAAATAGACTACTAAATTGTGAAATATAAATTACGAAAAAAAAAAGACGGGTTGCACTCTGGGAGTGCCGGCAGAAGTGAAAACTTGAATATTAACGTTGTGCATTTTTGATATTTTGGAATGGTTAGGGAATAATTTTGCACGAATTGGTTTAATTATCAGTATAAAATATTTCAAATCTTTTCTGAACCACAGTCTGTCACAAATGTCACAAGCATGACCAAATTCATTTTCAACAAAATCATTTTCAAATATACAGCAGTATGGCCACTACACAGACGGTCGAGCCATCAGCTGTCACCATCCATGGATGCGCGTAGCACGCTGTAACATAAACACACACGAACATTCGCGCAAGCGCCCTGCGCCGTCTTACGAATTTTCGATCAGGCCACGTGTCCTGACGCGAGTTTAATATTTTTTACCCATTCCAAATAAAGTGCACAACGCCGCTAAAGAAGTTTTCACTTCAAATAAAAAAGAACTGTAATCGGGATTCGAACCCGCGTCGCCGCCATAACTTATTCTGATACCTTGTCTAATCGACCAAGCCACTTTAATAACAAGCATTGAAATTTAGCATTTGTATCACCCTCACGTCAGTAAAATTAACCTTTTGAACTAATTTGAACACATTCACAGCTCACATTAATTATTGTCACAATCTTTTAAATGTATGACAGATATTTGTGTGCATTGAAACATTATACACACATAGATGTCTCCGAATCGTGCAAGGCAATGAAATCCTAACGGTAAGACTGCAATTATGTGGTTAATAGTACATATATCTTATAACTACTGTTAGTAACAAATACACAACAATTTATATCATAAGCCTGATCCACTGCTTCATCATATGGCTATCCTGACATGATGAAACAGTGGCCAGTAAACTGTTGTTACAGCCATTTCTTATTCGGCGCACCATTGAGGCCGCGCGCTTTCGCATGATAGCTATGCGTCTCGATACAAACATTTCAGATGCACTGCAGTGTCTCGGCAAGTGCATCAAAAATCTAAGTCCATTATTATATTGGACTCGTAGGGCGCTGTATGCCTTTTTCGTATAATAAGCTCAAAGTGCGCATGTGAGTGAGTGAGTGACGAAGATGCCATTGACACTTTTTGCCTCCATGGGCTAGTTTGAAACCATACTGTTTAGTCACTTCTTCGTCGACAAAACTACCTGTACTTCCAGTGTCAATCAACTGTCTCCGTGGTGTAGTAGAGCGTTCGGCTCATACCCGGAAGTCGCGGGTTCGATTCCCGGCGGGGACAACGACTTTGTGTTGTTGTCCTAGTTTGGTTAGGACATTGTAGGCTGATCACCTGAATGTCCGATAAGTAAGATGAGGAGGGCACGTTAAGCCGTCGGTCCCGGTCACTGTCTTTGACATTAGTCGTAATATAAAACACGAAGCTGTCTCTCCATCGCATTTGAGACAAGTGGCTTCCGATGCCGGACATGATCGGCGTGGGTTTCGTGAGTTGCCACAAAAATAACATGCCTGCGATTTGGAGTGGTCAAATAGTTCTACGACTCTATTATTTTGAAGGCTGTGTAACTACAGCAATTTGTGGATAGATGAAACTTTGAGATTGAATTTGAGCTGATTTTAGAGCGCGGGCTTGACTATAAGCTTCATCTAGAGTGAGTGACATATTTTTCAGTAATCTCTATCGGATAACAGGAGAAGCCAGTCCGGTAGGTAATAAAGGAATCTCGTATATATTCACTTGCCCGCGACTTCGTCAGCGTGGACTTAAGCTTATGAGCACCGTCATTTTGATACATTGAATAAAACCAGCCAAACGCATGTTGGACCCGCGCAGGGAAGGGTACCGTAGTTGCAAAATTAAAAATAAATATTGAAATTAATTAATAATTTCAATATTTATTTGAAGGATTTAGTTTATTTTATTGAGAAATAAGAATTAAATTGAAGTAGTTTTATTTATCTTCCATGCTGGTCTGGGAAAAGTAAAAATTAAATAATACATAGTTAGGTACATAAAAAAAAAATAAGTAAAGACTAAAGAGAACAAACGTGCTAGAAGTATATGTATATGCGTGTGTTTGTGCGTCTGCGTGTAAAGTGTGTATTAACCGTTGCATCGCCACATCATGAGGGTGGGGGAAGGGGTGAGGTACTTAAGTAGTTTAGGCGGTGGCAGCACTCCGCTGAAGTCAGTCAACACAGTGCTGTGGGAACTCCCGCAGAAAGATGGAAGGTGAATAAAGTACTGACAAAATTACTGCCTATTGCATAAGTATTCAGTTTTTGACAGATTTACACCATGTTAAAATTCATTACGATTTAGACCACTAAGAGGTAATGTATGATAGTTTTTGGGGTAGTAAACAAGGAACCCTTATCGATTCGCCGTGTCTGTCTGTCTTTCTGTCTACGGTTTTGCTAAGAGACAATTAGTACCAATGGCATGAGTTGGGTATGTATATCAACTAAACTACCTTACATATAAGTACTTAGCTATGAAGAGAAGACGATGATGACTTTATGAAGAAAGGAAGTTTAATAGGTGGTCGTGAACTTTTCTTTTTAAAGAGAATTTAGTAGAAATTTCTCTGATGTCAACGGGTAAAGCATTCCAGAGCCGTGAAGCTTGAAGAGAAAAAGAGCTAGCCATAAAATTTGTCCGGAAAAGGGGGATAAAGAGCTGACGTGTCTCATTAGAACGACAGTGTTCGATCGTGTGTCTGAAAGATAATTGAATTTACATTTTAGGTATTGAGGGTTGTTAGGATTTGTAAGAATAGAAAAAAAAGTACACAGTAACCGAAGTTCTCTGTTCCGAAATTTAGTCATATCCATGCTTTTGCTTGCAATAGCACCCGTGAATGCAATCTCTCGCTATCCCCAATATTATTTACAAAAATAATAAATATATTTTCCCATATTCTTACATGCTCCTACCATCTTTATGCCGATGACTTGCAGCTTTATGTACAAACTGATGTTGCAGATATCAATGATGCCATAAAAATACTTGACACTTAAATAATATATTGCAATTGTCTAACAGTTTTCAAGCCATTGTTGTTGGTAGGAGAAGACCCCCCAAATTATTATTAATTACCCCAAATAAAGGATGGTAGGATGGTAGGATGGTAGGATGGTAGGATGGTAGGTTGGTAGGATGGTAGGATGGTAGGATGGTAGGATGGTAGGATGGTAGGATGGTAGGATGGTAGGATGGTAGGATGGTAGGATGGTAGGATGGTAGGATGGTAGGATGGTAGGATGGTAGGATGGTAGGATGGTAGGATGGTAGGATGGTAGGATGGTAGGATGGTAGGATGGTAGGATGGTAGGATGGTAGGATGGTAGGATGGTAGGATGGTAGGATGGTAGGATGGTAGGATGGTAGGATGGTAGGATGGTAGGATGGTAGGATGGTAGGATGGTAGGATGGTAGGATGGTAGGATGGTAGGATGGTAGGATGGTAGGATGGTAGGATGGTAGGATGGTAGGATGGTAGGATGGTAGGATGGTAGGATGGTAGGATGGTAGGATGGTAGGATGGTAGGATGGTAGGATGGTAGGATGGTAGGATGGTAGGATGGTAGGATGGTAGGATGGTAGGATGGTAGGATGGTAGGATGGTAGGATGGTAGGATGGTAGGATGGTAGGATGGTAGGATGGTAGGATGGTAGGATGGTAGGATGGTAGGATGGTAGGATGGTAGGATGGTAGGATGGTAGGATGGTAGGATGGTAGGATGGTAGGATGGTAGGATGGTAGGATGGTAGGATGGTAGGATGGTAGGATGGTAGGATGGTAGGATGGTAGGATGGTAGGATGCAAAGGCAAAATATGATTATACTGATTCAGTCGTTATGAAACAGGCGTGATATTATGTATGTATGTATGATACAGTTGTTCAAGAGGCGTTCAAGCTTACTAAGCTGTTCCTCAGTTATATCCAAATAACATATATCAGCCAGCATAGTCGATAATAGGAGGAATAAAAGATTGAGCCAGCATAATTTTGGTTGAGATAGGGAGAAAGTTTTTTAGATTGTTAAGGTAATGCATTGAGACAAAGGCCTTTTAACTGATGTCCGCGATTTGTGTAACCCAACTCAATTTGTCATCAATGACTAAGACAAGATCTTCAATAGAAGTTAAGAATGGAACAATTTTACAATTATACTTAATTGGTGTTTCAGAATCTAAATTTATTTGGGGTAATTAATAATAATTTGGGGGGTCTTCTCCTACCAACAACAATGGCTTGAAAACTGTTAGACAATTGCAATATATTATTTAAGTGTCAAGTATTTTTATGGCATCATTGATATCTGCAACATCAGTTTGTACATAAAGCTGCAAGTCATCGGCATAAAGATGGTAGGAGCATGTAAGAATATGGGAAAATATATTTATTATTTTTGTAAATAATATTGGGGATAGCGAGAGATTGCATTCACGGGTGCTATTGCAAGCAAAAGCATGGATATGACTAAATTTCGGAACAGAGAACTTCGGTTACTGTGTACTTTTTTTTCTATTCTTACAAATCCTAACAACCCTCAATACCTAAAATGTAAATTCAATTATCTTTCAGACACACGATCGAACACTGTCGTTCTAATGAGACACGTCAGCTCTTTATCCCCCTTTTCCGGACAAATTTTATGGCTAGCTCTTTTTCTCTTCAAGCTTCACGGCTCTGGAATGCTTTACCCGTTGACATCAGAGAAATTTCTACTAAATTCTCTTTAAAAAGAAAAGTTCACGACCACCTATTAAACTTCCTTTCTTCATAAAGTCATCATCGTCTTCTCTTCATAGCTAAGTACTTATATGTAAGGTAGTTTAGTTGATATACATACCCAACTCATGCCATTGGTACTAATTGTCTCTTAGCAAAACCGTAGACAGAAAGACAGACAGACACGGCGAATCGATAAGGGTTCCTTGTTTACTACCCCAAAAACTATCATACATTACCTCTTAGTGGTCTAAATCGTAATGAATTTTAACATGGTGTAAATCTGTCAAAAACTGAATACTTATGCAATAGGCAGTAATTTTGTCAGTACTTTATTCACCTTCCATCTTTCTGCGGGAGTTCCCACAGCACTGTGTTGACTGACTTCAGCGGAGTGCTGCCACCGCCTAAACTACTTAAGTACCTCACCCCTTCCCCCACCCTCATGATGTGGCGATGCAACGGTTAATACACACTTTACACGCAGACGCACAAACACACGCATATACATATACTTCTAGCACGTTTGTTCTCTTTAGTCTTTACTTATTTTTTTTTATGTACCTAACTATGTATAATTTTTAATTTTTACTTTTCCCAGACCAGCATGGAAGATAAATAAAACTACTTCAATTTAATTCTTATTTCTCAATAAAATAAACTAAATCCTTCAAATAAATATTGAAATTATTAATTAACTAGCCGAAACCCGCGACTTCGTTCGCGTGGACTTTATGTCTCTGGAAAATGCTCATCAGGCTGAACACTAAGGCGGCACTTTTACTAAGGCGGCATTTTTGTATCTCTTATAGTTTAGCTGGACAATTATGGTTCTGCATCAGGCGTTCCATTTTCTAAAATTATTTATACCCTATATGTTGCCCAGGCTTAGTAGCTATATAACAAAAAAAGTTGCATTCGAATCCGTCCAGTATTTCCGGAGATTAGCGTGTACAAACAGACATACAGACAAACAGACAAACAGACAGACATTTTTTTTTAAATTCTTACTCTATTGCTACGTCTCCGTCGCCCCCAATTTTTATTTTGGAAATATATTTAATGTACAAACACACTTTTTTTACTGTTTTATTATATGTATAGATTTCAATATTTATTTTTAATTTTGCAACTACGGTACCCTTCCCTGCGCGGGTCCAACATGCACTTGGCTGGTTTTATTCAATGTATCAAAATGACGGTGCTCATAAGCTTAAGTCCACGCTGACGAAGTCGCGGGCAAGTGAATATATTCGAGATTCCTTCATTACCGGACTGGCTTCTCCTGTTATCCGATAAAGATTACTGAAAAATATGTCACTCACTCTAGATGAAGCTTATAGTCAAGCCTGCGCTCTAAAATCAGCTCAAATTCAATCTCAAAGTTTCATCTATCCACAAATTGCTGTAGTTACACAGCCTTCAAAATCATAGAGTCGTAGAACTATTTGACCACTCCAAATCGCAGGCATGTTATTTTTGTGGCAACTCACGAAACCCACGCCGATCATGTCCGGCATCGGAAGCCACTTGTCTCAAATGTGATGGAGAGACAGCTTCGTGTTTTATATTACGACTAATGTCAAAGACAGTGACCGGGACCGACGGCTTAACGTGCCCTCCTCATTTTACTTATCGGACATTCAGGTGATCAGCCTACAATGTCCTAACCAAACTAGGACAACAACACAAAGTCGTTGTCCCCGCCGGGAATCGAACCCGCGACTTCCGGGTATGAGCCGAACGCTCTACTACACCACGGAGACAGTTGATTGACACTGGAAGTACAGGTAGTTTTGTCGACGAAGAAGTGACTAAACAGTATGGTTTCAAACTAGCCCATGGAGGCAAAAAGTGTCAATGGCATCTTCGTCACTCACTCACTCACATGCGCACTTTGGGCTTATTATACGAAAAAGGCATACAGCGCCCTACGAGTCCAATATAATAATGGACTTAGATTTTTGATGCACTTGCCGAGACACTGCAGTGCATCTGAAATGTTTGTATCGAGACGCATGGATGGCTTTAAATCTATCATGCGAAAGCGCGCGGCCTCAATGGTGCGCCGATTAAGAAATGGCTGTAACAACAGTTTACTGGCCACTGTTTCATCATGTCAGGATAGCCATATGATGAAGCAGTGGATCAGGCTTATGATATAAATTGTTGTGTATTTGTTACTAACAGTAGTTATAAGATATATGTACTATTAACCACATAATTGCAGTCTCACCGTTAGGATTTCATTGCCTTGCACGTTTCGGAGACATCTATGTGTGTATAATGTTTCAATGCACACAAATATCTGTCATACATTTAAAAGATTGTGACAATAATTAATGTGAGCTGTGAATGTGTTCAAATTAGTTCAAAAGGTTAATTTTACTGACGTGAGGGTGATACAAATGCTAAATTTCAATGCTTGTTATTAAAGTGGCTTGGTCGATTTCAGAATAAGTTATGGCGGCGACGCGGGTTCGAATCCCGATTACAGTTCTTTTTTTTTTCATAATTAATATTTTACAATTTAGTAGTCTATTTTTATATAATGTTTTCTGTTACCTATATAATACAATTTAAAATATAACGATAAATGAAACCAAGTAATAATAGTCAACAGCATAGTTTCAATTATTTATTTAAAACCAACAGATTTATAAAGTCTATTTGTTACTACTCTTTTACGTAAAAAAGACATAACCTAAGGATTTTCCTAATGTCATTTCATGTTTCCCTAAAGATCATAACAATAATGTGTAAAATATGCAATTTTTTACCACAAAGATCAATACAAAATAAGAATTAGCAACTTAAGATAATAATTTCTATTTATTTGAATAAATAACATAATATATAGATATCATAAATGGTACTAAATATATATTGAGCTGTATAGTATATAAATACAAATATCATTAGTGTTATAATTTAGCCCTATTGAGGTTATAGTACTATGTCACAAGTTCTTAGTTGGTCTACGACTAATAATATGGCCTAATTTTTCACTCTTCCAATACTCATCTCACATACGTTTGAGTCTTGTTGGCGAAGTTCTAGAATGGATACCTACTTAATACCAAGTTTTTAGGCATAACTGTAGTGTTCTAGGATGACCGCTACATGTCTTTTAAATTACGCGCGCTTTCTGGCCGCCCACGCGCTGTGTCGCTAACGGCGCGCGCTATCGCTAACTACTTTTAAGTTGATACTGCCTACTAATAGCGAGGCGCACCAAGCTATAATTAGGTCGTACCTACTAGGTACTAGTACTACACAACACCGCGCGGCGCGCCAAAGACAAAAATCCAGACTGGCTTAATTTACACACATGCATATGTAGCTAATGTGCATGAATAGGCTTTTGCGCCTGTGTTTGTGTATATGAACGTCCTTTATTGTATTATTTACACCACACACGTAACAAATGCTCACATAAAGCTAAACACGAGACTGAGTTTTTGGCCAATTAGAATGTATAAATCTTTTCATTTGTTCCAGTGATGTCCCAAAGCTCACGGCAGCAAACCCTATTGGCTAATTGTAATATTAGCCAATAGGGTTTTTTATCGAGCTATGCCTCAAAATTAGAAATGCGTAATTCATCGAAGATTGCATTGATAATACTATGCGTAACACATTGTTTAGCCGGAGTTTATTTCATTCGGCCTTATTTAATTAGTTAAGTTACTGAGTTTTAGTACTGGGTCTTAGAAAAAACTGCACTTAGTAATTAAAACATGCCGCTTTGCACAGTGATAGTAGAGACCAAAATTAGCGATTTTACCCACAACAGCGAAAGTTTCATCTCTTACAAACAGAAATGGCGCCATTCGCCGTTAACTTAGACCTCGCGATTATTATTCGGCTAACGACTAATTTACAAATCATTTAAAATATGATTTTGACATTTCTAACAATTCAGTTCCCTAAGTAACACTTAGATGGCGCTATCCACTGTTTGAACGCATTATGGTTTCGCTTGCTACATAATCGCGCGGACATTATACTAATTTTTAAAAACTCCTAAACCGATTTCAATGCTCAACGAAATTGAAAATTTTATTGATATTTCCTATATGCCTACCAAATTTCATCAAAATCAGACCATCGGTTCGGCAGTTACCGCAGTACAAATATACATACATACAATTTGTTTTTGCTCCCAACTCGATTAAGAAACCTCGCTCGCTTCGCTCGCTCGATCTAAAAATATTTTTATTTTATACAAGCCAAACCACCTTGAATTTAGGAGCCCCACTTCCATGTCCATCTTCTTGGGGATGGCACAAAAGGGTGAATTGCCCAAGCAGAAAAAATACACGGCAATCCTGAGAACGGTAGTGCAACGTACTAGTTTATGATTTTGTAATTTTTTTCTTAGTAAAGTAAGTACTTCTCGACCTTGGCAAAAAAAATCATTGAGAAATGGCCTCTATTAAATTAAATAAAAAATGACAAAATGTCATTTTATCATCACGGTGGCCTGTCCTGAACCTAACTCCGCTCATAAAATATCTTCCCCTGCAAATACATCCATTATTTGGATTAAAATTGATTTCAATATTGTTAAATTATAATATAGCCTACCAATTAAAACAATTATTGTTTGTTTATCTTCTTTCTGATACATTTGACAAGCAGTCAACTTTTGTCCGGAAAAAAGTTATCATTTCAGAGGACAGTAAGTTTTAGGAGAATAGTCCTGTCAACATTGCGTTTTTGCGCCCCCCCTGCCTTTCCTCACTTCGGATCCATCCGTCTCAAGCTCGCGAAGTACATGCACCGGTCGCAACGTCATTGTGGGTCCCCACCAAAAAGTAAGTTTATCATTTCGGTGATATGGGGACAAAAATGGTTTCATTTCGGTGGCCCTTATTACTCGTGCTAGGTTCATTTTAATTTATTTCAAAATTGTGTTTTAAATTCGCCCTTAGTACTGTTTTTTTTGAGTAGGGTTGAAATTTTAATAATGATTTTAATTCGGAGTTAAATGTAAAACTAACCTTTTTTATCATCTCGGTGTTATCATTTCAGTGGATTCGGTGGACTATAATACCGATAACAGTCCACGGGAATGAAATGTACCACTGAAATGATAAATCCATAAAGTTTTAGAGATCCTTGTGTCAAATATTAAATCATTTCAGTTTTGTGATATCCTTTTGCCTAGAGTGTAGGTCCTATATTGTGGATGTATTATAGGGGGGTTATCATATTCACTTAATACTACTAGTGTAGAAGTAACACTAGCTGTTGCCCGAGACTTCGTCCGCGTGAAATTCGAGTTAAATGTATTTTAGATATAGGACAAATCATACAGAATGAGTAAGCCCCAAAGTACCTAAGTTCGAGACTTAAGAATGTGGTAATCAAACCTAACAAATATACAGAAAGGAACCCTAACTTCGCAGACGATTGTTCTTAGCTGTATCATTTCGGTGGACTAATTTCATTCCGGTGCACAATCTTATCATTTCAGTGGCGTAATTATCATTTCGGTGGACATTTTTTTCATTTCGGTGGACACTTTTCATTTCAGTGGATTCACAAAAATTCAACCTTAAATATTTCAGTAAGTTTTGATGATATTTGATGTCCACTCCCGCACATGTTACACATAAGGCTAAAGTTTTATTTGTTACTCAATCTATATAGATAGCATTGTTATAAAAAAATCCTACCTGTTACTGATAAATAATATTTTTATATTTTTTTGAATCTTTTATTTTAGCCAGTTTTTGACAAGATTGTTATAACAAAAGAATACAATTTTTACCTAGCAACTAAGTAAAAAGGTTGCCAGACCTGTCGCCAACATCCTCCCCCCTGGTGATATAAGAAGTCTTAAGTTTATGGCGACAAGTCCAGCTTTACAAGTTTTCGCGCAGGGCGGCGAAGCACCCCTGCGCCCGTGCGCACGTCCGCTACCCGCACGACGCCATCCCGTCCTGGGAATACCTTCACGACCCTGCCACGAGGCCAGACTGACCGAGGCATATTGCTATCAGCGATTATAACCAAATCGCCTTCAAGTAAATTTTTATGTTCTGCTGATCCGGGGCTTCTTGGCAGAAGGTCGGGAAGGTACTCCTTTATCCAGCGGGCCCAAAAATGATCTGCCAAACGTAGCGCCTTCTTATAGTTCTGCCGGCTGATGAGGTCCGTGTCCGTAGCTTCTGGTGAAGGTAAAGTAGAGCTCGACCCCAAAATAAAATGGTTCGGCGTTAAGGCGAGCACTCGCGCCTGAACTGTAGCGGACGAGACTGCCGAGGCTACCGAGCCAAAATCAGCACTAGCCTCACTCCTTTTGTTATTATTTTTTCTTGTTTGGCTTCGAGTATGCATTATAGGTTCTTAAATTTAACCTTCTGACACCAAGATGTTACTGATAAATAATATTTTTATATTTTTTTGAATCTTTTATTTTAGCCAGTTTTTGACAAGATTGTTATAACAAAAGAATACAATTTTTACCTAGCAACTAAGCAAAAAGGTTGCCAGACCTGTCGCCAACACTACCGAAATGACAATAAAAAATGTCTTGTTGAAATTCACCCAAAAGATCTCAAGGGCGATGGACTCCTAAATAGACATCTCTTAGGAGTCATCTCCGTCTCTGACCACTTCGGCGTAGCATGCTACGCCGAAGTGGTCAGAGTTAATCCTCCTGGATCATTGCGAGTGCAGAACTTCCTGCTACACTATGCGCTGTGTTGTCGACGCATCGGCCTGCCATTTTCCATGCACTGTGCAGTGCAAATTTTGTAGTAAATAAAAATATGATCATTTCATGAATGTATTTCATAAATGAATATAATCATTTCCTTTTTTTCATTTCAGTAGATATTTTAAAAATTAATTTATTAAAGTATATAAGGTCTAACAAAATATACTGAAACTATTTTAAGGGTGAATTCAGTCCGTGATAGTGAGCAACTTTCCCCAAGGAACATATGTCGAAATATGAAAAATAATTTTTGGCTTGCCATACAAACTCGGATCAGCTGATTGGTCAACTGATGGAAGGCTAAAAAATATTTTTCATATTTCGACATATGTTCCACGGGGAAAGTTGTTCAGTATCATGGACTGAATTCACCCTTAAAATAGTTTCAGTATATTTTGTTAGACCTTATATATAAAGAAAAACATTTACACGAAATAATAAGGTTTTGATAATCCTTTTCAGTTCAAACACTATCATCGATCACGAATATTAAAAGAAGACATTGATTAAATAAAATAATTTTGTTATATGTAAATACCTACTTTCATTATTTCAAAAGTAACAAAATTTGGCACGTGACATGTTGCAACAAGTCACGTGCCAAATTTTGCTGACTGGATACGCGGATTCAGTATGAACGATGCTATGCCTATAATTATCCGTTTCTGTAAAAAAACAAAATCAATATGCAGCAGTTTATTTAAACCCCATTTGTATTATTTGTTTGGACACATAACACAAGACAAAGCTTGAGGAATTACAACAACAGCTGTATAAACACCGATAAATATACAGGAAATGATTCCCATATCCTCCTTTAAAGGGTATAAGCCTATGAAGTTTTTGAAAGAGAAACTTAAAGCAAAAGCGATAGAGGAGCAAACAAATGAAGTCAAACTTAGGCAGTTGAAGAGAGTTTTGACTTTTTTGGTGCAAGTCGATTTGAATAATACAATAGGACCAAACAGTGCTGCCAATCCGCTTAAAGCGACAGCTATTACACCTGCAAAAAACCGTAAAAAAATTAGTATTTGTTTTATAAGTAATACTAAAACATAAGAGAAAAGCGCCTTTGCAAAACAAGACCAATTAAGACAGTTTTTTTAGCATATTCTAAAATCAAACAATTTCCCCTTCAAAAAGAAAAATTGCAGAACACCTACATATAGCCCAGATCCTATTTGAGAATGTTGTGGTGTGTGTTTAGAACAGGTAACCTTTATTATTATTATAAGTAAATCTGCAGATCTTCATTTAGGGTAACCACTAACCAACTGGTGAAACCACCTGGCTGATGCAGGGGAAAGCGCCGTAGAACCAGCGCAAGCATGAACGTCATCGTGTCCAGTGCTCTGCGTTTGCAAAGATGCAAAGATGAAACCTGGTTGGCCTGAGCCGACTATAGACGGAATTTTAAATATTTTATCTTTATCAGTTTTTTCGGTTACATTCACAGCTGTGCTGCTTCCGGCCGAGGATTACTTTCCCGCTTTTGTTTCTCCAAATAGGCATGTCAATGGTCACCCAAGCACAGGTATAGCACTTCACATAAACGAAGTATCATTATTGCCTACTACTACTACAAACGAAACCATACATCCCTGTACCCGTCAATGTGTGTGTGTGTTCGCTGCCCAACACACGCGTTATAGATGGAAAGCTAGCTACGGAAAAAGGTATACAATTTATAGAGCAACGAAATCCCGCTAGTTAGTATGCCATACTTGGCCATACTATCATTATTTATTAATTCGAGCACCTAACAGTTTTTTAGCGGTGGGCGTTCGCTATTCCATAACGTCAACGGCTATCACAACAACAAATACATATTCAGAAGAAAACAAACGTTTGCTTGTGAACTTTCCCGTGTGGTGAAGACAGAGAAAAATACAGTTTGTCATCATCCCTTTTCTGTCCCAAGTCCCAAGGATGTCGTAAAAGGTGACTAAGGGTATATATACATCCCAGGGTACGGGCAGCAGCGTTCTCTGCGGAACGACTTTGTTAACATTTACTGCGAAACCACAACGGACAGGCGACGACTTTCGTATAGGCATATCTTTCCATTCAGCGACAGTCGCGCGACAATAAGCGACTGTCACTTCTGTTACAAACTGTCGGCGACCCTTTCGAGACAGTCGGCGACAGTCGGCTAACGAAATGATATACCTACTCGCGTTAAACTCGTCAACTCGTGTGTCAAATTTTAGATGATAAAATCGTTAGTTCACACTGAAATTTATTTTGTGGTGGCTGGTAAATATACCTACTACTTACTTATCTGGAAAAAAAAATCTCAAATCTTAATCATAATTAATAAAAAAATATCGGCATAAATTATTATGGAATCAATAGGTTCTTTAGTAATTTTTTCAAACATTTATGCACACATAAACGTTTATTTTTATGTTTAATTTTTTTTGATAATGGAACTAATTAGACTTTTTAGTTGCATTGGTTTAGTTAATTATTTTAAGTTCAATGTTATTTATTTAGTTTCATTTTAAAGTTCAATGGAATTAGTGGTACAAATTATTAAGTTCAATGGAACTAGTGTGACAAATGAGTTGCACTTGTTCCATGGAACAAAAACATCATCATAACTATAAGTTTACACGTTACGTTTCGGTTCGTTCACTTTGTTTGGTTCCGTTTTGTTATTGTTTGCGAACTTTGACAGTTAGCGATTTTGCCAATGTTTCGTGCGCGTTTTGTTATGTTATATTTTATTTATTTTATTTTATCAAACTTTATTGTTCCAAAGTACAAATATACTTTTGACAAATGGCGGACTTAATGCTAAAAGCATTTTCTCCCAGTCAACCATAGGGATAAACAGAGAAAAGTATGCGGCACAAAAAAACAATAAAATATAGTTACATATGTACATTCTAAAATATTACTAAATAATATAAAATTATATTATATATGTACCTACTATACATATATACTATATATAAATATCAGAATAAATACTCTATTTATACAATACACACAAATACATACACATCTACTTATATTACCTAACGGTTAATTATTTTCGCGGCGACTAACAACATAAAGGGCATATTTTTTTTGTTATTAAAAAATAACTTGACAGCGATTAAATATTGTAGCAATAATTATAATAGATGAGATTCAAAATGCAAGGATTTATAAAAACTAAATAAAAAAAATATGATGAATATCGTAGTACAAAACGAGCATACAAAAAGCTGTCAACACACAAGGATTGGATTCAAAAACTTAATAACGGAAAAGACAATGCAAAAAACAGGCAAGAAATAATAAAACAAGCAACAGATTTTATGCAGACCTATACAAAAATCCACACCAGGAAACAGAAGAAGAGCAACAAACAAGCAATAAAGAAAAACAGGAAAATACAATAGACCCAATTACAAATGATGAGATTAGAACACATATTAAGAAACTCAGAACAGAAAAGAGTCCAGGACCTGACCAAATAACTAATGATACTTTAAAAATTGGAATGCCTGTGCTAGTAAACTGTTTAGAAAAATTGTTCAACCTAATTATAGAAAAAGAACAAATACCAACACAATGGTACCTATCAAACATAATCTTGCTTTACAAGAAGGGGAATCCATGCCAGATCGGAAACTACAGGCCCATCAGTTTATTGCCTGCTATATACAAGCTCTTTTCGTCAATAATTCTAAGTAGAATAGCTCCAGATATAGGCAAAAACCAGCCAATGGAGCAAGCAGGCTTTAGGCCATATTACTCCACCACAGACCACATACAAGCATTAGAACAATTAATCGAAAAATATAAAAAGTATCGCCGTCCACTATACATCGCCTTTGTGGACTACACAAAGGCATTAGGCAGCTTGGTACATACATCAATATGGAAGGCCTTAAGAAACAACAACATTAACCAGAAATACATAAATATAATAAAAGGTATATATTCCAAGAGCAAAAGTAGAATTCAATTAGAAAGAAAAGGAAAAGAGTTCAAAGTAGAAAAAGGAGTGAGACGAGGGGATTCGCTTTCCCCTAAGTTGTTCATAGCTGTTCTCGAAGACATATTCCAAAACCTTAACTAGACAAACAAAGGAATATGGGTAGAAGTAAAAAGAATCACCCATCTAAGATTCGCAGATGACATAGCCATTTTTAATAAATCGGCCTCAAACTTAGAAAAAATGCTACAAAGCTTAGATCTAGAGAGTAAAAAGGAGGCCTGCATATGAATGCCTCTAAAACTTAAATAATGACGCACAGTGACCAGCGAGAGATATGGGTGGATGGAATGACAGTAGAATATGTGGATGAATATGTGTACCTGGGAAAATTAGTCTATTTCAATGAAAATAGCAATGAAAATGAAGTTGACAGAAGAAAAAACATCGCATGGAAGAATTTTTGGGCCCACAAAGAAATACTAAAAGGAGAATAGATTCATGTATTCTACCAAGCCTAACCTATGCTAGTCAGACATGGGTATACACCAAAAAAGTAAAAAAGAAAATATTGTCCTGTCAACATTCTATGGAAAGCTCCATACTAAAACTACGGAAAATACAAAAAATAAGAAATGTAGACATTCGGAATAAAACTAAGATAACAGATGCCCTCGAGCACTGCTTAAGGCCATACCCAAATTTTCCGGGGTCCAGTGGCGCCCCCATTTGGAATAAATCATTTGAAAGGAAACGGAGATATAATTTAAAATTGTGTCTTGATCAAGCCCTAGATAACCCTTAAAACTATTTTATGAACTACTGTTTATAGTTTAAAGTGAAAACGTGAAGCTTTTCGACGCACATTTGCGAAATACGGCCACTTTTGGCTAATGTGCGTAGAAAAGCTTCACGTTCTCACTTTAAACTATAAACAGTAGTTCATAAAATAGTTTTAAGGGTTATCTAGGGCTTGACCAAGACACAATTTTAAATGATATCTCCGTTTTCTTTTAAATCATTTATTTTAAATGGCGGCGCTACTGGACCCCGGAAAATTTGGGTATGGCCTTAAAACAAAAATGGAAATGGGCCGGACATATAGCACGATGTAAAGATAAGAGATGGACTTATCAAGTCTTCTCAATCGAAGTGACTTGGTCCAATAGGAAAAAGAAGGATAGGAAAACCAAGAAAAAGATGGGTGGATGACATCGTAGAAGTGGCAGGAAAAAAGTGGATGGAAACGGCCAAGAATAGAGAAAGGTAGAAAAAGATGGAGGAGGCTTTTACCCTAAAGGGACTGCATGTCCAAGAAACCAAAAATAAATAACTAAAATTGCAACCGGAGCGTGACACATGTAGAAATAAAGCTTATAAAAAAAATTGTGGCTGCTACATTAAGGTTGAAAACATATTAAACAGTATCATTGAAATCATAGGCAAGGTGCTATAAATAATGAAATCATTTTATTAATGACAATAAAGGCTTCCATATAAAAATACATTTTCGGGCTGCAATTTGCAAGGAGCTGTAAAAAAAAAACGGGTACTATAATTAAGTATTAAGATTTCAGATATTCTATTTTTAGAATCATAATGTAATGAAAACGGCGAATAGTGCACTAGTTGCATAGAAGCGTGCAAGCCGAAAGCTAATGAAAAAGCTAAGGCTACGGTCATGACATATGATGAATCATGGAATACGTTTGATAAGTTCAAAGAAAAAACTTTGCATTTTGGAAAACTGAACCATTAGGGCAGAATGGCAGCAAGGCACATGCAACTGTCCTCAGTTCTTTAAAATATATATTTGTAAACATATATTGTGTCTTGCCATACTAACCACTCCACCTTTAGAGGCAAAATCGATTCAGATTGGACAAAAAAGTAGGCGTGGGCAACCCATCAAATCAAAACCTGAAGTGATATTTTTGAAACGCGGAGTCACTAAACGAATGTTTTTTCCATATAAAAATCATTCGTTTAGTGACTCCGCGTTTGAAAAATAGCACCTCTGCTATAATAAAATAGTTTTTTTTCAATTATAACGATTGTTCGTTTTTGTATTTATTGTACTTCGGTATAGCTAATATCGTTTGTAATTTTGATTTCATAAATAAAGACATCTAATTATTCTTGCTGGGAACCCACTTTATCGCAATTAACTTCAACGATTTTCACTCCCCATAAAAACTATTCGCAAATTTTTTAATACAATATTTAACAAATCCTTAAATTTGTTGACATCGAAATTTCATTTACTCGATTATTTGTTATTTTCAAACTCAGTCTTTCGTTATTTATTTTCATATCTAGGAAACTTCTATACATTTTCCTAGGTTAGGGCAAACCTAATAGGTTAGGTTATGATAGAACTGTGACCAACACATTAGGACATATGTTAGTTATTATGTGTACCGTTACATGTTGAAACATGTTTTTATGAACAGTTTTATCGATAACTTAATACTGTACCTATATGAAATGTTAGTTCAAAAAGTAGAAAAACGGTATACCGTTTTTCTATAAAAGGAAACAATTTTAAAGTATATTTTGTTTAAATTTTGTTGTTATAATATGAAACTGCGTTGACAAACTATTCGTTTTATTATGAAAAACATGTATTAAAAATCGTGGAATAGTTTTCTGGGAAATGAAATTCGATGTCAAAAAAATCTATATTCTAATAGACACCCGTTATGCCTTTACTTTTTTGCCACTGTAAAAGAATATAAGTCAAAAAAATAAAATTAAAGACTAACAATTTTTTTTTGCATGTCACTATTTGCTTTATTTAGAGCTCTTAAACTGTCGCACTTATTATGTTTTTTATGACCATATTTTTTTCTCATCTCAGTTAACTTTAAATACAACCTCATTGTATACTTTAAAAAAGCCTATTTTCTAATTTTTATCCGCTGCCAAGTGTTCGCTTGACAATAAATTTAGTTACCAAAACAAAAAACCAATGCCAGTTTAAATAAAAACAAAGCTTACAACTGATTATTTAGCTGCTACTTTCTACTTAAATTTATCCCTCACTATATTATTTTTGCTACCTACTTAAAAAAAAATATATCCCATATTCAGATTAATTTGTAGCCGCGTTAAATACACGCCTTACCTAACATACAAACATATAGCTATGAAGAGAAGAATTGATGATGATGACTTTATGAAGAAAGGGAGTTTAAAAGGTGGGCGTGAACTTTTCTTTTAAAAGAGAATTTAGTATAAATTTCTCTGATGATATACAAATACAGATACATTTTCACGTATAGCCTGGCGGGGTAGACAGACCACGCTTTGCGTGTTATGTTATATATGCAGATAATATTTTTTCTCTACTAAGTAACCGGCAGGACTCTCTTAACACTGTACTTACTGAAATTTAATCTATGCTTAACTCAAGCCCATTGCTTCCTAAAGGTCATCTGATGTTACTTATACAAATTATTTAACACCTGGTCACTTTATGATTAGTACAGCAATGACCAGTTATCCAGAAAGGGATCTTACACATGAGAATATAAATACAGTTAAGTTTACGCATATTTTGTCCAAATTAAAACAAGAATTCTGGACTGCGTGCCCAAAACGCTACCTTACACAATAAGAAACAGACATAAATGGATAACTGATCATTTTAATCTGAAGGTTGGAGATCTAGTCATAGTAACATCAGACAAGTCATCTCCTTTGCAATGGCCCATGGCCAGAATTTAAAAAAAAATCCTGGCTCTGACCGTAGAATTAGATTAGCCAAAGTAAGGATTGGTGATAAAACGTATATGAGATCTTATAGAAAATTAAGACCGTTACCTTGTTACTAAGATTTCACATAGTTTGATGAAGCATATTAAGTTTTATAGTTATCTAGTTAAAAAAATTATAGATAGCTGATACAATATATTAGGCATCAAAATCTTATGTTAATATTTAAAAGTAGTCTTTGTTTATCACTTAATTGTGTTTTTATATGCAACCCTTTTGATAACTTCAATATATTTATTTCTTAAATAAGTTGCCTATTTTGTTTGGTTTTATATAATTTTATTACTTTGCAAAAATAATCTTGTGGCACGGCATAAAAATTGTTAACTTTTATATTAATTGCTGGCATCATTATTATTCTTTGTTAATGGTCAACGCTATCTTCCTTTTTCTATAAAACCACGTTAGCTTAAAGTTCTTATTTGTGCTCCGCTGTTAATTTTACTTTTAGCTCAATATAGTTGAAAGGTTAGTTTATTTTAGTGTTTTATTTCAACGGGCTATATTTTTACGACCGGCCGCCTAACGACTGACGTAAAAAAACACGTTAACTCCTTGGGAATGCAATTATGGCACTAGATGTTTGTGCTTAGTCCTTTAGTTGCCTTCTACGATATGCACAAGAGGAGTTAGTGGTCCTTTTCTAGGCTGAAAACTACAGGGTAACAGTAATAACCCGTTTTAAATCTTTATAACAAAATCGAAAAGCTTACTCACCAAAAACATAGTGACCCAATACTTGCAATGGCAGTTTCGGTCTTATATGCATAAAAGTAATACCCTCGGGCGGTTGGTACGAGTACATAGGTGACACAAAAAGGATAAGAACAGCGCCAACTATGTTAAGAATAAAGGCGAACACTCGCAGTGTCATGTGATTTATCTTTGTCACCTCAGGCTTCATAGGTAAGGAGGGGCCGTTGAGGTTCGTTAACATTAAAAAGCTTATCGGCATCAGAAATTGAAACTGAAATACGATATTATTGTCAGTATGGTTCCTTCATTGCTGGTTTTAGAAAAAACCGGCCGCTTCTCTACTATAGAAAAGCGGGCGGTTCATTATAGGTTTTCTCTTTTTTTCTAAAACAAATTGCACACAGTAACTGTGTACAATTTGTGCATGTATTTTTAAGTAGCTAAGCGGGCTGCTTGCAGCCTGCGCAACGCCTGGAAAGCTAGTAATTAGTAGAGATATAGATTTTCGGCCAAATCGCAAGCAGTTGAATTTTGGCGGCCATCTTGGATTTCCAAAAAAAAAAGAACGCCTTGCATGGCTCGGGCTTCATCCTCGGCCGCAGCTCGCCCTTCGGGCTCGCATCACTCAGCCTACGGCCTCATAAAAATAACTTTTAGGAGGGGAAGGGGGGGAGCTCGGCCTTGGGCCTCGCTCCGCAGCTCGGCCTTTGGCCTCGCGGAAGGCTTCGTCTTCGGCCTTCGGCCTCAGGATAAGTTCAATTACTTGAGAGGCCTTTTGTATGAAATTTGTATGGAGAAGAATTGTCCATGTATGGTGGCCATATTGGATTTTGAAAAAAAAATACAAAAAAAATGACGCTCGTCATATTGCTCACAACCCCCTACATTTTAGAAAAAACTGTTTTTGCAGGCCGTACCCCTTCCACATCAGGTTTCCGCACCCTCTATACGATTATACACATACATCAACCCAAACCCCTCCCACCCGGCAACAGAGCAAACAACGCTGTAATTGAGTGAGTCAGTCAGTGGTAATGTAGGTTTTTATATTATAACTAGCTTTTCGGGCATTGCGCGGGCTGCAAGCAGCCAAATCTAAAATACGTGTGGGGGCGGCAATCTTGGATCCAAAATCTGATTGCAGTTTCGAGTTCCGCGGGTTGCTTTACCCCTATGTACAAAATTTCAGACCCCTTTAAAGTCCCAGTGAGATATTATGAACGAAATAAGTTAAATTTTCTAAAATCCAGACTATTGGATTCCAAACAAAATATTAAATTTGGATGAGCGTGAGGGGGGGACGGGCTTGGCCTTCGGCCTCGCCATAAAGCTCGCCTATGGCTTGCGTCGCTCGGCCTCTGGCCTCGCGGGGGGGCTGCGCCTTCGGCCTTCGGCCTCAGGCTGCGCCAAGTTACTTTAGGGGGCCGTTTGTATGAAATTTGAATGGGGGGGATTTTTTTTTTATTGCTAATTAAAAAAAAATTACCATCTCTTGAAATCATCAGATAACACTTTAATTTTGTCTATGGGGTCAATTCTCCAGGTCCAACCGTTTAGCCAGGCCGTACCCCGTCCACGTCAGGTTTCTGCAGATACTTAAATGTCAGATTTTTCTGGTACTCGACCCCCAAATCCCTATACGTTCCACCATAAACCATCACCCCTACTATTTGGCAACCAGTTAATTAGAAGTATGAATATTTAAAAAAATTGCAGGCCCATTTTTAGTGCAACACGCCTGTACCATAGAATTAGGTATGAATGACCTGCAAAATCGTATTTCTTACCGTGTTTGCTTGCAAATAAATTTATATTACTTCATTTCATTTCATTAATTTAATTTAATTTTAAACACAAAACACTGCACCTACGCACGCTATAGGCCACGAAACATCTGATAAGTTCAAAAACCTGATTCTCACTTTCTGAGATTTCTTAGTAAGTCCTAATGACCTAAGTTTTGTAAGTGGCAAAAAAAAAGGATGGTGAGAAAAAGTTGCTTAGGCCTTTGTGTTGTTTGCTGTAACAAATATTATGCTAATGCTTTAAATAATACATTTTGTGAAATATAACAGGCATAAGCTCCAGAAGCACCCTTTATTAAATTTTTAAAGGCACTGGCAAAATAAGCTTGGACAAAGTTTTAAAGCCATCAAAAAAGAAATACTAACCCCTGCAGTAAATAAAACTGTGTGATATATTACAAATGGCTCTCTTGGTTGTAAATATGTTATTAGTGTCTCATTGCCTGCCGTTACATATCCGTAATCTACTAATTTTGTGCAATACGAACCAAATAATATCACTGTGATAGATACAAAGCCTATCAACATGTAAGATAGAGCTATCAGCCCAGCCCACCACATTCTTATCCAGTACCTACTCCTTCCTCGGTATATCCACAAGAACGATTTTCACTGGGCCATCAAGTGCTAAAACAGGTTTCTGCCTCAGGCAATCTAGATTACAAGTAGTATTTCCTTCTATAGGAGGCCTGTTTAACATGGTGAAATACAAAAAAAAATACAAATAGAAATGTTAAAAAATATAAAAATTAAATTAATATATTAGGTATTTACATTGTGTCATAGCGACATCGCAGAAAAACTAAAAAAATACCAAAGAGAATTCAATACATTTAAATAAAACTAATTATAATTATGAATAAAACTACAGCTAAACTAAATATAAAACTTTATTAATAAATTTATTAATAAATTATTATTAAAATTTACATTTATTAATAAATTTTACACGAGAGTGACATTGAGCGTTTTCACCCTGGAACTATAACGATACTCGTAAATAAGTACACCATCACGACACCGATATCGTCCGATGATATTGGGATGACACGTGCTAATGTAACCAACAGCAACAACTATCCGACTAGAGTCTGTGCGGAAAGAGAACTAGTCGGGGCTGTGAATTTTCGGTTGTATGAGAATTTCACAATAAAACCTACAGTAGGGATTGTTTCGAAATATCTTAGAATATGCTATTCCAACTATAAATTACAGGTTTTCCCTCAAAAATGATGAAAGGTTTTTTTTAAAATGCCATTTTTATACTCATATTGTTATATCTTTTGAAGAATAATTTCTACACGGGAGATTTTACATCATATGTTTACTCAATAATAATAAAAGCTAGATTTAAGAAATCTCTCCTAAATAAGAAGAGGAAATATATTTTTCAAAAGAAAATATTTAAAAAAAATCCTGTTCAAACATAAAAAATACGGTAATTGTGATTTTTTGTTATTATTATTATATTATTGTTATGCTCACTATCCAAAATTTTCAAGGGGGTGACATCAGTAGTTTTTTTTTAATTAATATTTAACGGTTTTTTATGCTGACGCATTAATTCTACAGTCAAGGTTTATTCATATTCTTACAAACCATAAAGCTTTGATTCGAGTATAAAAAAAATCCCCGATAAATATTATGAGGAATTCCTGTAATAAAATAAAAACCATACTACGCATTAGCGCGGCGAATCGAGCGTCGCGTAGGTTAGGTAGTTCCACTAGTACCTATGGGCCGCGCTACATTCTATTGGCATCGGAAGCGACGCGTCATTTTAAAACAAGCTTTATGTCAAGTGATATAAGATGCATAACCGCTTGAAGATAGTATCAGTTTTCCTTTAAATTTCGTTATATACACTACATCATACTTGTGAATTTTTTCACGTGTCCATTATATAACGAGAAACGGATCCCTAAATCGAAAAACTATGTTCACAAGTTTGCAATATTTTTAAAAGACCTATTCAATAATACCCCACACGATGGGTTAGCCAAGAAGAAAATAATTCACTCTCACTTAAAATTTACGAGAGTTACAAAAAATTTTTTTTTCAATGTTTTACTTTTCTACTTTTTTGCCATGATTTGTAATATATGCCCATACCAAATTACAGCTCTCAAGTACTTATAGCCGCTGAGTGAAACCGCACATACAACCGCACAGACAGACAGACAGACACACAAACAGACATGGCGAAACTATAAGGGATTCTTTGTTTACTACGAAACCCTAAGAGTATACCGTTCGATAGAGTATGATTAATATTACAACTTTTGTTACACTGCTTATATATAAACGGACAAAATATTATGATGATATACAGACAAAAAATGTAATGTAAAAAATCTCTTTTATCCGAAGTCTGTATGATGAGAGGCAGCCATTTCCGTTTCTAGTAGTTATGACTTCCGGTCTAAGTCCACGTATCTACCGCTTCCGCTAGGCAGTTGGGTCTTGTAACCCAGTTTGTGCGTCATTGACGTTTTTGAATCAGTAGTAAGTTATATGCAACTGTTATTTGAGGTACATAGCAAATTAAATATTCACGTAGTTAAACCGTAAGTGCTTTGAAGCATTATTTTTTTCTCCGGTTTATTTCGTTGGAGTACTATGCAACGCTGGCCATTTTTAGAAAACATTTGTATCTATCGTTTCTTTTGTGATATCTTTCAGGTAGTTTAATGTATCTTTGCGTAACTACTCGCCCTGACATTTTGTTTGCCGTGTCATATTAAAGTAAATTTAACACTTTTCGTACTGAATTCTACTGGATGTAAAGGTATTAACTAAACATACTACATAAGGTTTCAGAATGCTAAAGATTAATGTTTAGTTATACAAAGTCACAAATCAAAATCCTATTCTTGACGGATATTCTGATGCGAACTGGGCTTCCGATATTGATCGAAAGTCATACACAGGTTATGTGTTAAAATATGGTGGCAATTCGATATCTTGGGGCAGCTTTAAACAGACGTGTATATCGCTTTCGTACACCGAGGCGGAGTATTATAGTTTGAGCGAAGCAAGCAGAGAAGCGGTGTTCCTGCAAGCTTTAGTTTAGAAATTTTTAATGACGACGACAAGTAGTAAAATTGTATTGTATTGTAATAATAATCAATCTGTTATTCAGCTTGCCACCAATCACATTCTATATAGAAGGAGCAAGCATATTGATAGATTTAATGTCAAAATAGTTGTATACATTATGACGAATGAGATGGTTGTAAAAGATTTGTATCTATTTTTTCTATTGTATGTCTGTCATTATTGTGTCTTATAGCAATCATGTCGCATACAAAATATTAAAAGATATTTATTTATTTATAATTGTTTTCTGTCGTTTAAGGTAAACTATACGAAGTTTATTAAATTGTCAGAATCGGTTCTTGATATACCAGATGGAAAATTTAAAGCTTATGTATAGAAAGTATTTTGTGATAAGGCCTATTACGGAACCAATGATTAACTTAGAGACAAAAATGTCTGGCTTGAGCTTGGCGCGGGTCCATCTTAAAGGTTTGTATTTGTACATTCACAAATGACAGGTTTAAAGTACATTCTGTACATGTTTAAGTAATAAATTTACAAATTGACATTAATTTTAAACTTGACATCATGCTTAATAAATAAGTGCCTGGGCGACCGAGCTTTGCTCGGTTACATCTCAAACATTAACTAAATTTTTTTAAACTTGTCTAAAAACAATGCAAAATATAAAATTATATATAAACTTAAACATAAAAAAAAAACAAAAGTAAGTCACCGAGTGGGATTCGAACCCGTAACACTCTTTCTAGTGGTCGGTATCACAAGACAACTAAAAACAAGGCGGTCGGCGCGACGAAATTAGCGACCATATTCTGCATGGAAAGAAAAACGCATGAAGACTCAAAAACACGCGTTTTCCCAAACATAAAACTAATCTAGATCGATTGTTTACCCCCGAAAACCCCCATATACAAATTTTCAGCGAAATCGTTAGAGCCGTTTTCGAGATCACAGAAATTTATAAATAAATATATATATATATACAAGAATTGCTCGTTTTAAGGTATAATATTATGACCAGAGAGCGGATATTCCAGTGCATATTTATCTAAACTTCGAGAGGTGGTATTATCCACTGTATGTTACGTACTACACTATTCTCAGTCCACAATTCCACATATCTAATTTTAATATCAGTAAAATTGATTGTAAGTTGCTGTTTTTTGAGAAAATGCTGCAGTACAGTTTATTACCGCTTATTCTGTACTTGCGCTTAGGAAGCCGCAGTAAACTTAGCTGTAAGCAAATGATCTGACGTAAACATTTACCTTTTAAGAAATCGAAAGAAATAGAAAAAAAATGACAATCATCAAGTGATACAAATATCAAAAGATAAATGATTTTTGACATTTTTTTCTAACTTTTATTTTTATTCAATAAGTTTTATAGCCGGAAAATTAAGGACTAAGCTTCGTAATTAAGTCTATCGATAGAAGACTTAACCCCTGCCATGAGTGTCATGACATCGTCGATATCGTCGGCAAATCGAATCCAGTCCTTCCCATTCCAGGAGCTTGAAGGCATCTTTCAGAGCAGATGTAAAAAAATTTGAAGATTTGGCATCTCCCTGTATCACGCCTAGTTTTAACCCACGAGAAATAAGAGAATGCTGAAATTCCCGAATACGTGATAAATCTGAAAATACTAGCTTTTCTTATATTTTTATCATCATTGCATAAGTATACAAACATAACTGAAAGACTATGTTTATCCACTAAATAAGACATTATGTTGCTGTCTGCTTATCGTAAGAATATATCGATCTACATGAGCTGCCTATTGGATTATTTTTTTATCGCTGGTCCTAACCTGCTTACTAGGGTGGAGCGTCGTTGTATGGAGAAAAAAAAAGATTGCTTTAGCGACGTTGAATACCAACGAAAAGTTGCATTAGGGTTTACCATTAACAAATATATTTTCATTTTATTTTTCAGACATATGTTTTAGCCCTCTACCCTCATTTGAAAATTAAGATTTTTTCAGAATTTTCGAAATTTTACATAGCCGGCTATTATTGGTTATAGTCTATATCTTGCATGTATTTTATCATGTAATAACATTTTAAACACTTATTTAGCTAAAAAACATGATTTGCGTATAAAAATAAAACAAGTTACTTCTTTAAATATAGTGAAAAAATTGAAATAAGTTGAAAAAAAACAGTAAATGACACATGAGTGACTACATGATATTATAATATAGAATAGTCTTTTGCATTAAAGTTCTTGTGTTCTGTTCTAAATATTCTGACCCAGAGTTTTGATTTCTTTAGCTCCAATCTTCCATCAAAGTAGATGTTTTTAATTTTTGAATAACTGTCTCTGCTTTGAATTCCTTCTCGCATTATTATTTTAACCCGGCGAACTTTACTCCGGTTTATTACTGTTCAGAATCTTCTGAGGTTCTTCTGAGGAAACCATTATATTACAACACTGCACTTGCGACTTCTGCTGCCGAACGATCAGAAATGCAGTAACGGTCACATACTTCAGTTAGCGTAGGAAGAGACAGCATATTTATTTTTATTTATGTTTGTGCTGAAACTGTGAAATGTACTTGGCTGGAGTTCTGCTAAATGTGGAACAGAAAAAGTTCTAAAGGAAGATTGTTCTTTGTTTTTCGACGAAGAAAAGCTTTTTTGAGCATATACCAGAAGTTTGGATTGATTTTTGTCTTCTTATAATTTTTATTTTATTTTTTCATTTGTATGCGTTCTAAACTGGCTATTGCCATCCTTCTCATATTTCTTTAATCGTAAAGGAAATGTATTTCTAGCTTAGAAACTTTCTTTTCGTAAGAAACAATACATTTTCCAAAATCGTTAAATTTTGCAGGGAAAAATATCAAATAACTTTAATATACTCTTGTTTTTATATTTTATATTCATTTAACTTCATTTCAAGTTCTCAGTTGGTTTTGAGCTTGGTAACCAATGAAATATAAACACTTGTCCTAAATGCTTTGTAACAGCTTTTTTATACGTTGTATGGTAACGACAGGCAGCGAAGCTGTAGTCCAGATTTCAACAATTTCACGAACACCGTTAAATACTCGTAAGATCGCAGTTTGTTTTCCATTTCTTCAGTGTATTTCTGAGGTAAAGTATATACTTAATTACGTTGACTGTTGTCGGTAGCACCGATTTATTTAACTCACTTGAGATCCAAAATAGGGACAGTCAATATCAATTCACATCACTTTTTTCGACATTTTGATATTTTTTTATGAAAAACACAATAATAGAAAACTTTTTGTCCTAGATGATCTCTCTTAACTTAATAACATAATATATGAAGGTAGACATAAAAACAATCATCAAAGTAAACAATCAACTTACAAAAGTAAGCGCCAAGTGCAGTCTAATAAAGTCAAATTTTGTTTACTTTCGCCATCGCTTATGTTATTCTGTGTTATGTATTGATGTTTATAAATATATTTTATTGAAATTTAACTATATTGAGAGTATGCAGATAAACATTTTAAAACAAAAAAGATGTTGTGTTTAAATTATATTTTTTTTAAAACAGATCGATTTTACGTATTTTTCAGATATTTGAACGTCGGTAGAGGGCTATAAGTAGGGTCCAATAATTTTTTAATTATTTTTCCAGTAAATCTTGAGACCTAATGCAACTTTTTGCACCTATTCACGGATGAAAATCGAAAAAAAGTCATGACGCTCCACCCTACTGCTTACTTTCTAAGTATAATCACATTAACGTAACTAAGCACTACCAGGCGATAATAAATACGTCTCTCAATAAAATGATATAAGCTTCAAATAACGGTACAGTGAGTTATACAGCAACATTTAACTGCAAATAAAATGTGTAAAAAAACCTACCTAGTATCACAAAAGACGATCCAATGACGAACAAACTGGATTACAAAACCTAACTGCCTAGGTGGCGTTCGCTAGTGTCGCGTAGCGGATTACCTGTCATGAAGGCGAATAGGTTTTGGACGAATTTCAATATACCGAAAACGTTTCCTAATTTTTTTACTTTCTATATTTTCATTTGACCGAAAATGCAAGTGACAAATTGCTGAAACAAAATAGTTGTTATTTTTTGAAGCTATATGTTTTGAATTCTAACTTAATGTTGAACCGCAGCTACTACCACTAGATATTTTATTTTCTAAAAAAATGATTTTTTATATTATGAAAGGAATAAGAGAAGAATGACATTTTAATATACCTACACTCCACGGCAAAGTTGTTTTTGTCTATGTTACTTTTGCTCTAAGCTTGAGTCGCTCGCTCGCTCATGTTTTGGTCTCAGGAAACCCAGCAAACCTAACTTACTCTCCACGGCAAAGTTGTTTTTGTGTCTGTGTTACTATCGCCCTAAGCTTGAGTCGCCCGCTCGCGTCGCTCGATCGGTCATTTTTTGGTCAGAGGAAATCTAACAAATGTTACCTACACTCCACGGCAAAATTGTTTTTGTGTCTGTGTTACTTTCGCCCTAAGCTTAAGTCACTCGGTCGCTTGTGTTTTGGTCACAACCTAACGAACCTTACCTACCCACCGTGGTCAAGTTGTTTTTGTGCAATACAGAAAAGGTTATTTCTTACCTTTAATACTTCTAGAAATTAAAATGATTGTTAGTAAAACATCTGTCAAAATAAAATTACATGATTTGATAATCGGGGTACGGTTTTTCTAGAAACCTAAACATAATATTTCTAGAAACACAAAATATTTAAAAGAAGCTATCTGGTATTTAAAACAAATGAAATTCGAGTGGAAAAAAATCGTGAGTATGATAGGTTACACGCGTAGCGGCTGGCGTGGACCTAGACCTGAAGTCTATGTATGTATTTATGACTAGTACTAGAACCGGAAACGCGGTTGCCTCTTTCATTATATAGGCTTAGAATAAGGTAAGTAACTTTATTATACTTTAATTTAATTTGCATGTAAAATGTTGCTATTAATGTGTCACTGTAACTGACTTTTCTTCACTTAATGGTGAATTACAAATAATGCAATGTATATCACGTTCCATATTAACCACACGGTACTGTTTTCGACCCAGCAAATTTTCACTTTCTTAACGCGTCAAAATTTATACACATATTGAAATAGTAAAAAATTGTGTCTGTAGGCGCGGTGTAGCGATGTTACAATAAGTACCATTCTTCTTGTTCTTGTCCACCCCCTTTCTATCATTTCACTATTTTCAAATTTCATTCCTAAATTCAATTTTTAAATTCCAGACATTCCTTGCTCATCATTTTTGACTCATTCCACTTTCACTTCTGATACGAATAACATCTCATCACTTATAATTAATTTTATCAGTTATATTGTATAGAAAATATATTTATTCTCTGCTTCAAATAATCTCTTGCTCTACGACCTCTATAACGTGGGAACACACTTTTAATAATAATAAAAAAATTGTTTCTAACCATTTTTATATTTTCTTGTATCTTACATTAGTTTGTATTTATATTAATACGCCAGAGTCATAAAGTTCACGCGAACGAAGTCGCGGGCATCAGCTAGTTGTAAATAAATGAGCGGTGACATGAAAATAAACAAATGAAAAGACCAAGAGAGCGGTGCGCGCCTAGTATATTTCTGTCCTTTTCAAACACTTCATCGGGTCTGGGAAGCGAGAGCAGCGCAATCAAGGTCACGCGTATAGACTGATGTTATTACATTTTAAAGGTAAATTAGCGATTATTAAAAAATCCTTTTCGTATAACTGTGTGATATTTTGATATTTATTGGTTCATACAAATTTACAGACAAAATATTCGGTGTGCAATTGATCCTCGATACAAAAGCAATGAAAGAAACGAAGAATATTCGTTAATTAATTGGTTTCGTATAAGTCACCCTGGTGAAAAGTTACAGACACATTCAAGACTACTTTGTGATCGTATTCCCAAATTGTCACCATTTGTATGATTTTGTAAGTACAAACTTTTTATAGAAAACCTAATTTTTTTTTATGACTGTAATCTCTTATCAAAAACTGGAGAACTTTTATGTATAGGATAGTGATGTCTTATTAATTGATAGTGTACATTAATCTCTACTGTAGATTTTTTTTTATACGAGCTAGGCCGTTCAGCACATTACCCCTAATTCAAAATGCTTCTCGAGAAATGAGACAAAAGCTATACAGGGCTATCTAAAAACATCACAAAAACATTTAGAATAATAAATTTAGACTGTAGGAATTTGTCGATATTTTTTTCTTTATTGACCGGACTTGTGAACAAATGAGCGGTGACACAAAAATAAACAAATCATCAACACCGGCACGCGCCGCTGTATTATATTATTTCTATCCTTTTCACGCACTGCACTAGGCGGGACTGGGAAGCAAGCAGCGAAATCAAGGTCACGCGTGTTAGACATTGATTTTATTACCTACATTTATTAGCAATTAATAATTTTGATTCCTTTTCGTAAAATTAGTGTTATTTTGATATTTATTGGTTCATGTATAAGAAATTACAGATAAAATAAAAACAATAAAAGAAACGAAGAATATTCGTTAATTAATTGGTTCCGTACAAGTCACGCTGGTGAAAAGTTACAGGCCTGTTCAAGACTACTTTGTGATCGTATTCCCAAATTTTCACCATTTGTATGATTTTGTAAGTACATTTTTTTTACAAAAAAGCAAATTTTTTTTCTATGACGGAAAACTCTTATTAAAAACTGGAGAACTTTTATTTACAGGATAGTGATGTCTTATTAATTGATAGTGTACATTAATCCCTACTGTAGATTTTTTTTTGTACGAGCGAGGCCGTTTAGTATATTTCCCCCCCTATTTCAAAATGCTTCTCGAGAAATGAGACTAAAGCTTTACAGGGCTATCTAAAAACATCACAAAAACATTTAGAATAATAAATTTAGACTGTAGGAATTTGTCCATATTTTTTTCTTTAATGACCGGACTAAACCGTCGTGGCGTAAAATCAAACTAACAAAATCTTTTTTATATGACAACCCAACCCCCGTCTGTCAAATGACAAACTTTACGTCATCTTTGTTTACCGTGTTGTTTTAACGTGATTTTTATTTTAAATCATCTCAAAAAGGGGAAATCCTTTACCCAGTCCTACAAGGGAAATAATAATTAATATTATTATAGGTTTTGCCAAAAAGAAAAAGCGGCCAAACACAATTATCGACTTGAACAAAGTCATGGAACGTGTGGCGGCGATGTGCGGTATGTAGAAAGTTATTTTAAATGTTTTAGATTTCCTAGGTAACCCCCAGACACAGACATTTTATATTATGTATAAATAAAAAAGAATTCGCATAAATATATAAAAATATTTGTTTATTTTGTTTCAATCAAAGTTTTTGATAGCAGGTATAAAGAGTGTTGATACTTTTAATTTATTATGCGTTTTGATAAACTTGCCCTATTTTTTCAGGTTTGAGTAAAGATACAGTATCTAAAATTAAAAAAGAAGGTTCCTTAAATAACGGCGTGTGGTGCAAGAATTTATTATAAATAACTGTAACAGATTCGAGCAAATCAGATCAGAAGAAGAAAATTCTTTGGATCTCTATAGTCTATCCGATGATAGTTCAAACATGTCCGGCATTGAATATTTAGAATAAAACTTTGATTATGGTTCTGATCAATAAATTAATAAATATATTATTGTTTTAAATTTATTTTGAATTTATTTTTTATGCCTACCTAACCTAAAGGCTAACGATGAAGATAGCATCTGAAAACATATAAAAATATATTTTCATTTACAGCCATTACATGTAATGTAAATAATATATAAAAATATACTTTATCCATCAGCGTCCAATAGCCGTCATAGTTTCAAAATATCAAGAACTTTATAGTCGCACTATAATGACACAACAGTGTTGTCAACATAACAAATACGGATATTAAACACAACTGCGCCCTCAAATCCTACGACGGTTCTCTTTCCGTACAGACTCTATAACCATGAAGTCAGAGGGCTATATAATATATAACCTTATACTATTACTAGCTGTTGCTCGCGACTTCGTCAGCTTGGACATAGTTTATGAGCATCGTTATTTTGAAGGTCAATACCTTCAATTCTACCCGCAAAGGTAAAGGCGTGTATTGACACAAACGCGCCTTTCAATCAGTAGGACAGTACTTGTCAAGCGACTGAATCCCGTCTTGCTCCCCAAGGTTCTGTCTGCAGAGGCTTAAGCCCAGAGCCTCACTTAAGTTTAAAATTTATGAACAGCGCCATCTATTGGTGTAAAAAAAAATCAATTTTTTTAGGAATACTCTGAAAGTAATCGGCTTGGAATTAAATGCATCCATTGATGCAGAACAGGAACATATACTGAAACCATCAGTTCTTTTTTTTTCTTCAATTAGGAGGATATCTCACATCATAAACTAAAGACAAAGAAATGCAAATACATGGAAAATCGACGGAAACTAATCTAATCCAAGGTTGGAGAAAAGCTTGTGTGCTGCTTGACGAGTTCGAAGAAATGTTTCGCAATCGCTATTTGCCAAGTTTACGTGAGAGATATCATCACTTACACAAACAACCGCAAGTGACTTCAAAATTGACACCAAAAGAAGGTCAAATATTTCAAATTAAAGGTGAAAAAAATCACGAAGGCTGGAAAGTGGGGAAGATAGTCTCTAGCTAGAGTTAAAGTAGGTGAAATATTGAACATAGCGACACTTTTTTGTTTATGGTAAGTTTGCTATCGCTATCTGTTGTCTATGCCTTTATGTGGAAAGTTTATTTCAAGGCCATACCTGAATTTTTCGGGGTCCAGTAGCGCCCCCATTTGAAAAAAAATCATTTGAAAGGAAAGGGTGAGATAATTTAAAATTTTGTCTTGATCAAACCTTAGATAAACCTTCAAACTATTTTATGAACTACCGTTTACAGTTCAAAGTGAGAACGTAAAGCTTTTCTACGCACATTAGCTGAAAGTGGCCGTTTTTCGCAAATGTGCGCAGAAAAGCTTCACGTCCTCACCTTAAACTATAAACAGTAGCTCATAAAATAGTAAAAAGTGTTATCTAGGGTTTGGTCAAGACAAAATTTTAAATGAAATCACAGTTTTCTTTTAAATGATTTATTTCAAACGGGGGCCACTGGACCCCGAAAAATTCAGGTAGCCCCTTAAACGTAACGCGGCAACGCATCTTACGCGCCTAGTAAAATTTATTTTTCGGTTTTATGCGGTCTTCTGTAAAAAAACTAAGTGTCTAGGATTAGTATAGTTACCAACAATATATAGAGACGGTCCGTATTTCTCGGTGAGGAAGCAGACCCTACCATATAAGAGAATCGTAAGCGTCCATACCCCATAGATGGTATGGTTTGTCCCCGGGGAAGGTAGCTGGTCATGCGATGTTGGATACGCTGACCCGTCGTGGCCATAACCAAGCTAGGGCACGTATCAACTAGTGTAGGATTATGCTGGTTGGTTCAGGAATGCGTCCTAGCCCAGTCTAAAAGGTGGAAAAGATCGCTATTCTCCATGGTCCAAGTAATTTGGGAATGATATTGTTGTATTGATGTTTAATAAGATCCCAGTCACTTTAGTGATTCCGTGCAGTTGGAATCATAATTATATTTATTTCTACAGGTAGCGATAGCAGATGTTATACCAGCGAGGCAGACCAATATTTGTATGCGTATATAAACTGGATACACGGATGGATGGCAAAGCATAATTTAAAGGTATGAGTCACAATGTAATATGTTTGCAGTTGGCAATTGTTCCTTAATGCATAGTATCAATCAAATATCTTTCGCCGCCCTTGGGTTTCTTTATGAGTTTAGTTACTCCCCATAGATGTAATTATTCTGAAGGCGGCGACACATGTATCACTGCTAATGTAGTTCGAACGGTTTAGTTCTTTTGAGTGTTCGCACTATTTCTGTGTTGTCGAGGCGCTGGATCGCCTCAAACTTCACGTGGTGAAGTAATCTAAATTCGTGTGCTTCGGCATAAGTTTGTCATAGAATTGTATATTAAAGTCCCGGTCCAGGTCATCGTTTCTTACTTACCACGGAGCGTTATGACCAAATTTGTAGGAAATTGTATGTAAAAACTTTTCTTTAGAAGTGATCATAACGCTGTTCTTAAAGATATTAAGAGATATGAGCAAAAATCTGATGAAGGTACGTTCAACCGCCCCCTACACCCTTAACACGCCACCCTTGAGGGCTTTAAGTATGCTCATCTGGACACTACAAGGTATAACTGTACTGTGCCAATTTTAAAAACTACACGAAATATTTCCCCTGATTTTATTAATTTTCCTGATCCTGGGCAAATAATAATTTATTTTACCTATAATGTAATTTTGGTTAAAATAAATTAAATAGAGAAATATAAATTGGGCAAATAAAATAATTTAGAAAATCAAATGAATTAAACAAAGCAACAATTTATTTACATCCGAGTAGTTTAAAGGTCGACCCACACGTACCACAACCACAACCACAAAATGTGGGCGAGCGCATATTTTGTATTTTAAATTCATTCAGCCCAGTTTTTTAAATTCTTACTTCTGACTGAAATCGGAAAATCGGCATACCCAACATGGATCAGCTTTAAGTGGCTCTTGTTGTACAAGGCTAGAGGACTGCTTAGAAAGCTGCATATGCTTCATGTCGCAGCCATAACACCTGCTTTAAAAAAAAACGACGGGTTGCACTCTGGGAGTGCCGGCAGGAGTGAAAACTTGAATATTAACGTTGTGCATATTTGATATTTTGGAATGGTTAGGGAATAATTTTGCACGAATTGCTTTAATTATCAGTATCAAATATTTCAAATCTTTTCTGAACCACAGTCTGTCACAAATGTCACAAGCATGACCAAATTCATTTTCAACAAAATCATTTTCAAATACACAGCAGTATAGCCACTCTACACAGACGGTCGAGCCATCAGCTGTCACCAACCATGGATGTGCGTAGCACGCTGTAACATAAACACACACGAACATTCACGCAAGCGCCCTGCGCCGTCTTACGAATTTTCGATCAGGCCACGTGTCCTGACGCGAGTTTAAAATTTTTTACCCATCCAAAAAAAAGTGCACAACGCCGCTAAAGGATATATGATTTTAGAGTTTCACGGTCACAATTACTGTTATTAGTATTACCAGCCAGTATTACAGGCCAGCGACCATGATGGCAGAAGGGCCGTCGAAATATCTGGCAAAAAACGATATTAATCGCGGTAAGTCCCGTAATACTAATAGCCGCTAAAGAAGTTTTCACTTCAAAAATGTTTATGTGGCACCCAGAGATATGGGACGTGGCACCACGGCAGTGTCAACAAACTACTCATGTTTTCCAACTGTAAAAAATATTCTTTTCTAATCATACTAAAATTTTACGCATTAAAAAGATTCTATATATATGGCGAATTCTTATTGGCATTTTGTTTTGTTTTTCTATGGTGTCACTAAGGCACAATGTGTCATGTATTCTTTTAATGTTTATATTTTATAACTTGTTTATTTGTTTTTATTTTGTATTTAACCATGTTAAGCAAGCCTCCAGTAGAAGGAAATACTTGTAACCTAGATTGCCTGAGGCAGAAACCTGTGTTAAAGTTTGATGGCCCAGTGAAAATCGTTCTTGTGGACATACCGAGGAAGGAGTACTGTAAAAGAATCTGGCACGCTGGCCTGATAGGTCTATCTTACATTTTGATAGGCTTTGTAACTATCACGATGATACTGTTCGTTACGTCCTACACGAGTAAAACAGTGACGACAACAACGATAGGGAAGAATAAAAAGACTTCGACAAATACGACATCCACACCAACAAATCTTTCCATACGGATGCACATACTTTTGTTTACTTCGGGGGTTAGCACTTTTTTCTTTTTTGATCATTTCATTCACCTACATGGTGGTCAGATGACCTGACCAGGGTCGCTGGATAGCGCTGGATGCAGGCCGTTCTTGATCGGTCATTTTGGAAATCTTTGGGTGTGGCCTATGTCCAGCAGTGGACGTTGTGCGGCTGAAGTGATAATGACGATGATTCAAACTTTGTCGAAGCTTTTTACCAGTGCCTATAAAAATACAAGTTTCAATTAAAAGAATGGCATTTGATTCCTTCACGGGGGCTTGCGATAAATATTTATGAATCTGCTGGTTTTTGTAGCTAACTAGCTGTACCCGCGGGCTTCGCTCCCCGTGGGAATTTAAGGATAAAAACTATCCTATGTCCTTCCCCGACTCAAACTATATCCATACCAAATTTTATCCAAATCGGTTCAGTAGTTTAAGCGTGAAGAGGTAACAAACAATCAAATATACAAACTCTGTGGAGCCAGGTGCCCAGTTCCACTTTAAGTGCATTTCCGCTGTTCCCACATGTCGTACTTTAACCTGATGCCAAGCATGGCTCTTTCCGTGGCTTTATGTGAGACTCTGAGTTTGAGCACAGCCTCCTTAGTGAGCGTCCATGTCTCAGCACCATAGGTCAGGCAGGATACACTAGTTGTATAAGCGGGTATTCAGACGTTATGGAGGGTCTGCCGATTTTTGCTGACGAAAATATTACATTTCAGTTTCAATTCCTCATGCCGTTGGGCTTATTAATATTAACAAACCTCAACGGCCCATCCGCACCTATGAAGCCTGAGGACAGGAAAATAAACCACGTGGCACTACAAGTATTTGCCTGCATCCTAAACGCCGTTGGCGCTATTTTTATCTTTGTGGTGGGACCAAAGGACAAGAAATGGCCAAAGGAAAATAAATGGCCAACTGTTTTCTACAAAGATTTACACACATTTTTTGGTAAGTAACTTTTTTAGAGTTTGTCTTATATATTGAACACGGTTACTAAGGTTGGCAGTGTTGCTTCCAGCACAGAATATGACCACTCTATCTATTGTTGTGGATGTCATAAAGCAACTAAGCACAAACATCTATTTCTTTATTAGGGTACACTAAGTGAAAAAAATATATTATTTTGTACTATTTGCCGTGTGATTTCCGGCAGAATAGAATAGGGTCACTCCAATCCCTCCCGTGGATATCGTAGAACTTTAGAAATACAAGCTAAACAAAGTCTATAAACATCAATAAGACCTCTCCAACCTGTCTGGTCAGCGACTAAAGTGTAGGCCAAAGTCCTCTGGCTGCTCTGGCCAAGTATGGCCCGGGTAGTACAGAGAGCGTCGTGCTCGTTCAGCAGAGACAAAAAACCTAATGATGATGGTACCGTTAAGGAAATAAAATATCATAATATCATTTTTCATTGATCATATCCATTAACAGAGCGATTTTAGATTTATTTTTGCAGAAAAACTGATATTTGAGTTCAAGAAACTATGACGTCGTTATTAAAAAAAAACTATTTTTTTATGGGTTTGCAGGTATGGTAGCTGTCTTCTTAAGCGGATTTGCAGTACTGTTTGGTCCATTTACATATATCAAACGGTGTTGCTCCCAAGGTTTCAGAACTCTCCACGAATTCCTTGGGTTGACTTCATTTGTTTGCTCGTCTATCGCTTTTGCTAACAGTATATTTTCAAAAAACTTCACCGACCACCACCCTTTAAAGAGGGATATAGCAATAATTATGAGTATTTTTATTGTTGTTTATACAGCTGTTATTGCAATTCCTCTAGCTTTAAAAATGTTATGTAAAGACAGGTATACAACAGATAATAAAAATATTCGGTTGAATTAAACAGGCTATGACCAAAAACATGTAGAACTTTTTTTATAGAAACAGAGCAGTAAGATAAGAAAAAAAACATTGCACCAACTAAGTATGACAATAATCAAAAGCACATTTAAAATATAGTAGGTACGTACAAAGGCGGGCTTATCACTAAAGTGATTTCTTCCAGCCAACCTTTGGTTAAAGAAGACTACAAAAGATGTGGGGGAGTTGACCCAGTTAGAGTATTATAGTGTAGAAGAATATAAGTATACAATTAAATAATAGGAGTACATTCTACAACAATAACATATAAATGAACAAAAAAGTAATATAAAATGCATAAACTATAAAATTAGTACATACGAACATTAAGGAAAGTAAATAAAAAGTAGCCAGTGAAAAAAAAGTCATGCTCTTGTGCATGTCAATTTCATGCTGTGTGGTTTCCTGCAGAGTAGAATAGGGCCACTCCAAGTCCTCCCGTGGATGTCGTAGAAGGCGACTTAGGAAATATAAGCTAAACAAAGATTTAAACATCAATGCGACCTCTCCAACCCGTCTGGCCAGCAAGGAGAGTTTAGGCCAAATCCTCTGGCTCTTGCCAAGTATGACTCTGGTAGTACAGAGAAGATCGTGCTCCTGCAGTAGAGACAAAAAGACCTGATAATGATGATGATGAAAAGAAAAGAAGAAAAGAGATATTAGTTAGAGCTAGAGGAAAGGTAATGAGACGTCACTAAATTCTTGAAATTTTTCAATGATTGTACTTGATAATAAAGATATAGCATTGTTCCATGTAACTATACCTAGCGGGGCCCTCCCCCCTACTAAAATATGTTTAGTATAGATGGTTAGTGCCCTTGTTGGAAGTCTCTAAACTTGTATTAAAATCATTGGTACCCCAATAGCTTTTGAGAAATTTTAAAATTTCCAAAACCTCAACCTAAGATTTTGAATCCTCGTATCCACTACGCAATATTTGACGCGCGACATATTGCACAACATCACGGAACTTTTATCAAGATTCGTATGGGATTTCGAATACCTACTGAGGGAACTATTAAGTGACAGTAATTTAGTAATAAAAATTAGAACTGCGCATCAAGCCGTTTTAAAGAAACAGTACGTGTACGCTAGCTTGACGTCAATCTGGCGTACTCACATATTAATCGCTATAACTCCTAACGATACCACGATGGGACCTATTTATTACAGGTAACGAAAAAATAACTCTTGAAGAATTGAGATACTATTTTTTTTAATAAGTAACAATTGATATATAGTTTTTGGAGAAACTGTTGGTCCTAAATTCCAGTATGCCAGCTCTATGCACACCGAGGTCAGTCGTCGACCTCGACAACATGTCGCTGGAGGGCCAACTAGGGTTGATTTCAGTGGCAACGATTATAATTTTATCGAAAAATGTATTAAAAGAAAAAAACCACGTTGGTGGGTAAGATATTAATCAATTTTGGCACTCGTTTGTTACACCACATAATGGACTTGGCTGTACGTAACGTCTCTACTTGAACTTGTTTGTTGCGTAAAAACTGCACGGTTATAGAGAAGACGGAGAGGCGCGGGCGTCATAATCTCATGGGTCGGGAATGTCGCGCGATGTTGTTAATCGTTGCCGAACATTTCAATCAGTGACCTGTTGAGAAACAGGTTTTCAAGCATCGTACATAACTTCTTCATCGATTCTTTCTGCCATGGCAACGTGAGTAGGTGATAAACTCGCCATTAATGTTATAGCCTAGTTCTTCAATTGAGTATTGTCACCCTTTTTCAAGTAAAGGGCTATCACGCCCCTTTTCCACGCTTTTGGCGTTATGCCCTCGAGTAAAACGGAATTAAAGAGCCTCTAAAGGATTTTTAGTACCGGCGTTCCGCCTGCTTTCAGTAGCTCTGCATGATTCCGTCCTCACCTGGCGCCTTGGATTTTAGCTTTCTCGTACAGACTGATGTCTGGGATATCTTCGGTATTGTGTTGGGTTCGCTTGGCTCTTGGATCTGTAGCCATATACACGCTAGGTTTTGCAGCGAATGTATATAACTGCACATAAAACCTTTCGATCTCTGCCAGCACCCCATCCTTTGTCGAAACCGAAAATGTTACCGCCCTCCGTCTTCAGCTTAGTCAGTCTGCTTTGTCCAGTAAACATGGTTCTTGCAAACAATTTGCAACATTTGTTTCACATTATTGTCACCTCAACCCATTTAGTATTAAAGAAGCTAATGATGACGTATTGCAGGGACCTTTGTATTCGTCTGTTGAGTCGTCGATACGACTCGGTGCCTTAAAGTTTATGGTCTAAGCAGATATTTTCTGGGGTTTTCTTTCACGACGGGATAAAAAAAATACTTGTCTACTGAAATGCAATCCTGAGTCACAACGATTGAGAGGTAGACATAAAAACTTGTGCATCTCAGTACCTTCCGTTTTTAGCTATCAGTAGCCCGTGTCACTTAACGATATGCATACGTTCATTAGTTTTTGAGTTACCACTTGTTGGGGTCACCCGCCGCCGTGTGGTTTCCGGCAGAGTAGAATAGGACCACTCCAAGTCCTCCCGTGGATGTCGTAAAAGGCGACTTAGGAAAGACAATCTAAACAAAGCTAATGATGATAACAAAGATAAACATCAAGAAGACTCTCCAACCCGTCTGGCCAGTGTGGAGAGTGTAGGCCAAGTCCTCTGTGGTACAGAGAGGGTCGTGCTCCTGCAGTGGAGACAAAAAGACTTGATGATTATGATGGGGTCACCCGTAACCCGTGTTGTTATTAGCATCACTGGTTTTTGACCGATATCCATTACGTTTTTTGTTTATTTATCAAGTACTGTAAACAATATGGCGTTAACGCCCCGTCAACTAAGAAGTGACAAAATAGACAACATTTTAGAACAATACGATGGTAGCCAATCCAGTTTATCGGACTCCGAAGCGTCTGATATAGCATATGCGGAGCATATATCAGAACACTCCGATGAAGATGACATGTTGGATGCCGAATCTGAATCAGAAGATAATGACGACATCCCCTTGTCCGATTTTTGCTTGGGTAAAAATGGATAGGTACTCATGGAAAAAAGTCCGTTTGTTGTTCCGAATACACGTATTGCTAGTAGGAATATTGTAACAGGTCGCCCTGGTCCTAAAGGCATTGCATCTGAGGCAAAATCTCTATTGACCCTAGCATACAGAAATCAGAAATAATTTTAGATTACAACGCAAAAAAAGGGGGCGTTGACACATTTTGCCAGTTGAGTCATTCTAAGACCATTGCTCGGAAAACTCGAATATGGCCGATGAGATTTCTATAGTTTTCTGGATGCTGGAGGTATAAACACATTATTCATATCTAGGGCTAACCTAGATAATAAAAAACTCAAATGTGAACATTTCTGAAAATGTGAGTTATTATCTAGTCCAGCCATGTATAAAACCTCGGTTGGTAAAAAAATTACCTCATTCTTTAAGAGTTGATAATGCTTTAATGTTTTGAGGAAAGAAGAAATTAATGCCATCCATGTCCCGCCTAGCCATCTCACTTCAAGTGGTCGTTGATATTTATGTCCTAGATCTAAAGACAGGAAGGGCAGATAGCGTTGTGTAAAGTGTTCCAAAAACCTATGTGCACAGCATAGGGTACCGATTTGTTCCCAGTGTGTATAAAAAATTGTGTTATTTTAAAATTATTTGATACTAAAAGTTCCTTAAATATCCAAAGATAAGTATTTGGTTTGTTAAAGTTAGTTAAAGTTTAAAGTTTCCTAGAAAAACGGGTTTTTTATTTGGGGTCACCGGTAACCCATGTTGTAGTTTGTGAAACAAAATGACATGTTGTGGTTCTAGGGTTAAAATTTGGTTATTGCTGCCGGTTTTAATCCTGTTGATCACGGAGACATCATATTAATTATATCTGCCTCTGCGACAGATTTATTAATACCAAAAAATGTTATATCAAAAACACATTATCTCTTTGTTAAAATTAACTTCCGGTAGCTCCTAAAGTATTGATCGTAGAGTAAAAATAATAAGACCCAAATTCGTAAATAATGTTATGTAGAAACTTATGTCAAAAATATTACAGCGCTATTTTTAAAGACGGAGACATTAGCACAAATCTGAAAAAAGAAACCTTTAGCCTGCTGAAAACTAATTTTATTTATTTTACCCATAAAGTAAGTTTAGGCAAAAAACATTTAAATTGAGATAAAAATGTTGATTAAAATAAAAACAATTAATAAAGCGTAGCAACATTTTATTTACATCCCAGTAGTTTAATCTTACAATTTGTCTATACATTTGGTAAAAAGTTTTATTAGTATCAGTATCGTATAAAATGCTATAAAACCTATAAGGATATAGACGACGGTAGTTCCCGCCCAGTCGTTGAACTCCTTTGTGACGAATCCCAAGCAGAGGCTGACAGACGACACGAGGAAGGTCGGCATACCCATCATTAGATGGACCAGCTTCAAGTGGCCCTTGCCGTACAAAGCTAGAGGACTGCTTAGGAAGCTACATATAGCTAACGTTGCAGCCATAACACCTGCATTTAAAATAAAATTTTAATTGAGGCCGTCAACCTGTCGCATAATCATCCGTTTATGCGATAGGTTAACGGGAGGTACAACGGACGGTTGCACAGGCGGATGGGAGGCGTCGACAAAGAGAGGCCTGTGCCACAGATATGACACTTCATAGAAGCGAGGGAGTTTCATTTATGCCTACTACTGCAAACGAAACTATACATCCGTGCACACGTTAATGTGTGTGTTCGCCCCTCAACACACTCGACAGGGCGAAGACAGGGGAGAGGTGCGGGGACCTTAAGAGTTTCCATTCTGTGTGTAGTGCTTATATTAATTCTGCGCTTATACTCGACAGTGGTCAGAAGAAGGGCTGGGATAATGATGATACATACATACATACATACTATCACGTCTTTATCCCTAATGGGGCAGACAGAGCATTTTGGGTCTTGCGGTTCTATGCAGAGCCCAGGGCCGCAAGACCCAAAAGCCACTTTTAACGTCATGGTGGGCAAGAAGATGGAAAAGCAATCAATACAGTGATGGGTTGCTAGCCGCATCGCCTGTTAACATGATTTGCATTTTTGCCCATTCCCTCGATCGGCTTTTACGATCTGCGTGGGAAAAGAAGCAGCTGGTACATTCTAAGTTTTTTTTTTATTTCTCCCAGACCAGCACGGGAGTTAGTGATGATGATGATGAATAAATGAACTACGGATGAACACAAAATAAAAATCGCTGAATCTAAGATTCACTGTATTTCCTCTGTGTATGCTAACATTTACCAGTATATGTTCGGTTCAAATATAAATTCATGTCATTATATCGTAAGTATTAAGAAAAATCCTTTAAGGGTTTTTTTTTTTCGCTTTCTAAATTACACATTACATCGAATTCGGTGATTATCAACATACGCCTGTGCATCTTTCTTAACATTCCCTAATATCGGACATTCACAGTAACATACACATTATTATTAGACCTTTATTCATTATCATAAAGAAATTACATTTCACTTACTAAGAATAATCATCCCACCCCACCTTTGACCAGTATCTTCTCTGGTTGTAGGGTTGACTGGAAGAGATCCCTGACAGGGATAAGTCCGCCTTTGTACTGTTGTGTTTTTAATCTATGTTTAAATTGTGTCGATTTATGTACAATAAAGAATTTACAATACAATACAATACAATAATCCTTACACAATGGTGTACTTACAAAATTTTGATTATAAGTGATATTCTGTGAGCATACACAACATTGTTAAAATACACTACGCACTTAACACAAACAGAAAATTTTAGTTATAAAAATGTTGTCTTGTGAAAATACCTACACCGCAGTATTATGATTGTATTATAACGCACAAAAAAAATATATTAGTCGGGTATTTCAATAATTCTCATCGTTCAAAAGAGAAAATAGGAAATTAAAAATGATGTACTGAATCTGCCTTTAAAATATTTGTAATTAATAAAAAAGGATATTGTATAAATATATAAAATATAACACATCATACACATGCTGGTCTGGGAGAAATAAAAAAAACTTAGAATGTACCAGCTGCTTCTCTTCCCACGCAGATCGTAAAAGCCGATCGAGGGAATGGGCAAAAATGCAAATCATGTTAACAGGCGATGCGGCTAGCAACCCATCACTGTATTGATTGCTTTTCCATCTTCTCGCCCACCATGGCGCTAAAAGTGGCTTTTGGGTCTTGCGGCCCTGGGCTCTGCATAGAACCGCAAGACCCAAAATGCTCTGTCTGCCCCATTAGGGATAAAGACGTGATAGTATGTATGTATGTATGTATGTATGTATACACAAGCTGTGAATGTCCGATATCATTATTTCAGCCGCAGAACTGCCTCCGTGGTGTAGCGGTTAGAGCGTTCGGCTTATACCTGGAGGTCGCGGGTTCGATTCCCCGCGGGGGCAACGACTTTGTGTTGTTGTCTTAGTTTGGTTAGGACATTGTAGGCTGATTACCTGATTGTCTGATAAGTAAGATGATCCGTGCTGGAGGGCACGTCAAGCCGTCGGTCCCGGTCAGTCTTTGACATTGGTCGTTACCTAAAACCATGTCAGAGGCCTTTATGGCGGTTTAAAAACTCTGACACTAGTGAGACTTAGGCCTCTCACAAAGATGTAATGTCTGATATAACTGAATGTAAAGATGTAAAAAACTAAATAATTTGTTTTTACCAACCTGTTACTCCATGCGCAGAAACTGGGTTTGTGTAACTTCTTTTGATCAAAGTCAAAACTGTTCCAGTGATGACACAGGCCATTGTGCATATTTGTAGGAATATATGCATATGTCGGCGATGTTTAATCTGCATGTAAAAGTAAACTTTGGGATAATCATCTTTACAGATCTCATATGATCTTTTGACAATCATATACACACATTCCTCGAGGCGTAAGCTCAGCTTTGCATGAGGTGAGTGGGCGATAAGGTATTCAGTCAAAAAATTACATTAAAGTAAAATCAATGTTAATATTAGAAAAATGAGCCATTTTGATTATTTAAAAAAAAAGAGTGTTGTGAAACACACGGTTGGAACTAAGTTCTAAAAATTTAACCCCTAAAAATTCCGGCCCCTAAATAAGTTCGAGACAGAAAAATCTTGCACTTTTTTTTGCCTAGCCATCTGCCAAGTCCGAAAAGGAACTTCGTCCCAAAAAACCCGATACTATTTTTATATATATTTTATCGTCTTATTTATTATTAATTTTAGTTTATTTCATTACTAATTCATAAAACAGCACTGGAACTTTAAACTGCTAGCGGTACCAAAGGTAAAGGAGCAGGCGGAAATGCGCGACAAGGAGATGACGCACGATGATCGTGCCGCGTCTCAGACCGAGTTTTAAAAACAAATATAAACTGGTGCGGGCTGTCCCATGTTTCAGGCCAAAGTCTCACCTACACAAATGCAAAGCTGAGAGCTGTAAAATGCTTGGCCGCCTATCTACCGTCGGCGTATTTTTTTATATAGCCTATGTAGTATCCCATTGCTGGAAAAAGTACTCCCCTTCTAGCTTTCACGCTTCACGATCCAAAAAAAAAACTTGAAAAACTATCTAGCAAAAAACTGTATTTACCGCGGTAAGTCCCGTAATAAAGGGGGAGGCCTTTGCCCAGCAGTGGGACACAAAACATACAGGCTAGTAAAAAAAAAAAAAAGTCCCGTAATACTAATAACAGTAATTGTGACCGCGAAACTCTGAAATCATTTAATGCCTTTTTGGTTTCCGGCAGAGCAGTAGAGTCGCCGTGTGAGTAGAAGAGGATAACTCCAAGTCTTCCCGTGGATGTTATATAAGGCGACTTAGGAAATACATGCTAAACAAAGCACATAAACATCAATAGGACCTCGCCAACACGTTCGCTAGTGGAGAGTGTAGGCCAAGTCCTCTGGCTGCTCTGGCCAAGTATGGCTCTAGTAGTACAGAGAGGGTCGAGCTCCTGCAGTAAAGACTAAAAAGACCTGATGATGATGATGACTTCATTGGTTATGTCTTAGATGATGAGACAATACCTAACCCGCATTGGAGTAGCCAAGCCGTTGGCATAGTTAAGGAACAGGATGGCTTCCACGCAGAAGAAATGGAACTGAAACAAATGAAATACATACATACATACATACTATCACGTCTTTATCTCTAATGGGGCAGACAGAGCATTTTGGGTCTTGCGGTTCTATGCAGAGCCATGGGCCACAAGACCCAAAAGCCACTTTTAGCGTCACGGTGGGCGAGAAGATGGAAAAGCAATCAATACAGTGATGGGTTGCTAGCCGCATCGCCTGTTAACATGATTTGCATTTTGAAATGAAATGAAATCCCTTAGTCAATCCTTGATGTGCTTTGGAAAATTAACTATATTATGCTTTAAGTATGATTTGTTTATCCGGTGTTGGAGGGGTTCAGCCCACTAATATGAAAAACTTTACTCATGAGTACAATCGTAAGACTTGAGACCTCGAATACCTAAACATGTTGAAATTTTCTCGACATCCCAACAATATTCATTTAGATTTACTTTGCGCCCCGCGGTGTCACCCGAAAAAAGGGAAAAAGTTGCCTATGTGTTAATCCAGGGTTAAGCTTTCCTGCACACCAATTTTTTTTATTGATTTAACCATTTGCGCTTTAAAAAGTACCAAACATACAAACACTCTGAAACTTTCGCTTTATAACATTAGTGTGATTTTCAGTCTTAACATGTAATAAGTTTGACACCTTCAAACTATTTTTAAACCCAAGTGCTTGCATGTCCGCATAAAACTGATAGCGACAATTGGGTACCTTCCTAAGTCAAAAATAAATTATTTTGTACTAATACAAAACAAAGCGTGGCAAAATAATGTCACTTGTCTTTGAACATATCCATTTTAACGTTATTTTAAATTTATAATTGTAGAAAAACTTATAATAAGAGCGCTTTTGACTCCAAAAATCTATGACGTCATCTGCCTGTATTTCATACAAAATCCCATAGAAACTGTTTGTTTTGACGTTTAGAAAAAAGTTGCTGATTTGACTTGTTGGAAAATAGCGTATTGTGGCGATTGTGTGCTGATGTTGCAATAAAGTGTCTTGCTACGACAAAAAGGTGTTAACCTTGAGACATTAACATAATATAATGAATGCACACAGGTCACAAACAAAACTTTAAGGTAAATAGACCGAAATGGAATAAAAAACAGCATGCTTTTTGTTGTTACCGTGTGGTGTGGATGTCGTCCTAGAATTTTATCTCTTCCGTGGATGTCCAAAAATACTTCGGGCAAATAACTGCATTCCCACGGAGGGTTCACGTCAGACATACGGCCGATTGTACAACTACAGTCGAATAGTTTTGCTATTTTTCTATTCCACTTGCACGACTTTAGTTTGGCATATATAGTTATAGGTGACAATAAGTGCGAAGAAAAAGATGGAAAGTAATCCCAAGGTTTTAAGCTAGCACATTATGGACATATGGATACAATCGGGAACTTGCAAAATTAAGAAGACCTATTGGCGTTATAACAGAATCAATAAGGTTTAAAAATAAATAAATATAAATAAATATATAGGGACAAATTACACCGATTGAGCTAGCCCCAAAGTAAGCTCGAGACTTGTGTTATGGGATACTAACTCAACGATACTATATTTATAACAAATACATATATAGATAAATATCCAATACCCAGGACAATTTAAAAAGGCCATTTTCCATTTTGCCCTGACCGGGGATCGAACCCGGGACCTCTGGGTGGCGGACCAGCATGGTGACCACTACGCCACGGAGGTCGTCATCAGGAGGTTTAAATGAAATGATACATTTTATTTTTTATTTTGGTGCATTTTTTCACTAGCAGCACCCCGGTTTTACCCGCGGTTAAAGTAGCCTATATCTTAATCCAAGGTGTCAGCTTCCTGCATACCATATATTATCAAAATAGGTCCAGCCGTTTTAGCTCACAACAATAGACCGAATTAACCTTGCTTGAATAACTTTAATCAAAAATTTTACCACACGGGCATCACTGCAGGCTCTGGCAGTACAGAATACAAGGAATGCTTTCTTTAAAAAAAACCGCTGATGAATAGTATCATCGCACTAATCTGCGGCAAACCAATACTTGTAGAACCGTAAAGGGACGAAGGGATTTTTTGTCTAACAGTGGTCGGGACAGGAAATTTCGTTCAACCGTCAAGGGATCAACGTAGTTTTTGTCTAAGAGTTACTCGGTGAAGAAAAATTTGAACAGCAGTCAAACGAAGTGAAGTACGATTTTGTGTTAATTATTTGGCCAAGCTGTCGCTGGAAAGCGATGGATGCAGGCCGCTCTTGATCGGTCATTTTGGAAATCTTTGGGTGAGGCCTATGTCCAGCAGTGGACGTTGTGCGGCTGAAATGATGATGATTCGGCCAAGGTTATTTCGGTTTATTGTTGTGAGCATCAGCGATTTGCGCGTAAAAAGTAATATGCACACAAACCACATACACTCACAAGCTTTCGGCTTAATAATAGTATACTCCGTTTGGTTAGGTATTTAAATAAATGTAAACAATCTTGACATGTCTTTTACTGAAATATACACTTTATAAATCAATACCTTTGCAAGTAATTATGTAATTTATAATTTAACATAATTACTTTGTAATTTGCAAAGGTATTGATATATAAAGTGTATATTTCAGTAAAAGACATGTCAAGATTGTTTACATTTATATAAATACCTAACCAAACGTAGATTAGTGTGATATCAAGGAACAACGGCTCTGCAGGGTGACGTCTTTCGAACCACGGAAGACCTCAAAACAAAGTGCGCATTCTACTTACCCCAAAGGTGCACAGTGCGACATGTATATCTTCGAAATTTTTATGAATGCAGAACATCAGTACAACCATATTAACCGCGCCAATCATCACATGTGAAATACCAACTAGGATGGTTGTGGTAACCATTCTACAGTAGGCACTCCCTGGACCAGTTACTATAACGAGCATTTTAAAATATAATAAAATATGGCAACTAGACAACAAACCCTAAATTTCGGAAAAAAATAGGGATTCTAGATGGTTGTCATACGTGATAAATCTTTCGCTGTCAATTTGTTTTTTTTTTTCGTAGAAAAAAGAAGCAAAAGTAATTACAATTGCTCAGACACATGCCATATTTACGTACATTCATTTGATCGTCTAAATCAATTATTAAAATATATTATAAAACTATAAAAAAGCCATGTAATAGACTATTTTACTGTGTACGTTTTTGGTTAATGTTTTATATAAAACTAACATTACCACTATAAACTATTTTTTTTCGAAAACAGCTAGAAAATTGGTTAATTAATGAAGTAGTAGTTAGCGTTTCTAATATATAAGAGTGGGAGCGTAGCGGGGACGTCTCACTATCTCTTCTAGAATGCTGTATGTGCATCCTTTTTCTGTTACTTGACAGTTTTTCCTTCCATCACATTTTAATAGCTTTTATCCCCTTAGCCGGCACTGGAAGGAATTCCTCCCGACTTCCATTGTTTAACTATTGTGTCTGGTATATGCGCATCTCAAACAGATAACTAACTTGGGCAGATTAAAAAAAACCTTTTTATTTTCAGTATTGAATTCTTATTGAAATGAATAAAAAAAAGGAGTGAAATACTTTGAAAAAGAAATTTTTTTTTTTGGTTTTTGGTCTTAGACACCATTGGTGTAAAAGTAGTGTGAAAATTGTCCTATTTTACTAGGCTTGGCGTCAGGGTTAAAGTAACGTAAACAACCGCTGGCGTGCAAAAGGTTAAAGATCTAAAGACTCCGAGTCCAAAATTACTTAATTAATATATATATACAGATTTAATTTTGTCGGCATTCATTTTAAATAGTAATTATGCAGTGTAGTAAATAGTTATATGCAATAATTTTGTACCCACTCTGTACCCTATTTCGTAAAAACTTATTCCTTTCAATCCAAGGTTGATTGAAAGAGATCCCTATCTGAGTTAAGTCCTCCTTTGTACTGTGCTTTTAAATTACTTTCCTTTATTGTATTTTATATATATGTGTTTACAATAAAGTTTTACAATCAAACGAACACACTTATGACTTCAAAGATCTCTCACAAAAGTAAAAAAATATATATTCAAATTACATTTTTACTTATAATCCGCAAGATGTCGATTTGGGCGTCATGTTAGGTCAGGATACATAGAAAATAAGTCCAAATTTCAATCTTGACAAATGTACTAATTAAATAGGTCGTGAGACTCATTAACTAGAAATATTTGCAGAGTAAATCAGATTTAGTGTGTCTACGTTTGGTGACATCGAGTCTATACTAGAGGTATATTAAAACTTATAATCCTACTCATAGCTGTAAATGTTATTATCACCGTCTTACGTATTAACTGTAAATTATGTCTAACGTATGACTGATAGTTGGTCTTAGTGATAAATTTGATAAATTTTACGAGTATTACTTAAGATTTGTAAGATAGTGTTAGATAAGAATTGACGTTTATTTAATCCTACATTTCTTTGCTGTAAAGGAAATAGTTTTGACAAGTTTATTTGCCGGGAAAATTAAAAAAAGAAAACCTCACCGCCACTACAGCGACACATTCGCCTTGAGAAAGACCTCCAGATGAGGTCAAAACATGTCAGCCAGTAGCTGACTCGGTCCGAGTAAACTTAGCTATAAGTAAATGATCTGACGTCAACATTTACCTTATAAGAAATCGAAAGAAAAAAAGTGACAATTATCAAGTGATACAAATATCCAAAGATAAATAAATGATTTTGACTTTGACGTGAATTGAACAGTTTTTTTAATTATTAGTTATTTTATTGACTATGAAATTTTCATTTCATAAATTGGTCAACTTATACACTAATTTGTAAATCCTACTTAGCTCTGACAGGTTTTTATTAACTTTGTTATACATAAGGCGCAGTTGGATTGTATAATCCTTTTTTAACAAAAACTCTAGCTGTTTGGCATTACAGCTCGGTTTTGTAAAACAGCTGAAAATCGTTCAGCTAGATCATCCAATGTGTTTTTAACAAAATAGTTAACGTAATATTGTAGATTTAGATAGAAATTGTGCCACTTGTGGCTTGTGTTTGTTAGTGTCATAACAACAAATATGGCCTCCGATAAGGTAAATTTTCATCGTGTTCCGAGAGCTGTTCATCGAGAGACACCGGGAACATCCTTTGTGATTTTGGACTGCAAAAGGTTGAGAAGAATAAAGCAGACCTTGAGCTTGGTTCCCATATTGTTATTTCAACGACCGGCTTTCGGCAAGAAACCGCTACGCCACTGAGTTGTCGGGTTTACAAAATTTTGGTATCCAATTGCATCCAGCTGATTATTATTTATCATTCTTCATTAGTGAATTATGATGTCGGAGACTGGAAGTCTTACATAGGAAGGAGTTGTATTTAGATTTTATTTCCATGGCTCAAGTACCTAATAAAAAAAAAAGAACAACTATACATGTTATCTAAATGTTAGCTGTTTTGATAAGCGTAATAATGTAACAGTTGTGTTACAAAACCTATTCTTTTGTTTAGGTACAAAGTTTATCCCATATAAATTTGGTGAAGATATGATGAAGAACTGTAGAGATATGAAAGAAACTCCTAAAATATAATGAAGTCGATTTAAAATTATTATGATAGTAATACTATTCATCATGTGAAGTCTATTGAGAATATTGACACATCGAGCGTCTAAGCATTTGCATTTACAAGGTAGATTTATGTGTTAAGAATATTTCAGTAAGCAAAAGCTGACAAGATAGGTGCTTAAAATGCAGCTTAGTAGCTTTTGTGCAGGATTCAATATAAAGTAAGATTATTTATTTATTACAGTAATATCTGTAATTTAAAATTTGAACCAATGACACGATAAGAAGAAAAAGAACCTACTGTTATTGGTTGCACACGTGGACGAGGTCAAACCGCATATGTAAAAAAAAAATTCCGGCATAAAAAGTATCATGTGTGCATCCAGTAATTATACTGTCGTCAAATTTCATACGGTATTTTTATTATTCACATCTATAGGTAACATAATCCGAAACAGAAAACAAAATGTTTTTATAATCTGCCCAAAAATAAGTAAATTGCATTTAAAATCTTGATGGAAAAGGAAACTGTCAAGTTCGTGAAAAGGGATTCACGTACACTACGTACATGCTCCGTACCATAGATTTAGAAGTAACAATTTATAGGTCTATGCTACGTACTCATGTCTCACGCGTACGAAAGATATAGTGAGATGTCTCCACCACGCTCCCATTCGAATACATTGCAAATTGCCCAGGTGACTTTTGTATAGAAATGATGAATTATTTTTTAGTTTTGACTGTTATTTTAATTTCCATATACTAAAGTGGTCTAGTATAGCCCCTGTTTCGATTTATTGCAGGTATATTTCTTCCACGTTGTATATGTTTTTTTTTAAATATTCCTTTCTGTGGCATTTTTTGTTTCGTATAAAATATTAACCAAAAACATACACAGTAAAAAAGGGTATTCCTTCAGCCGGTTTGGCATAAATGTGGAACAAACATCGATACCTAAATAAACTTCGACATTTATAATATGAAGTAGCAGAATATCGGCGATGTAAATTCAAGTATATTGTCCTAAAGTATTTATTTTTATCAAAACTTTTTTTTGACTATGTTTATAGTCCCACTTTTATAATATCAGCTGAATAGTGTAAGTCGATGCAGTCTTCTTTGATTATCTCCCAACCAAACCAATTCGTCTTTGAAATATCAAAAACTAGCTAAATAGAATTTAGGAAGAATAAATAAATAAAATAAATAAATAAATAAATATATAGGGACAAATTACACTGATTGAGCTGGCCCCAAAGTAAGTTTGAGACTTGTGTTATGGGATACTAACTCAACGATACTATATTTTATAACAAATACATATATAAATAAACATCCAAGACCCAGGACAATTTGAAAAAGGCCATTTTCCAACTTGCCCTGACCGGGGATCGAACCCGGGACCTCTGGGAGGCGGACTAGTGTGTTGACCACTAAGCCACGGAGGTCGTCATAATACAATGTCATATATTGCATTAAATATTTTTTTTAGATATGAGTAAAACATAACCACATTATTATCATTTTATTGACACTTAATAAAAATATTCACATCTACGACATGACGTGCAACCAGTTAAACAAATTTTTCAGCTTTTCAAGCTTTGATCCTTAAATGAATTAGGCTATTTAGATTTTCTTCCTAATATCATGAATAGCCATATTAACTTTATAATAATACTGAGGTACAAATCATACATTCGTGACAATCGTACATATAAATTCACGACAAACTAAAAGCAGGTTTGCTCAAAAAAAGTTTTATCATCAACATTATTATTTTCAGACTTTCTCAACATTTTTTTATGAAAACATTCATGCAACAATGAAAGTCTGAATGAAAACATTGATATAGAACTTACTTCCTATTTTTTCCGCCTTATAATAGGTAGGGTCTTGTCAACGAAGTTGATGATTGGATTTATTATGATGATGACAGTGAAAATACCAGTGAACGCCATGAAAGTAGCTTTCAAAGGCGGGGTTGCCCATCGGTTAAAAGAAGGTTTGTCAAAACCATAGCAGAGGGAGACAGATGATGCTGCGAAGGCTATAGTACCAAAGCAGATGTGAGTGACTTTAGACAGAGTGCCCAGGATGATCCGACGGAGGTCGTAGGCGAAAAGTGAGGTTATGCCGTTGACCAAGCATACAGTTGTGAAGACCAATGCTACTAAAGCTGAAAAACAAAAACAAAATTACGTTCAATGTACTATAATCACAGATTCAGAATTAATGAAATATTCGTAATAAAAAATAATAAAAACAGATCAAATTAAAAGCCAAAATGATTCTGCGATAACGTTAATTATAATACTGCTGCTGTGATAAGATAGCATAGAATTATCGACGCATTCTATCAAATGCGGAAAAAACAATGCATTTTTAATCAGTCTTATAATTTAAGATAATACTAGTGGCTTTGTGAGCTGTAGACCTCGCGAGTCGCCACTGAACTATTGAAGTTTATCGGATATAATTTTTCAAAACTAAAAACCGACTTCTATACCAAGCTACACAACCGTTTTTGATTAAATTTCCATGGGATCTCCTGACAAGTATATCAAACAAAAAAATATTTTTTTATATTAGTCTAGGCGTCTTCGAGTAACTGGTACACAATTAAAGAGTGATTGGTAAAAAAAACAGTGGCACTCCGGAAGTGCCAACAAAAGTAAAAACTTGGTGTCGGTTTTGGTAAAAGTGTCGCGGATTCAATTCTTTTCCCAACTCGAAAAATGCTCAACGCGCCTGATAAAGATTTCACTTCTAAAAAACAAAAGATTCCGACAAAATAGACAACCTGTTCTTATTTTGAAGTCGGTAAAAAAATTGTACAGATAAATATTTATGACATTTTGTAAAAAAAAATTGAAATGGCTGAAGTATGTATATATTTTTATTTTTATCATGTGAATATTTTAAAGTTTTCAAACCCTCATACATACGCCATTTTGAAAAATTTCATAAAACTGTTTCGATACAAAAAATCTATATTATTATAATTTTCGAACCTTTTTTAGAAAATTCCACAATAATCCTGTAGGCGAGAGCAGCCGGATAGCCGGACAAAAGCATTTTTAGCCAATCTCGAAACTGAGACACTTCGCTCGCTTTGGTCGCTCGGTTAATTAAAGCGGACATTGTTGAGCGTTAAGAAGGAGAGTAACTTACCAAATTGTGAATGGAGGGTATCCCAATGTACATCTTTGTCCATCATTTTAATAAAACTGCCAACTATAGCAAGAGATGATCCCATTATTTGCAAGACCCAATGAGCTCGCCTTTTATGGACATATTTAAGTGAAGATGTCCAGCTGTTGTAAGGAGAAAGACTTAGTATCGCCTCTGCCATCAGAAGTTGATACTGAAAAGAAAGACACATGACAGTATAGACATGTTCAATGAGGTTTTAATCTATCTTCTTTTCGAAAATATTGTTTGTAATGAAAAAAAAATTACAAAATTACTTTACTAATTCAATTGTATTTATCAACATACGCATAAAACAATAAAATAAAGTCCTCAGATCAATTAAAAATCTAAAAAACTTACCCCAAGAACACAAAGAATAATATGGATCTTTGTACCAAAGTAATCAAATTCAAATGTAAATGAAAACAGAATTGATACTCCCACTACCGCTCCTATTAGTAGATGGGCTAAAAGATTCGAAGACCCATTGAAGATCTTTAACTTATAATCTTCTTTGGTAGCTGGAATAAACTCTGTATTCGACGTTTTAACGTTTTCTAAATCTGTTTCACCTAAGGCCATCTTTTTATTATATTATTATTTCCTTAAACAATTATGTGCTAAACTATAAGTATTAGAAATGGAGCTGCGCTATTCATTTATAACGAAGACAGTAATCAGATTCCACGCCTCATTGAAAATAAAGGTGGAATATTTATCAGTTTGCGATAATGTTTACTTAATAAAAACGAATTAATGTTTGTAATTAATAAAAGTCCGTCGTCCGTCAAGAAACATTTATTTACAAAAGTTAGAGTTACAATTTGTATTTTAAGCTTGCTCTTATCGGTGGAGTTACGTAGAGGTGCCTTCATTTATCTCTTCTCTCTTCCATCTCTTTAATGTCTGGCAGGAAACAACTCCAAAATGTTCTTTAATTTTTTGCAAATACTCCTTACTCGGTCTTCGTCTCCCTTCTGTCTTTCTATCTACTATTATTCGATTATTCTGATATCAAAGTTTATATAACTGTTACAGTATGTTTTTCTATGTAACCGTTCAACGACAAATTAAATGCAGTAAGAGTAGCCAAAAAACAAGCATGAAACATCTTTGAAAGAGACAGTGAAATGTCATTACGCCTACATAAGCTGGCTTACGGGTAACACCCTTATGTAATTAGAAGAAGAAGTTTAAAAAAAAATCTTTCCTACAAGTGTTTATTGTATTCTTATTTTATTTAAACAATAATAATATAGTGAGCCAAAAGCTACAATAGTCTCTCCCTGTCCTCCTTTAGGATAAGAAAAGCAGTTGGCATCAAAATAACAGAAAAAAAATATATATGCAGATATTATTACAACTACAATAAAATTATTATAAATACAATAAATATAAATACATATCTATGAAAAATAGTAAGAAACGATAAGTTTTGCTTATTGTTATCAAGACGAGTGCAATAAGCACAAATCAATAGGGCTGCGTCGTTTTCTCAAAGGGTTCTTATGGCCACCTTCCAGCTTATAGCTAGTCATTCGATTTACATAAAAATGCAAAATTTTAGCTCAATCGGTTGAGAATAACTTATTTAAAATTGACTTAAAGGATTAGTCCTAAACAATAAATAAATAAATAGGGACAAATTATACTGATTGAGCTAGCCCCAAAGTAAGTTCGAGACTTGTGTTATGGGAAACTAACTCAACAATACTATATTTTATAACAAATACATATATAGATACACATCCAAGACCCAGGACAATTTGAAAAAGGCCATTTTCCAAATATAAAAGACTAGAGGCAGCGCGCGGCTTCGCCCGCGTTATCTACTCGAGTGAAGTCGCGGGCGTGATGCAATATAGCCTATAGCCTTTCTCGATAAACGACCTATCTAATACCGAAAGAATTTTTCAAATCGGACCAGTAGTTCCTGAGATTAGCGCGTTCAAACAAACAAACAAACAAACAAACTCTTCAGCTTTATATATAAGTATGGATATTTTCATACAAGTTAAATAAAAGCTTTTAAATAACACCGTTCTTGTCCTTGCTTAGCAGTTCAACATAAAACATGCATTTTTCAAGATAAAGTCACTTGCAAACGCATATATCTTATACCTTTAAACGAGCAATTCTTGTATATTTATTTATATATATATATATATTTATAAATTTCTGTGATCTCGAAAACGGCTCTAACGAATTCGCTCAAAATTTGTATATGGGGGTTTGCGGGGGTAAACAATTGATCTAGATTAGTTTTATGTTTGGGAAAACGCGTGTTTTCGAGTTTTTATGCGTTTTTCTTTCCACGCAGAATATGGTCGCTAATTTCGTCGCGCCGACCGTCTTGTTTTTAGCTCAGCGGTTAAGGATACCGACCGCTAGAAAGAGTGTTACGGGTTCGAATCCCACTCGGTGACTTACTTTTGTTTTTTTTATGTTTGAGTTTAAATATAATTTTTTATTTTGCATTGTTTTTAGACAAGTTTAAAAAAATTTTGTTAATGTTTGAGATGTAACCGAGCAAAGCTCGGTCGCCCAGGTACTTTTTATTTATAAAACAAACTATGCCAAAGTATAGTAAGTAACTTTATCATACTTTCCGCTTCATTGACATTTCTTTATCTCTACACTTACTCCGTTACGACTTAACACATGATTCGATAACTTATCAGTAGTTTTTATAAAAATATAAATTGGGTACTTTCCTAAGTCAAAAATAAATTATTTTGTACTTAAGGAACAATAAAGCGTCGCAAAATAATGTCACTTGTCTTTGAACATATCCATTTTAACGTTATTTTAAATATTAGAAAAACTAATAATAAGAGCGCTATTTGACTCCAAAAATCTATGACGTCATCTGCCTGAATTTTATACAAAATCCCATAGAAACTATTTGTTTTGACGTTTAGAAAAAAGTTGCTGATTTGAATTGTTGGAAAATAGCGTATTGTAACACGTTTTCTACTAGTTTTCAAAGAATCATAAAGTTATGGATAACCGGCCAAAGTGCGAGCCCGACTCGCAAATAAAGGGCACTATTAGCTATAAAATCACGTTTGTTGTGTGAGAGCCCCACTCAAATATTTATTTTATTCTTTTTCTATTTAGAAATCATCATCTGTGAAAATTTCAACTGTCTAGCTATCACCGTTCATGAGAGACAGCTTGGTGACAGATAGACAGACAGATGGAAAAACAGACGGACTGACGGACTGTGGAACACTAAAAATCACCCTTTTAGGGATTCGCAGTAAACAAGGAACCCTTATAGTTTTTATACAATTAATTTTAAATAAGTATATATCATGATTACTCACCGAATGAATTAACAAAGAGCCAATTTTTTTTTATTATTGTGTTCTATTATCTTTCGGTTTTATTTTTACTTACTTATCCTTATCCTTACTTATATCTTATATTACTAATAATACGAAAGTAACTCTGTCTGTCTGTCTGTCTGTTACCTCTTCACGCTTCAACTACTGAACCAAATTTGAAGAAATTTAGTATGGATATAGTTTGGGACCCGGGAAAGGACATAGAATACTTTAACCTGGTATGATTGACGTTGGATTGTTAAATATTAGGGTCACGCGGGCAACGTCACGGGTATCAGCTAGTAGACTATATAAAATATCTATTAAAAAAACATTTCAACTCGTATTATAAAGGTTGTATAAAAGAGAAATGAAATAAATATTTAATCTTAAAATAAAAAGAAAACCAAACGTTTAAAAATATCACATATTTAATAAAAAGTATAAAATAAATAATGTTTATTACAATAAAATTACAAAACAGATTGATTGATGTTTAAATAAATATCAAACAAAGTCAGATCCTCAAATGGAACTAAGTTTGTTCCTAATAAATAAAGGTCAAATAAATTATTTCAAACTTATTATTGTAATACAAAAAAGTATCTACTATTATAATGAACTTATACTAAAATGAACTTATATACAGAAACTATTGTAAGGGTGAATTCAGTCTGTGATACTGAACAACTTTCCCCAAGGAACATATGTCGAAATATGAAAATAATTTTTGGCTTTCCATACCAACTCGGATCTGGTGATCGGTCAACTTGTAAGGGAGGCCAAAAATTACTTTTCATAATTTGAACCTGTTTCTTAGGGAAAGTTGTTCAGTATCATGGACTGAATTCACCCATAAAATATTTTCAGTATATTTTGTTACACCTTATATATGAACCTATAATCATATTCTCTTTATTTTTTGTGTTGATAGACAATCATGCTATGTTCGTATGATAATGCAGAATATTATACTTTTGACATTGACATTGGCATACGTAGGTCCTTCACGTGCTGATATGTTATCAACCATAGCACAAAATCACTTATCAATAGTTACCTTATCTCTATTACACATATTAATCTGTACCTATTTAATTTTTTAATAAATGACATAGTTTCAACTATTATCCTAATTTATTATCTACGTAATAGGTATTTTTATCTACAACTTGTAAGTAAGACTTGACATATTCTTCACATAAAATTAAACACAGCACTATATTGAACACAAAAATAAATAAGTATAATTGGAAATAAACTACAAACATGTTAAGTGTAACTTAAAAATTTAAAATACTTTAAATAATTAAATCTAAATTAAAATCTAAATAATATAAAACAAAAAAGAAAACTAAATATGAAATACCTGGCAGCTTCCTTGTCCAAACAATTAGTCTAGCTATTCAACGAGGCAATGCTGCCAGTGTTCTGGGTACTTTCCCTCGATTAGATGCATTTGAGGAGGTATTTTATATTTAGTATTTTTTATTTTATTGTTTTTAGTATTATAGTTATTTAAAATAATAATTTGGGTGCAAGCCATCATTAATTGAATAAATTGTTGTGATTATGGTAGACCCTGCTAGTTTAATTAAAATATTATAACCAGGCATCAATCTCAATCAATCTCAAGCAACCGCTCTCGCAGTAACTTACTCAATGATATATCTCACTGATATTCAAGGATTTGATTTGACAGAAGTGCCATGTTACAACCATTTGTCCAGATAATATGAAGTTTCTATTTCAGTGAAAGTTTTCCAGTGTGAGAAGACCACTGATCCTCAAGGACAGATAATAATTAAAAAAATAACTTAATAGTAAACTAAATAATCTACCGTCTGCACATATTAAGCAACTTATCAGCAAAATTGACAAGAGGGTTAACTATGGTAATGAATGCAAGAGTAGCAGTAAATGCGATGGCAGTAGCAGCTAACTGTGGAGTAGCCCAACCTCTGAAAGAGACCTTATCAAAACCATAGCAGAGACAAACGGATGCTGCCGCAAAGGCCACGGTTCCGAAGCAAATATGAGTGATCTTAGAGATGTTCCCAGGCATAATACGGCGCAACTCGTAGGCATAGAGAGATGTGAGTCCGTTGACCAAAGATGCTATTGTGAAGACCATGGCCACCAGAGCTGAGGAGTAAAAGACTTAGGTCAAAAACTATTTTGATAAGGTTAGTTAATTAGTGGATGATCCAGTTTGTAAATTAACTACGAGAGACTTACTACAAAGAGAGTAGAATTATAAAGAAAAAAAATTATATGAAACTGACCCAAGTTTTCCATTATATAAAGGAGTTTCTAATTCATCTAGTAATCAAATTTGTATTTACGAGTATTCATCAGGAAAACTATGTATGTAAGTACTCTTCTATGTATATATTAACAGGACTTAGAACGAACCTTTTTTATTGGGTCTAATATATACTATAACGTCTTTATTCCTAATGCAGCCAGAGCATGAGGTTAAGTATATGGAAAGTTGAAAATAACAGTACGTTATTAAAAAAATATAGAATTGATATTAAAATTAACTTGCAAATACACAAAAGAACTTACCAAATTGGCCATGCACAGAATTCCAATGGATGTCTTTGTCTAGAATTTTAATGAAACTACCGACAATAGCGAGACCAGAACCCATAATCTGCAGGATCCAGTGAGCTCTTCGCTTGTGGACTAGTTTCATTGAAGATGACCAACTATTGTGTGGAGACATGCTTAAAATTGCTTCCGCCATTAGCAATTGGTACTGAAAAAATTACGAAAACTAAATTAGATGATATCATTATTGCAGAATTCTTTAAGAGAGGCCTTTGTCAAACAGTGGATATCGTTCCACTGAATTGACGACGATTATAGCAAAAAAATATCAATAAACATAAATTTATCACAAAATATTTTAGATTAGGAAATGTCTCAAGATACAGAGTTTATTTAATAAATCAATCAATAAATTAATTAAGTATAGGAAAAATTACACTGACTAGCCCCAAAGTAAGTTCGAGAATCGGGAAACGTGTTATGGGATACTAACTCAACGATACTATATTTTATAACAAATATATATGTAGATAAACATCCAAGACCCATGACAGTTTGAAAAGTCCATATTTCAACTTGCCCTGACCGGGGATTGAACTTAGAACCTGATCATCAATGTAACATACAATGAATAATCATCAAACAAACTTACCCCAAGCACACAAAGAATAATGTGGATCCGAGTAGCATCTATGTCCCCCGCTCTAAAGGCAAAGAGGATGGCAGTTCCCACTGTTACTCCTACGAGGAGATGAGCTAAGAGATTCATAGCACCGTTGAAAATCTGCAGTTTGTAATCCGATTGAGGTTCTTCTGGCCTTTTCATGTTGTTGCTAGATTCCCCCACATTCTCCGCATCAAATGGACCACTAAAAGAAGCCATTTTTATTTAAAATTAAGTCCACACAACAGCCGTACGTGCAAAAATGACGATAATCAAGGAATCGCAGTCATTTATAGCTAAGTTTATATAGGAAACAGATAATAATCTAATAATTTTAGGTTCAGTGATTAATAGTCTGCTTATAGTATTTACTTATCGTGTATAATAATGATAAGTTTGACGACGTCATTATTATAATTTTTTTGTTCCAATACGTATGTGTATCCGCCTTTGTGTACCTATCAAGTAAGTTATACATATAATCATATCAATGTCTTTATCATAAACAATGCAAGTTATGCTGATATTTAGGCGCTCACGTTAACAATTAATAACTCTATTTCTTTAATTTTTTAAGGGTTCCGTACAAAACATGAAAAAAACGTAACCCTCATATGATCATTGATCGTGCGTTTGTCTGTCTGTTAAAGCCAATTTGTTTCGAATCTACAGGACCAAATCAGTTAAAATTAATGGTAGATTGGTGTAATCCTATGACCCGAAAACAGATGTGCAAGGTAATTAAATGTGATTGTTTAATATATGTCATTTTTTGAGGACAAATTAGGAAATTTAAAAAAAAAGTTTGCCTTACTGTGTCATTTGTGAAATAAAAGAGCGCGTTATGAGGCTTTTAAATATGTTTTTGTTAGTATTGTAAAATTGATTAAAGAATTCTATTAATTGAAAATAAAGAGGTGAATTCATTATAATATGAATTAAAGCGTCTTGCTGTGAGGATTTCAAATGTGGTTGATTTTGGCATTGTACAGAACCCTCTCCACACGAGTGCAACTCACACTTGGCTGGTTAATTTTTCTTACAAAAAGAGCATCTCATAATAATACGGCCGTGTTCAGACGACGCGCATGCTATGTGCGTCTTTACTTCACCCTCGTACAGCTCGTTTATAAACATTTACCGTAGTCAAAACATACACGCCTTGCATACACCACGCGCTTGCCTCGAGCTCTTCCCGTCTTCTTCTTATCGTGTGTGTTAGTGACTAACACTAGTGTCAGAGTTTCTAAACCGCCATAAAGGCCTCAGACATGGATTTAGGTAACGACCAATGTCAAAGACAGTGACCGGGACCGACGACTTAACGTGCCCTCCGAAGCACAGATCATCTTGTTTATTAGACAATCAGGTGATCAGCCTGCAATGTCCTAACCAAACTAGGACAACGACACAAAGTCGTTGCCCCCGCCGGGAATCGAACCCGCGACCTCCGGGTATGAGCCTAACGCTCTACTACACCACGGAGGCAGTTTAAATAGGAGCAGAGGCTCTTCCCGTATACGCCTCGCACGTCCTGCTTGCGCCCGCCTCGCTCACCCCGCATGCGTGAAAGGCGAGCATAACAGGCATACGGGTCGTATGTGTGGTCAGCGTGGGTCGTCTGAACAAGCCTTCGCGCGCATAACATCGCACTTTGTTGTTTTGAAATAAAATCTTTCAGTTTAGTAAAACATCATCATCCCAGCCCTGCTTTTGCCTACTGCTGAGCATAAGCCTCTCTTCGTCAACGCCACCTATCTTGGTCCATCCAGGTGTGACCACCTTCTTTGATTATGTCAGCAACACATCGCATAGGCCGCCCGACGCCTCTCTCACCCGTTCTGGGCCACCATTCAGTCAGTGCCTTGTTATTAGTACAACATAATTTTTTTTTTTAACCCTATAATCGCTATTGTGCATCAAACGTTCTTTTATCCGTAGCACGGTTTGGGTTTATTTTCTAACAATCAAATTAACATAATCTGTTATTATTTTAAAATTATCCAAAATAGTTACCATAATTAAATAAAATTGCTTACTTTTTATTGGATTGATCCTTTCTATTGAATCTTCTTCGTGGTGTCATTTCCATTAAATAATATAAATAGTTCTTTTCACACTAGTCGACTCACTGTTTCGGTATTTTGGTTTCTCGATTGAAAGTTCTAGAGATGTTTCTCTTTATCAAGTGCAGTATTTGTGATGTCATTAATATCAGAATTCGTTATCAGAAATGTCTGTATATATCACTTATATAACACACTATCACTCTTGCAAGTCAAACGAAAATGATATCTTATCTTCATCTGACGAGATATGAATTATTTATCTCATAAATGTTTGCCAGATCAAAAAATATAGATTGAAAATATTGTAAATATGGTTTTTGTTTAATAAAAAAAGAAAACATATATGTAAAGGGAATAGTTCTTGATTTGAAACGACATGAAATAAATTTAGGTAGAATTTTGAAAGAATATGATTTCTCCAAACGTGCTGCTCAAGTTTCTTATAGTTAAAAAAAATATATTGTTTGTCATAATTTTTTTCTTCTACAAGCTATTCAATCTCAAGGGCTGTCATTGTTACATGATACTCGGTATACTTACCGTCCCCAGTCTATAGGTATATTTTATTTTAGTATTGCTAGCTTATCTCGCTAAAAATTCATTGGTATTTAAACGAGAATTAGATAAATTAAGAGAAGCAGCTAGAAGAAAAGAAATATCCCCGCCAGACTCAGGTAGCCTAAATAAAGTTATAATAACCCATAGTACCATTCAATAAATTTCTTTAATAAACTGCCCATAGTCTTCAAGGCATTATATAATAAGCAAATTTTAAAGGAAGTTAAAAGTATTTCTCTTAGAAAGATGTCTTTACTCCTTAGAACATTTTTTTTAAACTGTGCAACATGACGTTTATTATTTTTTGTTTTATCATTATTTTTATTTTTGACATTGATTTAGTGAAGTGTACCCTGTACAGTGTTTAAAGACTGTGTAATTCAATTAATTAATCAGAATCATCATCATCATCATCATCATCAGGTCTTTTAGTCTCCACTGCAGGAGTACGACCCTCTCTGTACTACCAGAGCCATACTTGACCAAAGCAGCCAGAGGATTTGGCCTACACTCTCCACGCTGGCCAGACGGGTTAGAGAGGTCTCACTGATGTGACCACACAGCACAATCAGAATCAATACTACTATAATTTAAAAAAAATTGTACATGATTTTATTGTGAGGCTTAAGTACTTATTAAGACAAATGAAATAAGCCTAAACTAGATGGAGTTGCGTCGTCTTATTACTGAGTTCCGTCGACCACTTTCCGTCTCCATGATCAGACCCTAGGCATCATCTGCCATAAAGTCTCGTCAAGGCAAATCAAACGAGTCCTTATTAATGTGGTTATGTTCTTTTATAACTGAGTTCTGTCTAATATCTCCCGGCTACATCATCAGAGCAGCTCATTGACTTTATCATATTGTATTGTCATCCAACGGACATAAGAATGCAAAATTTCAGCTAAATCGGTTGAGGATAACTGGTTGAAAATTGAGTTGCAAGATTTGAACTAAACAAACATTCATACATACGTACATACAAGATACATTGCAATTTAAATAAAAGCTTGTAAAATGAAAAGGAACAGGGAAACAGGATGGCTCAAAATAAATAAATAATAAACAAAAGATTATTTTTTATTGACACATTTACCAACCAAAGTAACAAATGGGTTAACAATAATAATAAAGGCGTATGTTCCCGTAAAAGCGATTAGTGTCATAGCCAGTGCATCCGTGGCCCAATTTCTAAAGAAGGCTTTGTCGAACCCATAGCAGAGGGTGACAGAAGCAGCGGCAAAGGCGACGGTCCCGAACAAAATGTGGGTGACTTTGGACAGATTTGGGGGAAGCTTTTTCCGAAGTTCATATGCGTACAAAGAGGCCAGCCCGTTGATCAGAGATGCTACAGTGAAGACCAAAGCCACAAAAGCTGAAAAAAAATTGTCCAATTTAGAATTCTTTTTTTTAAAACTATTTGGTATTTACGATTATTAAGTTTTAAAAAGTTTGATTGATATAAAGATAAAAAAATGTTACGTAATTCTAATTAGGTACTCAGTTCGATGTTGTAAACATTGATAATTATTATCTATAAGATTAAAATTCTGCAAATAGTTTCATGTTAATATTTGGCGATTAAAAATATAGTGACTAGGTTAATTTTTTTTGACTCGATAAGGATAAGAGTAGGTTAATAATAATAAATACTTTGATAAGGACAAATTTAACTGATTGACTTAGTCCCAAAGTTAGGTTAGTATACTTAATTTATTTCGTCATCGTCAATTTGCTAATGACTTTGATACGTTTTGCTGCTAACTTATTTTATTTTATTAGTTCATGAACACTTGAAAAAGTTACAGATAAAACCTTATAAAAGTAAACATAGTACATAGGTGCTTACCAAATTTTCCATGCATGGTGGTTAGATGCAGACTCTTATACTGAATTTCAATGGCACTGCCACTGATGGCAAGACCTGATCCAAGAATCTGCAAGATCCAGTGCGCTCGTCTCTTGTCCCTTAACCTCATGAATGAGGCCCAGCCGCTGTTAGACGAGAGGCTTAGTATCGCTTGTGCCATAAGAAGGTGATACTAGAATAACATTAGAACATACATTTTTTTACATTAAGTAAATGTAAAACATCCAGCGCATAGCGCAAAAGTATATTCAAAATAGTCATTAATCCAGATATCATGTTTGATGACAGTTAGTTTCTTTTGTACGAAATTCATATTTATTGAAATTAACATGTACAACGTGGAAGGGACAAACCCATAATAAATCAAACCACTGGCTAGAAATGGTAAAATAATATTAAAGAATAGTCTAACTCAACACAAACAAATCGACATTCCTATAAAAATTGCCCGGGCGGGTGCACTTTTGTAAGTAATCTTAATGGACGATATTTACTTATAGGAGAAATTATTGTTTAAAGTGTTGAATATCTTAAGTACTAATTTAATAAAGGATAGGGCAACATTATTTCCTGTAAACGATCTTCCGTTAAAAAAGAGTAGTTGTATTGATATTGTCTATAAAAGTTAAATGCGCATCAGTCTCAGGCCCACTCCTCATTTGGTCGTCAATTAATAATTAGATATTAAGATTTCATCGTTTTCTAATTTTATCAACCCCACACTTTTCTATGGAAAAGCCGAATTTTTGTTTTCGTTTTTGACTGTTATTTTAATTTCATTATACTATAGTGGTGTAGTATAGCCCATGATTTGATTTATTATGGGTATATATTTCACGTGGTATATATCAATTTTTTATACAAGAAAATAGCAGATATGTAAGTAATGACTTTAAGTATAGTACTTCTATGTATCATGTCAAAATAATTCATCTGAAACATAACTTAGTTTGAAGTTTTACGTGAAATACTTACTCCAATAACACACAGCAGAATATGCAGTGGTGTCGAAGTTAATGGAACTCCAAAACTGAACACAAACATCACTGTTATTCCCACAGTAGCTCCAATTAAGATACAGGCTAAATGGTTTAAAACACTATTTATTATTTTAAATACATATTTGCACCCAGACAAATCTTCCTGAGCAGAAGTTGATTTAGAATTATCAAAGCTTGTTGAAGGCATTTTAAATACAACTTTAATGTAGGAAAACGAACTAAGAGCGAGATGAAAATGTGCAATTTTTCAACTATCGATAACTTTTATCGAGTAATATTAGATAAAGGTGGATCGATGCTGTATCTTGATAAATCCCCATAAAGTGCAAGAGTATCTTATCAGATCACCATACGGTTTAAAGATCTGAGTGCAAAGAAAAGAAAGTATACTTACAGATCATTGCATTTCTAAAGATCAGCTGTAGTAATGTTTATATTCTAAAGAAATTACCGAACAAATTTGGACATTGAAAAAGTTTTCATTCATGCTTATTATAGGTACATATGGTTACTATAGCCACTATAGCTAGAAACTGAATATTGAAATACTTTTGCAATAAAACATGTAATAGTAACATACCTGGAAAGTAATTACTAGATTTTCGCTCCCAATTGTGAACTCGCAGATTCCAAATCGCGGCAATCGCTTGGTCCAATCGGGCTTATGTTTAAACTTAAAAATTTTGTAAGATACCCTCCAATTAGCTACCAAACTTTATGAAGCTCCGAGCTAAGTTATTGGAGTTATCGTCAAACAAAGAAACATATATACAAACGTCAAATTTTTCATGTAGACTTTGAGACCTTTACTCGTTTACTCATTCGTTCAAACACTGTCATTTAGACTAAGATTTTACTGATTCTCAGACAGCTTCTTGATCTCTTGATTATAACTCTCGTAAGCTCAATCGATGTCGGCATTCCAAAGCCGTAACTAAATACATTGCTCGCATTCCCAGATCTGTGGTGTTATGCGCTTATTGTAATGGTGCAATACAGAGTGGGATGCTTTGATAATAGCTATAGCTTGGATTTAGACAATGTTATTAACAGCGAAAGCATCAAATATTAATAAGCCATCTTGAAGTCTGGCTTGACAAACGAAGAGTGGGATAAGGTGAGAAGAAGAAGTTTAAATATTTGTATGAGCATTTTCTTTTTAGACCCATTATCTTATTGAAAAAATTGGTCCCAAGATAACAGCAAGTCAATAATCCAGTTGTGAACCACATTACAGGGTTGCTTGACATGCGAAAACGCTAGTACAGCTTATTCTCACAAGTTGTGCCACTGAGCCAACAAGCTTCTTCAATATAAATAAATAAAGTTGTTAATAACAATGAAAACGATGTTGATGACTATTTATTCAATACAATTAATATATAATTAAATCATACAATGGGTCACAAAATCATGAATTTATTGAGCCACCTTTGCTGCAGTATAACCACATGACTTGTATGGTCTACACGACTCTTTAAGAACACTGTTCTAAGGGGGGGGCTAAGGGGTGGCCCAAGGGCCACACCCACTGCACAATAACCCCAAGGTGGTCTACAAGATCTCTGTAATAACGAGCCTGCTATTGGAGGCTATTCTGCCACATAGATGATAAGCATTATAACAATGCCATAAAAATATAATAATCTTTTGGTTAATCCCACTTATAAGGGAGGGAGAAGGGACAGAAGAAGAAAATGTATATGTTAACAAGAATATATGACCAGAAGAGTTATGGTAAAGTCATTATGGAAAAAAAAATTATGAAAAAAACCAGTAAGTATTTTAAACTACGATTCTAGCTTCAGAACCATTACAACAATAAACAATATGTGGAACAATAATTATGATAAAAAAGTTATGACAAAGTCCTTATGACAAACCAGATTATGATTAATATAATTTTGAGAAATAAGAGATCCCTATTTACCTATATACACGGGATTTGGTACCTGCTGTTAAACCGGTCACGTCTCAGTCCGCGCGTGGCTTATCCCCAAGGCATCCACAGCCTAAGCGGATTAACCCCATTAATTAGGACCCGGTGACCCTAAATATGCAAACCACATTTCAATAAGCCGGTTATACCACAAATCAATGCTTGTTTAACTAAGATAGTACTCGGGTGGATGAAATGGTGGGTAAAGATGAATTTAAAATAGCCTAAAAAACGCGTGAGTAGGTGTAGAAGTAGGGGCATGCAAGGTTTGCGCTGAGTGAAATGTAGATGGGAGACTACGTACGGGTACAGTATTCATTTTTGACTTCTGTGCAATTATAGCGGTCAGCGCTAGAGTTTAGTGGCACTACAATAAAGCATACTTACTTCTTCTTACAAAAGTGTTAATTTTTTCGTAGTTTGTTTGTTTGTGAGATAATATAGGTATTGTGCTTGGTGTTAAAATAATTAACAGTGGTAAACAGATTTTGAGTTGTCGTTTCGAATTGCATTCATTCCGAATCTATAAAAAATTTCGATATACCGATCCACAGCAATGTCACAGCCGAGCGTTTACATAGATCTAAATAAGTTTTTATCCCTTTAAACGTCGGACGCCCGGAGCGGGCGTCGCGCAACCTTTTTTGTTTTTTGTCGATTGTATTTATTATATACCTACTCTATACAAGTTTTTATTGTGAGGTGAAATTAAATAGTAAAACAAATGAAATAAACCCAACTCGAGTTGCGTGGTTTTATTACTGAATTTAAAAAACCATCATCCGTCTACGTGACCAGACCGTTGACATCGTCTACCATAAAATGCACGTCAACTTAAATCGAACAAGTCCTACTCAATGAGGTTATTTTTTTTTATAAGTAAGTTCTGTCAAATATCTCTCCATCATCAGAACAGCTCATTTGCTCCATAATATTGTATTGTCATCCGACTTACACAAGTATGCAAAATTTCAGCTCAATCGATCAAATCTCAAAATTGAGTTGCAAGATTTGACTTAAAGTAACATTCAGGTATATACAAGATAATTTTTTTTTAATTAAATGAAAGCTTTTTTTTAAATTCTATGTGTATGAAGCGTTCATGTCATAATTGAAAAACTTCTCCGAAATACAGATGAGGATGACAGAGATAAATAGAATGACGAAAAACCATAAACGTTGTACGGCTTGGATGCAGGATGGATACTCAGACCAAAGTTAGGTCTGATGATGGACACAATACCTAACAAAACGTTACTCATCTGACGTAGTGAATGTTATCTAATGACAAGAGTCATCATTATTAATACTTCGTTCGCTTTAAAATGATAATGAGAGCTGTTGTTTGTTGTTGGTGTTGAATATGAAAACAAAATCAATTGGCAGCAATTTGCCGGCAGATGCGGCCTTCCGAGCCATTTGTTTGCGAACAAGATCACCTCGTAACCCTGAACTCTAATTGGGTTCTGTCCCATTAGTAAGGGCCGAATAGGACCCCGTAGGGACTATTTGGAAATTGCAGGTGGACAGGAATGTTATCTCGAAAGCACATTAGTGTATACGTGGCGTCATTTGACTCGATGGAGAGTTAGTCCCGAATGGTCTTTAACGTATGGTGGTACTTTTCCTAATTCTTTCGTAACTACAATATATTCATCTATTAATATCATAGAGACACTTATTATATTTATTTATCTTTTCGTTTAATATAAAAACAATAAATTATTCGCAACGCGTTCCGTCTAAATTTTCATACGTAGTAATCCGCAACATTCTTCGTCAAATTTTTTTACAGTTAGTAATCCGCAAAATGCTTCGTCAAAATTTTTAAGAGTTAGTAATCTGCAACATGCTTCGTCAAAACTTTTTACAGTTAGTAATCTGCAACACGCTTCGTAAAAATTTTTACAGTCGGTAATTTGAAGTGAAAACTGTGAAAAAAACTTTAACTAATCTACTTGTTTACTAATCCGCTATATGCTTCGTCGTAGTTCTAATCTAAGAGACTACCTCGTATCGTACCAGGCTCAAAGGTACCAATGATATTATAATAGCAATGGAAATTCTCTGAGACAGATAAGGAGCGTCTATCATTTGCCCGCTCAGATATTCTTTGATTTCCAAGCTCTTTAAAAGTCCTTGCCTCGGTTGCTTATTATATGCCTCATATCGCGACATATTATACAGGAATTTAAGAGGCCGTCTATTAAATTTGACAAATTTCACTCAACTTTGCGTCGTGTTTTTGAGAAAACTACAGGATTATCATTAAATTTATTTATATATTATGAAAGATAATATCATATTATTTAGCATGAGTGAACCATTTTGCCTATGAACTTGCTTGTTTTGGTATAATTCACTGGAATCCAACGTGCGTTTTGCCAAATTTCGCAAGACGCGTGGCGGGGCTTTCGAGATTTTCAAATGATTTAATCATTAACACCCGGTAAAAAAATTACACAAATATAGCTGAATAAGTATTTTCTGACATGAGTGAAGCATTTTTCATTGTTTTATTTAAATTCACAAGGAAAAAAAAACAACAAGTCGCGTAATTTTCGCCGAAATTAATGTAAATAAAGTCGCTTGTATTTGTGTTTTGAGCTCCTATTTTAGAAAAATAAAAATAACGTTACAAACGCCATTTCATGCCCTTTTTAAATATGCCAAACACATCATAATTATATTTTTTAAATAATGTAAAAAATTAAAATCATATCGCATAAAAATTTATTTAAATAGGATGCGGTTTACTCTCCGACGGCAGTCCGCGCGCAGCGCTTACAGCGAGAGGACGTATTTCTTTGCGCCAACGCCGACCTCGTAGTCACTGTGCGATGACGTGCGCAAACCATAGAGTGACTGATAGGATTTGATCATTGGAAAACTTGATTACTTATAGTATTTTATTTGTGTCGTTGAACGTACTGTCGTAAATATAATGGGCTATCGGAAAAATTTTTCAAACTTGAAAAGAAATAGAAAATTTATCAAGTTCTCCCTAATTGCCCCGTATTTCTGAAATGAAGATGTTGCTCCCATTCCATCGCTGGGCGGTGGTGTTCAGCGCTGGTGTGGCCCTAGGCCATATGCGGAGGCACTGTCTGCTCCGCGGTGGAAAGGGACGCGATGTAGCGGCCATTTTAAGAAATTCAGTTTACATGAAAATGCGATTTCACTAATATCGTCTAAGTAACCAAACATAATTATTGAAAGATTTTTTATATTTAATTTGCCGTACTCATTTGGGAAATGTAGCACGGCAGCTGAGTGCTGGCACCGGATGCCGTCCTCCACACCCCAAATTTAAGATGAAACAAATTTTGAAAAATCAATAAAATATAGTTAAATTCATTTTTATTCCAAAAATTTGTTAGAAAAAACTTTAACTTGGAGAATACAGTCTCCGAATATCTTGGAGGATGCAGACCAAAAATAAATACTATGGTGCCACTAATTCTGCAAAAGGCAAAAAGTAAGCTTAAGTAAGTCACTAGACAAGACGTTTGTCAGTTTGGTGTCTAGACTTGACCTGATTTGTTAAATAAAACTGAAATTATCAGGCGAGACGATGAGATTTGGGAAAATAAAATGTAAGACCGGTTGATAAATTTTTATCACAAATTATTACTACTGGAAATCATCGATCCGCCTAAATGTCGTTCAATGAAACTCCTGCAGCTATTAGCCCTATATTATAATTAATACGTGCTTGTACCTTCAATAAGTATCCTAGCTATTGTTACGAAAGTGGGGTTTGAGATTTGGAAAAAAATGCCAACACTCTTCTTAGGGAATTTATTCACCATTCAACCAAAGATTGACACACTAATATGGTCTTCGAAACGTCCATTGTCCAAGTCTTCATGCAGTCATAGTCCAAAATTCGTCGCTGAAGTCATATAGGTTACGCGCCGATAATATTTGTTAAATCTCTTTGAAGTTATCTCACCACTTTTATATACGCCTGCCAAGGTACGAGAATAGATATTTCTAGAAAATTCATGTGCTTGACCCTCCGTCACCCCGACTTGGAATGTTAGTGTTGGTTGACCGATGTGAACTCGGAATTATTCTCAAACATTCCACAACCTTCTTTTTAATTCTTCATCATTTTGGATTATTCTATAAACTTCTAGAACATTCCACATTATTTTAGAACTTGCTAATTCTTCTGGAATTCTCTACTTCTAGTAGCTTTGCGACACTATTTCTCATCATTGTGCTAAATTTCATCGAAATCCGTTCATATGTTAGAAAATATTTGTTTTGAGCACGCAAGGTTTAAAACGGTAGTCAGATTTGCGTGCTAACATGAGGCTTTTCTGCAATAATTTTTATCGAAAATCAGAAGCAAAAGTAGCGTTTCCTGTCAAGCAGATTTGTATGTGTACTTTTTAAATGTATACTCAGACAAATTATACCAATTTTCTTAATTCTACAGTTTTATTTATTTTATTCGATAATAAGGAAGGCAACTTCTACTCTAGCGATGCAGTCGTGTGTTTCATGAACGCGCTACTGCATCGCAACATTCTCCATCGGTTTATGACCAGCGACTGCATAGCTACCAAAGAATTCACCGTGTGCTACCTCCCTAAACTCCTTTTCATTCGATATACACGCTGACTTTTCATTGGTTTTGGAAAAAAATGTCATCGTGTAAAAAAATTCTTCTATCCATATTTGTGTATGACAAGACAAAAATGTTGCGAAAATGACTTCTGATCGAGACCACGTAGTGTTAAATAAAAGATTCGCATAGATTCCATGACACGTGTTTATCTCCACCGTCAATGCCCCAGAAAGCTTGTAAAAAATTTTTCACCAAAGACATTTAATTTCTACCTTCATTATTTATTCAGAATGAATTCTCACCAACCGGTCAATTAGTGCTGCCAATTTTTAAAATATCCGTCTGTTCGTTACAACTTGCCACAGATACCCGACCGTACGAACGTACCAACTGTATCAATCGACTTCCACCTAGGTTTTATTAATTTAGCAACACTTATGACAACTGCCAATACTGTTTACAAATCGTGATACTTATTAGCTACAACAGATCTAAGAGTTTTAAATAAAAGTAATACTTAATAGTAGTTACGCCTGACCAAAACTGCCGCGTGAGCTCGATGAACTCTGTCGGGCCGGCCAGGTGGTGGTACTACTAATTGATCTCACGATTTTTTGTTTCTGAATTTTTATTTTAACTAGCTATTTAGGTATTAATAACGATCCTTATGAAGTGGCTTTCGGCACTAAAACCATTGAAAAATCACCATGTAAAGAGTAATACGGAGTAATATGGCTTACAATCAATGATAAGTAATACTTTGCACTACCTAATTTGCTAAAACTTGCCTTATTTAAGTTTCTATACAAATTAAATAATGTGCGTGCTCAACTCTGCTAAAGAACCTGGGTGACCGAGCTTTGCTCGGTTACATATCAAACATTAACTACATTTTAAACTTGTCTAAAAACAATACAAAGTAAAAAATTATATATAAACTTGAACATAAAAAAACAAAAGTACTCATTAACAGTCACCGAGTGGGATTCGAACCCGTAACACTCTTTCTAGCGGTCCGCATCCTTAACCGCTGAGCCAAACGGATGGCGGCCGGTGCGGAGAAATTAGCGACTATATTCTGCGTGAAAAGAAAAACGCATGAAAACTCGAAAACACGCGTTTTCCCAAATATAAGACTAATCTAGATCGATTATTTACCGCCGAAAACCCCCATATACCAATTTTCAGCAAAATCGTTAGAGCCGTTTTCGAGATCATCGAAATTTATAAATAAATAAATATACCTACAAGAGTTGCTCGTTTAAAGGTATAAGTTAAAGAATAGAAGTCTCCAATATTATCACCTTCACGATTTATCATATTATTTTATCATAATATTTTTTACTTACCCGTAATCCAAAGCACTAAAGGATTTAATATTCATATATTATTACTCGCATTTAAATTAGGATGGCATTTACTATGTAATAAAACTAAAACTAAAATAATATCTGTTAGTTTATACCAGTTAGTAAGTTAGAAAATCTTTATTGCACCAAAACATAATGTACCACCAGTATATTTAACCAAAAAACATCAACAATCGCCGAGCGCACTACACCACGCTTTACGTCGCCTACGTAGCTCTGTGTGTGTGAGCGGCATGTCGTTGTGTGCGTGCGCCCGCTGCCAGCGTGCAAAAAGATTACAGCGGGCTCTTAAAGATAGCAGAGAGAATGGATAATAATCATTGGGTGTCACAATGACGTAATTTATGTAGATGCTGCGATTCGACGTCAGCGTAGAATTATGTATATTGAATACATGTTGAATATGGGATTATCATATATTGGAACTGATTTTTAGATATGTAAGGTACGGTTATACCTCTATATTACATACCAACGGTGTATATATTGAGACATATTAAGTAAGGAGTAAGTAAGAAGGGGTCCTTATTAATGTTGTTTTTTGTAATATATCTCTCATGAATCATGAACACATGTCAAACGCTTAAAATGATATTACCGTCCAAAAAATAATTCTTTCACTTAATATACTTTTATAACTGACACGACCTAACAGACTAAATAATTGACAAGTTCTGTGGACAAAGTTGAACTTTTTAATATGAATAAGGAGGGTAGTTTAATTTTTTACATAGTAAGCAAATAATGTATGATCTATTCAATTTCAACATTTGACTTGACTCGTTTTTTTATAAACCAATCAACTAAAATATTCATTAGATATAATTACATATTATTATTTTCTTAAATGAGACTAGAGACTGCTTATTTACATTAAAATACTGCATGATTACATATTATGTTTTATTTATTTGTATTAATAATGAAATAGTTTACCTCACGGTTTAACGACGAAAACGAGTTTTATTCAATTTGTATGAAATATTCATTTCCCGAGTACATTATATTAGTTGGTTGACTATAACTCTTTAATTTGTAAACCCTACCCAGCTCTGCTTTAATTTTGACTCCGTCATATCTTATCTTATCTTATACGTTTAAACGAGCAATTCTTGTATATTTATTTATATATTTCTGTGATCTCGAAAACGGCTCTAACGATTTCGCTGAAAATTGGTATATGGGGGTTTTCGGGGGTAAACAATCAATCTAGATTAGTCTTATGTTTGGGAAAACGCGTGTTTTCGAGTTTTAATGCGTTTTTCTTTCCACGCAGAATATGGTCGCTAATTTTGTCGCATCGGCCGCTATCAGTTTTGGCTCAGCAGTTTAGGATGCGGACCGCTAGAAAGAGTGTTACGGGTTCGAATCCCACTCGGTGACTTACTTTTGTTTTTTTTATGTTCAAGTTTATATATAATTTTTTATTTTGTATTGTTTTTAGACAAGTTTAAAAAATGTAGTTAATGTTTGAGATGTAACCGAGCAATGCTCTGTCGCCCAGGTACTACCAATATTATACATACTAAATACAGTCCACAATTACGAGTATCTCCATACTGCTCAGTTGGATTAAGTACTTATGTTCTAATCATGAGTGCATCTTAATAAAGTAAAAGACCTGTTGAGTATAATATAAATTATAATAAGTAAAATATTTTGCATCCATGTTTATATTACAACAGAAAATCTAATTTAAAACCCGTCTCGCAGATACATCGCAAGTTTAAACTCGAGATCGGGCCGCGGGTCGGCGCTATGTTTGAGAAGATAGCAGAGTTTTAACATGCCTCCGTGTGTTCTCCGAAAGTTTGATGAAAACCGCGGGAAAGATCTCGAATGTACCTACTTGCGAATTTTATCAAATATGCTGAGGGTGAGTGGAATTTGAAAATTTTCTTGTATGTTTTAAGACATTTTGCATACGTTTAAGCACTTATTTCAGCTTATAAGACAAACATATTTGAACTATTACTATAGTATAGACATCTTAAAACTACTGTTAAAAATTATAAAATCGCAGTATGAAAGCCTTTAAAAAAATAAATGTGTAAACAGAAATTACAGTTTATATCTGCATGCAATTAACATTCTCTGTTCCATTGCTGAGTAAAAGCCTCCCTTGCTTTTTCCACCTTAGGTATGAAAGGATATAAATAACAACAGTTGTATAAGAAGGGTCAAAAACGTACGCAAAGATTTAGCGAGCATCGTAAGAAGACGCCATCGACCTTTTTCGACGTACTTCTAAAACGTTGCATACAATACTTTGCCCACGACTATATTTACGAAAAAAAAAAACGACGGGTTGCACTCTGGGAGTGCCGGCAGAAGTGAAAACTTGAATATTAACGTTGTGCATTTTTGATATTTTGGAATAATTTTGGTTAGGGAATAATTTTGCACGAATTGCTTTAATTATCAGTATAAAATATTTCAAATCTTTTCTGAACCACAGTCTGTCACAAATGTCACAAGCATGACCAAATTCATTTTTAACAAAATCATTTTTAAATACACAGCAGTATGGCCACTACACAGACGGTCGAGCCATCAGCTGTCACCATCCATGGATGCGCGTAGCACGCTGTAACATAAACACACACGAAAATTCGCGCAAGCGCCCTGCGCCGTCTTACAAATTTTCGATCAGGTCACGTGTCCTGACGCGAGTTTAACATTTTTTACCCATTCCAAAAAAAGTTCACAACGCCGCTAAAGAAGTATTCACTTCAAAAATTAAAAAATAAATATTTGACATATATATGGACTTTGTTTATTATATTGGTATGGTTATTAGTATGGTAGATCAAAAGAAATAGTTCTAGCTTAATATAAAAAAAAAGTACTAGGTTCATTTCCACATTCAGGCCTAGGCGTATTTTTTTCGTCGAAATTACGACAAATGTGCTGTTATGGAGAATAGACTAAACTTTTCTGAAATCATAAATTATCCATGTTCCTATATTAGTGTAATTTGAAGGACATAACAGTACAGGAGTAGAAAACACTACAAAACGCAGTTCTTTCTTTTTATTTATAATCTTCGTCGTTTTGATGTAAGGTTTTCTATCAGACAATATCTTAGAACGTGCACTGACGACGTCATACAACTTTTTGGAATACTTGGGATCCGTATTTGTACTCGTGTCGGTCTATTTGTGTCGGTTCGTGAGATGGATTCCGATTGATGTTATCGCAGCGTGTTTGTGTTCGCAAAAACTTGGAGCTAACATATCGTAATGACGTTCTCTTAATATTAATGCTGATTCAACGACTCGTATTTCCTCTGCGTGTATCTATATCCTATACCTAGTGACCTTGTCCCATTTTGCTACTGAAGTCTTTTGAACATTTTCTTCTATGGATAATTCTACTATATGTATTTGGACCACCTCTGTTCCGTAAGTTTTTAACATTGTGCAGGTGTATCCAGGCTGGAAAAATGGAAAATGATTTATTTTAATTGTCGTGTTAACTTAGGTATCTATTTATAAGTAGGTACCTATAGTTCTTATTGAAATATATTGTCATTGCATTACAAGTTTAAACTTAGTTTAAGGGTAGCTCAATCTCTGTGATTTGTCTTGATCTATTTGCTATTCAAGGCACAAGTCTGTTGTCCTACATCTGATTTTGGGGACTTAGCCCCATTTCTGATTGAAGTTCGTTCTTTTTATTATTCTTCTGTGGATATTGCCTCTATTATTTTTTTATATTTTCGGACGTATTATTCTTATTAATTGATTTATATTTTTTACTTTGTTATATTTTTTATTTGCAGAAAAAATAGACTTTATATTTGTGACAATAGGCGCAGATATATTTAGGATTACCCCGGTTTTCAAGATCGTCGCTACTGGTAAGAAAATAGAAAAAAATTGACAGTTTTTGACCCTAATGACCTCTTTGGTTCGCCGGCTATTTAGCTAGGTGTTAAATTATTTTAAAGTGAATTTTTGATAAATTCCCACAGGACGCCGTAACCAGTACAAAGCATGCCGCAGGGCTTTTCTATTTCAATATAGACATTTGTTAACATTACCCTGCCCTCAAGTTTACATTAAGGCTGGCGGAGCGCGAAATTGATCTTTTAGGATGGGCGGACTCATTGACATGCAAATAAATAGATAGGTAATTTTACTGTCAAATAAAACAATTGAGTATTTTTTTAAGCCAAAAATAAAATTATTTTGACATATCAATTTTAACGTGATTTTAAATTTATGATTGCAGGAAAACTGACAATAAGAGCGCTATTTGACTCCAAAAACTATGACGACTTGTGCATGTATTTTATGAATATACAAAATCCCATAAAAACTGTTTGTTTTGACGTTTAGTAAAGAGTATCGCGTTTTTGCATAAAATCAAGACTACAATTCTGTTATCTATCATTATAAATAGCCTGTGGTAGCCCCCGAACGACTGAAACGAAATATAAATTGGAGACGACACTATTGATATTGAGCCCTCACTGGGGACGACGGTTTAGATTAAAAAAAGTGTTATTAATTGTTTTGTTTGCATGTGCTCACGCGTTTATAGATATGTGAGGCGCTTCTGCCCTCCCCTCAAATGTAAGCATGTAAAGTAGTGTACAAAAAAGATTTTAAAGTTTTAACTTCTTTATCACTTAATTCTTTTAAAAGACCTTAGCTTGTATTTGTCGAAAATACATGATAAGACTTTTTTCATCAAATAGGTTAGATTTGTTTTGGCATTTCTTGTAGGAATAATAAGATTACATACAGCAAATTTGATTCATTGCTCTGCTTTTAACAAGCTATTGTTTCACCTGTCGTTGTCTGTACATCTGTCTGTCTGTAATCATAGCTTGCAATTTAAATTCGACCAACAACGTGGTTTCTAATTGAGCTGAAATGTTGAACCTATAGGTACTTCATTCGCATGACAATGCAACATTATGATGACAAGAAGGAGACCTTGAGATCTAATGATACAGCCAGAAGATACATAGGGATTCTGTAATGAAACAACTCAACTCCATCAAAGTTTAGGCTCGTTTAATTCGTCTTGAGGTGGACTTTAAACTTCAATTTAAAGTTCATTGTTTTAGATAAAAGCTTGTTTTATATTATTTTTTTATAATTTCTTGTCACCTTCTTATTACATTTTCTAGGTAAACTCAGAGTGTGCAACATTATAAATTTTGCTTAGCACTCAGCCAGATACAAATAATATTGGGTATTATGTACAACAATAATAATAAAATAGATTTAAAGTATATGTATCAGACGTGTGATTTCCAGCAGAGTAGATAAGGAGCGATCCAAGTCTTCCCGTAGATGTTGTAGAAGGCAACTTAGGAGTGACAACCTACACAAAGCTTATAAACATAAATGAGACTTCTCCAACTCGTCTGGCCAACGTGGAGAGTGTAGTCCAAATCCTCTGATTAAGTATCATATGGCTCTGGTAGTAGAGAGTGTCCTGCTCCTGCAGTGGAGACTAAAAAAGACCTTCTTCTTCTTATCGTGTGCGTTTTACACCGCCTTAAAGGCCTCTGTCATGGTTTTAGATAACGACCAATGTCGATGAAAGACAGTGACCGGTACCGCCGGCTTAGCGTGCCCTCCGAAGCACGGATCGTCTTACTTATCGAACAATCAGGTGATCAGCCTACAATGTCCTAACCAAACTAAGACAACAACAGAAAGTTGTTTCCCCCGCCGGGAATCGTACCCGCGACCTCCGGGTAAAAAAGACCTAAAAAGAGATGATGACATTGTGCATGTCACAAATGTTACAAAAATTTTAACGGAACTGCATATTCTTTGTTTAATAAATAGATAAGAATAAATCACACAGATTGAGCTAGCCCCAAAGATAGTTTTTTATCTACAAAACAGTACAATAACTTAAAATATGACGAAAGCAAGAAACACGCTCATAACTTCTGATTTTCTAGTTGAAAAGACATCTTAAATTTCTTTTGCGAAGAGCAAAAGTTCAGAACTTCTGTACCCTCCATATGGACTTCAGACGCCATCGGACGACGAATTTCAAGCCTGGATTACTTTCGAATAAAATTACTTTTAGCAAACTTTCTATAATATTTGCAAAGCTAATTTAATTGCTTATGTAATCGTATGAGCTGAATTTAGTTTTTATTTCAATCTTTCATCTTCAAAGCATATTTGAATGCTGAGAAATTGTTTTTATATTTTCTATTAGAGAAGAAGACTTATTGTACAGTACGGGTAGCAATCTTATGTTGAAATAGGTATGAGAGTGGAATTCTCTAAAAGAATTTGTGACTCTTTCGGCACGTTTGTCATTATTTTTTTACGTGAAATTCTTGTAATTTCCTTATAAAGAAAAAGTTAAGAAATAAACAATGCAACTAAATAATGAAAATGAAAAAAATATTTAAGTACCATGGTTCCTATAGGAATTGTTGTAGTAACTAAGGGTATGTATTTTTTATTTATTTTGAAACGTGTTAGTTGTTTGCTTGAACTACAAATGATTTTTATTTAAACCAGTTATTTTAAATAAAATTATAGATTTATAAGCCCTGTTCTTAGTTCTGTATTTTAAATGCAAAACTTTGTGAAGCATTTGTAGCATGACATTCATTTATTCATCCGCGGTAATACATATGAAAAAAAACATAAACTAATATCAAAGAACATTTCATTTAAAGTACCTACAAACTGCTGGACGCTATGCGGCTGAAATGATGATGATGATGATGATGATGACCTACAAACTGTCCACCAAACTCAGTTGTTTAGTATAATACAATTTCAAAGGCTTACATTTACACAGTATTTTAGAAATATTTTCAACTACGCAGAAAACACGTCGTTTATCTTAAGATTTGGAGTCCTCAGGTAGGGCGGGTACTTCTTGTACAGACGTAAGCCTATCTGGAGATAAATCTGCTGGATATGGTCGGGAATCTCTATTACGGCACAATATCAGATAATTTTTGTAAAATTATGAATAGGGTAAAACATATTACAAAGGTTTAGGGTTATTATTATTAGGTGCTGAAATATTATTTTGGTAAATCCCGAGCTTTCCGTGTTCATGAACAATGAAGGTTTACTAAAATATATAAAGTGAAGTAAATATATCACGGGCGACGTTACAAAACATTCCAATCAAAAAATTACAATTAAAATAATAATAACAGTAAACCTTTAGGAACCGAGATATCTACCAACAGTGTTTTCTATCAACAAAGTTTTAGGCAAAACGTGCTGTCTACAAATATAAATTTCTGTCAGTCGTGCTTTCTGCTGTCATATCGTACAAGCGTATTTCTGTCTGAGGTTCCACACTCTTTTATATGTAATGCAATTTTTTTAAATACTATGTATTTATTGAAATACTTTTTGTTAGGAGTTTGCAATACAAAATTACTTAGACTGAAAGTATGTCATAAAAATATGAAGAAGACACATACTTATGGATACTTAAAACAGTATATTTATATAAGAACAGTAAGTAAACCGTATTAAATAATCATAGTGAATTCATCCCACGTTAGTTTTAATAAAAATAAATAAAAAATTAAATTAAATCCTTTATTTTCCGACAACTCAGTTTAAAAACATTAAAATTCGAGTCTAAGCCATATCCAGCAATCTTCGTTATCAACGCTACCCCTCAAATCTTGGAGGAGTGGGACGTAATCAAGGATTAATTTTCTACTTGGATTATTTTCAATCCGCCTGTGTGTGAGCTTTAGATGTGTCTTTAATTTAAAGGGCTCCTTTACTGATAATTCCAAGGTATTTCGGGGTGGCTTGGAGCCCGAAAACAGTGCCGCTTTTAGCAATACCTGTACCCATGACCGAGATGTTACGGTGCCCCCTAGTTTTCTTAAATATTTAACAGCTTGAAAATTCTGACACCACTGTTGGGCACTTATATATAAATTGTCACGTCTTTATCCGAGCATTTTAGGTCTTGAAGCTCTAAGCAGACATAGCCTAAGGCCGCAAGTCTCAAAGGCCACTTTTAGCGTGATTGTTAGCGTTAAGATGATTTTATCTTAATTTTGTCCTTTTGAGTTTTGTTTACATTGTTGTCCATAGACGAACTGCCGCTATTTTGACAAGTGCTGCCATTTCTGCAAGAGTTGCCAACTTTCAAACTCTGCTGTTGACTTTGTTTCCCGCTACTTAAGAATGCACTTCCGGCTTGACCATCATCTTCTGGCATGTGTATGAGTTTCGTTTTTATGACGTCTGCAATTATCTCTATTCCAGAATGTTCGATCGCCATGATCATTGAAATGTACATTTCAGGTAATCCTGCTAGCATTAGACATGCAATCCATTCAACGTTCATGGAGAAACCAGTTCCAGACAATTTCTGAGTAGTTTCTATGATCTGTGTTACGTAGTTCGTCATGGATTTACAACTATCGAGTCGGATTGAAATTAAATGACGCAGCAATGTTATCCGCCGTAAGAATCCAGAAACATTGTTTGCAACTTCTTCCACAGGTTCCTCGACGATGCATCTTTGATGTGAACGGACAACGATGGATTAATCGTTAGAATGATTTTTGCCTTCGCTTTCGCGTCCTTTGCGGATGCTGCCTCCGTCATTTCCTTCTTGATGGAATCCGCTGTTCCCTCCAAGATCAGCAGGTACTCCACCGCAAAAGCCTACTGGCGGTAGATTTTGCGGCCTTTCAGCTTGGGAACGTTTGTCAGAAAAGAATTGGAAGCCATCTTGAACAGCCACGAGATGTACCACACGCGAATCACAATTAAAGTCAAAGTTCTTTGCACTAATTGTTATCACACCTATGCTAGCGACCATAATACGTATTTTTAGGATTAAGCTACTGGGCATATTGGGCCCATGACCTATTAGGATAATTCATTAGGTGAATAAAACAACGGGCTCCTTGAGTTGAGACAAATGGCGAACTACAAATTTTATTTGGTACTGTGACCGGAAAAGGATACATGCCATAGACAATCAATAGACACACGAGCCTATACAAGTTCATTTGATGTCACTGCTGTTACATTTGATGCTAGGAGCCCAGGGTAGTGTCCTAACCACGCCCCGCCCTAACACCGTTACAGTCGAAAAATATAAATTATGTAGCGTTTACACTGAGGAGCCCTTTCATTTGGATTTGGAAGGAATAAGATTTGGAATTCAAGTCGTGATTGATTTAATGGATTTCGAATTAATATAAAATCTATTATTTCTTTTTCAATTTGTACGAATAGATTACGTTGAGATAGATTTTATTGCTCGTTTTTTATATAAATCAATTGAATAATACGAGTACTATTCACGTGTCTAGTGGTTGTGGTGTGTAGATACTGCCTCCGTGGTGTAGTGGTTAGAGCGTTCGGCTCATACCAGGAGGTCGCGGGTTCGATTCCCGGCGGGGGCAACGACTTTGTGTTGTTGTCCAAGTTTGGTTAGGATATTGTAGGCTGATCACCTGATTGACCGATAAGTAAGATGATTCGTGCTTCGGAGGGCACGTTAAGTCGTCGGTCCCGGTCAGTGTCTTTGACATTGGTCGTTACCCAAAAGCTATGCCAGATGCCTAAAAGGAGGTTTAAAAACTCTGACACTAGTGTTAGTAACTACTAATACATACAATAAGAAGAACCTACACACCTTGTAGGTGACAAACTGAACATAATGTCAAAGTGCAAGAGTAGACACATATGAGCCGCCATATCTAATTTAAAGGAAGAGAGAAATTCAATGTTTAATACTTAGAACCAACATAATTCACGTTAAAGTAGCAGATGCTTTATTACCCCGTATAATCACTAAATAATGAACAGTATTTCAGGCTCCGCATCCGAGGATCTGTGTGCGAACAGCAATATTGGAGAAAATGCTAAATTATTTATATGCGGACTCAGCACAGGCTTCATATCGCAGATTTATGGGCACGTTAAAATAAAATACATTTTAGGCACCACTGCTCCGGCGAAAGGGAATTAGAAAAATCTACATATCTGATACATGGTTCTTGTGTACAGTGGTTGTCAACTGGGTATTTTTATAAGCTTTGGTTTTTTTGTTTAACAATTTAGAGACTTTTGCTACCTTTCTGAAAATATACTTATTTGTGCCTTTACTAACAATAATTGTTTGTAAAGGCACAAATAATTATATTATTAAAAAATGTAATAGACATTAAGAAAAAAATTAATTAAGAAATCTAATTATTAGATTTCTAAAAAATAATCATTTATGTACCTACTTCTTTTTGGCATCTGTAAAGAAATTTTTGAATAAGGTTTAGTGTTATTAACAAACAAGTAGAGGGTAAAAGCTATTATCCAAAACATTATTTTGATTGAAACCTTCGGTATATTTAAAATCTTGATACATATATTGAGAACCACTGTTTCCTGCGTACATTGCTATATTGCGCATTACCCTATGAGGGGATCCGAAACTCTGTTATGAAATTTCTTCTAAAATATTGAGCTGTAATGAAATTGTGGTGGAGAATCCCTAAGGTGTATTCAGGAAAAATGTATCATTTCTGAATGCGTTTCAGTATTTTTGTTAGAAGTAGTCCGTATAATTTCAAAGTTCAAACATCAAAGTCAAATCGGTTAAACAGTATAAAGTAAAAATCAAAAGTCAAAAATCATTTATTTATATTTGGCTATTTGTATTACTTGATAATTAACAATTTTTCTTTTTCTTTCGATTTCAGAATAGGTAAATGTGACGTCACCTCATTTAAACATATTTATACGGGGTAGCTTAGTTTACTGCCGCTTCCTAAACGAATGTATGAAAAAGCGGTAACAAACTGTACTGCAGCATTTTCTTCAAAAATATCAACTTACAATATTAAAATTGGATCTGTGGACTAAGAATATATTGTTATATCATAATTATTATTGTTAACTAAGCATGATATCAAATTTAGAAATGAATGTCAATTTGTAAATATTGTACTTATAATTGTACAGAATGTACTCAAATTATGAAATTTGTGAATGTACAAATACAAAACTTTAAAGGTCTCAGCACACTTATGAACTCGGAAAGGGATCGACACCGTATCGCCTTTCGCCGCGCGGTCAACCAGGCGTCAACCTGACGTAGGCACGTAACCAAACAGGCTCAGCTTCGGTACGTCGACTTGGTTCGGACGTCGCTTACCGCTCGCCGGCCGCTTTGGTGTGGCTGGCACTAGATAGTTTTAAACGTAAAGTGTAGCGCACGGTTATGTCTTGGTTCACAATACGCGAGTTGGCAATCATAGCCATCAATTTTTGTTTATCTACAAATAAATAAAACGCGGGTGTGAGGAAACGGAGAGACGTCAGCTCGCATACGGAGAGGCGTAAGCGCGCGGACGACGAGCCGCAAGCGCGGGGACCGCTAGTTGACCGACCAGCAAAGCGGTTCGTGAGCTGGTCCCAAGGCGAGGCGTTTACGTTACGAATCCGAATAGTGTGCGTTGCAGTAGGAAGTTTCATACAAAGAATACTGAGCTGCTCGAGTTGATACGTTTACGTTCCGTTTACGAGTTGATAAGTGTGCTGTGACCTTAAGACGGACCCGCTAAGCTCAAACCAGGCGTTTTGTCTCTAAGACACCGATGATTACATCGGTTCCGTAATAATCCTTCTCACAAAGTACTTTCTTTACATTAGCCTCAAATATTCTATCTGGTATATCAATCACCGATTCTGGCAATTTATTATAAAATATGCAGTTTCCCTTAAACGACTTACTGACTGTTTTCAGCCTAATGTGGTTCGTGAGTTTATAGTTCGTCGGGGCGCACTTTAAGAAGGAAAATAAATAAATATATACATATATAGGGACAAAAAACACTGATTGAGCTAGCCCCAAAGTAAGTTCGAGACTTATGACATGGGATACTAACTCAACGATACCAAGTAGTGCATATATGCGTACCTTATACCTAGATACCTATAGTACCAGCTGTGTATAGTATTCTATAGTATACAAACAGTAATTACAGCGTTGTTCGTGTACATTATAAACCACAACACAGCTTCATGTACCACACGCTATGTATTATGACAATTTAATTAGAGCAGCATGTAGCGTCTCCTGAGTCAATACAATCCAGTAGCAAAGCTATGTATCGACGCTTTCGAAGAACGATACCCGTATTAACACACATATAACACTAGATATTAGTATTAAAACTGGTAACTCATGTCAAAGATTATATAATTACTAACGTATTAGATACCCTACGCCATAGAAACTATTAGAGAGCCCGTAAGTAGGCAAAACTGGAGTTGCGGGTATGCACACAGAGATGGCAGCACACACGACTAGCAAAAAACGACGAATAAAGTGTTGAACATGCTTAAAAATATTTATTGCATTTTATATAAGTCATATTTAATTAATTATAGAACCAATTTATTTACATAATAGAAATAAAAGAATTTAATGTTTTAATTATTATCATAAAGCGCCATCTAGTGACATGGAAGAGAAATAATTATGTTTATATGGTGATGGGTAGGCATGCTCATTGCTCATATAGATCACCATCGTAGATAGCGATCGCCCTGGGTCATAAAAATTTCAAACAAGATTTTTAGTTCTTTTCAAAAGGTGATGCAATCCATTACACCTTTACATTGCTACTTAGGTACACCAAAAACCATCGTTTTGTATGTGGAATTTGGATCTTATGACTGAAAGCCCTGCATCTTCGTTAGGAATGGATGAAGGCTTGATTAGTGTGGGTTTCAGAGGTGAAACTAAAAAAAAACTTGTAGAATACAAATAACAAGCTTTTATTTATTTTCACCTGTACAGTTGTCTGTCTGTCTGTCTGTAACCAGATAATGCAAGTTAAATTTGACCCACTTACCGGTTTCCGATTGAGCTGAAATTTTTCACGCAAACGTATATCGCGTGAAAATGCAATATTATGATGGCTATTTTAGTATAAATATTATTATGGTGCTGATCTGATGACAGAGCTGAAAGGTGGTCATAGGAACTATGTAATAAAAGAATTCAAACCCATCGAGTTTGGGCTTTAGACTTTAAACTTTTAAGTTCATTGTTTTAGATAAAAGCTTGTTTTAAAAATATTTTTTTTTAATAGTTTTTTATTTCTAACTTTTGTCACAAATAAAGATCAAAATGTGTAAATGTAAATACTCTAACCTTCTGTATTTATTCATGCAGCTTATATAATGGAGCATTAGTGGGTGGGTGCGGTAGTAACCACCGGATGTCCGAAAAGTATTTCCGGGCTCCTGGGCCACGCATGAGGTTCAAAGAGAGGCTAAACTGAAACGCCGTGAATATTTCGGATATTTTCGTATATCTTCCGTAAGAAACTTCGGAATAAGCACATTTTAACCTGTGATAAAAAAGAGGGGTGTTATAAGTTTGATGCTAACGTCTTTTGGTCTGTCGCATCGTAGCACTCGAATGGATTGACCAATGCTGTTTTTTTTCACGTGAAAGCAAGTTCTCTTGCGGTGGTTTTTTAGCTTTGTTTGATGAAAATCAGTTCATCCGTTTAAGTTATTTTGGATTAAGGTTCCCCCAACCCTAGACCAAAATACAACTTTCCATACAAACGTAGTCTACGTTTTATTTCAAAACGACATGTCCGATTTGGGCAAAATTTTGTAATTTCAAAGATATTGCAATTATCTAGGTTTAGTCAGTGTTTTATATCATTTTTGACCATTAGTATAAGAAACTTCTAAATCGTTATATTTTCTTTCCAGTTCATAATTTTACGATAGGAAACCAGTTATAACCCTAGATAATTGCAATTTCTTTACAATTACCAATTTTTACCGGAATCTGACATGTGGTTTCAAACTTAAACGTAGACTACGTTTGTATGGAGAAGTCTAGGGTCGGGGGACTCTTAACGCTTGAAAGTCAGGGCTATCTCTAGTAAATAATAGATGAAACAACCGCTAATTCTGCTACTCTTCACTAGATGGGTAGCGGTCGTTTTTGTCAGTCGGTATTTTTTTTAATTTCCAAGTAAATAAAATGATAATCTTATAGAAATTAGTAACTAAATATTTCAGGGTAAATAAGATTTCAGGTCATCCATTGATCAATGACACTTTCCGGGACAGTTAGTTATGATTGTAACTTTATATGGTAATTTTTTTTTTGAGGTCCTTGTTGCGTAGTGGTTAACACGCCAGAGGTTCTGAGGTCAATCGCCAACGAGGGGAAGTTGTAAATTACCGTTCTTAACGTCTGGGTCAATTTAAAACTTAGTTTGGTTCTAGCTCTATCAGTTAATTTTTATTGATCTACTTATTATTAATGTGACTTGCTAACTGTCATTTAAATTAACAGAGTTAATCAAACCCTCTAAGCCCCTTAGCCTTAGCTTGGGGGGTTAATACATAAAATAATACGATAGTGGTCCGATAGTTACGTCCTAGTTCACCAAATAAGGCTTTATTATCATAATCATCAATTTTGCTTGACACTGAAACAAGGATACGCAGTTACGTAGGTATTGCGTACCGCCTTTAGATACATAGCAATTAAACTTACCATGAATTTACATGGAGTCTCTTCTTGCAACACTATAACCACTCTATTGTTTAAGAATAATTCTATATCATATAATTATAAATAATATTATTCTTTATATAGGTAGAAGATTCATATCATGAGTGTAGATAGAGTCTTGTATGCAACTGTACATAATAAGGTATTAAAACACTAATGTGATAATATTATCACACGAGGCCAAGCCGAGTGTTTTTAATACTCCTTATTAAACAACAGTTGCATAAATAACTATTATATTACTTGCAGCAAACCATATTAAATCTAAAAACATAAATCGAGCTATTTGCGCGAGTAAATGTCTACAAGAAAGGTCTTACAAATTAGTGCACGTTGCTGTTTTCAGTTAATATGGCCGATGTAGTAGGCTCTCACACTGGGGTGGTCCGATTTGACTCAAACACGAACAATACACAAATGAAACACTATCTAATCTTTAAATTGATTCAACTTGAGTCTAATATAATCTTCTTTTGAGATTTAGTTTTATAGTTTGGAGTATAATTTTGTTTGCTCAAATCTTTCTTTTTTGAAAACATTCTTCTGAAACTTAAAATAATGTTGTTGTTTTTTGGGTGTGTCAGTGGCTAACACTGGTTTCAGATTTTTTAGGCTACCTAAAGGTATCTGATATAGATCACGATTGCCGAACAATGATGACAGACGGAACCAACGGCTTAGGTATATGTGCCTTCCGAAGCACAGAAATACTTTTAACATATTAGTAGCAAAAGCTTATGACACCTACTTTATTCTTTTCATAGTTCAATCTGCATATTTTATCCTATACTTATTCATATTTTGTTGCAAGAATCTCCCCTAGATACCGGTAGCTCTTTATTATAAGAACAGTATTTATGAAGTATTCACGTAGGACAGTAATGTCTATAATCTGACAGGAGCAAGTAGCCGGCGGTCGTAAATATCAATCAAATGGCCTGCTCAAACCGTATAAAATGTAAAGACGCCGTGCCATTCTTTCGATATTTTTTATGCAATTTTTTATTGATCATCATCATCAGGTCTTTTTGTCTCCACTGCAGGAGCACGACCCTCTTTGTACTACCAGAGCCATACTTGGCCCGGGCAGCCAGAGGATTTGGTTTATACTCTCCTCGCTGGTCAGGCGGGTTGGACAAGACTCATGTATGTTTATAAGCTTCGTTTAGCTTGTATTTCCTAAGTCGCCTTCTACGACACCACGGGAAGACTTGGAGTAGCCCTATTCTACTCTGCCGGAAACCACACGGCGATTTTTATTAATGATTGCCTGTAAATATACATAAGTACCTATTGAGAAAAGTGCAACAATTTAGTTTAATAACTTTGTTTGACTTTACTGAATTTAAACCATTTAAATTGACCCATTTAAAAATAATTATCATTTTTTGTCAAAATAAAAATGAACAAAATATAGGACACTCGTAATTCTTTTTTATATTTATATCAAGCAAGTAAAAATATCAGAAGTACAGCTAAGGATTCCTTTCAATCCAAAGTTAACTGGAAAAGATCCCTATCTGGAATAAGTTCGCCATTGTACTGTACTTTGTCTCTTAAATTGTATTTTCGTACATATGTGTGTACGATAAAGTTTTAAAAACAAACAAAAAACCCAACAAGGGAATACACTGAGATGAGAGAGAGAAATCGTTGGAAATGTATTTAAAAGTTCGAAAAATATAATAATAAATCAAACGTAATTATGTATTCATGAACAAGTAAGTACATAACAATATGCTATGTTAACTCAGTTTGTTTTCGTATATATGCTACTCAGTCTTAAGTTTTTATTTGCTCTAACGGCCGCATAAACTAGGCATCGTTTGTAGTTGATACCGAGTTTGGCACAGCCTTGTCCATGCTCTCTTAAGATTTTCTATCTCTTTGTAAATTTATAAAATTATAAAATTGAATATATAGCTTTCCGTAGAAGTTAATATTGACATAAATATATCTTTGTCATGTTTTGATTTTTCAGGAAAGAATATAAATATTTTTAATCTAACCGATGGATTTTTTTTTCCATTCGTTATGCTTATTTTTTATAATGTAAGTACTTATATAACGTTGATTATTATCTGTCAAGTAGTACCACATATAAATTCTTCTTATTTTAATAAAATAGCTTGCTCTTGTTGGTACAGGGTTAAGTGGATAATCCTCCATTGTTCTTTTTTCTCTGCTAATATTATTTTTCGTGTGTGTAAGTGGCCAACACTGGTGTCAGATTATTCAGGCTGTCTAAAGGAATCTGACATAGATTGCCCAACGGCTTATACGTGCCTTCCTTGGTGACCCATCCAAGTGATTGCGAAAGCACTAGTAATGCGTACACTCATAGACCACCGACCTCCTCATATATTCATATTGTCTCTGCTATTTTTTTATTTCTATTACTCACATAATTTGACGACCTCCGCGGCGTAGTGGTCACCATGCTAGTCTGCCACCCAGAGATCCCGGGTTCGATTCCCGGTTAGGGCAAGTTGGAAAATGGCCTTTTTCTGATTGTCCTGGGTCTTGGATGTTTATCTATCTATGTATTTGTATCGTTGAGTTAGTATCCCATAGCACAAGTCTTGAACTTACTTTGGGGCTATCTCAATCAGTGCAATTTGTCCCTATATATTTATTTATTTATATTTATTACATAATTATGAGGAAAACATAGGTGGCCAATATTGTACTACCCGTAGATGCCATCAAACGATTTAACTGTCGGTCAAGTCAGCTGAAGAGCTCTTCATAAGGTCGAGGGCTCAAAGAGGACGTCTTTGATCTGCCGCTATTGAACTGCGGGCAGTGGGAGTAATCATCGTCGAGGGTGCTTGTTGTCCGGACCATATTATAGCTTCACATTAGGGACAATATACCTTTCTTTAGATATTGTTCTCTAGGGATATTGTTCCGTATAAAAACTAATAAAAAACTAAATAACTGAAATGTTTTTAAAACATAATGAAATATTTATGTAAACATTTACTCATTACCTACTAAAGTATTTTTATGCGTTTTTTTTTCATCATAATGTTGTAAATATGTAATGTTTCGATTGATAGTATGATTGTACAAAGAAAGGTCGTCTCTCGTCTAATAAAAATTTTAAAGAACTTATTCGACGACCACCGTGGCGTCGAGATCACTACGTTCATCCACCACCCAGGGGTTAAACACATGTCACGGGTTTGATCCCCGGTCAGGGCAAGTTGAAAAATGGCCTTATTTAAATTGTCATGGGTCTTTGATATTTATCTTTTAAATATATATATATTTGTTATAAAATATAATTGACCGAGCGAGCGAAGCGAGAGAGGTCTCCGTTTTAGCTTTGCCAAAAATGCTTTCGTATGTCTGTGTGTTCTCCTCTAGAGGTCACATGTCTCAACCGATTTCCTTGAAATTTTGAGTGAAGGTTCGAAAAACATATGAAAATCGATAGTCGAGCCTTTTTTTTTTCAAATTTTTTAAATTGGCGGATTTGGCACAAAGGTCCTAAGCGCCTTTGGATTATATGGCGCTTACAACCATTTTGTGTTTATAGTGACAACGAAATAACAAAGGAATTTAATTTTCTATTATGACAAACAATAGACGGATTTTTTCACCAGCATTGTCAGAGGATAAATAGTCCTATTAGTTCTTATAGAGATCTGATTGACTTGAGCGTCTAGAGTTTAAATCCCGCCATAAGGTATTCTCTTTTTAGTGCGATGTAATTATTTTTTTCTACTCCTCTACTGTTATCTGCCTTTTACATAGTCACGAACACTATTAAAAGAACATTGATTATTTATGACTTCAGGAAAGTCTATAGTCTATTCCCCATAACAGCACTTGTATCGTTATTTCGCCAAAACGATACTCCTAGCCATAGACTTAGAACCTTTTTTTTTCTTTGAATCTATCATACTGCCAACATAAGAAAAACGTTTTATTAATATATTCGTGATATATTCACTAGGAAGACGTCAATTTAAAAAAAATAAAGTTTACCATAGATGCCTATTATCTACCAAACATAAATTATGTCATACATTTTCATATTTTTCTTTGTTTATTTTTGTATTTTATTTAGTAAATATTGTCGTAGAAAAAGTATTGTATGCAACGTTGTATAAGTACGTAAAAAAATGCTCGATGGCGTCTTCTTACGATGCTCGCTAAAGCTCGCATCGTAACCTGCGCCACTCGCATATTTTGAACCCTCTTATACAACTGTTGCATAAAATACTATTATTTTATAACCGGTATTTTTTTTTAAGTGTAGATACTTATTTGAAGCAGATCAGGTATATTTCAGAGACATTTTGGATCGTTTGAGCATCGGTAGCTCAACCAAAAGTGACGCGTTAAAAAAGTAGGTTATGTGACAAGGAGCAACGGCTTTTTATCGATGCAATGAGGCTGTATCCAGAAAACAGAAATGTTAGTTTATATAACATTGCTAAACTAAAGGACCTTCACATACCTACGGCTAAGGTGTTGGCTGACCATAACAACAAAGAGGCTGCTTTACACTCAGCCACTAGCATCGTTGAGTTTACTTTGGGGCTAGCTAATCAGTGTAATTTGTCCATATTTATTTATGAATTATGAATGTATAGATACATCCAAATGTTGGACTGTTCAAATAATTCACTAGCTTCGTATTCGGTTAACTAACGAAATAACAAAAAATATATACTGTTTTATAATACACACATAATATCACACCTGTTTCCCACAGGGGTAGGCAGAGACTATGGACTTCCACATGCTACGATCCTCACAAACCTCTTTATAACAATCTAATAGAGCATATAAGTAAATACTAGTATTTTTAAGACCAAAAACTTATTTGATGCAACTAAAACTCTAACAAAAATAAAACAACCGTCCAAAAATCTACATCATTCTCTCTATTCAAGTATAACAGGCAGTGTGTCACGGTGCGCACAATAGACTGAGACAAATAGACGTACTTGGCGCTGTGTGAGCTGATCAAGCGATTCACTTGCCAAAGCCAACCACTCGCTCTATACTTGAATAGTGGGACATGGGATAATGTGAATTCCGAAATTCTTAAATTGAAAACTATTAACTATTGTTCGACCTCCGTGGCGTAGTGGTCACCATACTAGTCCGCCACCCAGAGGTCCCGGGTTCGATGCCCAGTCAGGCCAAGTTGGAAAATGGCCTTTTTGAAGTTGTCCTGGGTCTTGGATGTTCATCTTTGTATGTATTTGTCATAAAATATAATATCGTTTGATCTTAAAAATGAGTTGACTTTGGGGCTAGCTCAATCTGTGTTACTCGTTCATATTTATTTATTTATGAATTATGAATGTATAGATACAACCACATGTTCGGCTGGTCATGTAGACTCAAATCGGTCTAACATTCAAATAATTCACTAGCTTCGTAAACGAAACAAAAAATATCCTGAAATATATATTTATACTGTTTCATAATTATCTAGCTTATTAGAGCTTTATAGTAAATACTAGTATTTTTAAGACCAAAAACTTATTCGATACAACTGAAACTCTAACAAAAATAAAACAACCGTCCAAAAATCTACTTCATTCTCTCTATTCAAGTATAACAGGCAGTGTGTCACGGTGCGCACAATAGACTGAGACAAATAGACGTACTTGGCGCTGTGTGAGCTGATCCAGCGATTCACTTGCCAAATCTAACCACTCGCTCTAAGATATACTTGAAAAGCCACTGGGATAATGTGAATTCTGTAATTCTTAAATTGAAAACCACTATTGTGAATTGAATTCGGTGGCAAGGAAGCGAATAATTAATAGAGAATAGACGAGGAAAGATGTTAGGTCATCTGATACGACACTGCGATTTCATAAAAATTATCATTGAAGGGAAGATAGAAAGGAAAAGAGGACCAGGAAGACCAAGGTATAGCTATATGAAGCAGATAAAAGAGAAGGTGAACGTTGTAAAACAGCTGGCGGACGAGAGAGAAGTGGAAAAAAAATCATTATCCACCGACAAGAGCATAGCTCTTAAATAATATAGATAGAAGCGGATAATATAACTGATGTTACCTAATGATAGAAGTTGGCCAAGATTGTGGTGTGGGTATCACCGTGAGGTATTCGGCAGAGTAGAATCCACTCCAAATCTTCCCGTTGATGTCGCAGAAGGCGACTTAGGAATTACAAGCTTATTTGTTTAGCTTGTAATTCCTAAGTGGGCATCTTATACGACGGCTTGTAAACATCAATAAGGCCACTCGAACCCAACTGGCCAGCGTGGAGGGTGTAGGCCGAATTCTCTGGCTGCTCTAGCCAAGTACGTATGTCTCTGCTAGTACAGAGAGAGTCGTGCTCCTGCAGTGGAGTCTAAAAAGGTCTAATGTTGATGATGACGATGGGTTCATTAAAGGAATCTTATCTAATTATAGGCGATAGACTAGCCATCTGTCACTTCTTTTGATTATCGTTTCAATTTATAGCCCTATCAATTTGCTAAGTATAACCTTCATGGATGCTGAAACCTTACTTCTAGGGACCCATTTTTTAAAGATACGTTTGTGTATCTAAAACTTGTGACTCTGTGAGCTGTAGACCTCGCAAGCTTAAAGAGATTGCAGAGCGAAGAAACTTTTTACACCACATGTTTTTCATATAATATTGCTTTTTAGTTTAGTTATGAAAATGAATTCTTAAAAAATGTTGGTAAAGTGATAATTTTGGTAAAGTAGACTAAAACCACTGTAAGCACCTAAACGAATGTTGTAACTTGAAAAATAAACTTCAAAATACTGGTCGCACTAAAAAGAGCACCTTCTGGTCGGATTCGAACTCTAGACGCTCAAGTCAATCAGACTGTATAAATTGGACTATTTATCCCGTGACAAGGCTGGTGAAAAAATCCATCTATTGTATGTATGTCATAATAGAAAATAAAATTCCTTTGTTATTTCGTTGTCACTACAAACACAAAATGGTCGTAAGAGCCATATATCCAAAGGCGCTTAGGCCCTTTGTGCCAACTCCGCCATTTTCAAAAAATTCCAAAAAAGGGCTCGACTATCGATTTTCATATGTTTAACAAACCTGCTCCCAAAATTTCACGGGATTCGGTTGAGAAATGTGACCTCTAGAGGAGAACACACAGACATACGAAAGCATTTTGGCCAAGCTAAAACAGAGACCTCTCTCGCTTCGCTCGCTCGGTCAATAATACTTAAATTTTCTGACTAGTATAAAATATTTGAATGACCTCATTTATAATCCATAAATTTTAATATTTTAGCAGAAATAATCTGATGTGGGATGAATTCCGTTTCGTCTGATGCTATCGCTTCCACCATCACCTGCAATTATACGCCATCCACTAAATTTTCACGAGTGTCTTATCTGATCGACGGCGCGTATCCCGAATGACGCATTTTAATATTTTTTACGAAGTGTTATAAGTGGTCTACTATATGAGGCCTCAGATAACGAAGTAAAAGTGGTAACCTTAGGTTATAAATGTTTTTTCCTTTTAATTCATGTGTACCAAATAAACAATTTTTAATTTCTTTCTTTCTTTCTTTCTTTCAACCTTCTGGAGGGAAAATAACTGATTTTAGTTTGAGCTTTCGGCACGAGAAGAAGAAGTGATTTACTTAACACATCAGCTGATAAGCGGAAAAACTGTTTTGCTGCATCAATTTTTTTTTCATATTTTTACGATTAATTTCAAAAAATACACAATATGCCAAACAATATTGTCTAAAGAATATGCGAATATGTTAAAAATAGGTTGTTTTTTTGGTCAACCAAATTAAATGCAGAAAATGAGCTAATTGAAAAGCTAAAACGAATTTATTTATTAGTAAAATTTATGATATTGCTCATTATTTTCATATGCATATATTATTCGTGAAGTAATAGAGTGAATATGCTAAATTATAAAGTTCTATATTAAATTATTTAATATTTATACAAAAACCCGATAAATCCACGACATTTGGCGTTCAGTCTTTGCTTCCCGCTTACGCTTACCCGTCACTCAATAGCCTGTGGGGCACTATGTGGATTAAATTGCAATGATATAAAACACTCCTAACTTAGACTCAATTCACTAACGCCCACATAAAGTTGCCAATGACACTCCATTTTTTTGGCTAAAAAAAAACTGATGCAATCCACACACGCAGGACGAACCATGTAGACGTTTTAATTAACCGGTGTTCATTTCTAAACTTTTTGGCTCACTTGTTGCTTCCCACGCTGCACCGCCTCCGTATTTAGCATAAACAAGCCTCGGCAAATGCAAGATTTCGAGCGAGCGAATAAATTTACGCCATTATCAAAATATCATGCAGCATGAAACGGAATAACCTGTTAAGGGTCATTAACGCACGCAATGCGTCGTTCTTCGGCTTGTTTTACACTGCTTAACAGTTTCCTGACGGTTTAACTAATGTGTGGAGATTTGATACTTCACTGGGAGTATTCCCATTGACGTGTGGTTTCCGGCAGAGTAGAATAGGGCCACTCCATGTCCTCCCGTGTGATGTCGTAGATGGCGACTTAGGAAATACAAGCTAAACAAAGCTTTCAAACATCAATGAGACCTCTCCGACCCGTCTGGCAAGCGTGGAAAGTGTAGGTCAAGACCTTTGGCTGTTTTGACCAAGTATGGCTCTGGTAGTACAGAGAGGTTTATGCTCCTACAGTAGAGACAAAAAGACCTAATGACGATGATAATGATGATAAATACACAGTGGATGCAATTTTTTAAAATTATACTAATGAGTACTTCAGCCTTCATCACTAAAGTCTGAGCCCCAATAAAATCCCGATAAATTTTGAATGTAAATAGCTCGGTATATAGTCACAATTTCTAAAAATCAAATAGCTTAAAATCACTAACTTTTATAACCTTATTAAAACAACAAACAATGTTTGTAGGTAAAAGCCGTGAAAAAGGCACAATAAAGTACAATGTTTGAAAAAATTAAACAATTACATACAACAAAGGTTTTTGAGAGAGGCCTATTCCCAGCAGTGGGAGGATCAAGGCTGTAGATGATGATGAGGATGACATTGATGACATACAACAAATTGTTTGAAAAAGCTTGCCTTGAAGAACTGGCATATAAAATAGCTATTTTGAGCTTACGATAAAATTTCTTCACATAGAATGTCTATAAATATAATATGAAACGAACACACAGTGTACACTTGTCTTAACATGTTAGTATCACACGGTTGCACTGCAACCTTGCAACTGAGATTGTCTTGTTAGGCAAAGCACAAACGTGAAAACAATTCTGACACAAGATACCAGAAAACACATCTCCGTGATTCATAGTTGAAGGTCCAAGGTTTTATTTTATATATTGGTGTATGTTTTATATGAGTCCTATTTGTTAGTCAAGTCGAGTTGTTAAGCATTTAAAACCAACTCGTATTAAAAATTTTAAGTAATATTTTTTGATAATGTAAGAAGTACCCATAACCGGAGAACATGCATGAAAAGAGTTATGAGTGTTGACGAAGCAAAAGAGGTTTGCAGGAATAGTAATAAGTGGAAATCCATAGTCTCTACCTACCCCCATGGGTAACAGACGTGAAAATATATATGTATGTATCTATTTTTTGAGCTGTTTTTTACCACGGCTGAGAACTACTAGGCTTAGACAGACACAGAAGTTGTTATGTAAAGATGAAGCAAACTCTTTTACATTAGCAAAGAATTTATTTATTTGCATGTAAAAATTATCTTAGTTAGTTTCAAAAAGCTGCATTTTGTGTAAGTACCTATTGATATTAGTCATTGATGTTCACAAGGATATGTCAAAAATAATATTATAATTCTAAGGTTTTTTTTTCTGAAGTTACGTAATAGAATTAAATCAAGTACTAAATAACATCGAACTTGCACAGTATCCGTACTTATATACAACTTTGAAGGGACAAACCCGTAATAAATCGAACCAAGGGCTATTTTAGATCACTATAGTATAATGGAATCAAAATGACAGTAAAAAAACAAAAAAAAAATACATACATACATACATACTATCACGTCTTTATCCCTAATGGGGCAGACAGAGCATTTTGGTTCTTGCGGCTCTATGCAGAGCCTAGGGCCGCAAGACTCAAAAGCCACTTTTAGCGTCATGGTGGGCGAGAAGATGGAAAAGCAATCAATACAGTGACGGGTTGCTAGCCGCATCGCCTGTTAAAATGATTCGCATTTTTGCCCATTCCCTCGATCGGCTTTTACGATCTGCGCGGGAAGAGAAGCAGCTGGTACATTCTAAGTTTTTTCTTTTCTCCCAGACCAGCATGGGAGAAAAAAATAATAGCATTTTCATATTCAAGTGTGCAAGCTGCTCGGGCAATGTGTATGGGATTGTAGTTTATTTTTTATTTTTTGACTGTTATTTTATTTTTATTAAGCTATAGTGATGTAATTTAACTCGTGGTTTGATTCATTACGGCTTTGTCTCTTCCACGTTACATACGCGCTTATAATATAATAAAATCACAACAAAAGTTTCTTCGTTTGCGCGAAACTTTAGAATTCTAGAAAGCCTTTACGTGAGCTTAGATTTGCGCTAACTAACACTTGTTAGTGCAAATCTAAGAAATTACGGAGATTCACGGAGCTCTGCTTTGTGCTCAGTGACAATGGAAGCGATGAGTACTATTTTCTGGAAATTTCAATTAGATTTCCATAATTACTTTAATGTTAGTGACTTTTAAATGAATAGTATGGAAAGGATTTACATATTATTTCGAATATTCTAATGTATTGCTAATTTGAATAGAAAGTGTAAATTAATTTTTAAATCTAAAGAGCAATTTAAGCGTAGTGTCGGTAATTAAATAGTGACTGGTTGCGGACTGTATGGCCGATTGACATGATTCTTTGAGATTTTTGCCCATTTAAAAGATCATTTACACTCATGGAAGATCTTGTAGAAAAGAGAAGCGGCCGGTAGGTACATATGAGGTTTTTTTTTCTCCTAGGCCCTAATGGAAAGACATTTCTCACTTGATTACTGCACACTTCTAAATCGTTAGGTAGGCAAAGCGAGATTGTACGTTTTGAAGTATTTACATAATGTTATGATTTAGTTACTGTGGGGCTAGCTTAATCACTGTAATTTGTCCTTATTATATTTATTTATTAGTTAAACGAAATGTAGGTAAGCCCTGACCCAGTAATAATTCATGCCGCGAGTAGGACACAGTCGGATTTATGGTAGACTCTCACATTTGACGGTTATTGCGCCAAATAGTACGGGAACAATGAGGAGGAGTTTTGCGATAACTGTACAAAAACAGTAGTTACACTACCAAAACTTTATGACATGTTTTTAATGTCCCCGTGTGGTTTCCGGCAGAGTACAATAGAACCACTCCAAGTCTTCTCGTGGATCTCGTAGAAGGCGACTTAGAAAATAATAGCTAAACATAAAAGCATATAAACATCAATAGGTATGGCTCTGGTAGTACAGAGACAGTCGTGCTCCTGCAGAAGAGACTAAAAGACCTAATGAATTTTTAATTTCAAGCCAGACATCTTGTTCTTATAAATTTTAATTCACTAGGCTTACCTCTATGCAAATATTGTTTTTATTAGCTTTTATTTAGTTTCATCTGTCTTGCAGTCTGTCGTTCTGTCTGTAATCAAATCTTGCAAGTTAAATTTGACCCACTTCCAGGTTTCCGATTGAGCTAAAATTTTGCACATACTATACATACTATCACGTCTTTATCCCTAATGGGGCAGACAGAGCATTTAAAAAAAAAAATTAATTAAAAAATATTTATTATTAATAATATTATTTTATTTTTTAATTGTTAAATTTTGCACGCATACGTATATCGCGTTACAATGCAATACCATAGTGACATGGAGCTGATGATGCAGCCAGAGTATAGCCATAGGAAGTCTGAAATGAAACGGCGCAATCCCCTCGAGTTTGGGCTAGTTTTATTTGTCTTGATCTCTTTGGATAAAAGCTTGTTTAAAAAAAATTAAAAAAATACTTGTTTATTTAGTGATTTAGTTACACCAAATGAATGCCGATCATAATTCAAACCGCAAGTTGGACATGGCTGGATTTATAATGGCCCCCACCAAATAGTATGCTATTTATATAGTATAATAGTAACAATTATTTTCTGCATCTCTATTAAATAAGCTCATTAGAAATCAATTGCAATTTTGTTTATATTTATTAAATCCACGTAAAGTACTACATAAAATTAGTTGCTCTTATGCTATTTGGTGAAGAAGCAATGTTTACTTTAACGTACCTGCAAGTATTGTTTACATAGTGTAAAGATTCAGTTACACCAAATGTAAGCTCTGCGCCGTTCATAATTCAAGCCGCGAGTCGGACGCGGCTAGATTTATGGTGGCAGCTCACACTTGACGTTTATTGCGCCAAATAGCATAGGAGCAACAATTTGTACGTAGGAAGAATACTAATTTTGTAAACTCCAGTTCATACACGTAAGTTACCTGTTCTAATTTGAAATACCTCAATATTTTTTTAACAATATGGTGAAACAAATTATATTGTCATCAGCTTTCAGAAACCCACTGCTGGGCATAAGCCTTCCGCTTGCGCCATTTTTTCTATCCTTTGCCATCGCAATCCATGTCCTTCCAGGTATAGGATGTATCTAATAGTTAGTACAGAGAGGGTCGTGCTCCTGCAGTAGAGACAAAAAGACCTTATATTGATGATGAAATAACTACGTGATAAACTAATCACACTATTATAAAGGTGAAAGTTTGTGTGTGTGTGTGTGTGCGTATATGTTTGTAACTAGTTCACGCGCAAACGGCTTGGCCTATTTTAATAAAATTTGGTATGCAAGAAGCATGCAATGCAAGACTCACGAAGAACAATGTTGGCAGCTAGGGGGACCTGTAGGCTACTTATTTGGTATGCAAGAAGCATGCAATGCAAGACTCAGGAAGAACAATGTTGGCAGCTAGGGGGACCTGTAGGCTACTTATTTGGTATGCAAGAAGTATGCAATGCAAGACTCAGGAAGAACAATGTTGGCAGCTAGGGGGACCTGTAGGCTACTTATTTGGTATGCAAGAAGCATGCAATGCAAGACTCAGGAAGAACAATGTTGGCAGCTAGGGGGACCTGAAGGCTACTTATTTGGTATGCAAGAAGCATGCAATGCAAGACTCAGGAAGAACAATGTTGGCAGCTAGGGGGACCTGAAGGCTACTTCTACCGCAACATAAACCTATTCTACATGGTCTACATGACTCTGCCAGAACGAGTCAAATCAGTCTGATGTTGGCGGCTATTCTGACCTGTTGATGCATTATATGAATCATTAAAATAATGCCCTTTCTCTTATTTTGGACATTCTTCAAACTGCGCGGACATTTATAATTAAGTCTAATTGAGCACGATTATACCCTTTATTGCACAAAATAAACAAATACAGGACATAATAATATCTAATAATAAAATTATGTTAAACTAAAAGCTATTCTATAAATTCCCATGCTGGTCTGGGAGAAATGAAAAAACTTAGAATGTACCAGCTGCTTCTTTTCCCGCGCAGATCGTAAAAGCCGATCGAGGGAATGGGCAAAAATGCGAATCATGTTAACAGGCGATGCGGCTAGCAACCCATCACTGTATTGATTGCTTTTCCATTTTCTCGCCCACCATGACGCTAAAAGTGGCTTTTGGGTCTTGCGGACCTGGGCTCTGCATAGAACCGTGACCCAAAATGCTCTGTCTGCCCCATTAGGGATAAAGACGTGATAGTATGTATGTATGTGTATTCTATAAATTAAAACTATTATTAAAAATAAAAACATCAATTTATATAAAAAATCGTTCCCAGATCGCCACCGTCAACAGGCAGAGTCCCCAAGAGGCTGGCGGCATTTCCGCGTTGTATATTATTATACCCTTTATTATATTATGCGCATTTTTACATTTTTAAACTTATAACTTGAAAATGCGCTATTAAATTAATGTTCATTGAGACATTAAGACCGACAGGACCCTACGCGCATAAGTTTTGTTTGATTGTTTATTGTGATAAAAGCGACTTACATCTATTACATTTATAACACATGCATTTTTACAAAAATAAAATAATAGCAGAATTATTAACACGGGTCAAGCAATAATTTTAAATACAAAAAAAAAAAATTATAGCTAAATATTTTCATGTCAATATTATACATATTTATTACTATTCATTATCGTCACTATCGTAGTCGCGAGTGTTACAACATTGGTCATTCAGATTTTCAGAGTACTTAGAAATGACTTTATAATGGCAGACCAGTTGTCAAAGGAAAAATCTAAATCAGTGTTGGTGCTACGAAGTGCATTGAGATGGCTCTTATGGGTACATATACACAGAAAATAAATCGAAACCTTTAAAACTTTTCCGAACGGAACATATCGCAGAAATGGCTTCCGGTGGAAATAGGGCCGGAAGCGGCTAAAAGGTTTGTCAACGGGAAACAACAGGAAACTAACTGCTGCGAGATTTATTCAATACATAGTGGGTTCTCTGAGCAAAATGTCCTTGTGGTGAAATCGTCCATAGAGTAAAATGACATGGGAGCTAAACGTCCTCAATTAAAAAGGTACTAAGTACTCTTCTTTTGGCAATTCAAAGGAGACCATTCAGACGCCATACATTTTTGGGTCCACATGTCAAACTCTGGCTATGAGGCGGCCAAGATTTCTATTGTTAGTACTATCAATGGTGATCATTTGTTAGTATGGCATGAAACCTGTGGGGTTATTCCACAACTTTTTATATCCATTTAAAGATTTATTTCTTTCATACTTTTTTCCCAAGTGCTGGCCAGATTCCGGCGATGTACTCGGTCATTAGCACTAGTGACGGTGAGCAATTATTACTATGGCATTAAAAGTGTAGGGTAATTCCACAACGATTTATGGGCTTTTGAAAAGTGAACTTTTCATACATTTAAAAAAAAAGTGCCGGCCAGAAGGCGGCCACAATTTCAATTGTTAGTATTACTCATCATCATCATCATCATCAGGTCTTTTCGTCTCCACTGCAGGAGCACGACCCTCTCTGTACTACCAGAGCCATTACATGGCCTGAGCAGCCAGAGGACTTGGCCTACACTCTCCTCGCTGGCTAGACGGGTTGGAGAGGTCTCATTGATGTTTATAAGCTTTGTTTAGCTTGTGTTTCCTAAGTCGCCTTCTACGACATCCACGGGAGGACTTGGAGTGGCTCTATTCTACTCTGCCGGAAACCACACGGCACGGCAAGTTAGTATTACTAATGGTGATAATTTGTTAGTATCGCATGAAACCTGTGGGGTTATTCCACAACTTTTTATTTCCATTTAAAGATTTATTTCTTTCATACCTTTTTCCCAAGTGCCTGCCAGATTCCGGCGATGCACTAGATTGTTAGCACTAGTGACGGTGAACAATTATTACTATGGCATTAAAAGTGTAGGGTTATTCCACAACGATTTATGGGCTTTTGAAAAGTGAACTTTTCATACATTTAAAAAAAAGTGCTGGCCAGAAGGCAGCCACAATTTCAATTGTTAGTATTACTAATGGCGATCATTTGTTAGTATGCCATGAAACCTGTGGGGTGATTCCACAACTTTTTATGTCCATTTAAAGATTTATTTCTTTCATACTTTTTTCCCAAGTGCCTGCCAGATTCCGGCGATGCACCAGATTGTTAGCACTAGTGACGGTGAACAATTACTACTATGGCATTAAAAGTGTAGGGTTATTCTACAACGATTTATGGGCTTTTGAAAAGTGAACTTTTCATACATTTAAAAAAAAAGTGCCGGCCAGAAGGCGGCCACAATTTTAATTGTAAGTATTACTAATGGCGATCATTTATTAGTATGGCATGAAACCTGTGGGGTTATTCCATAACTTTTTATTTCCATTTAAAGATTTATTTCTTTCATACTTTTTTTCCAAGTGCCGGCCAGATTCCGGCGATGCACTAGATTGTTAGCACTAATGACGGTGAACAATTATTACTATGGCATTAAACGTGTCGGGTTATTCCACAATGATTTATGGGCATTTTAAAAAGTGAACTTTTCATACGTTCTAAAAAAAAGTGCCGGCCAGAAGGCGGACACAATTTCAATTGTTAGGGTTACATATTTTGCATTTACGATTGCTTGGAAGATTCAACAAAACTATGTCACGTAATGACTCTTTTCCGAAAATTAAAATGGAGACAATTAAATAGCTTACAGAACTGATATCTTACGGAGTTGTTTGTATAGTAATATTTTGGTACCTATTAATATGTATACATATAAACTCCACTACAACTTGAAAATATTTTTACTAACGACGTATCTACTTAAATACTTAACAGTGTTGATCCGAAACAGATATTGTATGAGATTTCAGCGCGCAGTTATGCACAATATCTGTGAACTGTCAACACCGGGCGGTGTTGAACCATCACAGATTTTGGATATACGCCACGAAAGGGACGAAAAGAAGTCCCAGCATGGTGTCGGGTTTTATCGTCTACAGATCCCTCATTAACAACTTCACAACCATCGAGAGTGTCTCTAGCAGGGTAATATACATGATACTCAGAGTATCTAAAAAATTGCTCGATGAAGGTTATACAGGTATATATGCCAATGTATATATGATCACTCCGATGAAGAGGTGGATGAAGTGTATGTGGACATCAGTAGGGCCATACATACTACCTGATACTCAGAGTATCTAAAAGATACTCGCTGAAGGTTATACAGGTATATATGCCAATGTATATATGATCACTCCGATGAAGAGGTGGATGAAGTGTATGTGGACATCAGTAGGGCCATACATACTTCTGAAACCTATTTTACGGTCGTTATGGGGGATTTTAACGCAAAACTGGGCAAACGAGGCGATGAAGAGTTTAGGCTGGGAAACTTCGGATACGGAGTACGAATTAACAGGGGTTGTAGGCTGGCTGATTTTTTTAGAGCAAGAGGGACTCTTTGCGATGAACTCTTTCTTCAAGAAGCCACCGCAAAGGAAGTGGACCTGGATAGGTGCAGCAAAGAAGAACCAGCCCCCTGTTAAGAACGAAATCGTCTTGATCTTAATGACTAAGAGACGAATATTCAACGATGTCTCGTGATACATCGGATCAAAACCGGGAGCGATCAAGGAATATTATGATGCATCATCAATATTGATCTCAAGGTCGAAAGATCGAGGCTGATGAAGTCAACACTCCAACCGACGCAGATCCAAATCGAAAACTCCGAGGGCTTCCAGCTTGATCTATCGAATTATTTCGAAGGCCTTCAATGAATATTCGTCGTATGAAAAAAGATATCTTTAAATGGAAATAAAAAGTTGTGGAATAACCCCACAGGTTTTATGCCATACTAACAAATGATCGCCATTAGTAATACTAACAATTGAAATTGTGGCCGCCTTCTGGCCGGCACTTTTTTTTTTAAATGTATGAAAAGTTCACTTTTCAAAAGCCCATAAGTCGTTGTGGAATAACCCTACACTTTTAATGCCATGGTAATAATTGCTCACCGTCACTAGTGCTAAGGACCTAGTGTATCGCCGGAATCTGGCCGGCATTTGGGAAAAAAGTATAAAAGAAATAAATCTTTAAATGGAAATAAAAAGTTGTGGAATAACCCCACAGGTTTCATGGCATACTAACAAATGATCGCCATTAGTAATACTAACAATTGAAATTGTGGCCGCCTTCTGGCCGGCACATTTTTTTAACTGTATCAAAAGTTTACTTTTCAAAAGCCCATAAATTGTTGTGGAATAACCCTACACTTTTAATGCCATAGTAATAATTGCTCACCGTCACTAGTGCTAACGACCTAGTGCATCGCCGGAATCTGGCCGGCATTTGGGAAAAAAGTATGAAAGAAATAAATCTTTAAATGGAAATAAAAAGTTGTGGAATAACCCCACAGGTTTCATGTCATACTAACAAATGATCGCCATTAGTAATACTAACAATTGAAATTGTGGCCGCCTTCTGGCCGGCACTTTTTTTTTAAATGTATGAAAAGTTCACTTTTCAAAAGCCCATAAATCGTTGTGGAATTACCCTACACTTTTAATGAATGCCATAGTAATAATTGCTCACCGTCACTAGTGCTAACGAACGAGTACAACGCCGGAATCTGGCCGGCATTTGGGAAAAAAGTATGAAAGAAATAAATCTTTAAATGGAAATAAAAAGTTGTGGAATAACCCCACAGGTTTCATGACATACTAACAAATGATCGCCATTAGTAATACTAACAATTGAAATTGTGGCCACCTTCTGGCCGTCACTTTTTTTTTAAATGTATGAAAAGTTCACTTTTCAAAAGCCCATAAAGCGTTGTGGAATAACCCTACACTTTTAATGCCATAGTAATAATTGCTCACCGTCACTAGTGCTAACGACCTAGTGCATCGCCGGAATCTGGCCGGCATTTGGGAAAAAAGTATGAAAGAAATAAATCTTTAAATGGAAATAAAAAGTTGTGGAATAACCCCACAGGTTTCATGCCATACTAACAAATGATCGCCATTAGTAATACTAACAATTGAAATTGTGGCCACCTTCTGGCCGTCACTTTTTTTTTAAATGTATGAAAAGTTCACTTTTCAAAAGCCCATAAAGCGTTGTGGAATAACCCTACACTTTTAATGCCATAGTAATAATTGCTCACCGTCACTAGTGCTAACGACCTAGTGCATCGCCGGAATCTGGCCGGCATTTGGGAAAAAAGTATGAAAGAAATAAATCTTTAAATGGAAATAAAAAGTTGTGGAATAACCCCACAGGTTTCATGCCATACTAACAAATGATCGCCATTAGTAATACTAACAATTGAAATTGTGGCCGCCTTCTGGCCGGCACTTTTTTTTTTAAATGTATGAAAAGTTCACTTTTCAAAAGCCCATAAATCGTTGTGGAATAACCCTACACTTTTAATGCCATACTAATAATTGCTCACCGTCACTAGTGCTAACAACCTAGTGCATCGCCGGAATCTGGCCAGAACTTGGGAAAAAGGTATGAAAGAAATAAATCTTTAAATGGAAATAAAAAGTAGTGGAATAACCCCACAGGTTTCATGCCATACTAACAAATGATCGCCATTAGTAATACTAACAATTGAAATTGTGGCCGCCTTCTGGCCGGCACTTTTTTTTTAAATGTATCAAAAGTTCACTTTTTAAAAGCCCATAAGTCGTTGTGGAATAACCCTACACTTTTAATGCAATGGTAATAATTGCTTACCGTCACTAGTGCTAACAACCTAATGCATCGCCGGAATCTGGCCAGAACTTGGGAAAAAGTTATGAAAGAAATTAATCTTTAAATGGAAATAAAAAGTTGTGGAATAACCCCACAGGTTTCATGCCATACTAACAAATGATCGCCATTAGTAATACTAACAATTGAAATTGTGGCCACCTTTTGGCCGTCACTTTTTTTTTAAATGTATGAAAAGTTCACTTTTTAAAAGCCCATAAAGCGTTGTGGAATAACCCTACACTTTTAATGCCATAGTAATAATTGCTCACCGTCACTAGTGCTAACGACCTAGTGCATCGCCGGAATCTGGCCGGCATTTGGGAAAAAAGTATGAAAGAAATAAATCTTTAAATGGAAATAAAAAGTTGTGAAATAACCCCACAGGTTTCATGCCATACTAACAAATGATCGCCATTAGTAATACTAACAATTGAAATTGTGGCCGCCTTCTGGCCGGCACTTTTTTTTTAAATGTATGAAAAGTTCACTTTTCAAAAGCCCATAAATCGTTGTGGAATAACCCTACACTTTTAATGCCGTAGTAATAATTGCTCACCGTCACTAGTGCTAACAAATTAGTGCATCGCCGGAATCTGGCCAGAACTTGGGAAAAAGGTATGAAAGAAATAAATCTTTAAATGGAAATAAAAAGTTGTGGAATAACCCCACAGGTTTCATGCGATACTAACAAATTATCACCATTAGTAATACTAACAATTGAAATTGTGGCCGCCTTCTGGCCGGCACTTTTTTTTTAAATGTATTAAAAGTTCACTTTTTAAAAGCCCATAAGTCGTTGTGGAATAACCCTACACTTTTAATGCAATGGTAATAATTGCTTACCGTCACTAGTGCTAACAACCTAATGCATCGCCGGAATCTGGCCAGAACTTGGGAAAAAGTTATGAAAGAAATTAATCTTTAAATGGAAATAAAAAGTTGTGGAATAACCCCACAGGTTTCATGCGATACTAACAAATGATCGCCATTAGTAATACTAACAATTGAAATTGTGGCCACCTTTTGGCCGTCACTTTTTTTTTAAATGTATGAAAAGTTCACTTTTCAAAAGCCCATAAAGCGTTGTGGAATAACCCTACACTTTTAATGCCATAGTAATAATTGCTCACCGTCACTAGTGCTAACGACCTAGTGCATCGCCGGAATCTGGCCGGCATTTGGGAAAAAAGTATGAAAGAAATAAATCTTTAAATGGAAATAAAAAGTTGTGAAATAACCCCACAGGTTTCATGCCATACTAACAAATGATCGCCATTAGTAATACTAACAATTGAAATTGTGGCCGCCTTCTGGCCGGCACTTTTTTTTTAAATGTATGAAAAGTTCACTTTTCAAAAGCCCATAAATCGTTGTGGAATAACCCTACACTTTTAATGCCGTAGTAATAATTGCTCACCGTCACTAGTGCTAACAACCTAGTGCATCGCCGGAATCTGGCCAGAACTTGGGAAAAAGGTATGAAAGAAATAAATCTTTAAATGGAAATAAAAAGTTGTGGAATAACCCCACAGGTTTCATGCCATACTAACAAATGATCGCCATTAGTAATACTAACAATTGAAATTGTGGCCGCCTTCTGGCCGGCACTTTTTTTTTTAAATGTATGAAAAGTTCACTTTTCAAAAGCCCATAAATCGTTGTGGAATAACCCTACACTTTTAATGCCATACTAATAATTGCTCACCGTCACTAGTGCTAACAACCTAGTGCATCGCCGGAATCTGGCCAGAACTTGGGAAAAAGGTATGAAAGAAATAAATCTTTAAATGGAAATAAAAAGTAGTGGAATAACCCCACAGGTTTCATGCCATACTAACAAATGATCGCCATTAGTAATACTAACAATTGAAATTGTGGCCGCCTTCTGGCCGGCACTTTTTTTTTAAATGTATCAAAAGTTCACTTTTTAAAAGCCCATAAGTCGTTGTGGAATAACCCTACACTTTTAATGCAATGGTAATAATTGCTTACCGTCACTAGTGCTAACAACCTAATGCATCGCCGGAATCTGGCCAGAACTTGGGAAAAAGTTATGAAAGAAATTAATCTTTAAATGGAAATAAAAAGTTGTGGAATAACCCCACAGGTTTCATGCCATACTAACAAATGATCGCCATTAGTAATACTAACAATTGAAATTGTGGCCACCTTTTGGCCGTCACTTTTTTTTTAAATGTATGAAAAGTTCACTTTTTAAAAGCCCATAAAGCGTTGTGGAATAACCCTACACTTTTAATGCCATAGTAATAATTGCTCACCGTCACTAGTGCTAACGACCTAGTGCATCGCCGGAATCTGGCCGGCATTTGGGAAAAAAGTATGAAAGAAATAAATCTTTAAATGGAAATAAAAAGTTGTGAAATAACCCCACAGGTTTCATGCCATACTAACAAATGATCGCCATTAGTAATACTAACAATTGAAATTGTGGCCGCCTTCTGGCCGGCACTTTTTTTTTAAATGTATGAAAAGTTCACTTTTCAAAAGCCCATAAATCGTTGTGGAATAACCCTACACTTTTAATGCCGTAGTAATAATTGCTCACCGTCACTAGTGCTAACAAATTAGTGCATCGCCGGAATCTGGCCAGAACTTGGGAAAAAGGTATGAAAGAAATAAATCTTTAAATGGAAATAAAAAGTTGTGGAATAACCCCACAGGTTTCATGCGATACTAACAAATTATCACCATTAGTAATACTAACAATTGAAATTGTGGCCGCCTTCTGGCCGGCACTTTTTTTTTAAATGTATTAAAAGTTCACTTTTTAAAAGCCCATAAGTCGTTGTGGAATAACCCTACACTTTTAATGCAATGGTAATAATTGCTTACCGTCACTAGTGCTAACAACCTAATGCATCGCCGGAATCTGGCCAGAACTTGGGAAAAAGTTATGAAAGAAATTAATCTTTAAATGGAAATAAAAAGTTGTGGAATAACCCCACAGGTTTCATGCGATACTAACAAATGATCGCCATTAGTAATACTAACAATTGAAATTGTGGCCACCTTTTGGCCGTCACTTTTTTTTTAAATGTATGAAAAGTTCACTTTTCAAAAGCCCATAAAGCGTTGTGGAATAACCCTACACTTTTAATGCCATAGTAATAATTGCTCACCGTCACTAGTGCTAACGACCTAGTGCATCGCCGGAATCTGGCCGGCATTTGGGAAAAAAGTATGAAAGAAATAAATCTTTAAATGGAAATAAAAAGTTGTGAAATAACCCCACAGGTTTCATGCCATACTAACAAATGATCGCCATTAGTAATACTAACAATTGAAATTGTGGCCGCCTTCTGGCCGGCACTTTTTTTTTAAATGTATGAAAAGTTCACTTTTCAAAAGCCCATAAATCGTTGTGGAATAACCCTACACTTTTAATGCCGTAGTAATAATTGCTCACCGTCACTAGTGCTAACAACCTAGTGCATCGCCGGAATCTGGCCAGAACTTGGGAAAAAGGTATGAAAGAAATAAATCTTTAAATGGAAATAAAAAGTTGTGGAATAACCCCACAGGTTTCATGCCATACTAACAAATGATCGCCATTAGTAGTACTAACTATAGACTTCATGGCCGCCTGACAGCTGGAACTTTGACTTTGGGCCCAATTTGAATTTTCTCCTTTGACTTAACATGGCCGCATAATATAGAGAGGTAAGCCCAGAAAGCGTTAGTATAATGAATTAAGAAATGAATGAAAGTAGCAAACAATCGAGACCTTTGCCCAGCACTGGGACAGTATTAATAGAAAAACAAAATAATAAGATACAATATATCGTGAGAAATAAAACTATCAAAAGCACAAAAAGGAAAGAAACCCTAATTTTCAGCCTTCCGGATGGCGTAGAACTGATTTATGACGTCACATGGTGCTAATGACGTCATAACTGCGGCCTCGGGCTGCAATGGACGCGATGCAATTTACTAAGCAAATCCTGCCGTTTAGCTTTCATGCAGGTAGTTGTAGCAATTACATTGGAAACTCTTAGTGGGATTCCAACGTAATTCCAGTGTAATTTTGCGTAAATGCCACATATAATTTGTTTGTTCTGTTGTTTTTTATATGTGTAAGTGGCTAACATTCCAGCTTATCAGGCTGGATAGAGAAACGCTAGTAGTTTTTAGCTTTTGCAAAAAAATAATATTGTCACGAGAGTGGGTTGGGGATAGGAAAGGAAACACCAATCCTATGGAATAGTGCCTTTATTTGCAACTCTAGGGTACTCACAGTTGTCACAGGTACGTACGCGGCTACGTCACTGTACTGTCACTCGCACGGAAACGTCACTGCACTGTCTTGCGCGTGGAAACGTCACTGCACTGTCACGCGCGGAATAGTCACTGCACTGCTTTAGTCCCATATCTCTGCACTGCACTGTCACACGCGTAAACGTCACTGTTCTGTCACGCGCGGAAACGTCACTTGCGCGTATTCACCGCACTGAACATTACTTACATTTACTTCACTCACTATTACACTTCACTTTTTACTCACTACTTCCACTTTTACTTTTCTTCCTTTTCTTCTTCCTTCTTCCCTCTTCAGATTTTACTTCCAAACTAAACTGGCGTAGGCCGCGCCTTGTTCTGCTTATATACCCCCCGGATGCGAACAATATCGCATCAAAGTTCTAAACTCAAGTCATAAACTTTCTTTTGTCTTCTTTTATTTCTGGTCCGTATTTTCATTCCAATTTAATCTAGAGTTATCTAGAAACTTCTTACAAAACTTAAAAACACTATACATGACTGTGATTTGAACCTGGGGTCTATGGATTCACAGTCCAACACCAAGACCGCTAGGCCAATCGTGTGCTGACGTGAGTGATGAAATTTCCCTTTAGATGAATTCTCCTAGTTTGAATTTGTGACGTTGACATTGTCATTATCATTTATCGTCCTCATCATCATCATCATTTCAGCCGCATAGCGTCCACTGCTGGACATAGGCCTCTCCCAAAGATTTCCAAAATGACCGATCTAGAGCTGCTTGCATCCAGCGCCTTCCAGCGACCTTGGTTAGGTCGTCAGACCACCTTGTGGGTGGGTGTCCTACGCTTCGCTTGCCTATACGTGGTCGCCATTCGAGAACCCTTTCGCCCCATCGGCCATCGGTTCGTCGCGCTATGTGTCCCGCCCACTGCCATTTCAACGAGCTAATCCGCTGGGCTATGTCAGTGACTTTAGTTCTCCTACGAATCTCCTCATTTCTGATTCGATCACGTAAAGAAACACCGAGCATAGCCCTCTCCATAGCGCGTTGCACGACCTTGAGCCTTCTTATGAGACCCATAGTAAGGGACCATGTTTCAGAGCCATAAGTCATCACTGGTAACACACATTGGTTGTAAACTTTAGTCTTAAGACACTGAGGTATATTTGACGAGAAGACACTTCGTAGCTTCCCGAACGCTGCCCAGCCGAGTCGGATTCGTCTAGATACCTCTTCCTCGAAGCTGGAACATCCTGCCTGGATCAATTGACCCAGGTAGATATACTGGTCTACAACTTCGAGGGTGGAGCTCCCAACACAAACAGGTAGGGGCGCAACATGGACATTCGACATTACTTTCGTTTTGTCCATGTTCATTTTAAGGCCCACTTGTTGGGAAACTCGATTTAGTACTTAGGTCTTCCATCGATTCTGCCATGACAACGATATCGTCGGCAAATCGAAGGTGAGTGATATACTCGCCATTGATGTTGATTCCAAATCCTTCCCATTCCAGAAGCTTGAAGGCATCTTCCAGTGCAACGGTGAACAGTTTCGGAGATATAACGTCTCCCTGTCTTACACCTCTATGCAGTGGAATTGCCCTCGTGCACTGCTCCTGTACTCGGACTGACATAGTGGCATTACTGTATAAGCACTTCAACACTTCGATATACCGATAGTCAATACGGCATCGCTGGAGAGACTGAAGTACGGCCCATGTTTCGATCGAATCGAAGGCTTTTTCATAGTCCACGAACCCCAAGCATAACGGCCGATTATACTCCCTCGTCTTCTCTATAACCTGCCGCAGCGTTTGAATATGGTCCATGGTACTAAAACCTTTACGGAAACCGGCTTGTTCGGGAGGCTGGAAGGCATCGAACCTGTTTGCGAGACGATTCGTAATGACCCTCGAGAACAACTTATATACATGACTCAGAAGCGTGATAGGCCTGTAGTTCTTCAATAGGGTGCTATCTCCCTTTTTGAAGAACAGGACCACCACGCCCCTGCTTCACGCTTCCGGCGTTACGCCCTCGAGCAGAACGGAATTAAAGAGCCTCTGAAGGACTTTTAGTACCGGCGTTCCGCCCGCTTTCAGAAGCTCTGCTGTGATTCCATCCTCGCCCGGCGCCTTGTTGTTTTTAAGCTGTTTGAGGGCCATCCTAATCTCGTACAGGCTGATGTCCGGGATATCTTCGGTATAGTGTCGGGTTAACTTGGCTCTTGGGTCTTCAGCCATTTGTCCGCTGGGTTGTGAAACTGAGGTATACAGCTGTCCATAAAACCTCTCGATCTCCGCCAGAACCCCTTCCTTTGTCGACACCACGCCGCCGTCCTCCGTCTTCAGCTTCATCAATCGGCTTTTTATCGGCAATTTATCGTCCTACGCGACAATATTTAAAAAATAAATGACATTATGAGATATAAATTTATCCTAAATTCAATAAAAAATAATGACTTTTGACTTTGATTTTAACACTGATGACAGGTTTTTTAAGCTACCTAAAGGTAACTGTCATAGCTTGATGAATACCAAACGATGGTAACAGTCGGGACCAATGGCTTTACTTACCTTCCGAAGCACACAGAAGTTCGAAAAATTATAATGCCATTTGTGATAAATTTTACGAAAGCTAGTAATATATTCTCCCTACAGGACGTTGAATTCCTCCGTCTGTCATAAAATTAGTTATTGACATTTAATACTATGAGTGCCATGGAGGTCAACGGTGACCGGCAAAATTAAAATCTATGGTGTCTGCAATAATATGATGGCAATAAAGATGTTATGCCGTGTGGTTTCCTGCAGATTAGAATAGGTCCACTCCAAGTCCTACCGTGGATGTCGTAGAAGGCGACTTAGGAAATACAAGTTAAACAAAGCTTATAAAAAACATCATGAGACCTCTCCAACCTGTCTGGCTAGCATGGAGAGTGGAGGCCAAATCCTCTGGCTGCTCTGGTCAAGTATGGTAGTGCAGAGAGGGTCGAGCTCCTGCAGTGAAGACAAAAGACCTGTTGATTATGATGACGATGAATGAAGCTGTTAATAAACATATGTAACATCTTGACAGATTCATAATCTCAGCAATTATTAAGGTTATATATATATATAATAGACAGATTCAAGCTGTGACGTCACACTGTGCTAATGACGTCATAAACCACCGCACGCTGCAGCAAATGTCTTGCTATTTGCCGAGCTACTTAAGATTAAGGAATAAAACTGCTTGATTTTATTCATAGTTAGACGTTTAATATGTCGCAGCTATTTTGATTAAATTAGTTAGTTAACTGTATGCCTAGGCTGATCATTGAAGTCCGGCATCCAGTTGGATGCCTAGGCCGATCGTTCATTGGTCTATAATCACGTATAATGGCGTATTGAAAATCAGCAAATTGAATATGATTGACTCAGATTCAGCCGAATGATTCAAATTTAGTCCAGATTTTTTCCATTGGGGCGTAGTAGCGTACCAAAACAAATATGGCGTCAAAAAGGCAAATGGTGGTGACTTCGAATGTTATTTTTTATTTACTTTCTGATCAAAACGCATTTTTATGATATTTCTCTATTACTAGTTACCTACTTAGTGGTAGGTAGTAAAATTAGTCGTCAGTAATATGTGAATTGTGCACATATCAAAAATTCATCATTATCCAAATAATTTAACTAAATGATTTACTTACTACGTTCAGCTATCTTGTTAAACGTTGCGTTCAATGACTTGTCTCGTCGTCCTTCAGCCATTAAATTGGATTCCTGCTTTTACAGAATGGGCTAGGCGTTCAGTTAACTGGTTTACCAGATAGCTGGGACATATATATTTAAAAAAAAAAACAGTCGGAGGGCACGTATAAACTGTGGGTGCCGAACATCAATCAAGCGTTAGCTCTCAAACCTGTCCAATGCTTGGTTCAGTCTACCATTTGGGTTGCGGAGATCAGACGGCAGTCGCTCTGAGTAAAAACTAGTAACCTCGTCAAATCACCTAAGTTACGTAGTTGACCCTAGGCTCTGAAGCGTTACCGCGGAGGATGCAACCGAGAATACGCTCGGATGGTGATGATGAGTAATAAAATAAGAGATTGCAATAAATTTGTGAACACCAGACGTATGACGCGGCACTCACAGATAGCTTATTCAGATAGTGTCCCAGCCGTGGGATGGGACAGCGGCCGCCCTGAATGTAAATGGTAGACGATGACGCAAGTTTTGAGCGACCAGCGACGCATGCGATGTGAGGCATGTTTCATAGCCCGACGAACCTATGGCCGATGGTGCAAAAAGGTTCTCGAATGGCGACCATGTACTGGCAAGCGAAGTGTTACCCACCCACAAAGTGGTCTGACGACCCATGACCAAGGTCGCCGAAAGGCACTGGAGGCAGGCCGATTTAGATCGGTCTTTTTGGAAATCTTTGAGGGATGCCTGTGTTGAGCAGTGGACTTTAAGTGGCTGAAATTATAAATGATGATGATGATGTTTCAATATCAATTTCTTGAGGCCCCCAATAATCATTTTGATCTAGACAACTGATTCATAATATGAGGTCTAACAAAATACACTAAAACTAAGGGTGAATTTATTTTTCATATTTTGATTATAATGTTCCTTGGTGAAAGTGGTGGAATATAGTGGACTGCATTCATCCTTAAAATAGTTACAGTATAGGTGTAGGGTCCAACGAAATATCTCAATGAGAACCAAATTGCAACCCTATAGGTTACAGTTAATGATATTTCAAAACAAAGTTTTCATAAACTAAACTATTAAAAAAAGATTTGTAAAATTGCTTTTCGCTTAAGTCTTACAGCTAAGTTCAGACGAGCATGCGCTCACGCTTCACCGCTCTTCATTTCTCTTCTTTGTGCCACAAACAATATCTGGATGCTGTTTACATAACAAATTAAGTTAACTGCACCCAACTGTGCCATCTGAATCCTCATACACTTTGGGAAATTACGCTAGTAATTGCTTCTTTTAAATTGCTGACGAACCTAATTACGGTTTAAAATAGAAAATTTCTGTACAGATAATTGTAAACGGTTTGATCAAACACGATTTGCGATGTCATTAATATGCACAAAAAGCTTTTTGTTTATCTAGAATTTTATTAGGTAGTATGTGTATTGTATTATAATTGTATAAAGTGTTGTTTGTAATTTAATAAATTTACAAAAAAAAAAGACGTGTGGCACTCGGGGACTGCCGCGGTAAAGCTATTGCATTAAGGTGGTTCGATACAAGGAAGGACGGCAACGTCGCAAACGGACGACGGAGACGAAGCGGCAACCTACATGGTAGGCGGAGTGGGGAGCTTGAGGTTTTTTCGTTATGGAATTTCTGGATTCGGTCCCCGCGCTCAAGGCCCGCGATAGAAGCTATGCAATAGCTTAATTAATTGAGCAATGTTTATGGACCTTCTTTTATGGAGATAAGCCAACAGGTAATAGCTCAGTTCGCGTGGTCGCTTAGAATAAGACTACTCGTAAAAGACGATATTCTGAAGACTACTCCGTATTCTTCCTCATCATCATCATCCGAGCGTATTTTTCCGGTTGCATCCTCAGCAGTAATGCTTCAGAGCTCGGAGTCCGCTACCTAACCAAGGAGATTAAACGAGGTTACTGGATTTTACACAGAGCGACTGCCATCTAAACTCAGCAAACCAAAGGGTAAACCAGAACCGTATTCTTCTTGTTGACGTATTAACGAAACTAAGTAACTAATTACAAAACCTTAAGTTTAATTTGTAATAGGTAATGCCCAAGAATGAGACTCTATAGGCTAAGAAAAGTATTTAGTACCTAGTATATTTTGTAGTTTTCAAATAGCGTCAAATAAGACTCTCGTATATTTCTATTACGTCACATCACAATGTAATTTATTTTGTAGTCGTACTTTACTCAAATAGCCTCAAATAAGACGTTGGTATATTTCCATTACGTCACAATGTCTGAATCACTTGTAAACAACAATTAATCACGAACAAAGCAATTGCAAACAAGCATTTACCGAATCGAGCGAAACATTTAATCATGCCAATTTGACTTGAATCAATCTAACGAAGCCTTAATTAAATTAAACTGACATTATTGGTGGGACTTGAACAATTTTGAGATAAATAAAAAAAATAGGTACATCAGTCACGGCACTTAAGCTTTATATAATGGATCCAAACGATACAACCATCATGTCTGGTATCCTAAAGGGGCAGACAGAGTATTTTGGTTTAAGAGTTTTGCGGTCACAAGTACTGTTATTAGTCTTACGGGACTTACCGTGATTGATATCGCTTTTTGCCAGATATTTTGACGGCCCTTCTGCTATCATGGTCGCTGGCCGACTGAGAAACTGCGATGGATGTCCGGCTGTCAAGGGTAACCATATCGGTCTACCCTCTTTCTTCGTCGTTTGTTGCATAAGTCCTTACACACAACACTGACGGTGTCCGTTCGGGAATTGTTTTTTGTTTTTGGTAAAAACGATATTAATAGCGGTAAGTTTTATAAGGCTCATAACAGAGTATTTTTGGTCTTGCGGCTCTAAGCAAACAAAGCCCAAAGCCGCAAGACTTAGAGAAACGAGCGTGTTAACATCTATACATATGTAAACATTTAATAAAACAGTAAAAATGTGTCTGTACATTGAATATACTTCCAAAACAAAATATGTGCGATGGAGATATAATAATAGAGCACGAATTAAAAAAAATGTCTGTCTGTGTGTCTGTTGTACATGCTAACCTCCGGAAATTCTAGACGGATTCGCATAAAACTTTAATGATTACGATAACTAGGCCACAGAGGTTTAAGACTTAACTGTATTTTAATATACTGTACTGTACTGACATCTTCGAAAGATTCTACAAGAATGTGTCATTTTATTATCACTTTGTATAATGCAGACGATATAGGGTAGTGGACGGTTGTTCTTGCTTACATTAATTAACAATGTTCGCAAATAGCAAAGATAAAGTCACTGTGCAGTGAGTGGCTCGTCTACATTTGGCATGATATTATTTACGAGAATGTAACCATTGACACGAATATTAGAAACGGAAAAGAGAGAAAAGAACAGGAAATTGTTGAAGAAACCCATTTATTAATAAAAACTAGGAAGGTTGACGTCAGATTGCCTGCTGGTCATAAAAACACAGCCAAAACGTTAGTTCCTGTTTTTCTTCTTCACTTGACTAGGACTTCAGCGTTCTTGGGAAACCGTGGATATGCATGAAATCTTTGAAGAAGGAGAAGCTGAGAATCATACACTGGGCTCCAAAATTGGTGCTAAGGGTGATACCAGGCTGCTTATCATACTAAGGGTATATATTTTTAAAAGACCTATTCAACTATTTGGCGATTTTTTTTATAGTAATATCAAAAACACATGGTGTTTTGTTTCTTTTTATAGATTTATAAGCCATGTTGTACTCATTTGGAAGTTCTGTACTCAACAAATCTTTGGCACTGGGCCGAGCCCTCGATTCTGCGAAACCCATTCATTAATTTAAACATTCATGCTTAATTATCGAATCTTCAATTAATGCCTTTTGATTTGTTGCTTTATTTATCTCGATGCAAACAGGAACAGGCCTCTACTGAGAGCGAATGATTAAGTAATTTGTGTTTCCATCGGGATTTAACTCTTTTGCTGCAGTATTCTACCTTTGCTTGACGTTTGGAAACTTTATTAACTTTATACTGCACTTTTGCAGTTAGAAATATAGATTTTGAATAAATTTAAAGTGTATATTGTAAATGTATGTTGTAAATATGGATTTATACTTGAAAATAAAGATTATTTGTTTATTTATTTTTATAGTGTCCTAATCAAATATATATTTAGTACCTATAGGCCAGTTGTTTCCTTTCCATAGATATTATATGTACAGTCAGCATCAGAGACACCTGACCCCTCCTCCATATTTATCTTGAATTTTCTCTTAAGCTGAAAATAATAATGTAAATGAAAATGTATATTCTAAAAGACTTCATCAAAATCTCTCTGAATACAAATTTTCATTTTATGAGAAAACAATATTATTTTCAGTTTATGAGAAAATTCAAGATGTAATTAGAGGAGGGGTCAGGTATCTCTGATGCTGACTGTACATATATGTAGACTAACCAGAATTTATAAATAAAGTAAACAACTAATTTGTGAGGTTGTTTTTTATTTTCCTATATCTTTTACAAGGTACATTACCCAGTTGGTTGAATGGTTGTTAAGCCCTTAGACTTTATGTTTATAAAGTTAACTAAATAACTTAAGAAAAAGGTGTTAGTCAGTCTTAAATGCAATTAGTCTATGTAGAAACTCGTCTAAAACGCAACTGGAAACTCGTTTAAAAAGCAACTTGTCTAAGTTGCAAGTAGTCTCAAATGTTATTTTGACTTAATTGCAGCTAGTCCCCTATGTTTTATTAAATGCCATGAATTGCATCTTTACCTACACGCAGCTACAATCAGCTGTCACGTACAAACAAATAAGTAAATAAAAATATATTGACAAATTACACTGATTGAGCTAGGCCCAAAGTAAGTTCGAGTTAGTATCCCAAAGTAAGTTAGTATCCCAGCATGTGTTATGGGATTCTAACTCAACAATACTATATTTTATAACAAATACATATACAGATAAACATCCAATACCCAGGACGATTTGAAAAAGGCCATTTTCCAACTTGCCCTGGCCGGGGATCGAACCCGCGACCTCTAGATGGCGGACTAGCATGGTGACCACTACGCCACGGAGGTTGTCAACTTTAAGAACACAAAGCATTTTCTTTTAAAATAAACAATAAAGGTAAAGTGATATTAAATCCATGTCAACAATACTGGCGGCCAGCTGAGAGTCACAGAAGTTTATAACGAATCGGAAAGTTTTAATGGCGTCACCTGCTACAACTCAACCTTCTCGCGTTCAGCTTCAGGTGTTATAATATCAGGCTATAACAGTATCTAGTTTAATTCTGTTTCAAAGCTATATAACTTTGTCGATAATTATTTAATTTGCTATATTTCGTGACAGACCTAAGAGGACGTACATTTACTCTTACTATGGTGTAAAATCTAAAAAATCTAAAATGTGGAAAAAATAACTAGCTTAGTTTTGAAATATTCGATAAGATTTGTGTTTGATTTTGAAAAAACTATTGCAAGGTGTAACAATGTAATGTTAACAATATCACTCACCAATTGCTCATTTTTTGTTTTCTATAGATATTGCTAAATTCTTTTTCAAAAGTATGTATTCCATCACAATTTAAATAAAAAGTTATTATAATTTTCAGAAATAAACTCATACAAATAGGTTGGTTCTGTTCATTGTTTTGTTTTCGGTAGTTTATTCTAACTGAATGACTTAAGATGACATTGACAGGTGGTTAATGTCATGGTCATTCCCAGTTTTAAAAAATAACTCAATATAATATTGATTATTTAAAATCATTTATTTTATTTATAAAGAATCCATAATAAACTAATAAACTCTTTTAAACATTTTTATTTTTATATTATCTCCGATTTTCTAGAACCTTCGATAATAGACAAAAGTTAATTATTGAGTGGGTTTCAGGTATCACAGAGTTGATATTTTTATCGATCTACCTACATCTTGTTGGATGTAGATCGAAAAACCTCAGTGATCGAGGATTACAATTGTGGCTCGCTTCGGCTCCGAACATAATAATTTGTCTACAATAATTTGTACGGCTGAGTTGTCCGTCAGCTATTTTTTTATTCTTTTTTAAAAATAATTTTTATTGTGTACGAGTTCCCTGTTATATAGGGAACTTCGTTACCCCTGGAGAAAAAACTTTGTTACCCCTGAAGAAAATCTGCATTACCTTTGGTGAAGAGCGTCATTACCCAGGTGAAAGCCGACCCTGGTGCGTCTACACGTCAGTGCGATTTGAAGTTTGTTGCGGTTAAGTTACAACTGAGCGGGACTTCGAGTCAAACCGGCCGCCATTTTGTTTTGCCCCGAGTGCATATTCATCCCTCACCAAGATAAGTTCCGCCCGAGAACCACTGACCACCGTTCTGTTTTACTTTTTTATTTGTAAACGCAACATCTGTGCGAGACTACCTATTTATTCGCTGGACCCGCGTCTGTCCCTAGATTTTTTAGTTTTGTGTGTTTATTTTATATTGTAAAAAGGACAATATAGTTGTTTATTTTTATTCATTTTGTTTTATTGTCCTTTCCTCGTAGTTTTATTTTTATTTCTTATTTTTATTTTTTTGCACGGGCTTTTCCCGTAGCAAAGGCTTAAGTTAAAATTGATCATCAGAATATTTATTGAATAGTAAAAATTTCAGGTATTTTTCCGACCATTGTAATGCTACCTATTATTTAAACTATTTAGCTAAACTAATCACTAGAATAAGTTTAGTTCCCGTTCATATTATATTTCGTTACACTTTATACGCAGTGGTTTGTGTAAAGAAACAAAATGAATAATGCAAATATTATGCAGAGTAGCGAGTGCGAACTTAAGATACGAGTAGTTCTCAACAAATTAGAGGCAGGAGGCGCTAAAATAATGAGATTGAAATTAATGCACTCAAACTAATGAAATTTATGGAATGAGCACTCAGCGACTTGAGTGACGAAAGTGGAGGCTCTTATGAAAAATAGCTGGAGTAAGTCCTGTTCTAGAAATAGATAGACACCATGGGAATTAGTAGAAGTAACTTCAGTGAAGTGAAATTTAATGATGCCTTGCATATAATCAGAATTAGAATCAGAAATCATTTATTGCACAACTGTGTTTATAAAGATGTTACATATTAAGATAAGTATGTTTCAACAGTTTGCCCTTTCAGGCATGCAATAGTGACAAATTGACAATTTAATGTCATTTATATATCCTGTCGTCTGCGCAAAACTGCGAAACAATAGTAAAACAATGCATGTCAGACACATTCTGCTCTGTTGCCAGATGAGAGGATATTATATATTTGAATATATTGCTACCTTATATTCCTTAAGACTAGTTAAAAACATATTTAAATAATATTTTTCTAAATAAAAATTTAAATATTTATTTCAGCAATAAGTAATTTAAAAGTGGCCTTTGAGTCTTGCGGCCCTGAGCTCTGTCTGCTTATAGCCGCAAGACCCAAAAGTGCTCTGTCTACCCCGTTTGGGATAAAGACGTGATCGTATGTATGTATGTATAAGTGATTTGTATTGCTGCCTGACGTTTCGTTTAGACTATGCAAGCTATCTATTGCTTCTATAAAATGGTTTGCAACAGGCCGTCGAAATGGGCCTTTGTGCTCCTAATAACCAATAACTTTTTCAGAATTTTTAGGCTACGAATTTTATTATGGAGATGAACGAATTCGTCAACAACCAGGATCTACTGCACTTTGCACCTAGAATTACAATATCACTCTTATATAACGGACTATTTCAGAAATGGCTAAAAGATTAATATTCTACTGCAGATTTTCAGTCATGAATTTTAATTGTAAGTTTTTAGTAAATCGAATGATGAAGAATTATAATTTGATTCCTTCAAGCAACCTGAAAAATCTGAAAGAAAGGTGTTAGCCACTTACACACACTTACACAAACAAACAGTAAATTGAAAATACGCAGCAAACGCTAAGTTATAGAATCTGATGAGAACATATTCCTCGAAATTCTTAAAAGATTTTGATATTTTAAGAGAATTTTATGATATTTCTAAAATTCTACTTAGTAGCCACTCGTATCACGAATAGACATAGACTTTTATGACGTCGATTGTCCCGGAAACCCAATAATGGCAGAGGTCAGTTTCTTGGCACGAATACAAGTGATGGTACCGACATACGTGGAAATGGAATGATACGAAGCAAGCTTTATCTAAGGCCATACTATACTAGCTACTATTATTTTAAAAATTCTTGGTATCTAGATGATGGTACTGATCAAAATGTTTAAATGATAGTTTCCTTTAGGTACCTACATACAGGGCTTAGTCGTGTGTACTCTTAGAAAATACTTTATCCATAGGCTGCTGTCATCCAGAGAGGTTTTGTACGTGACAATACAAATAACACGATAATCACTAGACTGGCAAGATTACTTAGAAAGATAGGACAGATATGAAGGCTCAAGGTCGCTCAACGCGCTATGGAGAGGGCTATGCTCGGTGTTTTTTCCCTACGTGATCGAATCAGAAATGAGGAAATCCGTAGGAGAACAAAATTTACTGACATAGCCCAGCGGATTAGTTGAAGTGGCAGTGGGCGGGACACATGCGCGACGAACCGATGGCCGATGGGGCAAAAAGGTTCTGGTATGGCGACCGCGTACTGGCAAGCGAAGCGTAGGGCATCCACCTACAAGTTGGTCAGATGACCTGACCAGGGTCGCTGGAAAGCGCTGGATGCAGGCCGCTCTTGATCGGTCATTATGGAAATATTTGGGAGACGCCTATGTCCAGCAGTGGACGTTATGCGGACAGGACAAATAATTCAATGCCGTGCGTTTTAAAACCTGAAGAAGAAGAAAAATAGAACATTCAACGTCTCAGAAAAATGGTAACAAAATAGCAAAGTTTGTTATTATCTATTGACGTGCAAAGTAGCAAGTCTGCAGTGAACGTTAGATAAACACTCGTCGAAGGATGCTTGCTATGTTGTTGCTACGTGTGTGTAATGGTACATTGTATTTGTTATTTCTTAACAAATACTACGCTAGGATATTTATATTATTTTTTTTTAATAAATTTAACCTATATGAAAATAAAATCTTTACAATAAATGCTCAATCGTAAAAATAATTTGAGCTGCAAGTAGTAAGCACACAATACCTGCTTAAAATAGTCTTAATTTCACTTACCTAATATAAATAACCGGCCAAGTGCGAATCGAATTCGCGCCCTAAGGGTTCCGAGCCCCCCTTAAATATTTATTTTATTTTGTTTTTAGTATTTATTGTTATAGCAGCAACAGAAATACATCATTTGTAAAAATTTCAACTGCCTAGCTTTTTTCAACTTTCTTATGATACAGCCTGGTGTCAGACAGACGGTCAGACGGACAGACGGACGGACAGATAGCGAAGTCTTAGTAATAGGGTCCCGTTTTTACCCTTTGGGTACGGAACCCTAAAAATAAACTTATTTCAAATCAGTAGGTATATCATTGGTAGGCTAATGAAAGCGCCAAGCCTAAGGTACATAGCCCAAAGGTAATTAATGTCTATTTAACTAATTTGTTTCCTTCAGTTATACGTGAATCAAACTCATTTTCTGTCTTTTAGATGAACTTGAAGATGCACGAAGAGAGTAATGTATAAAGACGAAGCGAAAGAGCTCTGTCAGGTTCGAAACAAGTGGAGGTCCATATTCTCCGCTTACCCTTGTGGGACACAGGTGATTAGTTATATTATGTATGTAGATGAACTTTTCTATGTTCGTATAAATCCTTATTTTAGATTCTATGCCCAGCGAACATTACAAGTCTGATTTCTCAGCATTTCCTTCGCATCCGGACTGCACCTACGGGGCCGCGTTTCCTCTCGCATATAAATTCAATATTGGCCGATCCCTGCGGAGGCCTCGAGACAAATGTAAATATTTTCTATTGGAATATGCATACGATTTTTGTTTTTATTGGGCATCAGCGTGTTTGAGTGAAATAGTAATCTTGGAAAGAGTTTGACAGGGAGTCAAAAAGAATATATGATTTCGCAATTACATTTTATCCCTATTTACCCCTCTTTTAAAATACAATACTCTTGTTTGCAACGTAAACAAAAGGAAATAATTAAAAAAAAAAAATTGACCGGTCGGCCTGCATCCAGCACTTACCAGCGACCTTGGTCAGGTCGTCTGACCTTGTGGGTGTGTGTTTTTTACTTTGCTTGCCAGTGCGTGGTCGCCATTCGAGAACTTGTCCCGCCCACTTCCACTTCAACGCGCTAACCTACTGCGTTATCTCAAAGCTATTATATAATAGGTTGGCGACGTAAATTCAGGATAACTCCACGTGCACATTAAGAATATTATTATTAATAAAATGAAAGTACTAGTATAATACATACATATCTCAATATTACAATAGATATGTATGTTGCTATAACATCACGAAGTAAGAATACGCGAGAATTGGCAGCAGAATCACACAGTAGGTATATTTAGAGACTCAGTTTTCAGGACAACCTCTGTGATGTAATGGTTAACGCGCTAGTCCATCACTTAGAGGTTCTGGGTTCGATCCCCTGCCTGAGCAAGTTAGAAAATGGCCTCTTTCAAATTGTTCTGGATTTTGGTTATTTATCCAAATGAAATGTGTCTATGAATATATTTATTATAAAATGTAACCCATATGTAACACAAGTTTTAAACTGGGAAGCTAGCTCAAGTAATGTGACTTATTCCTATCTATTGATTAACTTATTTTCATCAACATTATTTTGAAACTCGCGTTAGCATCTATACAGAAAGAAGTGGGATGCATTTATCTAAATAGCATATTTTGAGATCGGTTGTATCTTACTAAACCAGTTCCGACTTTTTTTGATAGCTTCTACTCATATTACACTAAAACTAAAATCGCGTTGGCTCTTTTATAAAAGCGCGTTACTAGTTGCCTTCTTAGCTGTGTGCTTTAACCTTCAACTGGCTGGACGTAAATTAAAGTCACAGAATTGGTGACGTGCCGTCATTTTGACGTACTGCTAAAAAGTCAAGATACAGGAGACTAAGTGCATAAGGGATGAAATAAAGTACTTTATTAACAAGAATATGGCTTTGCTTTGTTAATGAAATACCTTTGTTATACTTTTATCAAAAAAATTAAAATAAAAATACCCATATCAACTTGGTATCAATATTTCGACTTTTTTCGTAGACAAAATAAAAAAAATCAAATAAAAGAAAAATTATTATTATTCTTATTAATAATACAGAAATAATTATTGAAATAAAATTATTCAAGCATATTGGTCCCATAAACAAAAACTGGAAAAGTGCGAGTTAAACTCGCTCCCCTAGGCTTTAGCTATAAATTGATATTAATTTGATGTATTGTTATAATAATTGAAATATCATATAATTCTATGTTTTCTGTAATTTAAAGGTAAAGAACGATTCATTGTAATTGTTTTTTTTTTTTTCAAAATTTTAGGCTCTTGATTTAAGATGTAAGAACGGAGAAATCTCGGGCGTTTCGAGACTGGTCAGTTATAGTCTGTTTTCTTGAATAACTGTAAAATTATTTGTCTAAAAATAAATTTAAAATATGTATTTGACATTCTCATAACAACTTTCAAAATCATCTTCGTTTAGATTCATTTTCAATGGTTATTGCAACTTGCTATCTAAATAAAATACTGACGCTATTAGTGACCTGACGTCAAATTGACGTCGGGTACCCTCTTTCTCCTTACCTATGCGAGTGCGGCATCCAGTTTAGTTATTGGAGGACGCCAAACTGAGAAACAAGCAGCTACCAAGGGGAACAGGGTCAGGGAACAAACCGTTTGAATGATATTTCAGGATTTTTTTGCGCGACGTCAATTTGACGGCACGTCACCATTTGAAGGTTAAAACCCGAGATTGGATTTCACAATCCCGTCAGTGCTCTGTTTATCATCTACTGTTTTACACTCTTCCATATACTGCTGGATATAAGCAGTAGACGTTATGCGGCTGAAATAATAATGATGATATTAAAACTATTAAAGATTGAAGTCTGCCATGCCTATATCTGTCTCTTTAACTCAACAACCGTGGCAATTTGGAGATGGTTGTTTTCAAAAATATGTAAAGCACTTTTTGTAAATATTGGTATATATAATAGATACCTTTTATTATTCTTCTTGAGCTTGGTGTGTATATAAAACCTACTCTGGTGCAGAGCAACCGGGGCGGCGTCAGCTGGACAACATTAGTCAAGCGAGCCGAGCAAATTTCATAAAGCGGCTTATCCCGTGCCTACGATCTATCAAGAATATGGGATATACGAGGAGTGTAAAAGATATGAATGGTCTTTATTGAAGTAGATACTGTGCTTGGTTGAATTATCAAAAAAAGTCTAGTACAAAGTCTGTTATTGTATATTTTGTGTTTAGAATTTTTGGTATTCAAGTTATAGTACAATGTACATTAGGTATATTAACAATTCTCATCTTATAACAGAACCCTAAATGTACTTTTAAGGTCAGTATTTTCTTCTCCATAGAAGTTATACATACATGTCACTGGCTACCTTAGAATGCCGAGTATCGTGCAAAAAAGGATAAAAAGTCGAAACTATTAAAATGATTTGTTTGTGGTTTTACAACTGTCCTGGCAAAAAAAAAAAAAAAAAATTACCTTAAATCTTTAGTCCTAAAGCTAAAAGGCTGTCGCCAAAGATCGTTAAAATATCAAAAACCAAAACTTTGGTCCTGGCATCAAATTCTATTTGGGAAAGCATGTTTGCGAAAAGTTTTAATACCGAATGTCCCAGAATATGAAAGTAAAGTATGATATATAGAAAGTGCTAGTTAAAATATTATATGTTTTTTTAAAGAAGAAAGTATATTGATAGTTAATTCCTTCTTTGCTTTTTTGTAGATTTTAGTTAACGAAAATTAATAACTAGGTAAGTAAATGACTTTCATCCCATTTGTATCATACCTATGACACTGGAACAAAGGTTTAACGTGCATTTACTAAGCAGAAAGCAAAGACATTTAGATCAGAAAGCATGACCAGATAAATCGTGTTTGTACAGATACGTACAGTCTGAAGCAATAAAGTAACACCAAATAGAAGCATCTAGGGTTAAAGAAATTTATGCTCAAAAAATAATAATACAAGATATCACTTACTTATACTGTCGTTCGCAATTGACATAGCACACAAACTCGCAGTGTTTTAGAAATTCTAGGTTCAGTTCATCTACAAATGTGTAACGCTTTTTTAGGTAAAATATTTTTGCAGCTGACTGTACTCGTACTTGCTCGTACATTACACTGTCGGTGCCAGGATTGGCGTCGGATTTATATCTGCCTTTGATAGAGACAATTTAACAGTATTGTGAAAGCTGTGTAAACGATTTTGAAACTATCGATAACTACAAAGTGACGTTACTACATAGTATACCGCCGTCTCCCCCGATACCGGTTCCAGTAAGCAGATATTTAACAAATTAGGCTTCTTTCCTTTGAACACGAGCAATTCAAAAAAAAAAAACGACGGGTTGCACTCTGGGAGTGCCGGCAGGAGTGAAAACTTGAATATTAACGTTGTGCATTTTTGATATTTTGGAATGGTTAGGGAATATTTTTCACGAATTGCTTTAATTATCAGTTTAAAAGTACTCTCATTTATGTGGTAGAATACAATATTTATTTATTGGGCTATCGTACACAAACATGACATTTTATTAGCACGCTGTAACATAAACACACACGAAAATTCGCGCAAGCGCCCTGCGCCGTCTTATGAATTTTCGATCAGGTCACGTGTCCTGACGCGAGTTTAACATTTTTTACCCATTCAAAAAAAAGTGCACAACGCCGCTAAAGAAGTTTTCACTTCAAAAAACTCGATTGGCCAATTCCTACATTTGTACGAAGAATAAAACAAAAGAATATTTTGACATTTCTTTTCTGTGTAATAAACTTTAATTTCATCACAGACTGAGCATGGACTTGAAATAATACTTTCTAAAAACACTTTTATAAAAATTCCATGAGCTACAGTTGACCTAGTTCTATATTTCCGTTAATTTTTTAGATACATCCAACTCTATTTACTATAATATTAATCTGTCATCTACAGTCTCCAATGCCCATATCGCATCTCTGCACAAGACGTCGCAACCTGATCTTTTCCGGATAACTCCGATTTCCGAGGAGTTCCGATTTTCCTGTTATCCCCACACTACATCTTGAAATTGATTGGATCTTACTGAAGACACACTTTAATTGAATGATCGGATCAATTGTACACAATTTAGCAGTACATTGAACGTTACTTGATTAATCTAGTTTGGTGTTAAGCTTGTAGTATACACAATACACTTCTGGTTAATTAAGGTGAAATAAATACAGGACACAATAATTATTTAATTAATTTTTAATTGTTTTCTTTGTTTTCATTGTATGTATACATATACATTTACATATACACTTACATTACATACCTAAAAGGAAAATATGACTTTAATTTTTTTTATTCTTCTTATATTTCAGAGCTGGGCTCTTGTCGGTGGAGTGCTTTCCATGTCTCTCTTCCTTCCGCTAAGTTCTTAACCTCTTTATATGTTTTCACGTTTTTTTTATTAAATATAATATATTATTTAAACTGCTCAGGTGGCTGGCGGCATTTCTTCATTGAATGGCTAGGCTCAACCTTTGGCCGAAATGCTTATTATAGCCAAATTAAAAAAATCCCTCATTGTTTTCTTTTGACGGAAAGCCAGATTTTTATATTATTACTTACAAAAAGGATTTTCAAATCAGAGGTCAGACAATTTGTTTGAATAAGCGATCCTACGATTACAAACTTTAGCTGTCTTTTAGACCATACTGCTTTTTTTTAAATATTTTGAACTTAGTAGCGTTTGACCGCTTCTCACTTGGTGGAAGGCGACGAAACGGTCTAGGATGGATCACGCATACTCAAGTAATACCTATTCACTCTTCTCTTGAAGACATCCAAATTGTATCTTTCGGGGAATATGTGGGAGGGCAGAGCATTCCAGTCTCTAGCCGTACGTATAAGGAAAGAAGACGTAAAGCGTTTTGTACGAGTGGTTGGAACTTGTACTACATAGGGATGCTTTCTTTAGCTGCAACGCTGCATTTGAAATAGGCTTAAAATCAACACCAGTAAGTATAAACGATGATATCTTATACGGCAAAACTATATTAATCGCGGTAAGTCCCGTAATACTAATAACAATGATACTTTCTTACGCCAAATGTTTTTTTTAGCAGTTTTTCCAAAAGTGCAAAAGATGATGTCATCAAAGCATCATATCGGTTAGTGGAAGTCCACTGCTGGACATAGGTCTCCACCAAGGATTGAAAACGTCTGCATTCGGTTTTTCTGTAACCTTGGTCAGGTCGTCTGACTACCTAATAGGTAAATTTCATAAGCTGCGCTTGCCGGTTCGTGGTCGAAAAGATATAAAAATAAAATTAAACTAAACTAAATATTCCATCAAAAAAATCCCGAATGTCTCTCGTTCCTCAGTATATCTCTTGACTTTAGTCAAGAACTATAAATATTTAATCCTCGATTCTCGATCCAGGTCCGCACTATTTCACAAATAAACCCTTATTTCTTGGAATCCAATTTCGCGAGTAAAAAGGATGTACTTAAGCAATTTATATGTTGTCTTGAGGGAGTTGTCCTCACTGACCCAAGAGCGGTCATCAATATAGAGCTCGGCGGGCCTCATTTCTGTGATACAAGTAGCATTAGAGGAAAAAAATACTGTCTACGTGATAGATAAAACACCAATTTTTCTCCCAATATTGCTTATAATTTGGTGAAGATGTGTTGTTATAAACATATTATTATTTTACATTAGTTACCATTTTATTTGAGAAAACCGTAGAACATACATTCTCATTCACACCGTTCGTCAGAAATGTACAGCTTGTCAATTCGTTAGTCAACTTATCAATAGGTCCATTAACCCCTAATTATTTATACAAGCTTTTATTTAGCTTCACCTGTTCCGTTGTCTGTCTGTTATCAAATCTTGCAGGTTACATTTGACCCACTTCCCGGTTTATAGAAGAATATGTATATCGCGTCACAAAGAAATAGTATGATGACACATATGGAGCTGTTCGGATGATGGAGCTGGAAGGTGGTCATATGAACTCTGTAATAAAATGACGCAGCCTCATCGTGTTTTGGCATATCTATACATATAATAAAACAGTAAAAAATGCGTGTCTGTACATTAAATATATTTCCAAAAAAAATATTGGGGGCGATGGGGACATAGTAATAGAGTAAGAATTGAAAAAAAAATGTCTGTCTGTTTGTCTGTTTGTCTGTATGTCTGTTTGTCTGTTTGTCTGTTTGTCTGTTTGTCTGTTTGTACACGCTAATCTCCGGAAATACTGGACGGATTCGAATGCAACTTTTTTTGTTATATAGCTATTAAGCCTGGGCAACATATAGGGTATAAATGATTTTGGAAAATGGAACACCTGATGTAGAACCATAATGGTCCAGCTAAACTATAAGAGATATAAAAATGTCGCCTTAGTAAAAGTTGTTCAGCCTGATGAGCATTTTCCAGAGATATAAAGTGCACGCGAACGAAGTCGCGGGCTTCAGCTAGTCTATTATAAAATCATTTATTTGTCTTGATAAGTACTTAGACCTCACAATAAAAGCTTGTAGGAAAAAAATATCATTTTCAAAAATCTTATTAGACATAGTATTTCACATAAGATCGCATACTACTAATAAATAGGTATGTAGATATTTATTTGCCATTAATCACCTTTCATGCTGAATATTTCTCAATGTTATGGCATAAGAAAAATCGGCACTAGTTTGGTTCATACATCATGATATCAGCCGCATGCGCTGTCTACTGCAGGACATAGACCTCACTCTTGGTGGTGAGAACTAATTAAAGAAAAAAATCGTGTTTTGTACTATATATAGGTATACCTTAAGGTACATTTGTAGTACGGGTCGTATTTTATCGCATATCCACTATATCATACAAAACATCTGCGCCTATGTGCAACGCGCGAAACGCATACTGTGCAATGAAGGTGCGTACTTGTTGATCACCATACATCAGACATAATTCGTGCGTGCGCGCACTGTGTAAATCTGCACGGCTGCTCTGCTAATGGAGTTTATGACGTGACGCACTGACACAAGGTGAGTTCACGCAAGCCAGCGACATGATTAATAATCTTCCGTTTGTTACACTGGAAATTAAATTTATTACATTAAATACTTTGAAGAGCAATCAAACTAAAGTTGTCATCGTAAAGTTTTCTGTGGAAATATAATTTTCCAAATATTCACAAAATTTTGTCAGGTTAAACTAACTGTTTTAATGGACATAATGGTTCAGTAATTTTACGTATTAGTATTTTGGAATAATAATTGAAAGGTCATATTCGCGGTGACCTACTAGTGTAAATTGGTCTATAGCGATGCAGAAAAAAATTGCAATAAATAAGATGGAAGAGATTATAAAACTTAAAACTGACTACGATTCTCCAGTTATTCCAGCCAATAACAACGTGGAAGGGACATACTCGTAATATAGAATCACGAGCTGTACTAGACCACTACAATAAAATTAAAATAACCGCCAAAAACAAAAAAAGGCATTTTTATACATGAGTGCATCCACCCGGGCAATTTTTATGGGAATGTCGATTTATTTCTAATTTTAGTTTATAATAACTTTATATCATATACTGAGAGGGCGCAATATTGAATTTAGTATGTCGTCACATAGCATAAAACCAGGAAATAGACAAGGAAATAGTATATAAGCTCATGTATAGTGGCAAAACAGATAACCCTACTTTTAGCTTCACCGTAGTCGGTTAATAAGGAAAAGCAAGAGAAAACTACTTCCTTATGGGGGCCCAACATTTTTATACATCTTTGCCATATAGTTGAAAATTTGACACCTATAATAAGCAATAGCCATACTTTTAGGCAAAAGAATACGACTCCCATAGAGTGGCGCAGTCGGTAGGCCCGTTTTGGTACGCCCTGTTCATTAGAATTGTAACGCATATGGGCGCGAGCGATACGATCACGCGATTTATGAATCCATTGTCCAGTTCTCATTAACAACCGCCATTTTAGATGCTAAATGTATCTACTTGTTTACTATTTATTTTGGAGCATTTTTCAAGTATGTTACTGCCACTTGTGGTCACCTGCCCATATAAACTGGGTTTGCTTAGTAATAATAAATTAAATAACCTCCTTACTATCACATTTCATATCGAACTTTGGGTTTCTTGCCGTCTTAAGACCTGTGCAGTTTTTTTCATTGTAGACTAGAATATTTAATAAGTTTTATTATAAGACACACTCCTTAACTAATACCTAGTAAGAACATATTTATTAAAAATAATAGTAAGGTTTATGTATTTTTTATATAATTACTTATATACTATAATACTTGTAATACCTAAAGGTGGAATAAAAAATAAATCACTGTCAATTGATTGGTTTACCTTTTTTTATAAAATCGAATGGTTTGTTAGAGCTAAACGATAGTCGAAACATTGTAATGTCCACTAAGCAGCTTGAAAAAAATTACATAATTATTGGCTGCTAAAACTTTGAGATAGAGAATGCAGATTTTTTTGAATAGTAATTATTTAATCTAAAGTACATCCAAGCCAAACTCAGTATTATCATCATCATATCAGCCCCCCCAAAGGACTTTCAAAACGAACGATCGAAATTTAGCTTCGAGCACTTTCAATTATTTTTATCCCTTGTCTCTCAAGTACCTTAGTCTATAAATGCTGTAAAATACATGAACTTTAATATACGGGAGTATGTTCAAAATCCTACCCTTATAAGTATTACGGAGTAAAGAACTCTGAGGGAATGATCATAAAATAAAAAATGCGATAGATGATGCACTTTACACAATGTCTCTAACAACAAAAATTAAAAAAAAAAAAAAACATTTACATGCACTCGCATACCTTATATAGCAAAATGTCTTGAGTGTTAAGTATTTGATAAATAAATAAAAAAATAAAGAAAAGGCAGAATGTAGCGCTTACTAGCACAGACCTAGATTTATTTTTCTGTTTACTAGTAAACAAAAAATTATTAAAGAAAAAAGTATAATTATTAATAGAGTGAGAACCATCAAACTACGACCTAGAAATATTTTTGAAACATCTGGGGTTTGAGTTGAACAGGTTAATTTCTGAACCGACAACTTGTTTGTTTAGTTCTTTTGGCAATCTAACAAAGAACAAGTTTTGCCTATAGTGGCACGCACTCTGAGGGATAACAAGGGTATCTGAAGTTATTCAAACAGATCAATTTAGTACTAACTTTAATTTAAATTCATATAAACTCAAATATCAGAAATAAGTTAAATAAAACTAAACTATAGTATTTTTGTTATTTTAGCTTTTGATTTCATTATTGTATAATGAAATCAAAAGCTAAAATTACTAAAATAAAATCTAAAAATTGTATTTTCGCTAGCAAAACGATCTAATGAGCTTTATGCAATTTTGATCAAACAAATACATCAAGAATGTGTCGCCTAACTTCTAGAGACAGTAAAGTTGGAAGAGGTATACTTATATCACAAAACATCAATGCGAAGAATTTAACTACATTCTAAGCCAAAATTATGTTTCAGAACCAGAACACTCTCACTTTCCCTAACAAAACTGTTTGCAATGATATCAGTAGGAAGTCCGCAAATAAGCAGATTAATTGACCGAGCGGGCGAAGCGAGAGAGGTCTCCCTTTTAGCTTGGCCAAAAATGCTTTCGTATGTCTGTGTGTTCTCCTCTAGAAGTCGCATTTCTCAACCGATTCTCCTGAAATTTTGGGAGTAGGTTCGATAAACATATGGAAATCGATAGTCGAGCCATTTTTTAGAAATTTTTGAAAATGACGTAGTTGGCACAAAGGGCCTTAGCGCCTTTGGATTATATGGCTCTTACGACCATTTTTGTTTGTGTGACAACGAAATAACAAAGGAATTTTATTTACTATTATGACATATAATTTTGGATTTTTTTCCCAACATTGTCAAAGGATAAATAGTCCCATTTGTTTTTATAGAGATCTGATTAATTTGAGCGTCTAGAGTTCGAATCCCACCAGAAGGTGTTCTCTTTTTATTGCGATTTTTTATTTTATTTTACTACCGGTATTTTAAAGTTTTTTTTTAAAGTTAAAGTTTTATTTGTATTCTTGAGAATGATGTAATTTTACACGAAACATTCGTTTAGGTGCTTACAGTAGTAAAAGTCTACAAAATTTTATTAGAATTTATTTCAGAACTAAAATAAAAATCATTATTTCATGAAAAACATAATTATGGTGTAAAAAGTTTCTTCGCTCTGCAATCTCTTACAGAGCTCAAATCAAAAATCAAAAATATTTATTTCAGTTTCAAAACACTTATTGTAAAATATACATGGATGGGAGCACCTTGTAAGTATTAGATACCTGTGTTAGGTGCCCCCGCTTCTCCCTCCTGGTAAAATGAAAACAATTTTTGCAACAAATTTTACAATAATGACATTTCCTATTATTTATTACATTTTATACAATAAAAAAATACAAATTTAATTTAAATTGTTATTTAATGTAATTCAATTAAATCTATTACATTATTTATACATATTTATATTTGATTAAAAGATGAGGATAAAATATGTAATTAAAGCCACCGTCTAACGTCAAGAGGATGTTAACAAAGAAGAGTTATACTTATATCACCATCTATATTTCCCGCCAGGGTTGTGGATCTCGCATAAGTAATACTGCAATCATTCCATTAAACGGCACGTACGGGATTTGTAAGAAGCAGTTATCCTGAGGGACTCGAAAAAACGTCGAGTCATTTGTCTTTACTTAGAGGATTTATGTTGGGATCTGCGCATTAGGGACGCGCATGCTAAAAATGTCTTAATCGATGGATAATATCAAGTTTATTTCTAAGTTTTTTGCCGTATAAGGCCCAGACTATCCGTGACGCACTTTGTCGTGTGCGTTACTGCATATGATTCCATTCTACGACTATCACAGACTAAAAAGTGCGTCACGGATAGTCTGTCGTCTGCGTTGAGCCTAATCATATTTATATTTTATTACAAACACAGAAGGGAAAAGTTAAAACTTCAACAAAACTAAACTTTTATGATAATATTTATATACAAATTACCTGAAAATGTAAATTATGTTTACGTCTACTATAATATCTACAACTGGCTGCATACTCGCGCCGAATGGCTATTGCAATTCTCTGTGCAAGATGAGGCATCCCTCTTGTCACCAGCGGCTTCGACGAGTGGTGGATTGTTCTTTAATTTTTATTTTTTTGTACTTAGACCTCACGTACGAAGTTAAGTATCAGTATTTTTTCTTTTTCTTATGTTGGCTGATTGGGAATCATATCTAGCTTGAATGTTGCTACATTGATGACAGCCGGGCCAGGCATAGAAGAGCTTGAGTTATTTTGTGCCGCTTAGTCTTGTGGTCACCAACCCTGAATTGTTGACATCAAAACTAACAATATGTAGTATGCAGTATGTATCTACCAACTTTATCTGTATATGTATTTGTTATAAAATATAGTATCGTTAAGTAAGTATCCCATAACACAAGTCTCGAACTTACCATGGGGCTAGCTTAATCAGTGCAATTGGTCCCTATTATATTTATTTATTTGGGTCTTATGGTCTGCCCCGTTAGTGTTAAAGGCGTGACAGTGTATCGTTTATATACCAATGAGTGCCCACCAAGGTGGCAAAGATTTCTCTGTGAAGTCACTACCTTTTTACGGATTATTTATGGACGTTTTAAACGAAATAACAAATTCAACTTCTCCATCCCCCAAATACCAAATTCATATGCGTTTCGTTTGTTTCTTTTTAAACTCAGTTTCATAAACGCGAAGTTATTGTTAGTACTATCCATTACATCAGCTTGAATGCAAAATATGTATTCAATTTTCGCATTTCGTTCAACATAAGTTCAGGTTATCCGCACGCCCCACTTACGTTGAAAAATGTTGTTTACGGAACGGAGCCAAAAAGCACAATACTGCTCCGCACAATTCTCTAAACAGTATTTGGCCGGCGTGCTAACTGGCTGAAGCTGAAAGATATTTAATTAAATGTTCAAATGTTTTTAAAACATGCTGTTGGCCCGACCAACAGTAAGGATATATTATTATGGGTTATGAAAATACTTGTCTCTTGCGTTGGTTTTACCCAAGACATATAGAATAAATTATACTACTTACGTACCCAAGGGCTTGACATGCTTTGATAGAGCGAGATAGCCTTATTGCGACTTCTAAAAGAAGAAAAAGAATAATAATGGCCAAGTGCGAGTCGGGCCACGCGCAGTGTAGGGTTCCGTAGTTGTAAATGCCAACTTTGAGTTCATACCACTAAAAACGTCTAAAACGTCTAAGTATCTATTGAATTTGTATGAAATTTTCCTTTACGAGTACATTTTATAAGTTGATCGCCTACAACTTTTTAATTTGTTAACCCTACTTAGCTCTGATAGTTTTCCTTTAAACTACATAATATATACTATAGCTGAGATTTTTTTCACGTGTCTATATATAACCGTTTAACAGATAGATGGGGGGACACGTGACTTAAACAAAAAAAATCACTTTAAACCTAAATATTTCAGACACGGTTCCCTAAATCAAAAAATTGTGTTGCCAAGCTCTCAATATTTTTGAAAGACCTATTCAACGACACCCCACACAATGTGTTTGTAGAGAAAAAAAATATTGACTTCCTCTTTACTTGTATGGTAGCTACCCTAAAAAAAATTATTTCCATATTTTATTTTACGACTTTTTCGCCATGATTGATATACATATCCATGCCAAATTACAGCTTTCTAGTACTTATAGTTTCTAAGTAGGACCGCAGACAGACAGACATGGCGAAACTATAAGGGTTCCTTGTTTACTACGGAACCCTAAAAAAGAGCCGTGTTTTGTCCTTATTACCAAGCGAACATTTGTTCATGGTCGGGTTATATGCACGCTTCAAATTGCAGTACCTGGGCGACCGAGCTTTGCTCGGTTACATCTCAAACATCGAAAATACGCGTTTTCCCAAACATAAGACTAATGTAGATCGATTGTTTACTCCCGAAAACCCCCATATACCAATTTTCAGCGAAATCGTTAGAGCCGTTTCGAGATCACAGAAATCTATACATATAATAAAACAGTAAAAAAAGTGTGTCTGTACATTAAATATATTTCCAAAAAAAATATTGGGGGCGATGGAGACGTAGTAATAGAGTAAGAATTAAAAAAAAATGTCTGTCTGTTTGTCTGTTTGTCTGTATGTCTTTTTGTCTGTTTGTACACGCTAATCTCCGGAAATACTGGACGGATTCGAATGAAACTTTTTTTGTTATATAGCTATTAAGCCTGGACAACATATAGGTTATAAATGATTTTGGAAAATGGAACGCCTGATGCAGTACCATAATGGTCCAGCTAAACTATAAGAGATATAAAAATGCCGCCTTAGTAAAAGTTGTTCAGCCTGGTGAGCATTTTCCAGAGACATAAAGTCCACGCGAACGAAGTCGCGGGCTTCGGCTAGTATATAAATAAATATGCAAGAATTGCTCGTTTAAAGGTATAAGATATACTTGAAGTGTTACTAAAGCCCCAACCATAAAAAAAATAAACGTAGTATCATTGTGTCTTTACCCCCCCGGTCGCTTGGTGGCAAAGCTACACTACGTGTATATTCTATATTTTTGGTTTATTAGATTAAAAACAGTGACGCTGTCATAGCTAGAAAATGATATATTTTACGGATGGATATTAGACGAATATTATAAAAGCGAATGTTCGTGAGTGAGTATGTGGGTGTATGTTTGTTACTTTCTAACGCGCAAACGGCCGGACCAATTTTCATGAAATTTGGTATGCAGGAAGCTGACACCCTGGATTAAGACATAGGTTTATATATATATATACCGCGGGTAACACCGCGGGGCGTAGCCAGTAATTATATAAAATCTTTTCTGAAGTCTGTTACAATATCGATTCTAACGAGTTTGTATATTTACTTGAACAATTGCACAAAATAAACAAATACAGGACATAATAATATCTAATAATAATGAAATAATGTTAACTAAAAGCTATTCTATAAATTAAAACTATTACTAAAAATAAAAACATCTATTTATATAAAAAAACGATTCTAACTGTATATTTGTATTCTTTTGTGGTGAATTACATACGTGTAGGACTTACGTAAGCAACCGCGCCGAAGGCACTGAATAACACATTAAGGGATGTTTTGGATGAAAGTAGTCCAGATTTAAGAACATATGGAAAAAATTTTTCTAGAAAAAATTCTGCTTTTGAAATACAACAGATTGATTAAATTGTCAAAGAAAATTATAATCAGCTAGTCCCAGTAGACCTACTAAGATTGTCCTGCCAGTAGTACTATGGGAATTTTTATTGCAATAGACCTACCACTAGGACTACTGGGAATGTAAGTCCCAATAGACTTACCAGTAGTAATATTGAGAAAAAATTTCCCGTAGTCATAAAAAAAACATGTCATTGCACATAAAAAAAAAACAAAAGTATGTCACCGATTGGGATTCGAACCCGTAACACTCTTTCTAGCGGTCCGCGTAACCGCTGGGCCAGACGGATAGCGCCCGATAGGACGGAATTAGCGACCATACGTCATTTTCAGCGACATTTTCATTTCTGCGTGAAAAGAAAACGCATGAAAACTCGAAAAAACGCGTTTTCCCAAACATAAGACTAATCTAGATCGATTGTTTACCCCCGAAAACCTCCGTATACCAAATTTCACCGAAATCGTTAGAGCCGTTTCCGAGATCACGGAAATTTATTATATACATATAAATATACAAGAATTGCTCGTTTAAAGGTATAGGATGTAGATATGTAAATAATATTACGCATACCAGACGGGTTACTCTTAAAGCGGTAGACAAGACGGACGTAACTGCGTATCCGCGCTTCAGTGTCAAACAATTTGAGCATTAATGTGTGACGATAAAGTCTAATTTGGTTTGACAAAAAAATAGGACGTCTCTATCGTACAACTAACGTATAATTTTATGGAGTAACCCCCCAGGTACCTACAATAAACATATTATGTAATAGATTATATCATAAACCCAATATTACTCAGGTACCTTATATGAAAAAGATTCCCACATCAATCCTTTTTATAGGTATTCCTCAAGTTATTGCGGAGAAAGCCCTTCTTACACGAATGTTTTTGATAGGATTATGCTCATCTTATCGGCAACCAGACCACACTCATTCTCCTTCGAGAGCCCGTATTACGTCCCTGACCATAGACGACTACAAATATAGAGCACGGATTAAATGTAAGTATGTAACTAATTTACAAATTTAACTTACACACAAACTACATTTTTGTAATTGAAACAGTGTAAATATGTTAGTTTTAAATCCTTACCAGTTAAGTTTTCAAAGCAAAACAGTTTACCGACACTATCACACGCACCGATAACCTTTTTTTTGTTATTTTATTAATTTAGTTATGTTATTAATTTTTTTAAAGTAAATTTATAGGTATTTGGTAAACGTGCCAACAGGCCTACTATGTTCCATGTTAGCAGAGTGACATCAGTCATTTGACTATACCTATAGTGGGGCTCTCCCTCCTACTGAATTGGTAGTCAAAAACACAGCATATCTTTGCTCAGCAATAAGCCCAGACACCATGGGCTTATTGCAATATGGCCTTTAAAAAGGTATGTTTTAATTTTTACTATTATATATTTTCACAGCTATAACGTCTATTTTCAAAGCTATCTGCGACTTCAACTCAGACCCAACATATTTCGGCGACATACATATTTATCAGATATCTAAACTAGTTGAGTTACTCGGTGTCCGTTGTCGGGATGGGACTCGTAGACTGCGTTCGTTATTGTGTTCATAATACGTAAACTTTTGTCAGACACTCTCATTTGGAAGATCGCATATGGAAATATGTGACGTAGCAAATAACAAACCACGTGGACCACCACATGATTTGTTATTTGCTACGTCACCAGATAGAGACCATTCTCATTTATATTAGAAGACTAACACTTGCTATCCTTCCCATCTAGAGAATTTCCGGTTCCATCTTTAAATCTGTTCTGCTTTGGAGATATAATAAAAATAACATCTGTTGTAAAGTCCTGTCCTTTGAAATACGCTTTCCGGCTTTTTCTATTTCAAATACAACAAGGATGATAATGGTCACCCAATGAGCATAATTGTGGAGAAGAAATATAAGGGACACTTTTTAAACGATTTACCTTTAGTCTTACTATCAGTCACCCGCCTAACCTTCCAATTTTTAAATTAACATATTCTACTTTATACACGTTCTCCGGATAAGAAGTGAGAGAATGTGCCAATTGTATTTAAGGGAAGCACCAATTACCATTAAAAAAAACACAGATTGGTTCTCCAATATCTCTATACAGTGTCTTCATATAGTTACTCTCAGTTACATTTACATATATTATAACTAATGTCTTTTTAATGTCATAGATCACATCCAAGACAAAAATATTAAGAATAAAATTCTTCCTACCTTACCTCACCTCAAATAGTGCTGTACATTTGCATTTAGAGGAGTTTGAGTTGACTATCGCGGCCGCGATATACTGCCGGCAAAAAGCGGCGTTTTTTGGTGGTTGCCACGGATATAAATCCTGAATTGAGTAATATATTTGTATTTATTATTTGATTACAACTACTAACTTTAAGCAAGTTAGACTAACTTAAGAGTAGTACGTGGCGCTTGGTAGCGTAAATTGTGACCAACCACATAAGCCAAGTCAAGATGCGATTGGTACAATGGTGTAAATGATATGCACTGCTAAGCTCCATTCCAACCTGGACTACTTCAGTGTAAACGTATTTTCTGTCAGTTTTTGTAAACCGAGTAGATTACAAACATCTGTTATGTATGAGTTTATTTTAACAAAGAAGTTAAAATAATTTACATTTTTATTTACTAATACAGAAAAATTTAAATCATAAAAATTTTAACCTAGTTTATCTAAGTACTTAATCCAATTTAACAAGTATCAATTAGTTTTATTTCACTCGTGAACTAATTTCATGAGTCACGACTTTACCGTAGCTGACCAAATCTTTCATAAATCTAATATGTTTTATAAAATAACGGCAGTAACTACTAAGTTTAATCATTATCTATTTTGCATTATCCAATTTCAAGTTAAATTGAAAGCTTTTCCGTTCCAGCCAACCGTTCTAAGTCTTTGTTGGCAACCCTTTTAGATGCTCTATTAAAAGAAGAAAGATCTATTCTTCCTTTGTGAGGTGGTCGGGCGAGATAACGCCTTTTCGGGAAAATAATATTTCTTAACGATACGAGAGGTAGCGGGAATAAATTAAATAGAATTGCGATAGTGGAGTGTTTTGGGAATAACTCTTTGTGAATAAATCCTTTTGAATGTTCTATTTTTGTTGGTTTTCTACTCGAATGGCAGTGGAAATGTATTTTGTGGAAATATTTTGCGAATAATTCGTTACGTGGAATTTGTACCGTAAATATATGCTATAATGTTTGCTTTTAGATTCACGCATGGTAAACAGCATTAAGTATAATTTGAACCTAGGTGTGTTTCGTTTGACGTCATTGGTTATTCACTTCGTACTGGCTACGCAAAATAGGTTTAGTTAAATCGTATTTTTTTTTGTCATTTAGTATTTATTTTAATACTAAAAGCAATAAGTATAGCAAGCAGTAGGGCGCTTAAGATCAAATTGCTCTCTAGCAATATCCATGGAAGATGAAGTAACTAGAATTCAACTATCAAAACTTGCAAATTGTATCTGCTAGTCGATGCTCAGGTATGTTCGTATGTAATAATCTGTTCCGAATAATGTTCTTTGTTCTACCCTGGTACCGAGCGATCAAAACCATTTAATAGATTACCTTTACAGATAGGTGTGTCTAAGAAAACGTTCCGGGGTACTTTACTTTATTCCTCAGGTTAAGTCAGCCCATTGCTGGACTAAGGCCTCTCCCAATAAAGGGAAAATTTTCCCTTAATCACAATGCTAGGCAGGCGGGTTGGTGATGACGGTAGATGGTATGCTCGATTTTTGTAACCGAGAAAATGAGGCTCAACGCAGACAACAGACTAAACCATGCCGCACTTTTTAGTCTGTAAAAATAGCGCCCATGGAATCACATGCAGTAACTCACACGACGCGCAAAAAGTCCGGCACGCGTCGTGTGCGTACTGCGTATGATTTCATAGGTTCTATTTTCACAGACTATCACAGACTAAAAAGTGAGTCACGCATAGTCTGTCGTCTGCGTTGGGCCTGATGATTACAAAATATATTCAATTGTGCTATCACCATATGGCCACGAATATTCAATTATATGTCCAGTCTGAGAACCGTGGACAGATGGACAGACAGATAGTAAAACTATAAAGGGTTGTTTACTACGGAACCCTTAAAACGTACAACTACAAGACTTGTGGAAAATTAAGCCAAATATAGACCGTGGCTTGCTTGTGGTCGCTGTATAATTTAAATATCAAAGTTTAATAAAATAAAACTACTTAAATGAATTACATTAATCTTTTTAGTAAGTATTCATATATATACATTGTAAAATTTTTAGTAAACATACGTACTACTACAAGTTTTGCGGTGAGCCACACGCGCTAGCGCATGTTTGAAACTTTTCAGCCAAATTATAGAATGTGGAGTGCTTGTGGCCGCTTTGTTTACTTTTTATTTCTATTACAATTTATATAGGTACATTATAAAATTTTATAAATTATAGTTGTACCTAGAAAGAACGTGCAAGGACAAATACGAAGAAACGGGGACTAGTGCAAATATGGTGAATGACAGAAAGAAGTGGAAACAGTTGACAAACACAGCCGACCCCAAATAGGGAAATGGCGAGGAGAATAATGATAAAAATAGATGTACCGATGTACCTAGGTATAGGTTTTTTAATATAATTTTAGTGAACAAACGTACAACTATTAGTTTTGCGGTAAGGCACCAGGCTAGCACATTTTTTAAACTTTTCAGCCAAAACTAGAACTGCGTTATGCTTGTCGTCGCTTTGTAATAGATTTCAATCCCTGCTATAATTTGAGCCACATAGGCTAGCGCATGTTGGAAACTTTTAGCCAAAATATGGACTTTCAATCCCTGTTGTAATATAGTTACATAATAAAGTCAAATAAAATAAATCGAAATGTACCATATCTATCTTTAGCAGTTGGTATTCAAACAGTACTCGTATGGAGTAATAATTTTAGTGAACAAACGTAGGTACAACTACAAGTCTTGCGGTGAGCCACACAGGCTAGCGCATGTTTGAAACTTTTAGCCAAAATATGGACTTTCAATCCCTGCTGTAATATAGTTACATAATAAAGTCGAATAAAATAAATCGAAATGTACCATATCTATCTTTAGCAGTTGGTATTCACACAGTACTCGTATGTAGTAATAATTTTAGTGACAAACGTAGGTACAACTACAAGTCTTGCGGTGAGCCACACAGGCTAGCGCATGTTGGAAACATTTAGCCAGAATATGGACTTTCAATCCCTGCTGTAATATAGTTACATAATAAAGTCGAATAAAATAAATCGAAATGTACCATATCTATTTTTAGCAGTTGGTATTTAAACAGTACTCGTATGTAGTAATAATTTTAGTGAACAAACGTAGGTACAACTACAAGTCTTGCGGTGAGCCACACACGCTAGCGCATGTTAGAAAGTTTTAGCCAAAATATGGACTTTCAATCCCTGCTGTAATATAGTTACATAATAAAGTCGAATAAAATAAATCGAAATGTACCATATCTATCTTTAGCAGTTGGTATTCAAACAGTACTCGTATGTAGTCATAATTTTAGTGAACAAACGTAGGTACAACTACAAGTCTTGCGGTGAGCCACACACGCTAGCGCATGTTAGAAAGTTTTAGCCAAAATATGGACTTTCAATCCCTGCTGTAATATAGTTACATAATAAAGTCGAATAAAATAAATCGAAATGTACCATATCTATCTTTAGCAGTTGGTATTCACACAGTACTCGTATGTAGTAATAATTTTAGTGACAAACGTAGGTACAACTACAAGTCTTGCGGTGAGCCACACAGGCTAGCGCATGTTGGAAACATTTAGCCAGAATATGGACTTTCAATCCCTGCTGTAATATAGTTACATAATAAAGTCGAATAAAATAAATCGAAATGTACCATATCTATTTTTAGCAGTTGGTATTTAAACAGTACTCGTATGTAGTAATAATTTTAGTGAACAAACGTAGGTACAACTACAAGTCTTGCGGTGAGCCACACACGCTAGCGCATGTTAGAAAGTTTTAGCCAAAATATGGACTTTCAATCCCTGCTGTAATATAGTTACATAATAAAGTCGAATAAAATAAATCGAAATGTACCATATCTATCTTTAGCAGTTGGTATTCAAACAGTACTCGTATGTAGTCATAATTTTAGTGAACAAACGTAGGTACAACTACAAGTCTTGCGGTGAGCCACACACGCTAGCGCATGTTAGAAAGTTTTAGCCAAAATATGGACTTTCAATCCCTGCTGTAATATAGTTACATAATAAAGTCGAATAAAATAAATCGAAATGTAACATATCTATCTTTAGCAGTTGGTATTCACACAGTACTCGTATGTAGTAATAATTTTAGTGACAAACGTAGGTACAACTACAAGTCTTGCGGTGAGCCACACAGGCTAGCGCATGTTGGAAACATTTAGCCAGAATATGGACTTTCAATCCCTGCTGTAATATAGTTACATAATAAAGTCGAATAAAATAAATCGAAATGTACCATATCTATTTTTAGCAGTTGGTATTTAAACAGTACTCGTATGTAGTAATAATTTTAGTGAACAAACGTAGGTACAACTACAAGTCTTGCGGTGAGCCACACAGGCTAGCGCATGTTGGAAACATTTAGCCAGAATATGGACTTTCAATCCCTGCTGTAATATAGTTACATAATAAAGTCGAATAAAATAAATCGAAATGTACCATATCTATTTTTAGCAGTTGGTATTTAAACAGTACTCGTATGTAGTAATAATTTTAGTGAACAAACGTAGGTACAACTACAAGTCTTGCGGTGAGCCACACACGCTAGCGCATGTTAGAAAGTTTTAGCCAAAATATGGACTTTCAATCCCTGCTGTAATATAGTTACATAATAAAGTCGAATAAAATAAATCGAAATGTACCATATCTATCTTTAGCAGTTGGTATTCAAACAGTACTCGTATGTAGTCATAATTTTAGTGAACAAACGTAGGTACAACTACAAGTCTTGCGGTGAGCCACACAGGCTAGCGCATGTTTGAAACTTTTCAGCCAAAATATGGACTGTGGCGTGCTTGCGGTCGCTTTGTATAGTTTTCAATCTCTGCTATGAGGCTAGCTGTAGGGTGACTATATTAAAATTATATTTATAATAGCAGGTTATTTTAGTTTTAATGATATTATAAAACTATTTTATTTCAAAAGTAAATTAATGAAGAGGGTTTTTAATTTTATTATTTCATCATCATCAGGTCTTTTTGCCTCCACTGCAGAAGCATGACTCTCTCTGTACTAGCAGAGCCATACTTGGCCAGAGCAGCCAGGGGACTTGTTCTATACTCTCCTCCTAGAGAGTTATCATTGATGTTGATAAGCTTTGTTTAGCTTGTTTATTTCCTAAGTCACCTTCGAAATCCACGGAAGGACTTGGAGGATTTATTTATTTATTAGAATTTTATTGATCCAATTTTTTTTTACATTTGGCGGAAGTTTTTGTTTACTTACCACTATTTTGATTCCTTTATCCATCTTTTAAGTATTTGCCTTTGGGTCTTATGGACGTGAGCTCGGTCTACCCCGTCAGAGATGACGTATTAGTGTATCTGTACCTGTTTACTACCAAACATGTCTGTGTACACGTACCTATTAGTACTTTAAAAAAATGAACGATATTGTTACAATTATAATGGTATGTATGACTAAAACATCGTTCGATTAAAATTATTTGGAATGCATTTTTGCATTTCCAATATTTTAAGAATTTATTTTACAGTTACTTAACCAAAGTTAGTCTTTTATTTTCATTTAATAATATTATAAAAATTTGTTTATTTTACAATGCAAACTATAAATTGTTTGATTTTATATCAAACATAAAATTAAAATACCTTAACGTACATACACTGAACTATATTAAAACTGTATATTGTTGTTAATAGGAACTTAATAATACGAGACATAACTGCTTTACGTAAATTTTAAGAGCTTGCTTGATAATTCCTGAAATTTTCTGAAAATATGGTTATGCTACTCACCCACAAAGCAATATCGGCGAGAGCTTAATACGTATTAACTGTTATGCACCGGGTTCGTTACTTGTGGAGGCTTCTCTTTTGTTACGATGCCAATTTTTATCGTGATTGTGAACACCGAGGATCGATTTCATATCGTGCTCTTTTTAAAAAGAGTGAGCAAGCTCAAACCGTATTGGACTACTATCCTTTGTAGAACAATTTTGTGATAATCATAACACCACAGTTGAAAATAAGGTATTCTCAGGTAAGGGCATACTTGGCTTATGTAATGATACATTAATAACATTACCTACCTATAACTATTATTTTTTTGTAACTTTGTATTAAAATTAATAAGATAACAAGATTTTCAAAATTAACGGTGTACCTATAGATACACGTGTAAAGAAAACATTACAAAAGCAGTCCCAAACACGCAACTGTCAAGTCAAATTGTCCTGTCGTCAGCCTTAAACAAAACAAACGCCCGTTTAATTTCAAAGGGCATTCCAGAAAGTTCGAAACAATTTCTCGTGGAAAATAAATTATTAAAAAAATTGTTTCCACCGTTCCCATCTCACTTGGCTTTAAACTTCAAGACGCGTCGTTACCCCACCCGCGGGGGTGTAACATCAAAGTGAATTAGTGAGCGTTGTCTAGGGGCGTCCGACGGGGGCCCTTTGAAGTTGTACCTACCTGCGGGGCGCGCCGCGGGTCGGAGCCAGTTTTATTTTGATAGCACTTGCCCTCGTTGGCCCATTTGTTGCAAAATTTCGGCTTGAAGCGGATAAATGGAGCATTAAATTGTTTGACGCTGCTAATTGTTTTTGTTATGATGGCTTTATAGTTAGAATGCCGGTAAGAGCAGCGTAGGACTAGGTGATCAAACGACCTAAAGAAACATTTTGGATTAATGAAGATCGCTTTCAATAGTTCGTTTTGGAAATGCTTGCCTATGAAACGAGCAGTGGTGAAATTTCTGTGGCTGAAACCATAATAAGATTCCTGGGTAATAATTTTGTGTTGTTAATAGAATAAAACGTGACAAAAGAATATTACTTGTCATGTATTTTGTACGGAAATAAATAATCTGAATCGCTTGACATTGATCATTTCCATTTTCAACGTGATTTTAGATTTATTATTCCGGAAAAACTGTTATTTATGAGCGCTATTTGATTCCAAGAAGTTATGACTTCATGTCCCCCTGAAACATAGGAGAATTTTAATTTATTTTTATATGTTGAGAAAATATAAGATATGTAGGCCATACGTTTTCATTTTAAAGAAATATTGCTTATAACAAAAGTTATTAGCATATCAATAGCCATATCTTTTAATAAAAAAAATATTCTCGAGTGTTTAATTTATTTAAGTCAAATTACACCGAATTACTTAAAAAGAAAGACGGACAGAGTTAGCTTAAGATGAATTCGTTTTTAGAGTTGAATGACACCAAAATTACCTCATTTCGTTAAAGTTTAGGGTGGTGGAAACGTAATCGCCCGAAACAATATTTCAGAAGGTAAAAATAGGCAATTGCCTCCAGGACTTGCAACTCTCTCTATCGCACAATAGGGGTCGGGAGGCAGAGCGGCGCGAAACGGATATAATTTTTGTAAATACCTACTCGCGACGCGTAAAGGCACTACACAATCCTCTTAAGAGTCCCCTTCTTCTTCTTCTTATATTTAAGAGCTGGGCTCTTGTCAGTGGAGTGCTTTCCATGTCTTACAAGAGACAAGAGTTCTTAGAGTCCCCTTACCCTAGACCAAAATACAACTTTCCATACAAACGTAGTCTACGTTTTATGTCAAAACGACATGTCCGATTTCGGCAAAATTTTGTAATTTGAAAGATATTGCAATTATCTAGGGTAATAACTGGTTTTCGACGGTAAAAATATGAACTTGAAATAGAACATAGTGTGTTAAATCATTTTATACCATCAGTATGGGAAACTTCTAAATCGTTATATTTTTTTTCCAATTCATAATTTTACCGTGGGAAACCAGTTATTAACCTAGATAATTGCAATTTCTTCACAATTAACAATTTTTACCGGAAACTAACATGTGGTTTTAAAATTAAACGTAGACTACGTTTGTATGGAGAATTCTAGGGTAAGCGGACTCTTAAGTATGATTTGCAATCTATTTTGCCAGCCTTGCTTTGTTTCCCTGTAAAAACCAAGCGCATAACTACTCCCTTCTTTTCGAGGTATTCGAGTTCAAAAGTAACATGATAATTTTTAATTATTATATTTCTTCAATATGAAATTTATCTATGTTTCTTTCTAGATAGGTATAAGGATCGTCTAAACAAATAAGTTTAATTAAGTTTTTACAAATAAAGAAAACAAAGAATGATGTACCAAATTAAATGTCATTGTATTCGTGTGAGCTACTTATCTGAAACAACGGCAAAACTTTAAATAAACAAAAGCAAAAAGCTTAGATGCCTTCTAACGAAGACAGGCATCGTCTTATTTCAAAAGTAAGTTACCAAGAACAATAGAGGCAGAACATTGATTCTATTTTAATACAAGCAAATAATTACTGGTGCCGGCTCGTATGCAAATCCAGACACACGACAACGTCTAGCTAGCCTAGTTACGGCTCCATTACCTAGGAAAGTAGCAAACACCAATTAACATCCTTTTATATTGTCACTACTGTGAAACGGAACGGGTTGCTTATGCAAACATTACTTTTCACCTGTAAAACTACAAGCCATTCGATTTTCAACCTTATTTTTAAACACGTTAGAGTTTGCGAATAAGTTTTCATAGTAACAATAATTTTTAGTAGGATAAGAATTGATGTTCTCTCATTTACAAGTGTCCAAAGCTAGATTACGTTTTGACATGTTTCAACAAACAGAAGCAACTCGATCGATTTGTATTATTAATTCAGAGATTAAGGCAGACTCTAGAATAACGAGGTGGCTTGGTTGTTCGATGCCTTGGGCGATCGGATGGTGAACACAACTTGGAATAACTTTTTATATTGCAATCCAGCTTATCCAAGCGTAATATTGCAGATGCCTTCTCCTTGCCAGTTTAAATTACGTTTGCAACTTATCTTACGTAGAGTTACAGCATAGGGTACTCTCGTGAGAAATATTCAAAAATATGCTATTTTGAATGAACATATGAACTAATAAAACTACTGTGAGTTTTATGATATTTAGGGTTCCGTACCCAAAGGGTAAAAACGGAACCCTATTACTAAGACTCAGCTGTCCGTCTGTCCGTCCGTTCGTCCATCTGACCGTTTATATGTCATGAACCATAAAAGCTAAACGGATGATATTTTCACAATACTAAAAACAGAATGAAATAAATATTTAAGTAAGGCTCCCTTAGAGTCAAGAGTCTGACTCGCACTTGGCCAGTTTTGGTTTATTATGTTAATATACTTATATAATTTTATTTAAAGCGTTTAGCAGATCAAAAAGATTTAAAGTCCAGCAAAATTATAGCAGTTTTTTAAATCTCCGCGTAATTAGAATACTTAAAGTCGGTAAAACATTGTAAGTTTAGTGCTGGGTAGTTTGCACGACTTTTTATAACGGTACCAAAAGTGCTAATAAAATGTTTATAGCGCAAATTAAATGCTTTCATCACCTGCGATACATAAAGAAGAAAGTTCAAAAAAGAAAATAAACTGGTCCAGTGTATATCGGTCATTCACAACATATGGTTTAATATTTTTGACTTAACACTATTTTAAATTTGTTATTGTAACATCAGTCTATATTAAAAATATTTCCTGAAATAACTAATTATTCATCTTTCATAAACTGAAATAACATATACAATGTCCTTTTTTATTAAGTACAAATATTTTAAGGGGTGAATCAGATCATCATTTTGAACAACTTTTCCCAATAAATGTATATCAAAATAGGAAAAAAAAATTTAGGTTTTCATAGAAATTGAAGTAGTCACGTGATATCATTACTATGGAAAATGAAAATTATTTTTTCGTATTTCGATAAAAATTTACTGAGAAAAGTTGTTCAAAATTATGGACTGAATCACCCCTTAAAATATTTGTACTTAATAAAAAAGGACATTGTATAAACTATACTCTGATTAGATTTAATATAACTAAGAATAAAAAACTAAACTTAATATAAATAAGTACTATAAATATAACTAACCTCAAATTACATTCAAAAAAAACTCAACAACGCTGCGTTTGCGGGGCGGGGGCATTTCCGCATTGAATCCGCGTTTCAAAATGTTCCCAGCCCTTAGATCCCATCTAAGGGCTGGTGCACATTTTGGTCAAAAGCTTAGCTTGGCCAAAATGTGCACCAGCCCTCAGGGGTGAGAGGTCGACTAGGCGTGCGAAAATCTCTTTATACAACTGACAACAAAAAAAGAAAAATATATGACAAATATGAAAACATATTTAAAAAAAAAGGTCATTCCTGAATTTTCCGGGGTCCAGAGCTGCCCCCGTTTAAAATAAATCATTTGAAAGGAAACTGAGATATTGAGATATTATTTAAATTTGTGTCTTGACCAAGCCGTAGATACCCCTTCAAAGTATTTTTAAACTACTGTTTATAGTGAGCGTTTCTATTTTTTTTCAGTCTCATTTTGGTCCAAAATCAGCAACAAACATGTCATTCTCCAACGGTACCCTAAAATAAGAACCACTGCGAAGTGTTAAGCTACTTTCATTAATTAACGGGAGAGGGTAGAAATTAGGGGTAGTTTTTCTTTTTCTGGCGGCGCTGAAATTTATTTGAAGTTGTAACTTTGGTTTAATAAATTCGAGCGGATGGAAATTAAGTTGGAATTTAAGACTTTTGGTGCTAGCAGTTGAGTACTTCGCTCTCCAACTGTGAGGATGTCTGTGTTATTATTCACTAACCTCCAAATGAGGTTTTATAGGTACTATACAACGTGGAAGGAACATACCCGAGAACCACGAGCTGTACTAGATCACTAAAGTCTAGTGAAATGTAAATAACAGTAAAAAAAATTGACAATTTTTTTTTGAAGTGAAAACTTCTTTAGCGGCATTGTGCACTTTTTTTGGAATGGGTAAAAAATGTTAAACTCGCGTCAGGACACGCTCGCGTCAGGACACGCTCGCGTCAGGACACGCTCGCGTCAGGACACGTGACCTGATCGAAAATTCGTAAGACGGATGGAGAGTAGACAGCTGGCGCGGCGTAGGAGAGGGAGTATCCCCCTCTCTTTCTACGGCGCGGCGAAAATGTATGCCTGCGCCTGCTGTTTCGTATATCAAAAATGCACAACGTTAATATTCAAGTTTTCACTTCTGCCGGCACTCCCAGAGTGCAACCCGTCGTTTTTTTATCTGTTTAAATTCCGTGGTTTGATTTATTATGAGTATTTCCCTTCTACGTTGTATAATTATTATATAGTTATATACTTTTATGAGTAATAATAGTGTGTAAGACTTAATTTATTTAATTTTGTGACGCTACTGACCTTTGTATTGGACTCAACACAGGTTTGTCGGCATTTCGGTTTATCTCTGTCCTACATTCTCTAAAACACTTTCCAGTTTTTACCCTTTGGTTTCAAAAGTCAGCAGCCGCCCGGGCAATTTGTATGCGTATGTCGAAAATTTTTGTTGTTGTTTGACTGTTATTTTATTATCATTATAATCTAGTGATCTAGCCTGTGCAGTACAGTGATTTACGGGTATGCCCCTTCCATGTTGTATAATATTACAACATTTTTCACAGCAACCAACACCCGATACATACATACATACATACTATCACGTCTTTATCCCTAATGGGGCAGACAGAGCATTTTGGGTCTTGCGGTTCTATGCAGAGCCCAGGGCCGCAAGACCCAAAAGCCACTTTTAGCGTCATGGTGGGCGAGAAGATGGAAAAGCAATCAATACAGTGATGGGTTGCTAGCCGCATCGCCTTTTAATAGTTAAAAAAATAGCCCAACCTGTATATTTTTAATAATAACACTTGCTACCCAATACACTATCTTATTAACTTTCTTGCTGTTATATCTGTTGTAAAACTTTGATGTTTAGTTATTGGTATAATAATTAATTCGAGGTGCATTGTTTTTTTAGGAATAAGAGTATTTTAGCCTAGAGTAGAGGCCATTAATGGTTTGTTGTCACTGCAAAATGAGCCGAAATATTTACATTAAATTACCAGGATGAACCCTACTCCACTGTGCGGCGGAAATTTGATGCCACACAGTAAATCAATCTACAACACGACGAGATAAATTTATAGTTAACTATTATATTGCAATTTGCTTAATTTTTAGATTTATTGCGAATTTACCAGGAAGTACCAGCCTGGGAGCATGCTGGTCTGGGAGAAATAAAAAAAACTTAGAATGTACCAGCTGCTTCTCTTCCCATGCAGATCGTAAAAGCCGATCGAGGGAATGGGCAAAAATGCAAATCATGTTAACAGGCGATGCGGCTAGCAACCCATCACTGTATTGATTGCTTTTCCATCTTCTCGCCCACCATGACGCTAAAAGTGACTTTTGGGTCTTGCGGCCCTGGGCTCTGCATATATAGAACCGCAAGACTCAAAATGCTCTGTCTGCCCCATTAGGGATAAAGACGTGATAGTATGCATACCAGGAAGTTTATAGGCATATGGATAGCTGTACGCCCTTCAACTTCTTAATTTTGGTCTAGTTTCGTGGCTCGTAAGAGACAAGCACGCGATAGTGTATCTGTTATTTTTTCTGTTGAATTACTTTTTTATGAGACAGTCAGTGAGGAAAGTTATAAGCCATAGAAGAATTTTTGAATTTTACGACTATGCACGGCATGGAATGTCACATTTGACACCTGATTTTTTTATACTAATTTGACCCTGCTAATCACGATTTTACCCGATATCAGACCAATTCCGCCCCCCTTCCCCTTTTTTTATTGATAATATATCCCTCGCCATGGTTTTCTCCGTTTTGTACAAAAACTGTTAGGTTTTGAAAAAAACTTTCTATTTCCTTGAGATCATATTTATAGCACAACTTTCTCAAATTAAATTGTTCTGACACTGGGCAAAATCAAGTTTAGCAGGGTCGCATTAGTCTAAAAAAAACCCGGTGTCAAACTGTTACATTAAATTCTGTTCGACATCAAAAGGAGAAGGCTTTTTAGATTATTTTTCTAGACTATACATTGAAATATATATGTCGCAGTTGGATTGTATAATCCGCTGTTATTCAAAAACTCTAGCTGTTTGGCATTACAGCTCGGTTTTGTAATATAGCTGAAAATCATTTAGCTAGATCGTCCAATGTGTTACGTGTAACAAAATAGCTAACGTAAGATTGTAGAACGATAAATTCGGAATTCTGCCACTTGTGGGTCTTGTGGCTTGTGAAGTGTCAGTGTCATAACAACAAATATGGCCTCCCATAAAGTAAATTCTTCGTCGCGTTCCAGGACTAAGCTGTTTTTATCGAGAGACATCGGGGGCATCGTTTGTGATTTCGGAGTGCAAAAGATTGAAAAGAATAAAGCAGACCTTTAGCTTGGATCCCATATTGTTATTTCGACGCCCGCCTTCCGGCAAGATGGAAAATTCACGTGGATCAATTGGCCGTAAGAAATCGCTGCGCCATTGAGTTGTCGGGTTTACAAAATTTCTATATTTCTAATCCAATTGCATCGAGCTGATTATCATTCTTCATTGGTGTTTTATTATGTTGGAGACTGAATTATTTAGTAAGGAGTTGAATTGAGGTTTTATTTCAATCCCACGAGTAATATAAAAATAATAAAGAACAACTATTGTCTCCTTATATATTATTCCGTTTGGTAACACAGTTTTATTTAATAATGGTAACCCTGTATGCTATCTCAACGCTAGCTGTTTTGTTAAACGTAATTACGTTACTCATTGACAATCGAGCTGAAATATTTTCAGCTGTTTTACAAAACCAAGCTGTATTGCCAAACAGCTAGAATTTTTGAATAACAACGGATTATACAATTTAACTGCGACATATATATAGAAACACAATTCTGACTGAACAGCCACAAAGTAAGCCTCAACTAAGTGTTATGTGGCTACTTACTCAACGATTCTATATTTAACATTACATATGTACTCGAACGCCCAATAGCTAATTCCTATAAAAACTTTGCTTTGATTTGTATCGCAAAATTTATTTCTTAGGTAAACTGTTAAATATTTGTTAAATTATTGAGTTTTGAGCAAATAAATGTTAAAGAAAATAGTAAAGAGATGTTGCTGTCAAGTATGTTTTAATTGAAGTAACTAGGTAAAAAAAAATGTAGGTATGTCTAATATACATATTAAAGAAAAATAACTTATGAAGGAGTCTACACAACAGAGATTAGATAGTATCTACAACAATATTATAGTCTAAACATGCTCTTAATATTATTCCCCATTTTTGAAAATTGCTGCATAAAAAATAAAAAGTGACACAACCATATTTCAATTCAAAGATTTGAAGATTGACTCTCTAACCATTTTCATATACAATTTTCATTTCTTATCAAAGTAGCGTAAAGTATTGGCAATTGCACAGCAAAAGCAATATTGTTGCTTAATTTCATTTGAGTTACTTTGTATTTTACTGTCCTCTATTTTGATCCGATCCTTGCTTTGCTTCTGTTATCTTTAGTGAAATAGATTATGCTAGCTCCAATTTTATTGCGGGGATGATGTTTTGACTCGATTTTATGCTTGGATTATGGTGTTTCATTGTTGCTAGTCGTAACTTTGTTTGCACTACTAAATAGGAGAAATAGTACATTCGACATATCTATGTAGTATCACCTATATCTCCTTCAGCTTATAATGGATAATAAAGAGGTGCTCGGTGGGATAGCGCATTACTAGCGCTTTCGCAAGTAAAGAGACACGGGCGTTGTCCGCGCTTAGATGGTTGCAGGCTGCAGGAAGGTTCCTGCAGCCTGCAACGCTGAAAAAAAGTGATAGCTGAACCTGTTAAGCTACTTCTTCTTCTTCTTATCGAGTCGAAATGGCTTAAATTAAATGTTATTAGACCAAAACCTAGCCACGGCGACCGCCCTGTCATTGGCATTGTTATGCTACTTGCAATTTGTTTATTAGGTACCAAACTTTTGTTCAAATTAGCAAAACGAGGAAAACGGGGGAGAGGTACGAGGACGGAGATTTCAAACTGATTTTCATAAAACATAGGTAGCTAGTAGTAGTAGTGTATGTAGTAGTAGTAGATAGCTTTTACGTAAAAAAGCTGCATCGAAATTGATCCATTCGTTCAATCACTTCGTCGCCACAGACAGACATTAACGTCAAACTTATAACACCCCTCTTTTTATCAGTGGATAAAAATCAGTGTAACAAAGGCAGACATTTACAGTATTTCTGATATAGTAATTTGTTCTGAAAGGTAGACCTTGAAGTCCGAATGAGCTTAACATATATATATACTTGTAGATATCATTTAGTATGGGAAGTTACACCTGCCGCGTCCCTGCGGTAAAGGCCTTTATTCCATCCTCGCCCGAGGCCTGTCATCAAAGGCTTGCTTTGTACGTTTCAGTTTAGTTTACAAATAAGATTAGTAAGTACCGATGTTTTTATAAGTAGCAAGAAGAATTGTCTGTTAGTACCTACTTAACCAGTATGGCAGTCGTCAAGCATGTCACATGCCTTTAGGCAGCCTGAAAAAACATCAGTGTTGGCCACTTACACACACGAAAAACAACAAAAAACTACCTAACCTACCTTCTGTGCTACCTAAGTAGCTAAAATAATAAGTCTAGATCATCATCATCATCAGGTCTTTATATCTCCACTGCAGGAGCACGACCCTCTCTGTACTACTAGAGTCATACTTGGCCAGAGCAGCCAGAGGACTTTGGCCTACACTTTTCTTGCTGGCCAGACGGGTTGGAGAGGCATTACGAATGTTTATAAACTTTGTTCAACTTGTATTTACTAAGTCGCCTTCTACTTTACAACATCCACGGTAGAACTGAGTGGCCCTGTTCTACTTTGCCGGAAACCACACGGCAAGTACGTGTAGTACGTACTTGCTAAGTACCTAGCTACTTAAATAGGTCTAGACATGAAACATTAAAAAAGAGTTACAGTTATGTATTTTGGCTTAAGTCTAGGTCAGATATACCGGTAGAGAAACAACAAATCTATTTTACAGAACGCCAGATTAATGTATTAATTATTATCAAATTTGATGTATTAATCACCAAAAAAATTTGCTTCAATGAAAAACGACTCTAAACATGTTCTAAAATAACATAAATGTTATTGAAATGCGAGATAAATTCAATATTTGATTGTTGTGATGAAACATGTTTTCATTCACGAAGTGATATACTTAGAACCGTAAATAAATAGTAAAACCGCTTTTTTTTTAAATTAAATTATGGTGAAAAATTATACAGGTATAACGAAATAGCTTGCTTTCTAAAATAAAAGGATCTTCGTAGATACCCGCTAATAATATTATATTCTCCCTCTAATGGTTCCTTTGATACTTATTTATTACAGATTAATCCGTATTACTAAATTAGCGAAGTTAATTCCGCAAAGATCCGTTTGTTTAAACTTGTATAAAATGAACAAAGAAATATCAAACCTTTGAAGTAGGTAGATTTATAAGGTTTGCCCCGAACTACTACCCTTCAATAATATACGACACAAACTTTCTGGTTATCGTTCCGGTAAATATACCGTCCATGTAACCGTGTCCGGTACTTTGGTAGGTACTTTGTTTTATAAAATAATTTTCTTTTTGTTTTACGCAAGTACCTAGTAAGTGTTACATCAATACGCTGATCGCTGTCTGTACATTTTTACATACTTACAAAATTTTGCATTTCATCACATTGAAATTTTGTAGTATTAATAGTTACAGTTAAAAAAAATACGCTTTATCAAATACCGATTATCGGTAAGTAATTTTTAAACTTAATCTATCATAGATTAAGTTTAAAAATTACTTCTAACAGTATTATATTAAATAAACATTAACCTGTAATTTCAATATTACTATAAATATATTTCGTCACAGATACAAATCAGGCAGAATGTAAATTAATTATGTATATGTAACTTGTGTTGTTGTTTGTATGTTAATAATATTGAATGATTAAGCGGTTCAACTAGTCAAATATTTCAGAAACATTTCATTATACTGTCCGACTTGGTCTGAAGGTGTGTTCCCAATGCAAAGTGAATGAAGCAAAGTTTAAAAATATCTGTAGAATACATAAATCGAGAAATTCATACATTATTCAACTAAAAGGATTTATCTGTGGGGGTAGGGAGTACAAGAAATTACTTAGACTAATTAATTGGTTGTTTCTTCGAATCCGAATCAGCATACTTTTTGCTTAATGAAGCGAGCGGTGGAACGACCAATGATTGAGCAGGGCTGCCAACAACGAGAGATTTTGAAAAAAGAAATTACAAATATTGATGGAAATTTGTGTTTCGTGTTTAAAATAAAAGTTGTGGAATGGTTATGTACTCCGTGTTAAAGAGTTGTTTAATTTTAGGGCACATGATATTTTCTTGACGCCTTTGTAAGTAAGTAAGACGCCATAAGATATTAAAATTTTTTCTTTGTAAGTAAGTAAGACGCTAAAAGATATTAAATTTTTTTCAGGATTAATCTGGAAATAAAAAATCTAGACCGTATTTTATTACCTTTGAAGCGTTCCCTTTGAACAAATTGTCTAGTTCATGGTTTTCATTTCTCAAAGAATCCGTTTCCCAAAGTATGTTATATAAGATTGTTCAAAATGCAGTCAGATTCTGTTCTAAAAAATCTTTTCGATCTTGGCAACCCTATTTCTAAGTGCAATCTCCAAATTAGTGCGTCCCGACACTGTTTTCCACCGGTTTAGCGGAAAAATACAGATAATTTGGACAATTTGCCGATGGCTACTTTATCGTTAATAGCTTAGCGGACTTACGCCACACAATGTGGCGTTCGGACTTTTACGCTATAAAGTCTCTGTTGTAAAAAAGCTAGGATATAAAGAAGACTGAATCTGTACAAGTATACTTTTTAAATTTTGGAATAGATTAAACCAATACGTTTAAATAACTTAAATATAAGTTACGTCGTCTTACTTTATCGCAAATGAAATGCCAATCTACTTTATTTTTCTCAATGATAAACTAGTTCTCTTGTCGACTTTCGAAGATCATTTTCGTGTGTCAGCTTTTACAAGCTGCTTTTATGGCTTGTTACATATTCGTCGATCCCTACGTCTGCTATCAGCTAATAACTAAACCAAGTACTAAGCGTTAACGTGCCTTCTGAAACACGGAATATTTCAAGCCAATCGACACAGATGAACGACACGAAAAGAAGAATGGCTCAAGAAATTGTACATATGCCTCTTTAAATTAAATGTTAATAATAGGGTACCAACTAATATTGGTACCTTGTACTTGCTCAATCCCGTTAGGTCGAAAAGCTATAGTAACTTAGTTATTGAACTGCGCGCCTCGGGAACGAGCGCACTCGGTGAAGTTGTTAACAAAAACTGTTGTATCGGAAGTTTTAACGACGCGCTCTTCCATCACCTTGTTTGGGATCCTTTCTGCGTTGATTGCTGATAAGCTTGGGAAGCATGTTTTGAAACTACAAATATAACATCGTTTTTAACACTTTTGAAGAGCCAAATTACTTTCTTCTTTCTAAAATGATAGTCGTTGTTCGCCAAATTTATCTAGCTATATAAAGGTATCCGATATAGCATAGCTTAACCACCGCCATTGCTATTTTATAATAATAGTCGAAAACTAACAGTCTAAAGTGAAAGCACATTAAACTGTCGGTTTCCGGCTAAGTACTGAATTACCGAATTTAAAAAATCCTACACTGATATTGGTTTGTAACACAACAGATAATGGTATGTACTCCATTTGGATCAAAAATCTATAGGAATTTAGTAAGGAACACTACAGATATTGGTATGTACTAACATTGTGTCCGTCCAATCCCGTTAGGTCGAAAAGCTATAGTAACTTAGTTATTGAACTGCGCGCCTCGGGAACGAGCGCACTCGGTGAAGTTGTTAACAAAAACTGTTGTATCGGAAGTTTTAACGACGCGCTCTTTCATCGGCTTGTTTGGGATCCTTTCTGCGTTGATTGCTGATAAGCTTGGGAAGCATGTTTTGAAACTACAAATATAACATCGTTTTTAACACTTTTGAAGAGCCAAATTACTTTCTTCTTTCTAAAATGATAGTCGTTGTTCGCCAGATTTATCTAGCTATATAAAGGTATCCGATATAGCATAGCTTAACCACCACCATTGCTATTTTATAATAATAGTCGAAAACTAACAGTCTAAAGTGAAAGCACATTAAACTGTCGGTTTTCGGCTAAGTACTGAATTACCAAATTTTAAAAAATCCTACACTGATGTTGGTTTGTAACACAACAGATATTGGTATGTACTACCCGTATGTAGTACCATTTGGATCAAAAAGCTATATTAATTTAGTAAGGAACACAACAGATACTGGTATGTACTAACATTGTGCTCGTCCAATCCATTTGGATCGAAAAGCTATAGTAATTTAGTTAGGAAACCGCGCGCCTCGGGAACGAGCGCACTCGGTGAACTTGTTAACAAAAACTGTTGTATCGGAAGTTTTAACGACGCGCTCTTCTGTAGGCGTGTTTGGGATCCTATCTGGGTTGATTGCTGAAAAGTTTGGGAAACATATTGTAGTATATTTATAAACAAAACATGTATAAATAAAAAATTACAACATTTTTTTTAAACAAATAATTATGTCTTTGTAACGTAGAACATGCATCAAAAGATGCAGTCTTCATTGACAAAATAATACTTATTCTCTTTGATGCGGGGAAATACCAACATTGATATTAGGTTTTCCGCACTACCTATATGAAACATCAAACATCTGTTAACTACGTTAACAGGCTAACTACGTTAACAGGCTAACTACATTGCTATTGGTACAGACACTGTACCAAAAGCAACGTAGTTAGCCTTCATTTTTATGCATTTATATGAATATTTGCATCGTACTGAATGTACATCATTCAGAAAATATGATTTGAGACATATAAAATCATTAAAAAGCTCGTGTAAAAGATTTATTACACCATTTCATGAAAATTTCAATTAGACATCAGAGCGACAAACAACTTTCTGTTTACATTTTGTTAGCGGAATGAGAATTTGAGGCGTTTTGCAAATGTGCGTTAAAGTCGAGCGGCCTGTGAAATCGTCTGGCGTTTATACGGCGGGAGAATTCTGATGTTGCGTTAGAATTCCACTGTCTTTGCTAGGAAAATGAGAATTTTACGCTTATTTTATAACTAGCTTTTGCTTGCGACTCTATTTGGAAATATGAGATAAAAAGTTTCGTATTAGTCAACTCAAAAGGTCGTTTAACCAGTAAGCACTTTGTCGCTTTGCCATCATTTTGTCTTGAACTTAGGAAGGTATAGGGTAGTTATTAGGTTAAATCCTATTCTCTTGATTACGTGGTAGAAGAAACCGACATTGCCTTCAAACCCGAACATATTACAAAAATGAATCATTGTTATATCTTGCTTTTGGAGGAAGCCATTAAAATACCTATATTTATGTGTCAGTCAGAGAGCAAGGTAATGACAAAGAATGGAAATCCCAAGATTGCTGATACGTTTTTTGGAACGAAATTCCTTAACGCGCGTTGCAACAGGGGGCTAGACGGAAAAAATTAAGACCAAAAGTTGTAACGACACTTTTTGCTATAGTTGTAAGACGTGCGGCGTGCGCGTGTTTCTCTGTCTGTCTCTTTCTCTCGAACTTCGTTCCATCCGGGTGTCCCTTGAAACATCTCAAGTTTTTATTTATTTATTACAGGAGTAATTTATTTATAGCTGCTATATGTATATAGAGATTGTACAGTACAGCTGCTAAAAGCTTACTTTTACAATATATAGTTTAGGATTACCAAAAACACAGCAAGATTGTATACAAAAAAGTAAGTAGAAAAACGTTAAAGCGGTCCGTTCTCAGACGCGAGTAAACGATCTGAGTGGAATCAAGAGGCCGTTCCAGTAAATTAGAGGGCTGTCTTAGTTGAAAGTAAAGGCCAGTAGAGGCCTCCAGATTGGCCTTTCATTGGTTTTTGTCAGACTCTCCGACGATCATGAGGTTTCTTTGCAAAAGGACTGGAAAAAGAAAAAAACTTTTGACGCTACAAGTACAATTGAAGGAATTTAAACCTATTGTGATTGTAGTAGTAATGAAACGTAACATAAAATGTTTCTTTTTTTAATTCAGTGAGGCTTGTAGATTTATAGTTATAAAAATAACTATATGTAGGTATAACTAAACAAATATTAAAGTCGCTGTTGACAGCGGGAATATTGTAGATATCTCTGTCTATTTTTTGAAATTACTAAATTTAAAAAAAACATAAATTTTGTGTCCCTTTAATAGAGTAATAAAAATAACTACATGTAGGTATACAAAACAAATATTAAAGTCGCTGTTGACAGCGGGAATATTGTAGATATCTCTATTTTTTTTAATTATTAAATTTTAAAAAAATACTCCTTTGAAAAAGTGGAGCACTCGACAATAGAAATAATTATTGTAATCCTAACTTAATACGTGTACAAAAGAGGCAGTAAAACTTTAGAACTTTCTTTTCTAATTGGTGAAAACCAGGTCAAATTCATTAAACGACAGGCTGACTTTAAATCCACCAGCCAAATTTTTGGAGTCTGTCCATGATACTGAGCTTCTTTTCGAAAAAACAATTAATGAAAAACTAAAAGAACTTTCGGCATCCTATACAAATCAGCGCAAGGCCGTGCGGATTTTGTATGAGATGACGAAAATATTTTATCGATCTTGAATAACTTTTTATTACAAAAAGTAGTTTAGTATCATAGATTAACGCTCTCCGATTTTCTATTGTGTATTTTAACTTGACATTGAGAGTGTTAAGCTTGCCCCAAAGTTTTCACTGGTGCGTGAAAACAGCCTGTATTTACTTGTTTACCTATTTGCTATTTTAATTACACCACTTTGTCACCAAATCAACGTCGCTTTTAATGAACAACGCAATCAATTGTCATTTAATCCTCGAATAAAATATGGGACACCAGAATTGAGGGTCATTAGCTGGAATTGTTAGTAAATTGACTACAATTAAATTTGCAACAACTCGAATAGGTATGAGCATAATTTTCAATGTTAATGGAAAATCACTTTTTTTGCGTTGTTTATGCTTAGGCCTAAGAGCCACAACACAACACTTTCGTTTAAACAACAGATTGTATGAACTTATACCAAATAATTTGTTACTGACCAAATTTGTAAATCAGAATCATGTCTACAGGCGACGCAGCTAGCAATCTATCACTAATTTGCTCCCTATTTTTCAGCTTCTCGTTCATCATTAGGCTGAACGTGATCTTTGAATTTTACGGCCTCTAGTTCTGTTTACTCTGTTTGAAAAAAAGATGAGATAGTGTTGATTAATCAATGTATTAAAGCAGCTTTAGATTAGCATTCTTTCTGCGCTCATCGCTGTTTTACATCGAGTTAATAGGCTTAGCAAGCTAAAAAATACACGACGAGTAAGCCGGCTAACTACTGGACAACTTTAAATTGGATCAACTGGGTACTCGTAGTCTGACCTAGATACTGTTTTGAATGATGCACTCTTATTCAGATGAGCACAATGTAAACTGCCTGTTAGATATGTTCGATACTTTGTTTTTTATCGCGACTGTCCCATAAAAGGATTATGGTTTTTAGGGTTCACGTATGTATTTGATATAACTAAACTATTTTTTTTTTGGAAATCGAAGTATTTTTTTTTATTAAAATGACTATTGGAACGTAGTTCCTTATCGCGCGCTGCGAAAGGGGGCTAGACGGAAAAACTTAGACCAAAAGTTGTAACGACACTTTTTGCTATAGTTGTAAGCCGCGCGGCGTGCGCGTGCTTTTCTGTCTGTCTCTCTCTCTCTCTCTCATAGAAAGCAAGCCAGTTGTTTTCGTTTCGTCTTCCTATTTCGCATTGAACAGTGTGGTGTCGTGACTATTATTTTTGTTAAGTGTATACCGGTTTTTTGTACATAATAAATAATAAAATATTATTATAACTTAAAAAAAAAATACAATTCCTTCACTAATTAATCGAAAGGAACTTCGTTCCATCCGGGTGTCCCTTGACACCTCTCAAGTTTTTTTTAAATATTTTTCCTTTCCATTACTTTAATGAGCACTAAGCAATTAGGTATATCTGTAGCTATCATAATAAAGTTTTATGTTCTACGTGTTTAACGTTCAACACAAGTATTTAAAATTAGGGTGACGCAATGTGCATTTTGTTCTTATGCAAGGAACTAAGAATGTAAAACCAAACATGATTTTTTGGCCTTCAAGCTTTTGAGAAAAACTAATCCATACCTAATAGAAAATAAACTAGCTTTCCGTCCTCTGTCTCTCAAACAATTTTGAATGTCTCTTTGTATGTATGTACACTTCGATCTTTTATACTGCACATCGAGTTTAATGTGAAAGTCATCAATAGATGAACTCTATTGAAGGAGGTTCAATGTATGAATATAGCATTAACTCTACCTTTTGTACCATTATGGACAATAAAGATTTAATTTATAAATACAATAATATATTAAAGGGCCGCTACTACTTTATAAAAGGTTCTTCTTCTTCTTCTTATCGTGTGTGTTGGTGACTAACACTAGTGTCAGAGTTTTTAAACCGCCTTAAAGGCCTCTGACATGGTTTTTGATAACGACCAATGTCAAAGACAGTGACCGGGACCGACGGCTTAACGTGCCCTCCGAAGCACGGATCATCTTATCAGACAATCAGATGATCAGCCTGCAATGTCCTAACCAAACTAGGACAACAACACAAAGTCGTTGTCCCCGCCGGGAATCGAACCCGCGACCTCCGGGTATGAGCCGAACGCTCTAACCACTACACCACAGAGGCAGTTATTTATTTATAAAAGGTATTTGCTTTATACTCAGAATACTATTAGTGACGATTTTACTTAAGGTTAATTACGTATCCGCTGTAAACTTATCGGCATTCACACCTTCAAATAAAGGAGTAATTCAAAACCTAATTACTTTCTTTGAGAAAGTGTAAATAAAGTTTCCGAAAGTTAGTTTTCATTAAGGCGTTAAGCGAGGTTGAAAGTTGGTAGGAAATTGCTCAATTTCGGCATTACGTAGCGTGCAGCGGGCCTTAACTCGATTGAGTTCTTACCGGCACTTTAATTACGAATAGTGAGAAATGTCTGCAAAGCTGACCTAATTACCTTTTAATTTATTTGCGGTCATTTGAATCAGTTTTTTATTTTTTATTTTTTGGAAGTTATTTATAAGTTAAGTAGACGTGCTCTTGACGTTGGATCGGAAAATTTGCGCCGATTGATACTGGAATGGAAACAGTGAGCTACTAAAGCACTTTTGCACTGTCAAAATATATTATTCTTTATTTCTGTTTCTCCTTTTTAAGCTATACTATGTATTTATTACAAAGAAATAAAGGAAAATATGGTTTAACAGTAAAAGTGCGGTGCCAGTCCCTGCTATTCCACTCCAAATCTCAGGTCCAAAGCAACGCATGACTATCTTCGGTTCCTTCTTTGCAGCTTAAGACTCACTGCTGCGGTAAAGACATGACAAGACTTTGCTACGTATAGGTTTACTACAAGATTTGCCGCAACTTTGAAATTTAAAAATTATTTCATTTTTTCTTGATATCAGATTTAAGACGATACATTGGTGACACTAGCGCCACCATCAGTTAAAAATTATTATTCACTGAAACTTACTTAACTTGTGTTTTCAGTGAATAATGATTTTTAACTGATGGTGGCGCTAGTGTCACCAATGTATCGTCTTAATGTCACAGAGCCTCATTGTTGCTCTGAGTTGAGCTTAATCTTTATTGAAAACCGCGTAAATATCCGTCCAGTATTTTCAAAGAGAAGCATGAACATACATACTGACAATATTTTTTCTATTTTTTGTGTTTAGTAAAATTTTTATCGTCTACAGTTTTATTTCTAATATAATTTAACGTACAGACCCGCGATTTTTACTATTTTATTAGGTATATGTATTAATATAGCTCCCTTAGTCGCATCTTACGACACTCTTTCACCTCAACCATCCTTTTAAGGAGAAAAATATATAATTTTCTTGATCAGCATTCGGAATTCCGGCACTTTTATCTCATCATCGGAAATAAAAATCAAAGTTTGCGATACAAAGCCCCTTTGAACTGCCTAAGTGTATTTTATTTACATTCGAAGATGCCGGGAAGTTTTTCTTGCTATCCAACGATCTATATGCAGATACTAGATGAAAATCATTTGACTGGTAAAATAGTGTAAAGGTGTATACCTGCGGCACGTATCGGCGACGGTCGCCGACTAGTATCGCTCGTCTGTAAGAGTCCTAAATCGAGCTGAATTTGGTGTTCACGTGAAAACCCTTTTAGTTTTTCAACAAACAGCACTAAAACAGAATAACAGATACTTTATCTCGTCTTTATCCCTGACGGGACAGACAGATCCCAAAGCCTTAATACCCAAAGGCTACGTTTACCGGGATGATGGGCGTTATGATGGTGAACGAATCATAATAGTGATGGTTGCTAGCCGCATCGCCTACATGATTCAAATCTCGCCCATTTACTCAATCAGCTTTTACGATCTGATATACTCTCAGTTTTTCTTTTACAAGCACTACATTATAAAAAAACGTTTTATGGCACAAAATGTGTTGTCAGCGACGTCTTTTTTAAAATAACAGCCATAGGGTTCCAAAGTCTATAAAAGAACTTAGGACTCTAGGTTCGTTAACTTTAAAATGAAGTGCTCTATTTTGAATAAAAAAATAATTTTGAAAACCGATCTACAATTGATGGAAAAATTGGTGAATATGCATAAAAGAACAAACAGTCGAACATAGAATCTCCTATTTTTTTGAAATTGGAAAAAAATGTCACATGCCGTTAGTGTATTGGCTTGTCCAGTGCATTGGGCATGTAGAGGTGATTGTTAGGTCTTGAACTATTTCCCTTTGAATCAACTTCTGGGACAAGATGTAATAAAACGAAGATTGAATTTTTTATAGTTAGTGCCAAGTTTTCTAGACATGAAAAATAAAAATAAACCTATATTTTGTAAATTTCTTTTTGTTTTTACTTAGCTTAGCTTTAACATAGCAACCTGCTTTATGAATCTGTGTTTTTTTTTTCAGGTTATTTTCTATACCGTCTATTTTATTGAAAAAAATGTTGTTTTTAAATTAGAAAATTATGTGCTTCTACTGATCACATAAAACATACTAGAAGTATTTACGGTTTATTTCTGCATTAACTAACTTTGCATGTAGAAGTGGCTTCCATACCTCACCGATCCAAAAAGTGGTACCTACATTATGTGACAAAAAAAAGGAAGGTGTAAAAGTTATTGAGGGTGAAAGCTTGAAAGTTTGCTTACAAACAGACATACAGGACAGAGGACTGCTAATAGTTTTTGGCCGGGTTCAGTTGGAGTTTGCTTTAAATTGTTTTGCAAATTGATTCTAGTGGACTTTATAATATGAAATTGGTGTAGTTTAGTCTTATTAATACTCATGCTCATGGACAATATGTAAAATATTTAAAGTGGACAGTCATAGTGCGGCTGTAATGATATTTATTTGCGGACTGTGATGGCCCATCTGATGGGCATCTCTAGGCTCCGCCATCCGCCACTCAATCGGCTGTGACTTATAGATTTATCGCCAGAAGCTCCCTTGAAAACAATCAAAGGACCTGTACAAACCTTTGACTGTACAGTTAGGGTTAGGGTTAAGATTAAAGAAGTGAACAAATAAAGATGGGCTCTAAGGGACTTGAATCCAGAGCCGTAAAATTATTATTTAGAAAAAGAGGACCGAAACGTCAGTTTCCAAGATAGCGCGAATGTTTCCATTTTTACTACTATCTCAGGAAGAGCCATCAAACAGTTTTCAAATAAAAATTTCTGTAACAAAAGTACTGGCGCTGATTTAGGGAGAACTAAACGAAGAACTATTGACATACATTTCGATCAGCATTTCGGCATGTTCGCTCGTTAGCGGGGTCTGATTATGAGAGTCGAGTCGGCAATTAAAATGGAATTCGTCGCGAGCAACGCGGACCTGAAGGATCGTGAAATAAAGCTATATTGAATGTACCTCGCATTTTTGGTTAGATAGATATTTATCAAGTATACTTTTTGTCTAAATGCGGAATACCTATCCACTTTGGCACATATTTAGTGTCTTAGAGCACCTGGTGCTCTCAAAGTTCAGGGTTTGTCAAATTCTGTGCACATCGTATATCTACTAAGTCATCATAATCGTTTCAACCGCACAAAGTCTACTGCTGGACATATGCCTCACCCAAAGAATTCCAAAATAACCGATCAAGAGCGGCCTGTATCCAACGCTTTACAGCAACCCTGGTCAGGTCATATGACCACCTTGGAAGTGGGTGACAGTACGTGGTAGCGGTCTACTAAGTGTTTTTATACTTTTCCTTGTAGCTTATGGACATGGACGCTGACTCAGGCTTAAATCGGTTTCAAGGTCATACGATACGACTTTCAGATTAATTAGCATTTCTTTGTACGACTCAATCCAATAGACAGTGAAGATTTGTGTTGATATTTACAACGACTGTATTATTAGAAGTATGATTAGAATGAAATTCCTAATGATATATAATATAATGATAAAAAAGGTACACTTTCACGTTTAAAAGTTATCAAGGGAAGCGAAAAATAAATTAACATACATGGAAATTGCAATGTTTTTTTATATTTTATTTCGACTAAACATTAAATTTCAAACAATTGATAACCTTTAGTATGTGGCATGTGATAAATACACAAACAATTAAACGCCAGTGAGGAGATAGCGCAAAATTAATTTGATAATAATTTAAACAAGTTTGTTTTGATTGTTTTGACAGGGCAAACATTAAATATTGGTGATTATTAACATTTGTTTTTATTAAGTCGTTGCTGCATGAGAAATATGTTATTTTACTAACCAATCTTTCAGTTTTCTGAGGCCTATTTAGACGGTTCAAAATTCTTGCCTGTTTTAATTTATTGAAGCAAAAATTGTTTTGTATGGCTGACGATTTGTTTAGCCCATGCAAGTTATCTATTGCTTCTATTTAAATATTTACAACAGGTAAAAAATCTTGCACCGTTTAAATGTGCCTTTAAACTTACTTTCGTACAGTTTTATTGTAAAACACGATGTAACGTTGGCACTTCATTTAAAACACTATCCGCCAAACATGTTGACGTTGTTTGAAGAATTCTATTTAAGGGTCCTACCCGCGCTAGCGACCTTGAAAATACAAAAAAAAAAACTCTTTCTGTAAGTGAGATTATCGGAAACCCTCGTACAACTTTTTAGCTAGTATCCTTAAGTTACATTAGAACCTCGAAAGTCATGCAAATACGCTGTAGTTTCCTTTGCAAAAAATACTAAAAATGGCCACTTTTGACTCTTTTTGTAAAGGTTTCTAAAGCGGATAGTATTTTAAATGACTTTCGAGGTTCTAATGAAACTTAAGGATACTAGCTAAAAAGTTGTACGAGGGTTTCTGATAATCTCACTTACAGAAAGAGAATTTTTTTTGTGTTTTCAAGGTCGCTAGCGCGGTTAGGTGCCTTAATAAATAAGGTGTTTGGCCGACCTACAATAAATAATAAAGTTTTTAGTAACACTATAGAGTACTTGAGGCACCGGAGTTAAAATCACAATTTATTTCTATAACCTATGGCATAGGATTCACTATGGGCGATAGACATTTATTTAATTTTTTTAACTAAATGAAATTGCCTTTTCTCACTACCTAGTTCAAGTAAAGACTAGCAACATTAGCACCTTACCCGGCATAAAACTTCCTGAACTGTTTAATTCAGCCCCTTTATTTAGAAAAACAAAATGGCTGCCGATGTAATTCACCCTTCATTTACACAAACGGGTTATAAAATTGCTTAAATTTTAATGACGGCTGTCGACGCGCTTCGTTTATGAATTCTATTAAGAGTAAGTGAGTTCAACTACAATGCAGGATAGGTAAGCCCGCTTTAAGCTGGTTATCCATGGGTTGTGGTACAAGTTGAATAAAACCATTGTGAAGTTATTTTATTGAAGGAGCGAGCGAAGCAAGTCAGCAAAACAAGTTCTCAAAGTCTACTCTAAGAACTTGTTTTACTTTTTATTTTAAGTATGTATGTATGTTTGTTCGACGACAACTCGAATAGTTTTTATCAGAAGTTCATAAAATCTGGTAGGTATTTGAAAGCTAGAAGTAGAAGATTGCTAATAGAATTGTTGAAATCTAACATCAGCCAATTCTGTGAAGGAGCTACCGAGATATGGAGTTCGCAAGTTCACAGTTGGAGGCAAACTGCTACTACAATCTACGTGAACAGAGAGGCAGCAGCTACATTCAAAGATTTTTCTCTCTTCCCAGATCATCCAGCGACCTTAGTCAAGTCGTCAGACCGCCTTGTAGGTGAATGTCCTACGCTTCGCTTGCCACTACGTGGTCGCCATTTAAGAACCGTTTAGCCCCATCGGCCATCGGTTCTTCGAGCTATGTATCCTGCCTACTACCATGTCAACGAGCTACGTCCGTGACTTCAGTTCTCCTACGAATTTCCTTATTTCTGATTCGGTCACGTAGAGAAACCTCGAGCATAGCCCTCTATTTAGCGCGTAGCACTACCTTATGAGACCCATAGTTAGGGACCAAGTTTTAGAGCCATAAGTCATCACTTGTAACACACATTAGTTGTAGACTTTTGTCTTGAGACGCTGAGGTATTTTGGAAGATATAATCTCTACCACCTATGAATTGCGACCCCTTCCTGCCCGCGATCCTCTTCGCAGGAGATTACGTGTCGCGTACAAGCACGTGTCAGGGATTATATTGTTGCGCATAATAACTACTTTATTATATACCCGCTATTTTGATTGCCAGACTTAGTTACGTTATTTGAGTAAATAGCAACGTTAGGGACAAACTTTATGCCATTGACTGCGAACACCAAATTGTCTGCCGAGCGTGTTGATTGTGGGCTAATAATCTCTCAATTAAAAAAGGTGTTTAGGTTAGCAATAGACCAAAATAGGTTTAAAGAAGAAAAAGAACGGCGTGATAAAGAATTGTTTATTGTTACAACAAGCATACAACGAACGAAGACAGTCGATGGAAAAATATTTAAATTGTTGTTGGAGGCGTAAAGGCATCACGGAATGTTATACGAAAAAAACTGTATAAAAACTTAGAAGAAAATACCTGTGTGATTGAAACACGTCATTATGGCTATTAAGCTCTAGATTGGTCATTTTGGAAATCATTGGGAGAGGCCTATGTCCAGCAGTGGACGTTATGCGGCTGAAATTATGATGATTATGGATATTGGATGTTATGCGCGTGAAATAATGATGATGATTCTACCAACTTCTCCATACCTATCTAAACTGTTCCATTTTCATGCAAAGATCCATAGTTGTTTGGTATATATTCTGGAAGTCTGTATTTATTCACGTGGCTTCATTCGTTACACAAAGACGCTAGCTTCAATGTAGTTCGTATGTAGTTTGAACACTCAATTTACATATTCTGAATATTTTGTCACTGTGATTTGAGGAGACAGCTTCACTGAAATGTAGGTGCGTATTACGTCTATTACTTACCCTTGAGTAAGTCATTAGACGCAATTAACACAATAAAGGTACAGTGAAGAAGTAGTGGCTAAGAGGTTAGGCACTGGTCGGACGTCTGTGAGACACCTGTTTGATTCTGAAAAGGCGCAACTTGTACCTCAGAGTCATTTCGTCTGATCTTTCTAAACACTATTTCACTAGTGTATATAAGGTATAACAAAATATACTGAAATTATTTTAATGGTGAATTCAGTCCATGATACTGAACAACTTTCCCCAGGAACACGTATCGAAATATGAAAATTAATTTTTGGCCTCCCATACAAGTTGACCGATCAGCTGATCCAAGTCTGTTTGTGTCAGTATATTTTGTTAGACCATATACCTGACTGATGTCGCTAGACGACAGTCAATGAGCCAAGCCAGATCCAATGGTTTAGGCAGCTCAAAAAAGTTAATTTTAATTAAAAAATGTAACTCTAGTTTAATCATGATAACAGTCGATAAAAGAAAGAGAAGAATATCATGATGTGTATCGCGGTCCGGTGCAGTGTACGGGCCTTTATTCACATTCGCCCTGATGAAAACCTCTGGATGAGGTCGAAACATGTCGGCCAGTAGCTGAGTCTATACGATAGTGACCCGTTAACTCATTCTAATAATGAAAAATGAAGACCTACGATAGTTCTACTAAAGCGAACAAAGCGGAAGCAAGCAAAAGATTCGATTTGACAAAGTTCAAAAATACAAACTAAAAACTTTTTTTTTGCCACGGGCTCTGTTACCTACGGAAACCAGTACGGTATTATCTCCTAGTTCCTTGCTCAGCTGGTTCCTTTCTCACATGACTTCATTATTCCACGAGGCTCACAATGACACTGAAGTTGTTGTTTTTTTGTTTTTTGGGAGAAACTTTTAAGTAAATCTTCAAACGCTATATCATCTACATAGCCAGTTATCAGTCAGTCCCCGGCCGATTATTTGTCGATACAGTGGACAATCAACACAATTTGCATGTAAACCGAGTTCGGCTGTAACGACCGCTGTGGCTTGCGTTTATTCTATGTTGCCTACCTTCGTTAGATGGATAGATACTACGCAAATATTAGTTACTAGTTGTAACCCGCGACTTCGTCCGCATAGAAGTCGAAAACCATACCGCCATACAAACTTTGGACCACCGTTTCACGCCCTTAGGGGGTAAGTTTTGGAAACTATATGTCAAATTTGGAGTCTCTAGGCCCAGCGGTTTGGGCTGTGCGTTGATATGTCAGTCAGTCAGTTTCTTCTTTTATATATATAGATATGGGTATAAATTATTTGACGACCTCCGTGGCATAGTGGTTACGTAGTCCGCCACCCAGAGGTTCCAGGTTCGATCCCCGGTCAGGGCAAGTTAGAAAATGGCCTTTTTCAAATTGTGGGTCTTGGATGTTTATCTATATATGTATTTGTCATAAAATATAGTATCGTTGAGTTAGTACCCCATAACACAAGTCTCGAACTTACTTTGGGGCTAGCTCAATCTGTGTAATTGGTCCCTATACGAGTATACTTAAATAATATAATAAAGTGAGTTTGTATATTTGTTTGTTTATTTATTACCTCTTCACGCTTTAACCACTGAACTATTTAGAAGAAAGGCATGAATATAGTTTGAGATTCGCACGGGAAGCGAAGCCCGCGTGCACAGCTAGTAAGTATATTACGGTTGAAACTCCAAAAAGTAACTTATACTTTACATCAGTGGCGTATTAGTTAGATACTAGTCCGTCGGAGGTTCTGAGCTCTATACCCAGCAAGGGCAAACTGGAAAATGGCCTTTTCTAAAAAGCACTTTTTCAAAGGCGGCTGCCGACGTCCGCCGGCGTCCGCAGTCAATACCCTTCACAAGGCGCGAACGGAGGAGTCCACCCAATATTTTCGGAGATCAGTTGGTCAATTTTCGTCTTCTTTAATGAATAAAATTAAACTATTTATTTGAAATAATAACAAAAATAAATTTAAGATCCGCATAGTGAGCCCTTTTATTTGATTTTATATGACACAATAAGACGTTTATTTTAATGTCCTAATTTGTCCCCGAAAAGTGACCCTTACTTTAAAATAAATACTTTGCACATTTGTGTTTGGATCACAAGATACATAGGGCGCACTGTAAGTTTCCGGAACTGGCCACTTACATAAAAAATAATTAAAAATTTATTGCAACATTTGAAAATAGAACCCTTTGGCTGTAGAATGCAGTTTGTTTCATCTGACTGTCTTTTGCTTTTACCTTGTGGCGCCATTTAAAAATTGTGTGTCTGCATCAACATGGATTTAACTCGGGAAAATTTTCGTAGTATGATTTTCTACGATTTTAAGTGTAATTTGACAGCTCAACAGAGCATCGCTCGGCTTGAAACAGCTTTTGGCAATGAAGCACCATGCAAGACAACTGTTTATAGCTGGTTTGCAGAATTCAAGCGTGGTCGTATCAATCTCAGTGACGAATCTCGCGATGGTCGACCGTCCACCGCTGTGACCAACAAAAACATCGATGCTGTGCGCCGTATGATTGAAACAGACAGGCATGTGACTACCATGAAATTCGCGCATCCTTAGAAATAGGCATGAGTCAAATACAATTAATCCTACACAAACATTTGGGTGTGAGAAAGCTGTGCTCGCGGTGGATCCCACACAACTTGACCGAGGCTCAAAAAACGGACCGCGTCACTTGGTACAGTGCCATGCATACCAGATTCAACGAAGGTGCGTCAAATTTGGTGTGGGACATAGTAACAGGTGACGAAACATGGATTTATTGCTACGATTCCAAAACAAAGCAGCAATCGAGCGTATGGGTCTTTCAAGATGAGCCGAAACCAAACAAAGTGGCGCGCGTGAAAAGTGCATCTAAGCGGATGATTGCTTCTTTTTTTTAATAAAACTGGACACGTGGCTACTTTTGCTTTAGAGAATCGTCGTACAGTGAATAGTGACTGGTACACGACCATTTGTTTGCCGGAAGTTATTGACGAACTCCGTAAAAATAACCGTAAACGCCGTATCATCCTGCACCACGACAATGCTAGTTCTCACACGGCCAGACAGACAAACGACTTTTTGAAGGCGAAAAATGTAGAACTCATGAGTCATCCTGCATACAATCCCGATCTGGCACCTTGTGACTTTTTTCTGTTCCCAAAAATTAAGAACCAATTACGCGGTCAACGATTTTCATCACCAGAAGAGGCTGTCGAGGAGTATGAAAAACACGTTTCAGAGGTCACCACAGAGGAGTGGCACAAAAGTTTTCAAAACTGGTTTCATCGAATGAAAAAGTGCATAGACGCCAAGGGAGATTATTTTGAAAAACAATAAATTAATTTTGTACCTTTAATAGTATTTTTTCATATTCATTCCGGAAACTTATAGTGCGCCCCACGTACACCATCTTATCAAATACACCTGATTTGGTCCAATACAGACCAAGTTGGCTGAAACAGACGGACGGAAAGACGCACGAATTATCCTATAAGGGTTCGGTTTTTAATTTTTTGTACGAAACTCTAAAAACTACTTGTAATTTTATGCCTATTGTCCTTAATAAAAAGGGAGATGGAGTACAGACTTTACTATAGAGATAAAAACAAAATAATGTGGAACGCTTAAACAGAATGACAAACGCGAGAAAAATCTATCTAAGCACAGTTTAAACCATTACGCTTCTTGTAAACACAAAAGAAAACTAAAACAATTCCTTGAAATAAAGAATGTTACATCGCAAACGTTTCTCAGAAGACGCTGTGTTTTATTATCAGCGGAATTCATTTGAAATACATACAATTTGTCCGCGTAACAACAGTTTATCATATAAAAAGGCGCGTCGCAGGCGATCAAAATGTAAATTTTGCGCTCCCAGTCGCAGCGAGGTAAATTCTGCCGTGTGTTTGCAGTTTAGATCGGGGAAAAAAACAGATATAGGAAGTAAGTACCTGGATTCTACGGAAAAAGCGCTTCCATCATCTCCTTCAAAAAACAATATGACGCCTGATACTAACTAAAAAATAACGTTTATCACTATTAAAAATTATTTATTAGTTAGTATCAAATGTATGTTTATTAACAAAAACCAAACCTATATCAATATGCGTTAAACTAAAGACTGCATACCTGGCGTCACGGACCATGAAAAATTCATGTATCTCTTTAATAGTCTTTAATAAATAAAATTTAAGCTATTTGACCTGTTGCTGTAATCAGAATTCGACGTGACTGATATTATGTATGAGGTCTAGAACAAATATATGGTCAGAGTGCTTTTCGAAGGAGGTTAGAAATATTCCGACAAAAAAAATCATATTATGCGGCCGTACCTACATACCTCTAACACAGTTGTGTGTATCTAAGTGACAAAACTGCAACACTTCATTAAGAAAGAAGAAATGAAGGAAAAACTAGTAATAGTTTTATAAAACACCTAAAAGTACAAATCAATGTTTCAACCTACAAGAATGTAAAGGAAAATTGACTTTAGACAGAAAGAGATGGATGGCATATTGCTTCACAGCTTAGCTCTTGAATAATAAGAAGAAGAATAATAACAATACTTACCGTCACAAATATGTACAATGTTTTCTACTTTACATCCTATTTTATAAGTAAGTATATAGTTGTAAAAACGAAACATTTCCTCGATCCTGTCATCTACAATGCAAAGTAAATTCTGTCGTGTATTTGTAGCAATTCGTGTGCTTCAGAATGAGTGATGTATTGTGCAGGCGTAATAAAATATTAGGTGTCTGAATGTCCTAGAAATGTGTCACAGACACTGGAATGTTATTTGTCAAAGTTGTGTTTTACTACGAACGTTTTTATATCCCCCAATTTACTGCTACTCTTTTTATAGACGTTTATTTAGAGCCATATTTTATACTGGGAGTTTTCTGGAACAAATTGTGAAAGACGAATAATGTTTCTAAATTTTCATACAAATGCATGGTAAAAATCTGATCTTTAAAAATTGTACACACGTGTGTCTTATCTTTCAAGTTATTCTTAAACCCTGTTCCCATTTTTTAAGTCTAGATATACCTACCATTTGATCAGATGACTACTTTCAATGGTACAATTGACACTTTATCATCTTCCGACATCATCTTAACCCTACCTCCATCCATTGCCACATACAAAACCCATCTCGGTCCTGCAAGGCTTTCATATGAGGGATCTGCCTGCGACATAAATTACGTTACAAACCTATCTCATAGTTTGAAGCTTGATTTTTCTTTAACTATTTCTAGGCTTAATCTCATACGGGATTTCTTTTCAAAAGCTCTTATTCTTCCTCACCTTATTCCACTCTACGTGGGTTTGGGACAGCATATGAGCCTTTTCCATTTACGTCTATCCTTTAACATTGCATCTTTTTGAACTTTATCCATCTTTTCCTTCTTAAAAGCCCTTCTTTCTTATTGATTAATAACTTCATCATTAAATTAATTAATTAATTAATTAATTAGTTGTTAATTGAGGAAGATTAAACTTATAATTGTTAAAATGTGTTATCCAATAAAATACTTCATCATCATTATCAGCAGCCCGTATATATCCATTTCTGGATGTAGACCTCCTCCATTCTTTTCCAACTTTGCCGGTCTCTGGCTAGTGCCTTCCAATTTGGGCCCACTTGTCCCGGATATCATCGACTCATCCCATCGGTGGCAGTTCTCTGGAGCCGGTGTAGGTACGTGATCTCTCTCTGCGCAACACGGAACATCTCTGCTGATTTTTCGGTCAATGCAATGGTCTCCGCTAAATAAAGACAGGTAGAACACACTGACTGAACACGTTTCTCTTGATGGTTTTGTTTTATATTTTTGTTGATGGTAATAGAGAACATTCCGCGCAGAGTTCTGCTGTTTGCACCAAATGCTGCCCATGCGCTTTCTATTCGACTTTTTACTTCTTTCTTTTGATAAGTTACTAGTATAATAACTAAGTACTTCTTTTGTGTGAAGACTGTAATTTCCCTCAAGCATAAAATGTATTTGTTTTGCATATACGAAATCATTACAGCTGTTCACTGCTGGCAGCTTTCCAACCACGTTAGCCAGAAACTAAACAGGCAGACCTAGTTTTAATATTTTGTTTACAATCATGTAGAACTTAACAAAGTATAAGCAGTTACACAAAAAAGGTAATACAACATAATGAGCCTGTTGCTACGACTACATTCACAAGAACTTCATTGGTCTAGCAACTAAGTCTATTCTTTAGGCAGGTAAAATGTGATGGATAAACAGATATATTACTAGTGGATTATTTTGTATTACATTATTTCTATCAGAGCCTTTCGTAAACCATGATATTCTCTGATTCTAATTATAGTACAACTACATAGGTGAACAGGCATATGGCCCACTTGATGCCCATAGCCTGTGAATGCCTGCAACAAAGAAGTATCACTCGCGTCCCGATTGCTCATTAGTAGAGGTATTATAATGAAAACTCTTGTCTAAAAAGATCCATTCAAGTTTAAACATGTATTTTGTTTATATCTATTGAAATTATGTAATACTAAAATTACTATCATATCGATACAATCCATGATGATAGTAAGTAGTATACATGGAAGTACATTTATTTATAATAAACGTAATTGAATATGCAAAATGGAAAACAAAAGTATAAAATATCTAAGATAATAAATATAATCCCATCATTCAATGCAGAAACCCATGCGAAGGCTATTATTTGAAACAATATAAAGGCAAATAAATAACAAACAATAGAGAACGGTAGCGCGCAAGCGATAAATAAAATGGTGGAAATAAAACTGAAAATAAAGAGTTATTTGAATATCGATGCACGAGCGATTTAAATATGAAAATAGGAACAATGGGTGTAATATAACTTTCTAATGTAATGACTTTAGTAGGTTTACATTGGTCGAGTGGAAATAACGAGTGATACTTTGATGGACTATAAGAAACTTGTTTAGTTATATATTCTTTCTTTAATTGTTTTAAATATCGCATTGTTTTTATCAACGATATAAAAATAAGACAAATGTATAACTTAAACTACTCTAAACTTATAGGAATAACCAATCGAAGTGGTACATTGAAAGATAGGTAGATAAACTTTTACTTCATTACATATGCTGTTTTCTTTCCAACTACACCTCTTGGTTGACTTGAAAAGAGCCTGGCCTTAAGTCTACTATTTACGTTTACTGTTATAAAGTTAAGTAAAAATTAAAACGTCAAACTTTTTATAAAATACTTTGGCCCTGAACTTGAAGACATTTCATTTATCTTTTTTACTCGACCACATTGAACTACGTATGAAGGTGCAGTATATTTTTATGAGCTTTCCATAATGCTGAATTATTCGGAGCATTACAATCGATGGGAGTGTTAGGGTGGATGTTTATTTTATAATCGATCTACTTAAGTTAAAGGAAAAAACAATAAAACGGTTTTTTTGTTTGAATTAGATGTAGGGGGTCTCCTTGTTTCTTTACATTCGGTCCGACATTTTCTCATTTTTTCTAGCCTTTACTAAAACAGCAGATTTAAGCAGCAAATGCTTATTTTAAATACATTGCTGGTTTTGGAATGTAAACATTTTAGTCGATCATTACAAAACAGGCAATGTATATTTTATTTGTATAAAATCAGTAGTCGCAATTTTCCAAATATCCAAGCCAAGAGCACCTTTGAATATTAGGTGCCCTTTGTGGAATAGGCTGGGTGCCATTCGCGTAGGTCCCATTCCGAAGTATGCTCTAAGTGGAATACCTACAACATACATTATAAAACTAGCATACAAATAGACAGAAGTGGTTGGTCCTTCTCGTGATTTTTATTCTGACTATTTAGCTACCTTAACCTTAAATAACCTTCCAAAGCTGTCCATCGGTCCCAAAGACCCACATAAATAATTTATGAATACGCACACAAACTGTGCTGCTTACAGCATTTTTATTTTTATTCAGCGGTGTCCCGATTGCAAATATATGCAGATTATCTGCGCGGGACTCGGCACGGCAATCAAATTACGAGGACGGCAAAAAAAGGTAAAATGCGTGTTAAAAACGTACTCCCAGTGACTATTTGTTTTTTGCTGCGTTTTATTGCTTCTTTTGCAACGTCTTTAAGGAAAAAAGAGAGGTAAAAAGTACCCGTAACCGAAGGACATGTATAAAGACATTGTAGATGAAGCGAAAGAGGTTTGTCAGGATTGTAGCAAGTGGAGGTCCATAGTCTCTGCCTACCCCTGCGGAAAAAAGGCGTGATATTATGTACGTATGTATGTTTATCTCTAAGGTGGAACTAGTCTATACCTACGTCTTTTTGTATACAAATTTCTGAGGTAGTTTTCTCTACTGTTTGACATTGCACATCTAAAGTTCAGCATGTTATCGTTGTATCTCATTGTAAGTTTTGACGGTATGGATACAAAAAATAGTAAAATGAAAAGCCAAATTTTTACGAAACTTTCGGCGTAAATAAGTAAAATCTCTAAAACAAAGTCGGCAGCGGAAGAACGTAATTATCGAAGATTCTTAAAAACTTTATTTGTAAGTAGTTGATTAGTGCAGTAGTTTTTGCATAAAATCTTTTTTTCCAAAGGACTTTATGTATTTTTTTACGCGTTCGATTTACCATAATTTGTTGTGTATTTCATCTCACTGCTTTCGCCCGCCATAATGTTAGGTGAGACAGAGTGCTTTTTGGCTATGCCCAGATGGTCGAACTCACAGATGTGAGTTTGACTCCGCGAGCTAGTTTAACATTATCACGTCTTAAGCTTTAACGCGGTTGACAGAACCCTAGACCGTACGGCGTAAATGCCACATCGCGATTGGCTTTTACGATCTGCGCAAGATAAGAAGCAGCTTTTTCTTACAAACCCTTACAAAATAGATATTATTAGGTTCATAGTTTAATTAGATAATGGGTTGATAACTACTAATACAATAGCGTGTAAGTAGTAATCAACTCTACTTTATCTGTAACGAAGCCGACCTTACTTGATTATTTATTTCCTTTAAGACCCAAAGAAAATATTCCTTAACCATCCTGCCTTAACATAACGGCTGTAAAATTAGATCTTAAATCCCAATCGTTTATATATTTTTAATCAATAGGTGCCGTAAGAAGTTTAATAGCCTATTTTCAGTGATAAAGTTATGAAGTAACTTTAAATGCTATTTAGATATCCGCTAATGGAGTTTAAAGATAATAAGCCGGAGCTTTAAAGAGCCTAGGGTTTAAAGATTAAAATACGTAGCACTAAAGAAATAGTTTTATTGCACAATCCACTAAGAATACAAAGGTAAAACTCGTTTAAAGGTGAAATTCTTTTTTCAAACTTTTTTAGGGTTCCGTACCCATAGGGTAAAAAGGGACCCTATTACTAATACATCGCTGTCTGTCCGTCCGTCTGTCCGTCTGTCTATCACCAGGCTGTATCTCAAGAACCGCGATAGCTAGACAGTTGAAATTTTCACAAATTATTTATTTCTTTTGCGGCTATGAAAACTAATACTAAAACAAAATAAAATAAATATTTAAGGAGGCTCAACAACAAACGCGATTTTTATAGATAATGGTACGGAACCCTTAGTGCGCGAATCCGATTCGCACTTGGTCTGTTATTTGAAACATCTCAGACATACTAGTAACTTCTCCACCTTTTCGCTATTCATAAAGCTTGTTTATTGTAAGCGTTAGTTGTACAGTACAAAACCGTAAGCTAGATTCGAGTTTGATAGTTAGAAAAAATCTTGCAGACAGACTGGCGTACCTGATTTCCAAAAAAATGTGTAATTAGAAAATGCAGTTTCAATAGTAATAGTTTTGATTTATAGAACAGTTTCTAGTTTTGAAATTAATAAAAGTTTCAATATTTAATGACAAAACAGCCTACTACGGCTTTGGTACTTAATATGATACTTTATTGTGGATTTATTTCTGCACTTGACATGTTTTGTGTTTTAAAGCTGCATTATTTTAAAGTCATTGACAACTTATCGCAAATCCATTTAATAGCTTTTAACACTGAAATTGATATAAAATGTCTGTGTTAAAATAGCAAAAGAATTTAAAGCCTTTTTAAATAGTACCTACGTCTTTTTTGTATGAGGTAATAATCAGCCAACAACTATGTCGGCATCCAGCGAATGCTTTAAGATATAAAATCTACAAGTTGTATAATCATTAAATAACTGCAATATAAATTCGTCATTTTTTAATGTTTGTTTTGCTTTTATGCCAAAAGTGTTAGTTAGGTTCAAATTTGGTATTAAGATAGAATATAACCTTGATGTCTACATGGAATACTTTTTGTCCCGGAAAAAACGTGCAGTTCCCATGGGATAGTCAAAAATTTTACCACACGGACAAATCAGCTACGAAATCTATACATACAATAAAACAGTAAAAAATGTATCTGTATATTGAATACATTTCCTAAAAAAAAATTCTATGGCGATGAAAACATAGCAACACACTAAGAGTTTGAAAAAAAGTCTGTTTGTTTCCGGAAATACTGGACGGATTCGAATAAAACTTTTTTGTTATACATGTAGCTGTTAAGCCTGGCAACATATAGGGTATAATAGATTTTGAAAAATAGAACACCTAATCCAGAAACATAATAGTCCAGCTTAAATATAAGATATATTATTATAAAAATATCGCCTTAGCAAAAGTTATCCTGCCTGATGAGCATTTTCAGACAGTCTACTCAAACGAAGTCGCGGATTTCGGCTAGTCTCAAATAAAAAGATTACCTTAGCAGGACTGAACCAACATTTATACTATATGCTTAGTAAAAAATAACGGCTGAAAGCAAGCGGTCCGGCAAATCCGGATAAAACAAATCCCCCATAAAGTGGCGTGTGCGAGCCGTATGGACATAATCTAGTTTGCTTCGATGGATCTTACGATAATCGCCAGGGCGCTTTTTAATGCGCACTTTTTACCCGACTTTTCCATTCAGGAACATTTCGGTGTAACTTTTGTGACTCATAAAATAATGGCTTTATGAGGCAATCTAGATAATTCGGACAAAACAAATCGACTAAGTATAATCTGAAATACGGTACTGTAGATATAATCAAGTTTGCTCCGATGGATCTTACGATAATCGCCAGGGCGCTATTTAATGCGCACTTTTTACCCGATTTTCCGATTCAGGAACATTCCTTGTAACTTTTGTGACTCATAAAATAATGGTTTTATGAGGCAATCTAGAAAATTCGGACAAAAGAAATCGACTAAGTATAATCTGAAATACGGTACTGTAGATATATCTAGTTTGCTCCAATGAATCTTACAATAATCCCCAGGGCGCTTTTAAATGCGCACTTTTTTACCGATTATCTGATTCAGGAACATTCTGTGTAACTTTTGTGACTTATAAAATAACGGCCAATTTAGAAAATTCGTACGAAACAAATCGACTAAGTATAATCTAAAATACGGTACTATAGATACTATCTAGTTTGCTCCGATGGATCTTACCATTATCGCCAGTTCGCTTTTTAATGCGCACTTTTTACCCGATTATTCAAATCAGGAATATTTTGTGTAACTTTTGTGACTCAGAAAATAACGGCTTTATGAGGCAATCTAGAAAATTTGGACAAAACAAATCTACTAAGTATAATCTAAAATGCCGTACTATATACAGAATCTAGTTTGCTCCAATGAATCTTACGATAATGGCCATGTCGCTTTGTAATGTGCAATTGTTACCAGATTTTCTGCTTTAAAAAAATATGTGTACAAGTAGCGGCACGTAAGTTTAGCGCTGAGTGAAGTGTAAAGGGTGATACTGCGCACGGGTATAGTATTAATTTTGACTGCTGCGCAAGCAAGGTCCGCGCTAGAGTTTTGTGGACTACCTGCTACCTATAACTTTTGTAAGCCAAAAAATAAATACCATATAAGACTATGTTTATGTATTTACAACGTAAAAGGGACATACCCGTAATAAATCAAACCACGGGTATACTAGATTACTATAGTAAAGTCATAATTTAATAAAATACACAAGAGTGCAGCCGGGCAACTATTATGGCAATGTCAAAAAATTTTGTTTGTTTTTTGGACTGTTATTTTATTATCATTAAAAACGATGGGAGGAGAACTTTGCCCAACAAAGGGACAAAACAGGTTAAAAAAAACATTATAAAGATCTAGTATAGCCGGTGGTTCGTTTTATTACGGGTATATTCCTTCCACGTTGTATATTTCATGAAAGTTACAATACAGTACCATACAAATTAACTTTATTGCACCATGGTAAACAAAAAATTACAACAACAACAAGAAACAATATAGGCACAGAGGCGGACTTGTCGAAATAAATAAAATAAATTACAAATAAATAAAAGAACTTGAAAACAGAAAATCGACTATTACCGAAAATGTGACTTATAATTAACCCTAATTAAAAGAAAAATTAAACGTGAAAACATATAAAGAGGTTAAGAACTTAGTGGAAGGAAGAGAGAGAAAGGACTCCACCGACAAGAGCCCAGCTCTTAAATATAAGAAGAAGAATTAAATAAAAGAACTTGAAAATAGAAAATAAACTATTACCGAAAATGTGACTTATGATTACAAATTACAAAAAGAGATTTGTAAAACTAACAAGCTGTCGCTCTCGCTGTAATATTTTAAACGGATTATTTCGAGCGGCGCGGCGATCCGAGTCGGATCCGGTTCCGGCGCCACTCAAAACAAACGGAGCTGTGACAAATGCTGCTATTAATCTTCAGTTATTCCCTCTGCATACAAAAATCTAGGTTTACTTCCAAACTTTGTTACAGCTTTAAGTCGAATTTTGACTTTATCTTGCGACAAAGTACTACCAGTAAACATTTAATTTTTTAATTTAATATTAGCTACTAAATACGAAGGACCTATGAGTACCTTTGCACGTAAACAATCTAGATTTAGGTACTCCGTACTATTAATTTTTTAAAGATTTTAACTAATTAGGTCTTTTTCTTTGACACCTATGTCGAATCCGAATATGTATGGCATACATATATTGCCGTGTGGTTTCCGGTAGAGTAGAATAGGACCACTCCATGCCCTCCTGTAGATGTCGTAGAAGGCGACTGAGCAAATGCAAGCTAAACAAAGCTTATGAACATCAGTGAGACCTCTGTGACCCGTGTGGACAGCGTGGAGAGTGTAAGAAAAAGTCCTCTGGTTGCTCTGGCCAAATATAACTCTAGTAGTACACAGAAGATCGTGCTCCTGCACAATAAGACCTGATGATGATTATAATGATTTTTTTAAAAAGATTTTTTCTTTTCAGATATGTTTCTTTGGCCGTTATATCGAATCCAGTTTTAAATTTCGTTTTAAGCTTTGGTGTGAACGTCATAATTACATTGTCAGACTATGATACAACTGAGACCGTGAAGAGTGAAAGAGAAACAGAGAGATCTACATAAAACACGCCTTTCCTGAAGATATTTTACTACATCAAGTGACAAAAATGAATAAAAATACATAAAGCTCAAAATGCATATTAAACAGAATGATTCAACATGTCTCACATATAGCGTGAAAACTCAATTGTCGTTCGTAAATTTTTCATCCCACAATTACTTACGGGCCAGATTTCCACCCAAGTACGACCTGGTTAATTTGTCCTTTTTACCGTCACCGACATCCACCAATTAGCCCCACACGATTCACCCTAAAATATGATTATCATGCTTCCCCTTAATGAACTTGCCTCTAGGGGTATTTTCATATAGATCAAACATCAGTGTAGGTTGACAATCTGGTTTTAAAGAGCTTTAGCAGCGAACTAAGCATATGACTTTGCTCCCGCCCGGAATGTAAGCCTAATTTTCTAAAATACCGGAGTTTTAAGGAGTTGCAAATGTAGACTCCTGGATAATAAATAAGCTTAGAATAGTGTAGTAACTCGTCATACTTATATTTCTGTGGTAGCGAGTGATTGGTGTTAGATCAAGATAAGACAGACAAAAATGGAAAGGTCTACCAACAAAAACATTTCTCTTTTTAAATGACTGAAAAAAAGTATTTATGTTGTCGAGCTTTCTTATTTATTTATTTATTTATTAAATCTTTATTGACCATAATGGTACAAAAGGTGGACTTAATGCTAACGCATTCTCTACCAGTCAGCCTTCAATTATTTGTTTTTTTAAATCAAGTTAGTTAGTATCGTTTTAAAATAAATAATCTTTTTGGCGTACACACATAGCATTATAGTCAATCACAAAACAACATGCATAAAAATTGCAGGTTCTGATTAAAAAATGCATATAATCTTCCCGTTATATTAATGATACATTAATTTCCATGTCAATATCTAGATATTTAAGTATTAGCTTATGTAGCTTTTAGAACTATTAGTTAGTTAATATCTTTATTTCACCAAACGTCAAAAGCGGCCTTAACGCAACTCCATATCTTTTAGGCAACCGAGGTACTTGGAGATGTTTGACGATAACAGGTGAGGTGCAAAACAAAGTAGGCAAGGGAGAAAAAAAAAAAACTGTACCTAGTTACAGTCAATAAATATACTTACACGGGGACTGGTTTTCCTTACACTTAGCTTACACACTTGTACTGACTTGTTCTTTTCAAATAAAATAAAATAAATGTAGACGGACCCTAACAGACTTCCTCCTAGTTAATTTTCTCGTTTTGTTGAAATTTGCAGTCGGATTGTGACACTTTTTTCTCATAATTTCGTGCACCGTGGCTTTGTTATTACGGTTCCTTCCGCCCGCTAAGTTATAGTATATGAATATAACAACAAAGGTTTTTTACAGGTAAATATTTTAAGGATATCATAATTATGCGTTGGGAGATTTTGTTGGTTCATTTTTGAAATGATATTTTGGTTTAAAATATGTTAATATCTTGTGCTTCTATTTGTGTATAGCTTATACATATCTAGGTATTTACTTTTGTACTAGATATTACTTATATATGGTTATGTTTAGGATTTTTAGTTTGCTTCATGGTTTCTGAGTCAGATTCAAATTCAAATTTTTAAATCTGATGGCGTATTTCTGCAATATTTTCACTGAATTTTGAAGCATACGATTCTCATAAACTGATTGATATACTCTAATGCTCAGACCACCTTCATTTTAAAAACTTAGAAATATACCCTTTGAAAGACTTATCTGATACTGATCTGATACACACGTATTTAATTAAAATGAGTAGTCGTATCTCTCACTATTTGTCACATCTACGAAACACACATTGTTAAATTTAATTAAAAAAAAAAATATAAATTTAAAAAGTCTCCTGAGCCCTAAAACTCTTTTAAGTTACTTACACTATTTACGCCGTCAGAAATAAATACATCCTTACCTGTACATTTCTTATTTACTAGCGAAAGCCATTACCCGTAATGGAACCGCGCAATCCTGAGTCTGGAGCTTTTGCAGAAACGTCCAACCAAGGTAATATTACTCGGGTAACCCTTGACCTAGGTGTTAAATAAATTGGGGTGAACTACACGGAAAGTAAAAGAACAGTGGATGAAATAAAACTGGTACTTACACGTGTTGAGGCTGCTAACGATAAGAGTAAGGAGTATTCTTGCTTTGTTTTATTACATATCGACAAATTATTATTTATTAAATATTAACGTATATTAATACAGGCCCATTCCACAGAGTGGATAGAATATTTAATTCATAATACGATATAGAAACTAGGTGAAACTAGGCCATCTAGTTACTGTTTTCTAAAGAAGCTCAAATTGATCGGTCTACGAAATTAAATTTAAAAAAATAATTAAATTTCGATATACCTTGTCTTTCTCAAGAAAAGTTGTTGAGATCAGCCAAACTATTTTGTTAGACCATAGTAATAGTTGAATTAGTTGACTATAATAAAAATTCAACTTAAACAATTGACAAACTATCAGAAATATATCAATCGTATTCTGAGAGGTTTATAACAAGTATATATAAAATGTCCGATTTAATTAAAACACTTGCAAACATTCTCTCGCTTTGGTACAATTTCTTCTTTCAAACCGCTTCCGGGAAATATAAATTAGAATTAAGAAAGACAAAGTTGTTTGCGATATAAGGCCCTCCTTTTGAAGGCTAAGCCATAGATTAATAAACGAAAACAGAAGTAAATTTGAATAATATTTTTTTTACATTCAAAGTGTTTTCAGTTACTTAACTTTGAAAAATTTTTTTTGGGATATTTAAAATCGATTAATAACTTTAAAATCATCTGTTACTGGGTTTGACACAGTCAGTACTTTAAATTCGTGCTGCAGCAAAATTAATAATCTGCAAATCAAGTCATCATCATCTAAGCGTTTTTCCAGTTGCATCCTTAACGGTAATGCTTCAGATCCCGGGGTTCTGTACCTTATCACGGTATTTGACGTGGTTGCTGTTTTTTTTTTTACACAGAGCTACTGCCGTCTGCCCTACGCAACTGGATTACTGGATTGGTTTGAGCAAACGCTACATGGCGTTTAGGATCGACAGATTATACGTGCCTTCCAAAACACGGAATCATATTTATTTTCGGATAGTCAGGTGATTCAAGTCTGTAATATCCTTACGAGACTGGAAACCACTTTTGATAAAGTATGCTTCCCAGTGGGATTCGAACCCATGACCTCCGGATCAGCCAGAATTTCAGACTGCCTTGATTACACTTTCATTATTACGTAGGTACCTAGATATCTTTTTTTTCTCTTTTGCTTGAATATTGCTGTATAGATCAAAAAATACTTTTCGTCTTTCTCGTGTTCTTTCCTGAAATTGTACAGAACTTACCTTCTGTTTAGCTTATTCTGCGGTTAAGCCATCGTTTTAGCGAATAAATTAGATTCAACAAACGAGTTCACTAATTAATTTTGCGATAGGTGTTTCGGTGTTCCCCATTCAGCTAACAAATTGGTTTCTACTAATTTCTGAGTTTCCTAAACGGCTCGTTCACTTCAAATGGTCAGTCGTTTATTTATTCAGGTCACTACCGTTATTCCATTTGAGACAAACCATTTTGTGTGCCCTTAATTGAGTTTTAGGGGGAAAACGTTTAGAAAGTAAGTAGGTACATACTTTTATCAAAGAATTTGTTGTTAAAGGTACATATTATGATTTAACACACTAATATTACAAAGGCGAAAGTTTTTGAACGTGTGTGTGTATGTGTACGTTTGTTACTTCTTCACGCGCAAACGGCTGGACCAATTTTGATAAAATTTGGTTTGTAGAAAGCTGACACCTTGGATTACAAACACTTTAGGCGCAGGTTACACCGCGGGATGCAGCTAGTTATGACAAGACACGTTTCGCTAGGTTGCTCATGGATATCTGCAGTAGTATCATCAACATGATCTGGCATGCATTAAAATAAACAAATATAACATTTATGCTCACATCTACTAAAGTCATCATCTGCAGCCTTCAATCTTTCTCCACTGGGGATAGGCTTACCTACTTACCGTAATATTTGTTGATTATGCCAATAACCAAAACTTGTGTCAGAGTTTTCGAGCAGATTTTTCGTACTGCCTTTGTGTGACTCAATAACTTTTCATTAGACCGTACATAGGATTGTACTTCAAACTCAGAGATACAAGTCAAATGGGATCGAACCTGAGAGCGTGCGCTCACAGATTGCGCTCTTAAACCACTAGACCACTGTCACAGAATTAATATTAGTATTACATACAGAACGGAAACTCGCACCGTCCCCCGCAATCTGGTGTCCCCGCAACCCTTCCCCCGTTATTGTGAGGTGTAAGCGGCAGTAAAACAGGGTTATTGGTAGTCGCACGTTGACATTACGCGAATCACTTAGGATTATTGAATTATAATGGTGAGAAACTGCGCACATTATCATTGTTTATCCACGGATAACAATAAATAACGAACATTTTATAGATTTCCGTGTGATGAAAACAGGTAATTAAAGCAACAAATTCTGTAGTGGCGACCCTGATTGTTTAACTCACACATTTGACGTGTGCACGGACGGATTGTTTCGTTTGTAGTAGTACTAGGTATATATGCTGCTCCGTTTGTATGAAGTGCCATACCTGTGCCACTGTAGCTATGTTTATTTTAGGATATATTGTATTTCTGAAATAAAAGTATTTATTCGCACCAAAGCATGCTCCACATACCAAGGTATCGGTAAACAACGCGTAAGTGATTCCGCTCGCGTCAGGAGTGCCCAACTTGAACACAATCTGACGATAAGGCCAGGATATCAATGTTCACAAATAAGATTGTATTGCAAGCTCAGAAATAAAACTCAAGAGGAGTCGAACCTGCGAAGCGTTTAAAGGTTAGACTTTTAAACCACTATACCACTTATTTTAGTGAATAAATATTGTATTTATTAAACAAAAAGCGTTAATTCACACCAAAAGATGCTCCACGTGCCAGAGTATCGGAATACAAAGCGCGTAAGTGATTCCGTTCGCGTCAGGAGTGCCCAACCCGAACACAATCTGCCGATAAGGTCAGGATATCAGTCGTTCGCTCTAAATGCAAATATAACCGCGCCCGGGAGAGTGTTACCCGGCTTGAGGTAAAAAGGACGAAAACATCGCTAAATGCTGAGAAATTCTGCTGACTGTACTTACAGATAAAGGATAGAAGACATTTGATGTAAGAAAAAATACAATCTTACAGAACCAAATACCATTTTTGGATTTAAACTAACGTGAGACTCACGCATAGAGTCACCTATTGGCCGACATGTTTCGACCTCATGCGGACGTCTTCATCAGGGCAAATGTGACTAAATGCCCGTAAACAAGCAGCCCTTGGCGACTGATGGGTATGAAGTTTGAAAGTTGTTGGAGTTGCTGCATCGACTTTGATTCTGATTTTCACCTATTTCCACCAATTATTTTCATTATCTGCGAATGGAAAAAGCAACTAGTTCATTCTACGTATTTTTTTCCTAGACCACCTCAAATTTTTAGAGCTCTCTAATGGCTCTTTTTATAGTTCGCTGGAAACAATTGGCACCAGTTCGATAAGAAAAACACTAATATCGGTTGTAAAATTTTCTTATACATTGGAAAGTGTCGGTTGCTACACATACGAAATGGTATAACCATTTAACCGAAACAAGTGCCATGTACGGTAGTACTTATCATGTTATATTTCTGCAGGTTTTAATGCTTTTATTAAACGAAATACTTCACAATTTTTATCACTTTTGGCACGACATATAATTTCGACTATGAGCATTTCAGACAATTTGCTATGACTACATAGAAGACTGAAATGAAATCTGCATCATTTTTGGTGACCACAAGTGGTAAAAAAAAAAGACGTGTGGCACTCGGGGACTGCCGCGGTAAAGCTATTGCATAGCATTTTGTATCAACTTATGCAATTATAATTATTTATTTATTTTATTTATGCAGTATTTCTATTTCTTTGATATTAATTCAAGTTACACTTTTTGAGCGTGGTGACCGATAAGAAAACAAATTTTTCTTTTATTAAATAAATAAAAAGTTAATATTGTTTAAAATATTATCGCACGCACACAACGCCGTGTCGAAGACTGCCGAACTGAAACGACGTTAGACGATGCACGGCCTTCAAGCCACACCTCCGTGCCCGTCGGAGTGGGGAGCGTGAGGTTTTTTCGTTACGGAATTTCTGGATTCGGTCCCCGCGCTCAAGGCCCGCGATAGAAGCTATGCAATAGCTTAAAAAACTTGAGAGGTGTCAAGGGACACTCGGATGGAACAAAGTTCCTTTCGATTAATTAGTGAAGGAGAGAGAGAGACAGACAGAGAAACACGCGCACGCCGCACGGCTTACAACTATAGCAAATAGTGTCGTTACAACTTTTGGTCTTAATTTTTTCCGTCTAGCCCCCTTTCGCAACGCGCGATAAGGAACTACGTTCAAAAAAATCTCGAACTCCTCTGTGCTTCTAAAGGCAAGTAAAGCCGTTGTGTCATTATTGTATGGCAGTCGTCAAGCTATATCACTTTCAGATGCCTTTAGGCAGTTTAAGAATCTTACACCAGTATTGGCCACTTTAAACAAAGAAAAAAAAAATTATTGAAAACATCTCCTCCAGTCTATGATCTACACAAGTACTTGAAGATACGGATTATTGCGAGCCGTCAAACCAAATGGAGGCCTTTTGTTTGAGTTATCAGCATATTTTGGCCCCATTGGGAAACTAGGCGATTCCTATTGAAACCGTTACAGTAAAATTTTTGCTTGGTGTGGGAATAATTTAAGCATGTAAAGCGTTTCCTGATATCGCCATGAGTACCGATTTATACATTAGTAGGGAGAAGAATAATGTTGTTGAAGGAAGTTACAGGAAAAGCAGGCAAACTCTTTACGTAAGAACTGCTAAATACCTATATGACGTCATATTAAGTAACATTAATTTTAATGTCTTTTATAATAGGTATAATAATGTATTTTTTTTGGCTATACAAGCCTGATCATGTTAACTACATGTTTATTTGCTAGGCAAATTGAAAAAATACCCCGATTGTCAAGAACACCATCTAGTGATAATTAGTGATTAGCACCAAGAAACGATCTTATTGAAAATCTTATTAAAAAATAAGTTGGACTTAACAGTCCTACTTAAATATATCTAGGCTTAGACTTATAGTCCTCCACAGATATAGGAGGTATATTTTTTGCTCTTCGTAGTACTCTATGGCATAGACTAAACTGACTCTATGCCTATGCTTAAACGAGAGACGTATTATAAGTCTGTCCAAAAGGATGCTAAAAGAACTAACACCCATCCGATACCACCTGGGTTTTAGTAATAACCTAGTCTAATTTTAAACAAATTATTTTTTCTTTAACAATACCTGCAGAGTCCAATGAACAAATCTCAGAACATCAAATGCGAGTTAAACAATCAATCAAGACAACAAATAAGTTATTTTATCTCTTCTGATTCTCCCTTTTGCAATTTTGAGTCACTGTCCAATTTCGAAAAATGATTTTTCCCTTAACAAAACCTACAGAGTCCAATGAACAAATATCACACCGTCTATCGCAAGTTAAACACTAAATCAAGAAAATAAATAAGCTTTTTTATCTCTTGTGATTCTCCCTTTATGAATTTTTGAGTCATCATCCAATTTTGAACAATTGATTTTTCCCTTAACAAAACCTACAGAGTCCAATGAACAAATCTCAGACCGTCAATCGCAAGTTTATTACTGAATAAAGACAACAAATAAGCTATTTTATCTCTTCTGATTCTCCCTTTTGCAATTTTGAGTCTCTGTCCAATTTCAAAAAAATGATTTTTCCCTTAACAAAACCTACAGAGTCCAATGAACAAATCTCACACCGTCAATCGCAAGTTAAACACTAAATCAAGAAAATAAATAAGCTATTTTATCTCTTGTGATTCTCCCTTTATGAATTTTTGAGTCATCATCCAATTTTGAACAAATGATTTTTCCCTTAACAAAACCTACAGAGTCCAATGAACAAATCTCAGACCGTCAATTGCGAGTTAAACAGTCAATAAAAACTACAGAATAGCAATTTTATCTCTTCTGATTCCCTTTTTTGCATTTTCGAGTCATCATCCAATTTGGAACAAATGATTTTTCCCATAACAAAACCTACAGAATCCAATGAACCAATCTTAGACCGTCAATTGCGAGTTAAACAGTCAATAAAAACTACAGAATAGCAATTTTATCTCTTCTGATTCTCTTTTTTGCATTTTCACTCGAAAATCATCATCCAATTTTGAACAAATGATTTTTCCCTAAACAAAACCTACAGAGTCCAATGAACAAATCTCAGACCGTCAATTGCGAGTTACACAGTCAATTAAAACTACAGAATAGCAAATTTATCTCTTCTGATTCTCTTTTTGCATTTTTGAGTCATCATCCAATTTCGAACAAATGATTTTTCCCTAAACAAAACCTACAGAGTCCAATGAACAATTCTCAGACCGTCAATTGCGAGTTAAACAGTCAATAAAAACTACAGAATAGCAATTTTATCTCTTCTGATTCTCTTTTTTGCATTTTCGAGTCATCATCTAATTTGGAACAAATGATTTTTCCCTTAACAAAACCTACAGAATCCAATGACCCAATCTCATACCGTCAATTGCGAGTTAAACAGTCAATAAAAACTACAGAATAGCAATTTTATCTCTTCTGATTCTCTTTTTTGCATTTTCACTCGAAAATCATCATCCAATTTGGAACAAATGATTTTTCCCTTAACAAAACCTACATAATCCAATGAACCAACCTCAGACCGTCAATTGCGAGTTATACAGTCAATAAAAACTACAAAATAGCAATTTTATCTCTTCTGATTCTCTTTTTTGCATTTTCGAGTCATCATCCAATTTGGAACAAATGATTTTCCCTTAACAAAACCTACAGAGTCCAATGAACAAATCTCAGACCGTCAATCGCGAGTTAAACAGTCAATCACGACAAGGAACGGCCGACCTCTATCTCTCCTCCGGGAACTCGTTTCCTGCTCCGTCTTATTGAGTTTTTAATCACGAATGAATTGAGTTCTGCGTAGGTACCACTGAATTTAGATTTTTGTTACGTAGTCATCAAATTGGGAAATTAAGAACGTAAAGTGACACACAATAATGTATCGCATAGAAAAAGGGTTATAGATAAGTAATACAAGTGTAGAAAAAAGCAAAACACCGGTTAAAGTTTATTTTTGAAATTTTTTCATCCTATCAATCGTAATTCTATTATAGGACAGATCCATAAAAAAAAAACATTTTATGTTTTTTTTATGGATCTGTCCTATATACCAGCGTACTAACTCAACTCAATGGTTACAACTTTGTAAACAATAATACTTATATTTATTTTACATGTCCAACACCGGTAATAAAGTTCATTTTTGACATTATTTCATCCAGTCAATCATAATCCTAAAATGTTATTATTTTTATGGAACTGTAGTATCTACCAGCATACTAACTCTAATCAATGGCTACAACTTTGTAAACAATAATACTAATGACCTCAAATCGGTAAACCAAGAGTATCAAATGTTCGACATTTTAAATAGTTTGGAAGAAACAAATCAAAGTTAAAAAACTCGATGAAAACACCCGATAAAAAAAAATAACAAGGGTCTTTATTTTTTTAGAGGTAGGTATTTCTTTTTATATTTATTTAATAATTTTACACATAGATTTCCATCCATATCTCTAAAGTACTTCATCATGTCTTCTTATTATTATGGGACCAAGAAACTAACTATCATCTACTTGTCGCAATCGTTTTAAAATTTGCAAAGATATCGAGTTTTATACATACAAAAAAAAAATACAGTCGAATTGATAACCCTCCCCTTTTAAAGCCTTTAGAAAAAAATAAAACATAAATTAGCAATGGTGAGCGTGTAACTAATTATTACACTATACACATATTTATTTACAAATATTAGTATACACACACTTTTTTTTGCAGATTACATTAATTAACAGTAACTCTAAAACTCACAGCCTTGTTGTAGCAACTGAAAGATTTTATACAAATACCAAGGTGATTTCGTCAATAGAGACAGTGTCGAGTAGTTTCCTTCGTGCTTTGTATTGGAAACTAAACCAACACCATAGTAAAATGAGAACGGTAGGCTAACTCGAGATTATATAAATAGATAAATATATATCGACAAATCACACTGATTGAGCTGGTCCCAAAGTAGGACTTGTGTTGTGGAATACTTACTTAACGATACTTTATTTTATAACAAATACTTAAATTATAGACAAACAACCAAGACATGGAAAGCACTCCACCGACAAGAGCCCAGCTCTTAAATATAAGACGAAGAAGAAGAACCAAGAACTAGTAAAATTTGAAAAAGGTATTAACAGCAGCTTTTACCAAATACCATGGTATAATAAAACAAGGTATTCTCTTCTCGTGACAGCTGATGACGCAGGTGGAATTTGACTACGTCATCAGTTTGATGTGTTGCCACTGTGTGAAATTGAATTACCCGAGCATTTTTGAACTTTATATACCAATTTCGATTTAATAATCCATTATATCAATTAATAAAATATTGAATTGATGAATTACGCGAGAATCGCGAGATACTAAATAGCTAAGTTACTTAATATTTTATTTAATATTCATGAACTAATTGAGAAAGTCCTGAAATTTACTGAAAAGTACAATCAGTGGCAACACTATCGTGATGTAGTCAAGTTCCATCTCGGAAAGAGAATACCTGGTTTTATTATACCATGCCAAATACATTGTAGGTATTGAATAAGGCTATAGATAGACTCTTTATATTAGGTAGTCATGAACGGTTTGGAGCCACTAGTCTTACACATAATAGGTATTTTTCCAGTACGAGATTTATTTACAGCATATCATTGACATTTCTCACATGGCGAAATATGTACGATAACACTTTTCGTCTTCCTTGATTAGCATTTCTTTTTTGCTGTAATAATCTACACATTGTACAAATGTCTTCAAGTGTGATGTTGTTTTACTATTGTAAGTTGTAATAATCTGGTGTTTTACTGTTGTAAGTTGTAATAATCGTAATTTACGCATTGTAAAAATGACTTCCAGTGTCATCATCATCATCATTTCAGCCGCATAGCGTCCACTGCTGGACATAGGCCTCTCCCAAAGATTTCCAAAATGACCGATCTAGAGCTGCTTGCATCCAGCGCCTTCCAGCGACCTTGGTTAGGTCGTCAGACCACCTTGTGGGTGGGTGTCCTACGCTTCGCTTGCCTATACGTGGTCGCCATTCGAGAACCCTTTCGCCCCATCGGCCATCGGTTTGTCGCGCTATGAGTCCCGCCCACTGCCATTTCAACGAGCTAATCCGCTGGGCTATGTCAGTGACTTTAGTTCTCCTACGAATCTCCTCATTTCTGATTCGATCACGTAAAGAAACACCGAGCATAGCCCTCTCCATAGCGCGTTGCACGACCTTGAGCCTTCTTATGAGACCCATAGTAAGGGACCATGTTTCAGAGCCATAAGTCATCACTGGTAACACACATTGGTTGTAAACTTTAGTCTTAAGACACTGAGGTATATTTGACGAGAAGACACTTCGTAGCTTCCCGAACGCTGCTAAGCCGAGTCGGATTCGTCTAGAGACCTCTTCCTCGAAGCTGGAACATCCTGCCTGGATCAATTGACCCAGGTAGATATACTGGTCTACAACTTCGAGGGTGGAGCTCCCAACACAAACAGGTAGGGGCGCAACATGGACATTCGACATTACTTTCGTTTTGTCCATGTTCATTTTAAGGCCCACTTGTTGGGAAACTCGATTTAGATCTCCGAGCATAGTACTTAGGTCTTCCATCGATTCTGCCATGACAACGATATCGTCGGCAAATCGAAGGTGAGTGATATACTCGCCATTGATGTTGATGCCAAATCCTTCCCATTCCAGAAGCTTGAAGGCATCTTCCAGTGCAACGGTGAACAGTTTCGGAGATATAACGTCTCCCTGTCTTACACCTCTATGCAGTGGAATTGCCCTCGTGCACTGCTCCTGTACTCGGACTGACATAGTGGCATTACTGTATAAGCACTTCAACACTTCGATATACCGATAGTCAATACGGCATCGCTGGAGAGACTGAAGTACGGCCCATGTTTCGATCGAATCGAAGGCTTTTTCATAGTCCACGAACCCCAAGCATAACGGCCGGTTATACTCCCTCGTCTTCTCTATAACCTGCCGCAGCGTTTGAATATGGTCCATGGTACTAAAACCTTTACGGAAACCGGCTTGTTCGGGAGGCTGGAAGGCATCGAACCTGTTTGCGAGACGATTCGTAATGACCCTCGAGAACAACTTATATACATGACTCAGAAGCGTGATAGGCCTGTAGTTCTTCAATAGGGTGCTATCTCCCTTTTTGAAGAACAGGACCACCACGCCCCTGCTCCACGCTTCCGGCGTTACGCCCTCGAGCAGAACGGAATTAAAGAGCCTCTGAAGGACTTTCAGTACCGGCGTTCCGCCCGCTTTCAGAAGCTCTGCTGTGATTCCATCCTCGCCCGGCGCCTTGTTGTTTTTAAGCTGTTTGAGGGCCATCCTAATCTCGTACAGGCTGATGTCCGGGATATCTTCGGTATAGTGTCGGGTTAACTTGGCTCTTGGGTCTTCAGCCATTTGTCCGCTGGGTTGTGAAACTGAGGTATACAGCTGTCCATAAAACCTCTCGATCTCCGCCAGAACCCCTTCCTTTGTCGACACCACGCCGCCGTCCTCCGTCTTCAGCTTCATCAATCGGCTTTGCCCAACCGACATAGCTCTTGCGAACACTTTGGAGCCTTTATTCTGCTCTATCGTCTCCTTAATACGCTCAGTATTAAAGGAGCGGATGTCGTGTCGCAAGGACTTTTGTATACGTCTGTTGAGCTGCCGATATGATTCAGCATGTTCAGAGGTCTGCAGCGGCCTTGATCGTCGCTCTGCCATTAAGGTAAGGGTCGCAGCAGAGATTTTCTGAGGTCTTTGTTTGGGGCGGGACCTAAACACCTTCGATCCCACCGCTTGGACAGCTTGTATAAACCCTTGGTTTATCTCGTCCACTGTAACGCAATCCTGAAGGCCTTGAAAGCGATTTGATAGTTCAAGCTGGAAACCCTCGGAGTTTTCGATTTGGATCTGCGTCGGTCGGAGCGTCGACTTCATCAGCCGCGATCTTTCGACCTTGAGATCAATATTCACGATGCCTCTTAATATTCGGTGATCGCTCCCGGTTTTGATCCGATTGATCACTGAGACATCGTTGAATATTCGTCTCTTAGTCGTTAAGATGAAGTCGATTTCGTTTTTGACAGGGGGCTGGTTCTTCTTTGCTGGACCTATCCAGGTCCACTTCCTTTGTGGCGGCTTCTTGAAGAAAGAGTTCATCGCGAAGAGTCCCTCTTGCTCCAAAAAATCAGCCAGCCTACGTCCCCTGTTATTTCGCACTCCGTATCCGAAGTTTCCCAGCCTAATCTCTCCATCGCCTCGTTTGCCCAGTTTCGCGTTAAAATCCCCCATAACAACCGTAAAATAGGTTTCAGAAGTATGTATGGCCTTACTTATGTCCTCATACACTTCCTCCACCTCTTCATCGGAGTGATCCTTTGTTGGCATATATACCTGTATAACCTTCAGCGAGTATCTTTTAGATACTCTGAGTATCAGGTATATTACCCTGCTAGAGACACTCTCGATGGTTATGACGTTGTTAATGAGGGACTTGTGGACGAGAAACCCGACACCATGCTGGGACTTCTTTATGTCCCCTTCCCGGTGATAGAGTAGGTTACCAGACTCTAGGGTTGTCGTGCCCTCGCCCTCTCTTCGGACTTCAGACAACCCCACAATGTCCCATCGTAACCTACTTATTTCCTCTTCCACTTCATCTAACCTCTCGTCAGTCCTCATTGTGCAGACGTTATGTGTTACCAGGGCCAGTCGTCGACGGGAGTGGTAGCCGGATCTCTGCCGGGGATTCTTAGCACCCCCTGCCCCGCCGTTACCATGACCGCTACCGGAGCCAGGAATAGCGGGGCTGCCGGGGACTGGGGGCCTGGTCTTTTGTTGTACCTCCATTGGGGGGGTTTCGCCATACTCGCCACGCTTGGCAGGCGGGTTGGCGAGCGCAGTATTGTGTTACTTCCAGTGTGATGTTGTTTTACTATTGTAAGTTGTAATAATACTCATAATCCACGCATTGTAAAAATGTCTTTCAGTGTGATGCTGTTTTACTATTGTAAGTTGTTATAATCTACGCATTGTAAAGATGTCTTCCAGTGTCATGTTGTTTTACTGTTGTAAGTTGTAATATATTATACGCATTGTAAAATTTTCCTCCGGTTTGATGTTGTTTTACTATTGTAAATATGCTATGTCGACACGAAGCCAAGTGTTCGGACTTGGCGGAGTTCGCCAACTCCCGTGTTTAACTTGCTCCTATAGCGACAATGCTTGGAGGATGTCGATACGAATACATATATCCACTATGCATTGAAATTAAATCCACTGATGTAATTGGAAATTAATTAATGTTCAATATCATATTGCTTAGAATATTAGTTTCTTGTCAAAACAATGTGTTGACTATTTCATCATGATCATCATCATCATCAGGTCCTTATTAGTCTCAGACTCTCTCAGTCTCTGCAGGAGCACGACCCTTTCTATACTGGAGCCATACTTGGCTGGAGCAGCAAGAGGACTTAACCTAGGTACACTCTCCACGCTGGCCAGACGGATTGGAAAAGTCTCATCGATGTTTATATAAGCTTGGTTCAGCTAGTATTTCCTAAGTTGCCATCTACGACATCCACGGGAGGAAATGGAGTGGCCCTATTCTACTCTGCCGGAAAACACACGGTTTTGACTATTTCGTATAGAACATTTTGTTTTTTTACAGAAACTCAACGCGTTCCTGGCCTGGATAAAGCCTGTATTAAACAAGGTAGGTGTTCGGCAGTTCAAGTATGAGAGAGTAGGTGGGCCATGGTTTAAACATCTTCACAGTCACCAGGGTCGCTATTTGAGAAACCCCACCTGACTGTACTATACGAGGATTTCAACAATATTTATCTAGAAAAAATGATAAACATCACAATGAAGACCACTACATACAAACAGTAAAATTCAAAGACTCGAACTTTGCTCGCAACTGTGCTATTTTCACAATATATCCGTGAAACTAGTGATGAATCAGTGTCACTCACAAAAAGTTCAGCTAGATCCTTTTTCATTCAGCTCAATAGATCGTTACAATTCCTGAATGCCCTAACATATTGTGTCACTACTCACTGTGTACCGACCTTTGAGTATACATCCAATAGAAATCACGATATATAGTATGTAATGGATAAATTGTTATAATAGTTAACAGTGGCGATTTCTTCTATTTATCCTTTTGCATTTTCATATGTTCTTTCATCATTCTTCTTTCATCTTAGCGCGTTCAGCTCATCTGGCTACTCCTAAGCCCAAAACTACACTTTTCGGCTTATCCTTGCATAAAAATTCCTCTTTTTAAGTACCGCTTTATTCCTAACACCCAAAAATCTAAAGGCAGTATGAAATAAGCTTAGTCATGTCGCGTCTAAGAACATTTATAAGCAGACCTTGACTGGATCTAATTCATCTTTCATCTCAGCGTACGCCTATCGAATCTCTGAATCCTTTATGGTCCGCTTTTCGGATTTTTTCTTGTCCACTTCACACGGTTTTGAGCATCCTTCATAGTGAGACCATTGGCAAGCATATCATTATTATATATATATATATATATATAGGCAGCATGGCTAGTTGTTAGATGTAGGCAAATGTTCATGAAGCTGCTCTGTGGTGCCATTTTTCAAACACGGAGTTACTAAACGAACGGTTTTTGTATAGAAAAACTGTTCGTTTATGTGACTCCGCGGTTCAAAAATGGCACTTCATCACGAATATTTTTATTCGCAATCTAGTGAATAGTTCGTCAGAGGTGCCTCCGGCGCGTGTTTAGCGTTCGGTAGTGGGGTCGGTTCCCGAGGGACGTCGTTACTCGTACGTCGCCGGCCGAGGCGCGATCGACGCGACACAGGGAAGAATACAAATTCACGGAAATTTATAGTTTTATTTTCTTAGGTTTGTTATATTGTTATCACGTCTTTATGTCTACCGAGATAGACAGAACCCAGGGCTGTAAGATTCAAAGGCCACATTTAGCGTCAGCCGAGTATTTGAGTTTTTAAAACCTTATGAGATATAGTAAGTAGTGTTTTGAAATCTGAAAAAAAAATGTACCTATTTTAGTTAAAGATCTAGTCTAGTCAAATTCGCATTCGGTTACATGATCTAAGCCTTAAGTCCAGCAGTGGACTGATAAGGTTATACATAACAATATTCAATGTTCGTTCATATACGTTCTCTACGCAAGCAGTGAACGCATCGTCCTCAAAGTTTTGATATATCGCGCTGCGAAGTCTCGCTGTGGTTTGTAGTTCTACAATGATATACAAACGACATAATGGTGGCAATACACTATCTATATATACACTGTATGTGCAACATTTATATACAGGGTCTAAAAAATTACACTATTTCTCTAGTGAAATAATAACATTATTTTTTGCATTCCATATGATTGAAGTTGAAAAATCAGCTGAACATTTTGTTTTTTTTTTATATATCAATCTAACTAAGCTAAAAAAAACCCAGACCGCCATGGTCTGGGTTTTTTTTAGCTTAGTTTTAGTTTACTTTTCAGACGACCTTTGTAGACGTAGAAATTTATTTTGAATATAGCTCATTTATTTGTAGTAAATGAGCTATCTTCAAAATAAAATTTCGTGCGCTAAACGTAAAGTTCGTTACGCAAAAATTACTTTTGAAAATGTGCTTATGGTTAATGTGATTTTCCAACAGCAGTTAGTTGTATTGTATTGTAAATTATTTATTGTACATATAAAAATGACAAAATAGTACAAAGAATAAAGTATAAGTTTAATTGCACATAAAAGATTTCATATCCACCTGGCTAAACTAAAGCTCGTTGAAATAGCAGTGGGCGGGATACATAGCGCGAAGCGCGACGAACCGATGGCCGATGGGACAAATATATTCTCGAATGGCGATCACGTACTGGCAAGCGAAGCGTAGGATACCCACCCACAAGGTGATCTGACGACCTGACCAAGGTCGCTGGAAGGCGCTGGATGCAAGCTCGGTCATTTTGGAAATCCTTGGGAGAGGCCTATGTCCAGCAGTAGACGCTATGCGGCTGAAATGATGGCTAAACTATAAGCTCAAAAGTGTTACCTTCAAGTAGGTATTATAATTCCTCAATAAGATGGCAAGAGCGTCGTCATCAAAGTTTTGATATATGGCTGCACACACTGCGGGCTACAACAATGATATACGATATAAAGGTGGTGACACATTTGTGGTATACCCGGCGTTAATAATGTGTTTGCTTTGACAAAGTAGTTAAAGACAATATACGAATAAATTCTAATCTTTTAATTAAGTCTTTTAATCATTTATTTGATTAGTGACTATAGAAATGTTAAACAAAAAATATATTTTTTTACAAAGAAAAAATCTTAAGGCACTCCTGATAAGAGCATGCATTGAAACAGTTACCTAACAGATAAGAGAGATCATAACATAGGTAAGCTCCGAAATATATGTTTTATATTGTCTCAGATTCTATAATTTATTATTATTATGTCGGTATGCTTTTTAGCTACGGGTCCATGGGGACCCGGTCTTTTGAGGCGTTCATTATTTTATAATCATCATAATCATGCTTTATTTGTTACGTAACAGAGTTACATAATTAAAAGCCTTGACAAATCAAAAATTGATATAAAGTTGTTTTTAATGTTATAAATAGAATTATGCCCCTAAATCACAAGTGACAGATTTATTCTTCATACACGCCCTCTTCTATATTAAAACACGAGGCTAAAGAAGTATAGTATCCGTTTGTAGGTACCTACATCATTTATACAACATTAGTCACAAACGGCATATTAAGCGATAAGGGTAACTTTATTCCTTAATTGTAAATATTTAATTGATTTCGAAAAACTCAACCAGACTTAATGTTTACTTGCATGAATTTATTAAATGTGCCACGTACACTGCAGATATTTTACCTAAATATGTTCTTCGTACAAATGTGGATTATAATGTAAAAATTCTCTAAGAAGTTATAGACCAAGACGTGCATTTATAGATGATTTCATTGAAACGCCAATAAAAGGCCTTGACAAATCGAAAATCAAAGTGACACGAATGACAAATCAAGTATGTCTGAAATAGAATTACGTGTCGCTAAATCACAATTTGTGACCGGGCGGTAACCAAACTGACAGATTTATTCTTCGTTTACATGTCCTCCTCAGAATTAAAAACATGACGGTATAGAAGTAGTTCCTCGTTACTAACAATTTTGGGATAGTCCATCCAGATAAACAATTAGCAATACGATATAACAGAACAAAAAAATTGTTATACTGCTTAATGCAACTTATTGGATGCGACAAAATTTATAGGGTTTGTCCAAAACTAAGGATTTTATATCTTGAAACTGCAAAAAATAATAATAAAGTACCAAATCCATTGAAATTAGCAGAAATGTATTTTATTTCCAAGATACCATGTTATTTTCAAAATACCAGCGATTTAATCAAAAAGACTTGTCCTATTTATTTATCGCTTTATTTTCAAAAAATTTACCATAATAGTTTCTGTCTGCTCTTTAATTTGTGTTCTCTGCGTCAATCGCATAAATATGTCGCCACCTATATCGTGCTCTCTTTGAATTAATTTCTAATAATTTCGTCTTCATACATAACGAATACATTGCGGTAATGTATGAGGATATTTTCACTGACGGTTCCACGTATCATTAATTATAAATGTTATTATTTATGCTAGTTTTCTAAGTGAGAGGGACATACCCGTAAAAAATCGAAATCTCTCTGTACTACTAGAGCCAAACTTGGCCAGAGTAGCTAGAGGATTTGGCCTATACTCTCCTCGTAAATACATATATTTTATTATTGTGCTAACTAAGTATGTATATGGCAATTAAGATTGTTGAAATATAAAATAATCTATCATGTAAACTAAAATCTTATGCATCAAGTATTGCCACTTTTAAAGTTACATTAAAGATAATACCCTGTAGTGATATAAAAAATTTAAAAAAACACTTCTATACTTCTTTGTCTGATTTAGTCTGTTTGAATTGACTTATAAACAAAAAGGTCTATAAGTAATTACATGGATAATGCATGTTAATAAAACAAAAAGTTAGATTGTGAAAATGAAAAATACCGATGATTAATAATTTTAATATGACGCAATTACCGCGGCCTCATTCGCTTTTAATTAAGTCCATTTTCGGTCGTTATGGTAATTTGCGAATATCGAAATGAACGACTTCATATTCCTGCAAATACAGGTATAATCTTAAAATTACAGAGCTATTAGAAGTAGATACATAAAAGACGGTTTAGTGTTACGTAAACTTTTTCCTTTCCCCATTTCTATGAGGAAAATATATCTACCAATATAACTTTTTTTTACCCAACTTTTTTCTCATTTTCTGTTTTAACTGCCAGTGCTTCTAATATTTTTGTATTTATGTCGGAAATTGAGGATAAGTGTAAAGAACATTTTTTCATATTTACATCCGGATTTATGTAAATTCCTGAGAAAGTGGTTGTCAAGGAACTATTTGTCCTAACCTACCTATTTTATTTTTACCAACTGCTTCGAGTTAAAATAAAAAAAGACATATATACGGGCAAATCACACAAAATGAGCTAGCCCCAAAATAAGCTCGAGACTAGTGTTATGGGATACTACACATATATATGTATGTTTTGCTTGAGACATTATTATGTCTAACACCGAAAACATAAGTGCTCACGAGTGAACATACGTACCTTTAGGTTTCTCCTCGTTTATATGCTAAGTGCTTGCGGTTACCTAGGCTAACTCTAATGACCTATAGTGACCTCGTCTGACCCTTGCAAATTAGCTGAATTTGCATGTGTTAGACACCGAAACGGTGAAGAAGTGAATGTTTTATGTTGAGCCTGGCCCACGTAGAGTGTAATGCTTGCTTTATAAACGCTTGCTTTTTGAAAAAAGGTTATTTTAAAGATTTTATAATTGTGAGGAAATTATAATTTAATTATTATAATTATTTTTATAATTTTATTACAGGGGAAGGCCAAGATGGAGGAACGACATTGAATACTACATTACAGGATGGCAGCAGCAGCATTGGATCCTAAAAGCAAGAAGGGGATGCCTTTGCCCAACAACGGGGAACAAAATAGGCTGTTGTTAAAAAAAATTGAGACTAGTGAAAAACACACACCACCATGTTTTTTAGGCCATTTTGTTCTGAAATCTTTTAAATAAAAAGTCTATGGTAATTTCTCATACAGTTTTGTTATATATTATTCTACATACCTACAAAGATGGTAAGATAAGCTCAGCTATGACGATAGCTAATGATAGAAATAAGTACCTATAGCTAAATTTATATCAGGGATCTGTTTTCTTTATTTTTGTGAACTAAATAAATTGTAATGTAACTTAAATCCGAAATTCTCAAAATTGAGTGAATAATGTATCCTAATAAATCCAATTGGCATAGGTTATAGTACACTTCTGTTACTACGTTATCACAGAACTACAACCTATTTTAGTTGGGAAAAAATAATGCCCCGGGTTCTTGCTGTATGTAATGACAATCCTGCAATGCTGTTTGCTACAGCAGCTCCAAACACTGACCTCCATATATACAAGTACGCTGGACCTATGATACCCTAAGAAATGACAGCTCTTTATTGTGCCTATTTGAAGCGCCCCCAATGCGTGGGAAGAGAACTAAATCTGACGTAACTAATTCGGTAATGTCTTTTATCGATGTCATTGTCCCTCTCTAATATTAGTTCCGTTCCCAGTGTTCCCACCCACTTCTACTTTGCTTCTACGATCAGCGCTAAAATGGCAAAAATCAAATCGCCTCACTATGGCCCGGCTAATCATAGGTCCAGCGTACTTGTATATATGGAGGTCAGTGCTCCAAAACCATACACGTCATAACCGTCTTAAACATTACGCTCAACTTAATTAAACTTTGTAGGTACTGCACATACTAAGTATCTTTTGTACGCGAAAGTTATCTGCACTGGTCGAAACACTGACCTTGTGATCTTTACCCCCAAATATTTTAAATATAACGTGATCTCACAAATAAGAAAAACATGAGTGATAAATATAGGATGATAAGAGTACATTATATAATGTACCTACTCAAAAAGAGGACTGTATCTGTACAACCCAAAGGTTGACTGGTAGACCACGCCTATAGCGTTGTATATTTTGTATTTGTTTATCGAAAGATAACCGACAAATGCATATTAAAAATTTATCAACATCATCATCATTAGATCTTTTTGTCTCCACTGCACGAGCACGAACCTTTCTGTACTACCGCAGAGCCATACTTGGCCAGAGCAGCATTTGAATTCATATTGTGTTTTTTCTTATAAAATTCGTAGCTCCGTTAATTAAAGGAGCTCTTTATATTCATACAAATGTGGTTATATTCTAAGAGCTGCTAGTGTTAAATAGGTATTTTTAGAGTTCCGTACCCAAAGGGTAAAAACGGGACCCTATTACTAAGACTTCGCTGTCTGTCCGTCTGTCCGTCTGTCTGTCACTAGGCTGTATCTAAAGAACCGCGGTAGCTAGACAGCTGACAAATTATGTATTTTTGTTGCCGCTATAAAAACAAATACTAAAAACAAAATAAAATAAATATTTAAGGGGGCTCCCATACAAAAAACTTGATTTTTATAGATAATGGTACGGAACCCTTCGTGCGTGAGTCCGACTCGCACTTGGCCAGTTATTTTTTGCTATCTTCTGCCATATGGGATTTTGACAAATTTGATAGCAACGAATCTGTAAGCCTGCAATCCATTTAACTACCTATATAATAAATATGGTATAACTACTGCTTATAATTTACAAGTAGGTACCACATAAAAAAATTGAAAGTCAAATTCCGAGATAGGTAACCATGCCCTCATATCTAACAACAGATTCTCTTCCAAAATATAACAAGCTTATAAGGTTTATTTCCATAAACTTAAAAAAAATATTCTTATAGATGGTTAACATGGTGCATTTGAAATCACTGGCATAAATTTAACTTGTTAACATACTTATATAAAAGTCAATTTGAACGATAATAATGAAAACAAGTCGGTTGCGCGTGAGTGCTATGATATGAACCCACCGCTGTACGAGTGATAGGTTCGCTACGTGCGCTTGTTCCTAACAGCTGAGTGGCTCGGACGGCCGGTATATAAAAATAGACTTTGAGTTACGTGAATTAAGTTGAAAGTCGAGTGGGGTAGTGCTGTGTCACGCGACCGCTTGAGGACAGTAGATAATCCAAACTCGTTTGAAGTAGTAATAAATGTTTGCAACAATGTAGATACTAAGGACTATGAAGACGCAACGAAATTGATACTGTAAGGCGCGGTAGGTTCACAACTCATAATATTTGAGTGTTTTGGAAAAATTCCTGTAAAACAATAAAGTTTAAAAAAAAAAATACATACATATCGGCTTAGAAAAAATCACGGACATACCTGTAAATTTACAAAGAAAAAAATTCAGTGTTTTACACAATTACTTTTTACATGTATACCAAAAAATATTTAGCTACAATGATAAGTATAAATGTAATCTACACGGGGGGGCGGGCGATGGAGACATAGTAATGGAGTATCTGTTTGTCTGTGTGTCTTGTTTGTACACGCTAATGTCCGGAAATACTGGACGGATAACAAAACACCTGAAACAGAACCGTAATATTTCAGCTAAACTATAAGCTATATAAAAATGACGCCTGAGCAAAAGTTTTTCAGCCTGATTAGCATTTTCTGGAGTTATAAAGTCCATGCGGATGAAGTCGCGCGCTTCGGCTATAGTTATAGTTATATTAATTTTTGTGTATGGTTATATGAATTTATTAACCTTTCCCGGTGATTACAATCCACTAGTGGCTAGTCCTAGGCTCATTACTACGTTTTTACCGTCGTGTTGAACCGAGACTTATCGTCCATAGTTAAACATGATTAGAATGTCACATATGAGATACAACACCATTTGACAGACAAGTTTACATAACACTTAAGTTAAGCTTAGAAATCTAAAGATATATTTTCATGATTTTCGTCGTAAAATTAGAGATCGTTAAAAAATATGGAATAACTAGCTGCGCCGTGCGGTGTTACCTACGGTCAAAATAGCACGGCAAAATAACCAGGGTGTTAGCTTCCTGCATACCAAATTTAATCAAAATTCGTCCAGCCGTTTGCGAGTGAAGAAGGAACAAACATACACACTACTTACAAACTTTCGCCTTCATAATGTTAGTTTCATTATCAAAGGTTTGTGTTCATTTATTAATCCCTTTATATTAACCCGCGACAAAACAGAGAGACTGTAATAAGCTTGATTGACGCCAATGTTTTTCTGTCTGTAGTATCGTAGCTCTCGAACAAAGGAACCGATTTAAATGTGATTTATTAACATAACATGTTATGTTAAAGTTTCCTTGCAATGGGTCTTAACTAAGTTTGATGTAAATCAGTTCAACGATTCGAAAGTTATAGGGTGTGAACTTCCGATTCAAAAGTTATAGGTGTGAGCTTTTGAAAGGTTTTTTTTTACTGTGCCTGGCAAATATCTTTGTTAGCGTTGAGAATTAAAGATTACATTTTGTTTAAAGCATTACTGTGACACTGGCATGCGATGTTGGTCTAATTGGTGTGCTTGGCTGATTTAAAAGGGTTCTATTGATTTAAACGGATGAACTCATTATTAAAATGCGGTTTGCTGATATTTTCTTAATTTTGTGTATTTTTTTTTTCTTGGGATATAGTATCTATCGCTACTAATATTTTAAATCTCCTTTTTCACGTAAAACATAAGCAAAAATTTTTAACTTCATCATAAAGCTGAATGTGATTTGACATAACATCGGCTTACTTATGTCAGACAGCACATATAAATAAGTATGTATTAGTATGTCACTGTTTCAAGATTTCGCTAAGCGTGACCTTTGAGTGTCACGATTTACGATCGGAAGAAATAAAAAAAAGTGGCATTTTGAGAGTGCTGATAGAGGTAAAAATTTTGTGTCGGTAAAAGCGTAGCGAGTTAAATAGTTTGTTTCGTATCAAAAAATGCATTCCTTGCATGTCCAACGCGCTTAAAAAGTTTTCACTTCAAAAAAGAAAGTAATTTTGTTTCATACAAAAGCTTTTATTTTTAAATATTTTTTTTAATTTGAAGACACACTAGCAAACAAAGCAATCCATTTAGATCCATCACCAGCGTGTGAAGTAGTTTCGAATACGAATCTTACATAGTTATCATCACTGATGTACTCCTCCTCGGAGGTGTAGTAATTCAGCGTAAGTACTACTTGTCCAGCACGGTTCATTACTTTCACGTAACTGTTCCCATATACGTCGAATTCCTTGAAACTCAAAAGCAGCCGTGTCCCTGGCGGCGTCTCTAATTCCCACTCACAAATTTTGTCTTCATTATACCTGTTTGGGTAAAATGGACTAGTCACCACGCCTTGATCTCCAAACAAATATCCCCCACAGCCTTGCCCTTTGTTCGTTGTTACGTAGTTCAAGTCGAAAGTGGCTTCCCTGTACCGAGTTCGAATGATGTGTAATAATAGATATCTTCCTGTAGAGAAAACGGGTTGAACTACGTCATATCGTTTGAATGTCTGTCCTTTTGTACTGATTATCTTTTTAGATGCAGTTGTAGCACCGTCATATATATCCATGTATTCAACGTCAGAGGATTCAGTAAAATATGGTGCATACGATATGAAATACACCGATATTGTGTAGCCTTCAGGAGCCGTTATAAGTGTATAACAGTCATTAGGAGGAGCTTCCCCAAAATCAACGATGATTCGTCCATAAGGCTCTGAATAATTTTTATAACTACAATACTTGGGTACCAATACATCTATCTCGAATCCTTTATACGACCTGGAAACGCTTTCTGGAGATGTTATTAGGTTTAACATAAAACTTTCTGGTAAATACAGCTCAATAATGTCATGAGAACCACAAAACTCATATTGGTGAGTAAGATTTACATTTTCATAAATATTGTATTTTCTGAATAACGAACCAACCTTGACATTAAAAAATTCACCATTCTTTGTCGTATAATCTTTACCGAGCATGTTTTGCCAAGATCTTTGTCCTATGACTATTTTGTCTTTATTGCACATCGTTCGAGTTGTGCTGGGTTGGACGTCTAGGTTTCTAATGATGAGATGGAGAGGACTTGATGTGGCCTGAAACTCATAAGCGCAGTTGATACCACGAGGCAAGGATCCGGACTCATATCCTAGAGACTGGATTCGTGTTAGATTATGAGATACTTGAATGACGGTCGGTTTGCAGACTGCTTCTTCTACAGTCAACGTGGCGCTAAACTCCGAAGACGGCACTGAGAACATGCGAACACTGAGCCTGTTGGTAGATGAAATCACTTCTGCTGGCAAAGACTGCCCACAGTAAGATCCTAGCAGAAGACTATCAGGTACGATCCCATCTCGTATTTCCAAATAATTCTTGTTGCTTTGTTTATTACATTCAGGAAATGAAAATGACGTCATTTTGACTTTTATTACGTAGTCCTGCGGCGCTAAAATATTCCAAGTACAGAAAAGCTGACCTCCCGAATTGCTTACGTTTTGTGGTGATTTCAGAGTAAAAGACGTAAAATATGTCATGTTAATAATGCCACCACAACTAGCTGGTTCAGGGTCAATAAAAAGTATTTCGGCTAAAAAGCCTTTACCATCTCGGTTACTATGGAATTGGAATGTCATTAAATTTCCTGAAGCGGGGACTATTATAGGAGCATTGGTATTACCACAAATTGCAGCCAACTGCTTTTCTGGATCAGGTGATAGTCCATCATAGAGCTTTATATAGTCCTGGTACTTGCCACACAAGGCTGCAACATTCAGATTAAGGTATGCAAATTTGACCACAACCTTTTTATTTTCAGGTGCCTCAATAGTCCAATTACAGAGCATACTATTAGGATATCTTTTTAACTGGCTTGCTGTGATAGTCGTAGGCTCAGTGACTCTTCCACCACAAGTATAAAGAGAAAATGACATCTCAAAGCCTGTTTTCTCGATTACTGCATTAGATTTGAAGTGTATGTCAAGATCTCTCTCAAAATAATCTGCAGGAATTACCTTTTTACCGCAGTGCCTTTCATGTATTTCTTTAAATAGGTAAGGCCTGCCTGATACAAGTGACAAGTAATCATTAAAACACAGAATATCACTAGGCCTTTTATCTTCTAATTCAAAATTCTTAATCTCAAAAATTCCTTTTAGTATTATATCCTCATCTTCATCTGGAACTTTTATTTTGTAATGACACGACATGTTTGGCCAATAGTTGGGATATCCTGGACTATACAAGAATTGCTTTTTTTCAGTAGCGAGGTACTCCCCTCCACATGTAGCGTCCCACATGGCTTGAAATCCTGATAAATTTGTGTCTTCATTTGTACTCAGAACTACTTTCAACTTATTGTAAGTAGATTTATACACTGGCGGTAAATTAGCTCCACATAGTTTAGCAATTTCTTCGTATTTCTCATCTTTCCAGTCGTAGATGGTGACGGCGTCCTTGGTGCAGTTGACATCATTCTCGATTGAAAATTTATTGAATTTCAGGGACACCCGTATTCCTCTTTCAGCAATAATTTCCCACTCGTAGATTTGGTTGTTGGGGTATGGTTGCGGGAAGTTGGGTGAAGAAAACGTCGCAGGTGTGCGCAGCACTTCTTTACTTTCCTGGATAGCGCCGGCGCGTGTGAGCATACACGCTACCACGCACGTCAACACTGCCTCAAACATGATTACACTTTGATTAAACATTCCATACACTGATGCGCCTTTAAATAGCCGTAGATCAATGCTTCTCAAACAGCACCCAAATATAGTGATATTGACTTATATCGTGACTAGGTGTTTCCCATAGCGTTGCAACCATGATTTAATGACAGAATTTCATACAGTTTTGATCAACAGTCATAGTCAAACTTTTTAATAAAATATTGTCCCCATTTTGTAGACTTACTTCAGAATTCTACTTTGAGCGTGGCCAGGACACGGTTTTGGCCATTTTTTATTCTGTAAATAACAAGAAGATTGTATGGTTTGTTACCAAGACATATTGAGAATGATAATAATATATTGATAACTGATAAATTGATACGATGATATATGAGCGCACGCCACTCGCGGACCGTCGCTGACGTGAACGTGAACACTGTATAATTTTTTGAGTGCAAGCGCCAGCGGTGTGATCGCGCTGACGCTTTAAATTTTACGTGTTATGGCCCGTACAAAGATCATGAAATCTTTTTAGATATTTTTCTGACATATAAAATTTGGTTTGCAAATGTTTGTTTACCTGTACCGGGTATGTAGTATGCCTTTCTACATTTTTTTACAAGCTTTTACGTTATTTGCAATGTGTCTTGTATGTATGAATGTTTGTTTAGGTCAAATTTTACAACTCAATTTTCAACCAGTTATCTCTCAACCGATATAGCTGTTTTTTTAATATCGTACTTATGTAAGTCGGGTAATAATAGAATATTATGAAGTCAATGAGCTGTTCTGATGACGGAGCGGGGAGATATTCGACAGAACTCAGTTATAAAGCAACATTGAATAGGACTTGTTTGATTGGTATTGCCGAGCGCTTAGGGTAGACGATGCCTAGGGTCTGATTATGGAGACGGAAGGTGGTCGATAGAACTTAGTTATAAAACGAAGCAACTCTATCGAGTTTGGGCTTATTTAATTTGTCTTAACCGTTCCTTTAACGCCAATACTAGACACAACAGTAAGATAATGAACGTGGACATTTAATAAGGTCGTGTGGGTCTTTACCGGTTGATAAGTACTTTGGTCTTACAATAAAAACTTGTACTATAAATGTATTTTAAAAAAAACTTATTTTAATTTCGGACTGTGTCTGCCTACAAGAACCAATAGCCGATTGGATTCATCACTATCCAATGTTAAATAAAATCGTCATACACACACAATGTGCTTGTGAAACGAACTACTGCATTTCCTCTTCTGTTTTGAGATTTTCGTCTTTATCAATATTTTTGAAGCAGTATAAATATCTAGTCATTCTGTTTAAAAAAATATATCTAGCCATCTGGATAAATTTCTTTATCTTCTTCTTGTCTAATGTGTCAATCGCTAAATAAATATAATTATTTCTCTTCCTATTAAAAAACTCTATTAAACAAATAAACAATACTATATTCAAAATAATGGGTTATAAAAAAATATTGCTTCCAACATCGAGGTAATGTATCCAAAATACTGGCAACATTTCCCCGCTGAATGGCTACACTAATACCAGTATAGGAATTGCCACTGCAGATGCACTACGCACACAATGCCCCCGAACCTAACCGGAAGCGACACCGACGGCTTCACTGGTTATCGGGCACTTTAATTTTTTTCTCTTCCTTGTCACTATATACGCTTTATAGTAATAATTATGACGTTAATTTTTTTTTATTCCTGTGACTACTGCTACTTAATTAAATATGACTTGTATGAAATGCAATAATTTTTAAAGCACACTTCACACACATCCTTTATCACTTTTCGCTAGTCGTGTGTGCTGCCATCTCTGAATGCCTACCCCGCAACTCCAGTATTGCCTACTTACGGGCCTTGCAATAGTTTCTTAGTCGATGGGTATCTGTTACGTTAGTAATTATATTATTTTTGACGCTGTTGTCATATTTTGTTTCGAGGAATTCCTAAATGAATCTGACGTATCTCAATGGCTGTCGTCTAGCGACAACAGGCACAATCAGGTTTCCTAAATATGTTTTCTTTCCCCGGAAGCAAGTGACAGTAGTTTAAAAAAGGGTTGTATTTGAACGCATAAATGCACCTATTTTACTACAAATAAATTCGAAATACCTGCTAGAATAGATTATTGCTCACCAAATTGTGTTTCTAAAAGTATTGTAAACATATATTAATGCTTTGAATCTTAATTTCAGACCAATAAATATTATCGCTATATAGATGTTAGCAAATACGAAGTAAATTTTGTGGAGCTAAAAAGGTTACCTGTCAATCGTACCTGTAATTGTCAATCGTACAATTTTTTACAAGCTCTTATTTAACTTGCAATAAAATGAAATGAAATGAAATGAAACTTTATTGCTTAAAATGTGGTACAATTGGATTGGAGTACCAAAGTAATATGTCGAGTCTCACACATTTTGTCATCACTGAAATGCAACAGACATTATTATGTCAACTATAACAAATTTATTGATCAATATTTACATGCAATCAAAATTTTATTTATTGTCCATTTCAAATTCTTAGTAATTGTCATTATAAATGTGAACATGCAGGTGAAACATTCAGTGGCTGGTACTGTGGAATTCTGTGCTTTGGAATTGACTGACTATCACTTAATATTATTATGCGTATATAGACCGTCTACATCAAAAGACTATGAAACTTTTTATGATCAACTAGATTTGGTACTAAAAAAATTGTGTGCCCGCTCGTATAGGCAAATTGTAATGTGTGGGGATTTCAACATAGATACCTTAAAAAGAAATAATTTGTCCTTAGAATTTGAATCTTTTCTCTTGGATTATAATTTGAAACTTCAATTACATGAGCCTACTAGACTTATATCCAAAACATGTTTAGATAATTTTGCAATAAGTACACAATCTACGTGCAAAAGTAGAGTTATTGAATTTAGCTTATCTGATCATTCAGCACAAGTAATGGAATTGCCATTAACTAAGCAAGTAGACGAGCCTCACTCTTGGAGTTTCAAAAAACGAGATCTATCTATTGAATTTTTAAGTATTTTTGGTAAATATGTAAAACAGTTTCCCTTTTTAGAAGTGTATAACATAGATGATCCAAATCAAGCTTTTAACTACTTTTTTGACAATTTTCATATGCTGTATAATCTATGCTTTCCTTTAAAAAAGATAACAATTAAAAGAAATAAAAATATTAAATGGGTATCAAAAAGAATAAAAACATGTTGCCGAAAAAAAAAGAAGCTTACTATGGGCATATAGAATGAAACCATCGTTAGAAAATAAAATAAATTTAAAAAATTATACAAAGAAACTAAAAAAAAACATAAATTTGACTCAAAAGGCTCAAAATACTCACCACATAAATAATGCGCAGAATAAAACGAAGGCTACTTGGCAAATAATAAACAACAAAAGAAAGACTAAGTCATATATTACAAAAATAAATAAAGTTGGAAATATTGTCACAGATCCTAAATTAATAGCGGACGCTTTTAATTCCCACTTCATTGATAAGGTAGCGTCAACGTCTGATCGATTAAATAATAAAGTTGATTTGCCAAATCACAATCCATGTTTCTGAAACCAATTTCTATTGAAAAAGTAGCAAGTATTATTAGATCATTGCCAAACAAAAATAGTACGGGCTTTGATGATATTGTTACAAAAGTGGTAAAATATGTATGTGATGACATTGCGCCTTATTTTAGCTATATTATAAATTTGTGTATTTTGACTGGTGTTTATCCTCAAAAATTAAAGACTATTATTATTAAATAACTGTATAAAAAGAACAATAAAGAAAATATGGCTAATTTTAGACCAGTAGCATTAGGAACCATATTTACTAAAAATTTTGAAAAATACCTACATGAACAAATTATGAATATTTGACAAAATACAATATATTAAGTGAAGAACAAACGGGATTTAGAAAAAATAAGTCTATTATTTGGCAATATATGAACTACTTCAAACTGTGATGCATAATGTAGACAAAAGAAAACCAGTGTGTGCGGTGTATACAGACATGACACAAGCCTTTGACTATGTCTATCATGAGAGACTAAGCAATAAACTATATGCTTGCGGCATTAGGGGAAATGTTCTTAGTCTACTGAAGTCATACCTTGACAACAGAAAACAACAAGTAGAGATATGCAGTTTATGTTCTAAAACTAACTGTGAAGAAAAACATTTATCTGACATTAGAGTTAATAAGTTCGGTGTACCACAAGGAAGTGTGCTAGGGCCGTTGCTTTTCCTTATTTATATTAATGACTTGCCGAGATACGTTCGACAAAAAATGGTTCTATTTGCTGATGACAGTACCGCAATAATAAAATGTGACGATATAGATGAATATGAAAATGACATAAATAATGCTTTAAATAATATAATACAATGGCTTGATAATAATAATTTAAAAATAAATCTACAAAAAACTAAAATAATGCATTTTCATCAAAAATTAGACATCCCTAATATTGACATATTTTGTAATGGACAAAATATAGAAAAAGTAGAAAACACTAAATTCCTTGGACTACTAATCGATAATAAATAACCTGGATAACACATTGTGAACAAATATGCAAAAATTTAAGCAAATCAGCCTATGCATTATTTAAATTGTCAAAAAAATGGAGGTCCTACTTGTGGCTTATCATGGCTTAGTAACACCTACAATGCAATATGGAATAATATTTTGGGGAAATTCAACAGAAAAAGACAAAATCTTAAAACATCAAAAACGATGTTTGCGCTCGATGTGTGGTTTGAAACCTAGAGATAGCTGTGTTCCAGTGTTCAAATCCCTCAAACTATTAACTTTTCCATGCATATACATATTAGAAATATGTGTATTCGTTAAATCGAATCCACAATTATTTACAACTCTACTCCAATCAAGTAAAAGACCAGAACATATTAGGACACAATACAAACATCAATTAGACAATGTCAGACATAATACAGCACTCTTGGGAAATAGTGTTATTTGCATGGCACCTATAATCTATAATAAATTACCTGATAGTTTTAAGGAATTACATTTAAAGACATTTAAATATAAAGTAAAATCATTTTTGATAAATAAATGTTATTATTCCATAAAAGAATATTTAAATGAATAATATTATTGATCTTAATTATAATTTATATTTGTATACATGTGAATGCTGACTTACGAGTACATATATTAAGCAATTTATATTAGGTAATAATAATAATTGTATGTCCTCTTAGGACAGAACATGGAGGCACTTTTATAGATTTAAGACCTATGTATATAATTTAAGACCTGTGTTCCACAATAAAAACTATTTGTATTTGTATTTGTATTTTGAAAACTCTTTGACACTATAACACTTCTTTACAAGCCAGTTATGCAGTTTTTGTTTGAATAGTTTAATACTCTGTATTAATCTGATATCTTTAGGCAATTCATTGTAGATTTGTACAGCCATAGGAAAACTATTAGATTTATACAGCTCACTGTAGGATATATTTTTTTTTTTGGATTTCTTTTACTGTACCTATTTGGTAAATCATTACTGTTTTTAAATAATTCTGGGTGTGATTTTACAAGTGAGCATATTTCGTATGTGTACATACTTGGGAGGCTTAATAGTTCCAGTGTTTTAAACAAAGGTCTACAGCTTGTTATAGATGATACTCCAAAAATCGCACGTATGCATTGTTTTTGTGCGACAAATGCTCTATTAAGTTCTGTAGCATTTCCCCATAGCGGGAGTCCATACCTGAGTTGAGATGCTACATTCCCATGATATGCAAGGATAGCGGTTTTTCTGTCTGCTATCCTTGTCAATTTTCTAAGAGCATAAGAAAATTTGTTTATTTTACAACACACGCTTTGTATGTGCTTATCCCATGAGCAATTATTGTCCAAAATAAACCCTAAGAAATGAACTTGGTTAGTTTCTTGAACCAGTTGTCCTTTGTGTGTAATATTTAGATTTTTCTTAGTGTTACTGCGTTTATTATAGCATTAAATAAATTTAGTTTTATTATTATAGACCTTCAAATTATTGCATGTCATCCAGTTTATTATATCATTTATAGTATTATTTATGTTGGTACGCTTTTCAGCCACGGGTCCATAGGGACCCGGTCCTTTGAGGCGTTCATCATTATAAATGTCAGGTATGATTATAGATATATCGTCTGCGAAGAGTGTGCAAAAATGGTTTGTAGCTTTAGGTAAGTCGTTGATATAAATTAAAAATAGTAACGGGCCTAGGATACTTCCTTGTGGGACGCCTACTTTGTTAATAATAGGGCTTGATTTGTATGTTTTTTCTTCTTAATTATTATCAATTTTTTCAATTTCAACATGTTGTGATCTATTCGAGAGATGACTTTGCAACCATTTTAACGCCTGTCCTCTAACACCATATTTTTTACATTTTGCTAATAATATTTGATGGGCTACAAATTCAAATGCGCTAGACATATCAAAAAATGCAGTTGTAGTTGAAATTCTTTTGTCTTTATTGTCAATGTACCTTGTATGTATGAACGTTTGTTTAGGTTAAATCTTGTAACTGAATTTTCAACTATAAATAGGTTTTAGGGTCTAAAAAACATTTACATAGGCACAGAATTAATAATTGACATAGGTTTAAATTCAGAGGTGCCTCTGAATCAAGTCGCGCCTAGTGAGGGTCGAATTTGACCCTCAGGATAGACAGCCAGTCCTAAAGCGCTTAGCTTCCACCGCATCTAAGTTTGAGATTCACTGGTACAGATTGAAGCTATCTGATGACCTAATCACGTCGATGACCTCAAACTTAGCCTTGACAGCTAAAAGGTGCTTTGATATTGTTTTTTTTTTTTAATTTTTGTTTATGCATGAGTATCATTATGATAAGAAGGGGATAAAAACACATTGCATAATATTTTATTTCTTGTGTAGATAAAAAAAAACTGTTCTTGTGGCTTTTTAATTTTTTGTAGCCTTGATAAATAGCACTGGGAGAGGACAATACACACTGAGCGAGCAAAGCGTCTCAATTTCGAGATAAAGATAGAGGCTGTTAGTTTGTCAGTTTGTCTGTCTGTCTGTTGTCGCCTACTGGTATTTCTCAACCGATTCTTATGAAGTTTGGTTGACTGGTAGATAAGGTATTAGGATTTAAGTCCTCTATTTCACTTGTATTTGTGTATGAAGTCAAATAAATATATAAATCTTGTGAGGAGGTTTTATAATTTTTTGAGATTTAGTTTTTTATAATGCGGAAACATGAAAATTAAAAAAAAAATCAGACCCTTATGTTTATGTTTTTCAAAATGTCACATGATTATTTTTCTTACACTTATGTGTCTAACGCAAATTAGTCTGAACAACTTTTTATCGAATAAGGCGATTCTCACATTGCCCTGCATTACGCAGCGTAGCGCCTGAATGCGTGTTCTAACGTTGCTTGTAAGTATCTCCGTTTGTCTAGAAAACACGCACAGTCCAGTACACAGACACTGCGTCTACGCGCGTCGTTTTTGTATGGCGGCCCTGCATTACGCAGCGGGGCGCGATGCAGTGTGTTAATCGCCTAACTACAACGGGTCGGAGTGACTTGCGAGGTCTTTAGGTCACAGACCCAACAGATAATATCACGGACTAAAAAAAATCAAGCTAATTAATTTACATATCGGAAAAATACTCTTGGACTTGTGGAGCTAAGTTTAGTTTAGTTTAAGACATTATTTGGAATAACTTTATAATTTAGTAGCTGAAGCCTGCAACTTCGTTCGCGTGGACTTTGTGTATCTGAAAAATGCTCATCCGAACTGTACAACTTTTGCTAAGGCGTCATTTTTATATTTCTTACAATTCATCTGGACCATTGTTGTAGTATTTTCTAAAATTATTTATACCATATATGTTGCCCAGGGTTAATAGCTATTTCATTCAAATTCGTCCAATATGTCCGGAGTTTAGCGTGTATAAACAGACAGTTTTTTTTTAAATTCTTATTCTATTACTTGTCTCCATCGCCCCTAAATTTTCTTTTAGAAATATATGAAGTGTACATAGAAACCTTGTTTTAACTGTTTTATAATATGTATAGATTTGATCGAAGCGTCATGAAATTCAAGAAATTCGGCGGGCACTAGGCGTATCGGTAGGTATAGCCCGTGTAGCCAAATCCTTAAAGTGTTTACAGGAATGGCGTTCGCGAGTTCACAGATTAGGGCTTTATATGAGTAGTAACCGATGTGCATCCCTTTTTATTTATTTTTTCGCATATGTGTATACGTCAAAATATTAACCCGTCTAATCCGCCCATGGCGTAAGAAAAAACCCTCCAAAGTGCCACTCATTTACGCAATATCCCGTGCCATCATCGCGCAAAATTGCTTGCAGAGGGCGCGGCGGTCACGTTGACAGGCGAATAATTAATTCAACGTGCAATACAGTCTGGGAATGGAGTAGTTAAAAACATCGTTAAGTACATTGTCGGAGGCGTTTAACTCGGTGCAAAGGTTGCGCGTTTCGAAAACTTAAACCTTCTTATTATAAAACGCATACTTACTTTGTTACTAGGATTAAACCATTATCCCACCAAATCAAATTGGCATCTAGTTACATGCCATTATCTTATCTCAAAATGTCAACTTAATTTTGTCGGAAAATGGTTTAAACCTGATATCAAAGTTAGTCTGGGATAAGACGGAAAAAGTCCAATACACGATTATGAGGCCACCGAACACCGCACGCACAGAAGGTTTACCTATCGCTTTATTTTTGAAGTATAAGGATACAGTGAATATCTGCTGTCGTCATTTCTCATGCTAGTCTCTCCTATGCTGGTCTGGGAGAAATAAAAAAACTTAGAATGTACCAGCTGCTTCTCTTCCCACAGATCGTAAAAGCCGATCGAGGGAACGGTCAAAAATGCAAATCATGTTAACAGGCGATGCGGCTAGCAACCCATCACTGAATTGATTGCTTTTCCATCTTCTCGCCCACCATGACGCTAAAAGTGGCTTTTGGGTCTTGCGGCCCTGGGCTCTGCATAGAACCGCAAGACCCAAAATGCTCTGTCTGCCCCATTAGGGATAAAGACGTGATAGTATGTATGTATGTATGTATGTCATTTCTCATTATCATCATAATTTAAGTAGGTGCCCACCAAGGGCACCTACTGAGGGCACCTACTGTGGAGTTTCTTTCATTCTATTCTCGATATCGACGACCTCCGTGGCGGTCACCATGCTAGTCCGCCACCCAGAGTTCCCGGGTTCGATCCCCAGCCAGGGCAAGTTGGCAAATGGCCTTTTCAAATTGTCCTGGGTCTTGGATGTTTATCTATACATGTATCTGTTATAAAATATAGTATCGTTGAGTAAGTATCCCATAACACAAGTCTCGAACTTACTTTGGGGCTAGCTCAATCAGTGTTATTTGTCCATGAATATTTTTTGTACATGAAAAATAAATTTGGTATTTATTTATACTTGAAAATAATAGGCGAATAAAATCAGTTAATCATGTAAAAAGTTTAGTCATAGAAAAAAACGCACAGACAGATATTCCAAAACTCTTCTAAACTGCCTCCGTGGTGTAGTGGTTAGAGCGTTTGGCTCATACCCGGAAGTCGCGGGTTCGATTCCCAGCGGGGGCAACGACTTTGTGTTGTTGTCCTAGTTTGGTTAGGACATTGTAGGCTGATCACCTGATTGTCTGATAAGTAAGATGATCCGTGCTTCGGAGGGCACGTTAAGCCGTCGGTCCCGGTCACTGTCTTTGACATTGGTCGTTACCTAAAACAATGTCAGAGGCCTTTAAGGCGGTTTAAAAACTCTGACACTAGTGTTAGTCACTAACACACACAATAAAAAGAAGACTCTTCTATACTTTTGTCTTTGCCTGTTTAAGACTGTTTGATTGACATACAAAAATGATTTTTATGTAGTTACATAGAAAATGCATGTTAATAAAAGTTTACACCAGAAAATTAAAAATACCGGTGGTTGTTAATTTTAATATGACACAATTACCGCGGCTTCATTCGCTTTTAATTAAGTACAAACTCGGCCGTTTCAGTAATTGTAATATCGAAATAAACGACTTGATATTCCTGGAAATTCCTGCAAAAATAATCTTTAAGTTCGAGCTATGTAAAATAGGTAGGTATCTACATAGAAAGATGTTTGTATTACAATTTTTTTTCTTTCTTTTCTACTAAGGGCATAAACCCATAAATCCATCAAAGTTTTGTCTCATTTTCATTTGTTTTAAATTCTAGTGTCTTTCATCTTTAAAATGATTTGTGACGTTCACACCGAGAAACAATTTTATTATATTTAAGTACTTTCCTAAGAAAGTGATTGTCAAGAAATCAGATTGAAGTGCCACATATAATTTTTGTACCTATTTCATTATAGCAGTATAAGAATGACTGCTTCAAAATATAAATACAATCATGTAATCACATCAAAACATATGTATTATGTAGTCTATCACCTAAGGCATTTAAACGTACCTTTAGTTTTCTTTTATGTGCTTAGTGCTTGAGGTTACTTAGGCTAACTCTAATGACCTAAAGTGATCTCGTCTGACCCTTGCAAATTAGCTGAACTTGCATGCATAAGACACTAAAAATCAAGTAAAGAAAAAAGTATTAAAATTATCGGACCTACATTTTTCAGTTTAACAAAAAGTAAAAATTTTGAAAAATACGTAGATCTAAGTTTTAGAGTGGGGGCTTGCGTCGTCACCGCATTGTAAAAATCGTACAAAGCTGTGACGTCATACAGAATTTGAATGCGCTGTAATTTTAGCATTTTTTGTTTCTGAAAGAAAACTTATAATATATCTACAATTTTTGAAATAACCTAACCGATTGATTATTCTAAAACCAAAATCAATATTAGGTAATCTTTGAAAGTTAATTTTTGATATCAGCCTAAAGCTAATGATAATGACTGAAAGATATACAGCTTTACTAGCCGCGCCCTGCGGTGTTACCCGCGGCTGAAGAAGGCTATTTATTAATCCAGGCTTCCGGCATACCAAATTTTATCAAAATAGGTCCAGCCGTTTGCGCGTGAAGAAATTAACTTTCGTCTTTGTAATACTAATGCGATTTATATCAGAGGTTCTGTTGTGTATAGGTTTTTTTACCCAAAAGACTGATGTCATTGATAATATGATAATATCAATAATAAGAGAAAAATAGTAGATATACAAAAAAAAAATGGTTGAAAAGAGTGCAGAGAATCTTTAATTCCAATTCAAATGCGGAGGAAAGTACTAATGCAGATTCACTTGAAACTAAAATGAGCTCAAATAAAACACGATCTGGGAAGCAATTACTACAAACCAACCAACGTTCCTACACCAAATTTCAGGGACCATTGTCTAAGAGCGATCTTTGCCGGTCAACTTTTCCACTTCATTTAAGTTCTATACTTAAATTGTACTTAATGGCAAAAAGTTGGGGACTTCAAAAAGATTTAACAATGCTTATTTTGAAGGGTCTCCCTTCTCTTATTTATCTCGAAAGGCTTTCTGCCTGAAACGCTTTAGATGTCAAACGACTCGATTCTTGCCTACAGTTAATATTTTAATGGCTGGATTTTTAAAGGCGATTGAGTGTCATTACTCTCAGGGAGATAAAGGGTTTCGTTTTAAAAATCGACAGATTATAATAGGACTGTGTCGAGAAAAGAATACGAGAAATATTTCAAAAAGTTTCAAAGTGTTTTTATTGTAGTAGGTACCCACCTTTAGGGAAAGTAAATAGATGGTTAGGAGTACGAATGAGGTTGTAAACGATTCGTGATTTAATAATTCGGGGAGAAATATAAGTTCTAGTGTCTTGATCTAAGCAAAAACGAGCCTTGAGTTACAGTTTGTGAAGTTCTTTAGAATTTCCTATTTCTAAAATAGGTGCTAAAAAGCTTTGAACCTAGAAAGTAACTTATAGGTACTCGGAAATTCTTAATATTGAGTGAAATATATCTCAATAAATCCAATTGGCATATACTATATTAAACTGCCTCAGCAATCACGTTACCACAGAATAAGGCCCAACACAGACGACAGACTTTTTGTCCGATCGAGTCTGCGGCGCACAAATAGTCTGCGTGGCGCGCAAAAAGTCTTTCGCGGATTGTTCACGGACTCAACACACACGACGCACATTTTGAATCATTCTGTCGGCAGAACTGTAGGGACGGGACACGTACAGTTTTACACGCCATGGAAGTGCAAAGATTGTGATGTATTATTTTAAACTTGAAGTACAGAAAAAGAAGAAGAAATAGAAAATTTTGGGTACATCCTATACTTTCGGAGAGATTACTAAAAGGACAATTCCATATGAAACATGCAATTCCAAAACAATATCCGGACAATTTTTTCAAATTTTATAAAATTTCTATTAATACTTTTAATGAGTTGCTATTCATTTTAAGACCAACTTTGACACATTCGGAAACAATAATGAGAAAGTGCATTGGTCTAGAAGAAAGGTTATACTAGGCATGATACTCGGATTTTGAAGTATCATAAATTGCAGGTCTGTTTTGTATTTCATGAATTAACATCGGTACATCTATCTCTAGCGCCATGCTGTAATACCGCGCACGTCACGTCCACCACTAGCCGAGTGAAGGTCACAGACTAAAGTGCGCGACGTCTGTGTTAGCGCGAATTGAAGCATACGTTGTATTTTTTTCGCACACTTTTTGTGCGGTGTGGCGCGGCGCGGCGCGGCGCGGTCTGCCAAAATTACACGGATTTTTTGTGCGCCGCACTTTTTGTGCGTCGTGTGTGTTACTGCATGTAATTCCATAGGTTCTATTTTCACAGACTAAAAGTGCGGCACGGTCTAGTCTGTCGTCTGCGTTGGGCCTAAGCAGAAAATGAAATACCACATGGAATAATTATACAAAGTAGTAAATGGATTTAATCAACGCTGGATTCTACATAGATGGATGGATCTCTAGGGCTGCCAAGTTTAATTATAAAGTTAATTAGAGGTTGGATGAAAAATTTAAATCTTCAAGTAATTTCCGAGATCTGAGCCGTTTTCTAATTCACATTGCTCAAGACAAATTTAATCCAGATGAAGGAAGAGTCTTTGCAATAGCTCTGGGAAATTACAACCTATTTTAAAATTATTTGATTAACTGCAGGCCTAGTATTGAAATTTATTAATGACTCTTAGATATGGAATTGAAATTTTTTACCAAAGAGTATATAATATCTAATTTCTTCAAGAATGCATGGGTCTGGTAAGACGAAGGAATCATCGAAGCTTTGTGGTTGCTGGGGAAACAACAAAAGTTAGTTTCCAAATATATTATATAAAATTAAGTTTCATATATACAAATATTATCAATAGTGTACCGACTACGATTTACGGACAGAAAAAAAAAATGTACACAACGTAAAATAATATTAAAACATAAAATGTAATAAGCGGCCAAGTGCGAGTCGGACTCGCCCATGAAGGGTTCCGTAGTAGCAAATAACATAATATAAAAGTCTTGTAGTATGTTTTTTTAATTTTTTTATTTGAGTTGATTGAATGAAAGGTGAATTTCCGTTTACGATTTATGTCTTATTAAAAAAAAACTACTTACTAGATCTCGTTCAAACCAATTTTCGCTGGTAGTTTTCATGGTAATGAACAACATATATTTTATTTAGTTTTATCATTCTCTTATTTTAGAAGTTACGGGGGGGGACACACTTTTTTCCACTTTGGAAGTGTCTCTCGCGCAAAGTATTCGGTTTAGAAAAAAATGCTAATAGAATCCTCAATATCATTTTTGAAGACCTATCCATAGATACCCCACACGTATGGGTTTGATGAAAAATAAATTTTTGAGTTTTAGTTCTAAGTATGGGGAACCCCCATAATTTACTGTTTTTTTTCTATTTTTGTGTCAAAACCTTAATGCGGTTCACATAATACATCTACTTACCAAGTTTCAACAGTATAGGTCTTGTAGTTTCGGAAAAAAGTGGCTGTGACATACGGACGGACAGACAGACAGACATGACGAATCTATAAGGGTCCCGTTTTTGCCATTTGGCTACGGAACCCTAAAAATGTTTAATGTTATTATTTATATATATGTTATGTTAAAAATTCCTGCTAATGTAGTGTTGTAGCTGCTGGTACATTTTATGTTTTTATTTTACTTTCCGAACGGAAAATATATCTTAAATTTTGTGGACTACTTAGAAATCTTTAATAAGGAACTTAGATTGCTCCCTGTGACGGAAACTTAATTGCTTTTTTCTTTGAAAACTCTGATGAAACGTGCTTGGAATGTCTCATAAATTATGAATTTGATGTGATATTTTTATTAGATTAAGGGACTGTGTGTAAAAAAACCGTGAAATTTAAAAAGAGAAATGGTAGCATTATTTTTGCGTTGCTAATTCTACTAAATGATTACTTTAATGAAATAATCATTTCAGACACATAACGTCCACTGCTGGACAGAACCTCTTATAAGGATTTCCAAAATGACTGATCTAGAGCGGCTTGCATCCAGCGCCTTCCAGCGACGACTTTATTGAAATACTTATCGTTAAGTTAAACGTAGAGCATTAAAACTAAAAGTTAATGCTGATTCAGTACAGTCTTTCTGTAATTTATACATCACTATTTTATGTTTTTCTCTTTTTATTTTTTGCCAACCAAGACTGTATTTATAGATATCTATCATCAGATGCAGTTAGGTAACCTGAGTCTGTTTTAATATCTTCTCTGTTGTAGGATGTAGGCCACTTGCACCCAAAAACCAACAACTTTCTTGAATTTCCTTATTTTCATAAAATCTGTCATTTCTCATTATATCTAGTATCATTCATTATTAATCTATCAACGTAAGTAAGGTCATATGAAGTTAGGAGCCAACAATAGATGCTTATTATGCCAAACTTCTTGACGAGGGTCCTGACTAAAAACCACTTAATTAGGTACTAAGTTCGCTTGTGTTGGTTAATAAACTTTACATCGCATAAATATAGAAAGTCTATCATATTCTTTTCTTCTATTTTTGTAAGTGCTAAAATTAATTTTAGGAGATTGTAGTAGACAGTAATTTGAGAGATTTTAATTTACCAGAATCACATTGGTGTCAGAGAATAAGTACTAGTGCATACGTACAAAAGTCCTTCTCAGTATGGAAATTCAGAAAATATCTACTCAATATGGTTAGCGATATGGTTTAATTTAGCTCACCTCAGAACTCAGCACCTTTTCATTTAGATACCTAGAAATCAATTGCAAGCCAATTTCATTCTTATTACTTTGGATAAACGATTCTTTATAGGTAGGCACAACTCTATACAAAACCGATTTAGATGCGTCATTGCTCGCAAGCGAGTCCTACTGAATTTCCTATTGCACAGTGGACTTTCTGTGGCTGATATAACATTGATTCTAGTTTTGGAAATCCTTGGGGAGACCCCTAATACTTGTGTTTGTATTTCCAAAACCTGAACTAGCAAAAGCAGATACAATTTATATTTGCACATTCACCTGCATTAATAAATTATTGGCACTATTTTTCCGCTTTATTCTGGAACCGAAAGCGAATGCATCCGAACAAATTGGAATCGAACCCAGTACAATTTATAGCGACAGCACACGCCCCAACTCGCAGGTAAGAGTGGCACCGCGGAAACTGTTGGGAGATCTCGTGTGATTTTATATGAAACTACGTTCTTAGAAAGTATAACTGTACATTAAAATCAGTGACTATAAATCTCGGTACTAAAACATATATCAAAAGTACATGACAGGTACGCAGTACGCACCTCACGTAACTAATTAAATAAATGAATTGGAATCAAACCGGAACAATTTCTAGTAACAGTCCACACACGAACTTGCGGGTAGAATGACATTAAATAGTTATTGACATGAGTACAACATATCCATCGGATTTCTTATTCCTTAGTTTGGCTTATTGTTGTGTATTATCACTGTGTATTTTTTTTATTTTACATTTTTTTGTCAGATAGACTTAATTAATTTAATTACATGATATGTATCTAATCTAATATAATTCTAAAATTATAATAACGTCATAAAATTTTTCCTATCAAAAACATAAATGTGAAAATAGGAGCTAAGTTCTGTTCCTTTCTTTGAACTTGGCTCTGACACGCTGTCTGGATAAAAATCTAGTATGTTATACATAAATTATTCTCCTATCAATTTAAAGTTGACTGAGAGAAATCCCTGTCTGGGATCCACCTTTCTACTTACTTGTTGTAATTTGTATTTTGTTTTATGTTTTGTGTACATACAAATATTTATAAGGCTTTACCTGGATGCAAGCCGCTCTAAATTGGTCATTTTGGAAATCTTTGGGAGAGGCCTATGTCCAGCAGTGGACGTTATGCGGCTGAAATGATGACTGATAATGATGATGAAGGCTTTACCTCCACAAACGAGAAAATCGCGACGATATAGATACTTATTCTAAACACCTAATTTAATACAGATTATATGAGCGTTTCCAAAAGGTGATATCAGAAATGCTTAACGCTAAGTTGAAATACGAGTCTAGACTTATGTCAACTTGCCGCGAAAAAGTTATTATATAAAATCTCGTGAAGAAACTTATAAAGGATACCTTTTTAGACAAAATGTTTGAAACATATCTAAGTAAATGAAACCCTAAATTCGTTGGAAGCGTTGGCATCGGCTTCGAATTTACAAAGTGTTGGCTTTTAGCGCCTCGCAGCTGAAATATTGGGGCCTTAGTTTCATTGTGTGTTTGCGCAGTGTAAAGTTGCCTGAAAGGAAATATTTAGAGGCATTTTGTTTTCGATTCTAAAAGGGTGTAAAAGAGAGAGATATATTTTATGTTAATGTAATTTTTTTAAGGACTGCTAAATTAATGTTCCCTTACTGCTTCCACAATCTATTCTTATATTTGTTTTAAATGTTTTCGTTATTTAGATGTCCTTAGATAACTACCTAAGTTTTCATCAGAGTAAACGTTTATCAAATTATGTTCCTAATTTTTTTTTGAGATTGTGTAATATATCACTGAAAAAATTATAGATATAAATAGTGTGTTAATTTAAATCGATTATTTGTAAATAAGTATTTGATATATAAATCATTAAGTATTAAAATATTGTCGCATTGCAATGAATTTAAATATTTTTACTCAATAAAATAAAAAAAATTCAAGTCATTGCAACAATACAAAAACATGATCAGTCATTAAAATAGTTATATAAATCCTATCGCAAAACTTCAAGTCTACATAGTTTTACTGAACAAATCACTTTTACACTAAAAATCCTCATCCAATTTAAAGTTGGGTGAAGCCAATGTGACTAAAATCCTAAATCCCGCGAAGGCTACTCCAATTTGCGAGCGGTCCAAGTTTGCAGCCCTGTGGCACGCCCTCTAGTTTCATACAAATTGATATTTACGATAATAGCGGGAGTTTTTCTGCCAGAAGGGAAAGTTAGAGGATAACAGGCTTTTAGATACGTAATCCGACGAAGAAACGTTGCTAAAGAAAAAAAAACATGAATCTGATACTAAGTTGTATACTTAACATCAATTTAGAATCATGGCTGGCTTACAGATGGAATAAAGCAAAACTTAAGGTCGAATTTTGTCGTGTAATTTTTCATAATTGACTTTCTCAGCTTATTTTTCTTTTTTTGTGTGAGTGAGTCATAATTTTGAGTAACTTTCTTTAGAAGTATACTAAATGGACAGATAAGAAAATTTAATACAAATAAAAAATCACAATTTTACTACGTTTAAAAATACTTTTATAGATTTTACCGGTGAATATGCAAACATACTTTATTATTCATTGATAAATAATGTTGGTAGTTGAGAAGATATTCTCCAACATCAATACAAGTTTACCGACTATCTTCTACGGGCATTTGCATGTTTTTGTAACGTCATTCAATTAAACGTCACTAGTGATTAAAAATAAAAATAAACACACTAATTACAGCACTTTAAACCTTCGCTATCAAGGCAATCCTTCAGGCCATCCATAAACCTCCATACAAAATCAATCACCGTGGAACATCGATAGGTACTGGGTACAGTCAGCCCAATAAATTATGTGGTTCCCCGCATTCCGGAGCGGGACTGTCCGACCCACCGACTCCAATTAGTCGCTTCCAGAATATTTATTTGCGGTACTCAGACGAGTGAGCACCCGACACTATACTCGTGACTCGCCTTCTTTATGGATAGTGGTTGGCTAAATGATTGCGCGTGATAATGGCCTGAACATTTTAAAGCTAGGTTTTCATTGTTTTACAATTGGAGCGAATTGAGATTTTCCGAATACTGTTTTTCAAAGGCGACATTGCATGGTGTATTTGATGTAACATTTAGTTCCCTTACTAGCTACTTCAGTATCGATGTACTTGCATTTGATACATCTTTTGTCTTTAATTTTAAGCTTTAATCTTCTGCTGGTAGTAGATGCTAGTAGTAGCTCTTGTCTTCTTCTTATGGTAATCAGCAGAATATATCCACTAATTCTAATGGCATAATAACCATCAGAAGTAAATTGTATTACATATATTTTCTATCTTGTATTTTGGAAACAAAAAGTAAGTAAGGGCTCTAACAGATAAGCAACCGTATGCCCGCGACATTGTGCAATATACAACGGTAACACAGAATAAATATAACGAACCTATGCTCTGAACGCTCGTTTATGAAAACATGGCTTAATTTTAGCTAAACATTTTTATGGCTGAGTGTACGTAAGTAATGTTTTTAATTTAGAGTCAATGCTGTCTAGGGGTCGTGTGTGTTTTGTTTACTACTCCAAGTTGCAACAAATTAGCAAGTTTACCTTAAAAACTTTTAAAAGATATTTGAAAAGATATATACTCCGTATGCGCGTCATTTTTGGATAGAATAAAATATTTACATGCTCAGGTGCAAAAAAAATTCACATGTTACAAAGAAATTTAAAGATGAAGTAGGTACCTCTGGTGTAAAAAATTAAGATATTCTTTTAACAAAACATGGAATTGCAGGACAAAAACCTATATAGATTTTTGTTATATATGTAAATAGGTTCTAGTAGCCCAGAATTATTAATATATGGTTTTGTGAAATGCAAAGTAAATATATTTTATTTTTTATTCATATTAACTTTCGTTCTTTTGAATAAAATATACATTAAAAAGTAATTTTATACAATGTTGATTAAGAACCATATTGTGTTTTCTTTATCTTATATCTTAACAAAACTGAAAACATTTCGTCCAAAAATCAACTTGTAAATATTTATAACACGAAGTAAAACAATGTTTCATTTAAATCATATTTCAGCGTGATTCATTGCCGCCAGTACAGTTACGTCTAAAAACTGGCGATTTCAAACAGTTATAAACTTTAACACAAACGAAATAAGGTATACGCGACTTTTAAAATTTCTGGCAGTTTTTACGTGACCTTACATGAGACAGTCTTTTATAAAGTGTTTGTTCGTTTGTTTCGTGTCGGAAACTCAGGAAACGTCAAGAGTAATAAGGTAGCGTGTGGTTTAACTTGACATCTAATTACGTGATTGTAAAGTAGCGACAATTCATTGTTTTCACAAGCTGGTTTAGTTTGTTCGTATTGTAAAGAAAGCTGTTGTGTAAGTACGTTTTTTGTTTGCCGTGTGGTTTCCTGCAGAGTAGAATAGGGCCATTCCAAGTCCTCCCGTGGATGTCGTAGAAGGCGACTTAGCAAATACAAGCTAAACAAAGCTTATAAACATCAATGAGACTTCTCCAACCTGTATGGCCAGCATAAACGTGTAGGCCAAATCCTCTGGCTGCTCTGGACAAATATGGCTCTGGTAGCACTGATGATGATGATGATGATGATGTAAGTACGTACATCGTTATCTAAACATGATTGAGATCGTAGGGACCATCGGCGAATAAAATACGTATATATTTTTAACACTGTCGCTTGAAAATTAACTGAAATCACGTGTGTCCAAAGGGCTGGCCTTTATTTGGTTCAAAAGATAAGCATTACCATGCAATACGGCAATGCTGCCAGACTTCTACGAGGCAGTAATTTGCCAGGGCTTTTTTATTTATAAGTAATTTAAGTTATTAGTTTAGTATTAGTTGTGTTGTTTATTTTATGAATTTTATTTGTTTAAAAATAAATGGTATAAACCCAACATAATTTATATCTTTCATAGTGAATTTAGAAAAGCCGACCGGTTAATCATTTAATATATTCATTTTTCATATTATTCCAACAAAATGTTCAGCACATTTATAATTTAAAATCACAAAAGTACTATTGAATATTTGGATAAAAATAAAGTATTAATTAAACTTCATTAAATCTTGGTTCATAATCTTAAACAGATGTAACTGAAACTTTCGTATAGGTTAGTTTTGATTTGTATAGGTATCTTTATAATTAAACAAACATTAACGGTGTGCCATTTTTCAGAAAAAAACTGAGTTATTTTTAGATAATTCCGTGTAAATTTTGCTTTTACATAAAATTAGCAGATTAAGCATTTGTGTGGTTTGGACATGACAAAGCTGATCCGATGTAATCCCTGATTGATTAAGCTTGCAACATTAAACCCATGATTCCAGTTAGCTTAAAATTTAATGTTTAAAAGTAATAACAATACAATACAATACAAATAAACTTTATTGCACCATCTTAAACAAAAAAAAAATTATAAAATAACATTATCTAGAATTAACATCATCATCATCAGGTCTTTTTTGTCTCCACTGCAGGAGCATGACCCTCTCTGTACTACCAGAATCTTATTAAGCCAGACCACGCTAGCCAGATGGGTTGGAGAAGTCTTACTGATGTTTGTTGCGTTTTTAATATATGTAAGTAAGAATATCAAAATCTAAAATATTAATAATTACAATATGTTAAAGTTAAAAATAAAATATTGCAGTTATTATATATATCTATAGTAAACGTCAACTGCTGAATTATCTCTTTATGTTTTATGTGTAAACCGTATCAAATCGCTTTAGTACATTTCAGTCATGCTTTACACAGTATATTGTTTAAAATTATAAATTATTCGGGTAAGTAATTGCACTAAAAGACGGATAAAAGCACTCGCCAAAAGCACTTTCCAGAGGTGCTATTTTTCAAACACGGAGTCACTAAACGAACGGTTTTTTGTATGGAAAAACCATTCGTTTAGGTGAGTTCCGCTTTTCAAAATTGGCCCTTCAGATCCTTACAAACCTGGGAGCCTGCGATTTAAGGGCAAGAACGTTACACTACCCCACAGGAGTGTTGTAAGTAAATGCCTATAAACTCGGCACCTACCTACCTAATTACTTTAATTTTCAATCGAGAACAATATACATACCTAGATACACGTATAGCTACTCAAATAACTTAAGCATGTTACTTGCCGGGCGGCACGTAAACAGCTATTTTCTTCCCGCCATTTTGTTTTAACCCAATTTAACTTCAGCTATTGAGCCCTCATTCCGCGCTAACTAACTTATAGCTGGTAGCGCTGGAAAATAGTCAGTAGTGTTTTGGTTTTATGTGTTTTGGAAAAGTCTTGGTGATTAAGTTTGTTTCTTTAGCACAATGATGCCTACCCATCGGAATATAAACGTAATTATTTCTGTTCCTTGTCACTAGATGGCGTTGTATGGTAATAATAATTAACACATTAAAATCTTTTATTCCTATTATTTAAATAAATTAGTATTCTAATTAATTAAATATGACTTACATGAAATGCAATAAATATTTTTAAAGCATATTCAACACTTCCTTTGTCACTTTTTTGCTAGTTGTGTGTGCTGCCATCTCTACGTGCTTACCCGCAACTCCAGTATTGCCTACTTACGGGCCCGCCAATATTTTATATGGCTTTGGGTATCTGTTACGTTAGTAATTATACTCTCTTTGGCACAACTAAGCTTAACCTAAATTGCTACCTAATGTAAACGAAGATGGTAGCTACTTACTAGAAAATTAAAACTGCTTTTTAGTTTTAAGTCTTGAATAGACGTTTTAAAAGCTATTGCCCAGTTTTAGAATTGCTTTAATAAGAGATTAGGAATTATATATCTGTATAGGCAAATCTTGAGTTCCTTAACTATACTTTAAAAAAAAAGCCCGCTCTTTAGTTTATAAGCTCGAAGCTGTTTAGAGCTACTTTACCTTTAAGCAAAAATGATACTCTGAGAAATTCTTGTACAAATAAAAGTGAAAAATACAATCGCATTTAACCACCCCTCTCTTAAATATCATTTATCGCCCAATAAATTGATATTTTTAACTTTTTGGGTGAAATGGAGCTTCGCAAGTATCAGCTTAAAGCTCACAAGTTGTGTTTTTTGTGCAATATTTCCACACCGCAGGGGAGGCTGGGGCTAAATGGCTATGGAAGTTATTAGCGTTGCATCCGCTCCCTCGTTCTCTCCGGATGCATTTATGAAAATTTCATTAAGGATATCGCTATAGATTGGAAAATTACTGTATTTATGAAGTACATCATTATAAATTGTTAATACTATAAGTAAATTATCCTATCTACTTATTCACCGGTTGAGTGTAGGGGTTTCTATCATGGGATAAGTCCGCTGTTATCTATTTACTCTAAACATAAAGAGTTTATTGTATCTAAATGTGTACTTTCACAGTGCAAATTAATTATAGTAATATTGAAAATGGAATAAAATTTATTTGAGGAAAGATAATTATATATACACATTAAATTTTCTTAAATACTAAAATAAAGATTATAAAACTACTCACTACAATACACTACAAACTAATATTTACAAATAAAAATAAATATTTAAAATTACACACAAATGAAATACAATTAAAGTAATTATAATAACATTTGTAAACATTGATCTTTGTTGATGTATTATGATATAAACTTATGGTTATTGTGTAATTGAAAAAAATAGAAATCTAGAACACATTTTACTTTAAATGTATGTGAAACTTCAGCTTTTGTACTTTATTATTGTTCAGTAAGAGCCGATATTAAACCAGGTTGTTACGAACTGCTTAGACAGTAATACTTTTTAGAATGTTATATTTTTAATTTGAACGTAAGAAATTGGAGTTGTATTTTGTTTTCTGTTGGTTGTCTTTGTGTTTTAGTAAAATATATTATTTTAAAGATCAAGCGTAATTATTTATAAAATAAACCAGCATAACTAATCGAACGGTAATACAGGTATAGAAATTTTGATCCATTCTATTATAAAATTAATATCTATAAGGAAGCGCGAAATTAATATCTATAAGGAAAAGATTTTTTTAACTTTCAATGTATCCTGTATGTATGTATAAAATTTATTTAAATCTTTGTTTAAGTCAAATCTTGTAACTCAATTTTCAACCAGTTATCCTTAACCGATTGTTTTGAAATTTTGTATAGTTACTTGTCAGTCGGATGATAATACTTACAATATTATGAAATCAATGAGCTGTTCTGATGATAGAGCTGGGAAATATTTGGCGGAACTCAGTTATAAAACAACATAACCTCATTGAGTAGGACTCGTTTGATTTGTCTTGACGAGTACTTGCAAATGATGCCTAGGGTCTGATCACGGAGTTGGAAGTTGATCGGTGGAGTCAGTAATAAAACGACGAAACTCCATCAAGTTTGGGCTTATTTCATTCGTCTCAGTAGTACTTCGGTCTCACATTAAAAGCTTGTTTGTCCGTTGGTTCGTAATAACTTCATCGTATCAAAACACAAAATAAAGTTCAAAAAATTCGAAAGAGCAAATATACTAAGGCGGACTTATCCATAATATACAAAGCTTGTACAAAAAATGTTTTTTTTTTTTTCAGAAAACTTTATAACCTTTCCTCTTAACCGATTAAAATCGGAAACAGATCCGATTTTAATGGGTTAAGAACCGATTAAAATAGGAAACCGATCCAAAAAAACTCCCTGAAGGCTGACGAAGCTGCATAAATACGGGAGCCGAAAGTGGTTCATGTGTCCAATAAGTTGCCTGTCAACTGGGGCAGCCTGAATTATAGGCGACGTATTTTAGCTGGGTTGTTAATTAAAGCCCACACACCACACTGGTAAAACAGCCCATTTCCTGTCGATTAATCTATTAAAGTTATTCTTAAGGCTGTCAGTGATTTTCTATTGGATGTTAAGTACAGTTAGACTTCTACTCGTTGATGTTCCTGGGCGGTTTATATAACGTGGAAGGACATACGCGTAATAAATCGAACCACCGGCTTTACTAGATCACTTTTGTATAATGATAATAAAATAACAGATAAAAAACAAAAAAAATCGACAATCCCAAACAAATTGCCTGGACGGCTGCAAACTTTAGAATGGAAATGCCGAGTTTTTGTTTAAATTTTTGACCGCTATTATAATTTTATCATACTATTAGTGACCTAGTATAGCTCGTGGTTTGATTTTTTACGAGTATGAACCTTCCACGTTGTATATTGTATTGTGTCTGCTAGTTGAATGCGCATGTTTTACGAAGTAAAAAATAAATAGAATGTATTAAGAACTTCAATATACCATTCTTTATTTTTTACATGGTGTTAAATCAATTAATATAAATTACTACTACCTACTAAATACTAATAATACTGAATTTAGTTCTCAATTTAAATTTTCATACTCGTCGAAGAATATTTACTACATGTTGACTTATCTAAAATAACACGTTAAGTGTGTAGTGGTTAAGATCTTATGAATACTTAATTATTCATCTAAATTTAAAATAATTAGTGACAACAAATGATCGAATACAAATTATAACGCCTACCGTATTTACCAAATCGGTTGTGCCTAAAAAATAAGTAAAAACATTACTCCACTTCTCTCTTCGAGCATTTAACAACATTAAAATTGACCATAACAATAAAATTATGAAAATACGATTCCGTAACCATAAAATAAAATGTCGCCATTCCCAACTGTAGTTTAAGGATATTAATCGTAATTTTACGATGCCCAAACTTTGGGTGTTTCAGGCTGTTTCGTGTAAAATGAAGAACAAACTTCGTGGCATTATCTGCTTAAAAGCTGGCTATTGACTGCTTCTGGTGTTCCAGCGTAGAAAGATACGTATCTTTCATATTTTAAGAGGTAAAATCTGGGGAAATTCTATGGAAAACTAGCCGAAGGCGTAACTTCGTTAGCGTGGATTTTATGACCCTGGAAAATGCTCATCAGGTTGAACAACTTTTGCTAAGGCGTCTTTTTATATTTCTTATAGTTTAGCTAGACCATAATGGTCCAGCTAAACTAAAATAAAATATTGACTGTTTCTGTTGTTCCAGTGTGGAAAGATACGTGCCTTTAATATTTTCAGGGGTAAAACTGGGGAAAATTTATGGAAAACTAGCCGAAGGCGCGACTTTGTTAGCGTGGATTTCACGACACTGGAAAATGCTCATCAGGTTGAACAACTTTTGGTTAGGCGTCTTTTTATATTTCTTATAGTTTAGCTGGACCACGATGTTTCTGCATCAGCTTTATTAGGTGTTACATTTTCCAAAATCAATTATACCCTGCTATTTTTTTGTTATATAGCTGGTAGGCCTAGGCAACATGCCTAGGTCTAACAGTTATATAACAAAAGAGTTTCGACGACCATAGACAGACATTTTTATTTTTATACTATTACTATGTCTCCATCGCCCCAAATAGTTTTTTGGAAATATATATATATATAATTATTGTACAGATACATTTTTTTACTGTTTTATTGTATGTAAAGATAATTAAAGTCAAAGTCCGTAGCGTTATCTGATGCTAATAGCTACTTTGGCTAGTTTTGGTGCGCCAATGTAAATCATACTTGGCTATGTTTTGCGACTAAAATATTGGAAAATCATTTGTTTCAATAACTGGAATATAATATAATCCATCAATTCAATTACTTAGTCATTTATTAAACTTTAAAGTTCATCATCATCAGCATCATCAGGATTTTAAGTCTCTACTGCAGGAGCACGACCCTCTCTATACTACCCGAACCATACTTGGCCCGAGCACTCAAAGGGCTTGGCCTACACTCTCAACGCTGGCCAGTCGGGTTGGAGAGGTCTCATAGATGTTTACAAGCTTCGTTTAGCTTGTATTTCCTAAGTTGCCTTCTACAACATTAACGGGAGGACTTGGAGTGACCCTATTCTACTCTGCCGGTAACCACACGGCGCTATTTAATGAACAAGTACCTGGGCGACCGAGCTTTGCTCGGTTACATCTCAAACATTAACAATTTTTTTTCAAACTTGTCTAAAAACAATGCAGAATAAAAAAAATATATAAACTTAAACATAAAAAAAAAGTAAGTCACCGAGTGGGATTCGAACCCGTAACACTCTTTCTAGCGGTCGCTATCCTTAACCGCTGAGCTAAATCAAGGCGGTCGCAGCGCGACGAAATTAGCCACCATATTCTGCGTGGAAAGAAAAACGCATGAAAACTCGAAAACACGTATTTTCCCAAACATAAAACTAATCTAGATCGATTGTTTACCCCCGAAAACCCCCATATACAAATTTTCAGCGAAATCGTTAGAGCCGTTTTCGAGATCACAGAAATTTATAAATATATAAATATACAAGAATTGCTCGTTTAAAGGTATAAGATAAAGGCTTATTAACTAAACAATGTTTCGCAAATCGACATTTTAATCGCTTTATTATTGGACGTCCGACCTAATGCAGCAAACTAACCAGTCGCAGGCCATCTCTAAATATTATAACGCGATAAGCTCGTGAGAAACGTTAATTACAGTTTCAATCGCTTTCATATGCCGATATCTGGTATTTATTGTACAACTGGGCATATAGCGCGGTTTCAGGATATAGCTCTATCGGATTAATATATCAGAATAATGTGTTTGAATTGCTTGTGATATATGTATAGAGATAATAATATCCAATTACAGTATCAATAGCAGTTATCAAGCTATGATTATAGCTTAGTGACTACTAATGGATATCATCATTACAGCGCGAGAGTACATTGCTGGACGAAGGCCACCAAAGTCATATGAAAATTAATGTCGAGCAATAGTAGTACCGATTAAATGTCTGCCGGGCAACGGTTTTTCGCACAACTGTAGTACCCTCCATTCTTAAGGCGGAGGACCAATGTTTAGTTAGGTAGAAGTTTTTTGCAAATTTGAACTTGTTCATCATTTTCTAATCCAGATTAAAGTAACAAAATCAGTGGAAATTTAGAACTGTATCTCTTATTTCTGTTGGATTATTCTCATAACCTGCTCAAAACTAAATTAATTTATATTTTGTAGTAGGTAAGGACATACAGTCTTATTATTCATATCTTTATAATAATATATTTTGGGCTCAATAAAGTTTTTTATACTTATTTTTGGATGTTTACGTTAATTTTGACATGAGGTCTTTTGATTCTAAACTGCTCCGTGTCATTTGCCTACGTCGTTATAATTTTGACAGATTTTGATAAAATTGCTATAAAACTCTTTGACAAGTATACCGTTTCAAGCAAAAAAAAAAAAGAATTACATTAAAAAAAAAAGATCGCGGTGCATTGACAACCTCCTTCGATTGGGAAGACAGCGGTAAGTACTCTTTTGAGGCAGCACCAGGGCTTCTTCAAAGACAATGACTTTTTGGCGCTCGGACAGTCTGCAGAACATTACGAATTGTATATTTTTGCGGTACTAGGATGTGCTGAGTTGTATTGAAATAAACTTTTATTCATGACAGTGGATCTAAAGACAACCATATTAAACCTATGTAATTAACGTTCATCAAAGAGGCATATTTTGACGATCCCCGAGGTGTAGTGGTCACCATGCTAGTCCGCCACCTAGAGGTTCGATCCCCGGTCAGGAAAATGGCCTTTTTCAAATTGACCTGGGATGGATGTTTATCTATATATGTTTTTGTTGAAAAATATAGTATCGTTGAGTTAGTATACTATAGCACAAGTCTCGAACTTACTTTGGGGCTAGCTCAATCAGTGTAATTTGTCCCTATATATTTATTTATTAAAAAAAAAGTTCATCATAAGAGGCAAGGTCTGCGATTCAAAAGAACTAATCCCCCTTCGTTGCTGTTTATTAAAAATAAAAAGGTTATATTTATTTCTGCGGATTAACCATTCCCCAGTTTAATAATCGTCTAGCCCTCCTTACTTTACTGTTTTACTCAGAGGCCACAAAACCATTTTCGAGCGTTTTGCGTCTTGCGTGCGTCTGAGGTTTTTTTTTTAAGTTTTTCAAGCCGATGTGAAATCCGTCATGGACACCTGGGAAGGGAGACCCTGGTAGTGCCGGACTCTTATTGGCTAAAACACTACCTGCTTGGAAAAACCGGATGGTTTAATTTCTGCTACAGTGCAGAGATTTACGAGTTATTCGGTACACATAAGTTACTTACGACATTTTTACTCGCGTTTTTGAGCCATATTTAGATCGGCTTATACGTAAGCAAAAAACATATTTAGGTAATCATAGCCTGATTAATTAAACTTAAAAAAAAAACACTTTTTATTCCACTCCTTACTTCACGGCAAATTAAGCAATCTGTTTCATATAGCTCGGTATTTCTGGTCCTCTTTCCCCTTCTATCTTCTCTTTAATTATGTTTTTTATGAAATTGTCGTGTCGTATCAGATGGTCATCTGATACGACACGACAATTTCATAAAAAACATTATCTTTCCACGTCTGTTTTCTATTAAGTCCAGAATATTCTCTCTTACTCTTTTCAAGAGAAACTTACTTACTCATTGGTAACTTTTCTAGTCTAGCTTATCCTTTCTATCCTACGCCAGTATCGTCCTACTATATTACCATCATCATTATCATCATCCACAGCCTTGATCCTCCCACTGCTGGGAATAGGCCTCTCTCAATGAATGCCTTTTGGTGTAGTGGTTAGATCGTTTGGCTCATACCCGGAGGTCGCGGGTTTGATTCCCAGCGGTGGAAACGACTTTGTGTTGTTGTACTAGTTTGGTTAGGGCATTGCAGGCTGATCACCTGATTGGTCTGATAAGTAAGATGATCCGTGCTTCGGAGGGCACGTTAAGCCGTCGGTCCCGGTCACTGTCTTTGACATTGGTCGTTACCTAAAAGTCCTAAAACCATGTCAGAGGCCTATAACCCTTCAAACGTCGTCATAGCAGACACATGATGATGTATTGTTTTACTATTGCGTCTGCTATGCCGACATTTGAAGGGATAGTAAAACAATACATCAGACGCCCGCTCCGGGCGTCCGACATTTAAAGGGTTAAGGCGGTTTAAAAACTCTGACACTAGTGTTAGTCACTAACACACACAATAAGAAGAAGACCACGGTCCTGAGCTACTCTCATCCACGTTTGACCCGCTAACTTTCTGATGTTGTCGACCTATCTTGCTATCGGACGACCTACGCTATATTACACTGAAAAAAGTGATAGCTGAACCGGTTTTGCTACGTGCAATTTGTTTATTAGATACCAAACTTTTGTTCAAATTAGCAGAACAATGTAGTTTTAATTAAAACACATTTTAACTACTAGTAGGCCTAAGTTCAGCAGTCACACGATTTCGGTAAAGTGTAGCAAACATTTTTGCTACTAGCAACCATTCTTTTTTCTCATTGTACCATGGCCTAGTAAAAACTCGGAAGCAAGACGCTACTGCAATACGCTCGAGTGGTTCGTGGCCTGCGTCTTACTTTACTGTTTTAATCCGCACCTTATTAAAAATGTATTGAAAGTACGTTTGCTGAAAAATCGTGGAGAAAAGTATTCAGATTCCGAAATGAAATGAATACACTCCGCCTCGTCGCTGTTGAATAATTTATTTAAAACTGGCTTCGGACGAAATTGCGTGGAGGCCTTTCCGATCCAATTGAGTGTTAATTCGTTACATTTGGATCAAAATGTATGTATGAATTGATGATTAAAAGATGCACAGCGGTGTTTAAAAAATTATTTTCGAGCAAATGAAGCGCGAGCGATGTTTTCAAAGATATTGGATGAAGTAAAAAAAATATTGTTCTATTTAGTCAGTAAGACTGTACAGAATATTGCACTTGTATTTTCCGTTTATTGAATTAGCAGAAATTTACAGATACACAGTGTCTAAGTTCCAGAGTTCATGAGTTTGTGACGTGACTACTGTGTCTGTGTTATTAAATGCGGTGTATCTGGAATATAAAACAATGCATGTGCAATATTTTATTAGTTATTTATTCTCTGATATAAATGTTGAGGTAATATAAAAAATAATGTTGGAAAAATATTTTAGCTCAAATTTAAAGTTGATGGCTTTTAAATTTTATGAAGCTTCTGGCAAAAGTACTTAGATAATTGTCAGATAAATATTGTCCGCGAATAAATAAACCAATAAAAATGAAAAATAAGTTAAAACGTCAGAGCCATATCACTCAAGGTGTTGCCAAGATATGGTGTTATAATAAGAGTCACTAGTTCACAACTCAGGGTAAACTATGTATGTATGTATCAGTAATATCAGGACAGATACTTCATCATATTTTTATTTTACCGGGTAGAGCCAGGGACTGCAAGACCAAAAAACCATGCTTATCACCCATGAAATTTAGTGATACAAATTTTGACTAATTTCTACCTCTATCCTAGCCTATTCTGATGCTCTGGAACAGTTGCATACGACGTAAACATTCCTATGACCTGGGCGAGAACAGAAGCAGTTGGTACAGTAAAAAAAATAGCCTAGAGCAGAATGTAGGTTACAATCCTATAACCTGCGCGAGATAAGAAGCAGTTGGCATAGTAAACTTTTTTTTTACCTAGACTAGAATAAAGATGACATTCCTATGACCTGCGCGAGATGAGTAGCAGCTGGCACAGTAATTTTTTTTTTACCTAGAACAGAATGAAGGTAACATTCCTATGATCTGCGCGAGAAGAAGCAGCTGGCAAAGTAAAAATTTAACTAGAAAAGAATGAGGTAACATTCCTTTGACCTGCGCGAGATGAGAAGTAATTGGAACAGTAAACTTTTTTCACCTAGACTAGAAAAAAGGTAAATTATCATTAAGATTTGTAAAAAAGTACATTTACAATAATAAGGTTTAGCTACAGAAAAATGAAACTGATAAATGGCTCCCATTTTATATATGCTATTTGAGTATTACACAAAATGCTTTTTAGGCATTAGGTATGAAAAGTTACAATTTATTATTATGAAAGCTTAGTGTAGGATAAGAATAAAATAAGCATTATTCGTATAAAGCGCGTATTGGCTTAGGAATAAAAATGATATTATTTAGTGCTCGAAAAATCTGTTCAACATATATTTTTCTGAACATTTGGCTTTGATTTATTCACGCCGCCAGGTAAATTTATTTCAATCTTTTTATTGAATTTACGTTAGCGATATTTTATATAACGGGCAAACAGACTAGACCAGACCTATTGGTATGTGGTTCCGTAGCCTATAAACGCCTGTTACGAGTACACGACGCTTGCCATAAACCCTCTGCCAACCCTGAAGAAATTCATGATATTTTTAAACACTTTTGAGAAGATAGGTATTCCGGGAGTATGCTTTACTAGCGCTTCCACATGTGACAAGACACAGAAGTCCGCTTTTAAATGTGGTGTTAAAAATCTCGAGATTTTTTATTCGGAAGGACCCCAAATTGTTGAGTAGCTTCTAAAATCTGATACATACATACATACATACATACTTTCACGTCTTTATCCCTAACGGGGCAGACAGAGCATTTTGGGTCTTGCGGCTCTATGCAGAGCCCAGGGCTGCAAGACCCAAAAGCCACTTTTAGCGTCATGGTGGGTGAGAAGATGGAAAAGCAATCAATACAGTGATGGGTTGCTAGCCGCATCGCCTGTTAACATGATTCGCATTTTTGCCCATTCCCTCGATCGGCTTTTACGATCTGCGCGGGAAGAGAAGCAGCTGGTACATTCTAAGTTTTTTCTTTCTCCCAGACCAGCATGGGAGTCTCCCAGACCAGCATGGGAGTGATACCTGTGTTGAACACTTACACATTTAAAAAAAAACTTGAAAGGTGTCAAGGGACACCCAGATGGAACGAAGTTCCTCGCTATCATGAGGGAGAGAGAGAGACAGACAGAGAAACACGCGCACGGCGCACGGCTTACAACTATAGCAAAAAGTGTCGTTACAACTTTTGGTCTTAATTTTTTCCGTCTAGCCCCATTTCGCAACGCGCAATAAAGAACTTCGTTCCAAAAACAAAACAACTTTGACACTTAAAGACGAAATTAAATTAACAACCGAAGTACATTGTAGAAGTTCCGGCGGCTAGATTGGTTGAAGATGTCAGGTAAGTTGCAGGAAAGAACTCGATTGCTACGGCCAGCTTAGAATAAGATGGCGCATACAGAAGAAAGCTTGTGTTAAACGGTGAGTTGATGCTAAAGCTTGCTACACAGATAAGCGGGCCGGCACTATCAGTTCGGAAGTATTGTCGAACAACAAAGCCGATTCGAAGCAATTACTGCACTTTTTCGGCTTCGTTCGGCTCGTGCCGATTGGGTAGTTCCTTTTCAGACTTCGGTTTTTAACACATATAAGAAATCTTCATTGCCATGGCAATATTTGTAATTCAACACTTGCCTTTGTAAAACAACTTTGAAACTTAAAGACGAAATTAAATTAACAATTGAAGTACATTGTCGAAGTTCCGGCGGCTAGATTGGTTGTAGATGTCAGGTAAGTTGCAGAAAAGAACTCGATTGCTACGGCCAGCTCAGAACAAGATGGCGCATACAGAAGGAAGCTCGTGTTCAACGGTGAGTTGAGGAACACTAAGGCTTGCTACACAGATAAGCAGGCCGGCACTATTGTCGAACAACAAAGCCGATTGGAAGCAATTACTGCACTTTTTCGGCTTCGTTCGACTCGTGCCGATTGGATAGTCCCTTTTTTTTTCACACTTCGGTATTTAACACATATAAGAAATCTTCATTGCCATAGCAATATTTATAATTCAGCAGTTGCCAAGCCGAGTAATTATGTATGTCAGCCTTAGTCATATCAGATCCTTTCATATGATTTATTTAAATTGGGGGGCAGCATTGGATCCCGAAAAATTCACGTATACTTAATAAAAATTAAATGAAAACTCAGCTTAAAAGAACTTGTTACATCCTCCACATTAAAAAACTTATCCCATCTCAAAGACAAGAGCGATCCAATACAAAAACGACAGTTGAGAAACACCCATTTTCACAATTACGCTACAAAGCCCTCGTGTGCGATACGTGACGCGCATTCTACTAACTAATCTAGAAGTGGCTCTTTTAGAAGGAAACCTATTCACATTTCACAGGCGGTATCGAGAGGGATTTCGAATGGGACAAACTTGGGAACGACAAAAGCAAAGTTGCAAAGCATTGATACACGGAATTTTTACTTTTCTCATGTACAGTCAGCATCAGAGATACATGACCCCTCCTCTATCTATATCTTGAATTTTTGCTTAAATTGGAAATAATATTAACATGAAAATGTATATATATGACAGTAGTGATATTTATGGGCAAGCTGGCTCATCACATATCGTGATGAAACGTTACGTTTCACTCCACTTTTCATCACAATATGTGATGAGTCAGCTTGCCCATAAATATCACTAAAATTGGTTATTCATATCGACAATAACAAAAACTTACAATGAAATCCTTGTCGTTGGCATCTTCATTACACTTTCACATCACTAATTACTTTCAAAAGATTGTTTTAAAGTATTCATGAGAGCAAAAGGAATATTTACGGGTTAGATCACCTAGCTAACGCTCAGTCTAGTGTAACAGCGTGTAACGATGTAGGAATAGCTTTGTTCTAGATCAACTAGACGAAGATTACTTGAGCATAGAATATATAAGCTACAGGTACTTTCGCAAACATCAATTACGCTGTATAATGATCACCACGGCATCTTCCCAAGTTCCGGGACCAGCCGGACGCTGTGATAAATCACCATGGAAAGCATCTGTTTCGTTTTATATTTAACGATACAGAAATAGACGTGTCCTATTCCAGATAGGTAAAGATAATTTTGAGCATAAAATATGTTAGCTACAGGTCCTTGCGCAAACATCAATTACGCTGTATAATGATCACCACGGCATCTTCCCAAGTTCCGGGACCAGCCGGACGCTGTGATAAATCACCATGGAAAGCATCTGTTTCGTTTTATATTTAACGATACAGAAATAGACGTGTCCTATTCCAGATAGGTAAAGATAATTTTGAGCATAAAATATGTTAGCTACAGGTCCTTGCGCAAACATTAATTACGCTGTATAAAGATCACCACGACATCTTCCCAAGTTCCGGAACCAGCCGGACGCTGTGATAAATCATCATAGAAAGCTTCTGTTTCGTTATTTATTTAACGATACAGAAATAGACGTGTCCTATTCCAGATAGGTAAAGATAATTTTAAGCATAAAATATGTAAGCTAAAGGTCCTTCTGCAAACAATTCCACACTATCATATAATCACCACAGAAAGATTCCACATCATTAAAACAGTTACCGAACTCTATAAAAAAGACAAGTAAAAAAATTGTGACTTATCTAAAAATGTATATAGGTAGGTATTATTTACTATTTAATTCCTTTTACTTTCATTTAAGAAATCGTTTCACAAATACACATAAAAAAGGGACACAACACTTCAAAGATATGTTTTAAAATACGACTAGTTGGTACTAGGGCGGAGAAAAGGTTAATCGATTATCGATTGCATGACTCGATAGCTAATCAATGAAAATAAATTACATAGATCTTATACAAATATGTATGATATGAAAGATCTCCTGACCCTGCTGGAAAAAAAAATATTATTAATACATTTAAAAAAATAAAAAGATAAGTTCAAAGATCTGTATTAATATAGTAAGTAGGTTTCTAATTTAAGCTAGAAAAACAGTAATTATAATGACAAAAATTATAAATATAATTACCTAAAAATATCATTTTATTAAGTTATGTTATAATAAATATCATTAGGTAGATCGAGCAATCGAGTTTTTATCGAGTTGACACTCGATCATTCACGTTGTAACATGCAATGCACTACACTATGGTATCGCAAATTCCTGCATCAGCAAAGATATGTTCCCACACTTTGCTTTGACGTCATGTAGAATATCGGATATCTGCTTGCAAATGGTTAACATACAATTTATGATATAACAAAATCATACGACTTTGCTCGCGTTATTTTTTTGAAGTTAGGTAAGTATATAGAAAGGCCATTATTTGTCATCACCTGCAATATTTATATATAAATGTAATCGTAAATTTTGATCAAAATATCAAAAGTCGGTGTGGGCTAATGGTTAATTAGTACATCTGCTATGCGATAGATTACGGGTTCGAATCCCGTACAGGATATTATTAATTTCATAGGTAATTACTAAATATGTAAGAATATACTTAATATATAAGAATGAATGGATAATCTCTTATTTTCTAAGTATGAAATATTATTTATTAAATAATTTAGGAGCTCTTAATAATTAAACTATTAAAAAAAATCACCAACACAACTTTTTTGATCAAATGTGAACAGACATTCTTACATATATAAGAATGTTCTTACATATATAAGGTCTAAAAATTATATACTGATTTTTTGTTAGGATGAATTCAGTCTGTGATAGTGAACAACTTTCCCCAAGGAGCATATGTCGAAATATAAAAAATAATTTTTGGCTTCCCATACAAACTCGGATCAGCTGATCGTTCAACTTGTATGGAAGGCAAAAAATTACTTTCATATTTCGATGCGTGTTCCTTAAGAAAAGTTGTTCAGTATCATGGACTGAATTCACCCTTAAAATAGTTGCAGTATATTTGGTTAGACCTTATATACGTACGAAACGAATATGTAACCTCTTTTAATGAACTTGGTTAAAAGCGGTTCAAAATAAAGATAGCACAGAAGTAGCGACATGTGACAAATTCTCCTAGCTAATTAGTCTCCTTCAGTTACATTTGTATATAAATACTAAACTTACAAAAAATAATAAATTTAAAGCAAAAAATAAAGAACAAAACTAAAATAATCAACTATTTACCTAGGTACTATATTTTAAATGTACTTTTAGTTATTGTCATACTTGATGCAATAAAGAAATTTTGTCTAACCTTAGCTACTAATAAAAGAAAAAAATAAAAGAATTCCAAATTCTTACGTACATGAGTGCTAAAGTTCGTTTATTTACAAAATAGATGAATATAACATGCTAACATTGGTAGTGAATACCTATTCAGTCACAAAGCTCCACATTTATAATGATTTTTTATTTGTTGTTTCATTTATATGAAATTAAAATATGATCCTCAAACGATTTTACCGTCAAACGACTTTACCGACAGAGGTTGTGAGACACTTTTTAATGCTGACTACACAATTTACTGATGTGTGTTTTTGTGTGTTGTAAAGCTATGTGTGTGTGTGTGTGTGTTTTAAGTATATAAATCAAAAATTAACGCGAGTAAATTCATTATTTCTTATTCACGCGCTAACCTACATTAGTAGGAGTACTTCTCTTACGTCACTCTACAATTACTCTTCAATCACGAGAAGAATCAAGTGTATAGCTATATTGTACGTAAGTATTTTTTTTCTTTTAACTTTTAACTTCTTGTAACGAAATAACCTATTTTTTACAATACACACTTTATTTTATTTACAAGTAATTGTTTTAGAACAGGTTAAATTATAGGTGATTTTACCACAAGTCGCGGTAATAAATGCTTCTGTTTTTTCAGGTCTGAATCTGACTATTACGCAGAGAAGGAGTCGCAGAGGCTAAAAAAACATAAAAGAACTGCTGCCGAGGCACTGTCTGATGATAGCGAAGAGGAAATCACTAGGTAATTACACGTTGGGAATTAACTTGAGGTTCTGTCTATCTCGTAAGGGATATAACTATTACAGAGTGAGTAGGATGGGTTCATTTTTAAAAATTCATTACTAATTGGTATTATTATCATTATTCCACAGCGTACCTAAGAAATCTGCAGTATCGAAATCTGTAGCGGGGGCATCAAGTCGTAAAACTCAGAAAAAAGGCAAGAAACTGCAGGGTGCTTCAAGGTGAGCTTATTCTATTTTATTTTACTTTTAACTTACTTGTTTATTTATCATACTTTTTATTATTTATGATAAATATATTTAATATTGACAAAACTTATTAATGAAACATAAGCTGTAACTTTTACTTATTAACTAAGTATTTCTGTATCTACGAGAATCTTGAGCCAACCTATCCCGAATCTCTGATCAATATATTTCTATCAGTAAGACATCGATGTGTTATACCTGTTTTCACACATTTACATGAAATATAAATTAATGCAAAGCAAATGAACATACTTGTACATGGTGCTGTGTTGAATTTGTATTATTATCTAACTCTATTATTATACAACTCTAAGTGATTTTGTGTCACGGTGTTTCGTAACAATGCTGTTTATATTTTAAACGTTAAATTTTATGGTTTATCAAGGAAATAGATTAGCAGTGATTTCTAGACGTGATGTCTGTCTGTCTGAGTATTATAGATGGTAATGATGAGCTTACGGTCTATACTTTTTTACTAACAAGATATTTTTCTATTCCAGCACGGGAGCGTCTAAGCGGAATTCAGTGGTAGGCGAACTTTTTGGCGAAGAGTGGGAGGAGGTGCCGCAGCAGCCGACGCAGCAGCCGTTGTATTCAAGTCTCTCGCGTTATCTCCCAACAGGGACTCTGCGGACGTCTCAGGTCTTAGAAGGAGAGTTTTTTATAGAGTTGAGGGTGTTTGATGCGGCAGCAATTAAAGAGTTGCCGTATAATAAACGGTTTGAGGAGGTGCAGGCTGTGCTGCGCCTTCAACTCTGTGCTACCGACCCTCAATGGACTCTAGTTAAAAAAATATTTAAAGAAGGGGAAAAGAAGTTTGAAAAGGAACCTGTTTATTATGTAAAAGAAAAAAAGTAGGTTCTTTAGTGAAACCTTTTTTTCTTTTTTTCTTTTCAAACATCTTTTTTTCTTAAATTTCATATTAGGTTATAATGCTGTATCATAAAGTTAACGATGATACCTAATTATATTTTATCACTTTTTTAATGGCTGTATTATTTTTCAATACTTAATGAAATAACGTTTCCTTAGATGTATGTGTGCTCTTGAAACACACATTATTATTTTGTTTTTTCGGATTTTATAACTCAATACCTATTAGTCAGCGTATTATTTTTTAATATTTGTTGAAATAACTTATCCTTAGATTTGTTTTTTCGAACGTTATAACTCAGACATATTTGTTAACCTTGATTATTTATTAATATGGAGAACAAAACTATTTATTGTTCTGTTTGCAATAAATCAGTACCAAGTAGATCATTTTCAGGTCACTTACGTAGTATTTTACACAAAAATAATACTTCTATACATTTAGATGATAATATTGAAGAAATAAATAGTGCTTTTGGAAAACGCATTATTTCGTATCGTATTAAATGTAATCAAAATGAAGTCAGCAACGATGCTTGCTTCACATCAGCTTCAAAGTATTTGACTAGGGCTACACCACATCTGCAAAAACTAATACAGTCTGCTCTTCAGAAGCATATAAATATAAAAGTTAACTTTGAATTATTTACTAAAGTAATGTTACCTAAGGACGATACTGTTGAAATTAAATCATTTGCTACTCAAAATATGACACTACATCAGTCGTACAGTTTTCACGATTTGCTGCAAAACCTTACTGAAATATTTTCTAATAAAATTGAGGAATTTCAGGAAAGAGGCAGTGGATGGTCTTTATTAGATATTATTTACTTAGAAATTAACATAAATAAATATAGTCCATTACAAGTCTCTAGTTACATTAAGTTACCAAGTAAAATACAATTTAAAAAAGCATGTTTGAATATCAAAAACAATGATGAATATTGTTTTGCGTGGTCTATAGTTGCTGCTTTATTTCCAGTACAAAAAAATGCAAATCGTACATCATCTTATCCGCATTTCAGCACAATGTTAAATTTAGAAAATATGAGTTTTCCAGTGACTTTATTGGACATAAAAAATTTTGAAAAAAATAATGAGACTATTAGCGTTAATGTGTATGGTATAGAACGAAATAAAATTACAGGACCTCTGTACAAAACACTTCACAGGAAAAAGTTTCATGTTAACTTATTATTATTGCAGAACAGTTCCCATTCCCACTTTTGTTTAATCAAAGATTTACCTAAATTAGTCAGAAGTCAAATAACAAAACATCATGGAAAACTAAATTTTTGTGATAATTGTTTGCTATTTTTCAAGACGGAAAACCACGTTTGTGGCGGTGTAGCTACTATTTTACCGGAGGAAGGTAGTGTACTTCAATTTAAAAATTTTCAACGTATGCAAAGTTTGCCTTTTATTATTTATGCAGATTTTGAAACCCTTCTGAGCCCACGTTCTGAAAAACAGGGTAATAATACTTCGAATATACAACAGCATATTCCGTCAGCTTTCGCGTACTACATTGTTTGTAATTATGATAGTTCACTAAATAAGTTAGTTACATACAGGGGAAAGGATTGTTCTAAGAAATTTGTTAAAATGCTTCAAAGTGATGTTAAAACAATCCATTATTTAATTGAACAAAAGTCATCTAATCCTGTCCCTATAAAATTCTATGATAGCGATAAATTAAATTTTGATAAAGCAGAATATTGTTATCTGTGTGCAAAATTATTGATTGATGACAAAGTACGTGACCACTGTCATTTTACAGGTAAATATAGGGGCGCGGCACATTCTTCATGTAACATTAACTTTCAAGTGCCTAAGTTTGTACCGGTATTCTTTCACAACCTTTCTGGTTACGACTGTCATTTATTTATACGCGAGCTGAGTTCATCTCCCGGTATGATTAAAGTAATTCCGAAAACTAAAGAAAATTATATTTCTTTTACTAAATTTATACCAATTAAAAAAAACAAATTTGCGGTTGTTCGCTTTGTAGATTCCTTTAAGTTTTTAAGTACAAGTTTAGATCAGTTAGTAAAAAACCTAAATGCAGAAGATTTTACTCACTTAAAAAACAATTGTAAAAATGATAAGCAGTTTACTCTTTTACGTAGGAAGGGAGTGTATCCATATGATCATATGATTAGTTGGTCTTCATACAAAGAACGTAATTTACCTCCACGGAATGGTTTTTATAATAAACTCACAAATGAATCAATAACACAATCTGATTATGATCATGCTGTAGAAGTTTGGAATTATTTTAAAATTAGCAATATGGGTGAATACACTGACTTGTATATGAAATCGGATGTATTATTGCTAGCCGATATTTTTGAGAACTTTCGAAAAACTTGTATGCTTAATTATAATTTAGATCCTGCATTTTACTTAACTGCTCCAAGTCTTAGCTTTGATGCTATGCTTTTATCTACAAATGTGAAATTAGAACTTTTAACTAACTTAGAAATGATTCGCATGATACAAAAAGGTATTCGTGGAGGTATTTGCTTATGTTCTTTAAGATATGTCAAATCCAACAATAAATATCAAACCGACTTTAATCCATCTCAGGACAGTAATTTTTTGGTATATATAGATTGTAACAATTTGTACGGATTTGCAATGTGTAGTTATTTACCCCATTCAAATTTTTGTTGGTTAAGTAGTGAAGAAATAATGCAACTAAATATATTGAATATCCCTGATACTGGAAAATATGGCTATATTTTAGAAGTAGACCTTGAATATCCTGAGGATTTACATGATTTGCATAACGATTTACCATTTTGTGCGGAAAATTTTTCTCCTTCAGGTTCTAAGTGCAAAAAATTGATTCCAAATTTATACAATAAATATTATTATGTAATTCACTACATACACTTAAAAACTTGTCTTAAAAATGGTCTTATTTTGAAAAAAATTCACAGAGTGATAAAATTTAAACAAAGTCCGTATCTAAAATCTTATATTGATTTAAATACTAAATTAAGGCAAACAGCGAAGTCAGTATTTGAACAAGATTTTTTTAAAATGTTAAACAATAGTTTATTCGGGAAGACGTTAGAGAATACTGAGCGACGACTTGACGTAAAATTAGTTAACATATGGAATGACAAGAGAAATACAACAAAAAAATATTTTGGTGCTAACCAGCTAATAGCACGACCTAATTTTCATAGTGCGACTATTTTTAACGAAAATTTAGTTGCAATACAACTAAACAGGGAAAAAGTAATTCTAGATAAACCAATTTACATAGGGTTTTCAGTTTTAGAATTATCTAAAAGTCACATGTATAACTTTCATTATAGAGTCATGAAGAAGCATTACAATGATAAAATATCATTATGTTACACTGACACTGACAGTTTATTGTATTCAATAAAAACCAATGATTTTTATGCTGATTTAAAAACTCATTTCACTCAGTATTTTGACACTAGCAATTATCCATTAAATAATGAATACAATATAAAACAGTTGAATAATAAAATCCCAGGTCTGTTTAAGGACGAACTCTGTGGAAATATTCTGTTGGAATTTGTTGGTTTGAGATCAAAATTATACTGTTTTAAAACCTCTGCGACTGAGATAAAAAAAGCAAAGGGGATAAAAAAATCAGTAGCCAAAAAAATGAAATTTTCAGACTATACCAACGTTTTGAATACTGGAAGAAAAATACGAAAAACAAACCTTCTATTTAAGTCCGTGAAACATGAAATTTTTACTCAAGAGCAGAGTAAAGTAGCGCTCTCCCGAAATGATGACAAACGATTTGTTCTTAAGGATAATATAACTACAAAATCTTGGGGTCATTACTCGATAACTGTATGAACAGATTTGAAAAGGTAGCAAATATGTCTGTGTTAGTAATGTTTCGTTTTAAACAATAAAATGTAAGTAAGTGCTTAAATTCTAAACAGGAAAAATTTACTAGGTACCTACAGCAATTTGACAGTTTGTACTTTGTTATATTTATTAGACTTTAAATGTATTAATTTGTGACTTATAACCATTTTTGTTAATAGATACCTATTAATAAAATACTCTTATTAATAATTCCGTTTTATTTTATTCATTACTTGCAATATATATTTATATACAAACAACATAGAATGTACCAGCTGCTTTTCTTCCCGTGCAGATCGTAAAAGCGAATCGAGGGAAAGGACTAGATTTGAATCATATATGTTAATAAGCAATGCTAGCAACCCATCACTATTTTGATTCCGTTCTCCATCTTAACGCTCATCTCATCATCACTCTTAATGGTTTGTGAAACCTATTGTTCTAAGCTCTGTCTACCCGTCAGAGATAAAGACGTGCAAATGTATCGGTATTCAACAATGAGTAGGTCAGTACCCTATATTTTCACCGGGTTACAATGTGTCATCTGATTCCGCACACAAGTACTCAAAGCAAAAACAAGTCTTAACACGAATCTACTGATGAAGCAGTTTACATCATTGTATCATGTTTATTATTTATATTAGACAATGTAATTTAAAACCTGCACTTAATGAAATACAGAATAAAATCCTGTGCTGTCTTATACATACACGATGGCGTACTTGATCAATTTATTATACTTTCATACTCATTATCGCATTGACATCTGTTGAGTACAAACTTCTTCTAGTTACCAAACCGACGCTACACTTATTTTTGATTAAACGTAAGTAATTATAATCATTTCTGATTTATTTCGGTTTCAATTGTTAATTTTGTAGCCGAATGTTATTAATTGTTTTGTTTTTTACAGATCATGTCGGACTCTCAGGATACTCGTATACTTTTTTCGCAATATGCACAAGATCCACCGTACGATTTCAGTGACTGTGAGAACATATCAGCAAGTCGTTCGAAAAAACGAGATGATAGAAGAAAACATGAAGTGTCATCGTCATCTTATGTGATTTCAAAACAAAGGGGAAAGGCAAGAAAATTAATAAAAATTAAAGTCTATAATTTAGATGACAATCAATCAGCATGCTCTGACGAGAAGGTGACAATAACCTCCGCGCAATACGTAGTGCAAGAACAAACGGATGAAATCATGAACCTAACAGAACATGTTATCAATAGGATTGCAAGAAAACTTGTTGGTGATTATTGGTGAAAGAGTTTTTAATTTTGAAGTGTAATTAGTGAATATTTTTCTTTGATATTTATTTAAGTAGACCAATATCGAAAAATAAATTACTTACATAAAAGTGTACCATTTGTAGCACTGTGTTTAAAATTAAGTATAATGTTTGTTATTAAGTACAATAAAGTTTTTAAATAAAAAATAAAAAATGATGGTAATAGATATGTATGAAATTCGATATAAATACGAAAAAATAATATATTTAAATTTATTAAAGATTAAAGATTAAGTGTGTTTTTGTTAGTCATGTAAGTAAACTTATCTCGATAATTTTATATATTAAATAAATTAATTTTTTTCAACATTATTTTTGCCCAGATGAGATCCCTTTAATAACAACTGGAGAAGTCTTGGATGCTTTAAAATCCATGAATCTTGGTAAAAGTCCCGGGAGTGACGGTATAACAACAGAGGCGCTTAAAATAGGCTCACCCATCCTAATACCTCATTTAGTCAACCTATTTAACTCAATTCTTCTAACAGGTAAACTACCAGCTAACTTTTGTCACTCCAATATCGTCCTCCTGCACAAAAAAGGGGACAAAACAAACATCAACAACTACAGGCCTATCAGTTTAGTATCGCATATTTATAAAATCTTCATCAAAATTATCCAGAAACGTATCGACAGCACGCTAGATTCACACCAACCACCTGAACAAGCCGGATTTCGTCCCGGTTTCTCAACTAATGACCATCTCCACACAGTAAACCAAATTATCGAGAAATCAAATGAGTTCAATAAGCCCCTCTACATTGCTTTCGTGGATTACACGAAAGCATTTGATAGCATAAAACATCAGGAAATTTTTACAGCATTAGAAACACAAGGTATTGACAGAGTTTATATAGATCTTTTAGAACGCATTTACAACACCAGCACTGCAAATATTACATTACAGTCACCAGGAACCCCATTTAAAATAGAAAAAGGGGTGAAGCAAGGCGATCCGCTTTCCCCTAGATTATTTACAAGCACTCTCGAAGAAGTTTTTAGAAAGATGTCGACTCTGTGGGAAACCCAGGGGATATTGATGGGCTCCAAAAGGCTAACCAACTTACGATTCGCAGACGACATTGTGCTTTTTGCTTCAACCCCTCAAGGTTTACAAAAAATGCTTGAAGACCTAAGCAGGGCAAGTCTTGAGGTTGGGCTTTCTATGAATAGATCTAAAACGCAAGTTATGACCAACAGCACGAAACTAAAGATCGAGGTTGATGGGCAAGAAATACAATATGTCGATGAGTACATATACTTGGGCCAGGTAGTCTCCTTCAGCAACCGGCAAGAAAAAGAAATAAACCGCCGCATTGACAATGCTTGGAGGAGCTACTGGTCCATGAAAGAGCTGATGAAGGGTGACCTTCCAATCTCACTAAAGCGCAAACTCATCGACATGTGTATCTTGCCCATCCTAACTTACGGTGCTCAGACCTGGTCATTTACCGAAGAGCAGAAGTCCAAGCTCAAGATTTGCCAAAGAGCGATGGAGCGAAGTATCTTAGGCGTCACGCGGCTGGATAAAGTGCCTAACACAGAACTCCGTTTAAAAACGGGAGTTGTAGATGTGGGGCACAAAGCCGCCAAGTTAAAGTGGGATTGGGCAGGCCACGTATGCCGGATGCACCCAGACAGGTGGACCAAACTAGTAACAGAATGGATTCCTGCAGATGGTCGTAGGAAACCGGGCAGGCCTAGAAAGCGCTGGAGTGATGACATCAGATGTTTTGAGAAGAATTGGTCGCAGGTCGCACAAAATCGGGATAAGTGGAAAGATATGGGGGAGACCTTTGCCCAGCAGTGGGACAATAAAGGTTAATAAAAAAAAAAAAAAAAAAAAAAAAAAAAAAAAATTAATTATATAAAAATAATGATAATAAATATGCATGAAATTAATAATAAATACGAAATAAACGTGTGAATATATATGTTTTATTTCTTTTTTAACTAATTAAAGGTTAACAAACAACTAAGTAAGCCTCACCGTATAGAGGAAAAAAATAATAATATTGATTAAAATTCAACCGGCGTTTGCATCATTTTAGACCGCCTAACTTAGTTGTTAACCTTTACGTTCTGTAAGGGTAAACTAGTAAAGAATATGAATAAATAAAGAGAATATATTAATTTGTTCTAATAATATTTATTGTAAATAAGTACTGAACTAATTATTTTCTAAATACCATTTCTTGATACAAATAACATTTTTTAGTGCACAAAAGTTCTTATGACTAAAACAATTAAAGTCACATTCATTTATACAATAAGTTTTATATAAAGTCTTAAAATTAGGACTTCCTTTGTCTTCTATGTTTATTAAAACACAATTATCGCAGAGTTCCTTTATCCATTTCTGTTTCTCGAGACCTTTCATTACAATAGTTTTATTTTCTAGGATTGGTTCAATAATTCTTTTAAATTGTATAAAATTTACATGTCCACTACTCCAGGATATCCCCCTCTGTCGCTCCAGGTAACGTATGGTCTTCTTTTCTTTTGGAGATAATGAAGTATATGCATATGGAGGTTTAATTAAAAATACTTGAGTGAACTCCTTAGTAGATAATGCAAACTCTTTGATTATAAATTTATTATAACAATCCTTGAATCCTTGAACATCAACAAAAATAATCGTGTTCATGATATTTTACGAACAATGTTGCTCAAAGGTTTATATTCGACTATACAATCGTTCAGAATTAGACAATAAGCTGATGTCTGATCAGGGATTTCTTTATCACTTTCTAATTCCAAGCAAATATTAATTACCGGTCCTGATTTAATGTTATCGTTCTGTCTAGAGCAATCGATCACGTATAAAGGAGCTATATTTTTAAACTCTTGAGCGCTTAACAAGGAGTTGCATGGGCGGTTATAATAAGACTGTTGAAAATTTACGTATTGTTCGTATATTAATGCATAGTTATGTTTTGCAAAGTTGGTATTATAGCTTTCATAGGGATAGTATGTAGAGTTTAAAAAAACTTTGACATCTCGAATATTACAGTGATCAAACTGAGACATATCTTTATGAGCGTTATTTTTTCTGTTTGTCTGCAAACCTAATATAACGTATCTGGGTTTTTCAATTTGCGATGATGTCTTAATTGACCAGGTATGTTTTGTGGTCTTTGGTAGCATAGGGTACTCATAAAGATCCCAGTTTCTAAACACTAATTGAATAGGTCTGTCTTTTTCGAGTATTTTTAGTAAATTAATTCTTTCTCTGTCTGAAACTTTAACATGAGGCATACGCCATACAATCTTTTTGATATCGATACTTTCAACCTCCTCGCCTGTGTTTAGTTTTAACGCGTTCAGGTTAGTATTACTTCGTAACAAAACAAGCTCATGTTTGCAATTAACAATAATTTTTTTATAATCTTCTGCAAATCCTAATATGTTGCTGAGAGGAACTGATGCAGCAAAATGACCTCCAATTTCATTTTTGATCCCGTGTATATCCCATCCCCATACTTTCGATATCTTTGACTCAGCCTCATTCATTGATATCAGTGCTTTCATAGTAGTCGTAATACCGGCATTTTTTACTTTGTCTATTTCAACTCCATTCAATTCATATCGAATATCTTGAAAAAGGTACAAAAGTGGATTGTTTGTAAACTGTATAACCTGAACTGGTTCTTTCTTATCACTTTTGACAACGTTGACTACAGCTTCAACATACAAGGTACTTGCACTCGGGAGTACATATAAGTCTTGTTGATTTATGGGTATCCGAATTTCATCATTTCTATTAAAAGTAGTTATATACGGCTTGTACGAATGTGTTTCTATACCGTCAATGGAGTTGTCATAAACAGGTGGATTAGTTATGTTTAAAAAATTCATTTTAGAAGTCCAATCGATTTTAGAAAATATTTATTAGCAGCTGTTAATTTCTTTATTTTCTTCTTATTTACACGAGTGTGTGCTATCTTCTTGATGGTTTGATTGGTACTAAACTTTTGATTTGTTGAAGTTGTGTATTTATTGTAGTCAATCATATTTTTTTCAAATGTAAATACAATTGCACTTCTTCTCCGCGAAAATTTATTAAATTGTTTCTTATATCCAGTATTCTAATATTTATACTATTGACAGTGCTTCTATTCACCGGAAAGTAAATATTATTTTTTGGGATTTCTATTATTCTATAGCCAGGAGGTACATTTAAAGCAAATTCATGAATTATATGACTTGATTTTCCGTTAATATAAGAACCTCCAGTAATGTCACATTCAACCCGCAGCACGGTTGTAGATAAAATGTTAACTGGCAGTGGAGATTTGTGCCATTTGCCTTTTATAAGAAAATTTTTACCATACCCTAGTAAAGGTCCAATAGAATTTGGTTTTTCAAAATGAATATCTTTTGAACAGAAGATCGAGAGGTTCAGTGTGTTATTGTTGCAGAATAACTTAAAAACACAGTTATTCACTTTTGATTGTAAGAATTCGCAAAGGTCTTGGAGTTCATAAGCCCCTTCAGGAATTTCAACCACTTCGTCAATACCATAATAGAATTTATTATTCGTTGTAGTAATATTTGGTATAGAGTTAAAAGTAGAAAAATGCAACAGTGATAACTCGTATTCGCCATTGAGTTCTAACGGAGGCGAATAGTTTGTTGATAGTACTGAACTGTTTCCAGTTATTGACAGAGTGAAAGACATTATGGGAATGATGTTTTATTCAAACTTAATAATTATTATATAGCATTTTTACACCAAAAGTCCTGCAAAAATTCTAAACACAAGTGTCCGCAATTTACAGTATTAAAGTTTTGGAATCTAGTGTAATTATATTGTAAATCACTTACATTTAAATATTTCACCAATTCTTTGGGTGGCTTCAAGTTACCAAAACTATCGAAATATTCGCAGTAGTCGTTTATTTTTGCGAAGGCTACCCAGTGAGTTCCGTTATTATTATGACTGTCTAAGTTAATTATACCACACTCAATAGGACTCGATTTACGCGGCAATCTATCTCTCATATAGACACCTCGGAAGTATGGAATATTTTTAGAGTTTTTAATAATATCGATATTCGTAAGAGCGCGCTTGGGTAGCCTGCTTGTTAGTTTTTTGTAGATTTCAAAAATAAACCATTTCCTTTTTTATATGGCTTAAGATAAAAACCTTTTCCAATCGCAATAGCCTCCATGGTTTTGTTATGACGTTCAGATTCATGTAAATTCTTTTGTGCAGTTTTGTAATCATTTATTGTCTTCGCTATACCAGCAGCACCTCCTGCTAAAGCTCCTAGTGCTGATAATCCCGCAAAAATTGGTATCAAAGGTAAAATTCCTCCTGTTTTAGGAATTGGTATAACTCTTGGTAAACGAACATGACATACTTTAGGAAACAATTTTTTTGCTGCTTTATAAGCGTATTTAATAGCAGTTTTGTTATTTTTTGATTTCAGTTTTTTTACTTGTGTTCGTATTTTTGACACGAAGGTTTTAAATTGTTTGATCCCCGCACCAGATTTTAATTTTGCCTTCATTACCTTGCCAACTATCCACGACGCTATCTTTTCACCTTTGCTAGCACCTTTGGAATGTAATCGCGTCTTTGCCATTTTCATCAGTTGTAAATCTGCTTTGTGACGTTCAGTTAGGTTAGGATTAGTGTATGCAATATCGTGATATTTACAAGCTTCGTCTAATTTATTAACACCCTTATCACCTTTAATTAGTCTTTCTTGTAATCTCGTGCCAGGTCCGCAATAGTTGTAACCGGGTAAGTGAAGCTCAAACGGAATGTTGTTTATCAAACTGTTAACAAGTCCACCTCCTTTCATTGCCTATCATATAATGAGCAAAATGTGAAAAGTTAGCACATATATTGAAAAACTTACTGTGTTATTTATCCGTATATATAATTTTTTTTTTTATTATGATACAATAGAACTTTTATCTACCCAACTGTTTTCCTCGTTAGGAAATCCTAACCATTTGACAAACAACTTGTTTCCTTTTTTTCTTATAATTTTTTCAATTAAATATATATTTGGATATTTAGTTTTTTGTAATTCTTCTTGATAGAATGAGCCCAGTATATTTTGTTTTTTTTGATCTTGTATATGATACGTAGTCGGGCTTGTATTATTGACTGTCTTAATCGTGAAAATTTCAGTTGACCAGTTAGGTGTGTAACCTTTCGCAAAACTACTCTTATATTTACTTATTCGAACGGGGTCACCTATTTTAAATTTATTTTTGAATGTTTTAGTTCGACTCTCTTGGATTTTCTTAATATTGTTTTTTACTAGGTTTTCATTTTCTGTATTTACGTCTACGGGTTTAAATTTGGTTACACTATGTTTATGATTGTTGTATGAAAATACTATATCGTTTAATTTTTTCCCAATCCATTTATAATTACCTTGATAACTAAATAATTTATACAATTTAATCTTCAATGTTTTGATTAGCCTTTCTACAATTGAAGCTTTTTTTGTTGAGTACGACGAATAGTGATTAATTTTCATTAATTTCATATATCTTTTAAAAATATCATTGTAAAATTCTGTCCCTCTATCAGTTTGTAGGTTTTTAGGGCTACGTCCACTTTCTTTTACAATTTTAGCAAATGCTACAAGAACTTCTTTTTTTGATTTGGTTTTTAAAGGAACTACCCATGCGTATTTTGAGAAACCATCAATGATTATTAAAATGTATGCGAATCCACTATTATATTTCTTTAATGATTGAAAATCAATCAGATCTGCCTGCCATAGCTCGTCTATTCCTTTTAATATCACACAACGACGATCGAAATTTCTGCGTGCTGATCTATGAATTTCATTTACCACTTGTAGCTTTACCATTTTGAAGTTCCTTAATTATTTTATCAATATGCTCTCGAGTGTAAGTCTTTTTTTCAAACTGATTAATTTTATTTAAAACATCTGCTTTTATTGCATTTTTGACAGCAATGATTTCATCAGCTATCTTTTTATCTACATATTTTTTATTCACTGCATCATCATGAGCCACAGGTTCTTGAATTCCTCTCAGTCGAGTGGAATGTAAATCAAAATCTCCAGTTTCCGATCTAATTAGGTGATTTGTCGAACAATCTAGTATTTCTGACAAACGTAGTCTTTTATGAACATGGTGTCCGAATTTATCTACGTTCATTTTGAATCGAAGTCGCTCACTGAGGAGTAATAAATGATCTGAATTGAAGGTGGTGTTATTAATTTATAGTCCCGCTTTCACGCAGTTCTTCTATGATTGAAATTATTTCGTTATCAAGACCAGTGTTGCCAGCATCTTTAGATGCTATTAATAATTTCAGTCTTTCAACTAATTCATTAGGATCGTCCCAGTAAATGTAATCAGTATTTTTTTTAAATTTCTTTCTTAGAATCAGGCCTTCTCCTTCAGCGATATCCTCAGTATTACTGACTGAAGATGTAGAAGGCTTACGCAATTTAAAAAGTGGTTTAATAACGTGTAAATACTTTCGTCCTTTGTTAGATTTAATTGGTTTACTAGGGTCAAAATCTCGTCGATGTGCGTTTGTAGTAATTAACATTGCTTTGTATTCTTGTCTATCATGTTCAGTAACTAGTTCTAAATTAGGAACTTTTTTGAACAACAGCTCCTTAATTCCAGGCGTTATTTCATAATCACAACCTGCTATATTTATATTTTGATCATTTATATCTACTCGTGATGTACCCAGCATTAGTTTACCTCGTTCTCTTCTAACTCCGAAAGGAACATCATCAAATATTTCAGAGGAAAGTGACCAAGATGATGTATTTTGGCTAGGACTCGGCATTGACTCAATAGTTTTAAATGATGTGTTGCTGTTATTAATATTATTCTCTACCGAGTCTCCTGAATTATCAAAATCGATATCTTCGTCAGAATCGTTTTCAGGATAATCTTCTTGTGTAATATTGTTTGAAAGGTTCATCTTAAGAGTTTTGTTGAAATTTGATTCGGGTGATACAGTTTTAGTAAAGATGTTATCTTCAGACTGTTTTGATAGAATTTTATTGTTTTTATCTTTTATCAACTCATGTAATGGATCAGATACAGGTTTAAGAATTGTATTGAAAACATTGTCATTGTAAGATTCCATAGTTCTCATATCTTTAATTTTCTTTTTAACAGCTTCTGCAACTTTAACTATTTCGGCTTTTAACTCTTTTTCCATTTTGAATGAGTACGTTATACGTCTGATACGGTAATAGTTAGACTGAATTAGTTTCTTAATAAAACCTTCTTATATGATTATATGTGCTCATCAAATAACACAAAAGTATCGAAATTCTTTCGGTAACCGCCTCCGTTCTTTGCACAATCCTTATTTATTACCACAAAGTTATAGGGTTCGCTCCATATTTTTGTACACATTTCTCGAAATTGAGACCATGACATATCGGTATTCACATGTTCGTTATATACATGCCGGAGGTTCACATCATCCTGTTTAAATAATATCAAAAGATTTGCATTGTCTCTTATGAGTTGTTTAGGAATCTTACTGTATGTTTGATTCAAGTAAAAACAATCGATAAATTTATGTCTTCCCATTGCGAAGTAATCCCTTATATTAGATTGATTCTCACATGCAACGTCATCAAAAATAATAATGGAGTACGGTTTTGCATCATGAGGGCTTAGAATAAGTTCATTGTCTTGATATTTAGCAAATGATACATCCGGCACTAAATTAAGAATATTTTCTAAATACATATATTTAGGTTGATATAATGTTTTTGAATAAAGATAAATGTTTTTAAAACGTAATCCATTTTCATGTAAAAGAAGACCTATGATTACATTAGTTTTTCCACAATTCGAAGGACCACAAATAATACAACGGATAGTATTAGGTAGCAGGTCTCCATGACGGGAAATAACTACCTCTTTATCTGGACATGCTCTGCTAAAATGTAAAGTTTGCGATTGTTTAATGAATTTCATTGTTTTAATTGCGAAGGCTGTTAACGAGTGAATGCTATTCATTCGTAATGTTACGATTTATATACATGGATGGAACGAACAGCGGAGTGAAACGGAGCGTTTTGTTATTGTCGATATGAATAACAAATTTTAGTGATATTTATGGGCAAGCTGACTCATCACATATTGTGATGAAAAGTGGAGTGAAACGTAACGTTTCATCACGATATGTGATGAGCCAGCTTGCCCATAAATATCACTACTTATGACTTCATTCAAATCTCTCTGAATAGGTACATATTATTATTATTTTCAGTTTATGATAAAATTTAAGTTCAGAAGCAGGTATATTTTTCTTAAACCTTTAAATCCGTGTACGGTAGTTTCTACTTATTGTACTACTTTCAGCTAACTACATACCTTCTTAATATATCTTTATTCCTTATGGGGTAGAGACAGAGATTGGTCATAAGACGCTCAGGCGAATAGGTCATATTTGACTTTTGATTATTAACTTATAGTGCGTAAAAATAATAATATTAGGAAAAATATTTCCCCTATTTCTACAATAATTTCTTATATGACAAGATATTAATAAAAAACGGTAACCCGACTACGGGAGCCATGTACAGCTAACAATGTATATATTTTTGAAATATGCTAATCAATAACTTTCATTTGAAACCCCATGCGATATCAAAACAAAAAAAAAACGCTTTTTGACACTTACTTTTTTGTATGTACCAGTTGTTAAAAACATTTTTTTTTATTCAAATTGTAGCCTATGTCACCCGGACAATAATGAGGAATCGATTGCTATCTCATTTCTCAAAATGGGATAAGCGGTTCGGATGCTACGGTGGAACACACAGAGATGTCTACATACATACTTACATACATATATATGTATATACATTCATAAATAGACTGCTAAAATCACTACCCTTCCTCCTGGCTTTGCCGTATTCGGGTATTAGCGAGAGAAGAGCAGAGGTGAACTTGGAAGTTTAAGTACTTACTACTAATGTAGCAGGAATTAAGCTTTATTGAGAATAACAAAATACAAATGAAGCTAATTAACTATGAACACTATAACTAAAACAAAAAATAAAACTAAGTCTTAGATAATAATAAAAAAATCAAATTGATATTGATCGTGCCATAGCAGTACCAATAACGTTAGCTGCATTTCTTCACTGAATTCTATTTTGTTGAACAAAAAACAACCAGTATTCTTGTCACCTTCATTTCATCGGCCACAATGGCACGACGCGTACATTAGTCTCGAAAAGATAATACTCTTGTGCCATGTACTAGGATGCAGAGGTCAAGGAAAACGACCTACGAGATTGACTGATATTATTTTATTTTATCAAACTTTATTGTTCCAAAGTACAAATATACTTTTAACAAATGGAAAATGAGGAGGAAAATTATGCGGCACAAAAAAGCAATACAATATACGTGTATACATTCTAAAATATTACTAAATAATATAACATTATATGATATACCTACTATATATACTATATATAAATATCAGAATGAATACTCTATTTATACAATACACACAAATATATATACATCTACTTATAATACCTAACATACAAATATATAGCTATGAAGAGAAGAATTTATGATGATAACTTTATAAAGAAAGGGAGTTTAAAAGGTGAGCGTGATATTGAAGATATTGTCCGTAGGGTAGCGTGCACGATCACCTAAAAAGCCATACACCTGGCGCAACATATTTTAGGACTTACACTACTAATGTCCAAATCATAAGAATGTCTAAAAATAAAGATTTACCAAAAATAAAAACAGAGTGGAAAATCATTGTGACAGAGCTGTTCCAGATTATGAAGAACAAGAATTTTTGTAGAGAATAATGAGAAAATAATTGTCCATTTAACTTACTCAGTTTATGAATACAATACCTTATTGACTTCCAGTCAACGCACGCACACGCCTCATTACGTCGATGCAAATGACTCGTGACGAACAAAAATGCAATTACCCGAATTCCCCAACACATTGTAATTAATTACACGCTGAATTGTCACTTTAACAGTAAATTAAAACAGTTTCATATTGACCTTTATTTGTCTTTCGAACAAACAGTTGCAAGCCGATTATACACGGTCTTTAATTTTGTAATATTCATTTAATTCAATATTATAATAGGATGCACTCGTCATTCGGTAAATTGACTTACCCAAATGCATTCACATATCCAGGTGTGTGGTCAAATAGGTCCAGTAAGCCGTGTGGTTTCCGGCAGAGTAGTATAGGGCCACTCTAAGTCCTCCCATGGATGTCGAAGAAGGCGACTTAGGAAATTCAAGCTAAACAAACAATTCATCTGGCCAGCGAGGAGAGTGTAAGCCAAAGTCCTCTGGCTGCTCTGGCCAAGTATGGCTCTGGTAGTACAGAGAGGGTCATACTCCTGCGGTAGAGACAAAAAGACCTGATGATGATGATGATGATCCAGTTAGGTGTTGCCAAATGCATCTAGGTTGGTAGGACTTTCTGACAAAGATGGTCGTAGGATAAGACGCAGGTCCAAGAAGCGTAGGTGTGGTGACTTAGAGAAGAATTAGAGAAGAAATGGTAGGAAGTGAGCATGGAATCGAGATATTTGGACGGGTGGAGACCTTTGCTTAGCAAAGTATTTTATTTAACGTTGAAAATTTTCTAAGTACATTTCAGGATTCTCCACAGAACTTGCTGGCCAATGAAATCTCATTTCTTTTGTCGGATACTGAACTTGGCTCTCATTTTTACATGTATGTTTTTGATGGGATAATTTATTTCGGTGTCCAAGTCAAATAATGCTCACTCGTTTCTTAATGTAAAACACTCAAAAGGTTGAACGTAAAACTTTTGTGTTGTTAAACAAGACAAATCATTGACCCAATTTTGGGTCATGTTCATTATCTACTTATCTACGAATAAAATTCACACCAAATGTATATAAGATAAGATAAGATAAAATTTCTTTATTGCACCAACTAAGTATGACAATAATCAAAAGTACATTTCAAATATAGTAGGTACAAAGGCGGACTTATCACGAAAGTGATTTCTTCCAGCCAACCTTTGGGTAAAGAAGACTATAAAACTAAGTGGATTATTTCACATGTGTAAGTCGCCAAAACACTTGAATTATGAAACCATTAAACGGGCCGCCAGTATTATTATTATGTAAGTACTTTTAAAAGTACAATTAGGTTTCATAAGAATCCTTCCTTACCCTAGACCAAACTACACTTTTCCATACAAACGTACATACATACATACTATCACGTCTTTATCCCTAATGGGGCAGACAGAGCATTTTGGGTCTTGCAGTTCTATGCAGAGCCCAGGGCCGCAAGACCCAAAAGCCACTTTTAGCGTCATGGTGGGCGAGAAGATGGAAAAGCAATCAATACAGTGATGGGTTGCTAGCCGCATCGCCTGTTAACATGATTTGCATTTTTTGCCCATTCCCTCGATCGGCTTTTACGATCTGCGTGGGAAGAGAAGCAGCTGGTACATTTTAAGTTTTTTTAATTATCCCAGACCAGCATGGGAAATACAAACGTAGTCTACGTTTTATTTCGAAACGGCATGCCCGATTTCGGGAAAATAAGTAAACAAATACCAAAAAAACTAAACTTAATATAATATTTAAGTGTAAACTGAAATCAAACCAATTCCACCTGTCTGAAAATTAGAATTCAAGCCTAGAGCTTCTAAATTTCAATTTCAACACTTGGCTAGCCTAAAATTGTATACAATGCCCAATTCGGCATTTCAAAGAGAATATCCGAAGTGAGTCGTCGCCGATTCGGATGGCGCCTATTTGCCCGTATTGTGCGCTACATCGAGTTTCGGCAGGTTCCTTCTGTATCTAAAGTATCCTATCCCACTAGTCCTACTAATATTATAAACGCGAAAGTTTGTAAGTATGGATAGATGTTTGTGACTGTTTAACGTTAAAACTACTGAATGGATTTTAATGAAACTTTACAATAGTATAGCTTATACATCAGGATAACACATAGGCTAAAATTTATAAAGATACTGCGCAGAAGAAGTCGCGGGTACCAGCTAGTTTAAAATATTTTTTTATTTGTAACTAGCTGCGCCCCACGTTTTTACCTGCGGAAGAAGACAAAATTGGACAAGCCGTTTGCGCTTGAAGAACTAACAAACACACATACACAGACAGAACAGACAGACATTTTCAACGAAATCTCCAATTATTAATAAATTAATGATGGATTATCAGGTCGTCTGATGCGTGAAGTTAATAAGACATGGTAAAATCCTTATAATATTTATGAGATGATTTCGGATAAGTTCGCGCTAGTAATATTTTTTATGTATGTACTTTTAAAAGTACAATTGGGTTTCTTAATACTACAATTAATTTAGGATGAAGGGCCGTATTGGTCTAGCTTAACTATAAGAAATATAAAAATTACGCCTTAGCTAAAGTTGTAAGCCGAGCATTTTTCGGAATCATAAAGTCCATGCGAACAAAGTCGCGGGCTTTGGCTAGGCAGTTAATAAGGTGAAATCAATTAGGACAGTAGGAACACACCAACTTTCTCTGTTTAATTAAGAATGACGGATGAAGACTGTCAATCACTGATTCTATAAGCTCTTTTGCTGAATTTTAGGTTATTTGTTACTGCCTACAATCGTTACTTGGATGACTTTGCTAAATGGCCATTACCTATTTTGGAGAATTGTAGACAATTTTGCCGGTGATTTGTTGGCAAGTATTAATTTCTGGAAGAGTAACCTAATACCTATTTAGCTTAAATATAGTTGGCGATTATTTACCAGGAGCTAAGTAAGAAAAGAAAAGAAAAATACTGACTTTGAATCATTACAAGAATAGCAGTTATTAATATAGTTTTATTAACTGACTTCCAAAAAAGGAAGAAAATAAAGTCAATATTTAAGGGGGCTCCAATACAACAAACGCAATTTTTTATAAATAACTAGCTGACCCGGCGAACTTCGTACCGCCTCAAAATTAAATAATGTGTCAAAGTTCGTAATTTTCTTTGCATAAACCTCACGGAGCCCGAGACCTTTCCAACGAATGCAAAACCGTGGAAATCGGTTCTTGCGTTCTGGAGTTATAGCGTCAGGAAGGAAAATCCGACTTATTTTTATATAGTAGAGATGGTACAAAACCCTTAGTGCGGGAATCTTATTCGCACTTGACCGGTTATTTATATATATTCACCGATTATTCGAATACGACTAGACCGATTTGGAAAATTCTTTTTTTGTTTGAACTTTCCCAGTTGTCCTGTAGAAACGATTTGTTGGCAGATATTAATGTCTGGAAGAGTAACCTTATACTAACTTGATTTTAATTATTTAGCTTAAATGGTTGGTGCTATATGTACTAGTAGTTCGCCACGAACTTAGACCTCGCGATTATATCTTCTACTACTAAGCAAAGCAAGCAAGCAATCCAATACACGACAATTGAACACAATTAACCGACTAAACAAATTAAACAAAACTTTAAACAAGCAAGACAACAAAAAGTCATACGATTCTAGAAAAAATCAAGTCAATCTTGTAAACTTATGAAAAAATAACCATAGCGAGTTCTAAGAGTTTTAAAATTTTTGTTGGACATCTATTGTTTTTTTTGTGAACTATATGGTATTGAATGTATGCAAAAAAAATTTGCCAATTTTCTTCTTTTCTTAAAAATAGTGGTCAAGACATTGGCCTTGTAACTCCGAATTCGCGGGTTTAATTCCCACGGGAGACATGTATTTTTAAAAAATTTGTTCAGTAACCCGGACTGAATTCAATATTTTGTAAGAAGATTTTGTATTGCGCTGGAGCGAGTCACCCTAAACCCGTTCAAGTATAACTTATAAAAAAGTTGTCCAGACAAAAAAGTTGTTCAAATAAAAAAGTTGCGTTTTTATAATGGCATCAAAAAAGTCTAATGACATTTTTGAAAATATTTTGAAATGGCGGATATATGACAGTTTAAAAATTTTAAACACCCATATTTCCGCCATTTTGAAAAAATTCAAAAAAATGGCTCGACAAAAAAATTCTATTTAGTTGCTGAGCCTGCTTACAAAATTTTATGAGAATCGGTTAAGATATGCGACCTGTAGGCGAGAACAGACAGACAGACAGACAGACAGACAGACGGACAAAAGAATTTTTGGCTAATCTCGAAACTGAGACGCTTCGCTCGCTCGGTCAACTAGGAGCCAAGTAACTCAAGAAAAGAAAAATATCGATTTCGAGTCATTCCAAAAACGGCAGTTATTATTATTATTTTATTAACTGACTTCCAAATAGGAGGCGGTTATTAATTTGTCGCGGTATTTTTGTTAAGTATCTTCACCGATAGTTTGAAGACACCTGAACTGATTTGAAAAATTCTTTTTTGTTTACAAGGTTATAAGTGAAGTAGTCCTGAAGAAATTTTATCGAAATCAGTTGCGTAGGCTGGGCATGAAGTCAGTTTTTAGTTTTGAAAAATTACTCACCAACACCTATGTTATTTGAAAGCAACAATCACTTTACTACAATTTTATGTCAAAACGATCTATTCTTCTATCATTTTTGGCCTTTCTGTAACATTGTACAAAAAGTCGTATTTTTATCACTTTCAGCTAAAACACTTTTTAAATACCTAAAGCAAAATGTGCGTCAACATAAACCGAAAGTTCTGTTAATTGTAACATCAACTAAACTTGCAAATGACATGAAAACTAAAGGGTTCCACCGAATTCGCGTATTTCGGCGCTCGTAACAGTTTTACGTGTATAGAGTGTTGGACGAACGAAATTAGACGGTAAATTCAAATGTGGCAATGTATTCTATGTAAATTCTCGTGGTCTAGTACATTTATTTGCTTAGTTACTTACAAATGTATTTTTTATATTAACAGTTTTACGTGTATGGAGTGTTGGATGAACGAAATTAGACGGTGAATTCAAATGTGGCTATGTATTCTATGTAAATTTTCGTTGTCTAGTACAGTTATTTGCTTAGTTACTTACAAATGTATTTTCTATATTAACAGTTTTACGTGTATGGAGTATTGGACGAACGAAATTAGACGGTGAATTCAAATGTGGCAATGTATTCTATGTAAATTCTCGTTGTCTAGTATAGTTACTTGTTAATTACTTACAAATGTATTTTCTTATGTAGATTCTTGTTTTCTAGTATAGTTCTTTGTTAGTTACTTACAAATGTATTTTCTATATTAACAGTTTTACGTGTATGGAGTGTTGGACGAACGAAATTAGACGGTGAATTCAAATGTGGCAATGTATTCTATGTAAATTCTCGTTTTCTAGTATAGTTACTTGTTAATTACTTACAAATGTATTTTCTTATGTAAATTCTTGTTTTCTAGTATAGTTCTTTGTTAGTTACTTACAAATGTATTTTCTATATTAACAGTTTTACGTGTATGGAGTGTTGGACGAACGAAATTAGACGGTTTATTCAAATGTGGCAATATATTCTATGTAAATTCTCGTTTTCTAGTATAGTTACTTGCTTAGTTACTTACAAATGTATTTTTTTAAATTAAGTCACTTTTATATTATTAAATCTAAGATAACAATAAGTACTACCATTCTATTTCAGATATTGTAAGATATTGGTTTTTTAGATTGTTAATTTAAATTTTTAGCTTTCTCTTGTCGCCTTAATATCTATTGCTCTGAACAGACAAAATGTAGCAGCTGATTGAATTTTCGATGCACAAATTATTGCTTGTTGGAATAAACGGCCCAGTGCGAATCAGACTCGCACACGACCGTTCGGGTCACGAGTTCCGTACCATAAACTGTAAAAAAATCACGTTCGTTGTATGGGAGCCCCCTTAAATATTTTTTTTCATAGCCTGTCGGTTTTGTGTCCCACTGCTGGGCAAAGGTATATAATAAATTTATAATTTTTAAAGTAAATGTACAATTAAATATTCTATGAATATTTCAAACGTCTACCTATTGTCGTTATTAACAATGAGCAAAAAACGGCAAAACCACGTTTATTGTATGCCGCCTTTAAATATTATTTTTATTCTATTTTTCGTATAAAGCCGCACCAGAAATACATCATCTGTATTTTTTTTTAGCTGTCTAGCTATCACAGTTCATTAGGTATAGCCTGGTGACAGAAAGACGGACAGACAGACGGATGGTCAGCGAAGTCTTAGTAATAGGGTCCCGTTATTACCCTTTAGGTACGGAACCCTAAAAAAAGGGAGTTTTTAAAACTTTCTATTACTTATTAGACTAAACAATTTTTGACCACTATTACCCTAAACAGTAAAAGATATTTTGTCGACACCACTTTACAAAATGAGACTACATATTTCGTACCAGATGGGACGTGATAGGAATATGGCGCGCAAACTTTTTGTTTATGTGGTCATTTGCAATAAATAACTGTGAATAGTGCTATAATTTTTGGAATGAGTACGAAGGTTTACACAAATGGGGGAAACAAACAATTGTGTAAAAGCAGTTGCAATAAAACTAAAAGTATTCACCAGTGCTGGCTACTTAGGGGTGAGAATCGTTAGGCAACACGAAACAGCACTTTTCTATCATCATCATCTTCATTATATAAGCCGCATAGCGTCCACTGCTGGACATAGGCCTCACCCAAAGATTTTCAAAATGACCGATCAAGAGTGGCCTGCATCCTGCGCTTTCCAACACTTTTCTACGCTGCTATTCTTTTCTGTCGCTCAGAACCGTAATTTGCTAGGGCGAGGGAGCACGGCCATTGCTGGAGCGTTCCGTCGCTCGATAGCAACATGCGAAAGTTCTAGTCCGTGCTGACAGATGAAATCCAACCCTTACATACCCCGAAAAACAAAAACAAAAGCCACATATAGGGTAATGAAAATCGCTTGTTAACATTATTAGTAAAACATTTCGCCTATTCAATCAGTTTAATCGATGTACGTGGGAATAAAGCTGCTGGTTCTGGGTTCTTTCTTTTCTAGACACGTGTTAAAAAGAGAAAATAAACGAATAAAAACCTACACACAGTTCTATTCACGAGGCAGAAGGCTGTAAATCACCCAACCGCAATTGTAATTTGTGTACAAACACGTCGGATGATGATAACTAAACCGCAGCGTGCAATGAGCTGCTCGTCCCACCGTGTAATGATTCAGAAAATACGTTTTTATGTTGTGGAATTACTACTTTTTGTTTGGGTTTTGTTGACGGGTGACATGGTACTTTTTTGCATTATATCAGCCACTGAAAGTCCATTAGTGTAGATAAGCCTACCCTAAAGGATTTCATAAACAATCTATTGAATACAGCCTGGCTTGCATTGGTATCAAAAAAGTAACTGATCGTCCCACCGTGCAATGATTCAGAAAATAAGTTTTTATGTTGTGGAATTACTAATTTTTGTTTGAGTTTTGTTGACGGGTGACAGGGTACTTTTTGCATGATATCAGCCACCAAACGTTCACTAGTGGTCATTAGCCTACCCTAAAGGATTTCACAAACAACCTTCTGGATGCGGCCTGGATTGTATTAATATCATAAAAAAGAAAAATAAAATAAAATATTGTGGCAGAAAAATAATCCATTTGGCCCTATCAATTAAATGAAAAGTACTTAGCTGACATTTTAAGTGGAAAACTGAGTCATATTTACACTGCTATCGAAAATTGCCCGAGATAAAATCACAATTGATATAAAATACCTTTAAATTACAGGTTGCAGGACTATTTGAACTGATGGCTTTTTGATTACGCGTGTACGGTAGAGTTTTTTTTTTGTGTATGTAAGTGGCCAATGCTGGTGTTTGTATAATAAAATAAAAATAATAAAAAATCTTTATTTGCCAACACAAACATAAGTAGGTAGGTAACATAATTACATATTGTGGGCACCCACAAGCAAGTCCCATGGGAGACCTCTCCTCGAACTAGATGTTAATCTGTATCTCGATGGGTTGGTCACCCATAGGAAAGCTGTGAGTGACTGTAATAGTAGGAAGGTGTTGTACTAATGTATATGCTATACGGCTTTAAAACATACATTGCTTGTGTTACTTCTTGCCCAACTAGAAGGCTCTGTTTTTGGGCAGAAGCTTATTTATTATTGTTAGGGTTACAATTACTTAAGACTAATTAGGTGCCTTTATAATTACAGAGTAACTTATTCTAGAGGTGAGCGGATTTGTGTGTTAGTGGTGTGGGATTGGTGTTCATGTGTGTGTTATATATATGAATGAGAGGTGTGTGTGTGTGTACTAGCAGTTTGGAGAGCGTCACGTTTACTATGGTCAAATTATGATATTATATTTTTTTCTTGATATGTATGTATTACTTTTAATTTTCTTTACTTTCAACTATTATTTATGTATATTGAGACTTTAATAAGGCTTCAGTATCTTCGTAATTAAGTTTATTTAAATAATTCCGTAGAATAAGTTTACATTTATATTTTGTGCATGGGTATATATTTAGCGTCTCATTTAGTTTGTTGTACAGGCGGCCGCTCAAGACTCTATAGCTGCGTTTGGCTACCGTCGTCCTACCAGTGATACCGAGAGTGGTGCATACATTGTGTTTAAGTCGTTTGCCTTTCCTTAGGTTGGGATTGTAGTTTAAAGAGCGGTGCTTTTTTAGTGCAATTTGTAGTAAAAACAGCTGTCTAACTGTTAGGACTGATGTTTCGGTATATATTTGAAATGTTGGATATCGGAAAGGTTTTCCTGTCATCACTTTGAGCACGGCTCGTTGGGCTCTTTCTAATGGTAGGAGTGTAGTTTTTGCAGCACCTCCCCACACAGTGAGACAGTATGTCAAAATAGACTGGCACAATGCTAGGTACGTCATCTTAGTGGTGGCAGAGTCTGCAACATATTTAAGTTTTTTGAAAATATATATCAGTTTTCTAGTCCGGGTTGTAAGTATTTTTAAATGTTCTTGCCAGTTCAGTGCCTGATCGAGGTAAATGCCAAGGTATTTCACATGGGTAACTCTAGTTATTATAAGACAGGTGCAGTTAGTAGTGGGATGAATGCAAGTATGTGCTCGAAGGTTAAAGTTATGTGTAGACGGACGTGATGGAGCTCTTAAGCCAAAAGTGATATAGCTTGTCTTATCCAGATTAAGCGTTAGTAGGTTACTTGTAAGACAGGTCATGACTTCTTTCAGGGCGGCTTCTGCGAGATTTTGAACAGTGGACCAGCTAGTACCGTGTATGAGAAGAGCGGTATCATCTGCATATGAATATATTTTACAGTTGGGCAGTTTTAGTTCGCATATCTCGTTGATATATATGATGAAGAGGGTTGGGCCAAGAATACTACCTTGCGGTACGCCAAAGGTAATGTTTGCCTCTTCACTCATATAATCTTCAATTTTAGTAACTTGTGTACGATTTGTTAGATAATCTCGAAGTAGCCGCAGGCCTAAGCCTGTCACTCCGATAGACTCTAGTTTATTTATTAGTATCGGAATCGAGACGGTATCGAACGCCTTTGAAAGGTCAAGAAATACACCCAAACACTTTATCTTCCTATCCAAAAATTCAACTACATCATCCACAACGGCGCTAACGGCGTCTTCTGTTGATTTGCCCTCTCGGAAACCAAACTGGTTCTCGGAGATAATGTTTTTGTCCTTTAGATATTTGGTAAGCCTAGAGTTAACGACTCTTTCAAGAATTTTAGACATAGCTGTGAGGACAGAAATTGGACGGTAATTGTTAATCGTATCACCATCCCCGTTCTTGTAAATAGGATGGACAATCGCTTTTTTAAAAGCGTTTGGGAAGATGCCTGTTGAAATTGACAGTTGACAAATGTGTGTGAGTAAAGGTACAAATATCTCACGAGAATCCTGTAATATAACAGCTGAGATATTGTCCCAGCCGACAGCACAGTCTCTACGAAGTCCTAGAATGAGTCTGTTTATCTCTTCTTCATCCACTTCATACAGCACGAAAGAATCACGGTAGGTTTTACGTGATGAATTGGAGAGAGTCCGTTGGTCATTTTGTTTTTTTATTTTATCAGCAAGATTTTTACCTACGTTAACAAAATAATCATTAACATAATTTATAGAGTCATTTGGGTCATGTTTAACCTTTAGAAGAGGCCTAGATGGAACTCTTTGCTTCGTGACGTTAGTTATTTCTTTTATTGCTTTCCAAGTTGCTTTTGTGTTATTTTTAGTGTTGTTCAACAAATTCTTATTATAATTGTTTTTTAATTTTCTTATTAATTTGTTGATGTAGTTCCTATATCTCAAGTAGGTAATTTTTAGTGTTACATTGTCTGGATTACGTTTAGCCTGTAGATGTAATTTATCTCTGTTCCGAATACAACGCAGAAGTCCCGGAGTTATCCAGGGTTTTAAATTACGTTTGCTACGTGGAGGCAACTGTGTTGATGTATGTTTTTTTATTATGCCCGATACGAGATTGACCATGAGATCTGTAGCAACATTTGCATCTTGGGACTGTAGAATAGATGTGAAGTTTGTTTGACAAAGGTCGGAATGAATTGAGGAGTAATCATATTTTGTCCGTGGATGTTTCATTTGCCTGTATTGCCCAGTTACTGGAATGGATACAAGTGATGGTCGGTGGTCCGTAACCTGAGAATCGATGACTAACGCTGTAGACAGCATTTTTGTTTTTAACGCAATGTGATCGAGACATTTTTCTTCTCTAGTGGGAAATGTGTAAGCAGGCAGAAGTCCATGTGATGCTAAAAGATCTAGGTACTCATTTGATCGCGTGTCTTTATTGTCAGGTGTTATGTCGATATTAATGTCACCCACTAGTATAGTTGTTTTAAATGAACCAAGTGAATCGAGAAGTTCGTTAAGGCTGGTATGAAATACATCAGTATTTTTAATTGATGGAGAGCGATATATGGCAATTAATATAGTATCACTTCCTATTTTACAGATTAAGCCACTGCAATCCTTCAAAATACTACATTCACTTACAGTAAAATCTATGGTATTGTGTACATAAACAATAATGCCATCATTTTGGTTACGAAGGTTTTTTGAATAAGATAATGTGTAGTTAGGTAAGTTTGGAGGATGGGGATTTGATGATAACCAGCATTCCGTTAATACTATGATGTCAAAATGGATTTTAGTCAGAGAGATGAGAGAAAGAAATTGGTCAAAATTGCGGTTTGAGCTTCGTATATTTACATGAATTATATTAAGAGAAGCGTTGTCATTTTTTAGGTATTTAAGACATTGGTTCGGAGGAGATTCATAAGAATGTGATATATTTATAGCTTCCAGTTCATTGGCTACTTCATTTAAGACATTCATATTGGTAATTTAATTAAAATAGGTTTATAGAAAATGGAATTAAACCGGGAGCTAAATAAATAAAAATCACATAAAACATTGTGTATTTTAGGCTGCAATTGACCAGTTTTCAACCCTATATGTACCAAGAATGAGATATAGAAGTATAATTGTTTTTGTGTGACTGTAATTGTGTTGTATATGGGTGTATGTGTGTGTATGTAATCAGTCTGATCCGGGAAAGATTTAAATTGTGTATATTTGTAATAAAGTAAAGGCACCGAGCTTAGAGCGGCTACAGTAGAAAATATAGTAAATAACACGAAAATGCACTGATAGGCTCGTGTATGAAACATATTATAAATAAGTAATGGACAAGGAGTACAATTATGACTAATAGAATTAAGTCTATAAAATACAAAATCGAGAGTGGATATTAATGATGTGATTGATCGGCAGCCTAGTCATACTGAAGCGAGGCTATGGAGCGAGGCCTCGGAGTTAATCCTCAGCTGTTTTGAGGTTTCGTCCTTCCGTATATATATTTTGCCATTTACTGCCCAACAGTATTTATACCCGTATATTCGTGTATATTCTGGTCTTATTGCATTTACTTAAAACCTTTACGTGTTAATGTTTGACTATTCCTTTTCCGCGGGATATGAACAGGATTTTTAAAGCCAAAAATCTATTGACGGCTTAAAATGAGCAGAAAAGTTTAATCACTCCGTACTGTGGTATATGGACGATGGCTCTATCTACAGTCAACTTATAATAAAGCGTGCTTATGAGCTTCGTCAGATGACTTCAGGCAGCTCGAAAAATTTGCCACCAGTGTTAGTCTTCTTCTTCTTATCGTGTGTGTTAGTGACTAACACTAGTGTCAGAGTTTTTAAACCGCCTTATAGGCCTCTGACATGGTTTTACTTGTCAGACAGTCAGGTGATCAGCCTACAATGTCCTAACCAAACTAGGACAACAACACAAAGTCGTTGCCCCGCCCGGAATCGAACCTGCGACCTCCGGGTATAAACCAAACGCTCATATACCCATACATAGTGTTAGTAATAACACTCTAGAAACATAAACACTCTATAAAAAACAAATAAATGCATCAAATGATGATGTACTCAGATTGTAAAAGCTAGTACCTATACTATATGTACACTATGATGGGATGTTTGCTAACATCCCAGTCACAACACACCGACCATGGCAGTAACCGCACAATGTTCCTATCGCTGTTTAGTCCACTGCGGTCGCGGTTCGCGTTACTGTAATTGGCTTTCTAAATTACTATTTTGAATGTAGGAATGTAGTAAAATGCAGTTTCATGTGTAAAATACACAGGTACCTATTCTTTTGCTTCCAGGGGGTTGATGTCAGGCCGTTCCTAAAACCATAGCCAAATCGTTAAAAGTGTTCCGGCTATTGCTTCTCGATTTTGCATGGCCTTTGGCTTCATTGTCGACTTCCGAGGCATAGTGGTCACCAAGCTAGTCCTCCACTCAGAGGTTTCGGGTTTGATTCCTGGTCTGGGAAAGATAAAAAAGGGCCTTTTTCAAATTGTCTTAGGTGTTGGATGTTTATCTTTATATGTATTGGGTTATAAAATATAGTATTGTTGAGTTAGTATCCCATAATACAAGTTTCGAACTAACTTTGGGGCTAGCTCAATCAGTATAATTAGTCTCTATAGTTTTATTATTTATTTATTACTATTAAAAAGCTTAAAAGCACATCCCTGGCTCTGAAGCAATAGCTGATCATGCAACTGGAAACGCGCTATGATAAATAATACAAATATTTACTTATTATTGCACCATAAATATAAAAGGACAAAAAAAAGAACACATAAAAAAGAAAAAAATATAAGGCATATATAAGAATAAATTCTTCAAATCAGCATAGGTAATATTAGAAAGTACTTGTACTTAACATTGGCAAAAAAATTTACAACCTTAATATACCACTAGTAAGATCGAAAACAGTGAGGTGAGTCGTATGGATCACTATTTATATGCATACAAATTTAGGCTATAATATCACATAACATACTGGTTTAATGCACAATCGTTTTTAAGCATAACGTCCTTTCGCATAATAGAGTACGCATAATAATTTTAAGCACAATGTACCTAAGCATAATCATTATTTAGCCCTAACATTTTAAAGCATAAAAGGATATAAGTAGGATGTAAGTTGTTTTTGTGTATGTATTAGTTTCACCCTAAGCTAGAGTCGCTCGCTCGCTCGTTTTTGGTCACAGGAAACCTAACTAACCTAACCTATACTCTGTGGCAAAGATTTTTTGTGTCTGTGTTATTTTCGCCCTAAACTTAAGTCGCTCGGTCCCGTTTTACTCATTTTCTTCGTAGAAATACATTTCTTTATTAATAAACTTATAGTTACTATGCCTATGGAGATTATGCCAATTAATATTATGCCGTAACGTAACAAATTAGCCTAAATTATAATTATGCCCAACTACCAGTATGCCAAAAAACAACTTATACCTAAAAACTATTATGACAAAATATTTTATGCCAAACCCAGTATGCCAAAGCATATTAGGACAAAAAAATTATGCAAAAAAAGAGGGTCCCGAGTCATATTACAAAAAAAAGTTGAGCTATTGGTCACGAATATTATTGCTACATCAAACGACTCTAGTTACGTTTATTCATCCAAAAGGTAGATTAATATATAAAAGGCATAGGATCCTTTGTCTTCTGCAAACCTCAAATTCTTTTTTATACACGTAATGTAAATGTCGCAGCCAATCTGGGTAAAACTAACGTAAAAGAGCGTACTAACCTCTAAAATGGTCAAACGTTTTGTAACTGCGAATACGTAATAGTAGGTATCACAAGTTTATGTGTAATCATTTGTAAAATTAGATATTAATGAATTTGTTGACGTGAAAAATTGCCTAAAAAGGCTTTATTACTGAATTAACAATTGAATTTCATTTTTAATTTTTGTAACACACCAGAGAAAATCTACTATTGTTTTTTTTTTTTTACAACAAGCCCTACTAATGTAAATTTTCTCATTATCCCACCCTAAGAGCACAAGCAAGACAATTTGGACAATTGCTACTCTCACAAGATTGCACCAATTGCCCAAAAGTAATTACACTGTCCCCAAATCGTTAACATCGAGTAGAGGGGAGCGATCGAATTGTTATTTCGATGCACTCACTCGGAAAAACAATTGTTGGTCGGGGGAATAGGATTCGACGAGCTTCACGGTTTTAACATCGTAAATGTTTTGATTAAAGTTCTCGTCTGTCTCCTTTGAAACAAATCTTCAAAGACGTATTCAGAGATATTACTTACGTTTTTAAGTCTCTATTTACAAAGTTTAGTACAAATAATATTATAGTCATTTTATTTATTTAATTTGCTGTGTGGTTTCCAGCAGAATCGAATAGTCAAAGTCCTCCCGTGGATGTCGTAAAAGGCGACTTAGGATATACAAGCGGAACAAAGCTTATAAACATCAGTGAGACCTCTCCAACGCGTCTGGCCAGCGAGGAGAGTGTAGGCCAAGTATGGCTCTGGTAGTACAGAGAAGGTCGTGTTCCTGCAGTGGAGACCAAAAGACCTGATGATAATGATGATTATTTATTAAAATATCAAATAAGCACAAACGAAAACCCCCGCTAAAGCAAATTTGGTAGGCGTTTCAACGAATTCCTTGAAATATTTTATTTATTCCGCCATGAATATCGAAATATTCCTCGTAATGGATTGGGCTCTGAATTATAAATGAACAATTTGGATTTGATTTTAAAGACGGACTTCCTTGAAAGTTTATTATTAATTTTACGTTTGATTGTACACAATTTAACAAAAAATACAATATATCTAGGTATGTTAGAGATAAATGTAGAAATACAAGATTTTTCTTTCTAGATTCATTTTAAATAGTACTAGCTTTTACCCGAACTTCATCTGCGTAAATTTAGTTATTTAGTATTTTGTAACAAAGGATTCTACATATAAAGTTCCGCTTCCCTTCATATTCCCATGATTGATAAATTTTAGGATAAAACTGTCCTATGTCCGTTCCCGGATCTCAAACAATATTCATAGCAAATTTCATCTAAATCGGTTTAATGGTTGAAGCGTGAAGAGGTAACAAACAGACAGAGTAGCATTTACATTTACAATATTAGTAAAAAGTACTAGGAAAGTGTTTTGAAAAAAAAAAACTTGGACTTATACCTATCTGTTCGTATTTTATTATAAGGCATAATAAACCTTTGAATTTCTTAGTAAATGCTCCATCACAGTCGCACCAAGGCAATTATTTTTATTACAGCTGCAAAAAGCCTTTTACCGCTAACGATATCAAATCACCAAGCGTTGACAAGAGACCCCACATCCATAAACTCGGTTATAAACCCTAAAACGAATTCCACAAGAAAAATTGTACCAATCCGTATAATAAAGTAATCGCAGCCCTCCAGAGGTGCCAGTTAACGCCTGCAGAGGGTTAAGTGGGGATAATTTCCTTTGCGTGCCCACTTCTAATGACGAGAGGGGAGAGGTACTGCGAGATATATTCGCAAAAGCCTGTTCTGATGTGGAATATCACTTGAGAATATCTTTTTAGCTGCGTAAATGCCGTATTTTGTTAAACGTATGCTTTGACGAATGTTTTCGGTTTGCTTTTCCAAAATAAGTAAAGTAAATCGTAGCTAACTTGATTTGTACAGTTACTTACAGATTCGCAAAAGCCTGTTCTGATGTGGAATATCACTTGAGGATATATTTTTAGCTACGAAAATGCTGCACTTTGTAAAACGTATGCTTCGACAAATGTGTTTTTGGTTAACTTTTTCAAAATAAGGTAATACTTTGGTTTACTTTTACATAATTAAGTAAAATAAATCGTAGCTAACATTTTTTGTACAACTACTTACAGAATCCAATTTTTTTGTATCTATACATATCAAACAGTAAAAAAATGGTGTCTGTAAAATGAATATATTTCCTACAAAAAGTTTGAGGCAATGGAGACATATTAATACGCAAGAATTTAAAAAAAATGTCTGTTTGTCTGTTTTTATACGATAGTTTGGTAAATTTTCAAGCACCTACTTTTATATGTTTGGAACGAAAATCGTGTACTGAGTGGCCCTTTTCAGCATGTATAAAAAAAATTGAGAATGAGCGAGAGTCTGAATCACATAATATATTAGCGTTCTATACAACTTTTAATGAAAAGGGGGTATCAACCCCAAAGGGACTAAACATACTTATCAATGTGAACATCTTTTACTTAGGGACCACGCCCGAAATCACAAAAAATCTGCCGTACGTTTACTCCCTTTCGAATTGATACCCCCTTTTCGTTACCCGTTGTTTTTTGGTAACCTTTTTTCGATTTCAAGCACACATTCACGCTAAAACTGGCTTTTGGGTCTCACGGCCTAGGGCTCTGTTTACCGATGCGATACTTATCTGAGAAAAAAACAAAAGCATTCCGTAAAATATTTTGCCAAGTCGATGGTCGATTCATGTTCTTACCGCTGAGGTAACAAAGAAGTAAAAATTACTTTCTAGGCAATTTTATTGGTTTCTAGGATTTTCTTTTTATCTCATAATTTAATTTCCACTATTTATTTTGATTTTATTTTATCGGTTCATGTTTTTTTGGTTTAAATATTTAAGTATACATGTAGATGTTCTCTCATGCTGGTCTGGGAGAAATAAAAAAAAAACTTAGAATGTACCAGCTGCTTCTCTTAACACGCAGATCGTAAAAGCCGATCGAGGGAATGGGCAAAAATGCAAATCATGTTAACAGGCGATGCGGCTAGCAACCCATCACTGTATTGATTGCTTTTCCATCTTCTCGCCCACCATGACGCTAAAAGTGGCTTTTGGGTCTTGCGGCCCTGGGCTCTGCATAAAACCGCAAGACCCAAAATGCTCTGTCTGCCCCATTAGGGATAAAGACGTGATAGTATGTATGTATGTATGTAGATGTTCTACTAAAATAAAGAAGCAGAGAATAGTTCCGGGGCTCGCGTCCCCGCGTCCCTATCTCCCCCGAACGGGAAGAAATGGCCTGAGCTACATTTCGTGCCGCAATTGTTTCTTTTAGCATTAACTGCGCGAATTTGATGAATGGAGAGGATTATGTTCGGGTATTTTGGCCCCTAAATAGGGAATAAGGCAGTACAATTGGGATGTTTAGACGTTTATCTTTTTATTTGTACACTTAAATTTAATTAAGAAATACTAGATACCTATTTTAAATAAATGATTGAGGTTTTATAATGATATTGGTACTTGGGATTATTTTAAGGGTTACATTAGCAAAAAAAAAAAAACATCTAGAGGTAATAAGTTATATTCTCTAATGCAACCAAATTAATTAATAAACTAATGTAACAAATTCAAACATTTTCAACGAACAACATAAAAAGTAATAAAATTTCACCGAAATGTATTATAACAATTGTACCTTTTCAATACATAGTATTCAAAGTAAAAAAAAAAAAAAATTATATAGACTAGCGTCCATTTCAAGTATATAAGTGATAGCTACTCGTAAAGCTAATAACCTAAGTTCTGTCTATATGTATCTCCCCTCTCCGTATCTGTGCGACATTCGCCGAGTTATTTGCTTGATTAAAACTTGCTCCGTGCAGCTGACCAAAGCATTCCTAGCTCATAGCTGCTACAAAAGCTATTGGATGCTTTACATGTAGTAATATCTATACTTATAATTACGATTAGTCGTAAGATGAAATATAAATCATCATCATGTCAGACTACAAGCTATTGGAGGCTAGACATTCTGCAATTCTTCATGGCTTGGGAAAGGGATAACAAATAAACATCCAAGAGTTTTAAAACATTTATTCATTTAGGCTATTGCTATGGCTCTAATCTGAATATATTGTGAAAGATTCTACCACCGCGTCGGAAGGGCTGGATCATCACAGAGAAGAGGCGGTCAGAAACTCTGTGGTAGCTCTTTAAATATAATCCACAATTATTCCATTACTCGCATAAAAACATTATCTTAAAAATAAGTAGTTCATCAATCATTAAAATAACAAGAATATTAATAAAGCAGTACTCACAGTTCCTTGAAGTGAACACCTCGACGGTTGGCAACGTAATGACCGACGTTTGTTTGCGCGTGGCATTTTATATAAAAAGTTAGGGCGTGATCTCCACCGCTAGGTGGGGTAAAACGCATTTCCTTTGCACAAATAAGTGATTTACATTAATAAATCTAATTATACTTATACAATCTAAGTATATTATTATATGTTAATTTGTCAAGAGCTGACAATCATCATCATTTCAATAATTTAGATATAAACCTCTCCCAAAGATTTCCAAAATGACCGATCTAGAGCAATTCAATACAATTCAAATATATCTTTATTATCATAGGATATTTATAATATCTCTTAATAATCGTCATTATTTTGTTGCACAATTGTTGACGTCAAATGGTTACTTACAGCTAAGTTTACTACCGCTTCCAAAGCGCTAGTGCAGAAGAAGCGGTAACAAACTGCACTGCAGCATTTTCTCCAAGGACGTCAACTCACAATTAAAATAATACTTAAAGTCAATGTGGACAGAGAATACATTGTTTGTTATGTCATATCATAATTTAAATTTAATTTTTAGAATGTCAAAATTTTAAAATAATGTCAAGTTGTAGATTCAGTTTGTACAAATTTGATTTTGGTAAGATCGTCTGACTATGCACCTTGTGGATGAGTTACCTACGCTTCACTTGCCAGTTCGTGGTCGCCTTTCAAGAACCTTTCTGCCCCATCGGCCGTCTGCAAAAATAAATACCCATTTGCAATTCCTTGAAACCGGTCAAAGGTCTGGGCAAGAAAGACATAAATCTAATATGTAACTATTTTCATCCAAAGTCTAACCTTAAACTTGGAAAAATGAATTCTTTGATGAGATACGTTTCACGGTCCAATTCAGAAAGAGTTTTGGAGAACGCGGTCGTAAGGTTAAATAAATATTTTGGTAAACTGAGCAAAATGTTCGCCCGGCGGAAAGAAAAATTTCCAACATGGACCTCGTGGGAAATTTGACGGTCTTCGCCACTCCACAATTTCTGGAATATTTTCTAGGAAAACACGTTTTCATGATAATTCAAATTTTCGTTACGTACTTCTTTGAGTTCGTGTGCTTATAGGAATTTATATTTACTTGCCCGAAAAACAGCGTTGAAGCATTCTTTTATTAAAAATAACTTAGGTTATACATAGTAGTTAGCATACGTTTTGAATTTTGGGTAATAAAGGATTATTTTATCTATGTAATGTAAAAAATTGCATATTAACACATTGGCCGCGGCAATAATAGGAAAAAAGATTTTAATGTTTTAATTATTACCATAAAGCACCATCTAGTGTCAAGGAAAGGAAATAATTACGTTTATATGGCGATACGGTAGGCATGGTACTACCAAAATGTTTACCTATTGTACTAACAGAATTAATATCTATCCATCTAACTGTATAGTCAATATACGTAAAAGAATTCGTAGGTAATGAAATTCTGTAAAGTACATGACAACGCTCCAATTAAGGGTAGCTCCGGGCGATATTGCCTGGTTGGTACTTGGGTACGTAATTAATAAGTTTCGTTGTGGGCCGGGCTGCAGTTTAAACCAATATTGCTCCGGTCAGAAAAGCTAGTTCTAGAAAAACGGATTTGAAGTATTCTATAGACTGTAATAATCTGATTTTGTTGTACATTATAGTAGTTTATTCGACTGTACATAATGAAGGGCATTACAACACGAATGTGGGTTTATGAAACGAGCCAAAGGCGAGATTCATAATAATATCACATGAGTGTTGTAATGCCTAATTATGTATAGTTGCATACACTACTTTATCTACACACAACTATCATAGTGAACATAATTCGTTTCAACTTTTCACAAACACTCGTAGACAGTAGAACATCAACAAACAAATGACAACTCGAAATAGCGACGTTTCGAAATTTGAATCTGTAATTTTTTAAATCATAGGCATACGAATGAACGCCCCTATTCTTGTGTCACTCGAAATCAAATGTCGTGCGATTTATATTAAAAAATATACTGAATTTGGCATTCGTCTTGATAACTGTTTTATATCTATAGATACTAGAATAGACACCCATTTGAATTTGAGAGCTGTTCCAAATTTAAACTCATTACCTACTGATTTCAGTAGGTAATGTTATCATTACGTTTCCGTTAATTCCTACTGGTTGGTAAACCTATGGTTTCTGAACGCATTTTAGAGCACTTATGATATGTGCGTAGATAAAATATATTGGCTTTATACTTAAATACATTATTACAATAAGAGACTTATTATTCATTTATTTTGACTTACGAACAAACATGAATGTACGATATTAACTGCTACTCTATCAGAAGTTTTTAAACGAATAAAAATATCAGGATCATGTCATTAGGCGATGCGGTAACCCATTAACAATTTAAAGCCATTTTTCACTTTGACGGTATATAAGCAAGGCCTTTGTATTAAATGGCCCTAGGCTCTGTCTGTATGTACATATGTATGTATAAAATCAAACGAACTGTATTTATTTTTTATCAAAAGAAAACTAGGAGCTATAAATCTCTGGAGCAAAAATCCATTTACCAGCTTGTAAAAAACAGTGCGCACACAACACAATTTATAAAAATCAAAACGTGTTAGTGTCAAAACAAAAAAGAACAGCGCTCATTTCCTCGTTAGAAAACATAAATTACCGAGTGAGTGTTACCCTATTTTCCTCCGGTATGAAGTACATATTGCGAGCCAAACATTGGCGTGGTTCTAACAAGGAGTTTGAAACCAAAAAGAGTTTATAGCTAAAGGTGAAACTAGGACACTGTCCTTGACTTATCAAAAGTGTATTGTATACAAAATGGTGTATATTGCACTAATTATATTGAATTATGCATTATGGGTGGATCCTACAAATTGGTTCTCACCAATCTACCGTCGATTTTCATATGAAATTTTCGTTTTTCTAAATTAATTTTTATTGCATATTATGTGAATTGGTTTATATTATCAAGGTAAGAAAGTCTTACTTGTGTTTTATTTGCATTTAAAAAAATAAATTAAAAAAACTACGCAAAACGTCATTCAGACGTTTGAAGCCAAGCGGTCTCCTTGGCAACATATAATAACAAAAAAAAAAACTATAAGAAAGAGAAAATAATAAAAAAAAATACTTTTAATAGATGAATGTCTCATTCATTTTTTTGACATAATAATATATAAAAATTAATATTTAAGAAAATAAATGAGTTCAAAGTTTTGTCACTGTAAATCCGTCATTCAGTTCACGATGACAATTCGACATTTGAACGTCTCCAGTTCATGTTTGCTCGTGTCGAGACGCGTCGAAACCCCATGGAACACCCGCCCACCGGCCGGCGTTCATTTACCGCCCGTAGTCAGTGGGAGAAAGACGTGTCTTATTGCTATTTCGTCGACCAAGTTTCGTTCGCAGTGTTTTGTCACACCTTTGCGTCATTCAGCAAAGTGCGTGTAATTTCAAAAGGATCAACCGTAAATAAATTCGGATTTATGCATATGATAGACCCTGGTGGTCAACGATAATTGTGTGTAGTTTTACTCTTTACACACACAATATATTCTTATTACGTTAAAATTAGATATTTTGTAATGACATTATCATGAACGTAATGACAAAATATTGTGTGATAATATAAGTTCTTGTTATTCGTAGACTATTTACTATTAAACAAACAAGATTTTTTCATACTCATGTGTACTGTATATACTAGCTGCGCCCGCGACATCGTTCTTGTGACGTATTTCATATATTTCCTTAGGAATCAGATATTTCTCTTTAATAAATTGCATATTAAATGTTGACCTCATCATTTAGCTACCAACATCCCAAATATCATAAAAATCTGCCATAAATATAGTTTTTGCGTGATGGGTGAAAAAACATACATATAGACAGACAAAATGTAAAAAAGATATTAAATATATTTAATGGTACAAACAAAGGTTATTTAGTAAGTATATTTGTACTGTATATTGTAAGTTTAAATTATTCTTTATTGGGTAAAAAAATAAGTCAAGGTTGAAATTTAGAACTTTATTTGTTTATTTTTCATTTAACTTGGTGATCTCCTGATGAGACTAATACAAAAAAAAAAATGTTATTCTGATTACTCAATCTTAATTGTAATATTAAGTAATAAATCAAGTACTGATGTTACTTTGTCTTTTATTTAGTATAACTAATTCTTATGAAGAAAATAAGACCAACACGTATAAATGTCATTACGCTCCTTTAGACGTCATTACGTTCACGATAATTTACATAAAAAATTTTATTACTCAAAATCTATAACGGATAACAAGGTCCAACTACTTGTAAAAAGTTGTTAGTAATGTATACTATAGAATGTATGCCAAAAGCTTGATATTAAAGAGAAATTCCTGTGGAAGATAAAAAATGCATCAAATTAAATCAATTTGTAGGATCCACCCTTATAGATCTAGGCAGTTATTACTAAGAAGATCTAAAGCTACGATAGTAATACGATCTTCGACAGAAGATTCTTTAGTGTCGCTCTCCAAGTGCAATCTTGTGGAAAGTTGGCTTGATTTTAATAAATTCACTAAACTAAACGATCACTAAGGTTTTTATTTTTGTGTGTTTATTATGCTTCAGTTCAGTATCGCTACATAGCTATCGAAAAGGAGTAAAAATTTTTTTTTCAAATCGGTCATAGCTTCTTTGAACAATCGGTGCACTGCACCAATTGCACTTTTTTTTTCAACTCGTAAATGGTTGCTTTTTTTATTTCACATAAATACATATACCGCTAAGTCTTTATAGTTTCTAACTTCTTGGGCTAGAATATTACCCCCCTCCCCCTAACGGCGGAGCGGGCGTATAATTTATTATTTTCCACGTACGATTACCGTTGGAATCGAATACAACATTCATTGTTTGGAGTCTGACGATGAGGAAATGGTAAGAGTGAAAAAGAGATGGTTCAGGATTCCGTATTCCTCTAAAAACCAGTTTACATTTCGCAAATCTGTGTTTTGTAATAGGCATGTAAAAAATTACTTCATCAGAAACAACTTCTTCATTCTAACGACGTTCATTCCATGATTTACTCGAGGAATTTATGAATGAAAACCACGTGCGAGAAGTCCCTGTGGCACCTAAGATTAGTGAAGAGGCTACAACAATCACGTTTTGTCACGTTGACCAAATAAGGGTGTACTAAGAGGTACAGACCCAGGCACTACTAAATGGGTAAAGACTACATAGTCTTTCTTATTATTAGGTACAGGCTCTAGCCCTTAGTTGATCTTTGTTATTCAGTAGGTAATATGGTAATATATATGCTCGTGTGGTCATCATAATTACAAATATGCAGAAAAAATAAAAGTTTCCTCGATGGTGGTCAAAAAACTTAGAATTCATCAGATGCTTCTTTCACGGGCAGATTGTAAAAGGTAATGGGCGAAATTTGCAAATCAAGTAAATGTAAGCAATGTAGTACTAAGCTCTATCTTCCCTTTTAGGAATAAAGACGTGCACTGATATAAAAATAATGGTTGCTAGGAACAAACATTTTTGCTACATGTTACCAAAATCGAGTGACTGCTGCACTCAGAGCTACTAATAGTTAAAATGTGTTTTAATTGAAACTACATGGTTCTTCAAACTAGAACACGAGTTTGGTATTTACTTACCAAATTGCAAATAGCAAAACTGGTAGCTACTTTTTTTCTTAGTAATAGCCGTAATATCTGATAGGTCTAAGTTGACACGAATAAGCCTTATCTTGAGACTGTTTGAAAAGCTTTTATGTATTAAAATTTATACCATAACTTGCAAAAAGAGTTAAGGCTACGAAGTAGGAACCCTATATTTCATATAGAAGTGGAGTATCTACTATTTGTCCAAACCAAACAGCAATGGTACCCTAAAATAATATTTCTAGCAGCCGGAAACTGCGAGACATGTCAGATCCGGCGCGGTGCCTTCAATAAATCGTGCCCAATCACAAATGCTGGCATTATCTCTTATATTTATTTCTTTTGTTAATATGCCCACTAATATATCGTTTATGTTGATATAAATGTGGGATATAGACTGGCAAATTAAAGTGGATCCAGGAATCCTTTGTTTCAAACCAACCGTTTTTTTTTTAAATCTTACAAAATACGTCGTGCGAGAGAAGAGAGGAAAATCTCAAAATCAATCGCTCCTTCCTTTTTTTCCTTCACTCATACATTCACTTGTTTAGTAGCGATCACACTTCAGTGTGCGTTTATAAATAAAGTACAAGTAAAAATATCAATCCCACATAAATACAAAAACATGTTTTTATTATTAATTTATATATTTCAAGAAACACAGAGCCCTCACAAAAACAACGCTTAGCAATAGCTTTTACCCATTATAAATCTATATAATCTTCAAAATTCTGCTATTATAATTTCAGCCACAACGAGCTTAAAAAACTTATCGGTGCAATTCAAATTACATTTGTGGGTAAAATTGAACTAGAAAAGCATAAAGTAAGCAAATAGTGGAGTTTGCAATGACTTCTGTACATGCGATGGTGTAATGCAGTACTACCAATATTACATTTAATATCTAAAGTAAAACGATATGATTCCTTATAATTATACTCCTGAAACTTATACTAACATTTCCACGCGTTCTAATTGAAATTTTACGACTTCTACGCCTCTTCCCCATTTACACTTCCGAATGTGGGGAAGTAGGAGGATTAAATTAAAACTCAACACTTTTTTCTACTTCAAAATTATAAATAGAATGCATTCCTGACCTCAATTCTCTACCTAATTCGTTGCTTGCCCTAAACGAATTTGTGTTATTATCGCAATGCACCTATTTATCAAGTAATTAAGCAGAAACTGTTCTGCTTATTATGTAAGTAAGATATCTCTATTTTTCTTTAATATGTTAGTAGCTAGCACTGATGTTAGATTTTCTATCTGCCAAAAGACATCCGACACACTCACAGTTAATGGCTTATTTAGTTATAAGAACAGTGTTTTGTGCTCTTTACTTTAAAGCTGCTACCAGCGCTAGTGACCTTGAAAATACAGAAAAAAATTTTTTGACGTGACAACGTCTTATAAATTGGTTTGCCGGGTGACACTTCAAGAAACTGCGTTACGCTCCGCTCACGTTATGCGCTCACAATGAGAGCGAGTGAGAGGCACGCGTCCCTTCCACTCGGGCATGGTTAGCCCGCCTAAGAGCGAGAGAGACAGACATAAAAAGTCGTTGTCACGTAAAACTTTCGCCCGTATACCGACTTTACAGGCAACCAATTTTTTTTTTCTGTGAACTTTTTAGCTAGTATCCTTAAGGTACATTATAACCTCAAAAGTCATTGAAATACTATCCGCTTTAGAAACCTTTACAAAAAGTGTCAATAGTGGGCGCTTTAAGGAAATTTTACAAAGGAAACTACAGCGTATTGTTTTCAATGACTTGTTAGTTATTATGTTTATGTTTTTATACGTGGTCAAAAAATCTGCTAAGCTAAAATGGGATCGGGCGGGTCACGTCGGCCGTATGCACATAGAAAAATGGGCGCACATAGCCACAGGCTGGATTCCAACGGATGGACGTAGAAAGAAAGGTAGAACAAGATAGGCAGATGACTTGAAAGCATTCGAACAGGATTGGAAAGTTAAAACCAGAGACAACGAGCTATGGAGGGAAAGAGGAGGGGCCTTTTTCCAGCAGTGGGACATGAACAGCTAAATAAAAAAATAAAAAAAACGTTTATATATTATTTGTACAGTAGCTACTGTTCAATAATTTATATTGTGTCACTTCTGCCCCACACGCATAATTACTGGCTACTTAATTACTATACGGGATAAGTCCGCCGTTGTATGTATACTTTTCTAATTTATATCTGAAGATACAATAAAGCTTTATAAACAAACAAACGCACAAACCTTCATCAAATTCTACATGGACTCGAAGCTTTTTCAGTCATTACGTTATAGATGCAGCAAAATAATAAAATAAGACAATAAAATTCCAGACATTTAGCAAAAGTTCAAGAACAGCAATATCGAACCAAGTCATTACAATTGTTGGGTAAACTGCTAAACAAGCGAGTCTCTTTCTATCGCAATATTGAGAAGGTTTAATATGCTGGTCGGGTTTCGAGGGCGATAAAGAATGTTTTCCAGTAGCGGATGTATTATACTTACAATAGCTTACATGATATCTCAAAGAGCTTGAAATGAGGATTTTGAATTTATTATTCTTTGTTTACTTTAAAGGAATTTGAGTAACTCCTACGCTGATATGGGAGATAGGAAAAACTTCGTATATACTCTGTGGGATCATCATTTCAGCCGCATACCGTCCACTGCTGGACATAATCCTCTCCCAAGGATTTCCAAAATGAACGATCTAGAGTGGCCTGCATCCAGCACCTTCCAGCGAGCAAGTCAGGTCGTCAGACCACCTAGGCTGTCCCTATGCTTGCCAGTACGTGGTCGCCATTTTTGCCTCATCTAAAGAAAAATACCCTTCAAGTGCTTATCACTAGACATTATCATTCTCGCAGATAAGTGGTCAATTAGTTCCTAAATTAACTTTTAAAAAGTTGAGCATATCTTTATTAAAATAATAGTCTCGGCCAACCCCTGTGGGAAACAGGCGTGATATTATGTAAGTATGTATATATGAGCATATCTTTAAATATCTTCGCTTTCAGTGAGCACACTCCGTGCACTATCAACTATATTTCACCCGTTCGACGTGTGTAAGCATTCGCGACGCCACGTGGCTATCCTGTGGATTAATGGCAACACTATATTTTGTGCTGAGGAAACTTTAATACGCTCAAACTGATCAGGGTGCAATATCAGCTAGTGCCTGATTGCTAATGGAAGCGAGGCAGTGTTTCTTCTCAATAGAGGTCGTTCAGGAACTACTTATAATTATTTTTTTCTGTGCGTCTTTGAGGCACAGAGCTACGATGCCACGGACAGATACACACGCAGACATTAGCGCCAAACTAACTTATTCATTAATTTATTCATCACAGATTTTTATGTCTCCAAAGCAGGAGTACGGCCCTCTTAGTACCACCAGAGCCATACCTGTGGCCAACCACAGGAGTTTAAGATGTGTGATTGATGTTTTATAAGATTTGTTAAGCTGAATGAACGAATAATCTTTATTGAGAAAAAGAAATAAAACAAAGATAAAGATAAACTTATTTTCCTACTTAACTTAGTCAAACTTATAATACCCTCTTTTTGTAGGGGGTTAAAAATGCTCTTGTTTAATCAATTTATGGAAAAAAGATCGGTTGATTTTAAATTCTTCTTCTTCTTCTTCTCGTGTGTGTTAGTGACTAACACTAGTGTCAGAGTTTTTAAACCGCCTTAAAGGCCTCTGACATGGTTTTAGGTAACGACCAATGTCAAAGACAGTAACCGGGACCGACGGCTTAACGTGCCCTCCGAAGCACGGATCATTTTACTTATCGGACAATCAGGTGATCAGCCTACAATGTCCTAACCAAACTAGGACAACAACACAAAGTCGTTGCCCCCGCCAGGAATCGAACCCGCGGCATCCGGGTATGAGCCGAACGCTCTAACCACTACACCACGGAGGCAGTTAAAATTAACAATTTTGTTAAACCAATTTAAGTTTGAAAGCATTGCAATAAACTTTGAAAATAAAAGAATGAGCGAAAGAATGGCAATTTCAGAGATAAAATGGCTTAAAGCATGACTCTGGTGCATTCCTCACAACATTCAGTTGGCTCCGGCTCAATAGGACGTTTGCAGATCAACTATTGCAGGCATTTGTATATTAAACCTTTCCAGAATGGTTGGAAAGTATATACAATTGAATTTGGTGAAAGAAAACTTCTTATCCCATCAAAAACAATACTTGTCAAAAAAACCAAGTCTCGCAACACAGTTGTTCTGCGGTAAAAAGTTGTGAGATCCATGTAATACCAAGTCGGTTATTAATTTATTCAGTCTCTACTTAAGCGACTTTCTGTCTTAATACGTCCAGTCTCTAAGACCACGATCGTGGTCCATAACAATTGAAAATCAATTGTGTCTGGAATCTCCGTACTCGAAGCATTAAGTTGTTACGTAATAATTAACAGCATCTTATAGTGACGCATATCAATATTAAAATTCTTTAATGTTTTATATAAATATATCGAGACTTGGCCATCGCCTGAAAACACGTGTAAATTCAATCGCCTGAAAACACATGTAAATTCAATTATTTAGTGCGAGTCAAATATATAGTCAAATATATTTTACCCGTATTGCGTATCCACACACATAATACAATTACAATAAGCAATCACCTAACACTTGCATTGTACCACGGACATTATACACACACTCACACACCCATCACATGTTTACAAAACACTCACAAGGAACTACCTACATATTGGTTGCATTATTTTTATTTATTTATGTTTTTGTTTATTTTGTCAGTAATTTAATAAAATTACAAATTAGTTTAGATTTAAGCTTTGCTCCTGTTTGCCATAAAATAGGGCTTAAAAAAAAAATAAAAATTCCCAAAATCACAGATACCCTATATTCTACTTTTGGGAAATTTTGCGCAAAATTTTTTAATTACATTTGCCAGTTTTGACCAACTTCTTTGAAATCCACTCCGGAGGCAGGTTGTTGCCGAGATACAGACCCCCGTCTAGTTCGGAAATGGCCTGGGGCTGGATGGATTTCGACTTATTCTTTGTCATTTGTAAATTATTATGTATATTGGCTAAATAAAGATTTATTATTATTATTATTATTAAGAGCCCACTCCCTGTCTCTATGCGTTTTTCTGGGAGGCTTTGAGGCTTTAATTAAATTTACACGTGTTTTCATGACGGGAATACCCATTTTTTGCTCGATTTGGCAGGGGCACTACCATGCGCCTATATTTATATGGGACTAGCTTAAACCCGCGGCTTCGCACGCAATAATAATAACTGCCGTAAAACATCGTTACGAATAAAGCCAATATTGAAAAATTTTACTGAAGACTTGGCTGTATGGGCTTAATTTTCTTTGCGGTCTTTTCTAGATTTTTTAGTTTTTCCTTGATTCATACACCAAACACTACTTATATTCCAAATTTGAAGCTTCTAGTTCTGCTAGAAGTGCCTTAGAATTTTGATGATCGGTGAGTCAGTGAGTGACAAAATTAAGAAATTTGACCCGTTATAATTCTTAAAATAGTGGTTCAAATTGAATAAAATTTGAAATATACCGTGTCTTTACAATGCTTGCATGGTTACTGAAAATTTCAGTCTTCTAGTTTTATCCACAACGAAGTTACAGGGGGTCGAAAATGGTCTGAATTGCTTCGAGAAAAGGATGGTACGGCCGTGACGCTTTTTTGCTCGACTTGGTGGGGGCACTGCCGTGCCCCCAGATCTGACTTACATAAAGGAGGTAATCAATACGTCTCGATTTTATTTTATGTATACTTCCGATTATTCGTAGAAGCCTGGATCGGTTTAGAAAATTCTTTTTTGTTTGAAAGATTATACTTTTCAGGTGGATCTAAAGAAAATTATTATCAAGAGCGTTTCTACTTTTGAAAAATTATTTTGTTAAAATCATGAAAACTAGCGTCACATTTCTGATCTCCTTAGGACTCTTGGTGTAAGAATGGGCTAAGCTTAAATTGCAAGATTTTATTACAGACAGACATACTCCAGGACAGGGACTTCTGATCACTGCACTACATTTTAAATGCGGAGTCACTAAAAGAATGGCTTTTAAGGGTTGCGTAGTAAACAAGGAACCCCTATAGTTTCGCCATATCTGTCTGTCTGTCTGTCCGCGGTTATAGAGTATGCGGGTACACAGATACTAAAAGTACTAGAAAGCTGTAATTTGGTATGGGTATGTATTAGATATGCCAAAAAAGTGGTAAAATAAAATCTTGAAAAAGTTTTTAGACGTTTTTAGTGGCATGAACTCAAAGTCAGAATTGGTAACGACGGAACCACTTGGCCAATTATTTGTATAAAAATATCCTCCGGTTAGTGACTCTGCGTTTCAAAAATATAAACAAACGGTTATAACCCTAATTTGCTACACTACATAAACGGATATTTGACCTCTTATTTTAGTATATAAATGCATAGTTTTCTAAAGTAATAAAAGCAAGGTACATTAATTAACCAAGCATCTGATAGAAAGTAAAGGTGGAGTCAGACGGTGCGGCGTGGGTGTTATTAAGTAGCTTTTGATAAACATTCTTAGTTATACGGCAACAGATTTGAGTAGGTTTTATAGTAAGAAAAATACTTATTAAAATTTTTGATTAGGGTGACTGGGACCGCGGTCCGAGTTAATTGCGGTCCCAGTTGACGGCATCCTCTTTTGTGTGTGTAAATCCTAACCAACACTTAACTAGTGTTAGATATTTTATACTGCCTGAAAGGCATCTGACCTCTGCCATACAATAATGATAGCCGGGATTAACGGCTTATACGTACATACTAACATATATTCAAGAAACAATTAGCCAAACACATAATTTCAATTTACTGAACTTGTCTGTTTTATTTTGTTTATCAGTGTGACAATGAATAAGTATATTTATGTCTTGTATTTATGTTCATATGTAAGTGATGTAAAATATGTCTCTAAGAGAATAAAAGTCTTTAAACCTGCTAACATTACTGATATCTATTGTATAATGCAAATATTTTTTTTTTTACTTTCGTAACGTACCTACATATACTGAAAAGTAAATAAATAAGTACGCTACTATTATTACAATCTAGCCAATTAACTTAGACTAATTAGTAATTTTACATTGACCTAGTTTATAAGCAATAGTATAAGAATGTGTCCATTGGCACTTTTATTACTGTCTCTATCAAGGGGAAGGCACTTTGTTCGTGTGTCTTTAATGCAAATAAATGAAATTCTTTCCGTTCCATGTGAATGAGGGCTAAGATGTGCGATACCGCGGGGTTAATGAATAGACACGCGACATGTTGTCCGCTTTGTAATTGGTGCAGCTTGTTGGATTTAGAGATTACAACGGAACGAGAGTCAAGGAAAGTTCTGCAGAAATTATAAAACAAATAGATCAATTTTTGTATTCCTATAATAGCTATTTTACTGTGTATGTTTTTGGTTAATATTTTATACTAGCCGACTCGAAAATGCTAATCAGGCTGACCATTTTTTGCTAAGGCGTCATTTTTATATTTCTTATAGTTTAGCTGGACCGTTATGGTTCTACATCAGGTGTTCCATTTTGTAAAATCAATTATACTTTCTTGATCAATCGTTTTAATAAATTTGTAATTGATTAACTAATCTTGTATTTTACTATAATTCTGTTTAAATATACATATTTATAAACAGGACTTTATTTTAAACTAAAAGTAAAAATATTAAATATTCCAAAGACAAACACACCATGAAAATTTTATATAAATTAGACATTGACAGATCAATTTATGTAATATCTATCTCATGTGATACAGCTAGTGACAGACGGACAAACAGCAGAGTCTTAGTAATAGGATCCCGTTTTTACCCTTTGGGTGCGGAACCCTAAGTACTCACACAAAATTATTTCCAGTGTGCAAATTTTCATTGTAAAAAAAGTTGAAGTAAAACAACAATCTTTTGGTGTAACTTTCTATAAAAGTAAAGTCGTAAAATATCGAAAGCCTAAAATAAGTTAATATTAACCACCATCCAAAAGTTTACCAAAAACACCTACTGCCCATTCACACAAATCACGCCGCCATAAGGGTCCCGTCAAACCATCGCGAAAAATTAATTTTAATTTATTCGAGCTTCCCGCCGCGGCAAATTAAGTAAGCGGAAGAAAGCTCATTTATTTTGGGCGGATGCGGCGGAATTCACGTCCGCGTTAAATACACAACCCTCCCGAGCGTACTCGGTTAAAATTTAATTCTACACCCAAATTACTGTCTTTTATACACGGTGTTTCTCCTCGCTCTTTGCTTATTTTTATTCTTTTTGGTTGTTAATGGCTACCGTGCTATTTTTTAACAAAACAGTGTTATGTAATGAGACACGTTAAACTTATTTAACATATTTTTGTCATGCGAGATTGTATAAATGTTGAAAACTTTTTCAGTCTAATATTATATTGTCTATAATAATATATATTAGTATTTGTCGACCTCCGGTCACCATACTAGTCCGCTACCCTGAGGATCCGGGTTCAATAGAAAATGGCCTTTTTCAAATTATTCTGGGTCTTGGATGTTTATATAAGTATAATGTATTTGTTATAAAATAATAATATCGTTGAGTTCTTATCCCATAATACAAGTCTCAAACTTACTTTGGGGCCAGCTCAATCTGTGTAATTTGTGTGTCAAAACTTTTGTCTCAGTCGTCAAAGTGAACGTAGCTTCTATCATTATCAACTTTATTATTATATCAATACTAAAAGAATAAACTAGATGTCACAGCCTTTTTTACTTTTTTTTTTTTTAATATTTATTTTACTTAAAAAGGAATTCTTCCCAAAAATTCCTTTCAAGAAGGCAGAAACGTCTAACTAAGCATCTTCATAAGACTTACATCATCATCATCATCAGATTTGTTTTAGTCTCCACTGCAGGAGCACGGCCCTTTTTGTACTACCAGTGCCATACTTGGCTAGAGCAGCCAGAGGCTTTGATCTACACCCTCCACGCTGGCCATTCTAATTTCAAAGCCGTTGCTCAACCTTTAGTAATTAATTGTTTTATTCAAAAACTCTTTAACCCATATGTTACAATTACAAAGCGTAAATGCAAAATTGCGAACAAATTGAACCGCAAAAACCTTTGGCGTACGAGCAAACCGAGTAGCCTTAGTTTGAATAGATAAATGAGTTTAATCGAGTTGCTAATGTCTGGATTTGTAGGGGATTATAAGCGTTAGAGTTACAAATTTCTAAGTAGACTAACTAAAATTGAATTGGTGTAAGTGATGAGATATTTGAAGCGAAGATAGATATGAGAAATGTTGAGAGAATTAAACATAAAACTATCATGTTTGTTCGTAAACTATCAGATGTTGCTCTTTTTTGGAAGTTTGTAATAGTCGGTCTAATGAATAGGCAAAAATTGGATAAATGATATTAAATAGGCCATGTGGTTAACTCCGCACTTATTAATTTATAATTGAGAGAACTCTGCATTATTTTGTTTGTGTTTTGTTAAACTTTATTACAAATATAAAACCTTACTGCTGAAATTAGGGTGTTTTCACTCTTATGTGGTGCGATTTTTCAAACGCGGAGTCACTAAACGAACGATTTTTTGTATGGAAAAACCATTCGTTTAGGTGACTCCGCGTTTCAAAAATAGCACTTATGGTCCTACACAGAACCTAAGTCCTTTCCCGTAAGGAATATTCAATTCAGTTCAAATATAATATATTTATTATCACAGGATATTTATCATCATGATCATCATCAGGTCTTTTTAGTCTCTATTGCAGCAGTACGACCCTTGTATAGATAGGTATATCAAACAAATCACGCAGAGGTAATACTTAGAACGCTAATAAAAAATCCTAAAGGTAATCAAACACATTGGAACGATACACAAATAACGATAAATGCAATTTTATCCACCCTTTCACCCATCGCAGCCCCTGCTCCCCAAATTGGAAAAATCACATGTCAAGGCGCACTTTACAATATTTGCGCGGCACGATATTAGCGTGTCGGCCTGTCAATCTGTCTGTTAGTACGTGACCGCTGTGCAATTATGTTAAAATTGCTGTTATTTTAGTAAATTGTATGGGAATGTCTTAATTTTCATTTTTGTTTTTTGCCACGTTTAAAGTACAAGTTTGCATGTTGTTACATAAAAAATACTTCTGACATAAGGTATTTTAATACATGTAAGTTTTTTTAAAAGTTCTATACTTAAGTAAGTTTTTGCTGTTGAAAAAGGATGGATCTACTAAAAACTATTTTTTTTTTGTTAAAAAATGTTACAAGGTTTACGAAATTGGCTTTTTTTAGACGTAAATCAAGGCTAACTTCTAAAGTAAAGGTACTACTTAAAACGCTAATAAAAACACTGAAGGTAATCAAACACTTAGGAATGATACAAAAATAAAGTAAACTGCAATTTTATCCACCCTTTTACCCTTCGCAGCCCTAGCTCCCCAAATTGGAAAAATCACATGTCAAGGCGCACTTCACAATATTTGCGCGGCACGATATTAGCGTGTCGGCCTGTCAATCTGTCTGTTAGTACGTGACCGCTGTACAATTATGTTAAAATTGCTATTATTTCAGTAAATTGTATGGGAAATGTCTTAATTTTCATTTTCATATTTGTTTTTTGACACGGTTAAAGTAAAATTTTGCAATTAGTAATAAAAAAAAATACATACCAGCTGACATAAGGTCTTTTATTAGATTTTACTTATGTACTTATGTACAAGCTTGCATATTCTTACATAAAAAATGCTCGTGACATATCCTATTTTTATTACAAGTAAGTTATTTTATTAAGTTATATACTTATGTAAGTTTTCGATGTTAAAAACCTACTAAGAACTTTTTTTGGATAAAAAATGTTACAAGTTACCTATACGTTGGGTACAAATATTGAGCTTAGATTTCTAGATGTCATGAGGTAGGGACAATGACGTTTATATTTTTTTCACTAAAATAAGACACAAAATGTGGTCTTAAAAGACTGAAACAGCAACTATCTAAAAAAAACAATTAAGTACACTCATTGATTTAAAAGTACAAGTCTGATGACGACGATGATGAAGCCAAACTTGCCAGTACTCTTTGGGAACTTTCGGTGCTTTCTTCTACGTCGTCACCATTTAAGAACCTTTTTGTGCCATCGACATTGGTTAAACTTATATCATAGTATGTACAATTGTGCATTCCGTGTACCACCCTCCTTGTTTGGCATGGCATGCACGTACCAATAACGGACGGATTGACAGACAGACCCGCGTTATAATAGCATTACTGCCACCCCACACTTGCTAGCTATTGAACGAATCATTTGTATATTCACACAATATGTGAGAAATACGGGCAAGTATTTCGCACATATTGACGACCTCCGTGGCGTAGTGGTCACCATGCTAGTCCGCCACCCAGTGGTCCCGGGTTCGATCCCCGGTCAGGGCAAGTTGGAAAATGGCCTTTTATAAATTGTCCTGGGTTTCTGATGTTTATCTATATATGTATTTATTATAAAATATAGTATCGTTGAATTAGTATCCCATAACACAAGTCTCGAACTTACTTTGGGGCTAGCTCAATCAGTGTAGTTTGTCCCTATATATTTATATTTATTTATTTAGTATAGCTTAAAACAGCCAATATTTGAATAGATTCTGTACAATGTTAGGAAGGTTTTTATTTTATTTTTATTTGAGATCCTCATTCTAAAATATCTTTTTATTTATAACTAGCTGTAGCGTGCGTTGTCAAAGGCTACCTATTTAACAAATCCCACAGGAACCTCACAATTGACAAGACAAAAAGTATGCTACATGACAAATTTTATTGAAATCCATTCAGCCGTTTTAAAAGCGGATAAAACATACATGCAACTAACTTTCACATTTATAAAATACTAGCTTCGCCCCGCGGTGTAGCCTATGTGTTATAGCCAAGGTGTCAGCTTCCTGCATACCAAATTTTATCAAAATTGGTCCAGCCGTTTGCGTGTGAATAAGTAACAAACATACACACACACACTCACAAACTTTCGCATTCATGATATTAGTGTAATTAGTAGCACTCAGTCTTTGTAGGATTCTAAATTCTTCGATGGATAATTTGAGTCGCTTTATGTCACATCCAAATACAAAATACTTACACACAAACAATATCAAATCTATTCATACATATTCAAAGATCTATTGTAGTGTTTCACTGTTACTATAGTCACAAAGGCGAACGGCCTATCAATACTATGTAAATGCTATTAGTCAAATTAGATACATCTACATACGGCTTTAACGTTTGACGTTGGTTGCGGTCTAGAGATGAATAGAAAAGCTATATAAAATCAAATATCGTTAAATACACAACACGTAAAATCTAGATAGATTCAACAGTAAATTGTATTAAAACCATTTTTAAGGCGGTATTGAAAAAGGCCTTTGGCTAGTAATGGGACACTATAGGCTAATAAAAAAAAATGAAAAAGACGCCGCATGCGCAGATCTGATGGCCATATTACTAAATCTTAACCTTTAGTATCGGTATACTGCTGGACCAAAGGCACCTTCTTGAAAGCTAGGATTTGTTCAATTATGACGCTGGACAAGGGTTAGTAATCGCATTAAAGGTATAATAACAGCAGTAATACTTCAGAGCCCGGGGTCCGCTACCTAACCAAGGAGATTTGACGAGGTTTTTACATAGAGCGACTGCCGTCTGACCTCCGCAACTGAAAGGGTAAACCAAAATGCATTAAAGGGTATAATGTCTGCACAAAAACACTGCTACTCGTTTTCTATTACCTCCTTTAACATACGTGGGAGAAGAAAAGGGTGAGAGATAAAAAAATCTACTCTGCCGTCTTAGATATGAACATGCAAAAACTGCCTCCGTGGTGTAGTGGTTCGAGCGTTCGGCTCATACCCGGAGATCGCGGGTTCGATTCCCGGCGGGGGCAACGACTTTGTGTTGTTGTCCTAGTTTGGTTAGGACATTGTAGGCTGATCACCTGATTGTCTGATAAGTAAGATGATCCGTGCTTCGGAGGGCACTATAAGCCGTCGGTCCCGGCCATTGTCTTTGACATTGGTCGTTACCTAAAAGCATGTCAGAGGCCTATAAGGCGGTTCAAAAACTCTAACACTAGTGTGAGTCACTAACACACACGATAAGAAGAAGAAGACATGCAAAACACAAAACAAAACATCACAAAATAGTGTCACTTTTCATTGATCTTAATCTAAAATCATGTTGAAAATGGCAACATGATTTTAGATTCATTATTGCCGAAAAACTGATCTGAAGAGCACTACTTGACTACAAAAAAGCATGACGGATTGCTTTTGGGTTTTATACAAATCTTATAGAAAATGTTTGATTTAACGTTTAGAAAAAAGTGTGCAATTTGAATTATTGTCATCTAGCGGATTGAGTCAAATCTAGTGCGTCACATCATGGTCTAAACGCTCAATATAGTGGGACTGGTTCTTGTCATATATTATTTAAATATTTAACTAGTATTGACACACGTTACTTGAACATCTTTGTTCCTTTGGTATAACGTGACAACTTCTACATACTACATTGCATCGCTTGCGTTCTAGGACGCGAAACAACAATCAATAACAACCAGTTTTCAGCGTTAGATGCAGGCCAAAGTTGACTTTATAGAACTAAGAATAAAGTTTATTTTGCAAGTTTACTAAAATTGCTGCAACTTGGAACATTAGATGGCCGATATTGTTTTAGTAATTGAAACAAATGACAGCGTTGCGATTGGTTTAATGCGTAAGTAGGTGCTTTGAAAAGAGTTATAGATACAATTTTATGTTGTTTGTTTCTGAATTCATTATAGATTATCTGTAGCCCGCAATGTTGCCGCATGGGCATTATTTGAAAATCCAACTCCAATAGATAAAGGGAACTCCAAATGTCTTTCGAATAAAAGTAATTATTGTGTATAATATTACATTACATTCCATTATTATATTCCAATCCGTTTTGCCCTTTTGGCGTGAAAGCAGAACAAACATGTAAGATTTATGATGACTATATAATATCATGTTTTCAGTATAAATAAAAAAAAAAAATTGTAAATATTGTCGGACGATCGGCAAAATTGGAAAATACTCCACCAGCAAAAACATAGCTTTTAAGTTTATTAAAAGTGATGAAAGTGGATGTTGTTAGATGTATTCTTTTTTAACATAAAGAATAGTACCTGGGTGACCGAGCTTTGCTCGGTCGGTTACATCTCAAACATTAACTATTTTTTTTAAACTTGTCTAAAAACAGTACAAAATAAAAAAAAAATATAAACTTGAACATAAAAAAAAAACAAAAGTAAGTCACCGAGTGGGATTCGAACCCGTAACACTCTTTCTAGCGGTCAGCATCCTTAACCACTGAGCTAAGCCGATGGTGGCCCGCGCGCCGAAATAAGCAACCATATTCTGCGTGGAAAGAAAAACGCATGAAATCTCGAAAACACGCGTTTTCCCAAACGTAAAACTAATCTAGATCGATAGTTTACCCCCGAAAATCCCCATATACAAATTTTCAGCGAAATCGTTAGAGCCGTTTTCGAGATCACAGAAATTCATAAATAAATATATATATATACATACATACATACAAGAATTGCTCGTTTAAAGGTATAAGATGTAGGTACAAAATTATAGTAATATAGTAAGAACGGTAAAACAAGAGGACAACAACCGTCTGTGTCGTAAATACTTCAAACTTACTACATAATTGGCAGTTACTTCACACTCTAATTACTATGCTATCATTAATACTAAATACCGAACTTGAAAATTACAGAACAAATTTGGACACCAATTGTGAGGTATACATAGAGTCGTTTTTTGTGATATTCTAGCCACGGCTATTTGAGTGTTTCAGGATTATGTAACTCACGTGAGGGACGTTTGGACGGGCGTAACTACGTGATCTCGATCCAAAATCACTTTCGCAAATTTTTTATCATAAGTCATAAACTAATTTAGATTACGTATATGAATAGAGGAATTTATTTACTATACGACATTTTTTTTTCCAACACCAATGTAAAATCAGCGTGTTATTACCAATGTAAATTTAAAAGATCCTGAACCGATTTGGCAAATTATTTTTTTGTTTGAAAGGGTATACTTGCGAGGTGTATAGTTAAATCAGTTGTGTAGATTGGGGGCGAAGACGGTTTCTAGTTTTGAAAAGTTATTATAATATAGCACACTACCTCTAGATTAAAGGGATAGGTAGTGCCTGAAAAACAGCGTTACCTCGAGCTTAGACTAAATTAAATTTATAGGTCTTAACTACAATTAAAAAATAAATTCTAAAATAATACAAGAGCCATCATTTCAGCCACATAACGTTCACTGCTGGACATAGGCCTCTCCCAAAGATTTCCAAAATGACCGATCTAGAGCGGCGGCTTGTATCCAGCGCCTTAATATATAATATATTTATATTATTATACTACAAGAGTATTTCTTACAAAATACCTAAGAAGTTTCCGATAGGGTGGGCCGGCCCCAGTGGTGGGAAGTGAAGACGTGTTCCAAGGCATCAGAAACTATGATCCCGGGGGAGCTAGTCTTGCAACAAATTTAATCAGAAAGAGTTACTACCGGAAAGTTGCCCGTGAATAACGTTCAGGAAAGTCTGCTAGTTTTAAAGTTAGTATTTTGTTGTTGGAAACGAATTCTACAAAAATCGTAGCAAAGGTTCAGTTTGATATTTCTTATCAATATTTCTTACGAAGTTATGAGTAGATTTAGCATAGTAACAAATATAAATAATATATTATACGCTAAGGTATGTACTGTATACAATTAAATAGGATAGAGGAAAAGAGATGAAAATTTGGAAAAAAACACTTAAACATTTTTATTATGTTAGAAATAAAGCGACACCTGGCATAGTCCACCCTTGGATGGGTGACCACAAATGACATAAAAAAATTATCAAGCAGGAGCTCGACATTTTATCATGTGGTTCGGAAGGCATGTAAAACGCTTCCGGCAATCATCAGTGTAGCAGCTGCAGTCGTCAAGCTATGAAAGATGCCTTTAGGCTACTTGAAAAATCTGACACTAGTGTTGACCACTAACACCCACGACACGACAAATATGTAAGTTAGTGAGTACACTGTAAGTTTTTCAACAGAACTAAATATACAACTATTGCAATTGTACAATACACCTAGTACATAACAGTGAGTGTAATAATTAGTTCCCATTTCCTACTATTGTTAATTCGCAAGCTTATAAAAGTTTGTCTATTTAAATTGTGCATACAAATTCTATACAGCATTTCCTTGAAAAAGAAACGACGGGTTGCACTCTGGGAGTGCCGGCAGAAGTGAAAACTTGAATATTAACGTTGTGCATTTTTGATATACGAAACAGCAGGCGCAGGCATACATTTTCGCCGCGCCGTAAAAAGAGAGGGGGATACTCCCTCTCCTACGCCGCGCCAGCTGTCTACTCTCCATCCGTCTTACGAATTTTCGATCAGGTCACGTGTCCTGACGCGAGCGTGTCCTGACGCGAGTGTAACATTTTTTACCCATTCCAAAAAAAGTACACAACGCCGCTAAAGAAGTTTTCACTTCAAAATATAGAACGTGCAAACGCGTATCCTGCTCGATGCATATGGAGCCACCGTGCCAACGAGGATTAGAAGTATCCCTCAAAATATGGCAAGCCATTATTGTGCATACTGGCTGGGGCACGTAGGTGTTACGTTAGCACGAACGCTAGGAGTTTCGTATTCCCGCTGAATTTGCTCCTGTATTGTAATATTTTTTTAAACTAAAAACCAACTCCCAACCTACACAACCGATTTTGTTTTTTTTTTTTAAATTAATACGAACGTGAGATTCATTTTATCATAATGAGTTGACGGATTACTCACTTAGAGAGTCAGCTACTGCCAACATGTTTGGACGTCATCCGGAGGTCTTCATCAGGGCGAATGTGACTAAAGGCCCGTTCACTACACTGGCTCGCGACACTGATAAAATTTAAGAAGTATATATACCCTTTCAAAAAAAAAATAATTTTTCAAATCGGACAAGGCGTTTTCGGTGTACAATAATCGTTGAACATACATAAAAAAAATATCGCGAGTGTTGATAACCTCCTCCTTTTTGAAAGTCGGTTAAAAATAAACAAAGGAGTGGTACAGTTTTTTATATGATTGTGAACAAGCAATGTGAAAGCTAGTCTAACACATTAGACTTTTTTTTGTTTTGATCGCTAAGACAAACAAAAAATGTTTGTTTTTTACTTACTGTAAGTATGTTTTAAATATTTCAGTGTAAAAGACTAATTAACCTTTTGTATGTTAATAATACCAGACACAACAGCAAGACAAATAATTTATACCGGAAGCCGGAATAGCCACACACAAGAGGTTAAAAAACATTGAAATTCACTCAAATTTAAAATGAAATGTCATTAGATAAAAAATATTTATTACTCTCCATTTTATTTATGATAGTTACAAAGTATAATAATGATACTATTTTATTGAGAAAAAAGAAATAACAACAAAAAAACTTAACAAAACTATCTTAAATTAAACTAAGCTATAAAATAAACTTATACTAAATTATGCTAAATTAAAAAATAAACTTATCTTGTCCATCATGTCATTTATATGTCCAAGAATAGAAATTGCTAACAGTGGAATTACTTAAGCCAAGTCGGAGTTCATTTGTTCTGTCAAGAAATTAATATGACTCTGAAGATAAATATGGCTAAGCCTTCTTGAGAATTGTCTCCTAGGTAGCATTTAGCATTCTTAATTCTGCAAGCAGTACGTTAAATAGCTGTTTACATTTTGCGTACCTAACCTATTTCTTGTACGAGCATGTTTTAGTTACTACCTACATAAAAAATCATTTCTATCTTCATCAGGGATTTAAAACAAACGTCTTTTTGATACAGATGGCACCAAGTTGGAGTGACTTCGACAAAATAGGTATTACTGGTCCGGATGGTACCTGGTCTAAAGGCTGTCCATAGCAATTCAAAGAGGTAATGCAGCAAGCATTGTTGCCAATGAACCGGGTACAATTCGGGATGGTATTTTTGACCAATTTTTTTCTTATATTGACGAATGTTGTACTACTTTTTAGGGTTCCGTAGTAAACAAGGAACCCTTATAGTTTCGCCATGTCTGTCTGTCTGTCTGTCTATCCGTCCGCGGTCCTACTCAGAAACTATAAGTACTAGAAGCTGTAATTTGGCATGGATATGTATATCAGTCATGGCAAAAAAGTCGTAAAATAAAATATGGAAACAAATATTTTTTTAGGGTAGCTGCCATACAAGTAAAGAGGAAGTAAATTTTTTTTTCTACAAACTCATTTTGTGGGGTATCGTTAAATAGGTCTTTTAAAAATATTGTGAGCTTGGGCACACCATTTTTCGATTTAGGGATTCGTGTCTGAAATATTTAGGTTTAAAGTGTTTTTGTTTTTTGTTAAAGTCACGTGTCCCCCCCATCTATCTGCTAAACGGTTATATATGGACTCGTGAAAAAAATAACAGCTATAGTGTACATAATGTTGTTTATAGGAAAACTATCAGAGCTAAGTAGGGTTAACAAATTAAAAAGTTATAGGCGATCAACTTATAAAAATACTCGAAAAGGAAAATTTCGTACAACACGCACTTGGCCAATTATTTATTAAGATAAATAAACGAATTTCGCATTGCTACAAAAAAAAGAAATATGGTAACAAAAAGAAAGCGCATTATTTTAGATTATATTTTCAATCGTTTTGTTTGTTTCTTGCTCAGATTTATCATTATACTACTAAATGTATTCAAATGAAAATTGCATTTTTACTCTCTTTTTGAAAATCCTCTTGTAGGTATATATACTTACTTCAAAAATAGCTGCCACAAAATGTTTGGTGTCTAGCTTCAATTGTCAGCATATAACTACAAAATGTATGCTGATATAAAGGCCTCAGTGAATTCCACCTCATCAACTCCGTAACTTCTTTCTTGCTTTTCAGCTCACGTCGATCCTACAATGAGATTCACAGATCTACGTCGCGACCATGGTATAATAAAATAAGGTATTCTCTGTCCGAGAACGAACTTGACTACGTCACGAAAGTGTTGCCACTGATTGTTCTTTTCAGTAAATTTAAGGACTTTCTCAATTAGTTCATTAATATTAAATAAAATGTTAAGTAACTTAGCTATTAAGAATCTCGCAATTCTCGCGTCATTCATCAATTCAAAATTTTATAAATTGATAAAATGGATTATTAATTTGAAATTGGTATATAAAGTTCAAAAATGCATTACGCTCGGGTAATTCAATTTCACACAGAAGCAACATATTACACTGATGACGTAGTCAAGTTCTTCTACGTCATCAGCTGTCACGGAAAGAGAATACCTTATTTTATTATACCATGGCTGATATAAAGGTCTCAGAGAATTCCCACCTAATCAACTCCGTAGCTTCTCTCTTGCTTTTCAGCTCACGTCGATCCTACAATGAGATTCACAGATCTACGTCGCGACTAATGCGGCGCTCTGTCATTGCAAAATGGCGAAAACTGGCCTGCTTTGAAGACATTTTGTGAAATAACTTCTTTACATAGTTAAATAATTTATGTTCAGGGTGTAATCAATAGTTATACGTGCTTTGTAAAGATTTCTTTTTAAATATTTATTGTCTACCATCTGGGCAAAGGTCACTCATCTAAAAATCGTAGGTAACTTTAATAAAATACGGTATATCTTTTATGAAGAAATGTTTATATTATCATTTAATGTTTTTTTTTAATAAGAGAAAATAATACAATAATAAATATTACACTTATTTATACACTTAAATTATGAACATAATTAAAAACTAAATAAATTAAAAAGGCCGCATCCGATCGATTGCTTTGGAAGAGCTTGAGGGGGCCTATGTCCAGTAGTGGACTTCCTAAGGCTAATAATGATGATGATTGATTTAAAAAAAAAAAACTTACAAATAAAAAGCTTAGGCTTAGCTGGGCGAAATAATTGCCAACCTATGGTCACACGACACCTTGACATTTTAATTTATTTAATCTATTATTTATTTCTTATATTATATTCATGTTTATTAGTGAAATATACATCAGCATTGTTGCGTTAACTACTAGCTATATATTTTGTTAGAAGTACAGTGAGCTAAAAGTCAACATTCTCTTTATTTACGTTCAAACCATTACCTGTTACTCACCATAGAGTACGAGTAAAAAGTTTTTATTTCTCTACTCTTCGCAGTAATGTCTACAAGAGATGGTTTTAGTACCTAGTTTAGCCTGTGCAGACATTGCCCACTTTCGAGTGAACTCTTTGTAGATTTAAGTGTACCGGTGTTAAAAATTCTTCCTCGCAATATACTGTTTAAGTTTTTTTAAGAGATTGCGGCAGCAACAAGCAAAATTTTTAAAAATAAAACATTTTATAAATGTTTTTATTAAAATTTATATAAAATTTTAAGATGTGGCCATGTAAATATATTGTTTTGATTAGCCTTGGATTTTTTTCCATGTAGGTAATATAAGAAGTAGTATCTACTAATACTATCAACATTAAGTTATTATCACACGACATATAAAGATAAGTTCGCAAAATGTTGTAGAAATGCATTTTTGTATTATTATGTGTTTTTGAAAATCGATTTTTATACTATGAATTTTATATTTTACATATTTCAAGAGGATTTTAAAGTTAATGTATGGGAATAAAACCAATTCCATTAACTTGAAGGAAATGGCACTCAGCCCCTTGAATTCTTTCAAACCCCCTGCATAGTAATACGATACGAGGCTAAGATCCAAGTTCGATGATATGACTTTATTATCTAACTTTTATCTTAAACCCTCCAAACAGAAATAAATTTGAAGTTTACCACTAAGTTTTAGGGCTTTTACAGACGAGCGACATTATGCCCGCTACACAGGTCGGGGACGGTCGCCGAAGGTCACCGACGGTCGCCGACGGACGCCGACAGGTGACGTGGCCGACTTTGTTAAACTGAAGTATGTTTTTGCTATTATTTACCAATCCTTGAAAAAAAAACATGAGTTCTAATAAACATATATATGTACATTTAAAAAACCGTTTGAAGAACGAAAGTAAAGCATAATAAATTTTTTTAGGAGTCCGTAATTTTTTTTACTGTGTAACTAAAAAAATACAACTCTCGAATCTTTAAGCGTTTTACTTAAGTGACTAATGTGTTACAAATGAAAAAAAAAACAGAGTAAATTTAATATTCTTTCGCCTAATGTGACTCAATATCAAATGTATAAACAAAGTTACAAATTGTAATAAAGAAAAAAGTACAACTAAAGTTAATTCATAATAAAAATATTATTTCTCTTTGTTCTTCGATATGAAATATAACACTCATGAAATGAATAACAAAAACTCTCGACAAACTAATATTGCAAATGCAAAAGTTTATATGTAGCTCAATCACTCACCAGAGATACATGTCCGTGAAACTTTCCTACAGATTTTTGTAGTCACGAATAAAATATTTATGATAGGTACTTGGTTTGTCTCTAGGGCAATTTTTCAAACTAGACCATGTACGTACAGGCCGCTTTAGGGTTGGGTAACATTTGTTAACACGAAACAGAACTTTCGCATGCTACTCTTTCTCGTTTTAGCAAATGAAGGTTCTAAGCGACAGAAAACGATAGCAACATGCGGAAGTGCTGATCCTTGCTGATAGTAATGTCCACCTTATAAGTAAATGCAAGTAAATAAATTAAACAGGGGGTAAGATAGTCAACTGATATTAGTTTTAAAAAAGCGGCCAAGTGCGAGTCGGACTCGCCCATGAAGGGTTCCGTAGTAGCAAGTAACATAATATAAAAGTCTTGCAGTATGTTTTTTTTAATTTTTATATTTGAGTTGATTGAATGAAAGGTAAATTACCGTTTATGATTTATGACGTATTAAAAAAAAACTACTTACTAAATATCGTTCAAACCAATTTTCGCTGGTAGTTTTTATGGTAATGAACATCATATATTTTTTTTAGTTTTATAATTCCCTTATTTTAGAAGTTACGGGGGGGGGACACACTTTTTTCCACTTTGGAAGTGTCTCCCGCGCAAAGTATTCGGTTTAGAAAAAAATAATATTAGAAACCTAAATATCATTTTTGAAGACCTATCCATAGATACCCCACACGTATGGGTTTGATGAAAAATAAATTTTTGAGTTTCAGTTCTAAGTATGGGGATCCCCCAAAATTTGTTGTTTTTCTTTTATTTTTGTGTCAAAACCTTAATGCGGTTCACATAATACATCTTCTTACCAAGTTTCAACAGTATAGGTCTTATAGTTTCGGAAAAAAGTGTCTGTGACATACGGACGGACAGACAGACAGACAGACAGACATGACAAATCTATAAGGGTCCCGTTTTTGCCATTTGGCTACGGAACCCTAAAAATGTTAAAGCCTACATTGATTCTTTTGTATTAATTTTTAGAGGAATTAATCTTTTATTTATTTAGGTATTTATTACTAGTTGTGCCCGTGGGCTTCGCTCCTTGTGGGAATTTCTGGATAAAAATATCCTATTTCCTTCCCTGAGTATTAAACTATATCCATATCGAATTGCATCTAAATAGGTACAGTGGTTGAAGCGTGAAGTGGTAAAAAACAAACAAACATACTTATTTACAAACTCACTTTCGCATTTATAATATAAGTAGGATACATACATACTATCACGTCTTTATCCCTAATGGGGCAGACAGAGCATTTTGGGTCTTGCGGTTCTATGCAGAGCCCAGGGCCGCAAGACCCAAAAGCCACTTTTAGCGTCATGGTGGGCGAGAGGATGGAAAAGCAATAAATACAGTAATGGATTGCTAGCCGCATCGCCTGTTAACATGATTTGCATTTTTGCCCATTCCCTCGATCGGCTTTTACGATCTGCGTGGGAAGAGAAGCAAATGGTACATTCTAAGTTTTTTTTATTTCTCCCAGACCGGCATGGGAGTATTAGTAGGATAATAGTAAGAAAGTAAGGAAAAGGATTATTTACGGATGCAGCCCAACCTTTATCTAGTCCATCAGTGAACGTCATGCGGCTAAAATATATATTTGAAATATACACTGTAAGTAAATTTACTTTGTTAAAAAACCGCGTCGAAATCAGTACACCGGTTCGAGAGCTACGATGGCACAGTCAGACACACAGACCGATAGACAGAGGTTATCGTCTAACTTAAAACACCTCTGTTTTTGAATCATAAAAATACTAAGGTGTAAAATCCATTCTGGAACTCTTTAGTAAACAAACTTTATTTATAAAGGAGAACCTACATGCACAAAATGGCTGGCAGCCAACGCTTAATTTCCATGCTGAAAACTGTATGAAAATGCAAGCTGTTCTTATAATTGAGCAGGTGCATCTAAGTCGTGGCATTCACCGCATTAACATATAAATTAGTATTTCGAAACAGTCCCGGGATTAAAGGTGGAAATTCACTGGCGGGGAATATTGCAGTTTAACATACGAGTCGTTTGCAGTATTTTATCTTCAGGTAATATTATTTTGAAAATATGCTCGAATTTAACTAATGTACCTAGGGCGTATGCACGGAGAGATAAATAAATATGTAAAAGCAAAACATCAGACAAATACATAAGAACTTTTTTAGATTAAGGTTTCAAGTACTTTACGTACATACCACGATAAAAAACTATTTTAAAATTCAGAAACTTTTCAATTAGTTGTATGATTTACTTCTAAAGTTAAATCAACTAAGTAACAAAGTTTTGAGCTGAAAGTGTTGAATTTTGTTTTGAGTGTGGCATAAATATGTATGGTTTTTTTATACTACTAGGATAAAATGTAAACTTAGTAAATTACTATGTTTCTAATTTCAAAGCACATCATAATTATCGTACGACTCAAATCTTCCAAGATACGAAAAATTTACAAACGCCAAGTAGCCTCCTCCATGTTTTTGTTTTGTTTTTTGTGTAAGTGACCAATACTGGTGTAAGATTTTTAAGGTGTCTAAAGGCATCTGACTTAGCTTGAGGACTGCCAAACAATGATGACAGCTGGAACCAACGGCTTATACGTGTGCATTCTGAAACACGGAGAAGCTTGAGAAATTGTGGTCACCCACCAAATGCGGACCACGTCCGGTGTCGCTTTACTTGCGAAGGCGCTTTACTTAGTAAAACGCACTCTCGCCCAGGGTCACCAGTCTGGGAGAAAAGGAAACCTTAAAATGTTTCACCTGCTTCTCTTCTCGCACAGATTGTAGAAGGCAATTGAGAAATTGAGCGATGTAATATTGTAATGGGCGATGTAGTATGCAACCTCATACTATTTTGATTATTTTTTCACGTTCTTGCTTATCATCAAGCTTAAAGTAGTCTTGGAGTCTGTCCAGCCTATGGCTATTTCACTTAGAGTACAGAATTAATATAAATATAATATCATCATCATCATCATCATCATCATCATTTCAGCCGCACAACGTCCACTGCTGGACATAGGCCTCTCCCAAAGATTTCCAAAATGACCGATCTAGAGCGGCTTGCATCCAGCGCCTTCCAGCGACCTTGGTTAGGTCGTCAGACCACCTTGTGGGTGGGTGTCCTACGCTTCGCTTGCCTGTACGTGGTCGCCATTCGAGAACCTTTTTGCCCCATCGGCCATTGACCATAAATATAATATACAGAACGAAAATTCATATAGGGTCCCGAGCAATATACGTCCCCGTTCCCTGTCAACATTCTCCACAATACAAGGCGAGAACGGGAAAGAGGTGCGGGGTCGGGGATGCATATTGCGGTACCTTAGGAGATTCCGTTCTGTATGTTTAGTGATTAAACGAACTTACCTTAAGTGAAGTTCTATCATAATTTTATGACATATTCGCTTGAAGACATAAATTACTTTGTAGTAACGTTCTCCATGCCTGCATTCTGCACACTTCAGAGAAAAAAGTTTGACTCTTCCTCTATGGTCTCATACGGCTGTCGCTGTCATTGGTTAGATAGCTAGATCTTCATTCGTTTGTTGTGCTTCGCACATTTACACACTTTTCCCATTCGTATTTATAAATTAGTGTTAAATGGGAAATAAATCAGTATTTTTTGCTGGTGGATTAGTGTATAGCTGTTACAATATTTTAACGGTTTCATATATACCAGTATCAATCAAGAAAAATCAAGATAAGATGCTGAAATCGGGACGGTTATATATGCGCTTGCAGCCATCTGAGAACTTATATTAATTCAGTGATTAAAGCCGCAAGACCCAAAGTTCTCTGTCTGCCCCATTAGGAATAAATACGTGATACGAGTATTGCATGTAATTATGTATGCCACGCCAAGAAACCTTACTACATTACAAAGATGATTTGAATTATATGATTCATTATTCATAACTTCTCCGCATCTAACAGTTACCCCACGAATGCGAAGTCACCTTAAGAGCGTTTTACATTTTTATGGCCTGAAAACCAATTATAACTGGCAATGATCGACTCAGCTAAAACGGAATGGCTTTTTTGATATCGCCACTGGTTTTAGAATCGAATAAATGGGAGTATTTATTTTGAGCTTCCAATTTGCCACATTGTGATTTAGCGACAATTTTTTGGCAACTTTTGCAAATTTTTTTTTTCATTATTTATCTTTTGCATATTTAAATGTGGTTTGTTTGTAAAAATATAATGAAAATATGTTTTTATTAATTTATTACATAAACGGGGCTTAGCACGAACCTTTGTTTTCTTTAGTGTAATATTTCATTCATTAAATAAGTTAATAATGTATACAAAGCGCAGTTGTTTAGGAACCTTATTGTTTGTTTAACATAATATAATGTCTAATGGTAATAATTATATCTTGTAAGGACAAAACACACAAAATAAATTTAAAAGGACGTGTGTGTTTAAATTGATTTACTTACTTTATTCAAAGTGAACATAGATATATGTATGTCGGCTTCCATTAATTATTTGGTAATCGGATAGAACACACAAAGTTCCAGAAAACATCTCAATTTCTTAACTTAGTGGTATGCAAAAATCGAAGAATATAAAAATCGATTAAAATACTGTATCTAAATAAAAAGTAATTCTGAGGAAGTCTTTTATATAAAGGAAATTTGAGGACCTCAAAGAAAGCATACTACCTAATTACAAACTTAACCTTAAGCCTGCAGATGACGCATCTGTAAATCTAGGCGTAAGTCCAGTAGGCTTAGTCAAAGATAATATAATTACTAACGTAATAGACGCCATAGAAACTGTTGGAGGGCCTTTAAGTAGGCAAAACTGGATTGCGGGGTAGGCTTACAGAGATGGCAGCATACACGACTAGCAAAAAAGTCACAAAGGAAGTGTTGAATATGCTTTAAAAATATTTATTGCATTTCGTATAAGTCATATTTAGGGTTCCAAGGGGGTGTGACGCGCAATACAAGGCTATTCGCAAGTATGGCCTCTTAGCCTCTCCATCCCAACTCTTCGCCCACTTTCACGCAGTGGAACCTGTTAAGCTGAGCAACCTAGTGGAAGGTTGGGTACCCAATCCCAGCGGGAAACTAGGTCGGCGAACAAACGGGCGTTCAGGAGGTCTAGATGAGGTAGTACTCTAGTGTCACATTGGAGGAGGGTTCTCTAGATTTCATGCTGCCGGAGGCAGGACAGCATTTGATAGGGGCGGCGTTACCTATGGTGCCCCAAGCCCCAGTAAGGTGGGCTACTGCCAAACCCTGCTAAGCCTGGTACCTCAGCCCAGGTTAAAAAAATGGGAAGGTTGATGTCTGGTTGGCGGCCGATTGTAAAAACCGATGCCAAATCTTTTATGTATGTCAACGATAGAAGAATGCGTTCATGCTAGGGCGTCCCCTGTAGGCGACGCGCAAGTGCAGCACCCGGCACTTGTGGGAAATGGGTCAGGGTTGTCGCACTTACCTGGACGGGGGCGACGTAAGAAGAGAGTTCAGGAGAGAAGATTGAGAGTGGGAAGCTGGAACGTGGGAACAATGACAGGGAAAGGAACTGAATTAGCGGATACTTTAAAGAGAAGAAGGTTAAATATAGTGTGTGTACAAGAAACCAGATGGAAGGGGGCAAAAGCAAGAGAGCTGGGAGAAGGATACAAACTGTTTTATTTTGGTAAAGATGGAAAAAATAATGGGGTAGGAATTATATTAGATTCAGAATTAAAAACTTATGTCGTAGATATAAAGAGAGTCAATGATAGAATTATTGCATTAAAATTAGTCATGGGAAAATTTATACTTAACATTATAAGTGCTTATACTCCACAACAAGGCTGTGAAGCTGAAGTAAAGGAACGGTTTTGGGAAGAACTTGGTTCGCTCCTATCGTGTATACCACCGGAAGAAGAAATCATATTGGGGGGAGATCTAAATGGACATGTTGGTAGTAGTAATGTTGGTTTCGAACGCGTTCATGGTGGAAATGGTGTTGGTAGTAGAAATCCCGAAGGAGAAAGTATTTTAGAAACTGCTACTGCATTCGACCTAGCTTTAGTAAATACTTACTTCACCAAAAAACAAGAACATTTGATCACTTATAAAAGCGGGCAGCATGCCACGCAAATAGATTTTATATTAGTCAGAAGGGATAGAATTAAAAATGTTAAAGATTCAAAAATTATACCAGGTGAAGCATTAACTAGTCAGCATAGATTATTAGTTGTAGAATTAAAAATTGATCTCAATAAAATTAAGTAAACACAAAGAACTATACCAAAGATTAAGTGGTTCCTATTAGGTAAAGAAAAGTGTGCAATAGAATTTAGAGATAAGTGTCTTAAGAAAATAGGTAGTCTAAATAATTTTAATTTTACATCAGTAGAAGAAAGCTGGAACAAAATCGCAAACATCATTAGAAGTACGGCAATAGAAGTGTTAGGCCAAGCTAAAAATACTAAAAAGATAGAAAAACAAACATGGTGGTGGAACAATGAAGTACAAACAACATTACAAAGTAAAAAGGCAGCATTCAAAGATTGGCAAAAAACTACAGACAGTAATTTAAGAAACAATAAAAAAGAAATTTATAATAAAGCTAGGAAAGATGCAAAAAAAGCTGTAGCAATAGCTAGGGGAAAAGTACAAGATGACTTATATAAAAAACTAGATAGTCAATTGGGCCAAAAAGAACTCTACAGAATAGCTAAAGTAAGACACAATAATAGTAGAGATGTGACACATATTAGATGCATTAAAGATAGCGAGGGAAGAGTGTTAGTAAACGATGAAGATATTAAAAGAAGGTGGAAAGAATACTTTGAAAATGTAATGAATGTAGAAAATGACAGAAGAGACTTAGCTTGGGATGCAGATGAAAACATAGGACTGGTTCACGAAATAGATACAGAGGAGGTAAAAAAAGCACTCAGTAGAATGAAAAATGGTAAAGCGGTAGGTCCGGATAATATCCCGATAGAGGTTTGGAAAATATTGGGAAATGAGGGGATAATTTTCATAACTAAAATATTAAATATGATTTTGCATGGAGAAAGAATTCCTAATGAATGGAGAGATAGTTACTTAATTCCAGTATATAAAGATAAAGGGGATATACAAGATTGTAATAATTATAGGGGGATTAAACTTATGTCACATACTTTAAAATTGTGGGAGAAGCTTATAGAAGAAAGAATTAGAGCCGAAACAGAAGTAACCCAGAACCAGTTCGGTTTTATGCCCGGGAAAGGAACAACAGATGCAATCTTCGCTGCCCGACAATTAATGGAGAAGTACAGAGCCGTCCATAGGAACCTTCATATGATCTTTATTGACCTAGAGAAGGCCTATGATAGAATATCTAGAGAAGTGTTATGGAAATGCCTCCAACAAAAACTGATTCCACTTGAGTACATCCGGTTGATTCAAGATATGTACCAGGGAGTGAGTACACGAGTTCGGTCCACAGCAGGTATAACGGACAGGTTTGAGGTAAGAGTTGGATTACACCAGGGTTCTGCGCTAAGTCCATACCTGTTTGTGTTGGTGATTGACGCCCTAACATCTGGCATACAGGATGCCGCTCCCTGGTGCATGTTATTCGCTGACGACGTTGTGCTGGTGGAAGAGGAAGGGGAAAGGATCCAAATCAAACTTGATGAATGGCAAAAGACGCTGGAAGATGCCGGATTGAAAATCAGCCGATCAAAGACGGAATATATGTTCTGCGATTTTGGGGGAACTTCCAGCGCTACCAATGTTAGGATCTGTGACACATCGCTGCCAGTTTGTACGGATTTTAAGTACCTAGGATCAGTCCTACAGAGCGATGGAGACGTGGATCGAGATGTCACCAAAAGAATTAATACCGGATGGCTTAAGTGGAAACAAGTTACTGCAACAACATGCGATAAGCGGCTCCCAATGAAATTAAAGGGAAAGATATATAAGACGGTAATAAGACCTGCTTTGTTGTATGGAGGCGAATGTTGGGCTACGAAGAAGAGAGAAGAACATAGATTACATGTAGCAGAGATGCGAATGCTTAGGTGGATGTGTGGGGTGACGAAGATGGATAAGATCAGGAATGAATATATAAGAGGGAGTTTGAAGGTAGCACCGATTGTAGAAAAGTTAAAAAGCCACCGTTTAACATGGTACGGCCATGTCAAGAGGCGAGATGCCGAACATCTGGCAAATAAAATGGTTAGCTTAAAGGTAGATGGCCACAAAGATAGAGGACGACCTAAAAAGACGTGGGGGGAATGTGTAAGGCGGGACATGGAGGAGAGAGGGGTTAATACAAATATGGTTAGTGATAGAAAACTGTGGAGGGAGTTGACATACAGAGCCGACCCCAAATAGGGATAAGGCGAGGAAGATGATGATGTATAAGTCATATTTAATTAATTATAGCACTACTGTATTTTTAATGTTTTAATTATTACCATAAAGCACCATCTAGTGACAAGAAAGAGAAAGAGTGACAAGAGGGCTGGATGCTTTTTCGCTCAACGGACAAGATGTTTTTTTTTTATTTTAGCATAATTTAGTATAAGTTTATTTTATAGCTTAGTTTAGTTTTATTAATTCTTATTTCTCAATGAATATTATAATTTCTATTAAAAGAAGACAAATAATTGTGTTTATATGGCTATGGGTAGAAATGGCTTGGTCTAGGTAGGGGCTGTGATGAATTAATATCCGCAGATACAAGGGCCGCGTCGCCCGCGTCAGCGTTGCGGTTAACCGGCGCGCGACGGACACCGGTGGTCCAAGTTACAGGACGTAACGAAACGCTAGTAGTTTGTAGCTTTTGTACTAAAATAATACAATAACCGGCCAAGTGCTAGTCGGACTTACGCACGAAGGGTTACGTACTAATGTCTATATAAAATCATGTTTGTTGTATTGGAGCCCGACTTATATATTTATTTTATCCTGTTTTTAGTACATATTGGTATAGCGGTAACAGAAACATTCAACATCATTACTTTGAATTTCAACTCTAGCTATCACGGTTTATGAAATAGAGAATAGTGACAGACAGACGGACAGACAGACAGCGGAGTCTCAGTAATAGGATAGGGTCCTGTTTTTACCCTTCGGGTACGGGACCCGTGGGTACCGGGATACGTAGAGTGATGTAGTAGCTAGTTCGGGTTATGTGGAATTAATATCAGTATTAGGTATGTAAGACTTATTTGATAATGAAAATTAATTGATGATAAAAATAAATTACTCTTACAAAGGGTACCATGTATAAGATTGCGGTTGCGCAGAGAGAAATGGAGCTAGGCATGCTCGGCATCAAATTGCAAGACCAAGTTCGGTACGAGGAGATCCGATGTCGAATGAAAGTTCACAACGTACTCACTAAAGTTGCGACTATAAAATGGAATTGGGCGGGACACCTGGCTCGAAGGATCGATGGTAGCTGGGGTAGGCCGCCACCAAATGTAGTGTAGTATCCTAGAAATGGGAAACGTAGCGTGGGACTTACGGCTAGGTGGGTCGACGATGTCAGGCAGGTTGCTGGAAGGAACAGGATTGCGATAGCAAGGGATAGAACAAGATGGCGCAGATAGAAGGAGGCTTATGTACCAGATAGCTGACGATAATGATGATGAGGAAAAATAAATTATGGTCTTATTTTTATCATGACACACGTGTTATATTTAAGGTTATAGCAGTTCCATAACCAGCAAGGACCATTGCAGCGTCATCGCTGCGGTTAACCGGTGCGCGACAGATACATTAAATCATGTTTGTGGTCCAAGTGTTAAAATAACAGCGGTTACCTGATTTCGTTATTATAAGGAGTTCAATGGAATATAAGAAGAGTGCTAAAAATACGATTAATACTGATCTGTAAATATTATGACGTCTGCAAAACTCGTGACTTTTCATAGCCTTTTTAACAGACTTCCGAAAAAAAAGTAGATTATCAATTCATCGCGATCTTTTTTTATGTACTCTTATGTTCACTGATTATTAAAAGAAGGCGAAAATTCAAGAAAGTTGTCCCATAGGAATTTTATCAAAATCGGTTGTGTAGTTTAGAAGTGAAGTCAGTTTTTAGTTGAGAATCTGTGCTACGAGTAATTAGTCTCTTAGAAAAACATTTTGAAGCATCAAGCTTGTGCCCTAACCTATAAAAAGATATTTCTTTAAAAACATTTTCTTATATTTTATAGACGTGTTAGAAATGTCAAAGACGCTAACAGAATATACGATTTTGCTAGCGTCTTTGACTTAGACCACATTTACACGGCTAAACGTTAAGGTGTATGCACACAGGACAATGTATCACCAGATTAATATGTGCGATGATATACGTGCGCTGAGCGAAACAAACGCTCTTGTTGATGCATTCTGGATTTTGGTGTAGCCTAATGGGGTACCGATATTCAGTAACCAATGAGTGTCGAGGTAGGAAGATTATAAAATGGCCACTACGTATTAGTATGAATAAGATCATCATCATCCGAGCATATTTTTCCGTTTGCATCCTCAGCAGTAATGCTTCAGAGCCCGGGGTCCGCTACCTAACCAAGGAGATTTGAAGAGGTTACTAATTTTTACATGGAGCGTCTAACCTCCGCAACTTGAAGGGTAAAGAAAACGAATCTTTGGGTAGTTTGATGATCATACGCTAGATGGCGTTCGGGACCTACAGTTTATACGTGCCTTCCGAAAAACGGTATATCTTTCTTTTCGGATAATCAGGTGATTTAAGCCCGCAATGTCCTATCCAGACTGGAAACAAGTTTTCACAAAGTATGCTTCCCAGTGGGTCTCGAACCTATAAATTCCGGATCACAAGGTGAACGCTGGACCAGGAAGGAAGTCATCGCCAACCAGCAAGAATAAAATATCGACATACAAAGCTAATAGAGGATTAACTGCCTCCGTGGTGTAGTGGTTAGAGCGTTCGGCTCATACCCGGAGGTCGCGGGTTCGATTCCCAGCGGGGGCAACGACTTTGTGTTGTTGTCCTGGTTTGGTTAGGACATTGCAGGCTGATCACCTGATTGTCTGATAAGTAAGGTGATCCGTGCTTCGGAGGGCACGTTAAGCCGTCGGTCCCGGTCACTGTCTTTGACATTGGTCGTTACCTAAAACCATGTCAGAGGCCTTTAAGGCGGTTTAAAAACTCTGACACTAGTGTTAGTCACTAACACACTCGATAAGAAGAATAGAGGATTTTTCCAGCAGTGCGGTTGCTGGAAAACGCTGGATGCAGACCGCTTTCGACCATCGTACCTTTTTTATTGCGTCTAATGTTATACATAGTAATTATTCTGTGACGTTACGAATAAGAGTTACATCTTTCGTGGTCGCAGACAGACAACTTTTATATAGGTCAGACTGCCTGCTAATCACGCTTTGGATCAGTCATGCTATTAGTTTTCTTCATCATCATCATCATCAGATCTTTTTAGTCTCCACTGCAGGAGCGCGACCCTCTCTGTCTATTAGAGCCAGTTTACTTAAAAAACTATATCTTCTTCTTATCGTGTGTGTTAGTGACTAACACTAGTGTCAGAGTTTTTAAACCGCCTTTAAGGCCTCTGACATGGTTTTAGGTAACGACCAATGTCAAAGACAGTGACCGGGACCGACGGCTTAACGTGCCCTCCGAAGCACGGATCATCTTACTTATCAGACAATCAGGTGATCAGCCTGCAATATCCTAACCAAACTAGGACGACAACGCAAAGTCGTTGCCCCCGCCGGGAATCGAACCCGCGACCTCCGGGTATGAGCCGAACGCTCTAACCACTACACCACGGAGGTAGTTGAAAAACTATATTATTTATATCAATGGCTAACAAACAAAAATATTTTAGGGAATTTTGAACAAAGTCTTATAATCTTGAACGTGTTATTCCCATTTCCTATCGCATCACAAGTCACATGAGCATTAATCATAAATCGCTGCGTATTATAAAGTTGCTGGCAACTCGTCTAAATCACGACGAATGTTTACAACGGCAACAAAACTTCTTCCGGCCTAACTTTTTTATTTCTGTCCAATAACTCAAGATACGCTGTCAAACTTTTTATGGCTGCACGTTGTAGCAAAATATTCTTTGTGGCGATCCGGCCTATGATTTTGGAAGACACTTCAAATTAAATGTTTTTATGGCAGGTAATATTGAAGCAAATAAAGGAAAAAGAAGGAGCGGCGTCGTACGTTCGTACGACACCACTCCTTCTTTTCTTCTTTCCACACCTCAAAAGGCTGACTGAAGACAGACAGGAATTTAAGAAACAACAAAGACAAGAGCGTCGCTCTTAAATAAAAAAAGTTGCATATTATTCACCTTATTTTTGTTAGGATTTATTTTCTTTAGTAGATATTCAAACTAAATAATGAAATAAGCAATGGTGGAAAAATACCACGTAAGCGGGAGGGATTGAACCAGCGACCTTGGTCTTGATACGACTATTCTCTTACCAACTGAGCTATCACGTGTTCAAATCCGCACGTCGAATTTCTCCACCATCTCAATCCTTTAACACTTAGAAGACTTGCGTCATTAATCATTTTCTATTTTTTTTTAAATATAATTCTTATTCTAAATAGGTAGGTTATGCAGTTTCGATAAACATGTATCTAATATCGGCAAATCTTTGCTTTATAAAGCAAAGAAAAACTAAACAGGACATTTTCTACAAAAACATCACATAATGCATATTCTATGAGTACGTTTATGTTCACAAACTTCAACATGTTTTGATTGCGCTCGTATGTTATTTTTTTATGTTTATTATGATGCAATAAAGTATAGACAAGTACATTTGTATTCTATCTTTAGCTAGTGCTTAGTGTTCTATCGACATGGCGAAAAAGTATTGCTTTTGAGATCAGAGTTCGCTTACTGGCTTTTTATCTGGACTCATTGTCATCGGTATCCATAGTTCTGAGATAGCCATGCATACAATATATTTTTGCCATATCCAATCGTAGGTTAAACTTTTCTTATACATCCGCGTGTCCTCTGTGCTTATGAATTATTGTGGTATTTTCCCTGGATTGGTACAACATGTCAACAAAATATTTGCACGAGATATTGATGTAACGATTTATTACACGGGAGGGACCAAACTTTACGAGCTTAGTTCGACACGTTGTAAAAAATATATACAGTAGGCTGTAAAGATAGAAAATAAAAATAGGAGCTGCCTTAGTTGAAAGTAGGATTTGACAGACAATGCTGAAATTAAAATTCTGAAAGGTAAAATACTTTAAATTATTAAAACAGACTAAAAAATTACAGTTGTTAGGTCGAGTAAACTAGTTTCGTTAAAAAGTCGAACATATAATATATTACACATCTTATTATACAATAATTATTATTAAAAGGTAGCAATCTAAACAACAGAAATCTAAAACGAAGAAAGAAAGAATAAACAAAAAACAGTAAAGTAATTTATAAAACATATGCCTGAAACATCCTAAATGAAAATAACTGAAAGCTGTTATGTTAAACTAGGTCGAGCAAACTTATTGAATAAACTTTATGAGGCTTCATTTATTTACCGATATTAAATACTTAATCGAGTAAATCTCCAAAGTAGCTTTCTAAACTCCTTTCCGAACAGTAATGATTTAAGATATTTGATTCAGTGCTATTTAGAATGAGACTATTATTTTCTTTTTTAAACAAATTTGTAATAAGCCGTTGGTCTTAGCTATTAAATTTGTATAGCAGTCGTCAAGTTATGTCAGATACCTTAAGGCAGCCTGAAAAATCTGACACCAGTGTAGGCCACACGTGCACACACGAAATGCAAGCAAGCAATAGAAACTGTACTTTTTTTCAAATAAGTATTGCTTAATCTCATTTGTATATATTATATTACTTAATCTCATACGATTAATTAGTAGATCTTTGTACGGTGGAGTAAAGTATTGCAAAATAGAACTATAAGGGCGTTACTTGTAAATTTGAGTGAAAAGATTCTATATGAAAAGATAAACTAGGACAACAACACAAAGTCGTTGTCCCCGCCGGGAATCGAACCCGCGACCTCCGGGTATGAGCCGAACGCTCTTACCACTACACTACGGAGGCAGTTGGAGCGTCGTAGTGATAACAAATACACCACGTAGGTCGTCTTCCATTGCCAAAGATCAGGATAAGCGAAATTGTTCTGCAGTACAGTGTGTTACCGCTTCTTCTGTACTTGCGCTTAAGAAGCAGCACTAAACTTAGCTGTAAAATACTCGTAATGATCTGATATCAACAGCTATTATAAAATCGAAAGGAAAATGAACAACTGTCAAGTGATACAAATATCGAAAGATAAATAAATGATTTTGAACTTTGGCTTTTCGAGCTCATACTTCTGTTTGAAATTGGGACCTAGAATTTTATAAAGAACCATTTAGATGGCGCAAGTTTCTTACCTGTACCAGACCATTTTATTGAAGTAATAGGTAACTTTAATAAAGCAATAATTATAGATAACTTGCTTGGTCTGAAAAAAAACATCAGCCATACAAGTAATGAATATTGCTTTAATAAAATGATAAGCGACATACAACAAACTTGTACCATCTAAACGGATCTTAAGACTTAATATCCCACGCACTAAACTATTGCACCCATTTGGCAATTAAGTGCAACAATACCACATAATAAAAGACTGACTGTCTTAAAACAGAACTTCTCTTTTTCGCTCCACTTTAAAAAGTCTAATTACACGGATTACGTTCGTAATTTCAAGCGGGCAAGATAAACGACTCATTTTATGCATTTTAATCAGACTTAATTACGGCTGGCGGTGATAAATGCGATGTGTTTTGTCGTATGTTAGGCAGCTTATGTTTTGTTTCTAGCTTTTGCGTGACTTTTTCAATGATATTACTAAATATTTCTAGATCACAATCTTGAAATAGATTCTAATTAGACTAAAGTTCTCATTGTTGTTTTTTATCTGCATAATCATGGCATTTGGAAGATCTGTTGTTTTTGGAAAGTTTTGTGAAAGGATGATAAAAATTACGCCGTTTACGATGTCCGATACGAAGATAGATTTACGTAGGTAAATCTACCTACGTTTTCGATATATTCTTTATTATATCTACCTAAATATAGTATGTATAGACATACTATTATGTCTTCATCTCTTTCAAGGTATGAAACATTCTATTGCAAGACTTGCAATAAGGCACAAAGTTAAGGATGAGTTTCTCTTCAAAACTGCAAAACCGAAACTGCATAGCTTTCAAAACTAATTGCATAAAATTAAGTAGACTTCCTTGCAATTGTGACTTTAATTACTGTTCAAGGCAAGTCAGTAGTAAAACGAACAATGAATGATAATAAAACATGGAATGGTTGCGTTCATTAGCTACATACGATAAACCCGGCCGCAAGTTTATGATCCTGAAGAATACTAATTCCACCTTTCCAAGGTATGCACCCTTGAGTGACGACTAGCAACCCATCACTGTTTTGATGCCTTCTTCCGCCTTTTCGCCCACCATCACTCTAAAAGTGACCCTTGAGTCTTTCGGTCTCAGGCTCAAGAGACAAAAAACTCCAGAAAAAAAAATGCTGTGTTTGCCCCATTACGGATAAAGACGTGATATTATGTGTGTATGTAAAAGAGAGCAGATATTTTTATAAGACTAGCATCGTGACCACTACTTATTTATTTATTAAAACTTTATTGATCCACAATTAAAAATTGTTTACAATTGGCGGACTTAACGCCAAGAGCGTTCTCTCACGGAGGTCTTCAAAATACAGTAGTAGTAATTGTATATATTTCCACAATAAGTTCACTAAAGCTAGGTACTTTACAAAACATAAGTAAGTAACCCCATTAAGAGAATAATAAAACACGGAAGGCTGCGTTTATTAGCTCCCCCCATAACCACAGGTTTACGATGGCGTAAAATTACAAATTCTGTAACCCAGAGATGTGCACACACCTTTAATTTTACTGTGGTATTGTCGGGGTTCTGTTTCATTTTCCAGTTCATAATTTTATATTTTACTACATAGGTATGAAGCTTATTTACGTTTAACGTGTTGCTAGGCTGTTAATATATCCCTAAAAAGTCCTTAAGTTTCTACTTTATCAGTTGATTCCCTTGTATAAAAAACCTCGGTTGGAATAAAGTTACAAAAATTTAAGCCCCTTAAAATCACCCAAGAAAAAAGAAACGAAAAAAATCTTTATACTTTTTTTTGCTTAGTCCCCATTCGCCAAGTCTGAAAAGAAAATTCGTTCCAAAATCTATGTTTAATCGTAAGGTAATTTGCTACCTAATCTATATCACTGTTCCAGTAGAACTAGCATCCTTTTAAAAGAACACCGTTTTCCCGCTTTTCCGACGACTTCTTATGCATTATGTTTTGTCTATTACCTACTACTTTATAGATTAGTATTTGTACTCACCATCATCATCAGGTCATTGTAGTCTTCACTGCAGGAGCAGCCAGAGGATTTGGCCTACACTCTCCTCGCTCGATGGCTTGGATGATGTTTATAAGCTTAGTTTGTTTAGCTTGTATTTCCTAAGTCGCCTTCTACGACATCCACGGGAAGACTTCGAGTAGTCCTATTCTACTCTGCCGGAATCCACACGGCATATTATTTGCACTGATTAGGAACTTAATTTTTTAAAGGTAATAGAAAGTTACCTTTTGCCAATCTATAGCCCGCTTTACCCATAGCTCGGAACCCACATATGGCGCAAACGACGAACACCGTAAAATTTTATCGAGTCGATGCGAATGATACACGAAACAATGTAAATTACGGCGCAGGTTGGCTGCGGGCCAGCCTGGTGACGGCTTAGCCGATTTGTAGCGTTATCAGAAGGTATGAGCCGATTTTCGGATAGTTATGCTCGTTGTAGAGGTAAGTAAACAGGTTGCACGTTTTTTTTTTTTGTGGAAACAAATATTTTTCATATTATGCAAATAAATAAGGGAATATGAGTGGTCTCTCATAGAAGGTTTTTCATATTATGCGAATTACTGAAGGAGCATAAGTTGTCTCTTCTCGAAATTGCAGCAAAACAAGGTAATAAAAAGTTACCTTTTGCCAATCTATAGCCCGCTTCACCCATAGCTCGGAACCCACACATGGTGCAAACGACGAACACCGTAAAATTTTATCGAGTCGATGCGAATGATACACGAAACAATGTAAATTACGGCGCAGTTGGCTGCGGGCCAGCCTGGTGACGGCTTAGCCGATTTGTAGCGTTATCAGAAGGTATGAGCCGATTTTCGGATAGTTATGCTCTTTGTAGAGGTAAGTAAACAGGGTGCACGTTTTTTTCTGTGGAAACAAATATTTTTCATATTGTGCAAATAAATAAGGGAATATGAGTGGTCTCTCCTAGAAGGTTTTTCATATTATGCGAATTACTGAAGGAGCATAAGTTGTCTCTTCTCGAAATTGCAGCAAAACAAGGTAATAAAAAGTTACCTTTTGCCAATCTATAGCCCGCTTCACCCATAGCTCGGAACCCACACATGGTGCAAACGACGAACACCGTAAAATTTTATCGAGTCGATGCGAATGATACACGAAACAATGTAAATTACGGCGCAGGTTGGCTGCGGGCCAGCCTGGTGACGGCTTAGCCGATTTGTAGCGTTATCAGAAAGTATGAGCCGATTTTCGGATAGTTATGCTCTTTGTAGAGGTAAGTAAACGAGGCGCACGTTTTTATTTTGTAGAAACAAATATTTTTCATACTATGCGAATAAAATAAGGGGATATGAAGGGTCTCTCCTAGAAGGTTTTTCATATTATGCGAATAACTAAAGGAACTTAAGTAATCTTCTCGAAATTAAAACGAAAAACTGTAGTAGGACGGCCGATTTTTAGCTTTATCAAAAAGTAGTTTTCCAATAACGCTAAAAACAAGTTTACCTTTCTGCTCTACTATATATAGAAAGACGACGTGACCAATGTTTACTTATATTAACTGTTTCTACTAAATATAATACTTATCTTCATTAAAAGCGAGCAGTGAATGCAAAAAACATTGATAACCACTTGTTTGTGTTTCGTGTGCGTAAGTGGCCAACACTCAGATTTTTCAGGCTGCCTAAACGCAGCTGACATAGCTTGACGACTGCCAAATAATGATGACAACCAGGACGAACTGCTTACACGTTCATTCCGAAGCACGGAGGAGCTCGAGAAAGTTTTGATGCTACTTGGGGTCACCCATCCAAGTGCGGACCACGCTCGGTATCGCTTAACTTGAGAAAGCTCTAGTAATGCGCACTCCCGCCGGGCCACCGAGGTCCTCCTATTGACAACCACTCAAATTTATTTTAGTCATAAGACAACACAGTCACCCTCACTAAAAGATCACATCGAAAACAGTATTATGATTTTATTAATTTCATAGTATTTATTTATCACACTTTACTATTCAAAGTAAAAACATCCTTTGTACAAATGGCAGTATTGTTTATAATTGACAAAAATATTGTCTGGATTTCATACCTTTCTTACCTTTCTCCTATCCGTATAAATAGCACAGGACAGAGCGTACTACCGGGAACAAAATAAATTATCTTTCTTCCTTCTTTCTTCTTTCTTACCGTGTGTGTTTTTTGACTAACACTAGTGTCAGAGTTTTTTAAACCAGTTTAAAGGCCTCTGACATGGTTTATAGGTAACGACCATGTCAAAGACAGTGACCGGGACCGACGGCTTAACGTGCCCTCCGAAGCACGGATCATCTTACTTATTAGACAATCAGGTGATCAGCCTGCAATGTCCTAACCAAACCAGGACAACAACACAAAGTTGTTGCCCCCGCCGGAAATCGAGCCCGCGACCTCCGGGTATGAGCCGAACGCTCTAACCATTACACCATGGAGGTAGTTTGAAATAAATTATAAAATTTTGTGATAAAAAAAATAATTTGAATAGTAGTTCAAACTATGACATAAACTTGTGTGCAAAACCTTATCTGCCAACCGTACAAAATGATTCGCAGCGTTTGTATAAGCGTTAACGAAATTTGCATAGTTGGCCGAACTTCCACCTAGTTCCAACGGCAGCAAAATGTTTTACACCGCGACGCAAGTTTCAGAATAACCTAGATAGCATAGTTTATGATTAAAACTTGAGTTTTGTTCGTCTTGCAAACATTTATGAACTTTTAATATTGAAATGCCAAACAGGGTTTAAGCGAGCGGAAAACTAAACTTAACACGGAACTGTGTAAACATGGTGAAATGCATGAGGTTTTTTTTCCGTCTCTGAGGTAATGAGACTGGAAGACCCGGGACTGTTTTTTGTCATTTTATGCTTGGAGTAACGTCAGTAATGATGCTGTTATAGGAAATGATAAAAAAGATACTAATTTATAAATGTAAATACTTCATCTTTTTCCTAATAGAGTAGACAGAGGTTTTGTATGCAAATGGACGTAAGTCACATTGACTTACGTCCATTTGCATACAAAACCTAGGGCCGCAAGATTTTGGGGCAGACGTAACTCTTTGAATCTTTCAAAAACACAACTTTGCAAAAATAAATCTCTTCTACTCCCAAACCACACAACCAATTTTGATAAAATTTATGTGGGACCACTTTAAAAGTATGTTCAAAAGTAAGATGTAAAAAAAAAAATATCAGTCCAAGCTTCTTCGAATAATCGATGAACATACTCGTACATAAAAAAATACGATCTTTCGTGAAGAATTGATAACATCCTCATTTTTGGAAGTCGGTTCAAAAGGTCGCATTTAGTGTGATAATGGGCGAGAAAGTAGAAAACAGAAAATAACATAATTGTGTAGAAAGAAAAAAGTTATTGACTAATGTAGTATAGCTCGAACTCGATAGACGACCTCCGTGGCGTAATGGTCAACACGCTAGACCGCCAATCCGGAGGTCCTGGGTTCGATCCCCAGCCAAGGCAAATTGGAAAATGGCCTTTTTCAAATTTTCCTGGGTCTTGGATGTTTATCTATATATGTATTTGTTATAAAATATAGTATCGTTGAGTTAGTATCCCATAACACAAGTCTCAAACTTACTTTGGGGCTAGCTTAATTAGTGTAATTCGTCCCTATATATTTATTTATTTATTTTATTTATAGCTAGCTACATCGCCTATAAACATAATTCACATTTTCGCCCAAAAGTAAAGTCTCCATAAATCAAAACAAAACTTCTTCTCAAACTTTTGGACTAAACAAAACCATACTCACAGCATCATACATACATCATTAACTGTGTCCAGATATATTCACAGAATCCATGCATTCGTTATAAGAGCACTGTTACAAGTCAACTGTTAGTCGTACAAGTCAAACTTCGTCGATAGAAGCAGGTGGAACTACGAACTCCAATACGTCTACAAAGACAAATATTGAGTTGAGTCAAGTTAAGCTTGGTATTAATTCAATATAAACTTAACCGATGAATTCTGTTGTTGTCGTTTCATTCTTTGGGATTCAATTGCCTGTAAGTACACTTTAGTGAAAATATTTTGAGGGTAGACATCATTTCTTCGACTTGGAGCAGGCATAAGGTAAATATATAAATATATTGGGACAAATTGCACTGATTGAGTTAACCCCAAAGTAAGTTCGAGACTTGTGTTACGGTATGCTAACTCATCGATACTATATATTTTATTACAAATACGATACTATATTTTATATATTTTAATACAAATTGTATAGACAATTTGATAAAGGTCATTTTCCAACTTACCCTGACCGGGAATGGAACCCGGGACCTCTGGGTGGCGGACTAGCATGGGGACCACCTACGCCACGGAGATCGTCAAAGGTAGGTAATGATAAGATTTTTAATAGAGTTTCATCATCATTATCATCGTCAGGTCCTTTAGTCTCCACTGCAGGAGCACGACCCTCTCTGTACTAACAGAGTCATACTTGGCCAGAGCAGCCAGAGGATTTAGCTTACACTCTCCATGCTGGCCATATGGATTGGAGAGGCCTCATTGATGTTTATAAGCTTTGTTTAGCGTGTAATTCCTTGTATACACAAATTTTAAATGATACCTCCATTTCCTTTCAAATAATTTATTTCAAATGTTGGCAGCACTGGACCCGGAAAATTCAGGTAGACCCATAAAGAAGGAAAATACCCGATTGTCGTCTGGCTTCACGTTTTGTACCTGTATGATTTATGTATGAGTACACAAATTCAAATTCTAATAAGCCAAAATATTTGAACAGTGACGAGGAACGTAAACATTATTTGAAATTCAATTCGTGACAGTGCCTGCTCAGCAAAATGCGAGCGCAGTGCCATTCTACTATCTTCGTAGATCTGTGTATATAAACTAGTACATAATGTGACAGACGACAAACCGTATAAAATAGTATTGGCATAAACTGGATAAAAATAATAAGTACAGCTGCTTTGTGCAGTTTTTTTTTATGTTGTTCTGGGGGAAAAAGAAACTTAGAATGTACCAACTGCTTCTATTCCCGCGCAGATCGTAAAGGTCGATTGTGGAAATGAACGAAAGTGTGAATCATGTTAGTAGGTTGGGGCTAATGGGGCTGGCAACTCATCACTACACTTTGATTCTTTTTTATATCTTCTCGCCAACTATCCATTCTAAAAATGACCTTTGGATATTGCGGCCCTGAGCTCTGGTCTGCTTAGAGCCGCAAGCCCTAAAAGTCTGCCCTATTAGGGGTATACTTACAGATATGATCCAAAATGGCACCTGTTCCAGTCAACCAAAAATCAGCAAAATTTGGTATAAAAACATCGATCATTTTAACTTTTTTCTTTTATTTTACAAATTTTACTCATCAAATATCCCTTCAAATCTACAATAAACATTTACTTTACAAACCACGCACCCCATATAAACAAACACGTGATTTCGTGCATAAAAATTTAAATTAGTCAATATTATGTTTCCATCTACATTTGACGCCCGAATGAAGGGGAGGCGTATTACACTAATATGAAAACTACTCGGGCTTTTGACTCGCGACGATTGACCCTAGAGAAGCTATTAAAAATAGATAAAACAAAATATTGGACGAGCAACCCCGGGGACACGTGCCGCTGGCTGCAATTCAATTACATGATAGACAACTTCGAGCTGTAGACTACAAACATTAAAAGTGTAAAAGATTGTGCTGATTGGTAAATAAAGTCAATTTTAGAATTCAATTCGGGCGTTTATTATTAATATTGATATTATAGAAGAAAAAAAAGTAAATTTTAAACAAATAAGAGGTAAACCTTTTAACAAATATAAAAATGAAAAGGTATATATCTCTAGGTATATATCTCCTTGTTTAGCTATTACTTGAAAAAAAAAATTCTATACAACTTGAAGGCAAACAGGCAAACAGTTAGTGGTTATACCGTATTCCATGGACAGTTGCAGCGCAAGTGCCACTCGTATTGTAATCTCTATATAAATCTTTTCACGTCCTTTTGTTTTCTCTGTCAGTCTCTGAGGAAAACCATGACAGAAAGCTTATTCTACAACTAATGTGTACGAGAAACAATTACTCTGAAACCACAATACTTAAGTTCCAAGGTTGGGGAAGCTTTTGCTAGTGACTTACTTAACTTATGGTCCTATGTCCCCTATCTGGGGCAGGGACTCTCCATCTCGATCTGTCTTGAGCTACGCGCTTAACTTCACTCCAGGTCTTGCCGATTTTCTTAATTTCATCGAGTACGGTACGTGGCCTGGTCTGTTTGGGGCGACGTACCGTTGAAATACGTTCAAAGATCTCTGTGCCAATCTTAAGCGGTGTTATGTTCTCTAACCCAGCACGCATTTTCTGGATCTTCTTGGTGTTGATTTTTAACCCTATCTTTGTCGCCTCCATCCGCAGATCGTTAAGCTTAGCTTGCATATCAGCGCGTTTATGGCTCAGTAGGTAGATGTCATCAGCGTTGTCCAAGTCTTCCAAAACATCAGAGACTCCCCACTCAATGCCGCGCCAGCGGTTGTCGTAAGTAAATGGTGATTTATTGCAAATCTATTCTTAAGTTGTCTATGTCAACGTTCCTGAAATCAAATAAGCAGAAGTCGCAGGCGAAAGGTTGATATTCGATACAAATACAAGTATTCGCTTACAGGACCGCTGCTGTTGAGAGATAGTCTTATTCAATAAAAGAAAATGCATTTGTGAACATACGAGGAGAGTCTATTTTGAGGAAACTAGAAAGATTGTACTATCTGATAAGTAGAATGAAATATACATATATATCTACGTAGGTTTTATTTAGAATGGTTTTTAACTGACTTAAAAAAAGGAGAAGGCTATCGATTCGTCTGAATCTTTTATGTATGTTAACGTATTACTTTTTTCATTTTTAAAAGAGCATTCTTGTTAGATGGTCCCGAACTTTATCAAAATTGGTTCTGCATAGTTCGGTGTTGAAGTTGATTTATAGTTTCGAAATTTTTTAAATGATTATGTGCCATATTACTTTGAAAACAACGCTCTCCAGGAAAAATATTATGCTTCGTGTATGTACTCACGTCTAATGGGGTATACAGAGCAATCACATCCGTTGATTACTTTAACGTATTCCCGGATAAATAATTAGCTATATTGTTTTGGTATCTGACAACCTAAAGTTTTCATCATTCTGTTCTCTTCGGTATCTAGGGTTTTCATCCTACCTACAGTTTTCGTCATTCTGTTCTGCAAAGCCCGTCAGGGCCCTTAATTGATCCTATTTAATAAACAAATACATGCATATAGATTATATAAGCAATAAATGATGGAGTATTGAGTTTTGAATACCCTAAACCGTACCGTACAACATATAGCAAAATGCCGCAACGAGAAGAAACTTTACGTACTTATACTTAAACACAAACCGTCTAATTATAAAACGCATCGCGTCTATTTATAATAAGACGGCAAAACATTTGTACAGACGCACATACATTGTATTAATCAATTGCTCATTACTAAGTCAACACATCAAAATTTTGACATGACGCGGCTCCCTTCGTGCCGTGGCCTGACCGGGGTGCATACGAAAGCGGACGTCACAGCTGCACCGGATGCATCCGCAGATTGCGACCTACAATATTAATATACCTTTGTCTGACTCCTGATTAAATTCAGTATGTATACATGTACTTATGGAGGTATATAACTCTATGACAAATAAAAAAAAACAATAACATTTTGGTATTACCTTAAACTAAACTACGAGTATAATCAGAATCAGCCAAACCAGTTCAATGTGGGACTACATAACAGGCCTTTTTTACCCGATTTCCAAAAAAGGAGGAGGTTATCAATTCGTCGCGATCTTTTAGTTCGCCACCCAGAGGTACCGGGTTCGATTCCCGGTCAGGGCAAGTTGGAAAATGGCCTTTTTCAAATTGTCCTGGGTCTTGGATGTTTATCTATATATGTATTTGTTATAAAATATAGTATCGTTGAGTTAGTATCCCATAACACAAGTCTCGAACTTACTTTGGGGCTAGCTCAATCTGTGTAATTTGTCAATTTTTTATGTATGTTCACCGTACGGGAAGGCGCAGACAGAGAGAGGCTTATGTCCAGCAGTGAATTTTTGAAAGCTGATGATTACGATAATGTATATTTACCGATTATTCAAAGACACCTCAACTGATTTGGAATATTCGTTTCTGCTTAAACGGGTATACATTACAGGTGGTCCCATAGAAATTTTTAACAAAATTGGTTGTGTAATTTTCAGTATGTTCGGTTTCTAATTTTGAAAAATTATCAATAAAGAGAGCCTTTGTCCATAAACACAATGCTGGGCAAGCGGGTTGAAGCCCCACGTTGGGCGCCAATGTTTCCTACATTGGCGCCCAACGCACACTGTTCCAAAAATCCTTCGGACCTGACATTTTGAACTAAGCTCAGAATGTGACGCGTTTCGTTATTCTAAACGATAAGCAAAAACTCCCGTGTGGCAATTCCTTATAGTTTTGGAGAAAACTTAAACTAAAGTTGTTCGATTTTTTTAACTTAGAAAGTAAAATATTTTTTTTTTCTACCAGAACAATTACTTTATTTGCCCAAATTTTCACATCAATTTATTGGGCGTTTAAATCCGTATTTTATTATTGCTACCCCTAGTCGAAAATGTAAGCCTAAAGCGAAATAATAATATTTTTCAATAAAACGGTTTTATTTTAATATCTATAATAATTCGAGCTATTAGCACCCAAATATCTATTTAAAATGTAGAGAATTACGCTGTTTATCTTTGTATAAAAAAGCAGCTGCTAATTCCGTGGGATCTCGGAGAAATTCGATTCTAAATATTTCCTGACTCCGAACCCCTGAAACTTAGAAATAGCAATATTTCATATACGCATTTGCTATGAACTTTTAGTAAGGTCTAAATCTAAAAATACATTGGATTGAACGATTTTTATTGTATTATATTTTTTAGATCTACTAAAGAGCGGAAATTTTCCTTAACATTAGCAAATGTGGCAAAATATTATATTTAGTAGGATTTTTTTTTCTTTTATAGGTGCTAGAAGACGTATAACTAAAAACTTATACTTACAACCTAATATAGATTAATCTGACGTCACAGTTCACAATCGATAATTTTGCAAGAAAAAGATAAATACTAAAACGGTGACCAACAATACTTTTTAATTTAAATTGAAATATAAAAGAAAAAAAAACCTATTAAATATAATATTTTGCCACATTTGCTAATGTTAAGGGTCCCCCGATCCTAGACCAAAATACAACTTTCCATACAAACGTAGTCTACGTTTTATTTCAAAACGACATGTCAGATTTGGGCAAAATTTTAAGTTAAAAAAATCGAACAACTTTAGTTTAAGTTTTCTCCAAAACTATAAGGAATTGCCACACGGGAGTTTTTGCTTATCGTTTAGAATAACGAAACGCGTCACATTCTGAGCTTAGTTCAAAATGTCAGGTCCGAAGGGTTTTTGGAACAGTGTGCAACGTGGGGCTTCTCCTGTCCCAATTAATGACTGTTATTTTAATTTCATTATACTACAGTTTGTGATCTAGTATAGCTCGTGGTTAGATTGATTACAGGTATGTCCCTTTCATGTTGTATAGTTACTTAGTTAAACATTATTTAAATTGTCCACAAAACGACCAACCAAATTAAAACGTGTGATGAAAAATTTCGCCACGTGTGGGATGCGAACCCACGACCCTTCATGTTAACGCTGTCAGTGCACTACCAATTGTGCTACCGTGACTTCGAATCACCCTGACGAATTTTCTCATCACATAGTACACACGCATTTGAATATCATTACTACTCACTATTTAGCAGTGTGGTATTCAACTTAATTCAGTTTCGATGAATTGAAAGTTAATTAAAGTGAGGAAGGCTTTGTTTTAATTGTTTTTACCAGTGTTACGAGCATTGCTACAATGTTGTTAAATCAATAATAAAAACACCCAACATACAGGGTTTCAGGACGTGCAGATGAAAAGTTTTTAAGCTATTGCATAGCTTCTATCGCGGGCCTTGAGCGCGGGGACCGAATCCAGAAATTCCGTAACGAAAAAACCTCACGCTCCCTACTCCGACGGGCACGGAGGTGTGGCTTGAAGGCCGTGCATCGTCTAACGTCGTTTCAGTTCGGCAGTCTTCGACACGGCGTTGTGTGCGTGCGATAATATTTTAAACAATATTAACTTTTTATTTATTTAATAAAAGAAAAATTTGTTTTCTTATCGGTCACCACGCTCAAAAAGTGTAACTTGAATTAATATCAAAGAAAAAGAAATACTGCATAAATAAAATAAATAAAAAATTATAATTGCATAAGTTGATACAAAATGCTATGCAATAGCTTTACCGCGGCAGTCCCCGAGTGCCACACGTCTTTTTTGTTTAAGTTTACCTTCTTTGGTAATTTAACTTCACACTCGCAAATGGTAAAATTGACTTAGAAAGCTCATTATAGTAGATTTCCGATACCAAAAAGGTCAAGACTTATTACCAAAACATTTTATTTTTGATTATGGCTATTTTGATAACTGCATACTGCATAATTATCAAACTAGATGAGAAAGCAACGAGGAACCACTTTTTATAGATGGTTTAAAATAACTTTACAATAATTACAAAAGAGCGTATATTTACTGGAATCCGATGAGTTAACCTGCATAATGCAACTGCAGTTAATTGCATTAACGAAGTCACTCGGTTGCAACCGTAACGAGAAAATGTCCATTTACACGGAAAATGTGCTTAACAATGTTTATTTGCGCTTACGTCCCTTATCGCGCCACTGGTTTATCGAGTGGATTAACTTGTTTTTGTTACAGTGTATCCACTTTCTTCCATGCAGGTCTAGGAAAAAGGTAAAAAATATAGAATACCTAGAAAATAGAATACCTGCTTCATTCAATTGCAGTGTGTGTAAGTGGCTAATACTGATGTTAGATTTTTCAAGCTACTTATTTAGGTAGCTTAAAATCTAAAAAGGTAATAGAGAGATAATCAGATGTCTTTGCATCTGACATAGCTTGACGACTACCATACAGACGTGATCATAGAGTACTTTAATATAACTGAAAGCCGTGACAGACGGCTTACTCGTATCATCCGAAGTACGGAGGTACCTATAATGGAGAAGTTTTTATGCCACATATGGTCAACCATCCAAATGCGCTTAAGGTAAAAGCAGATCGAAGATGCGCGATAATCTGAATCATATCAACAGGCAACGCAGCTAGTAACCCGTCACTTATTATTATTACATACATACATACATACATAATATCACGCCTGTTTCCCGCAGGGGTAGGCAGAGACTATGGACCTCCACTTGCTACGATCCTGACAAACCTCTTTTGCTTCATCTAAACTCATCAATCTCTTCATACATGCCCTTCGGTTACGGGTACTTTTTACCTCTCCTTTTTTTAGAACGTCTGCAATTTGGTCGCAGAATGTTCGCCGAGGCCGAACCTTTCCTACCATTATTATTACAAGCTTTTATTATACTTGCAATGTATCTTGTATGTATTTATATATGTATGAATTTTTGTTTCGGTCAAATCTTGCAATTAAATTTTTAACCAGTTATCCTCAACCAATTTAGCTGAAATTTTGTATACTTGTGTAAGTCGAATGACAATACAATATTATGAAGACAATGACCTGTTTTGATGATGGAGCCGGGAGATATTCGACGCAACTCAGTTACAAAACACCATAACCTCATTGAGTAGGACTCGTTTGATTTGTCTTGGCGAGCACTTTACGCGTCTACCATAAAGCCTAGAGTCTGATCATAGAGATGGAAAGTGGTCGATGGAACCCGTGATGGAACTCAGTAATGAAACGAGTCGTCATCAAGTTTCCATCGAGTTTAGGGTTATTTCATTTATCTTAAGTAAGTAATTTGGACTCACAATAAAAACTTGTACAACAAATGTAATTTTTTCAAAAAACTTATTAGTTTCTTTTTGTCACTTCACAACTGTACACCCAATGTACTAAACTTAACCTCTGTGTTATAGTTGCAGGAAAATGCTGGATGCGGACCGCTTCCAATCGGTCGTTTTGGAAAATGTTGGAGGAGGCTTTTGTCCAGCAGTAAACTTTTAGTGGATGATATGATGATTATGTACGTCATTAGGAGTCTTAGGTCTTTCAGTCAAGTACATATGTACGAGCTTAGTCAAGAAGATATGATAAAAAATCTTTAAAGAAACGTTAATTTACAATATGACTTGTAGGTCTGTCTCTAAGTTACAGATACATTATCCGCGGAATCCCAAACACTGATATAGTTCCACGAATGACATAGTCTTCTTTATTGTATACAGCTAGTAAAGAGGGCAACAGCTGTTCAAAACGATGTCACGGAACGAGATATATTGAATACGTTTGTTTTTGTGTCCTACGATATTTGAGTCTATTTCTAACTTTTATTGCAAAAGCTATCTGATGATGTTTTCCATGCTGGCAGATGCTTCTCTTCCCGTGCAGATCGTAAAAGCCGATGAACAGAGAATTGCCAAAAAATTGTGTTATCGTTATAGACGATTCAGCAAGTAATCTAATATGTTGACTTCTGTGACTGCAAGAAATCCCTTTTAAGGGATAATTTCACTTTTTTATTGATTTATTTTGTGTTCTTGTTGTATCCTTTTTAGGGTTCCGTAGCCAAATGGCAAAAACGGAACCCTTATGGATTCGTCATGTCTGTCTGTCTGTCTGTCCGTCCGTATGTCACAGCCACTTTTTTCCGAAACTATAATACCTATACTATACTGTTGAAACTTGGTAAGTTGATGTATTATGTGAACCGCATTAAGGTTTTGATACAAAAATAGAAAAAAAAAAAACAATAAATACTTAGAACTTAAAATCAAAAATTTATTTTTCGTCAAACCCATACTTGTGGTACTATCTATGGATAAGTCTTCAAAAATGTTATTGAGGTTTTTAATATATTTTTTTTCGAAACCGAATACTTTGCGCGAGAGACACTTCCAAAGTGGAAAAAAGTGTGTGTGTCCCCCGTAACTTCTAAAATAAGAGAATGATAAAACTTAAAAAAAATATATGATATTCATTTCCATGAAAACTACCAGCGAAAATTGGTTTGAAGGAGATCTAGTAAGTAGTTTTTTTTAATACGTCTAAAATCAAAAACGGCAATTTACCTTTCATTTAATCAACTCAAATATAATAATTAAAAAAACATACTACAAGACTTTATTATGTTATATGCTACTACGGAACCCTTTATGGTCATATCCGACTCGCACTTGGCCGCTTTTTTGTATAATATATAATTTAAACGCATACATACAAAATAATGATGGCTTGCTAGCCGCATCGCTTGATTAACATGATTCAAATCTCGTCCATTCCCTAGATCGGCTTTTACGCGGTAAGAGACGCAGCTGATGCATTCAAAGTTTTTTCTTTTCTCTCATACTAGCACGGAAGAGGTTCCACAATAAGCATTACCTTAAACAACCCGATACCTTTACGAATACTGACATCAAATCCGAAGCCAAAATTAAATTCCAGACCACACGTTGGCAACAAGAAACAAGAGTGCTTACTTGCTTTCCTGCGCGTAAATTCTGGACCTAACTTTTGTAGTCTGAGTTCAAGTATCCAACTTCGGAAGCACATCGTCACACTAAGGACAAATAATTTCTGAGAGGCTTTGCTTTCCGAGTGCAATTAGCACTAACAGAATTGATTTAGAATCTGACGGGAAATTTACTTAATAAGGATATATCAGTCACTAAGATAACTTTCAATAAATCGAGGTGTAAGTGCAGCATGCTGCTAAACAACGTAGGAAACACAAACTCATCAAAGCTTATAAACGTCATGAGACCAGTTCCACCCATCTGGCCAGCGTGAAGAGTGTAGGCCAAATCCTCTGGTTGCTCTGGTTGAGTACGGCTCTAGTAGAACAAAGAAGATCGTTTGCAATGGAGATTCGACTTAAGACCTAAAGATGATGACGAAGAACACTGCTACGTAAAGGAAATGTGCAAAAATTCGTAACGTGTTAATAGGCGATGAGGCTAGCAACGTATCACTTTTTAATTCCGTTTTGCACGTTTTCGCCCACTATCACGCAAAAATTGACCTTTGGGTCTTGCAGCTCTGGGTGGGCTCTGTCGGCTTTAAGCCTCAATTACTAAAAGCTATGTATACTCCATTAAGAACAAAGACGGAATTGTGTACAAATTTAATGAAAATAAGTTTAGACATCTGTTCAGGCATTTAGAAGTTATGGCGAATAAATAAACAGTACCTGGGCGACCGAGCTTTGCTCGGTAAAATCTCAAACATTAACAAATTTTTTTAACCTTGTCTAAAAACAATACAAAATAAAAAATGATATATAAACTTGAACAAAAAAAAAAACAAAAGTAAGTCACCGAGTGGGATAAGAACCCGTAACACTCTTTCTAGCGGTCTGCATCCTAAACTGCTGAGCCAAAACGGATAGCGGCCGGTGCGACGAAATTAGCGACCATATTCTGCGTAGAAAGAAAAACGCACTAAAACTCGAAAACACGCGTTTTCCCAAACATAAGATTAATCTAGATCGATTGTTTACCCCGAAAACCCCCATATACCAATTTTCAGCGAAATCGTTAGAGCCATTTTCGAGATCACAGAAATTTATAATTTATAAATATATAAATATACAAGAATTGCTCGTTTAAAGGTAGGTATAAGATACATGAACTCTAAAAATATTAAACTTCTTTTTTTAGGCAGTTGTGTAAAAATGTTAAGACTCAATAGACCATTTTTGAATTTTTGTGTCGTGAGGGTTTGTTCTAGAGTATAGTTAAGGATAATATACAATACGCACGGTAATACACGCAAATTAACCAAGTCAATTAATTCTGAAGCCAACGCCGTATAAATGGAGGCAAATGAGGGCGGATTCTAACATGTGCCGTTTTAGTGTATTGTTTGCGTACGATTATTACTCTGTGCTACGGACGTATTTCAGGTGAGGTGTAACGCGTCTCACTTAGTTGTACGGGATGATCATTTCTTTTGTTTTAACAAGTCTTATGACACACCTCTGAATTTGTAGTCAAAAGGTTTGATTATGTGTATAATTTGTCCGTATGAAATTTTCATTGCTCCTAATATAATCAAATCTAAAAAATCAATGCTTCAAAACAGAAGAACGAATACTTTTTCTTTTTCATACTTTTAAAATATACACACGTGCAAGATGGAAATTCAATGTCGTGAAACGTAAATTTGATGGTAATAATAATCTTAAGTCACACCTAGCGTCTAGCTCTAATTACGAGCTTTGAAATGACTCCATCCCCACATAAATTTTATATAAATCTGCATTCTTACGTAATTAATTCCGAATTTTTCAGTTAGAAAGAGATTGATTTTGACTTTTTTTTATGTTTAAATATACTTTTCTTATATCATTCTTGACATTTTCTCTAAGACATACTGTACGCACGTGCCAGTATCTCCTTTGAAACATGCACCTAGAATGTAATGGTAATGGAACCCCACATTATTTCGTATAGACTAAACTTTTCTAATAAATATTTATGTTTTCCATTTGCCTAAAGACATATTGTACACATGGTGGTATCACTCATTGAAACATACACCTAGCAACTAATGATAATTGGAATTTCGAGTGACTTTAACCCTACATTAATTTCGTACGAATGCGGTAGTAAAATATACTTTTGTATTAAGCTTTTGCTATTTCTAATATTTATCTTTTCCCTTTTTCTAGAGACTTACTGTAAACGTAACACACACCTAGCATTTAATGATAATGTAACTTTTGTGTGACGCTAACCCCTCATTCTTTCGTACGAACACCATTTTAGCCGCACAATGTCCACTGCTGGACATAGGCCTCTCCCAAAGACTTCCAAAATGACCGATCTAGAGCAGCTTGCATCCAGCGCCTTCCAGCGACCTTGGTCAGGTCGTCAGACCACCTTGTGGGTGGGTGTCCTACGCTTCGCTTGCCTGTACGAACGCGGTCGTAAAAGTTATCTTTGTACTAAACTTTTACTATTCCTAATATTTATCTTTTCCACTTTCTTAGAGACATACTGTACACACGCCAGTGTCTCCCATTGAAACATACACCTAGCATCTAATGATAATGGAACTTTCGAGTGACTCTAACCCCTCATTAATTTCGTACGAACGCGGTCGTGATAATTGCGCGTGAGAATGTCACAAGCATTTTAATGGATCCAGTAATATTGGGTGTAATTGTGTTTGCTGAACTAATGACATGTGCAAGATGGAAATTCAATGTTGCGAAACGTAAATTTGATGGTAATAATCTAGAGTCAGATTTGAATCTGAATTTGAAATTGTTTTGGTTGTGTATACGGTCTTTGGTGATGGTAGAGAGGATACGTACAATTTTTCATTCTTCTACAGATGTGCTCTCGGCCAACCGTTCCTCGTCGAACTGTAATTATTTGAACGGAGCAGTAAAGAACGGTTTTGTGTTAAACAGTTACTAAGCCAAGCTTATTTCGGACTATTATTGTGAGCTCTGTCATAAGAGCCTGATGTCAACAAAATTGATTATATGCTAATCCTCCTTATTAGGAGATTTCTATAGATATATATATATAAAGGTTTTAAAGAAAAAGGTTATGTTTAGTTTGGGTAATATCATTAATTTTTAAAAATAATAACTTTATTTTTTCTTACTAATATCAACATGTAAAAAAAAAACAGCAAGTAAAGGCCAACTTCTTGTTATCTAAGATGTGGTTCAGAGAAAAAGTTTAGTTACCAAAAATGGAAAGTTAGGATATGCTGTGTTTTGACAATCAATATCTTCCAATATTACTATCTGATATTAACTCTATTTGCTTCTATGTGTCAAAAACGAAATGTCAATTGTTGTTTAAACATAGTAGGCACAGCCTCGTTCATCTTAAGTGGAGTTTGGATTAAAAACATTTGCCCAGCTCTAGGATGTTAAACAAACAACTAGAGATACCTAAAAATAATGTTACCTTATCCACATTTTCGCTTCGACTGTGTGTGAGACTCAAATGTCTATTCCAGAGTATTCCATGACACCACTACTAGCATATTGCCAATCTTCAATAACCCATTGTGCAGTCAGCTTTATCTCAGTTCTATTTATATAAGCAGTAATAATTGCTATACTCCAATTCGCTCGCTCTATATTTCACTCGATTCGAATTAATATTCATCGATACTTCTCAGCATTCGAATAATTGGCTCATTTTTATGCAGAATTAATGCAATTGCCGATTCTTTTTCATCGTTTTCTCGCCACTTCAATCAGTTTGTTATTGTGGATTTCCGATGGGAGTAATCGAGTTTCTTTCCAACCTGCTGGTTTTATTCGACGGAATTGTAATAAGTTACAGATGTTTGAATAAGTTGAATGTTCTCAATGAATTATGTTCCCTATAGCTCTATAGCTCTATCTCGTATTAAATTTTTGATATTTAGTTTTTTCGCATAAGACTTGACAAATAGTTAAGAAATCAAAACACTACCATTATATTAATTGTTTTCGTCACACTAATAATGAGGTTGGTCCAGCTCATCATTATCTAGATACATACATACATAATAAAGGTAGGCAGAGACTATAGACCTAAACTTGCTACGATCCTGGCAAACCATTTTTGCTTCATCTTAATCCATTATTCATTATTCATTATCTCATCATCATCATCATCATGAGGTCTTTTTAGTCTCTAGTTATGCAGGAGCATGACCCTGTCTGTACTACCAGATTCATACTTGGCCAGAGCAGCCAGAGGACTTGGCCTATACTCTCGTCGCTGGCCAGACGGATTAGAGAGGTCTCATTTATGTTTATAAGCTTTGTTTAGCTTGTATTCCATAAGTCACCTTCTACGACATCCACGGGAGGACTTGGAGTGGTCCCATTCTACTCCTCTGCTGGAAACCACACGGCATGATTATCTAGATAGTAATAATTGAAAGTTTGTTTCTTGTAATATACTAATGATATTTAATGTCGGTGTCAAAAGCTGGAGACAGAAAGCCCTATCCTCCAGAACTATCGAAGAAAATACTAGACCAGGCCCAGGCCTTTCCGCGGCTTTAGTGCCTTTAATGATGATGATGATTATATCATTTAAAACTTGGAAGAGAATTGTGTTACTAAATGTTTCTTCGACACTAAAATCCGTAATTCTCACAACAGTCAAACAAGTATCTAATATAAACTTATAATTTAGGATTCGGGAACGGCTAGGCAAAATAGCGTTTAAGATTTTTTCCGTCACGATTGTTTCTGCGTATGTCAGATATTACGTTTTACTGGTAACATCTTAGTAAAAATTAACAACGATGACCACAATTCAACTAATAACTGTACTATACTAAAACTAATTATCTAAATTTTAACTGCGTATGTTAGATAACACAATTAGATACAGCGCCATCTACTAGCTATAGCTTAGCTACCACACACAAGTACCTATGCTCTTAGTTTACTTTGTATAGTATATGATTCCTGGCTGAAGCGGAAGATGGCGCAAACTGTAAACCGATACTTCGTTGATGTAAAGTGTAAAAATATAGATCAAGATTTAGACAGGTGATATTTTCCTTCACTCCTCCCCAGCACGTTTAAAGATTCCCGTGGATACATTACAGCGTATTATAATATATATCACGAAAGTTACTTCATTCCAACCGAGTGGTCTACGACACCCACTCATTATTTTCTTGCATAAAAATTATCAATATTCATTTATAAGAAAAAAAAATACGTTTTAGTCTAGATTTTTACGAAGTTCCACATATTCAGAATACTGTGCTCAAATTTTAATTTTGCCCATAATAAGTACAAATATTTAGCGACTCCGCCAGCACGGCATTCACATAGATTTAGGGCGAGATAGCGACGCAATCAGCGGCGGCAAGCTAGTCTATTAGGCGGCCTATTTTCACACCACCACTATGAATACGGCCCTTTCAGCACTTTATTTACGTCAGTAAGTGTTTCTTACTTTTGTTATTATTTTGTAACCATCAATTTCACAATTTTTTTTTTTTTTATACCTTATATTTGTGCTTCGTTTTTTTATATTTTGAGTCCTTTCATTAAGGGATGGTAATATATTTTTTGTTGTAGCTCAATCCGCACTGGATTGAGCTACATCAGCCCAAAATACTTGCGACTGAACGCCATTACATACCACGGTTAGTTAGAGAGGCGATTGAAATTAAGAAGCATCCCAATTTTAATCGAGAAGATGGCTTCAAGTTATCAGGCACGTGGAATCCAGTGATTGAGCTTTGTAAAAAGAGTGTGCGAATAACTAAAAACAGTTCCCGAACGGACACCGTCAGTGTTGTGTGTAAGGACTTATGCAACAAACGAAGAAGAAAGAGGGTAGACCGATATGGTTACCCTTGACAGCCGGACATCCATCGCAGTTCCTCAGTCGGCCAGCGACCATGATGGCAGAAGGGCCGTCGAAATATCTGGCAAAAAAGTCCCGTAATACTAATAATAGCTCAGTGTAATTTGTCCCTATATATTTATTTTTATTTATTTATTTATACTACTTTAAATAAGAACTTTTTTTTTCTGGGAGAGTGGACATCTATTTCGAAATACCTTGATAAATAATTGAGCTAGGTATTTTACAGTGATAAACCATTTCACGGTCTTGTTATTTCTTGATACGATCAACAAACAGAAAGCAAAAGGGAACTTGCCATTGTTTTGTTAAAATTTAAACCAGTACCATCTTAAAATTTATTTTATAATGAAACACGTTGCCTAATACCCATAATACCCTTATACCCATGAATGCCATTTTTATGAATTAATGAGTCCCTACACTTACCAATTTTTATAAAAAAATATAAACAGTAATTTAAAAAAGGTAAAAAATTAAATTTTATTTCTACAGCTTGTTTACACGTTAAGAGTTCCGTCCGTTTCGGTTCCGCTATTCTAAGGCGGAATTTTTGATTAAGCTTTCGTATTTTTGATTCCTTTAAGCAGAGCAAGCCTTGTTATATACCAAAAGGAATTCAGGAAAGTGTTGTTTAGTAAAAATCGAATTCAAGCGAACGTTGTTTCGTAAAACTAAAGTGCGTGTCGAGCCATGCGCACTTTAGGGTTGCGTAGTTACGAATGCTGACTCCTAGTTCACGCGACTGAAAACGTCTAAAAAATATTTAATTTTTATTGAATTTGTTTGAAATTAAAGCAAACTGCCTATGGTAAACGTACGGACAGATAGAGTGATCCCATAAGGGTAACTTTTTTAAAAATTTTGCACGGAACCCTAAAAAAGGCTTAAAAGATACCTCTTCGAATTAGTCTATAAATATTTAAATTCTTTAATTGAAAAAAATATTACGAATGGGTTACTTTGGGATCTTTTTTAATCGAGTGAAATTTGATACATCGTGTAACTGAGTGCGAATTTGACTAGACTAGGTCCATAACTAAGACATGTCTTTTTTTACTGATTTTTTTAAAGCACTATTTTCTTCAAAAAAGCACTTCTATCTCTAAGATGGTTTTAAAAACTGAAATACTTGACCTCCCAAGCCTTAAATGTTTATGTAAGACATCATAGTGATTTCTGAATAGAAGCCCTCGTATAAAATTAGGTGTCATTTATCACAATTGAAATAAAAATAAATGGTTACGTTCAGTCGAGTGTCGCTAAAGTGCCCTAAGTGAATATTTGCATGACCGTAATGAAACTCAGACTGACCTATAAAAAGCAACCGACTTTGTACGTCGCCTTTAATTAAAAAATTCTTTACGACTCCAACATTTTAGAATTTAATTAGTCTTACAGCCCAATGATTTAATTTTTATCGTAAGTCATTAACTTCTAATAAACATAAATCAGTAATAAAATCTTTATTGAAATCTCAGGCCACATTGTAATGAATAGCGTTCTTGGTCATTTATTTCAAATGTTACATAGTCCTTGAACATTTCCCTAAAGAATATATAATATCTATGTAATATACAACGTAGAAGAGACATACGCCTAAGGCCCCTCGCCCACCGCGACTTTTTGTCGCGATGCAAACGCGATACTGTCGCGTATTTGCATCGATGCAGTCGCGATGCAGTCGCTAGCTGTGTACCCTCGCCCACCTAAATATGATGCAGTCGCGATACCAACGCGATACTGTCGCGCTTCTGTCGCGATGCAAACGCGCGACAGAAAAATGCGTCATCGTCACATTTGCAAGATGGACTCCGTTGAGGCAACAGTCACGTTATCTTTGGTGCTGCTTTTACGTAAGCAGACGAAGGTAGACAGCCGAAGCGTGGGCAACGGAAGCAACGTCAATTGGACGCATCCATTTAATAAGGAAACGATCGCGCGACAGTCGCGCGTTTGTATCGATGCAGTCGCGATACTGTAGCGCGTTAGCATCGCTACTGTATCGCGCTGCAAATGCGACTAACGCGCGTTAGTAGTGATGCAGTCGCGCGTTTCGTAATCGCGCGACTGCATCGCGACAAAAAGTCGCGGTGGGCGAGGGGCCTAATAAATGAAACCACATGATAGACTAGATCACTATACAGTATAATGGAATTAAAAAACAGTAAAAGAACAACAAAAAAATTTGGCATTTCTATACTAAAGTGTACACAGTGTGCAGCCTCCCGGACAATTTGTATGGAAATGTCAACATTTTTTTTTTGGTTTTTGACTGTGTTTGATTTATTTTGGGTATTACCCTTCCACTTTGTATAATAATATACAATCAGTTTCGCACGGCGTGACTTGTGTGATTCTTTCTTTGACAATCCTGTGAAAAATTTACTATTAAACAATATTCCTTTTACTAATCTACATTTCATCATTTTATTAGTACAAAACAGAAGCGGTGTTAAAAGTTAAGTGTGTGTTGTAAAACCTTGATTTCTCATCGTCATATATATGAGAATTCAATTAAACAGTAATTGAATTCACATTAACAACGTTCGATTTTAATTTCGCACGTTCGATGCAGCGGCCTATTAAAGATATTGATATTCAATTTCGTTTAAGGCCATTATTATGAAATAAATTTAATTTGATGAAGCAATTACGATTAATTGACGTTTATACGAGTATTGGCGATGTTGTGAACAATAAACCTAGAGTAATGTCACGTCTTTATCTCTTAAAGGGCAGACTGAGTCGGATCGCTGTTCAGGTAATTATTGAGATATATTCAAGAAGCTGCAGCATCAGGTGCAGTTGCTTCTATATGTAATTTTTTTATCCTGTTTTATTTTTGAATAAGTAGCAATTTATCTCAACTAAAACCGACTTCACCACTAAACTGCCCAACCGATTTTGATAAATCAAGTGACAAGTATGCCCTTTGAAACTAAAAACAATTTTCTAAATAGGGACAAGTCACACAGATTGAGCTAGCCGTAAAGTAAGTTCGAGACTTGTGTTATGGGATTCTAACTCAACCATACTATATTTTACAATAAATATATATATTATAGATAAACATCCAAGGCCCAGGATAATTTGAAAAAGGCAATTTTCCAACTTGTCTGGATCGAGCATCGAACCTGGTTACCTCTGGGTAGTGGACTAACATAGTGACCACTACGCCACGAAGGTTGTCAAAGTGATGAGCAACAAATCTAATCATCTATTTAAGGTGTTACCGAAACTATTTTCAGGGTAAATTATTTACTCCATGATACTGTTCATTATCACGGACTAAATTCACCCTTAAAATAGTTTCAGTATATTTTGTTACAGCTTATATATACATAAAAATTAATTTTTCGAAACGCAAAACTCGAGAACGCTGAACTGATTTCTTTTTTGTTGTTTTGATTAAAGTCTGAGGAAGATTCTTACGGGAACGAGAACGGGACCGGAATCGGGAACGGAAAGGAGAACGGCGGAACAAAGTTCGCCGGGACAGCTAGTATTAGATAAATAAAAGAATTTAAAACTGTCTTGCTCTTTCATATTATTTAACTTGACGTCACAATACTAATTTAAGATAATTTCAGCAACGTAACCATTTCAACCGACTTGTCCCTAGGAACAGCCATTAACGCCAACTGTTAGTTCTGATATATCGCACATACGGCGTTTTGTGATTAACGATGCGGTGTGTATTGTGTTTCGATTTATTTACTGTGATTATGGATAAGGACCCTAATTTATATAGGTACCTTAAGGAGAAGTGGGAATGACTAAATTCGTAAAAATGCTTGACCCTGACATTTTGAGAGTTTCGCTTTCGAGAACGTACCGTTCATGAGGCGTGCAAAAACTTCTCATTAAATTGTCACTCAACATAGTCAAAATCGAAAACGAATTACACTAAGTATTATTTTACTAACACTGACAAAAAAAGAGTAATTACTAACAAGTAAAAATTTTATTTTCATCTCACAGTCTTTTTTATATAATGTCTTCATCAATATTAAATATTTGAATGTATCCAGCCAGCGATTGGCTAAGTATTAACTAAACTTCTTGCAAATAACGGGCCAAGTGAGTAAATTTAGTGTTTTTTTAAAAATTACATTTTTTGTACAAATTTTTATTGTGAGGCCAAAGAATTTATTAAGGCAAATTAAATAAGCCCAAATTTGTGGGAGTTGCGTCGTTTTATTACTGAGGTCCATCGACCACCTTCCAACTCCATGATCTGCATCGTCTACCATAAAGTGCTCGTCAATAAAGATCAAAAGAGTCTTACTCAATGAGGTTATGTTGTTTTATAACTAAGTTCCGTCTAATTATATAATGAGTTCCCCTATTAATAGAATGAGTACAACTTATAATGATCTTTTCTCAGATGTTGATATTTTTTTCAATTCTAAAACCTCATTTAAAACCAAAATCTTACAATATTATATGGGATAGCAGATTTAGGTAAACAGTTAATCACACAATCATAAACCACTCACAGTTTTCACAGTTTTTCTTTTTCTTTTTACAACTAGGTACTCAGACACTCACACTTGTGCTAGGGTCATATTAGTCTTAAGTAAAAAAACCTGTTTTTATCTAAAAAAGTGATATTTATATTACCTAACATACTGTTTGTAAAAAGCTGTTGGTTTCTTGAATAAATAAATAAAAATAAAAATAAAAACTCCCGGCTCCATTGTCAGAGTAACTCATTGACTTCATAATATTGTATTGTCACCTGACTTACACAAGTATTCAGAATTTCAGCCAAATCGATTGAGGATAACTGGTTGAAAATTGAGTTGCAAGATTTGACCTTGGCTATTCCTCAGCATTATGAAACCAATAGGGATGTGGACTTAAAAATTTGTTTTAGCTTTTAAGATAGGTTATTAAAAATTCATGTATGCGTATTTTTTCGTTTTTCTGATAAGCAAATAATGAATAATATACAGTGCATTTAAATTTCACGTGACGTCACAATTGGCTATGATTTTTAACCAACGGTGACGTAAATCACCCCACTCCAAAACTTCGAAGCGCTGTATATTCGTGAATTTTGATTACTTTGCTATACGAAAAAATATAGTCCTTTATTTTTGGATGATAAAATTGACGGACTAAATAAAATTATATATTTTTGACCCAGTCCGATGTGGACTGGCTACACATTACATAACAACGTCTTACACATCCTCGATCAGACCTTAGAAAACATTGCTTACCCTACATTACCGCATAAACTATGTGAACAGCTGGGGCTAATAGCCTACCCTAGGGGCCGTCATATAATTTTATGTGGAATTCGCGATTCGCAGATAATTGTGTGAATATATTAAGCGTAATGGAATTTGTATGTAATTTCGATTTTATTGTATTATAGTAGGGGACGTTCCTAATCTAGGGGAATACCGGTTTATATAATGTGTTCATTTAGCTTAGTTTGTAATGCATTGTGAAAATTATTGGGGCAAATCACCAAACTAAGTAATGCTGATAAATTAACGCACACACACTATCAAGTTTTTACAGTATTATAAAATCGAAGACTTTATAAGCATATATTTTAGCCTTACCGCTATACCTTTTCCTTATATATATATATATATATATATATAGAAACTCTGCTGTATTATAAACCATGACAACTGAGATTAGAAACCATGGTTTCATCCTAAATATTTTTATCATTGTAATAAAAGCTTTTAGTTAAACAATTAAAGAACATTTTAATTTTTTGAGTTATTGTTGTATACTTCGACTACGTATGCATACGCATACTGGCTAAAAAAGAAGTTTACTAAAAAATGTTAATTTTACTATAAATAAAACATAATTCATATAAATGAATTCAAAAATAACGTACAAAACAGTAGCACTCCGGAATTGCCAACACAGGTGAAAACTTGGGGTCGGTAACAGTGTCGTGAGTTCAAGGTTAAGGATTAAAAAAATGTTTCTTATATCAAAAAATGCTTTCCGCGCATGCTCAACTATAACTTAAAAAACTTTTATCTAATATTAAAAATATTTTATCTGCCTACACTAAAAGCCCACAAAGGTCACACTATGATATTATCTACATCAATAAGTAGTTATAATCTCTATGCTTTTATTTAAATACAGTCTAACATTAAGTTCCTTTTAGTTCGTACTCTGTTTCCTGTTATCTGCCCCAACTGTTACATTTCCCTTAGAATAAAGTCGGAAGACAAGTGTAACAACTTTTATGCTTGTGGTTCCGTACGAGTATTAGGTATTAGTCTTTGTTCAAATATGTAAGGATAATATTGATTTCAATTAGAATACAATAATAGTGTTTATCACATTCATTAAATAAATTTTAAATTTGATTTTTATCTCAGTATTTTATGAATTCATTCAAATCGATTTTATGAAACAAAACCATCTTTATCAGTCGTGTGGTTTTTTAATAAAAATTAGCTTATGCATATTTCAAATGTAATTAATACCTATAAATCACGCATTGCAAAAACAATTATTTTTAAAAGCTTCAATATAAAAACAATAATAATGAATGTCACTTTGTGTAACAAATCATATCATCTATTGGGTACTTTTACTATAAACCATTATTTTTTCTATTGCAGGTTTTGAATTTTTTTTTTTACCTCTAGATTTTTTTTCGTGTGGTTCTTCACGAAGGGTTTGTCACGGTGCGAAACCCTAAAAAGTAGTACTTATGGGACTCGATAAATCACTGGGTATTAGACATATCGCTGGGGCTAAGGGTAAGCTTCCAGTAGGTTTGTAGTGATTAAAATGAAGAAAGTAACTTGTAGTGATAGATGAGGGTTTAACGCCTAGCCTTTGCTATTTTCGTGTATTGTGTAGTAAGTTTATTGGAAAAGTAACCTTACGGACTAGATATTAAATTCCAATGTATGAAGTTATAATAGAGTTGTTCACCTTATTCCATCAACAAGTTTATTTTCTAGGCAAATTATAAAAATCCTTCGACGAGTTGATCCGTTACGCCATCTATTATTTGCTAGAGAAAACTCAGACCTTCAAGCATTAATACTCAATGATTTTGAAACGTCTAAACCTATATTTATCAAACATGGAAACTTGTCTTCACGGAAAGAAACCGGGTAGAAGTCGCTCTGACAGATTTGACATTAGCGTTAAACTTATTACACCACTCTTTCTGTTGGGAGTTAAAAACAATATTAAGATTAACATTAATTACTACAAAGTTACTATTTTCAGGGTTCTTCTTCTTATCGTATCGTTACAATGAGGAATATTTTAAGCCATCGTGGTTTAGGGATTAGTTCACTAGTACTATGCATTATCGAGTATTATAGCTCTTCAGGTACGTAGGACGTCGACTAATCACAACTTGGGGAGGCTCTCTACCTGCACCCTATTTTCAGGGTAAATTCAGTCCATGATACAGGTTCACTTTCTAGAATATTTTTTCAAAACTAAAAACCGACTTCACCCCTGAACTACACAACCGATTTAGATAAAATTTCTAAGGGACTACCTTGTAAGTAGACCACCTCTCAAAACGCAACAAAAAGTAATTTTCTAAATTGATCGAATAATCGGTGAAAATACATACAAAAAGATTATACGACGAATTTATAAGCTCCTTCTTTTTCGGAAGTCGGTTAAAAAAGCTTACCTACATCAAAATACGTTCCTATTTTACTAATAAACTGGAGTATTATAACAGAAAAATTGGCCAGCTTCATGGAAAGACAAACACAAGATTATGTATATTTATTTATATCTGCGTAATTAGTGCCTGAAGGTTGTCTCAAACGAATATAACGTCCTACGTATTCTTTTTATTTACCTTGGCATATTGCCAAAATTTTCCCTTTTACTAAGACATGCTCTCATTAGTAAAATACAAATGAATACTTCATGTTTTTTCGAATAAGTTACATTTATTTAGGTAATTTAATAACAGTAAATCTATATACATGTCATTTTTGAATTCCTTATAATAGTACCTAGTTATAAAAAAGTTGGTTTTCGGTAGAGTAGAATAGAGCCACTCCAAATCCTCGTGTCAATGTCATAGAAAGCGACTTAGGAATTGCAAGCTAAACTAAGCTTATAAACATCAATGAGACCTCTCCAACCCGTCTGGCCAGCGAAGAGAGTGTAGGCCAAAGCCCTTTGGTTGCTCTAGTAGTACAGAGAGGGTCGTGCTCCTGCAGTGGACACAAAAATACCTGATGATGATAATAAAAAAGTTTCCACCACTCTGATAAGATTAATAGAAAAAAGTGATAATATCAAATAAAAATGTCTGCGGCCATATCTTACAAACATTAAGATGCCTTTTATCTCAATTTCATCCTCAAATTCATATAACAAGGCATAAAAATATTCCCAAGAGTCACCACGGCCATTCGTTCTGAATATCCATTCAGTTTTGTAGATTGTCAACGCGACGTCTCGAGAACGAGGTAATATTAAAGCGCCAGCAAAAACGTAATTTCCAGAGAACGCCCCAAGAATTGTGTTTTATTTCGTGTTGGTTAGTCGACAACAAAGAACCTTTTACAAAGATTTTCATTGAACGGATAAAGAATAAGGAAATGTAAGTGGATTTTGCTGATTCTTTTAGATTGAACGCGCGCGACTCTTTCCATCGCTTTTTTTCACTTAATCCTTCAAATGTTAATCTTATAAAAGCAACAATGTACGGTAATCAACAATGAGTGAACGTCAAGGATTTCTTTGGGATTAGAGCGGTAGATATTGGGCAATTTAGCCCTTTCATTGCTTTAATATGTGGCCCTTTGATGGACACGAAGGGTTTGTGTACATCTTTGTTGGATTTACGTACATTACATGACGGACTCGAAATGCTACTTTGTAAGGGACTGGCCTCATTCGTACATCGGACCTCCAAATCTCAAAGGTAAGATCCTAAAATAGACGCACATTGAAAGGGATTGGATGTGTTCCTGTATTAGTTTTAGTTATGCTTATACAGAGTTTTGTGGCTTCTTTCTATTATTGGATTCATATATAAAATATACGGGGATAGATGGAAACTAATCAATTATCTTTTATATTCAGTAACATTGTTGTGAGTCATGTTGTCGTTGGGTACCTTCATAATTTTAACCCCCGTCAAAAAAGAGAGATGTTATAAGTTTGACGCTAATATCTGTCGGTCTGTTTGTCTGTGACATGGTAGCGCTCAAACCGATACTGATTTTGATGTGGTTACTTTTACTTGACAGCTATGTTTATGAAAATCGGTTCAGCTGTATAAGAGTTATTGGAGGTTAACTCTTAAAAATCAGGGCTTTTACTAGCAAATTACAGATGGCGCTACGGTTATCAAGTCGTATCGGTAGTTCCGCTACTAGATGGCGTTCATGACAGTCGGGTTTAAAAATTTACTTTTTAATCGTATACCAAGTGGCACACGATCGAGATATTTGGAAGGAGATGGGGGAGACCTTTGCCCAGCAGTAGGACAGTACAGGTTAACTAAAAAATAATAATAATCGTATACCTATATTTATGTTTGATGAGATATTACTGAGCAAAGACTAGTATACGAACACAAAATCTCCCAAAGTAAACGAGTATCTGTTTAAAATTGTTAAAACTACAGGAGACAAAATATAATACTAAAATATAACAAAACAGTAGATAACCTCTGTATACATTTCTGCTTCAGCAATAACATTTTAAGGAACATTCGCAATTCGTTTCGAACAAACAACACTTTGTTGATAAAACAAAAGTTCGCGCATAATTCTGCAAGGGTACGAATTACGAATGAACTAAAAACATTAGACTATGTCCCCAGTATCAAAACCTTATTATCTCGACGGCCACAATAAATTAAAACTGTTCAAATACAACATGTTTAATTAGGTGGGTTTGGGTTGCATTTGTTGTCCCCTAAACTTTTGTCTCAGTCGCAGAATTAAACGGAATGGATGATTCATACGTTTCATTTACAATTAAATTTAAAAGAAATTGTTAAACTAAAAGTTCATCATCATCATCATCATGTCTTTTTGTCTCCACTGCAGGAGCACGACTCTCTCTGTACTACCAGAGCCATACTTGGCCACAGCAGCTGCTCCAGCGAGGAGAGTGTAGGCCAAATCAACTGACTTGGCCTACACTCTCCTCGCTGGCCAGACGGCTTGGAGAGGTAAAGTTAAACGAATAAAACCTTTGTTTTGGTCTGTTTTTTTACCTTTTGCCGTTTTTATTTATTTCTCTTTTATTCTTTATTTTTCTTAAATTGATTAAAAATAAAACATAAATTACCTATTTTCTACATACCAGACACAAATAATAACAAAAAAGAACAATGTAGATGAAGGCTATAAAGAACATTATCAAAAATACTGGATAGTTTCAAACAGCAATTAGCTTTCATGTAAGTACTTACTTATCAATAGATACACATACAAAGACAGGAGATCCATAGTCTGTACCTACCCCTATGGAAAAAAGACAAGATGGTATCTAAAGGTATGTATTTACTTATTTATTTATTTGGACATCTGCAAAGAGGAAATCTAAATATATTAGAATTTAAAAAAATACATGGATTTTTTAATAAGTACTTTTTATTCAGACTGGTTTTACACTTAGGATTATCCATTGATCTAACTCCTCGGCAGATCCTTGATTTTAACAGTCAAACATTGGCTGTGTTTGCGCAAACAAAATATGCAAAGGAGGTGCGGGCGATAGGGCCTAATTATGTAGGCGCACGTCCGACGCCGGCCGACATCGTCCTACATTCTAAAGCTAATAAAAATGCGAAAAATGAATTAACAATTATAATTTTTGCCTGACTTTTTTAGGCTGAATATGGTTTTTGTTGCGGTGAGTTTTTGTGTCCCTGTTTATGATTTTGTGAATAAATTATGTATTTGCGATGTTGATCATGTTACCAAGTCACACATTTTTAAAAAATATTTTAGCATAGGTATTTTTTTGTGTTGTTGATAAAAACTAATTAATCTTTGCCTACTTTGTTATTCAGTTGTTACATTATGAGTTTCTATGCTTGCTTAATAAATGTAGTGATAATTTTTTTCGTGTTTTGTTAAAATTTCTTTCGTGGTAATTATGTGTGTTACACTTGTTTAAAAATAATATTTCATAGATACAAAAAAACAAATCTAATAAATAAACAGAGATAAATTGTCATTTTGTTTCTCTTCTCTATACACATAGCACAAAGAAAAACAAAATTAGTTAGTATTTATATATTCCACAAATTAAAATTAATTTGTTTAGTGTTGTTATATTTTTATTAGAATTATTATTCCAAGTGTAATTATTATTCCCAGCAGTGGGACGATATAGATTAGTCAAAAAATTTATAATAGTAAGTACTTATTTTATTTTTATTATGTTATTATGCTTTTTGATTCCGTTCGAAAAAAAATTAAAAACATTTTAACAGCGATGTTACCACAAGCTGTTATAAATGTTTACAATTTTGTTATACAAAACCAATACGAAAAATTTTATGCATACCGCCTTGTAATACAAAAACTTATCCCTTTGACGCGCGACCCTCCAGATTGCAAGCTCACTTATCTGCAACTTAACACTGAGGAAAGATATAATGTCTGTAAGACGAGAACGTTGTATCCCCAGGATTTATAAGATGTACATTTATAACGATAAATCGCGAATTCGTGTCGAATTTCTTTAGTTGTTTGCACTAAAGAAATTTGACATGAACTTTGCTTTTGTTGTAGATAAACACGTTTCTAAGCCCATATGTATTTTTTTAAATACTATTCACGAAACTGTTGCTAAGATACTAAGTGATGTGACACGTAACGGCCGGCCTATATCTTGTTCAAAAATTAGTATTGCCATTCAATGTTGCAATGCTTCTAGCCTGCTAGGCACTCTACCAAAGAGGCAGCGATTTTTTCGTAAGTAGGTTAGGTAGTGGTTAGTCAAGATTAAGAACAGAGTGGTCTAATATTTTGTTATTGTTGAAAATTTTAAATTACAAAATGGGCATTACTAAATTAAAATCTAAATATTAATTAACTAGGTAATAAAAAAAATACTTTTTTTTTTTAAATAATGATACAACCGTCACTAACATTTTATTTTTATGAAACTTGTCATTTGTTTATTTAATTGAAAGCTTTTATTTGAATGACTAGTGGATAAGTAGAACCAGGCTGAAATGTTACTCAATCAGTCGCTTTTTATTAAGTGCAAACTTTGATGAGGTACAAGTAGATATGACTAAAACAACGAACAATTTATTCATCTATCACAAAAAGTTCGTTCAATAAGACTATTGTAGTGCGTGGGTTCCCCAAGGGTAGGGTAAGGAATGTTAATCTCTCAGGACTATTTTTAATCACGTGTCGGTAGCTCAAACAGTAATCCCTTTGATTTATAATATCCTTTGTAATAGATCGAGAGCTCACTCTTGGCAGGCGTGAAATTTCGGATACGTATGCGGAAGATTTCAATGATCTAAGGCGGAATGTGTGTTTAATGAAATGCATTAATCTCTTTTCGGTATTTTATAGTCACTAAAAGCTATCAATTTTGGACTAAAATGGTTTCTTTCATCTTTTTCTAGGATATCATAAGTTAAGAGGTAATGTTAGAGCTTATATTAATGACAGATCATTCAAAGTACCCGTAGGCATCTGACGAAGCTTTATTATCATTATGTTCATTATAAAAGGCACCTGACAAAGCATAATAACTTTGTCTATTGCTGACTGGCGAAATTAAAAGTATTACACAGAGATACTGGTATTACATGACTTCCAAAACAAGAAAGAGATAAAGTGACAGTAGTAGGTGTTAAAATATACAAAAATAAATGTGTCTCTCTAACTTCAGGAAGTCTGTCCCTTTCAGTCAGTTTGTTTATGTATAAAACAAAGAGTCTTTATTATCGAAGTCCGAGTTACATAGAGGTACATCTAAACTCCCTCAGAACTTAGTGCGTTCTCGGCCCTTGCCTCAGCTAAACGTTGCCGCACATAAAACACACCTTTCAATTAAAAAGTGAAATAAACATTAATCTTATATTTAATTTCGTCTTTCATTGGCTTCCATAACCCAACAGTAGGTGTATCCATTCAATTTAATTTAAGTAGATAGCAGTGCCTTGATAGTAATTGTACAATACACAATGTACTGTTTTAAGATCTTCTTTTCGGCTTGGCGCATGTTCCAAGTTTATAATTTAGCTAGGCATTGTAGGTATTTTTTTTTTTATTGGTTTTAAACTTTATTTTCTGACTCTTCCAGTGCCTGGCTAAGGTTTAGTTGTTTTAGTTGTCATATATTTAAACACAAATGAATACTTCCAAATGCATAAGTAAGTATGTCAAATGTATAACACCTCTTTATTAAAAATGGATTCACTGGGAATATAGCAATTTTTCAGAGATTCGTCATTTTTAACCAAATAATATAAATTCCTGGTGGATATAAATAAACGACTTCACATGTTCAGTCTCATCTGAAGTTACTCAGTTGACTCCAAATGAAGAACCGTTTTTATTCTAAACTACTGTCAACTTTACGATTCACCTCGCACCTGTTTCCGAGATTTTATGTACAGTGAAGCGACCTCCGACAATGTAGCTTATAGCTGAGCTATCGTGGGTATTGGAGACGACAGCTGCGCGACCTATTTCTGAAGCGAGCACTGAGACCATGAGACATCAGTGAGTGAAGTTTCACTTGTTTGTATTGCTAGGTTGATATTGGATGCTAACATTATGGACTAACTCTATATTTTTGTTATAATAATCATCCAATATATATCGAGGAGTAAAATACAAAATTCACTGCAAATGAAGTGACATTTTTAAGTTTACGAGATTTAGCACCTGTTTCACAGATTTTATGTTCAACGAATCGACCTCCGACAATGAAGCTTATAGCTGAGCTATCGCGGGTATTAGAGCCGACAGCTGTGCGACCTATTTCTGAAGCGAGCACTGAGACCGTGAGACATCAGTAAGTAAAGTTTCACTAGTTTGTATTGTTAGGTTGATATTGGATGCTTGTATTTTTGACCATTCTATCGAATCTCTATTCATCCTTCTATTCATCCCGCAGGTACCTACATTTTTAGTTACTAATAAAGTTGTCCTGTGAAAAGGCTTAATACAAATTTCCAAAAAGTGGATCGACCAAAAATGCCACATAATTGTCGAACTTTCAAAATTTTAAGATAATCGGTTGAGGACTGCGACCTGTTGAGGAAAAAACACAAAACAATATTTCAAGCAAATAGTCATCATTTGTTAACTCTATGTTTATCTTATGATGAAAGTATATGAGGTATGAGGAGGTAGGTGTAAAATACAAAATTCACTGCAAATGAAGTGACACTGTTAAGTTTACGAGATCTAGCACCTGCTTCACAGATTTTATGTACAGTGAAGTAACCTCTGACAATGTAGCTTATAGCTGAGCTATCGCGGGTAAAGGCGACAGCTGTGCGACCTATTTCTGAAGCGAGCACTGAGACCATGAGACATACGTTAGTAAGTGAAGTTTCACTTGTGTATTTCCCTTCGGCCGCCATCGCAACCAAGTTTCGCAACTAGTTTCGATGGAATAATTTCTATTCTTTTTGCACAGCGGTTGTGGTAAATTATTTAATTAATGTCGCTGTTAGTACTTTTCTAGAAACAAAAACTACCTCATACTTTTGCTTCTAGACTACTTTGCTTCTACTTAAACAACGTCATACTTTTGCTTCTAGTAATCATTGAAGTGTCCAGCAAATAGGTAGCTTACTTAAACTTTTTTAAGCAACAAAACAAGACAGTTTGCAACAAAGTAAAGAGAACTTAAAAATCCCATATGCACAAATTACGTCTCATATTTTGCATACTTAATTAAATTATTCCACAATTCTACATACATACAATATTTAAAACACTCTTACAGCAAATGCCACGAGGGGGCACTAAAGGCGTCGTGGGATTCGAACTTTTAATCAAAAGTTATAAGGGGACCATAACTTCAAAGATTATGAATGTTATGGCCATATGGCATAATAAAGTTGCCTGATATGACGCATTGAGGAAACCACTTTGAATATAGTTTTAAAGAAAAGCACTAAAGTCCTACAATGTATGTGGTAAGTTAGTGTTTTATATCCATCTAGTTAATTAGCTGAGCCGAGTAGGAATATTTTAATACAGCAATTAGAACGTGAGTCTGAAACGGTATTTCAGGTATAGTTAATCAAAAAAGGGTAATCAGTAAGAAGACTGTTTACATCGATAAGGCAGATATTGTTTACATAGTCAATTTAATAAATAATCATTTATGTATTTATATAATATAGGACACCCACCTACTAGATGGTCAGACGAACTGTGCAAGGTTGCAGAAAGGCACTGGATGCAGACCGCTTCCGATCGGTCGTTTTGGAAATCCTTGGGTGAGGCCTATGTCTAGCATTGGAGTTCCTGTGGCTGATATGATGATGATGGTAAACTATGACAGTTCAAACTATTTCGTATTAATAAGACTTACAGGTACATAAACCTACTTTTAGTTTGAAATAAGTTATTTTTTGAATGCATGTAAATCCATTGGTCCAGAATCTTAGTTGTCTTTATTAGATGGCAGCCGTTATATTCCTTTGTACTGCCTTTTTTAACAATAACAAAAATATGACATCAGTGTGACCTCACATGCAAAAACAAAACATACATCTCAACCAAAAGTATTACTTTAACAGATTCAAGAAAAATCAAGACGCACAAAATCCTAATAAAAACTTTAAATCCCTGCTGACTGCCAGGGCCGGCGTTGCAGTGCAACAAAAACATCGTGAAGAAGTAGGGTCAATCCCCGTGGGACGGGGGAGGAAATTATGAATAATCGAACTTGCGACTTGCAGACAGAGTGGGGTACCTCTTTCTTATAAGAAATTTATTTTGATTTGTGTTTTGGTATTTCTGTAAACAATCTTTGTTTACCAAAAAGTATTGTCAACTTTTTATCTACTAAACAGTCGGCTGAACGAGATTGTAATATGTCAGTACGCCTTTGTTTAATTTTGTAAGTTATATTTCCAGGGATTATGTCTTATTTAAATTAGAAGCTTTAAAGATTACGTGCTAAGGTTTATGAAGTACTCGCTGTACCCGCCTGAATTTCTGGATAAAAAGTACCCTCTGTCCTTCCCCGAGTCTCAAACTATATCCATATAAAATTTCATTCACATCGGTTTAGTAGTTTAAGCGTGAAGAGATAACAAACAAATAAACAAATATACAAACTTTCGCATTTATAATATTACTAGGATGTTGATATTGTTGTTTGATTTCTTAAGAAAAGTAGGTATGGAATAAATATGTTTAAATTACTTAATTTTTACTTTGCCTGACTGGACATAATATGTAACACCTAGCTACTTTGTAGATTAGCGGATTATTGGCAAGATGTATAGATAAAAGCTAATGAAAACATACGTTAAGCTTAACCCACTTGATTGATACATGTGGGAGTCATGACGGATTGCTCATCCAGCTCTCCAGTTAAGAGGATATGCGCTTGAAACATAAGAACGAATAAAGATTTATTACATACTAGGTGATTTGAATTACTTTCTGTGATTCCGCCACCACTGACTTCCACAAAGTAATACCTGAATCTATTAAAGATTTATTAATTACACTTTATTGTTCTAAAGTTAAAAACATATTTCAAACAAGTGACATTTTCTTCCAGTCGTCCATGGTTCAAATTATAGAAATGTCAACATTTATAACCGGTCTAAAACACTGAGTGAAAAATCAGGCAAAAGTAGTTAAGACCAACTTCTTTTTTTTTAAACTTTCGACTACAAAAATTAGTCATTTTTTTTTTACCTATGCCTATAAGCGTCAGTCAAAACTACTTTGGCCTAATTTTTGCAGTCAAAAGTGGATTTTACCGATTATGATATGAATTTTGATTGTAACATTTATATCACGGTTAAATTTTAAGATTTAGTGCCAAATACGCAATTTTATTGTATTTTGCGCAATAGTAATTTTGTCCATAATGTTTCAAAATATATATATAGCGAATAGCGATACATAGATACATTTTTTTTAATTATTTCAGTTTATTGCACAAAATCTTATGATGGATTGATTACAATGGGTCAAACTTAATGCTAATGCATTATCTACCAGTTTGCCTTTGGGGTATGTTGAGATATAGGATACATTCTCATTTTTATTACTAAAGAGCACACTTGGGCAAAGGGCTTGATGGTTCATCATCACCATCATCATCAGGTCTTTTTGTCTCCACTGCAGGAGCAAGTCCATCTCTGTCCAACCAGAGTCATACTTGGCCAGAGAAGCTAGAGGACTTGGCCTATACTCTCCTCGCTGGCCAGATGGGTTGGAGAGGTCTTATTGATGTTTATTCAATCATAAAATATCCAAAAATCTGAGAGAAAACGAAATATCTTCCGAGTTTTGCCGGCTAGTTTTAAAATACACGTAATAGAAGCACCTGTTGTATATGCAGTTCTGAGCATGTGCTCTTAACCAACTGGCTCCTGGCAGTGAAGTGGCAAATATTCATGAGTCATTATGTGGACAGCCAGTATAAATGAAGATAGGTGTACGGAGACATAATGGTACAGCTTTACCTGTTGTACCACCGAGGTACAATGTAGTTTAGTGTGAATCTTGTTCACGACATTCGTGGCTTGATAGTTGGCACTTTAGTCCACTTTTACAGAAGTTCTGGGTTTGATCTTCAGGAAAAGTAGGAGAGAAATAAGCCTTTAAAAATGTCGGCTAGCTAGCTACTACATATGCGAATCGCACTAGTATTATAAAGTCAAAAGTTTGTGTGTGTGTTTGTTACTTCTTCACGATGCTGGCTGGACCAATTTTGATAAATTTGGTAAGCAGTAAGCTGACACCCTGGATTTACACATAAGCTACTTTAGGCGCGGGTAACACCGCCGGGCGCAATAGGTAATAAATGCCAAATAAAATAATTAAGTTTGTATACTTAACTTATTAAAAAGATTTATGGTATAACTTAAATGTCTTAATGCAAAAATAAATAAATGCGAGGGCGAATAAAGTAAATACGTAAATTCAGGCCACTTTCGGCAAATATAATATTTATTATTTTCATAAATTACTATAATGCTATATAATACTATATATATATAATACTATAATGCCCATGCTGGTCTGGGAGATATAAAAAAACTTAGAATGTACCAGCTGCTTCTCTTCCCACGCAGATCGTAAAAGCCGATCGAGGGAATGGGCAAAAATGCAAATCATGTTAACAGGCGATGCGGCTAGCAACCCATCACTGTATTGATTGCTTTTCCATCTTCTCGCCCACCATGACGCTAAAAGTGGCTTTTGGGTCTTGCGGCCCTGGGCTCTGCATAGAACCGCAAGACCCAAAATGCTCTGTCTGCCCCATTAGGGATAAAGACGTGATAGTATGTATGTATGTATGTATAAACTATAATGCTATAATGTGGTCGCAACATATAATAAAGAAATAAAAAAATATTAATAGATGGCACCTTAATGAGAAAATAACATATAAAGTAATCATGTTTTTGTCTTGTAATGGTAGTAAGTTTAATTTGCATTCCAAAAAGGCAGCGTTTACAATTACGTCACATTTGAAGTACAGAAAAATAAAAATTTAAAGTCAGCCAGCAACATCGCGAAAGAAATACGAAATTCAAAATCACTGGCCACTTGGAGTAATGAGTACCTGCCAGCGCGCGTGTGGGCGCTCTAAGTCGAAGGCAAACATTTGCCTTTGCCTCGGTAATTGTTAAAATTGAGCCTAACTGTGTGGCCCGGCCACTCGGCGCTGTTGAACAAAGCACTGAGCGATATCAGGAGAATTCCTTTTTTAAAAAGGTTGCTATGTTTGGATTGGAACATGTTAACGGATAGAAGGACGACTTTGAAGGACGATTGACGAATAAAGTTAGAAGAAACATTTTATGACATTAAAGAAAAGTTTTGCAGTTGCAATTTGCATGCTCTTCTTTCATTCTTTTCATCTTTTTTTTTAAATCTGCGTGGAAGAAGCTACTGGCTGGTATATTGCATGTTTCTTTTTCTTTTTTATACTAGCATATTATTAGGGTCCCATTTTACCATTTTGGTACGGACTCCTAAAAAGATATATTTTAAATACTTAAGACACTAATATCCATTAATTTTGTCAACTCCCCAGCTTTCCCGGCAAGCCCCTAACACCTCAGCCAGTTTCAACAATTAATAGAGGGTTTAGTGACAGACATAATCCTGATACAGGCTGCATAAATCAGTGACGTCACGGGACACCCTAATTTAGTGTCGCGTTATACACACAGTGTCACCATCCAACTTGCTTTGAATTAAAAGTCTTACAGATTTGGAAATTAAAACTAAATACGTTAAGTTTAGGTTCTCCTTTATCACTACAAAGGAGAACTCATCATCACCATCATCATCATCAAGGTCTTTTTATCTCCACTGCAGGAGCACGACCCTCTCTGTACTACCAGAGCCATACTTGGCCAGAGCAGTCAGAGGATTTGTAGTGTATCAAATACAGTGTATTAAATACTTTTCAAGTTAATTAGAGGAATGCTAGTAGGCCCGAATAAAAACAGAAAGTAATTTTCCATCTCTAACAAATCACATGACAAATTGTTACGTAGAACAAACACTTGACGATATTAGCTCTTAAATCTGTCTCATCAGGAATGCCAACATATTCCCTTCCTTGTATGAGAAACACTTGACAAAAGTACAAATGCAAACAGCTACTTGCACGTCCAAGAAAACTTAGTATGTATGTCAATAGAGATTATTGACGGTTCGTGCAAAATAGGTAACGTACAGAAGTTAACTCAAATTCTGCGTAAATTGACGCACAAAATATTATCATTTTTATTGAAATAAATGCACAGAAAATATTGAAAAAGGCGAAAATTTAGATTACTTTATTCCTTTCAGTTTAATTTAATTTAAGTTTAATTATATGTCTTATTATTTATGTATGCCTATGTCTAGCAATGGACTTCCTGTGACTGTGTGTATTGAATAAACTCTTTTGGTATGTCTTAAGCAGAAATATTACGTGACTTTTAATTTGTTATTTGGATATTTATCCGTTCTGTTATAATTTGAGGTGAACCGACTAGAATAGATAGTCAGAAACGAGTTTTTGTTTTGATTATTTTGCTCTATATGGAAATATTCAAACTTTACTATAAGGAAACTTATTATTTTTAGATTATACATACTGTGCTATAGCCAAAGAATGCGAAAAAAGTGGTTGTATAGTAACCTATACAACCACTACCACTACAATAAACAATAGATAGTTATAGATCCATTTCTAAAGTTACATTTTTGATAAAGTCGAAAAAAGTACTTAGTAACTGATCCGGATATTATCCAAATAGCTTAGAAATAAGACTAAGTAACACACTATACAAAAATAGATGAAGTAAAACTTCTATATGGTCGGTGTTTTGTGTCTCCTCACAATACAGCGCAGCGCTTACAAAAATATTCTTGTCTCCTATAAAAGTATCCGTTTGGAGCACCGGGACATTTTGAGATCACGGCAAACATTCAACGTTGAATTAAACATGCGTTGAAGCTTTGTTTTCTTTGACATACAAGTATATTTCGTGTATGTAACGTTTTCATGTTCAAGTAATATGAATGGAAAATAACCGGCCAAAAGCCTGTCGGGCCAGGCGCAACGAAGGGCTCCGTGGTTGCGAATGCTGACTTTCAGTTCATACTTTAAGGTTTAACTATTAAATGCCTTAAACACTGATATACCGACCGACGGACAGACGGACATGGCGAAACTATAAGGGTTCTTTGTTTACTACGGAACCCTAAAAATGCTCAACGTGCTCACTTGTTCATAATAAGATTACACGTTCTTTGTTTCGATTGGCATAACATACAGTGCAGTAACATACATTTTCAGAATTGAGATAAAATTTTAATGAATGTTGTCTCATGACCATGATCCCATGATTTTTCCTATTTTTTTTTTCGTTTGATGAATGTTTTGCCTGTAACTCTCTTCAATATGATTAAAACAAAACATAATGTTTACTATATTTTATGAATACGAGAGTAAGTCATTAAACCGTCACTTTTTAAATGACAATCTACAATACCAGACAACAAAGGTTTAATAGAGACCACAATCATAGACAAAGCAGTAAAGCAAACACTAGTTCAGCTGTAAATGGACGTCGGTTGCGCGCCAGCGGAGCGGCGGACTTACAATGAGTATTGTCCGCGACTCGCATGCTGATACTGGCAGGGTTTGTGATATGATGAACTTTGATATTTTTAATTAAAAATAAACTTGAAGCCACAAATGTAGGGTAACCTTCCACTGTCTCTTAAGAGTTTCCTTACCCTAGACAGAATCAGATGTTTCCATACAAACGTAGTCTACCTTTTATTAAAAAACGTGTCAGATTTTGTCAAATTGCACATAATGTGGGGTTTTTCAGTCAAAATATGGACTTGAAGGAGTATATAATTCATACATCATTTTTGACGTAAGTTATTAAACCGTCACTTTTTAACACTCTCACTGCCACGTGGTCCGCCGGACATGACAATCTGCAGAACTAGACAACAAAGGTTTAATAGAGACCACAATCATAGACAAAGCAGTAATACAAACACTAGTTCAGCTGTAAATGGACGTCGGTTGCGCGCCAGCGGAGCGGCGGACTTACAATGGGTATTGTCCGCGACTCGCATGCTGGTATTGGCAGGGTTTGTGATATGATGAACTTTGATATTTTTAATTAAAAATATAATATAAAGTGCAAATAACAGAATCAGACGTTTACATATAAAAGTAGTAGAATAATTTTGTATGGAAACGTCTGACTCTGTCTAATAAAAAAAAATTTAGAAACGACGCGTCAGGTTTCGGTAAAATTTTGTAATTTTATAGATTGTTCATCATATTTAGAGCATATAACTGGTTTTTACAGTCAAAATATACAGATTTGAAGGAGAATATAATTTATATATCACTTTTGAGCAACATTATGGGCATCTTCTACACCCTTTTATACATGTATGTAATTTCTTTGAAATGACAAAATCTTACCAAAATGTGACATCTAATTTCAAAATAAAAGCTAGATTACGTTTGTATGAAAATGTCTATGATAAGGGGACTTTTAAGCGCAAACTCCTTGACATGTGCACAAATCTAGTCTTTGGCAGAGTCTAAAAAGTACAGACTCAAGGTTTGCCAACGTTCCATGGAGCGCAGTGTACCCGAACTACGCTCCAAGACCGAAAATTGTCGACGTAGGTGTCAAGACTGCAAAGCTGAAGTGGGAGTGAGCTGGACATTTTTGTCGAATGTGACCGAAAAGATGGGCAAGAAAGGCGACATTATTAGTTTGAGAAGGACGCGTAGAGAAAGGACGAAGAAAAAATGTAGAGACGACATTGAATGCTACATGAGAGGATGGCAGCAAGCTGCCTTAGATCGTGAATTATAAAGCTAGAAGGGGAGGTAGATTTTTGCCCAACAATCGGATACATAGAATATAAAAAAAAACTTACTAGTAGTTCGCCTGGTACTATGAATTTGCGAACCCTGAATCTCGGTTACCCCTTCAACGATTCGGCTCATGTTCAAACCCAAAAATTATGGTTGCTACATCTACTTAAATAAAAAAATTGCATGAAGCTTATATACATACAAACATAAAGAGAACGGGCAGCAGCCACTTTATACCATCTACGCTGTGATTACCTATCTTGCTTTCATTGAACTAAACAAACTGACAGATAGGCTGGTTAAGAAAGATAAATAACAACTAACACTGACAAGAAATACTTCATTTCCCAGAAAAAAATCATTTCTAAGAAACGTAACCGACAAGAGCGGTAATAGAGTGTCATGGTCAGAGAGCTTTTTCTAGACACACCAAATTCAACCTCAAAACTTTTTAAATTAGTTATACAAAAAATAGCATTTATGCAATATTTAGTATTTAGTATTTATTATAAATAATATATATGAATATATGCTCTTACTGTTTGTATAGAAGTTTGATGACGTTTTTTAGGCGTTTCATTTTGCGGTATAGAGTATTTAAAGAACTACGAGTATCACAAACAAATATAAGTACTTTAAACCACATGTTTTTCAGTCCTGTTTAGTATCAGCTGTGACAAATCCCAGTGCGACATCGCTCCGGCATGCCAGATGAAATAAATTGAGGGTCGATACAATTGATGCCTTGTTTAAATCAATTTGGACTTTTGGTGAGGGTTATGTGGTGTTTTTGATCCAAGAGAGAATGTTTGATGATTGTCCGTTGCCGAAGTGCGAGTAACAACAACGATATTTGTATAGCAATTGAGTCAATATACTGAAAATTCTTGTTAGAATTGAAATATGTCCATTTTTTACAGCCGTTGTTGTGTTATGACGGAAGAGTGAAAAAAAGGCTATTAGTCGAATATTGAACGAAAGACTGTAAAGACAAACACAAATAAGGGATAATAAAATATAGTAATACAAGAAGTGAAATAAATGGCTTTATGTACGTAGTTACCTAGACCCATCACTTTCTCGCAATTGACTTCAACGATTTTTATTCCCCATAAAACTATTTGCAAATCTTTTAATACAATATTGAACAAATCCTAAAATCTGTTCACATCGAAATTTCATTTACTCGATTATTCGTTATTGGCAAACTCAGTCTATCGTTATTTCTTTTCATATTTCATGTATTTTATCGAAATAACGTAACATCAAAGTTTTGTTACCCATAATTTTGTTTCCACGTAAGTTTCAGTTTGCAAAATAGTTGAAACATTTAAAACGAGTGCTAAGACACTTCTATCCATTTTCCTAGGTTAGGGCAATCCTATAGGTTAGGTTATGTTAGAACTGCGACCAACGCTAAGCTACTTCTACTACTAAGCGAAACATGTTTTTATGAACAGTTTTATCGATAACTTAATATTTTATATGAAATGTTAGTTCGATATACCGTTTTTCTATAAAAGAAAACCATTTTAAAATATATATTTTTTAAAATGTTGTTATTATAATATGAAACTGCGATGATAAACTATTCGTTTTATTAAGAAAAAAATGTATTAAAAATCGTGGAATAGTTTTCTGGGAAATGAAATTCGATGCCAAAAAAATCTGTATTCTAATAGACACCCGTTACCTAGACATGTTGTAATTTAGACTATAATTCTATTATTACTAACGTGCTCGTTTTCAGATTAATGCTTATTAATGCTTACACTTGACACTTCTAGAAATTGACCAGTCACCAGTGTAATTAAATAAAAACCATGACATAAAAATACATGTTTATATATTTTTTTCTATAAAAAGCGGCCGTCGCAATGGTATGTGTTATAATATATGTTGTATCATAAAAACTGTACGCCCATACATGTAGACAAATATTAGTACCGAAGAATTAGGAAGAAGACTTCAAATCTTTATTGTAAGTAATATTTATCAGTTTTTGAATCAAAAACAAAAGGTGAAAATTGAATGAAAGTCAGGTAAAAAGCGGAAAATGTCAGAATTGCAAAAAATTTGCCACGCGGACAAAGCCATTATTTCAACTTTTGCACATCCAATCAATCGAGTCATAAATCTTACCAACTAATACTCACACATCCCACACCTCCGACATTTGGCCCCGACATCCTTAGGGAGTAAACTCCTAACAGCAATCCCTACATCTGTCGCCTAATAAAACGGGACTGGCCAGCGCTATGGGACTATATACTGTTTTCCAAGTTTAGAGGTTCTTTTTCTTATCCCGACTATCCCAATGTCTGTTGGGATTATTACAATTATACAAATACTGTAAAAAAAAATATGTTTTTACCTTTTATAGAGTAGACGTTATATCTGAATATAACGCCTACTCTGTACCTGAGTACACTCCCAATATAAATACCCAATACATACCTATATTACATAGGAATACTGAACCTATAAATGAAACCAGTACTAAATTATAAGAAAAATACAAAAATGTTATGTCGGTGTTATTTCATGACCTACTTACATTACATTTTTTATTTGTACACTGATATATATTCTTAATAACTGACTGTATAATAACTTGATGAAAAATGATTCAAAAGTCGCATGGCGCGCTTGCTGGGTGTAGGCATGTTATAATAAAACAGGTATTCTCTTCCCGAGATGGAACTTGACTACGGCACAAAGTGTTGCCACTGATTGTTCTTTTTAATAAATTTAAGGACTTTCTCAATTAGTTCATGAATATTTAATAAAATATTGAGTAACTTAACTACTTAGTATCTCGCGATTCTCGCGTGATTCATAGATTCAATATTTTATAAATTGATATAATGGATTATTAATTCGAAATTGGTATATAAAGTTCAAAAATTACGCTCGGGTAATTCAATTTCACACAGTGGCAACATATCAAACTGATGACGTAGTCAAGTTCCACCTACGTCATCCGCTGTCACGGGAAGAGAATACCTTATTTTATTATACCATGGGCGTAGGTAGCAAACTGACAATTTTATAATAAAAAGGCGAAATCATCGAGTTAGTCACGAATGGTCTTAAATGCAAATAGTCTATATGGCTTATACCCTACGGTGCGATTCTAGTATAATAAGTAGGTACATTTTTTAAAATTATTATTTAATTCTAAGTAGTTCGTATTTTTGTAGACGATAGAATATATTTAAGAGTCCGGCGACCCTAGACTTCTCCATACAAACGTAGTACACGTTTAATTTTGAAACCACATGTCAGATTCCGGTAAAAATTGGTAATTGTAAAGAAATTGCAATTATCTAGGTTTCTATCTGGATTCCTATCGTAAAATTATGAACTGGAAAGAAAATATAACGATTTAGAAGTTTCCCATACTAATGGTCAAAAATGATATAAAACACTATATTCTATTTCAAGTTCATATTTTTTAATGTCGGAAACTAAATATAAACCTAGATAATTGCAATATCTTTGAAATTACAAAATTTTGCCCAAATCGGACATGTCGTTTTGAAATAAAACGTAGACTACGTTTGTATGGAAAGTTGTATTTTGGTCTAGGGTCGGGGGACCCTTAAACAGGCAATTCTCCAAGTATAACAGTATCATGTCTCCTACAGCCTTTATAGGTTTACTATAAATCACGAGACGTTTCTCTCCTTTGTTTTGTAGCGTTAAGATTAAAAATCTCGGTTGGATCATGAAATATTGCATTGGGGTACGCACTGCATTGGAAAGATGACGCGTTTTTCACGAGTTTCTAATAAAGTACGTGCCTATAATAATAATTGCATACAGTTAGATGTCAGCAGCTTTGATATTGTAAAGTATTGAAGCATTAATAAATTCAAGCAGATATCTTCTTATATTTAGTAATGCTCTCTACTTGTTTATTTTTAATGTAGTTTATGATTCTTTGAAATTAAATAGCAATTTTGAAGAACAAAAAGAACAAAAATATTATGTGTATTTTGATTACGAGATTGAAGCCAAAATGTTTAAAATTATAAAAGTAACTACTGTACTGTACCTACCACATGAATGATTGCAATTAATTACTATTTTTTTTAAACCCACAGCAATCCTCACTTTAAAATTCACCAATAAATATAATAATTACTTATTGTCTGATTGCCGAAACCAAGTCAAAGATGTAAAGACGATTAAGAAAACAATTTAGGATACTCAATTGCTTGATAAGGCCCTCGACTATACTTAACCGTGATAGAAAGCCGACGGGAAACAATTCAGTGCGTATCATTGTTCTATCTTCGATAGCTAAGACCCGGAGGACTTCAGTAATTGCGGATGAAAAACTCTGACCGACTTAAAAACAAAGACGGAGTGATGTCAAGGAAAAAACTCAAACACAATTTGCGCATTTCCTAGTTTTTAAACAATTGTGCAATAATTATTTTTGTTGCAATGATTCTAGTTATATCTTTCGTTACTGCGAAGGCCTAAATTTACATTTATTTTAGTAATTTGTCATCATAATTATAAATTTATTATATAATGTACTTAAAAGTACCTAAAACACACTGACACTGTAAATCTTGACTTACCCAGCCAAACAACCCAGCTCTCGAGCTCAGTTGAGTTTAGTTGAAAACTCACAACGATTGTGTCATGAAATTCGTTTAACTAGGTACTCATCAATCTAAATGTTAAATAAAATAATACTACTTAACGACATGTATCCCTTACAATTATTTCGAACTAAATAAGTCGCCATATCCCGTCTTTACTTTTTATCGGTTGAAAAACCCCATTTCTACCGCCATTGTTTCAGCCTCAATGGGGTTTTCTTAATCTCCACAGATAATAGTGACGGTACACTTAAATTGGTGATCACGTGTGGGATACAATATACATCGCCTTCATATTTCGGAAGGCACTTTAAACTTTTCGTTTTGGCTGTCATTTTAACTAGCAGCCATCAATACATTTTAGAAGCCTTGAGGTAGCTTGAAAATCGGACACTAATTGGCCAAATATATAAAAAAGAAACGGCCACACTCCATCTATACTGTTCTACTGCCATTGTTTCAGCCTCAATGGGATATTATCAATCTCCACTGATAATAGTGACAGTATCAGTTAAATAGCATAGGACGTGGACCGCACTGAAATTGGTGATCACACGTGGAATACAATATACAGAGCTCCTTCATGTTTCAGAAGGCGCTTTTAGCTTTTCTTTCCGGCTGACGTTTTAACTAGCAGCTATCAAGACATGTGAGAAACGTTTAGGTAGCTTGAAAATCCGACACCAATAATTGACCACAAATGAAAAACAAGGGAGGAGTGTTGAGTATGTATACCTACCTCTATGGTCGGTTGTCGAATGTGTAAATGTGACGCATGTCAATTGTTTTAAATAAATCCATGATAGAAGCAACATGCTTAATTTTATTTAATAATATATATACCAAATATATAACAGTGGGCCTCACTCCGTCTATACTTTTTGTCGGCTGAAAAACCGCAGCCTCATTCCTACCGCCATTGTTTCAGCCTCAATGGGGTTTTCTTAATCTCCACAGATAATAGTGACGGTATCAGTCGCAGCCCCATTCGGTCTTGAGTTGTTGCTATCATTTAATTTCATCGGCCTTTACAGTAGGTGAAATAGGAAAATCTTTGTTTATGTTGTGAAAGGGGAATTGTTTTGAATAGAAATTATAATAATAATGCGTAACTCATTTGAAAAATGATTGACTAATATCTGATAAATTATTCCAATCAAATATCATCTTTATCAAGCCTTTTGGTCTCCACTACAGGAGCACTACAAGACCCTCTCTGTACTACCAGAGCAGCCAGAGGACTTACACTCTCCAATCAAATAATATATACAAAATAAATTAAAAACTAACACAAAGTTTTTTCTGCACTAGGAAGTATATTAAATAGTTATTCATATGGTATGGATAGTGACATGCATTAAAGCAAAAAAAAATTGGAAAATATAAATTATTTCAATTTTTTGCACATATTAGCTAGAAGGTGGTAATGTAGACAATGCTAAGTTGAACTCTGTGTATTGTTTTTAATCAACAAGTAATACGTGGTGTGTAGTTTAATTTTGTCGAACTAAAACCGTGAAGTAGACAGAAATCGCATCAAACTCACATTCACTGTCAGAACTCACACGGCGATATCATACGAAGAAAAGTCAATAAATCTAAACAGAACAGAAATTGAATACCGCCACAAAGGCCACTAATCAACAACACTAGAGACAGGAGTCCTGCAAGATTTCTCAATTTATCAGACAGGTGTCGCTTCCCAGTATAAAATGTTTTTCTACTACGCCCTAGGGAAGTCCCGGGGGAGGCTCGTCTTAATAGACTTAGAGACATACGTAAGCCGAGTTCCCTCAGGATAAGTCTTTCGCAGATATTTAATAGAAATAGATAAGCAATCATGTTTTGCTCTTGTTACGAGTATTTATAATCTATGGCTCTCGTATTAGGTTTAAAACAGCAAAATAAAAATAGCAAAAAAATTGTGTCTTATATCAGTTTTTTATGACAAAAAATGTAACCCTCTTTAACTTACATCTGTACCTTTTAAATTACATTATTTTTTATTTCAGAACTAAAAGTCATACATACATACGTATAATTATTATCACTCCTGTTTGAGTTTCTTGGTCATTTATAATATAGTTTATGTTCTAAAAACTTAAAATTGTGTTGCATGATTTTTATCTACCTATTTATAGCCATAAATTGACAATGGACTATCAATATATATGGCTATTGAGTATGTCGTTTTAGAGGTCAACTTTTTATAGTTTGATTTGCAACTTGCAACATTTAAAGAATTAGTCTTTATTTCGATTTTTCATGGGTAATACCTGAAATGTTGGTCATTGGAAACAGTTTAGTTAGTTTCTCATGACACAAGTCTCGAACTTACTTTGGGGCTAGCTCAATCCGTGTAATTTGTCCCTATTTATTTATTTATTTATTTATTTATAACCGCATTTAGAAAAAAAAGAAGCAGCCACTTTTAATATGAAATTTTGATTTTAGAACAAAAGGCAGGTCATTATGTTATCTATTCAGATAGTTGATCTATTTCCTCCCTCCCCCTCGCTCGGCATCTAAAAATTCGATTACCGTCTTTGTCAAATTCCAACCGGCGATAAAATTCCAATAGTAGAATTCTTTAAAGACGAACAATTGTTTGAAATTAAACTTACGGCTGCATCATAGAAATAGTTTTGCTGAAACGGCTTCTTTTGGATTGAAGCGAAAGATTTTGTTATGAAGAGTTTCTTTAAAAAAGTAGAAATGACATAGGTACTGCGTCTATTACTTTGGATACTGTGAAGTCGTGTTAGTAGGCCATATAGCTAGCAATCCGTCACTTTTTGATCCCACTATTATGCTAAACGGGGCCTTTGAGCACTTTGTTTTTTCTACCCCGTAAGTAAAAAGCAACGACAAGGTTTAGACATATTTCATGAAGGAAACATTTTAAAAACCAAACGATTACAATCACTAGATAGATGCTCATTTATAAAGACGCGTGTGTTGCTCTTTGCTTTTGCCCAAAAACAAATATTTGCACAAAATAGACCAAACAATTTGTGCCCCGAAACATTGGCGTCCATTAGGCCGGCCCACCTGTTTATGGTGACTCGTTAGCATATTGTTTATGGTGCAAACCGTTCGTTTTGGTGTATTGGCAACGCAGCAACCAAAGGAAACTTTACTGTCCTCTATTATGCTAATCAATGAGCTGTGTACCAAATGGATGTTAAACTTGGCAGGTTTGCACAAATAAATTATATTAATTACAGGGGGTGACTTAATGTAAAATATCCGTAAGTGAACTATATTTACTTGTATACAGTGTGACTTTTTACTACTTTCCATAAAAACTATTAAGGAAAACGAAAACAAAAATTCGGCTTCCCATACAAATAAGTGCTCGGCCAAACCGATTTTGCATAAGAAGACGATTTTTTTTTTTGTCAATTTTTACAACTTTATTTGCTCACTTCACACGACTAAACTTGCTCCTAAAATTTGGCTGGTCACTTATCACTTATGGATATTTTACATTAAAATTTGGTTGTTATTAACATTATTTATTATAAAAGAAGAACCACATATTTGTATACATATTTCATCCAAATTATCATACAGTTTTTCTAGTCTAACCTACACAAAATTGAATTACCATTTTTCGATTTCAAACCCTTTTCATTGAAGGATTTTTATTTGCGATTCTGCTTTATGTTCTTTTTTATTTTGTATCTTATACTTTCAGTATATTTTTGGCTGTATTGGATTTGGTTTTAAGCTCCCTGATGCTAATACAAAAATTTGCATGACTGTAACTGTTGTTTTATCACCGTGGGGTGTGCTAATGTATTGGGTACGCGTAAATTTTAATAAAACCTGCTTTTTGTTCGCTTCAGGTGTTCAAAGCGTAAATGACCTTAGAAAGATATTAAAATCTGGAATATTTTGAAAATCAAATTATAAAACGCAGTCCTATCTTCAAATTCCTAATCCTTACATTTATAATTATCAGAGTTGTCGCGAATGGTCGCGATAAATACAAAGTAAATTCAATTATAACATTGGCAATTTTTGTTTTTAAATGGATCAATTGTCAAGAGCGTGGTGGTTATTCAGAAACGAGATACGATACAAACGTATTTGGTTTTTAGTGCAAATCAATTTATTATTGAGATCCTATAAATTACCTGTGTTTAATTAAATCACTGCGGTGATAATTGCATGTATCCTAATTCAGATCTATCAGAGATGTGTTAAATGAATCGAATCACTGCGGTGATAATTGGGTCTATGAGAATTCAGTTCTTTTCTTTCAGATATATGTGCAGAATTAGTAGTATGGAGGTCATTGGGATCAGATCAAATGGCTAATATATCAGTATCAGTTGTTTAAAGGTCATTGGGACCAGACCAAATAACTAATATCAGTATCAGTTGTGCAAAGGTCATTAAAAACAGACCAGTTGACTAATATAAGTATCCGTTGTGCGGAGGTCATTGGGACCAGACCAGATGACTAATATCAGTATCGGTTATGCAAAGGTCATTAAGAACAGACCAGTTGACTAATATCAGTATTCGTTGTGAAAAGGTCATTGGAAACACACCAGTTGACTAATATCAGTATCCGTTGTGCGAAGGTTATTGGGAACAGACCAGTTGACTTATATCAGTATCCGTTTTGCGAAGGTTATGGAGAGCAGACCAGCTGACTAGTATGATATAAGTATCAGGCTGTAAGGGTTTTTGGAGGCCATCACCAAACGAAGACCCGGTAAGAGTTGATCACGGGTCATGAAAAACCCGGTAAGAGTTGATCATGGGTCACAGAAGACTCCGGTAAGGGTTGGTGACGGGTAACAGAGATATTAAGAGTTGGTGACTGTGATTACCTGATCCATTAACAGGACATATATGCACGTGCACTTTATGTGCAGGCACGCATGTAAAGTTACATATCGCTATAATTATTAGTGATAAGATAACCATATCAAAAGCGACAAGTATGTTAAAGTGAGTGTAAGAAAATTTGTCTAAATATACTCTTACCTTTCTAAATAGAAAACAATCAGAATCTCCCACATTTGCGCAGTCTAGACCACCTCCACAATTTGTCGTGTTTATTTCGAAGCCAAAAACAAAACCCACAGACATGTCATAACGGCACGCGCCATTAACGGACAGAATTATTGCGGACTGTACATGTTAATCCGATGTATGAAACGCGTGCCGACTGTACAAAGATAGACTAGTAATATAAATTGGTTTATATTACTTATATGAACCATAAATTACTCTTAGTAAGTAAAAAGGCATACGGTTCACCTGATGGTTAATGGTTTGTTTTTCGTGTGAGCAAGTGGCCAATACTGGTGTCAGAGTTTTCTGGCTCTCAAATTCATCTTACATAGCTTGACGACTGCCATACAGTGATGACAGCCGTTACCAACGGCTTTTACGAGCCGTACGAAGCACGGAAGAGCCCGAGAAAAAAATATGCCACTTGTGATCGCATGGTGTGAGTGACTGCAAGTGGCATTAAATTTTTTCGAGCTCTCCCGTGCTTCGGAAGTTTAAAGTAAAGCGAGCATTCAAGTGTCGTCGCTTAACTTGCGAAAGCTCTAGTAATGTACACTTATGCTGGGCCACTCAGTTTCTCATCATTATGGTTTACATAAGTCTATAGGCGTTACACCTTAGTTCTCTCTAGCTCAGTTTTGTTAGCGTATCTTAGGTTTCCTCATGAATGTTGTACTTTTACCTGACATCATACGAGATGATCGTATTCAAATAAAATCTAAATATTCTGGTTTAAAATCTATATCATCTCATGTCTTTAAGTGACAAATTTTATTACCAACCCCAAATTGCGACTCATTTTTTTTTTAATTATCAAGTTGTAACACATTGTCCCGTAAATGTCATTACTAAGCAGTTTACCGATTCTACAAATTTAGTAAAAAATGAATCTATTCTAATTTTATTTTTTTAAATGTAAATCGGTATACCTACTTAAATTCAGTAGCTATATCATTTCACTATTTCATATTATTGCCCCCACCTGTTTTGCAATTTGCTGTCATTGATATAAAATCTTAAGATCCCAATGATGTAAATTTTGATCACGAAATCCTATTTGTAAAGAAAGAAACTTTTACACACTTTGATGCTACTTAATATTTTTAGAGCTAAGGATTCGAAAAGTAAATATTTAGTTTGGTATCTTTATATAAATATGATTTTTAGTTTTGTAGATTAGTAGTTATAAGTAGGACAATTTAGTCACATAACATGTAGTAAGTGCTGTCATCATTATCATGCGATAGCACTTTGCCTATAATACTGTCACCACAGTCCTACACAATCCTAGCTGAAGCTCTTACTTAATTTTTTCACTATTGCATAAAAGATCCATAGTAATAATCTGCATTTGCTGTGCGGTTTGCTATGTTGTGCGGCGTAGTAAAATAGGACCTCTTCAAGTCATCCCATGGATGTCGTAGAGGCGACTTAAGAAATACAAGCTAAAAAATCTTATAAATGTCAATGAGACCTATCCAACCCGTCTGGCCAGCAAGGAGAGTGAAGACCAAAGTCCTCTGGCTGCTCTGGCCAAGTATGGCTCTGGTCGTGTTCCTGCAGTGTAGATAAAAAAACCTGATGATGATGATGAGTCTCTGCCTACCCCTGTAGGAAACAGGCGTGATGATAATGTGTGTATTAATGTTAAGTGACGACAAAAACTTGTACCAGGGACTCAAAATCTATCAAATGAAATGAGGTATCTTAAAAATATAAATACCACTGCAACACGCAGAATTTAAAAATATTATAAAATTTTAAACCGTCGTAGGAATGAAGTTCTGTAATTTAAAAATGTAAATCGAGGTGGGAATTATACGTGACAACTTGAGCGCGTTTGCTATTGAGACATTTGTATTTAAATTGCCATTTTAGAATTCAATACTTAAAGAAGTTACTAAATAAAAAATCATTGGTATGTTTGATAGTTGCAGAATATAAAAGAAATTTAATGATGATTATTAAATTTGTATCTTGAATTGTTTTAAGTACATATTAATTCACTTCTTTGTTCGACTAGCCGCGCACAAGACACAATACTAACTTTATGACGTCTTGGAATTCCTTTAAGTATGACGAAGGTAATTCTTTATAAATTTTTTGTATAATATAATAAGAAACAAGATCTCGCACAATAATGCTTCCAACTGCCGCTTTATTTCCAACGAAGAAATCAAAATAACATTATTTCCAAATAATTTGACCAAAAATTCCTGATTCAAATAAACGCTTATAAGCCCAAATAAATCCTAATCTCACTCCCGGAATGCAATTATCAATATGCGAATTTCATGTCGCTATTATACAACTTCAGCACGTGGCCACCACATAAATATTCTCATTATTATCACAGCCCTATTTTTCGTATACTTTTTGCACGCCCGTTGCGCATTTTATATGGAACGAATACAACCGTATTGCAATCGTCTCTTATGACGTTTTGCAGAACTATCTCAATAGGACTTTTCATGTTAGTTATTGATACATTATAGAAGCGAGTTTCGAAATATATTACTTATATTTCAATAATTTCATCATCCTATACATTGTAGAAGCGATTTTCTATATATATCACTTATATTTAATAATTTCATCATCCTATACATTGGCGAAGTGAGTTTTAAAATACATACATTACTAATATTACAATAATTTTAGTACGTCTTCCTCAATGTATTGAATATTTTTTTATACTAAAAACTGACTTCAATTTCAAATTACTCAACTCATTTTTATAAAACCACTACAGGATTCCTTGCAAAAAAAAAGAATTTTCCAAATTGGTCCAAGCATTTTAGAATAATCGGAGAACATATAAAAAAATATACATTCGAAAAATCGAACCTTTTTTGAAGGCGGATAAAAATATCAAACTAATAATAGTGATGTGACATTTCACGTTTATCGAAGTCACGATCGAAGTAATGTTAAAAAGAACGTCGTAAGCGACATATGCTGTAACAGTTCTTTTGTATTGCACTTTTAAAGGGATTTGGGCGTAACATATCGCTGCACAGGGGTGCGTCGCTGTACCATTATTTGGCATAATGTGGGTGAAATTCCCGTTCGATAATTGTCTCCCTTTGTGACTGTTATTTATAACGTGTGGGGTACGCATCAAAATCTCGGATTATTTGGCTAACAAATTATATCGGAGCGAGAGTCCTGTCAATAAATCAATTGATGGATTTATTGTCGACTTTGTCGAGCGTCAGAATGGAAGCGACCTTTTATCCTGATAGAACTTTTTATGGAGCACAATTAACGGCTGGAATATATTATTTAAGTCTTACTTTTATGTAGGTTTTTATATTTTTTTAAATAAAGATCAATGAAAAATCTGATTTTACATTGCTACTGCTAAAAAAATGCTAAAATATACTTAGACTATTTTAAGGGTGAATTCATTCCATGACACTGAACAACTCTTCCAAGGGAAATATACGAAACATGAAAAATCTTTTTTTGCTTTCCATTTAAACTCGGATCAACGGATCATATGCGAAGCCAAAACTTTTTTCTTCATATTTCGTTATATGTTCATCGGGGAAAGTCTTAGGGTTCTTAGGTTCGGGGAAAGTTGTTCAGTATCATGGACTGAATTCACTCCTAAAATAGTTTCAATATATTTTGTTATGTCTATATTTATGCATGTATATTATATGTAAAACTATTTATTATTATTATTACCTTATGTTAAATTGATGTTATAATTAAATTAATATGTTCAATTCCAAAATAATAACACCTAAAGATACAGAAAAGAAATAAGTCCTAAACCAATTAAGCATTGCCTTACTGTGTTAATGACAAATATTAATCACAAAAGAATATCTTATATCACAAAAATACGAAATTCCTTCCTTACCACCCCCATTTGTCAGATCGCAAGAAATGATCATTAGCATGGAAAAAATCGGGAAAATATGCAAGAATATTTTCCCAGCGGCACCATAATGATTAATTACCACACACCTAACAATGTATGCGAGGCCGCATTTGTCACAATTTGCCACGCAGTGATGGGCAATCAGTCACGTAACTCCATATTAATTCGCTGTGACGACTGCCGGCGGGAACGCATGGCATACTACCTACTGTACTAGCTTACTTATAGGTCAAATGAGAAAAAATTACAAGTAAAACATGCGTCTTTTTATTCATACATACATATTTTTACAAAAATAAATGGAGGGGTTTAGACAGTTAACTCATCACGCTTGTCTATTCTGGGTTGATGAGTGAATAATGGACCTACAGACTCGGCCCAGACTGCCGCCGTTGACTTCCATAAAGAAGTTCTTCCGCCGCCAGACTAAGTTGTTACCCTATCCTGGCATCAACTATATGATCAGACCTCTGATGGAAATAAGTTCCATAAGCCCTAAGTCAGCAGTGTTCTACGTTCAAATTTATTGAACGCACGACAGTTTAGCGTCGTATCAGAGCAGAACTAATGGAAAAGATGGAGGGAAGCCTTTGCCCAGCAGTGGGACACGTGATGGCTCGTATTATTATTATATTAAAACATATTTTCACGCCTGTTTCCCATGGGTAGGCAAAGACTATGGATCTTCACTAACTACGATCCCTTTTTTATATTTTTTTATTTTGAAAACAAACAATAACCTTGTACAGACAGATATAACTTATCTACTTAAATATACATAAGTAAAGTTTTCACTAAAAACTTGCAAACCTCTTTTGCTCCGTTACTCGTAAATATTTTCATGCATGCACTCCGGTTATAGGTACTCCTTATACCTATAACCTTTTTGCAGAACATCTGCAATTTGGTCGCAGAACGTTCGTCGAGGTCGACCCGGTCACAGAATACATACTAGTACTTACGTACAGAAGTCTTACTATAAAAAGAAATTCAAAGAAATATCTACTTAATATTGTTAGCGATATGGTCTAATTTAGCTCGCGTCAAAAGTCGACACCTACTCGTTTAGATACCTAGAATTTGAGTTGCAAGCCAATTTCATTCTTATAACGCTAGACAAACGGTTCATCATAGGTAGGTACCTACACAAAAGCGATTGAGTGAGCAGTTCGCCTAGGGTTGTCAAACATCGCCATCTAGCGCAGGCAATTTCAAACAGGCGTTGGCTGCGCCACGCACTCGTCGACGACGAGACACCGCGCGCCGCGCCACCGCGCCGCCGTTTCGGCAGTTACGACTTACGAATGATAATTATACTCTAAGAGCTAGTAGCACTTGGTCTAAAAAATGTTACTTTATAATTCAACTTTATAAATTTTCAGATTCAATACAGTGTAATGTTTTTGTTTATTTCGTAAATGTTGTATATGAAAAGCACGACCCACAATCAAAGTAACAATAATATAAACTTTAACCTACATTAAAAGTATATGGCACTTCGAAAAATATATCCGAGTCTTCTTCTTATATTTAAGAGCTGGGCTCTTGTCGGTATATATATCCGAGTACACGTCAAAAACCTTAGAATGTTCCAGCTGATGGATAAAGACGTGATAGGATGTATGTATATTACATTACAAGCATAAATGTAGGTATTCGTAGATATTTAGGCACATTCACACTATAACGTATAAAATTATTCTATTTTAGTATTAAATGTTAATGAACAGTCGGAAACAGCATTTCACAGATATTTCTTTATACTACGTGGTATGTGACTTTGACTTCCGCAAAGTAACACCTGAATCTATTAATTATATTTCTTTATCTCACTCACCTCACCATTATGTTTAGGTATTGGTTCAAAGCTTTCAATGCGTACTCGCAGAACGAGCGACTAAGAACGGGAGAAAGGTTGCAGGGACGTCACATTGCGGTGGAGGGGGGGGGGACGCTCCGAGTTTCCTTTCTTATAGTTATGTATTTTTTATAAAACTTTCTAAATTCTGTGCCTAAAAGTTATTCCAATAAGATATGCACAACGGGTAACACTGCAAGTATAACCAATAATATCAGTTATTTGACTTTTTTAAATTTATTTCGGCTGATAACCTTTTAGGATTTTTGTGATTATAATTCAAATAAATTTCATAATGTTGAGGTTAGAAAGTGGTTTAATTTTTGTTCATAGCTTATTGCAATGAACTTTAGGCGTATTATTATCTACTAGCCCGAATTGAATATAAATTAAGAAATAAAAAAATCTTTTCGATATTTAAAACCCATTTATATTTTACCATTTACCCATAAAATTGTAACAATTCTTAAAGTTTGTATCTAGTAACTATAAATGCCTTACTTTAACATATTTTTTAATTTCTTTCTTTGAGTCTTTAAAATGTCTGTTATTAAATTTTAATGTTGCGTATATACGCAGCCTGACAAATAATTTTAAAAGATATTCAACTGGGAAGCACGGGCAAGGAATCTGTGGAGGTATAGTTTTTAATAAATCATAAAGTTGTTTTCCTGGATTCATTTGAATCAGTCTTTCAAAGCTCTGCGTGAAACTTGCTTCTAAGCTATGTATATATTCTATAAATTCTTTTGGAGGCATTTTCAAATTGCCGTAAAATGAAGAATTCTTATTGAAGGCTTTATAACGGGTAAACAAATTAGTTTCTCCTAACTCAGGAACGGATCGCAAAACTTCGCTTAAATTACTACACTTGTGTTTATTCATGCATTTAAATAGAAGGTAGCCCGAAACATAGGCTATTGCATTTTCTTCCGGTAAATCTACTCTGTAGTCTGTTTCACCATCCAAAAATACTGCAGAACTATGCAATGGAGACACGGCGCTTTTCTCACTTGTGATTCTCAATCTCATCATGTCTTCAGCTTTGAGAAGAATTTGGCAGATATCAATTTCACAGTTAGCATATGGTGAATTTTTTAACATATTACAAAAAAAGAGCTTTGAAAAGGCTCTACGGAACTGGATAGGTGTGGGTTCAGTGCAAGAGCCACCTTGCTGCCTAATTAAGCCAAAAAAGTTTTCTAGAGCATCTTGATTTAGTCTTCGAGTAAATAAATAATTGAACCCGTTTTCTTTGAGATCTTTGTACAACAATTTAATTGCCTGGATAGATATTTGAAAATTAACGAAAGTTTTTATGTGTTTTGTGCAATTCTTTCCGGTTTTTTTATTTATGGCATTAATATTTAAAAACATATTTTGGGCTTCGACTAAAACTTTTTCTTGAACGTCACTTAATTTAAAGGCAGTTTTAAATTTGTTTTTACATTTAACTCTACTGGAATTTAAAACGTCAAAAAGGTTATTCATAGTCTCAATAAAATCGGCAGTGGATCTGGCTTCTTCTGGGATTTTATCTAGGTCGATATAAGTATGGATTGCAGCAGATACAGTATGACTTAAAATTTGAACGGCATATTTTACTCGCATTTTTTTGAAGTTATTGGGTTCAATATGAGATTCCGTTATTTTTGGTATAAGTCTTAAATTTTTTTCTTTTTGATCATCATAAAGTTGTCTGATATAATCCCAAGATATTCTTTTACCATCGAAATAGAAGTCACTTGTTAACATATTATTACGTAAACATTTAATTAGGTGTGGTACGTCAAAGATATAAAATATTTTCTTCTCGTTGTACATGAAAAATGGGTTTTCAACAGACACTCCTTTCACGTCTTTGGCAAATTTGTCAAAGTTTGAGCCTTGATCAGTGATTATAGCTTTTATATCAATTCCTATACCGGAAAGTTTTGAAATTACTTCTTCTAACCACACATCTAATTCTTCATAATGCTTTGCACTGGCAAGTAGGGCATATGCTAGTGGTTGCTTCCATTTATAGTGAAGTCCTTGTAGCATTATAACATAAGCATTGCTGGCAATTTCCGGTGTCACTTTTCCATTAATATTGTGAAAACCAATAATTTCATCTGATTTAATATCGTAGTACAAGTTCCGTTTGAGCGTCATTTCGTCAATACAAATTGTGCAGTACTTGGCTTTATCAGGGAAGGATTTAACTTTTAGTTCCAAACTGTCAAGAACTCTATCATCCAATTTTGGAGGTATATTGAATTTAAGCTTGTTTAAGGTACTTTTACTTGGTAATTTTAATACAGTCTCTAAACATCGGTAAGTTTGTGGACTTGAGTAATGCAAGTTTAAAGCAAAGAGTTTATATTCTGCATCATATCTATTACCTCTAAATTTATTTTTTAGTTTATTTTGCCACTCAATTAATTTCTTAAATCTTTTGCCAACTTCGTCTTCGGGGTCGTCGCCTGTGATGATTGGTGAATTTTTTGATTCTAATTCTCTTTCTATTTTTTTAAATTCGGATTCAAGTCGTCGACATTTTGATTTAGTACTTTTTAGATCTTCTACAAGTTTACGTTTTCGTGGGGTTTTTGCGCTGAGTGATATTGATGTTTGGGTTTCTACTTGCGGTAAGTGTGCAGATTCGGTTTGAGTTGCAACTGACTGAGGTGCTTCTTTAAATACTTTATTAGACAAAATTTTTACTTTCGGCAAAGGTTGTGTGGATTTATGAACAACTGTTTGAGATGTTCCTTCTTGAGATTGATTAGGCAAAAATACTGATGGAATTGCATCCTTGTTGAGCTTTTGAACAATTTTGATTGCAGATTTTTCAAAATGCGACGAACAGACAAAGTAACTAGTATGTTTAAAATTTTCTTTTGATAATAATAAATCTTCTCTGTCTATCACTGATAACCATTCTTGGCACCTGAAATAATCAAACAAGTAAGTTAAAATGGACTGGACATTGACGTTATATTACATAAAAATAGTAGCACTAGTCAAACGGGAAGTCTTTTATATTTAAGGTTTTTTTTAATGTAAGGACTAAATAAAAAAGTAGATAAATAAATATTATGTATAGGTCACTAGTCCCAAAGTTAGTTCGAAACATATGTTATGGGATATATAGTATCCCATAACATTGAAAACAAATACATATACCTATAGATAAACATCCAAGACAACTTGAAAAAGGCTATTTTACAACTTGCCCTGACCGGGAATTGAACCCGAAACCTCTGGGTGGCGGACTAGCATGGTGGGTGACCACTACGCCACCGAGATCGTCAATAATATATATTTTTCATAGTTTTTCTGCGTTAAATGAAGCAAGTATGGTAGGTTCTTGGTAGATTCAATCTATGTATCTATCAAAATTGTAGAAATACTCTTATACGTAGAGCGTTTTACACGAGTGCTTTTTCAAAATAAGTGAATAAGGAAGTTTTTTTTAAGTGAATGTACACTAATTATTGAGTAGTTCCGACTTCTATATTTTTTATACTAAATCTCAGAATTAAGGCGAATCTAACGATACATCTTAAGCTCAAATCCATCAAGCGATTTAGGCTGCGGAATGCAGAGCGACCTATAGAAATTTACATACAAACATAGACATCTCATACCTTTAAACGAGCAATTCTTGTATATTTATTTATTTATATGTAGGTATATAAATTTATACCTGTGATCTCGGAAACGGCTCTAACGATTTCGCTAAAATTTAGTATATGGGGGTTTTCGGGGATAAACAATCGATCTGGATTAGTCTTATGTTTGGGAAAACGCGTGTTTTCGAGTTTTCATGCGTTTTTCTTTCCACGAATGTGGTCTCTAATTTCGTCCTGCCAGCCACTGGCCGTCTGGCGGCAAGAAACGAGTGTTACGGGTTCGAATCCCGCTCGGTGACCTACTTTTGTTTTTTTATATGTTAAAGTTTATACATACATACATACTATCACGTCTTTATCCCTAATGGGGCAGACAGAGCATTTTGGGTCTTGCGGTTCTATGCAGAGCCCAGGGCCGCAAGACCCAAAAGCCACTTTTAGCGTCATGGTGGGCGAGAAGATGGAAAAGCAATCAATACAGTGATGGGTTGCTAGCCGCATCGCCTGTTAACATGATTTGCATTTTTGCCCATTCCCTCGATCGGCTTTTACGATCTGCGTGGGAAGAGAAGCAGCTGGTACATTCTAAGTTTTTTTTTATTTCTCCCAGACCAGCTTAAAGTTTATATATAATTTTTATTGTTTTTAGAAAAGTTTATGTAGATTATCACCTTATTAAAAACCTATTACAATAAATAGTAATAACCTAGCAAAGCTCGGTCGCCCAGGTACTACATACTTATACTTAATCGAAAAACATAACCTTCCTTCTGAAGTAGTCGGGAAAAATACAGTTACTAGACTATCACGACACGTCCATCCGTTTTTTAAGATTCCGTACCCTAAGGTCGAAAACGGGATCCTATTACTAAGACTTCGCTGTCTGTCGGTCTGTCCGTCTGTCTTAATCAAGTCTCAGAATTTTTCACAAATTATGTATTTCTGTTGCCACTATAACAAAAAATACTACAAACAAAATAAAATAAATATTTGAGGGGGCTCCCACACAACAAACGCAATTTTTTATAGATGTTTTATAGATTAAAATCTGATTCGCAATTGGCCGGTTATTTCCATGTGTAGGCAGATTAAATACTCTATACTATATGATAACAATAGCATTTTTTATTCAAATAATCGTAGTTAACTTTTGGCGTTTGGCTCTTGGTCTATTCGTAAGTACAACAAACAAAACAAAAACATCTGTAATTAAATTGGTATAAGAAAGTGTTTTAATTTGATTCATTTTAAATTTATGCAATAATAGCTTTTTGCGTTCGGCTCTTGGTCTAAGTACGACAAGCGAAACACGGACAGCTGTAATGAAGTAGGTATAAGAAATTCCATAAATTTGGTAAATACTAAATTCATTGAATATTTCTATTTATTCCTCTAGGATGTCTCTAACAATAATCTCTAATGCCAGACATCCCTTTTAATCCATATACCTACTTACTGAAAGTTTGTTTGTTTGTTTGAACGCGCTAATCTCAGGAACCAATGGTCCGATTTAAAAAATTCTTTCAGTATTAGATAGGTCGTTTATCGAGGAAGGCTATAGGCTATATTGCATCACGCCCGCGGCTTCACTCGTGTGGTTAATGCGGGCGAAGCCGCGCGCTGCCTCTAGTAAAAAATTATAAAGTATAAAATCGTAAAAGTCATACATTCACCTACCTTGTTAACTGTACTTACATAGGTAATATATTATATCACCTATAAATCTATTTTTCGTAATAATAACCATATATGTATATGTTACCAATATACCTTAGTATACCTATCGTATGATAATTCATGATATACTAATAGGTACCTTACCTTTCAGCGTCTTTAGGAAGCGTAAAAAAAGTTAAATCAGGATCACTGTCTGTGTTTAAGCAATTAAACACTGCACAGTATTTGTTTGCCTTTTTTCTTTTTCCTTCCATGACAATTAATTCGGTGAATCTGGTGAACAAACCGCGCGTGCGTCACTGCTCACTGCTCGCTAGCGACTCGAGCGAGTCGTCCTTGCTGGATTAGCCTCCATATAGAGGCCGCAATGCGTAGGTATATTTTCGATACCTAAACGGGGAGTGACACAGGCCTGACCCGGTCCAGTTCTCCTATCCATATCCGCACTTTTTATCTAGTCGAAAATACCTTCATTTATAATTCTTTAGTCCACAACCTATCTACAGCGGCGTCATTAGTTTCATTCAGATTTACCTCCCTTCGTTGTACTAACAAGGAGTCAGTCATTCCTCAGAATTTTGATAAAATTTCCACCTCGTAAGTACCTATATCCTTTCAAACAAAAAAGAATTTTCCAAATCAGTCCAGGCGTCTTCAAATAATCGGTGAATATAGGTACCTACATAAAAAAGATCGTGACGAATTGATAACTTTCTACAACTTTTTTTGGAATTCGATTAAACAGGTCCATGGGCTGCGTAACGCCACATCACAGACCTATAGATATATATTCCTTAAAATTACTAGCTAGTAAACTGATAATATAATGATTTTAAGTTCACTGACCGAAATAAATGTAAAACTAAAGGTAAACTAGTGTTTGGTACAATACCATATTATTAATTCTGTGACAATACATACAGCAAAGCTTTATATACCAACAATATCTTACATTTACTCATATGGAGTCATTGCTCTAACTCCCTTAAATCTTAGGATGCTAATCTGCTAATAAATTCAGCTCCTCATCTCACTTCGTGTCATACCCCTGGTCGCTCCATTACGCGCAGAGCTATAAGCAAATGAAATTGAATGCATGTGTGTCATTTAAATCAAGGATTTCAATTTCCTACTGAAGTTTCTCGTTTAAAATTAAATTTAAGATGTATCCGCTTAGTAATTGTGTAATAATTTTCAGTTAAAAATGAAAATATTAATACTGATGTACTTATTAGGCCTGGGGTGTTACTCCAAAGGCAGTACGCAAAACGGACGTTACTGCGTATCCGCGTTTTAGTATCAAACCACATTATGCATAAATGTTTGATGATAAAGTCTAATTTGGTTTGACATACAAATAGGATGTCACTTTCGGAAGACTATCGTATTTTTTATTGGTAACCCCACTGTATCCACTGCAATCTAATATACAAGAAGCTTCAATCTGGAGTTCTGGACTAATATAGCTTGAGAATAAAATGATGTCAAAAATTATAAGGAATCTTAAGGATTGACCATTGAGACGTTATATTTAAAAAATCTAATATTAAAGATGGTGTCCAGAGCATACAAGGTCGAAGACTTGGATTTGTATTAAGCATTAATATCGCTTTAACTTCAACTTTTGCAAGACAAAAATACCTATCGAAAAGATCTATTACTTATAATAATATCCTAGACTTAATACAAGTATCTAACCACCACTTCTTGTCTGCATTCCCCGTCTGCTACATTGATCAACTTTAGATTTAATTCAATAACAAACCCAGCACTGTATCATTTATATTTAAATGCACTAAATCATCTTCCTCGGCGCATAAAGGAATTAGACCAACGAGACAATCCGACGTGCGTTTAATCGCATACAGAATTAGTTCAGTTCTCGAGTCAAACCAAATGTTAAGACGGAGTGCATTGAATATTCAAATTGAATCTCGTAGACACAGTCTTGTGCGTTCATATTGACCGTTGACGTGCTCAAATCTGCAATACCTTATGATTTGAATATTCCAATTTAAGTAAGAGAATTTTGAAATAATTCTTATAACTAAAAATTGTTTTTATTAGGACTTTACTTTTTTAGGGTTCCGTAGCCAAATGGCAAAAACGGAACCCTTATAGATTCGTCATGTCTGTCTGTCTGTCTGTCCGTCCGTATGTCACAGCCACTTTTTTCCGAAACTATAAGACCTATACTGTTGAAACTTGGTAAGTAGATGTATTATGTAAACCGCATTAAGGTTTTGACACAAAAATTGAAAAAAAATAGTAAATTTTGGGGGTCCCCCATACTTAGAACTGAAACTCAAAAATTTATTTTTCATCAAACCCATACGTGTGGGGTATTTATGGATAGGTCTTCAAAAATGATATTGAGGTTTCTAATAGCTTTTTTTTCTAAACCGAATACTTTGCGCGAGAGACACTTCCAAAGTGGAAAAAAGTGTGTCCCCCCCCCCCCCCGTAACTTCTAAAATAAGAGAATGATAAAACGAAATAAAATATATGTTGTTCATTACCATGAAAACTACCAGCGAAAATTGGTTTGAACGAGATCTAGTAAGTAGTTTTTTTTTAATACGTCATAAATCGTAAACGGCAATTTACCTTTCATTCAATCAACTCAAATATAAAAATTAAAAAAACATACTACAAGACTTTTATATTATGTTATTTGCTACTACGGAACCCTTCATGGGCGAGTCCGACTCGCACTTGGCCGCTTATTATTTTTTTTGGTTTATTGAATATACCATCTAGCAAAGAAAAATAAGATAAAATATAAAAATTGACATTATATAAACAATTATTCTTACTGATATGGAAAATACCTACCGTCATCTATCATCATCAGATCTTTTTAGACTCCACTACAGGCGCACGACCCTCTCTGTACTACCAGAGCCATAATTGGTCAGAGCAGCCAGGCCTTGGCCTACACTCTCCTCGCCAGCCGGGTAACGGGTTAGAGAGTTTTCATTGATGTTTATAACCTTTGTTTAGCTACCGTCATCTACAATACGAGCAAAATTTAAAGGACATATTTTATGAAACGTAGCTTGGTTTAAAGTGTATTTTTATATCTATACGCACACTTTCTTCATTGAATTGTATCGGTCATTACAAGAAGCCGGGGCCGCCTTGGTCCCCGTGCCGACAGTACGTTACTAACCATTTGAACGATTAGGCGTGAAACAGGGCATGGCGTCTTTATTTTTTAGTCAGCTTGCCAGAATTAGTGCAGTACAGACTTTACGAGTGAAACAGACAGAGGTATCATTTCGGCCGGTTGTAATTTTGAGAGGTAATGGCCCGGTCAGTGTAACACGGCAAGAAACGAGGACGAGTTTTATGACACGCATGTCTTATGGGTACCTACTTCTTTAAGTACAGTCAGGCCTGTGTCACTCCTCGTTTAGGTATCGAAAATATACCTACGCATTGCGGCCTCTATATGGAGGCTAATCCAGCAAGGACGACCCGCTAGGGTCGCTAGCGAGCAGTGAGCAGCGACGCACGCGCGGTTTGTTCACCAGATTCACCGACTTAATCGTCATGGAAAGAAAAAGAAATAACCGGCCAAGTGCGAGTCGGACTCGCGCATTATGGGTTCCGTACCATTATCTATGAAAATTAAGTTTTTTGTATGGGTGTTACCCTTCAATATATTATTTTTATTTATTATTAAAATAAAAATACACCTGGGAATTTTGTGAATATTTCAAGTGCCTACCTGTTGCCATTAATGATATCGAGCAAAAAAGGGCAAAAAAATCGCGTTTGTCGTATGGGAGCCCCCTTAAATATTTATTTTTTTTTGTTTTTAGTATTTATTTGTTGTTATAGCGGCCACAAAAATACATACTTTGTGAACATTTCAACTGTCTAGCTATCGCGGTACTTGAGATACAGCCTGGTGACAGACAGACGGACAGACAGTGAAGTCTTAGTAATAGGGTCCCGTTTTTACCCTTTGGGTACGGAACCCTAAAAAGGCAAAAAAAGACTGTACATTGTTTAATTGCTTAAACACAGACAGTGATTCAGATTTAACTATTTACGCTTAATAAATACGCTTCCTAAAGAAGTTTCAGCGTCTTTAGGTAGCGTATTTATATTAAATTATTTATACTAAATAGGTACCGTACCTATTTAGTATATCATGAATTATCATATGATAGGTATATTAAGATATATTGGTAACATAGGTATATATGGTTATTATTACGAAAAACGATTTATATACGATATAATATATTACCTATGTATGTACGGCTAACAAGGTAGGTGAATATATGCGCAGCCAAAAACGCCTGTTTGTAATTGCCTGCGCTAGATGGCGATGTTAGTATCTTGACAACCCTAGGCGAACGTTTTGTGTAGGTATCTACCTATGATGAACCGTTTGTCTAGCGTAATAAGAATGAAATTGGCTTGCAACTGAAATTCTAGGTATCTAAACGAGTAGGCGTCGAATTCTGATGCGAGTTAAATTAGACCATATCGCTAACAATATTGAATAGATATTTCTTTGAATTTCTTTTTAGAGTAAGACTTCTGTACGTAAGTACTAGTATGTATTCTGTGGTACAGTACAACTATATTATATAAGCGCATCTCATATAATCCTTTTTCCTTGAGCCAAGGCCCAACGCAGACGACAGACTAATCCGTGCCGCACTTTTTAGTCTGTGAAAATAGAACCCATGGAATCTTATGCAGTAACGCACACGACGCGCAATAAGTCCGGCGCGCGTCGTGTGCGTTACTGCATAAGTCTTATAACAGTTGCACTCTGATTGTTAACAGTAACGAGTATCATCGTTAATTTTCTTTCACTTCTTGTGGGAATGGGAACTTTAAATGAGTTTTTTTTATTTAAAGCATATAGTCAATTGCTATAAGCCTAGCTGATTATTTTTTTAATTACTATACGAAAACCTTTGGCTGAAATAACAATGGTCATTATCCGTCTTATTACAAAACGCAGACTATCTTTGTTACTAGGTTTAAACCATTATCCGACCAAATCAAGTTGGCGTCTAATAATATGTCAGTGTCTTATCTAAAATTGTCAACTTGATTTGGTCGCATAATGGTTTAAACCTAGTAACAAAGTTAGTCTGCGTTTTATAATAAGACGGTGCAAGTTCAGTCTATCAATTTTTTCGAAACGGATCTCAAAAGATGTAATTTTTGACGTGACAACGTCTTATAAATTGTGATCATCACAATGAGAGCGAGTGAGAGGCATGGTTCGCCCGCCTAAGAGCGAGAGAGACAGACATAAAAAGTCGTTGTCACGTAAAACTTTCGCCCGTATACCGACTTTACAGGCAAACAATTTTTTTTTTTTTTTATGAAATATAATAATATGATTAAGCTGTATTAGCTACATTTCAGCTTATTATTCACTCATGTAATATAGTCTGAAAGGCAGACCACGATCGATTTAATGAAATAATAGGTAGCTACCTATTGTAGTTTGGTGTTGAAACGGTTTCTAGTTTAAAAATATACATATTAGGCCAGGGTGACTCGTGAGGTCTACAGCTCACAAAACCACTTGTTTTAGACTTCCTCACAGACCGGTAAAGATAATAAAAAAATCACTTAGACACAAACAACATTTCTCTTTCCACTTCCGGACACTAAGCCCCGGTTGAAAGAGTTATGTATCAGAATTAACTTGAGAGAGCCGTTAATTTTTTATCGTCAAATTTATAGCGCCCCAGCAGCGGAAGTAGTGTCGGATATTGATATAAATTCAGCAGATGCAGCAGTCGTTCACAGGCCGTAAAAATGCTGAAAGGGTTCTCCTACAAATAGATTGGGTATTAATAATGTGTCAAGGAATGCTGGATTGACATCGTCAACGATATGCGTGCTCAAGGCATGCCGAAAAAGTTAAGAAAGCGGATCGCAGGGTGCGGCAGGTTTCACAGCATTACAGCTAAGGATGCAATACAATACAAATACTCTTTATTACACCATAAACAAAAGGATATACAAAACAGAAAAAAATTATAGAATTATGATACAAAGGCGGACTTATCGCATAGCAATCTCTTCCAGTCAACCTTTGGGTAGTGGGAGAAGTGAATATTTAAGAGAGGCGGTGCAGTATGTCAAATATACTGTAAATAGAATAAAAAATAGAACCTGCCACAATATTTGTATATATAAATACATACAGGTGCTTACACTACATACATACATACAATGCAACTGGGAATAAGAAAGATGATCTATTCGTGCACATACACCGACATACCTATTTATACACATGTACAAGTATACTTGTAAAATACTTACCTATAGGTATATTTTAACAAAGAGATATCCTTATAGGAAAGTTAATATAATATTCTTCGTAATTTTTGTTTTTTTCCGTGACCCTAACGCCTACAGACAAAACCATTGTTATTATATATACTACTAAACCTACTAGATTAGTTTAAGGTAAACATTAAAAATATGTTATAAGTATGTGATAATGTTTAATGCCTAACTAATATGACTGTTACCGGTAATTTTTCCCTCATATATGAATTTCTCAACTTTAAAATATTTACAAATTTTTACTTGTCATTGAAGTGAAGTATTTATCTCCTTGTTTACAAAGGTACCAACAACAATGTTAGCAATTGTATCAAGATTATTTGTCAAACTGCAGTTGTTGATTTCGTTTCGACAATAACAATACTCTCGTTTCTAATTAGATTATTAGAATTAAAGTAAACTGTTTCATTAAATCTATTGTCAACATACGTTCTGTATATTTAAAACTTAACACCACGAAAAGTTTGACACTTTCTATCAGCATCATTAGTGCTTTCAACAAACACCAAACAAATAATACCACTAATTTCAATATGACACCGTGTTGAAAAAACGTTTAGTCCCATCCTCGATGTCCCCACGTGTGACGGTGTGGCCACGAAAACAGCTGCTCGTCACAGGAGGCGGGCATTTTTTTAATTGCATGATGTGATTAGGCTTATTTAATTTCTATAAATACGTTCCTAGATTTGAATTAAAAAAGCCAAAATTGGTGTTCTGCAATTTAGTTTACACGTTTGTCAAGCAGATTTCACGTGAACTAAGCAAAGACTAGGTATTATATATTTGTAGCTAACAATCCTAAAAAAGATTTGGATATATCTATGTGTGTGATAGGCTGATAGGTGTTTGTTCCGCTTTCACGCTGAAATGGTTGTAAGGGTTGAAATAAAATTTGGTATGCCGATAGTTTAATTACTTGGATACAGCTACTTTGTATCCCGGGAAAATGTATATTTCTTGTGGTATCGGAAAAATGTATACGTAGTCACGCGGATCTGTCATCATTATTGTACTACTTACAAAAACATTTTTTGATTCACAATAAACATTGGGAAACAGAATATACAACAAGGGGCTGAAGGACTAAGATCTAATGCAATCAAAAATATAATAGAATACTTATGGTGGGCCCCGCTAAATTGATGTTTTGGTAATTTCAAATTTTCTCAAAAACCACTGAAGTACCAATGATTTTAATACAAGTTTAGGGACTTCCAACAAGGGAGGGCCCCGGGAAGTATAGTTACGTAAGAAAATATACAGAAAAATACTACAAAGGCGGGCTTATCGCATATCTCTTCCAGTCACAAAACAATTACGTAGCAACGAACTACTGGCCAAACGATGAAGACATGTGGCTCCAATTCATTTCTTTTTCTGTCGTAAAGATAAGATTGAGTGATTATCTGACGGAATGGTTACTGTCACATGGAGTATTTGAATTGATGTTTATTTTTATCTAAGGAAGTTCTAAAGGAGTACAAGGAAAGCTTTTTCCTCAGCGGGCAATTCAAAATTATCTTTTCCGATTTGTAATAAAATATGTTCAATGCATTATTAAATTTAACTGCTGTTACACAAATAAAAAGATGAATTTTCTTAAATACTAAGATGTTAGTTAACTCCGTTTATCTAGATATGTATAAATATAACAGTAAACGTATTATTTTATTTATTTTTTTAAGAAGAAGGCAAGTTAGTACCTGCTATGACTTACAAAGTTTTATATCCTCTTATTCCTAAAATCCAAGAAATAAGCCAAAGATCACCCTTTTATGCGGCCTTAATATAAAATTTTGTTTAAGTAATTAAAAAAAAACTATTTATTCAAAAAAAATTTTTGACACTGGACGCAGGTAGCATAGGCGCAATTAAGTTTTTATAAACCTGTATCCGAGGAGTCCTGTACTTTTACATCATAAATATCATTACAAAGTAAAATCATTTATACTGTGTGTTTTTATGAATGTTTCATTTGTATAATGTAATTACCTAAAGATTGGTGCAAGCGGCCAAGAGTTTTTTTTTAAGTTTATTGCACATAATCTTATGATGGATTGATTACAACGGGTCAAACTTAATGCTAATGCATTATCTACCAGTTTGCCTTTGGGACATGTTGAGAAATTGAAACAGAGTTACCGCTTTTTAAGATAAAACCGTGTTTTTTAACCATGATTACTTCGATAAACGACAATAGTTATTTTGTACTAAAATCTGGTAACGTTGATTAATAATAATCGATGAGATAGTATTTGAATTTGCAGTTCTTAAACATTTATTGCGTTAGCAAACGAAATCTTAATATACAAGGTTTATTTAAAAGTTTTAGTTAATAAGTTTTTCTCTAAATAAAATACATGATAACTTAAAATATTTCTTGTTTCTCTTAAAGTAAATACAAAGAAAAGACTTCTCTCGAAGACGCCTCAAGGACTTCAATTAAAGCATAATTAATTGCAGCTCAGCCTGACAGACTCCACGTCACTTTTATATGCGGATTTCTGACGTGAGCAATGGCGGCCGTCAACTCGTATAGCAAGACTGGTTTACTTTGAGCGTCGTCGGCGAAGCTGGTAAGTGCATAAAATGAGCAAAATAAATCTAAGGAAGATTTTTTAAATGAAATAAGAGATACACAAGTGCTCGACTTTCTTTTTTTTATATTTTATATATTTATTTATATTCAGTTTACGCATACTCGCTCGTTTTAATACAGGGTCGATTTTCTAGTATTAGAGCCCAAACTCACTTGTAGATTTTTATGTATTTATATGACAGTTTTGCGACTATTTTAATACTTTCTGTAAGAAGTCTGACCGATTGTCTTGCCAAACTTCCTGCCAGATGCACATATTGTAAGACACGTGTACACATGTCTGCACTGTCTAGCTGCTTAGAGAGTATTGCAATAAGATTAAATAAGAAGTGGTTCTGGCCCCCCCTATATACATAATTAAGCAGTATATATTTAATACGCTATTTTAATCAATATATAATTATAAAAATAACAATAAGTAATATAACCCGAAACCGAAAACAAAAAGACTTTTAATCTGATAAATTTAAATTCTGATAAAAAGGGAATCTGACAAGTAACAGAAAAATGATGCATGTACAATACGCTATTTTCCAACAAGTCAAATCAGCAACTTTTTTCTAAACGTCAACACAAACAGTTTCTATGGGATTTTGTATGAAATACAGGCAGATGACGTCATAGATTTTTGGAGTCAAATAGCGCTCTTTTTATCAGTTTTTCTACAATAATAAATTTAAAATAACGTTAAAATGGATATTTTCAAAGACAAGTGACATTATTTTGCGACGCTTTATTTTTTTATTAGTACAAAATAATTTATTTTTGACTTAGGAAAGTACCCAATTGTACAGCGCTTCTGACATCACTATTAGGTCTTGCGCGTATGAAAGAGATAGTGATATGTCCCCACCACTCTCCCACTTTTTTTCCACACAAACTTAGCCTTGGGTACATCCTGTTGATATATAAACGAATTTACAATTAAATCGTATAAAAATACAGTCAAAATATTTGTCAGTCAAAACCCTCCTGCAAATATGCCTATGACCCTATTTAAAATGCTAATTGGTGCTTCATTAATTAACCAATTTTATTGCTGTTTTCAATTTTGTTTTCTTTTTATTGGTATTTTTTGTTTCATATAAAATATTGACCAAAAACATACACACTAAAATAGCCTATGAAATTTGGTAATTACATTCGTCGTTAAATCAACAGAACAGAAAATATACAGGATACATTCGACGGCACATTAAATTTACTAAGAGACATGATTGATCATATCAAAGGAGTCATGTTATACGCACATCAGGTACTCAACGATGTTTATTCTGCAGCATTTTAATGTAAAAGTGTGTATACAATTTTAATTATCCAACTAAATGTTCACATAACCTTTCGGCGGTTGGTTTTTTGCTTGAAACATCACCAATCATTTATTTTGCGAGTTACATTGTAAATAAATAAAGTTGAAAGAATATTTGAATTATATTATATTATTATATGGTTGCACTAAAGCTAGGATAAAAAACCGGAAAAGAGCGTGTTCTTGCTACGCGCAGTAAAGCGTTATGTAGTTACGTTAATGTCGACTTTAAAAAATGCTTTTCTATTGTATTTGCATGAAATTTTCTTTTTCCGAGTACATTTTACAAGTTAATTAGCCTGTAACTTTGTAATTTGTTAACCCAACTTAGCTCTGACAGTTTTTATTTAAAGTTTGTTATAATTAAAAATGTCGTAATTTTTTTCAAGATTCCATATACAATCGTTTAGCAGATAAAGCTTGACTCTTACTAAAATTAGCACTATAAAAGCAAATATTGAAGAAAGTGATCCCTAACATGAAGATTTCAGAATTCTGGCTCTCATCTGACTCTAAAGTTCAGCTTTTCCATACAATGTGGCTTCTATACAATCCTGCTAGCCTTTTGGGCAAGTTATTACTGGGCAGCGATTTGCTATGACTTTTTTATTTAAAGGTAATCTAATTAATAAGTTATTCATTTAGTTTTCTTGTTTGTTAGTTTTCCTGCATATTTTATTAATTTATTTTTGAAAGTAGAAATAGAATTATTTTTTTCTGATACTAATATAACTGATAAACGTATTTACGTCAAATATGTAGGTATATTTGAATGCCCACACATCCTTTGCAAACATTCTTCCTTCAACAAGTAGGCTAATCCTTTGTACGGGGGACATATTGCGCATCGGATAAAAAGCTCATGGGCCCGACCATTGTAGTCTTTGATGACCGCACTTCTCTTGGAGTGGCCTCACAAATATCTTGCTTCTTTGGATTTTGTCGGAATATCTGGGTACACAACATTGTATTTGGGGACATTATATAACGTCTAACGAAACATACTGAAACTATTTTATTATATTTCAATTTTTTTTTCTCAATCCTATGTATGAACACCTGTATGCCTCTCTTACATAAACATCTCCTCTCATAAGCCTACTGGAAGAAATCTCTTTTGAGATAAGTAGTGCTTTTGTACAACTTTTATTTTATGAATTCTCTGTATACATTTTCCGTGTGCTTAATTTGGTAAATAAATATTTACACCTTACGGATTGAATCTATATTCAATACGTGATACTGAACAACTTTCTCTAAGAAACATATATCGAAATATGGAAAATATCTTTTGCTTTTCATACAAACTCGGATCAGCGGACCGGTCAACATACATGAAAGACCAAAAAAAGTTTTTCTTATTTCGCTATGTTTCTTGGAAAAAGTTGTTCAATATCACGGACTGAATCAGTATATTTTTGTTAGAACATATATATGGTCTTTTTTAAAATTGTAATGACATTGTTAAAAATCGTGCCGTGACGTGGTCCTAGATAACGTCTTTGGCTGTCTCTAATGTTGCACTGCCGCTTTCGTCGATATGGTGGCGTCGGTGATGTCAAAAACAGACTTAGTTATCAAGCTAGGCCGCCCCACAACAACGATTTTTCACGAACATGAGGTTCTAGTTCACAGGTCCGCTACCAGTCGAGATTCGAGGGACCCAAGATACTATAGGCAGTTAACGAGGTTTTTACCTCGTTAACGGTTTTGTTGAAATTTCCGAATTTTTAGAAAGTTTTTGTTATTTTAGATGGAAAATTCTTTGTTAACTTTCTTATATAGTTCATCAAGTGTTCATCTTTTAATTAAATTGTTTTAGGTAACGACCACTATCAAAGACAGTGACCGGGACCGACGGCTTGACGTGCCCTCCGAAGCACGGATCATCTTACTTATCAGACAATCAGGTGATCAGCCTGCAATGTCCTAACCAAACTAGGACAACAACACAAAGTCGTAGTCCCCGCTGGGAATCGAACCCGCGACCTCCGGGTATGAGCCAAACGACTACACCACTACACCACGGAGGCAGTTTACCTAAAACCATGTCAGAGGCCTTTAAGGCGGTTTAAAAACTCTGACGCTAGTGTTAGTCACTAACACACGCGATAAGAAGAAGAAGAATTAAATGGTAGCACTTTAGATATGAAGCCGTGTGGTTTCCAGTAGAGTAGAATAGGGCCACTCCAAGTCCTCCCGTGGATGTGGTAGAAAGCGACTTAGGAAATACAAGCTTAACAAAGCTAACCAATATCATTGAGACCTCTCCAATCCTTCTGTCCAGCGTGGAGACTGTAAGCCAAAGTCCCTCTGACTGTTCTCGCCAAGTATGGTCTGGTAGTACAGAGAGGGTCGTGCTTCTGCAGTGGAGACAAAAAGACCTGATGATGATGACTTCAGATACGCAACCGAGAAAGCTAATATAAATATCATTGTCTGTGAAAAACCCTGGCGAAAAACAAGGCATGAGCCAGCCTATGGATAAAAATGTATGACAAACATCCGTGTACCCATCCCGTTCACAAAACAGTCACGTAGTAAATGAGAATATTCGGCCGCTCTTATTTATCATGCTCAGGGCTCGCCATGAATTTTATACAAGATCGAGCGATTGCTGAAATTGATGGAAGATGTATTGATCGTGTCAGCATCTTATAGACAATGCTGGGAATCTTTATATAGTTTAATTTAACAAGAACCCTTTAATTAGTTGATTAGGCAGCTTGCGTATATTTTATAATCATACTAACTGGTGCCCGCGACTTCGTCTGCGCAGTATCTTTATAAATTGTAGCCTATGTGTTATTCTGATGTATACGCTATATTATTGTAAAGTTTCGTTAAAATACATTCAGTAGTGATACAGTAGTGATACATACGTGAAGGGAAACCAATAAACATCCATATTTACAAACTTTCGCGTTTATAATATTAGTACGAGTAGGGCCCAACGCAGACGACAGACCAATCCGTGCCGCACTTTTTAGTCTGTGAAAATAGAACCAATGGAATCACATGCAGTAACGCACACGACGCGCAAAAAATCCGGCGCGTATCGTGAGCGTTACTGCGTACGATTCCATAGGTTATATTTTCACAGACTATCACAGACTAAAAAGTGCGTCACGGATAGTCTGTCGTCTGCGTTGGGCCTAGGAAGTAGGATTTTGGAGGTGCCTAAGTTTTCATTGTAGAACACACTAGCAGCTGATGCGTGTGCGTCTTGATGTTTAGAGATGTTGTTTTTGTCTAGTCTTTTTTCGCAGCTGTTAACTGAAGCTGCAGTCCCAACATTCTCTGGTAGCTTGTTTCAGTCTGTCACCACTCGATTGGAGAGAAAATTATGAAATGGATAATACATGCTCCACTTTAAGTAACAAACGGTAGGTAGGTATGTTTATCATATTTTGGTACTTATATATAAGGTTGATAGTTATAATTATAAGGTTCCCAGAAATTGTTATTTTTTTTCATTCATCATCATCCGAGCGTATTTTCCCGGTTGCATCCTCAGCAGTAATGTTTCAGAGTCCGCTACCTAACTAAGGACGTTTGACGACGTTACTAGTTTTTACACAGACTGACTGCCGTCAGAACTCCGCAACCGAAAGGGTAAACCAGAACCAATCCTTGGGTAGTTTGGATATCAAATGCTAGATGGCTTTCGGGACCCAAAGTTTATTGTTTTATATATGTCGCAGTTGGATTGTATAATCCGCTGTTATTCAAAAACTCTAGCTGTTTGGCATTACAGCTCGGTTTTATAATATAGCTGAAAATCGATCAGCTAGATCGTCCAATGTGTTACGTTTAACAAACTAGCTTACGTAAGATTGTAGAACGACTAGTTCCGAATTCTGCCACTTGTGGCTTGTGAAGTGTCAGTGTCATAACAACAAATATGGCCTAATTATAATAAAGTAATTTCTTCGCCGCGTTCCAGGACTAAGCTGTTTTTATCGAGAGATATCGGGGGCATCGTTTGTGATTTCGGAGTGCAAAAGATTGAAAAGAATAAAGCAGACCTTTAGCTTGGATCCCATATTGTTATTTCGACGCCCGCCTTCCGGCAAGATGGAAAATTCACGTGGATCAATTGGCCGTAAGAAATCGCTGCGCCATTGAGTTGTCGGGTTTACAAAATTTTCATATTTCTAATCCAATTGCATCGAGCTGATTATCACTCTTCATTAGTGTTTTATGGTGTTGGAGACTGAATTATTTAGTAAGGAGTTGAATTGAGGTTTTATTTCCATCCCACGAGTAATATAAAAATAATAAAGAACAACTATTGTCCCCTGATACATTATTTTGTTTGGTAGCACAGTTTTATTCAATAATGGTAACCCTATATGCTATCTCAACGCTAGCTGTTTTGTTAAACGTAATTACGTAACTCATTGATAATCGAGCTGAACTATTTTCAGCTGTTTTACAAAACCGAGCTGTATTACCAAACAGCTAGAGTTTTTGAATAGCAACGGATTATACAATTCAACTGCGACATATATATGTATTATTTGTTTCAAGCCTGCACTATCCTAACTAGACTGGAAACAACTTTTTACAAAGTATGCTTCCAGTGGGATTCAAACCAATGGCCTCTAGGTCACAAGTACTAGCTATAGAATAGCTGACATTGTACTTTTATGATGTACAATGTCAGCTATTCTAATAATTTCCACGTAGACACTAATTACGGTCAATATCTCTCCGCAGCTCATGTATATTGTATATATCTTGTGTTAGCTTTGTATTATCAGAAATTACCTCGCAAATATGTATCATCACAGAGATTATTACATTTGGGCTTTCGGTCTCGGTAATAAATTTGATATTGGTACATAGTTTAGGTATACAACGTGGAAGGGACATACTAATAAATCAATCCAAGGGCTACACTAGATCACCATAGTATATTAATAATGAAATAACACACAAAAAATAAAAAAATAATTTTGACATTCCCATACGGCTGTACACTTTAGAAGGGAAAAGCCGATTATCTTTTTAATTTTTGAGTGTTATTTTAATTTTATTGTACTGTAGTGATCTAGTAGAGCCCGTGGTTCAATTTATTATGGGTATGTCCCTTCCACGTTGTATATAGCCACTACTTTAGTTATATTGAAATACATGGTGCGTAAGAAAGTGACGGATTACCATTTCTTCTATTTACTTCTGTACTAGACAATACTGGACACCCACCCACAAGGTGGTCTGACGACCTAACCAAGGTCGCTAGAAGGCGCTGGATGCAAGCTACTCTAGATCAGTCATTTTAGAAATCTTTGAGAGAGGCCTATGTCCAGCAGTGGACGTTGTGCGGCTGAAATGATAGATGAGACAATACTGAATCAATAGCAAAGTAATTAGGTATTACTAGGTAGGTAAGACAGCCCTGACCAACGGCTTATACCTAACTTCCGAAGCACGTAAAATCTCAAGAAATTTTAAGAAATTTTATTCCACTTGTGGTCACCCATCCAAGTGCGGACCACGCCCGGCGTGGCTTCACTTGTTAAACCGCTAGTAATGCGCACTCCCACTGAGCCACCGAGCTCCTCTACTCGTGTGATATAATGATAATATCATAATGATAGTCATGCAGCTTTGTTTTGCTGTACCTTTTTACCAACATTATGCCAAGCGTGGACAGAACAATAATTTATTTGATTTATGTATGTGTATATCAACAACATTATTTAGAGTACAGATAGGTAACAAGGCGAGATGCAACTGTTATTTTAGAATGTGTAAAGAAATATTGCAGATATGTTGCTTTGCTTTAAGAAAGGAAAATAAAAGTTGGTATCTATTATTCAAACTAAGTACCTAGGTGGCAAAAATCTTTACTTATTCACTGTACATAAATAACTACTTACCTATCTTTTATTTCTAAAGAAAAGTAGAGATACATTTAGTGAGACTGTATTAATCTCTTGTAAATGAAATTCCAAGGAGTTCTACAAGTAGTTGTATTTATCTATATTTAAGAGCTATACTCTTGTCGTTGGGGTATGACCTTTTTTCCTTTTGTCTGTACGACACGACGTTTAGCTTTTTTAACTGTTTATCTATACCTCGGATTTCCTGGTCCTCTTCGCCCTTCTTCCTTTCAATAATATTCTTTATTAAATCATCGTGTCGTATCACTTACACGTACTTGGTCAAAGGACTAACTTGGTAGGTCTCCTGGAAATATGTAGTTAGTAGTAGACATCTTACAGGAAAGAATCGTGCATCGGAAGGCACGTATAAGCTGTTGGTCCCGGCTGTCATCATTGTATGGCAGTCATCAAGGTATGTCAGTTGCCTTGAGGCAGCCTGAAAAATCTGACACGTGTTGGCGACTTACACACAAGAAAACGACAAATCTTACAGGAAAAGCGGACCCCGGGCTTCGCAGCATTACAGCTGGGAATGCGCTGAGATGAGAGAGAGAGAGGGAGAGAGATAGAGGTTGTACATTTCTGTCCTTTATTTATTTTATGATATAACCACTCGTCCTGGCTCATTACCGGTTGACGTTGACCGATGGCAGAGAAAAACGCCCGTTTAACCCACAACGTTATGATTTAATTCCTATTGGCAAAAACTGAGACGAATTAAGGGTGAACGACTTGTTTTGACCTTTTTTATTTGTTTGTTTTGTCTGTTGGCTAGTTTAACAATTAAGACGACCTGTGTACGTGACCTGTTTAACCGAATTCCAAGAAGGAGGTTATCAGTTCGTCGCGATATGTATATATTTTACGTATGTTGTTCACAGATTATTCAAAGACGCCTAGACCGATTTGGAAAATGTCTTTTTTTGGTCAAGTGTTTCCATTGAAAATTTTATTAAAATCGGTTGTGTGTGTTGTTAAGGGAGGGAGTCTGTTTTTAATTTAAAAAAAAAATAGATATAAAATTAAAGCAAACAAATAGTTTGCTTTAATATTAATTTCATGGCAATAAAATTACAAGACTTTATTTTGTTTCTTGCTGGTCAAGTAGAAGAAAGAATGTAACATCTGTTTTTATTTCTGCGCAGATCATAACAACTGATTGACACTTTTATTTGAAAAACTTTTTCAACTTAAGTTAGTAGGTAAGTTAGTTATTTTGTGACGGCAAAGTGGAATACGATTTGCTACCCTTTCCTCTCACGGGTGTCATGACGCGACTAAGTGTAGGTGACAGAGTACGAGCAATCGCGTCCTTTGTTCGAAGACTATGCTATGACATTTACTGCGATTGCCAACCCTGGTGATCTGGTAAACGCCTGCCTAGCATGGTGATTATGGGCAATGTACCACCTTTTTAAAAGAGAGGCTTTAACTGCCTCAGTTGTGTAATGGTTTGAGCGTTTGGCTCATACCCGGAGGTCGCGGGTTCGATTCCCAGCGGGGGCAACGACTTTGTGTTGTTGTCCTAGTTTGGCTAGGACATTGCAGGCTGATCACCTGATTGTATAATAAATAAGATGATCCGTGCTTCGAAGGGCACGTTAAGCCGTCGGTCCCGGTCACTGTCTTTGACATTGGTCGTTACCTAAAACCATGTCAGAGGCCTTTAAGGCGGTTTAAAAACTCTGACACTAGTGTTAGTCACTAACACACACGATAAGAAGAAAAGAAAGGCTGCAAATACGTACGTCAACAAAGAATAGGAAGATTCCTATGTCAAAAATAAATTATTTGGAAAATAAAGCATCACAAAATAATGTCGATGATCATAATCATTTTTTAAGTAATTCTAGATTTATTATTGCAATACTGATATTAAGAGCGCTAATTGACTCCAAGAAATTATGACTTAATCAGTATGTATTTCGTAAAAATATCATTGAACATTTTTCTTTTGACGTTTTGAAAAAGTATCTGATTTGACTTGACTTGAAAGTAGCGAATTAAGCGGTAAATCATTGCTGAAGGAACATTATATTTCCACTCGAATAAATTATTCTACTCTCATATTACCTTTGCCATAAAATACACAACTAACAGTATGTCGAAAATAATAAAGATATAAATATCTAGATAAAATAGTTTATGGAATAGCTTTGCCTATAACGTGGCGCCTGCGGCTCAGATGACCCCATAGATCAATTATGTGAATAGACCTTACATTTTATGACGTACGTAGATGGAGCCATGTAAAGTAAATATGCCGTGTGGTTGCAAGTTAAGCTGTGGATGTCGTACTCTTACTTAGGTTCAGTGGTTGAAGCGTGATGTGGTGACAAACAAACTTACAAACAAACAAATAATATTTGTTATAATATTAATGCGAAAGTGAGTTTGTATATTATACAAACTCACTTTCGCATTTATAATATTAGTAAGACAAGCAACAAAGCTTATAAAACATTGATGGGACCTCTCCAACCCGTCTAGCTAGCAAGGAGAGTGTAGGCCAAGTCCTCTGTTGTCCTAGTCGGCTGCTCTGGCCAAGTTTGGCTGTGGTAGTACAAAGTGGGTCGTGCTCCTGACGAGGAGACAGGAGGATCTGATGATGAAGTTTTACTTAAAGTCATTAGCTTCATTCAAACCTATTTACAATGCATGACATTCGTTACGGAATATTTTTTTAATCAAACTTTTCATTCTGAACCTGCCTTCATTTTCAAGATAATATAATTGAATTAAAATTTAAATTGTCTGTTTTGGAAAAAAACACAAATAGCTGTCATTGGAAATAGGCAAGACAAAATCGATACTATGGCATGACATTTTTTTCAAACTATATAAGACACAAGAAGAGGAAAAGGAAAGCCCAGGCACAAGTAAGTATATGCAGGTAAAGTGTGTAGCAGCGTCATTAAAATTTTGGCGATAATACAGAAAATAATAGAAGAAACTCCACCGACAAGTGTCGTTCTTAAATTGTAATGTCTATTTTATAAAAGTCTGTAGGCTCAGATGACTGTTATTACTCCGAGCGGTCCATCGATCGATTCCTATCGCGACGACATTACTAAACTACTACTACCGGTAATTATTATTTATGAGTGGAAAATCAATTATTTCTGGAGCGTTGGATAAAGCCTGGTGGACACTGAGAGCAAAGGCTATAATTCGATATTTTATGTAATTTTGTTACAATACGAGATAACGCATGAAGAGAGTAATGAATGTAAGTAAAGCGAAAGACGTTTTTTAGGATTCATCCCTAGTTTCTGCCTATCTGTGGAAAATAGGCGTGATAATCTATAGATATAATAAAACAGTAAAATATTTTCGGCATTTTCTTACAAAAGTATGAAGCCGCCGGGCGATTTGTATGGGAAAGTCATTTTTGTTTATGTTTTTTGGCTGTTTTTTTATTATCATTATAATATAGTGGTCTAGTATAGCCTGTGGTTCGATTTATTACGGGTATGTCCTTTCGACGTTGTATATAAATACAAATATTTTTATTACATACATATCTATGCAATGACAGACATACACAAGTACATTTAATATACATTATATTACTTACAAAAGAAATAATGTATAACTTATCAAAGAATCCACAACAAAATAAATCATAAGTTGGATTGAGCTTTTTACTGATAAAATTTTAGCTAAAATTCCTCAATCCAACAGCTTCAACGGAAAAGGTCTTAGAGTAGTATGTGAAAGAGTATGTATGTATTGGTGGTACGTTTACTGGAATTGTATGGTTTATTTTCAATTTAATTTATTGACAACTTTAAAATAGGATCAATAGTATTTTAGTGATACATTAATTAATAAACGCCAGAGTGTAGCTATATATATATATATATATAAACAGACGTTTGGGCACTACGTAGATCCAGCAGTGGGCCTGAACTTAGTAGACTCCACCTTTGGCGGCCGATAACTTGGCTCCCTTCGCATATTCTTCGAGCGGTGTGGCAACGTCGCAATCTAGTAATGGATTCTGTCCAACATATTCGTAGAAATAAAGTTCTACTCGTCATTTTTTGTATTCAACCTCCGAGAAAACTTGGATCCATAACGGTTATTTTTTGCTAACTAATTCGCACTTGCTGCGTCCACATTTTATTCAAAACCCATGCTTGTGTTGTTCCGTTTTATATATATATCATATGTTTTTGTATGAACTCTTTGGTACTTTCTGCCTCCGATTTTACTCAAAACCAATACGTATGTTGTTCCATTTTATATATATATAGTGATTGACGGTGAGTTAAGCCATAGCTGAAATTTGAATGCTTGGTTTGATCCAGCAGATTTTATATTCACTAAACTTGTGCGTTTTAAGCTCCTATATACTTTTATGAACTCATCGATACTTTCTAGCTCCGAATTTTATTTAAAACCAATGCTTGTGTGGTTCCATTTCGTATATATTTAATATAACGGTTAGCTTAGGCATGGCAATATATATTTTTAAATCTTATGCCTTGTAAGCTCCAAAAGTGTTGCCAACTTTGAAACTTATTGGGTGATTTTTAAAAAACTACAGTCATTTTTTTCTAAAAAATTTTTATGAAATATTTTAGAATTACCTTGCTTTTTAATGCAAGTAATAAGTCTAAAAAGTCATAACAATAATAAAAACTCATATTTTTATACTGAATATGATAACCTTATTGTTTTGCATTATTTATACATCTAAACATGTTTATGACTTAATGCACACAAAGAAACTTGCTATCTTGCCTTACGCTCTTGCGTAATGGTATTAATGGTATATAGTACGATTGAAAAAGTACTTTTCAACAAAAGCAATTATGCAAATAATTTTGAACACAACATACAAGCCATCCAATTTCTTTAGAGTCAGTAAATTCAAAATTAAGAAGTCCAGACGCTTTGTTTACGAAATATAATTGCATTTCGAGTTTAGCGGAGTGCTTTACCTCCACATACAAAATTTCAGATCTCTACGAAGTGCCAGCGAGACGTAATGATTGACTATGATTTTTTTTTCATCTAGATGCCAAATCCAGGTTTTGGACATGAAAAAAATCTAATTCGGATTACGCCCAAAAAACCCCTGGATATAGATTTACAGCCAAATCGCAAGCAGTTAGTAACTTTCGGCAGCAATCTTAGATTTCTAAAAATTAAAAAGAAACACTTGGTGTGGATGACTTGGGGTTTGCCCTCGCCACGCAGTTTGCCCTGTGGGCTTACATCACTTGACCTGTGATGTGGCCTCGTGAAAATTGCTTAGGGGGAGTGGTAACAAACAGTAGAAGAAGGGGAATGGCTTGGCCTTTAGTACGACATGGCTACGTCGAGTTGCTTGGTGGTGGCATTTGTATGGAGGATGAATATTTTTTCGAAACTTGAAAAGAAAATACCGGCTCTGATGAGACTGACATCGTTTAGATATGGAGCCCTAATTCTATTATGAATATGAAAAACAAACGCACACAACGATATTTAAATATAATAGTAAAAAAATTGTCTGTATATTGACTAAATTTCCAAAAAGAAACTACAAGCAGATAGATATACAGTGAAAGAGTAAAATTTTAAAGAGAATGTCTCTTTGTTTGTTTGTCTTTTTGTACACACTAATCTCCGGAAATTCTGGATAGATTTGAATGAAACTTTATTGGTATAAATCTGGGCAACATACAGGGTATAATTGATTTAGGTAAATGGAACACCTGATGCAGAACTATAAATTTTCAGCTAAACTATGAGAAATAATAAAATGACGCCACAGCAAAAGTTGTTTAGTCTGATAAGCATTTTTGTGCACGCGAACGAAGTCATAGGCATTAGTTAGTATAAATACAAATAAATACATCATTAAAAGAATTAAAAATTCTTAGGACAGTTGAGTGACTAATCTATGTTCAAATCTAATGCACAGGGAATAAGGACGAAGGTTGTAAATCATAAAATGGTAGTCTTGTGGGAAGTGTGCATAGTTTGGGTGTGCATTCTTTGACAGACAAAAGTTTTATAGATTTTCGTTATACGGAATATTTATTCCATACTCACAATATTTATTATGAAGAATTTTATAGTAACAAAACAAATTTTCTTACAAATAACATTAATTTTTTCGATTAATATCAAATCATATTTTTTTAATTCTCAATATATTTAGTCTTCTTTTATACTTATATTGTTATATAACTTCGCTCCAGATCGGTCATTTTGAAAATCTTTGGGAGAGGCCTATGTCCAGCAGTAGACGTTGTGCGGCTGAAATGGATGGATGGATGGGTGGATGTTATATAACTTAACCTACACTCCACGACAAAGTTGATTTTGTGTCTGTGTTAATTTCGTCCTAAGCTTGAGTCGTTCGCTCGCTCGTGTGTTAGTCACAGGAAACCTAACAAACTTAACCCACAACCCACGACAAAGTTGTTTGTGTTTCTGTTACTTTCGCCCTAAGCTTCAGTCGCTCGCTCGTGTGTTGGTCACAGGAAACCTAATGAACCCAACCTACAATCCACAACAAAGTTGTTTTTGTGTCTGTGTTACTTTCGGCTTAAGCTTAAATTGTTCGCTTTTAATACATTTTAAAATATAAAAAGCTTATTCGAAGTGGTTTCCATTGGCTGCAATACAGCCCTTTACACGTTGAGGTCAGTTATCAATAGAAGCATGCACTCTTTCCATGGGAAAATTCTTCACTGCCAATCGTATGGATTGTTTTAGGGACTTCAAATTATCATGGCGTTTAGAGCAAGCCGTACTCTCTAAAACTGACCATAAAACATAGTCCAGCGGATTAAGATTGGGATTAGACGACGGCCAGTTTTCAGCTCTGATGAAGTCGGAAACGTTCGATTCCAACTAAGACTGCGTTGACCGAGCTTTGTGACCCGGTGCCGAGTCTTGCTGGAAGAACCATTCTTGGTTATTGAAAATAGTGTTGTTAAGGGGCTTAAATACCTTCTCAAGAATGGTATCTTGATACATATATGCCGATGTTTCGATACCTTTTTCACAAAAGTATGGCTCAGTCACTCCTTCATAGCTAACACCCCACCAAACCATCACTAAAGTCGGCTAATGCCACGCTGCACTCTGTCGACTTATTGGGAAGCTTTCTTAGAGCTTGGGGCATAAATACCTACAGTCATTATATTTGTTAAAATGTTGCTCAATGTGATAAAATCTTTTGCTTTCGGACAAACTGTTTTGACCACCTTTTTCGTATGAACACTACGTGGACGGCCAGATCTTTTACTGTCACAAAGAGGAGGTCTCATTGTACCTATTATAGTCCGGTACCACAGAATTAATAATAGTGTTACATACAGAACGGAAACTCGCACCGTCCCCCGCAACCTTTCCCCTGTTATTGGGACGTGTAAGCGCCAGAAAAACAGGGTTATTGGTAGTCGCACGTTGACATTACGCGAGTCACTTAGGATTATTGAATTATAATGGTGAGAAACTGCGCACATTATCATTGTTTATCCACGGATAAAAATAAAAAACGTAAATTTTAAAATCATAATCATAATTATTCATAAAAAGTATTTACACGTAATACAAAAATAAATTGAATAATAAAATAAATTAAACATACAAATAAATATATTACGCATACACATACATAACTAATAATAATCATATAATTACAAAATAATCGAATGAAAATTAACACATTAAATTGGAATTATAAGCGACATTCATAAAATTCTTCTGTACTGTAGAATGTACGCTCAAGAAGCCGTTTTTTTAGCTTGACTTTAAAGCTTGTCAATGTAGTCGCCTGTTTTATATCAGGTGGCAACTTATTAAAGACAGACGGCTCCATTACATGAGTCAGTCTGTCAGTCTTAGCTAGTCTGTGTGGTATCAGATGCAGTCGGTCAACATCGCAGAGCGCAATGTCGTGCAAATCTCTCGGTCTTTGGTACACGTCTTGGTTACTAAAGACATATGTGGCTACCTGTAAGATGAAAAGGGATGGCAGCGTGAGGATTCCAAGGGTTTCAAAGTATGGTCTGACGGTTGTTCGCCCTGATACGTGGTCTATCGCGCGGACTGCTCGCTTTTGCATACGAAACGCTCGTTGCCATTCTGCGGCTCACCCCCAGACCTCTAGGCCATACTGCAGGACAGACTGCACTATCGCGAAGTAGGTAGACCTCACCACCTCTCTAGGTACCACATCCGATAGTCGTCTGAGCGCGAAGCTAGTGCTTGCCAATTTACCGCACACTTAATCAACCTGTGTTTCCCACTATCCAGTTGTATTCCCAAGAAGGTAATGTCATCCACCTGTTCAATAGTTGTTCCTTGTAGCTATACAACCAACAGATAATCGTATAGATTTCCGAGTGGTGAAAACAGGTAAGCAAAGCAACAAATTCTGTGGTAAGCGACCCTGATTGTTCAACTCACACATTTGACGTGTGCACGGACGGATTGTTTCGTTTGTAGTAGTACTAGGTATTTATGCTGCTCCGTTTCTATGAAGTGTCATACCTGTGTCGATACACAAACATTTGACTAATACCAAACGTATGGAGAATTTTAAAAACTGCATTTGGCTTAAACCTACTTTGTGTAATGCAATCACAGCGATTCGGTTCTCTATATCACCCCACTCCATTTTAATATCGCATAATATTGTTCAATATATTAGCGCCAAAATAAGAAAAGACAATGAAAAATCATATAAAAGTAACGGATTCCAAATTCAAATGTAATATATTTTTTATTTTAAATGGTAACGAGCTTTTTTGTCCACGAAAACGAGGTCAAAGGCATCAGATAGTCACAAATTAACACGTCTTTCAAAAAATGTAAGCACTTCTTAGGACAGTTGAGTGGCTAATCTATATTCAAATCTAAAGCACGGGAATTAAATAGGAAGGTAGTAAATCATAAAATGGTAGTCTCGCGGGAAGTGCGCAGTTTCGTAGCGTGTGCGCCTTCGTCATCGACTAATTGTTTTTCAAATTTGAACTTAATTATCGAACCTTGCTAATGTAATTGATATATTTAGTCTCGGCTCGAAGGATAGTGAAAAAATAATATCGAAAAATGAAATGGGTTTGGCAAGTTTGTGTTATGCCATTATTAATATTTTTACTGTAGTTTGGCAGTAAACAAGCGAGAAAATCGTTTGGCATGGAAATTAGTCGCAAACTAGACTGGATTTTTTTTACCGTAATCGATACTAGAAGATAAACTCATTGATACCATTTTTCAGAATTACTTCTAAATACAAAACAACGTTAATAAAATAAAAAACATTGCCCGTGAAAGGTTATGCAATCTTTGAGAAGGTTATATGTATTTTTTGTTTTTAGTTACTAACTTGCAATGTATCAGATATCTACGTACGAATATTGGTTTGGGTCAAATCTTGTAGCTCAATTTCTAACCAGCTATTCTCAATCGATTTCGCTGAAATTTTGCATACTTGTCAAAACAATATTATGAAGTTAATGAGCTGTTCTGATGATGGAACCGGGAGGTATTCACTAGGGATGAGTTATAAAACAACATAACCTCATGGAGCAGGACTCGAGCACATTAGTGCAGACGATTCCAAGGGTCTGATCTCGGAGGACGGAAGGTGGTCGATGCAATTCAGTAATTAAACGACGCAACTCCATCGAGTTTGGGCTTATTTCATTCGTTTCAATAAGTAGTTTGGCCTCAGAATAAAAAACTTATCACACAAGGAAACTGTTTAACATAGCAATTCTAACGGAGCACTTGCACCGTCCTTTCGATACTTTACAGATTTACGTAATGATCATAATCGATTACGCAACTTACATTATAAATGTATTAGATTAGTTGATTTTATACCTTGGCAGAGGGAAACACGCAGGTAAGGCTTATCCTGTAATAAATGATCTAAGGACTATGTTATTTTATTTACTGAGGGTTGTTGATTCGTTCCGGTTCCATCATCAGAACGGCTAATTTACTCCATAAGCATTGGATAAGTGTTGCCGCTCGATAGTCCACTATTGACAGTCAATTGACTCACTATCGGTATTTTTAATAAAACCGACAGTGAGTCTTGAGATACTTTTGATTATTTATCGATACTGCTGATAGTATCGATAGTATCGATTCTGATGACGAACAAACTATCGATAGTATTGCTTTTAATAATACATAAACTATCGACACTATCGATATTACAAAATATATCGATAGTGTCGATATTTTATGAAACGCATACTATCGATACTCATGATAGTTTGATTTTCGTCGGATCGATACTATAAATACCAATTATGGTATTGTTGGTTATCAATAGTATTGCTCTAAAACAGATATTCATACTGATAAACCACTGTCGATAGTTTGGCATTTTTCAATTGAAAATGATATCTATTATTTGGCAACACTACATTGATTGCATAAACATTGCAAATTCAACAGAAGCTTGTAATAATATTATTACTAGCAGATTGTAGCCAATGAGGTCAACGGTGCTCTCTAATTGGTTGATTTGAATCGGATGTAACAGTGTTGAATGCCAAAAAGGTGGATTCGTATAAAAATCTCGTAATTATTATTATTACTCTAGTTGACACTTTTGGCTCCAGTTGGAACAACATGCGCATGGCTGACTAGCATTGGATCTAGAAAAGGCACCCGGAGCCAACTACGTAAACGGAACCAACAAATACTAGTCGTACGGCACGATGGATCTACAAAGTGCCCACGGGTATATCTATATATATATATATATATATATATATATATATATACACGTTTTAAGATCCAAATACATTTTTTGTGTTTTTCCTTTCACTAACGAGAAAACTATTTGTTTTTAACGTTATTGAGTAATGATCAACCATTTATAAGACTAGCTGTATTCGATGATTTTTCTCCTCTTGGAGCTTTCTAAATATATACCTTAGTGCTTTTTACTGTTCTTCTTGTATAAACAAAAGAAAGTATGCTAGCGACACTTATCGGCATGACACATGACTGCCGCTCTTCTGAAGAGATAACGCAGATCTAGAAATGGATTCATCATCATCATCATCAGGTCATTTTGTCTCCACTGCAGGAGCACGACCCTCTTTGTATGCCAGACGGATTGTAGAAGTCTCATTGATGTTCATAAGCTTTGTTTAGCTTGTATTTCCCGAGTCATCTTTTACGATATCCAGAGGAAGACTTGGATTGGCCCTATTCTACGCTGCCGGAAACCACACGGCACGGCAGAGATGGACCAACATTCTTTAATTTGTTTCGATTGGTACTTTTCATCTCTAGGTCTCGATTTTACTTAGCGTGATACTGTCTAAAAAATAATTATGTGAAAAAGGTATGTATATGTGTCAAGGTGTATAATCCTATCCTACTAATATTATAAATGCGAAAGTGAGTTTGTATATTTGTTTGTTTGTTTGTAAGCTCTTTATGCTTAAACTACTGAACCAATTTGGATAAAATTTGGTATGAATATAGTTTGAGACTCGGCGAAGGATACTCTTTATCGCGGGGAGCGAAGCCCGCGGTCACAGCTTGTTATCAATTTAAGGAATATTATATCTATAACAGGAATATCAGACTAACAGTTTGCGTCATAACTATGTCTCGTTGGCTGGAGGCTACTGATGCCATCTGTTTTATACTAATTTTATTTACTTTTATATTTTTACTAAATTAAAAACGCTTATTTAAAGCCCACTCTTACTAACGTTAATGAAACAAGTATTTATATTCTTTTAATTTTTAATTGTGGTTAATTCTTTTTTCTTTATTTTCTTCAATAAAAGTAGCTATATTGTTGCAGCTTTTTATAAAAAAATAATGGTCATTTATTGTGTTTGTTATAAATGTAATGAAAGCACTTAGATACAAATTAAAAATATATATATAATAATAATATTTGCGGTAATAGCCCAGCATTAGTCCATCCAAACCTCATCTCATACTCAGAAACCTTTCCTTTTTCTTGCAATAGATCTCTCTCCTGCCAAAACTTACACTTTTTATAGGTATATCCAGGACTGGATTATGGCAGGAGCGCCACTTTAAGTCATCTTCTCCAAAGGCCTCTACGTGTTAGATCTGTATCCCAACGCAAGCCTCGAGAGAAGCGAGGTAAAAAGAATCTAAAGATGAAACATATTATTATTTTGTGGTAAACTGTTTCTTGAAACTAAAATGAAAAACCTGAATTGATAAAATTCATCGTTTAAATTTTACTGCCCTACATTTCAAGGTGTGAATGTTTGGTTGGAATTTTCAGTGGTAAAAAATTCCACTCGCTTTGTTTTCTCTGTAACAATAGTGCAGAATATATTGCCTAAAAGTTATTGGGTGCAAAAGTTTACAAATGAAGCCTACAGATACGAGTTCAACTGTAACCCAGTTGCGAATTTGCAGTTCGGTGCAGTTTATATAAGGTCAAATAAAATGTAGTAAATTTATTGGCAGCATTTAGTTCATGGCAGAGAGAAGGTGCCATGGTCACATACTGATCAAACATATATAAAACTTTACATGGGTTTTAGGACTATTTTGAGTCGACAAAAAACAGCACAAATATACTTATTAGTGCCTATATGTCCAAAATGCTCAACAACTTTTTTCAAGAAACTCTAGATATTTTTTTAAAGATTATAGATTATAGATTACTAGCCGAAGCCCACGACTTCGTTCGCGTGGACTTTATGTCTCTGGAAAATGCTCATCAGGCTAAACAACTTTTACAAAGGCGGCATTTTTATATCTCTTATAGTTTAGCTGGACCATTATGGTTCTGCATCAGGCGTTCCATTTTCCAAAATCATTTATACCCTATATGTTGCCCAGGCTTAATAGCTATATAACAAAAAAAGTTTCATTTGAATCCGTCCAGTATTTCCGGAGATTAGCGTGTACAAACAGACAAACAGACATACAGACATACAGACATACAGACATACAGACATACAGACAAACAGACAGACATTTTTTTTTAATTCTTGCTCTATTACTATGTCTCCATCGCCCCCAATATTTTTTTTGGAAATATATTTAATGTACAGACACACTTTTTTTACTGCTTTATTATATGTATAGATAGATATAGATTAGATAAATTTCTTATATCTGCACGTTTTCGATAATAAATATTGATTCATCATCAGAGCACCAGTGACATCATATCGTATTGCCCTGCAATTTATGAATATATTTTCAAAAAAAAGTTGGGGCGATGGATGCCTAGTAATAGAGTAGAAATATAAAAAGAAATCTGTCTGTTTGTACACGCAGATTTCTGGAAATATTGGATAGTTTGAATAAAACTTTTTTGTTATATATCAGTTACGCCTAAGCAACATGTAGCGTATAATTGGTTTTGGAAAATGGAGACACTTGATGCAGTACCAAAATGGTCCAGCTTAACTTCGGCTAGTAAAAAATAAAGCAGCATAATAAATAAATAACATATAAGCAGTAAGTTATCGTTATTTTTTAATATTTAAAAAACTTTCTGCTTAGAGCCGCAAGGCTTGCTTTTAAAAAGAATTAAGCCATGCTAAGCAAAATTTCTAAGCACTTATCGCCAAAACTTTTCAGTACGTAACGGGGCTGACGTCTCCAATCCCTGTTAAACTACAAAGAGATTATGGCATATTACGGGCAGAAGCGGGCAGATAAGAAAAAGTAATGGGCAGAAGTTCGGGCATAAATTAGGATCGGTCTGGACTCCGATCATTCGCAGTTACCCCACTTCCGTGTTTGAATAAATCCTTACGTTTTATGTGAGTAAGATTTTGTAGTTTGGATTTTAGGTGATTACCTATTTCCTCTGCTTGGAGTTATACATATTGCTGATTTTAACAGAGTTAAAAAAAAGAAGTTGTTAGTTAAATTTTTTGTGAATTGTAAACCGACTTTAATGATTTTTTTTTGTTCGAAAGGCTTTATTATTTGTTTAACTTAACCAATGGTATCTTATAGCTAAGCAAAGGTCTCTTCTTTTATTAAGTGTAGTTAGAAGTACTTTTAACTTACTTATTTATTATTTTATTAAGTGTTATTAAAAGTACCTATATAAAAACTTTTGAAGGTTAACTGGTTTCTTAATATCAGGTGGTCTGTCTGCAAAATTACTAGCTCTATTAAAAGCAGAATGAACGGTCATTTTGTAAATGATCAAAATAATGGTAGTACTTACAGAACTTTGCAGAGTACAACTAAAAATTAATTACCTAAATGATGTTGGACTCAGAAAATAAGGGGTCCGTTGTGATGAAGTGCTCTGGTGCTTCCCTCCTTACCCCGCTCTCCACCCCGCGCGCCCATATAAATACGGAGGCGCGAGGACCTTCGTCCTCTTTCGACCGACTGGACGCCGGGCTGCTTCAAAGCTGAGTACTTTTGGAAATCTCTTCTGGAACAACGAATCTCGTGGCTGTGAACCTACGACCCTTACCTGTGACTTCTTTCTCATTGTATAATTGTTAAAAATTAATTAAAGAGTTTGGTCTTTTCAAATATTGTTTCTTTCAAAATAATCACTACGTCACAGTGGCGCCACAACAGAGGAGTTACCACGAGATTCGTTGATCTTCTATATTTAATAGAAGTAGTAATATAAAAATCACTAAAACAAATTTCAAAGTAAAATTTTGCGATTTGCTGTGTTTTGAGTAAAGTACTATTTAGGTATAGAAATAAAACATATCAACAGCTGACGTCAAAAAGAGAGGAATCTTTTTTTCTGATTATAGTTATTTAATTTAATAATTATTTACTAAACTAAATATAAATACTAAATTAAAAATCTAAATTACAATCTAAATTAAAAAATCTAAATGTTGATCATATGGCATGGTGCCAAGAATACTGGCTGCATTCCCGCGCTGATAAATTTCAATGTAAAATGTGGATATCAATCTCCTCGAAAATTCAAAACCAACAAAAGATTTAAGAATACCGATCTAGAGTTAGAATCTTCCACTTAAAAGAACAAGAAAATTAAAAAAATAAAATGTGTCAAGGCAAGGGCAAGACAAGTTCATTTTTCTAATATCATGACTTATCTATATTAGTTATTATTAATAAGACGGATCAGACGCCTATTTTTTCAAGCCTTCATCATCAGGTATTTTTAGTCTCCACTAAAGGAGCACGACCCTCTCTGCGCTACTAGGACCACATTTGACCAGAGCAGCCAGAGGATTTGGCCTACACTCTCCACGCTGGACAGACGTGTTGGAGAGGTCCTACTGATGTTTATAAGCTTTGTTTAGCTTGTATTTCCTAAGTCGCCTTCTACGACATCCAGGACTTGGAATGGTTCTATTCTACTCTGCCGTAAACCTCACGGCAAATCTTCAAGCCTTACCGTTTTCCATTTTTCTCCCATATGGAACCCTAAAAACACAAAATTCACAAGCATGTAAGTAAGTACGAGTAGTTTCAATCTGCAAACATCCCGATCTATATAATTTAGCCGTAGTGATATAAAACATAAGTGTACGACCACTTAAGCAAATAAGTAGATTCAGGACCACTCTGATACCTGTTCGTAGTTTGACCGACGTGGGTGGTTCGGAGAGGCTTTATATATGTAGGGGCGGTTTCATACGTGAATCTACTTTTTTTTTCAAAGTTTTTTTTTTACTTTAACAAAGTGTTGTACATATTCCGTTGACGCGCTTATTTACATTATAATACTGAAACTACTTTAAGGGTGAATTTAGCCCGTGGTACTGAACAACGTTCCCCAAGTTGACAAGTCGACCGATCAGCTTTTTCCCAAATGACCTGGTGTCATATATTCAGAATCGCCACCCTGACACTAAAATAGTATTATTTGCGGACGACACAAATGCGGTAGTATCAGATAAAAATATCAATAATCTAAATCTCATAATAAGCAATACAAAATTTTTAGGTATACACATAGACGAGTTATTTAACTGGAAGAAAGAACTAGAAGCATTGGACGATTCTATATCATCAGCTTGTTATGCCATCAGAAGTCTCCGAAATGAAATCTCAACAAGTAATCTAAAAAAAGTATAGCACGCTTTAGTAGAATCTAAATTACGGTACAGCATCAAACTATGGGGTAAAAGTTACCATTATAATCAAAATAGAGCCTTCGCTATTCAGAAAAGGGCTATACGGGCTATAATACTCATTATGGAAGATCATTTGCAATCGAAGTAAATTAAAAAACCAAAGGTGCATCTCACGAAGTGCCGTTTAGCAATGTTTACTGGTATTTACCCCAAGCTGTGTTTCGGAACTCGCCGCTAAGCTGCCGTTGTCCGTTCAAGATAACAGTAACTGTAGTGTAGTTACGCGGTAGTTACGTGGTAGTTACGCTAAGAGGTCTTTAGAGGACTAGATAATTCTGCTTGTGTTGGTCACTTTGCAAAAGAACTACATAAGTTACAGTTAATTCCTTGTAGGTGTTCGAATAAAAATCAGAATTGATTGCAAATCACTGTTTTACAAGATGTTACATTAAGTACCTATATCATTCAGAACATTATTACAAATATTTAAGCAATCATGTTCTTCTTAATAGTCATGTGTATGACGATAAAACATGACGAAGCTGAGGAAGAAACCGAAAAGACGCTTAAACAAGAGGAAAAGTACAGGAAGAACGCCTAAGTAACTTAAAACCAAAAACATCGAGTTTGTATAATTGTATCTCAACAGAAACATTCACACTGATGATGAAGTTGCCAAAAAAATTAGAAAAGAGTAAGTTAGAGAACTAAAGGTGCATCCCACTCACTCAGACCGTTTAGCAATGTTTACTGAAATTTACCCCAAGCTGTGTTTCGGAACTCGCCGCTAAGCTGCCGTTGTCCGTTCAAGATAACAGTAACTGTAGAGTAGTTACGTGGTAGTTACGCTAAGAGGTCTTTGGAGGACTAGATAATTCTGCTTGTGTTGGTCACTTTGCAAAGGAACTACATTAGTGACAGTTAATTCCTTGTAGGTGTTCGAATAAGAATCAGAATTGATTGCAAATCACTGTTTTGTTACATTAGGTATATTAAATAAGTTCCAAGTTGCGTTTTAGACGACTATCTATATAGACTATTTGCATATTTTAAGACCATTCGAGACTAACTCTATTATTTCTACCATTGTTACAATTATAAAAGCAATTATGTTCTTATTAATAATAGTATATTATCTAGTGACGGAACATCAAGAAGCTGAGAAAAAATGCATAAAGACGCTTTAACAAGAGGAAAAGAATAGTAAGGAAGCCTTAGGAACTTAAAACCAAAAACATCGGCCATTGTTTCATTGATTTAAGCAATAATGTTTTTATTGATTGTCACAATATATCATCTGACGACAAAACGAACAATGACGAAGCTAAGGAAGAATCCGAAAAGACGCTTAAATATGAGAAAAATAACAGAAAGGACGCCTTAGGCCTTAAAACCAAAAACATCGAGTTTGGGCTTCTGTGATTATATCTCATTAAATATCTGTACCCTGATGATGAAATTGCTAAAAACGTTTAAACGAAAATAGTTTAAAATTAGAGAACTAAAGGTGCATCCCACTCACTTAGCTCGTTTAGCAATGTTTACTGGAATTTACCCCAAGCTGTGTTTCGGGACTCGCCGCTAAGCTGCCGTTGTCCGTTCAAGATAACAGTAACTGTAGTGTAGTTACGCTAAGAGGTCTTTGGAGGACTAGATAACTCCGCTTGTGTTGAACTGCAAATTACACTAAATTCCTTGTAAGTCTTGAAATTTAGTATTAAATCTATCGTTGTAGATGTAGTAGCTATTTTTCTCGTATTTACTATGTTACATTTCAAATTGTTATCTTCAGAAGGTATTTAAACCTATATTAAAAAACCATATCTTTTATTTTGTCGATGTACTAATTGTAAACAGAAAATAAAGAATAATAATTCTTAAGTAAGTATATTATATTTTAAATAGATTTTCTCTTTAGTATTGCTTGATATGATATGTTTTTGTGTATGTTAACACACACATCCACAACCCGTATAAACTCATAATATAAAAGATACGTGTGAACGCGGCTCAAGCCGTTTACGACAGCGGAGAATACTTTACGATAATTAGCAGCATCCGATATTTATCCGCTCTTATTATTGCCTTTATCTGCTTTATTAATATTGCAGCTACTTACTAATTAGCTGTTTCAGAGCTATCGAGAATTTTGAAGCTACATACATTTTTATCTGTAGCATTTTTGTGATGATTTTATTGTTAAATAAATAAAGCGTTTTATTGATGAGTATTTTTGATTGTTGTTGGTGCTGAAATTCCTAGCATATATTAAAGTCACCGGGCTACCAAGTTCTTAAAATAGTAAAAATATTATATTACAAGGTGTGCCCGCGGGCTTCGCTCCCCGTGGGAATTTCGCGTGATGGCGTGACCAAGAGAAAAAGGGATTAATTTTTATATATATAGATTTAAACAAATAAAGGAAAAAGTGGTCGTCGTGAAGTACGTGACGTGATGATATAAAATTATTAGAGGAACTCGGATAGCCCCAATCCTTGATCTATTAACTCACTATCATCAGGTTTTTTTTTAGTGCAAAACACGAGGACCCTCTCTGTATTACTAGAGCTATATTTGATCTAAGCAAGCAATCAGAAGACTTGGCCTATACTGTCTACGCTTACCAGACGGGTTGGAGCAGTCTTATGACTTTTATGAGCTTTGTTTAGCATATTTCCCAAGTAGCCTTCTACGACATCCACGGTAAGGTTTGGAAATAGTCCCATTCTTCTCTGCCAGAAACCACACGGCAAAGCACATGTCTATTAACTAGCACATTATTATATTTGGAGAATAAACAGCGAAAAAGTGAACCCTGGGCTCCTCACCTCATCACGCAACATCATCATCAGGTCGTTTTAGTCTTTGCAGCAGGAGCACGACCCTCTCTGTACTACTAGATCCATACTTGACCAGAGCAGCTAGAGGATTTGGTTTACATTCTCCACTGGCCGGACGGGTTGGAGAGATCTCATGATATAAGCTTTGTTTAGCGTAACAACACGCTAAGACAAGAAGAAAAGTCTGTATCCAAGCAACATACGTGAAAAGTCTATTACGGTGAAACTAATAGCATGGGACGAAAGGTCGACATGACATCTATTTGTCTCACGGACGACGTACTCTTACCATCATTACGGGTAATAGAGGCGATTCTTCACACATTTTTCCACGCCACACTTTGTCTTTCGTTTCATACATAGGCTGACTGCAAACCTGTAACTTGGGTATAGTGATAAACAAAAAAATAATAAATGGAAAAAGAAAACCACTTGAGCGGAATTTGAACTCGTGTTGTTGACTTTGACTTTGACTTTGAATGAACCGTATGAATCGAATGAACCGAATATTGAATGACTAAAACCCCAATAAAAATATTATAGAAATGAGATTTTTCTAATAGGTTTTAATATCTTATGATTTCGGGAGACTCCACTCATCTGGCACACTTCACGTTGGATATAATAGCAAATTGATTTTGTTATTCGTTTGGATTATATTAAGAGTGTAATTTAAACAAAAAAATGTAAGTAAGGTTTAATAGCTAGTTGGGCAGCAACTGTTCAGCAAATATTTGTAAATCAGTCTGCAATTTATGTCATTATGAAAAGCTTTTTTAAAATTTATGGGTAAGTATGTTTATTACATAATATAGTTACCTCAGCATCTATCAGATCGCCATGGGCGTAAAAGTCCAAGATTTTATATTACTGGAGACAGTTGCTATGCTTAATTATAAAATTACATTAAAATCTATATCTATATCTATACATATAATAAAACAGTAAAAAAAGTGTGTCTGTACATTAAATATATTTCCAAAAAAAATATTGGGGGCGATGGAGACGTAGTAATAGAGTAAGAATTTTAAAAAAAATGTTTGTCTGTTTGTCTGTTTGTCTGTATGTCTGTTTGTCTGTTTGTCTGTTTGTACACGCTAATCTCTGGAAATACTGGACGGATTCGAATGAAACTTTTTTTGTTATATAGCTATTAAGCCTGGGCAACATATAGGGTACAAATGATTTTGGAAAATGGGACGCCTGATGCAGAACCATAATGGTCCAGCTAAACTATAAGAGATATAAAAATGCCGCCTTAGTAAAAGTTGTTCAGCCTGATAAGCATTTTCTAGAGACATTAAGTCCACGCGAACGAAGTCGCGGGCTTCGGCTAGTATAATAATAAAAATTAACTTGATTTGATATCAAGAAAAACATAATTCCATTTGCGTAATATAATTTTATTTGGCAGTATTATAGTAAAACTGGAATGCAATCATCAAATTCATTGCACATTAATAAATGGAGGCATAATAATGAATCCAGTACCGATTGAGTATAAAACAGTGACTGTTAACGATTTCACTTCATAATATCCTGTTTCATTACAGTTTATCGAGATATAAATATTTTAAATTATTTTCTTGGTTAATAAAAGCGTCCATGCGACAATTTACGATTGAACATGCGTTTCTGCGGTTACGGTATAGTAGAGGTAAGTCATAGAAAGCCCACTTCACATGATAGAGTTCGATAGCGCTGTGGGAGTACGCATTATTTTTGGATCATTTTGGTAATATTTTGAGGTCTTCTGTGCATTCATTCCCTAGTCGAGGCTATCTTTAATAAATGACATTCGTCAAGTTGTGTCAGACTTTGTACGGCAGTTTATAAATACATCATAATAATAATGAGCCACTTGAAAACCATTAAAATTTTGTTCTAATGGTAGAAATTTTTATGATTTTATGAGCCGCAAAACTCAAAGACCAGACTTAGCATAATGGCGGGCGTAAAGATTGAAAAAAGAAATCAAAATAGTGATGGGTTTCTAGCCGCATCTCCTATTTACATAATTCATATTCTCGCCCAATACCTCTTACAACTCAAAATTGATCTAATTTATGTTTTTATTTCAAATGTTCCTGTTCTTTTTTCGATTTTGTTTTATATATGGTAGCAACCTTCTGTTTCCCCGATTACTATATGTAGTTGCGGTTAGTCGCATCCGTGTGAACGCCCTAAGAATATAATTCATTTCCTTCCAACGGGAAAAAATGATTGATGCTGGAGACTCGACTGTGTTTTTACTCAAAAAATGCCACGCATATGTAGTCATTAAACATGCAACAAAAAATCAATAAGCTTGTGTCATGAAGTAAAAAATGTAATAACTGTTTTTGGGACGCACGCGAACAAATTGTGAATTCGTCTGACGTTGATTAGATGGGTAATCAAGCTATCAGGTCGCCATTTTTTTAGATAATCAACTCATCTCCATTGCCTATGGGAGCAGTCTTGCAATAAATCATACAATGTCCCTAATAACTAGTGATGCTACATGCTTGTAATAAATCAATATTCGTTTATCGATATATTGTGTTGGAGTCAAAACATGTATCAACGATTATATTATGTCGGTTGACTGTGTCCCAATTTGTAATATAATTGATATACATATATATACATAACACACACAGGCACGTAGGCATTAAGTCGATACATAGGCTTTATTACACAATGTCTAACGATCTAATTAAAAAGATTGTTTTTTATATTCTTGTTCAAATATTATGACAAATTTTATTTGACATGTTCGTTTGTGTTTCCGTTACATGCTGTAGTTTTTTGAAAATACACGGCATGTCATACACAAAATTACAAGAAAAAGAAAGGCAAGATTACAAGGCAAGTTACCAGAAAAAGAAAAACAAATTACAAATATAAACAATTCGTACCTGCTACAACACTAATAATAATGTAATTATGTTGATATTTTGTAAAGATCTAGCGAATGCCTTCGGGCCGATGTATGTAATTTATAGGTTAAAGTGCATATCAATTTAAACTTCAAAGACCGCACTCAACTTTGTAAAGATCTCGAAAGAAACGATGTAATTTATGTGTAGAGTAACCATTAATAAATTCAATGAAAACACGTACATTTGCAACACTTTCGTTGCGAATTTTGCTCAACATATTTTACTGATCTGCAATACAAAACGAGATATTTTAATTTATAATTGTTTGATATGCTCTTTGTAACTCCAGATATAGTTTAAAGTATAAAGTCCAAATAAACTTGCAGGGTTAAATAAAATTTAGTAGCAGCAAACAGATTTCATAAAAATTAATGCGCACTTAAGTAAGTAACTTGTTTTTGTAATCAATGTTATTATTAATATAGAATGTGTAGTTAAATTCAATGAAAAAAAAGCAGAAGTTTTTTCTCCTATTCACACTTTGTAAGAAACAGCGTAACGTATCTCTATATTAAATAATTTATTATTATATTAACAAAATAATTCGAGTCTAATACTTTTTTCTAGTATTAAGCCTCAGCCTATGCATAAACAATGGGTTCCTTACGCTATTCAGAAACACTATTTGTAGAATGTTCATAAAGATTTCATTTACAATGTAACAGCAATTACTATTTTTGCAGAAGCTATAAAATAGAAATCGAGTAACACAACAGTTCTAACACTGGCAACTAAATCATGCAGTGTCACAAATCACAAAACTGTAGAGCCATTAAATCACCGGTAAAAAGATTATAATGCATTGTTAGTCGCAAGTGTCGCGACAGGCGAATACAGTAAGGCTTAGTTCATACTTTCCACAAACTTTTTTTTTTTAATTTATACTCATACTAGCTGAAGCCCGCGACTTCGTTCGCGTGCACTTTACGTCTCTGGAAAATGCTCATCAGGCTGAACAACTTTTACTAAGGCGACATTTTTATATCTCTTATAGTTTAGCGGGACCATTATGGTTCTGCAGCAGGCGTTTCATTTTCCAAAATCATTTATACCCTATATGTTGCCCAGGCTTAATAGCTATATAACAAAAAAAGTTGCATTCGAATCCGTCCAGTATTTCCGGAGATTAGCGTGTACAAACAGACAAACAGACATACAGACAAACAGACAAACAGACAAACAGACAAACAGACAAACAGACAAACAGACAGACATTTTTTTTAAAATTCTTACTCTATTACTATGTCTCCATCGCCCCCAATATTTTTTTTGGAAATATATTTAATGTACAGACACACTTTTTTACTGTTTTATTATATGTATAGATTTACGTTTTGTTCAAAAGCAGTGCATTGTCTCTTATCGTACCTAATATTTTATAATGTTGTCCTTACTTTAAACGTCGAAACTGTAAATGTCATTTGATGCAATTAAGTTTTTTGTAAAGATGTAACTGGAAATTCAAAGCATGTTTTTGATTTTGAATAGGTACCAAAGAACATCTGCCGCGGTCTACCTTGTCATTTTAAGTAAATTTTTACCGACTTATAAACACCTTTTACAACAATCATTATTTTCTCAATTTTAGTCACTGTATATATCTTTTACCCAGTGACAGAGGCCTTATCAATTTTGTCATACTTTTTCTCGTGCCGAAAGCCATGATGATGATGATGATAAATTGATTACGTAACTCGTATTGTTTTGCAATGACTCACAGTCACAATGTATTTTTTATGAATGTAAGTTAAAATACTTATTGTAATACTAGTAGTAGAAAAATCGGTAGTACTACAATGTAAACAGACTCTTATGAATTGTTAGTGTGACACTCCGAGGACTGTAATTCACAGATTTTGTTCGTACATAAATTAACTCGTATTGTTTTGTAATGACTCACAATCACAATGTATTTCATACCGAATTTAGAGTGGGTATTAAAGCGCATAATGTTTGATTTATTCATTTGATTTCAGTTTTTGCAAGTAAATAGGTTATTATTTGATGTTATTTGTACAATAATTGCATGGAAATTACAGTTTGTTGTTTTGAAAAGGATTACAACTTGCAGCTAAATATAAAGATGTTGTAAATAGGTATTTAGTGAAGAGATTCAAATAGGGATGTAAGTACATCCCAAGATGTAATTCTTCTTCTAGACTTTTTTCTTCTACTTCCATTTTTAACCCCCGACAAAAAGAAGGGTGTTATAATTATGTCTGTCTGTCTGTCTGTCTGTCAGTCTGTCCGTCCGTCCGCTTCCTATATGGTGTTATTGACAATGAAAGTTTATTTTTATTTTTTATCAAATAAAATTGTTACTTAATACGAGTATGTACAATATTTTTCTGAAAGGTATAAAATACGGATGCACGTCATTGCACGTATAAGGAGTGATGGGGTCATACAGATGAGAGACAGTGTGCAAGCGACAGCACGCAAAACTAATGGGCCACTGTCGCGCGACAGTTCGCAACTCTTGTCACCGACCATCTGCCGCTGACCAGGGTCGGCACCCTTAAGGGGCGGTCTGCTAGTAGTCTTTAAGAGCGTCACTTTTAAATTTTTAAACTTCCTACAGTGGAAGTGTTTTTTTTTGGTACTCTGTTTCTAAGTACCTACATAAGATACATCTGCATCATTCAAAAGCATCTATTTAGTTAAATGAAACGTACAATTTATAAATCTCTGCTAGAAACGTAAACCACATCAAGATTCCTGCCTTTTGGACCTTAGCTTACGAAATGTATTTGCAATTCAATGGATGAGAATATTTGAGTTACACTACAGAATCTTGAATCTTGATAATCGTTCTTGAAAGGATCACCTCTTAGCTCTCATTTGGGATGTCGTAAGTCACGGTTTCTCAAACTTGCGGAATCGTTGCGTATGCACGCAATGATAAATCTTAGCAATTGAACTGGTGCAGTCAAATTGCATCAAATCCATGTTGGACAGGGACGTGCTGTCCATAGAGACGCAAAGACATTGGCTACCCGGAGCTTCCCTAATATATCCGCATTTTTTATATTATAATAAATTATAAATAGAAATATATTAAATATAAATATATTTTCAAATAAACGCGCGCTTCCCCGTCCGTTTCCCATCGCGCCATATGCAGGCCACCGCCACGTACTACCCTACTTAGGTTATACGTATATACGCTCATGTACTCTAGGGGCTACCTACCTAAAAGACAATTGTTCATCGTGTCTCGATTTGCACACATTCACAACGCATGGATAAGGATTTGCGTCTGTAGTATGATCGTCAACGTACTTCACCCACGCACACAAACATGAAGTATACGCGCACACAACTAATATTTTAGACTTTGGCTGATGAATGCCATTTTTGAAACGCATTAGTAACAAACAAAGCAAATTTTTGTATGGAAAAAAGCATTAGGTTAGTGAAACGCTGATTTCAAAAATGGTCCTTATCTTTAAGCTAGTTCTATCTCAATAATCAACGTTTTTTATCTCTTTTCACTTTTGACCAATAAGGAATGATATCGATTTTAGGCCTATTCATTTGTTCAGTGATGCGTACCGAGATGAAATCTAGAATGTTATTGGTTCTCGCTTGTGTTATGCTACCAATTTAAATACACGGAAGATGTTCGAGGATAAAACGGAACACGAAGATTTTTGTGTTAGTCGTATATATTTGATATTTTTTCTTGTCCAATGATAATTATTTGCATTGTCGCATTACAAATCTCTGAACTCTGAACTTTGTTTTGTTTGCGATAACAGATGAAATTAGGAGAAGTTTCTTATTTTTCTTTTCTATTATTACCTCTTCAAAACAGTTTGCAATGGAAAGGTTTCCATGTGAAAGTGGTGCGCCAGGTGTTTTTTTGCTAAAACTGAGAAGTTACGCGTTTAACCATTTAACTTTTGAGGAAAAAAGTGCAATAATCATAAATGGCCGATGCCAGCCTATTTTGGATTAAGTTCAAACAAGCGGTAAGCTAAAAGGAACATTTATTAATATTAAACATTATGACGCGTATAAGTGGCTCTCAGGATGTAAACACACTAATAGGGTCAGTTCAGTCAGAGAGCTTTATTTTTGTCCCACTGCTGGGCAAAGGCCCCACAATTAGTCTACCCTGCAATAATCGGTGATGCACGTCCCTGATGTTGGATGAATCGACACTGACAAGTTCAATGGCCTGGGGCCTCCATAAAACAATACGTAAGTCATATGATAGTGACGTTCTATCTCTATGTAAAATCAATTTAGACTTTATCAACATACGTCAGTGCTCAATATTGCTTGACACTGAAACGCGGATACGTCCGTCTCGCGAACCGCTTTTGGAGTAACTCCCCTGATTTTTGCATTAGATGAAAAGAAGATGGTCCTTTACATTTTAGTAGACAATGACATGGCAACATGTTCTTTTAAGTGTTCATGTACACTTGAAAGACTTACAAATAATAAAACCTTGCAAAAGTAAACACAGTACATAGATGCTTCTTATTTATAATAAAGTTTTTTAATATATACATTACTAAAATAAATATCTATACAAGACATCAAAATAAAATAAAAATAAAAACATATACGCATAAACATTCGTTAAATAAAATTAGATAAAAACATAAATGAATATAGACCTTTGAATGCACTTACTAAATACATAAGATAATATTTCTAAATATGATATTCAACATGATAAAGACAGATATACAGTCTTATTACAAAAAAGGCCTTAATCGTAGTTTAGTCCCGTATTATCTTAGTCGGGCTTTAGTACGGTAACAAACGTTAAACCTACTTTAGACTTTGCTTTATTACAAAACATGCAAAAAAGACGGACTTTGATAGATCCTACTTAGTCTGACCGGAAGTATAAAAATCATTCCGTTTTTCATAATAATATTATTTTTTCGAAAATATTTAAAGGGAAATAAGTTAAAATATAATTGATTTCAAATTATGCAATGTATTTAATTTTACCAAATATCTCTCATTTATTGCTCTGATTGCTAAATAACATTTCTTTAACAATAAATAAAGTATAACAGTATCAAGAAACGGAACGCAGATATGTTGACAACTTTAACAACGTAATTCTATATTTAGTCTGTGGTAATTCGTCATAATCGCCTGTCATGGAATGTACCTATATTTTTGTTTACGTTTGTAAATTGTAGGAAATCTTAATAAATATTGTTTTTATATGAGTGTTGTATAGTGTAAGAAATATAAAATCGTGTTTTTAATGTTGTGAATGTAAATAAACGAACAATAGTGATAAAATAATTTTGTCATGGAAAGTTGTAAAACAATAAAAATACTTTTATATCATATTCATGGCAGTTTCAACACATTTCCTGGATATAATAAGCATTTATTAATAGCTATCAGGTAAAATTATAGATTTTACTACAATTTTTATGTTTTTGTTTTGATATATGTCATGATTTTGAGGTTAGTCGAATCTTAGTACCGAGCTTAGACTAGGGTGCTAGCAGTTTCCCCCCCGATGTGGTTCCCATCTTGTCGCGATGGGGGGGCTTAGTACCTGCGGTTGCCTCGGCCGCAGGGAAGCTAAGAGGAACCCATTGCCCGGGTTAAGGCTTAGGCCTCCCCGGGCCCGGCGGAGGCCATTCCTGGCGGGAATGGCCTGGCTGTAAGGGAAGGGGGGTGACGACGACCCCCCTACCATCACAGCCGTGGTAGGGGTCGCGGGGGAAGAGGAGTGTCGGTGTGTCGTTGCCGCTCGCCCTATCCTCCGCGACCAAGCGCGGCCGTGGCGCTTGGCACGGCATTGGTGGGGCCGCAGGGGAGGAGGAGTGTCGGTGTTACGTTGCCGTTCTCCCTATCCCCTGCGGCCGGCTGTGTGGGCCCCGGTCGCCGTCCGGAGAAAATCCCTTCGGATACCTTACCGGTTACGGGACACCGGTAAGGTTATGTGGTGTTACCACTAAAAACTCCGCGGTGTCACCTCTCAGCCGCTATCGGCCGGGACCGTGTGCTTCTTTATGCTCCACAGCCCCGGCGCGGCCGGCCGCTACTTAAGCGGCCCCGGCTCGCCAACGGCCTCACGGCACCCTCTGCTGAATCAGAGGGGCCGGAGCAACCGCCGCCTTGGCCTCTTGGCCCAAGGACAGGCTCTTGGTCGCGGAGGACAGGGCGAGTGGCAACGACACACCGACACTCCTCTTCCCCCGCGACCCCTACCACGGCTGTGATGGTAGAGGGTCGTCGTCACCCCCTTCCCTTACAGCCAGGCCATTCCAGCCAGGAATGGCCTCCGCCGGGCCCGAGGAGGCCTAAGCCTCAACCCGGGCAAATGGTTCCTCTTAGCTTCCCTGCGGCCGAGGCAACCGCAGGTACTAAGCCCCCCCATCGCGACAAGATGGGAACCACATCGGGGGGAAATTAATGACAACCTAACTTAACAAGACTTAGGTCTGACAAGTACTGCCAAGTTGCCTTACGTAAACGTAGTAGCATAATATATACCTCGAAAATCCTCCCCAAAGACCAACTTGCCTTGCCACCTTGAGAATCCCTGCCTTATTCCCTAGGTTTAGGGATTCTTAATTAGCCATCTCCAGAGGCTGACCGCTTGAAATGCTACTAGCTAAATCTAAGATTTGCTGTCCATGTAAATTGTACCTTAAACCAAAAGGCATAGAGTTCAAAGTCCAAAGGTTTGCATAACGTGTGATTAGAGGTGCTGTGACGTTCACTGAGAGCATGTACTTTGAATGCTTTTGATTTCGTATGCAGCGTAGTTGAGGTTATTACTAGACAAGGTGTGTATTCAACTCACTTACAGCATAAACATATACTACGTGGCAGGGAACTATACAAGATCACTACAGTATTAGGAAATAAAAATAACAGTTAAAAAATCGTCATTTTTATACGAAAGTGTGCAACCGGCCGGACAATTTGATGGAAAATTCGTTTTTTTTGTTTTTAAATGTTATTTTATTATAACTTATATTATAGTGATCTAGTATAATAGCCTGTGGTTCGATTTATTATGTGTATGTAATCGTTAAGTATGATATGGCATAAAATTGACGTAAGTTTATGAACAATGTTAATTTCATTCTATGAAACCTACAAGCTTTAAGATTTTTCACTATTTGCTTTGCAACTTTATCGAAACTTATACGTTTCTCTATATTTGGTTTACCTGATCATATTTTTTATTCGCAACATAACTAAACCGCAGAAATAGTTTCATACCGCAAACCAAAGCCTTTTGAAGATAATTCAACAAAGCAGTTCGAACCGCAAAACTTATAAGCTTGCAATTTTCCTTAGGATTATCCTATTTCGGATTTTGGCCGTACGGTGCTGTAATTTTTTATCTACTTTGGATACTTTTACCAAATCCTTCAATAGTTTAACTAGACCCTTAGTGAATATTATCGTTTGATCTTAACAAGTACTTTGATTGTATTTTATAGGTGTCAATGGTGAAGGGTTTGATGATAAAACGTGAAACTCTCTACCTACACGGTGAGTAGAGATTTTTTTTTTAAAGTAATGATAGCTAGCCTAAAATTATTGTAGATATAATAAAGTTAAAAGCAACTTTTTTTAGTATCATTAATATCAAGTTTATTTGCTAGGCAAATTAAAAAGAGATAATCTGGCACAGCTCGTAGAAGCCAAAAGTAGAAATGGGTCAAAATGTAAATGATGTTATTAGGCATAATAAATAAATAAATATATAGGGACAATTACACTGACTGAGCTAGCCCCAAAGTACTAAGATACTATATTTTATAACGTATACATATATAGAGGATGGTCCATTTGGAGGTGGAGGGCTGCAGAGGGATAGAAAGACCGAAGGAGACGTGGATAGAATGTTTTAGGACAGATACGAAGGAACGGGGACTAGTGCAAATATGGTGAATGACAGAAACAAGTGCAAACAGTTGACACGTTACAGAGCCGACCCCAAATAGGGAAATGGCGAGGACAATTAATACATATATAGATAATGCTCCACCACTTTTTTAATTCCTTTTTCTATCTAACAATTAACGTGGTCTTTGGGGTTTACGGGACCTACATATGCCCTAAATAAGTGATCAATCACAAATCTTCTTAACCTGAGTACATGATAGTGAATTTGTATCTAAAGAGGAGCTATTTTAAAACTATGATTTTAAAATGCCATAAGCTCACAGGTCATAACAGACCACTTTATACTGATTAAATGAAGAACATAAAAGGATTAAATGCAATTTCATAATAAAATCAAAAGTGCAAGCTTACGGTAGTTTCGCAAACGATTTCATTATACTGAGTGCTGTTCAAACAACAACACTAGTACATGTACTAGATTCCAATATTTATTTTAAAATTGATTTGATTTTACTTTTAAGAAAATCTAAAACATATTATTTACACTTTTGATGTAAGAAGTATTTGTTTAAGTTAATGTTGACTTGTCCTTGGCTTTTTTTTTCACAGATATTTTTGTAGTAAAATATAAGTCATTCTTTAATACTCACTAACTGTGGACTAACCCAATAAAAAAATAGATTACACCTAGATTTTTTTATGATTCTGAAGTTCAAATTTTTCTAAAATAATTCTATCTTTTGTAGAATATATCCCAATCGGACATTTTCTAAGAAGAACAATAAGTATTAAGTTCACAAGTCCAATAAAATTGGGTTTAAAACTTTATTGTGCCGGTTAAATTTTATAGAAAACGATATATTTTCTCCCTACGAGCTTTTTACAGTTTTTCACCATTTGAACTATTGTTATTACTAGGACTCTCATCATTGCGTCGCATCGTGTCTAAAGGATACAATTTTAATCCTTAATATTAATAAGACAATAGGGACAAAAATACTATCTGAATACTAGTGTAAACTCCATATTTATTATCATTGATTTAATCCCCCAGCGCGTGTCTATCTGCAATAATCTGCACGTGTGCGATAAAGATGTGTGCAGAAAGTTCGAGTCCTTAAATTTCTTCTTTTCTTAAGATCTTAAATTAGTAAAATAAAATCACATTTCCATTCAAAAGGCTACTTAATATTAGTTCGCATAATCTAAAAATCAAGACAAGAGATAAAAAATTTAATCTTATTTTAATGATACTTATTCAAAACATTCTCAAGTTGAGTCTAGATTTTTGGAGTCAATATATAATAGTCACCAATTTAGGCGGGTCGGGATACCAAATCCGATTAAGCCGTACAGGACGTCTCAAGGGCTGACTCCTGATTCGTGTTTTCACATTTTTATCCGTCGCTAATTTTGTTTTCTAAGCACGTCCCATGCTAGGCTGATAACAAAGTCCAATATAGCTGTATGAGGTAGGGGCGTACTAAAAGCGTAGCTGATAGCCAGTTGCAATTAATTTGTTGTCTCCAATACTCCCACAGTTTCTAAATTTGAGTTAGTTTTGTGTATTTAAATCGTACCTTATAACGATAATAAACCTTTTTGTATTTTATTTGTATTGCAGTCAGTTATTTATTAATGATTTTATATTCTACTAGCTCTGCCCGTGGGCTTCGGTTCCGTAGGAATTTCGGGATAAAAACTATCCTATGATCTTCCCTGAGTATCAAACAATATCCACATCAAATTTCATCTAAATAGATTTAGTGGTTAAAGCGTGAAGTGGTAATAAACAGACACACTTTCGCATTAATATTATTAGTAGGGAAGTAAGGATTAGACATAGTCAAACTACTATAACCTACGAGTAGCTTTAAATTTTTCCCTGTTAGTCTCAAGCTAAAAAATCACAACTTTGTCAGACTTGACCACAAGTGTTATAAGTATAATTTTTAAGAGAATCTGTGGTGAGCACGCGACATATTTTCTTATAGTGTTGTAGAGTTGTTGAATTATTAAAAAAATGTTAATCATAAGACTCAAAAAGTAAAGTTAGGCAACTGAGTTAGTAAACTTAGTATCTTTTACAAGAACCATGAAAATCTAATAAGTGGTAATGAAACGAAATAGAATAGATGGAGATTCGCAGACTCTGCCTAACCCTATGAGGAAAATATGAATATTACGTATGTTAATAAGATTCTGTTTACTGGAAAAATTTAACCAAGTAAAACCTCGTTAGAATGATTTTATTTTTAGATTTATTCCGCTGTCAGAGAAGCTCCACCTTTATACGGGATATCACAAGCAAGGGGAGCTCCAGATATTTATGAACTCGTAAACTTTACGATATTATTTATTTTGTATCATTACTGTCATCTGCCTAATTATATCTTCCTTCCATAATTAAGGTGTTAAATTAAACGGACGCTTTTAAAAAAATAACTGATTTTTTATTCTAGATATTTATCAATGTGATAAAATGGTGCGTACGTTGTCTTTAATTTATGATTATGAATTTATTTTATTACTTCATCAAGCCTAAAAGATAGTATAGCTAGGCTTAATAATAAAAGAAACTCTCACATTTGATTCGACGACCTCCGTGGCGTAGTGGTCATCATGCTAGTCCGCCACCCAGAAGTCCCGGGTTCGATTCCCGGTCAGAGCAAGTTGGAAAATGGCCTTTTTCAAATTGTCCTGGGCCTGGATACAACAGTATTTGTTGAGTAAGTGATATATTTATTATGACTGTTTATATACATTCTCCTGTATTTGTTATAAATATAGTATCTTTGAGTTAGTATCCCATAACACAAGTCTTGAACTTACTTTGGGGCTAGCTCAATCAGTGTAATTTGTCCCTATATATTTATTTAATAATGATTCTTCATGTTGCTAAAAAAGTTCTACAAAGCAGTTTGTTGTCATTATTTGTAGGTAAGTACTATTGCGCCTGTATGGGAATCATGACTACCACGCTATACGAGTAATTGTTTAATGTCAACTATTTGTAAAAACTGAAAATTATACAATACAAAACAAATTAACTTTATTGCACCATGATAAACAATATAAGTACAAGAGACAATATCACAAGAACGGACTTATCGCTTTAAATGCATCTGTTCTAGCCATCCTTTGAGAGCAAAATTAATTCAAAACGAGGTGGATGCAGTGCTTTATATCCTTAATTATCTATCTATATCTAAACATATAATGAAACAGTAAAAAAATGTGTCTACATTGAATATACTTACAAAAAAAATTTTTGGACCGATGGAGACATAGTTATAGAGTAAGGTTTAAAAAAAGTCTGTCTGTTTGTCTATATTTTGTACAAACGAATCTCCGGAAATACTGGACGGATTCAAATAAAACATTTTTTGCTGTTAAGCCTAGGCAACATATAGGGTATAATTGATTTTGGAAAATGGAACACCTGATGCAAAACCACAATGGTTCAGCTAAAATATGTAAGAAATATAAAAATGACGCCTTAGCAAAAGTTGTTTAGCCTGATGAGCAATTTCCGGAGTTATAAAGTCCACGCAAACGAAGTCGCGATCTTCAGCTAGTATATTATAAGTTATCAAATTATCCTAAGAAATTAAAGTATTGATTTGATCGTCGATTTTACGCGGCACGACTTACATTACAAAATCCTCTGGAAATTTATTTCTGCGTTTCACCCCATCTGTACCGCCAAACTTGATGCTATCATATAAACTAGAGGTAACGTCCCGTCCGATGCAGTCATAATTTCAAATCGGCACGACAATAAATGCCCTTGCGTCCGCTGCGAGCAATAATAAATAAGTTTTATGTCGACCTTTATGTCGAACTTAGATTATACTCGTAGTGGATAGAAAGTTCTAGAAGATCACTGAGCAACAAGATACAATGACAATAATAATACTTAAGTATATCAAATAATTAAGCGGCCAAGTGCAAGTCAGACTCACCCATGAAGGGTTCCGTAGCAGCAAGTAACATAATATAAAAGTTCTCGTAGATCGTTATCCTCTGGCATTTTATTTCTGCGTTTCACCCCATCTGTACCGCTAAACTTGATGCTATCATATAAACTAGAGGTAACGTCCCGTCCGATGCAGTCATAATTTCAAATCGGCACTACAATAAATGCCCTTGCGTTCGCTGCGAGCAATAATAAATAAGTTTTATGTCGACCTTTATGTCGGACATAGATTATACTCATAGTAGATAGAAAGTTCTAGAAGATCACTGAGCAAAAAGATACTATGACAAAAATTATACTTTACTAGCTGGTGCCTGCGACTTCGTCTGCGCAGTATCTTTATAAATTGTAGCCTATGTGTTATTCTGATGTATAAGCTAAATTATTGTAATGTGTCATTAAAATCCATTCAGTGGTTTTTATGTGAAAGAGTAACAAACATTAGTATATAAAAAAAAGCGGCCAAGTGTGAGTCGGACTCACCCGTGAAGGGTTCCGTAGCAGCAAGTAATTTAATACAAATGTTCTTGCAGTTCGTTATCCCCTGGCATTTTATTTCTGCATTTCATCCCAATCTGTACCGGCAAACTTGATGCTATCATATAAACTAGCGGTAACGTTACGTCCGATGCAGTCATAATTTCAAATCGGCACGACAATTAATGCCCTTGCGTTCGCTGCGAGCAATAATAAATAAGTTTTATGTGTCGACCTTTATGTCGAACATAGATTATACTCGTAGTGGATAGAGAGTTCTAGAAGATCACTGAGCAACAAGATATAATGACAAAAATTATAGTAAATTATATCAAATATGAAGGAAATATGATATACTCGTACCTACTTATATGTCTATTCGTGGGGTCTCGTGACCAAAGAGCTGGTAGCTTTCTGGCATAAAGAATCAGCATTACCATACAACGTGGCAATGCTGCCAGGCTTTTGGCCATGCTACGCAGGAGTGATATTTTAGTCGGACTACTCAATTTATAAGGAGGTTAAAAATAGTGTATTATTGCCAGCCAGCTATTTTCTGGTATCATTGACTTGTAGAATTTAATAAGTATATATCTAATATTATATGATAATTAAGTAGTGCCTTTGTACAACATTTATTTTATGAATTCTCTGTATACATTTTCCGCGTGCATAAATTGCTAAATAAATTAATAAATTAATTAATTTATACTTGTGGAACATGATTATACGGGCTGGCCAAATTAAGTATGGGAGGACTAATATCTATGTTTTTTTATTCCACCACATTATTGGGAATGTAATTAGTATCATGAAGTGATCTTGCTGACAACTTGCTTTAAGAAAACGTAGGTACAAACACAAACCATGTAGATAACAATTGCAATTTATTTATATTATTCTTCTTATCGTGTGTGTTAGTGACTAACACTAGTGTCAGAGTTTTTATACCGCCTTAAAGGCCTCTGACATGGTTTTAGGTAACGACCAATGTCAAAGACAGTGACCGAGACCGACGGCCTTATGTGCCCTCCGAAGCACGGATCATATCACTTATCAGACAATCAGGTGATCAGCCTACAATGTCCTAACCAAACTAGGACAACAACACAAAGTCGTTGCCCCCGCCGGGAATCGAACCCGTGACCTCCGGGTATGAGCCGAACGCTCTAACCACTACACCACGCAGGCAGTATATTATTTATATATAGGATAAAGCTAGCCCCAAATTAAGTTCTAGACTTCTGTTATTGGATACTCACTCAACGGTACTATATTTTATAATAAATAGATATATAGACAAAACATTTAAGACCCAGGACAAATTTGAAAAAGGCCATTTTCCAAATTGCCCTGACCGAGGATCGAACCCGGAACCTCACCACTACGCCATGGAGGTCGTCATGCAAATTAAGTCAAGGTTCTTCTATAAGTCCCAACTCTATGGCTCGCTATTTATTTAGACTAGCCCAGTTTCAACGGACTGCTTAAAAGAAAACACGTTTTAACGAAATCGCTTTGTTTTGTTCATCTATTGGTTTGTATAGCTTTTGTTTGGAGTTGAAAACTGTAAATAATGTTTATTGTACAATGGTTTCAATATTATTTCAGCTACATTATTGCTTTGATGTGAAACCACAAATATTTCGTTAGACTGTAAGTTTGTGGTCTGTGTTGCTAATATCTTTATTTAAACTGTAGAATTATACAGAATAGTTACTTATCGCTCGTAGATCGAATCCGAAATGACATCATACGGAAACGCACTGGAGTCACTGATATCGCAGTAATAGTGGCGAGGTCGAAATGGAGATGGGCTGGACATATGAGTAGAAGAGAAGATGGACGTTGGGCACACAAAATTGCCGAATGGAGACCTCGGCCTGGCCGGAGAAATGTTGGGAGACCACCTATGTGCTGAGCCGATGACATCTATAAAATATTGGGCACGACCTGGATGCGAACTGCAGAAGACCGGGTCAAGTGGAAACACCATGAAGAGGCCTATACCCAACAATGGGTGAATAAAGGCTGAAGAAGAAGAAGAGTTACTTACTTAGATAGATGATAGATAGATAGAAAGATGTCATTTATTCCTTAGAATATGGTAATACAATGGTGTTATCAGGTACAAGTGCGACATACTCTGCCAAATAGGTGTAGGAATGTTAAGTTAAATTAAAATTTAGCAATATTACAATTTCAATGCCGCCAGTCTCTTGGGCACTCTACCCTGCGAGCGCAGCGATTTAGGCTCAATTTTTTATATAAGTTGATGTTTTTTTTTTATTGTATTTATATCTAGTTTAGTTTTTATCAATACTTAGTTATATTTAGTTTTTAGTTATTTAGTTTCATCTTAATATAAAATATACATAATTAAATTTATACATTATTATATAGATTCTTATTCAATTCTCTATTAGGTATACTGTATAAACAACCCTTAGGGCGGATTTGACCAAGCTAGTTTAAAATGTATTCCGAAAATAAACGTTAAAATACAATTCGATTTTGCGTTTTAGCAATTACTATCCAAGAATAAGATGTTTATTCCAAAGTAAGCTATTTGTACCGCCAATTTTCTAGGAACAGTTAACTTATCTAGGAGAGTTTTAATGGCGGGCTGCTAATAGTAACAGGTGATGAATGAAGAGGTCTAATTTGTTTTTGCATTTGACATTTATCTCATGCTATATTTCATTTGGTTAGGTATTTAAATAAATGTAAATAATCTTGACATGTCTTTTTATTGAAATATACACTTTATAAATCAATACCTTTGCAAATTACAAAGTAATTATGTAATTAATAACAGAATTACTTTGTAATTAGCAAAATTATTGATTTATAAAGTGTATATTTCAATAAAAAGACATGTCAAGATTGTTTACATTTATTTAAATACCTAACCAAATGGAGTATAGAATGCTAATAAATGGTCACCGCAATCCAAGTCTATCCATGGAAAGAGTAACGTATACAGAGTTTTGTCAGGTTATACGTTCACTTTTGTAACCATAGATTTACAATACTAAGAAATTGTAACTCGAGAAACAGAATGGAAAAACGTCAACCAATTAATTCGAGATTAAATTCAAAGATTAAAATTATTGTAAGAATAGTTACACTGGTGTTACTTAATGTTTTGTCAAATCCGATCTTAATCAAACTAAATACGTTCATAAAGCTATCTATTGTTTTTCTAAAATATCTTAAAGCCTTTAAGTACAGAGGCTTATCAATGAACATAGGTTAGAATTTTTCGAGCTACATAAAATCAATGTATTACATTAAAAGCTAAGAATTGTCCGCTCCATATTAATAAATCAAGGAAAGAAATGTTATACTATGCGTTTATTGTTATTAGTATTACGGGACTTACCGCGATTAATATCGTTTTTTGCCAGATATTTCGACGGCCCTTCTGCCATCATGGTCGCTGGCCGACTGAGGAACTGCGACGGATGTCCGGCTGTCAAGGGTAACCATATCGGTCGGCAGACTATTAGGAAAGTACTCCATAAAAGCCACGTTTACTCCGGGGAGGAAAATCGCAAGCTATATGCGATCACCTAAGGACAGCTCGCCCTTAGAAAAATCGGGTGTTTACAAGATTGACTGTAGTTGTGGACGCTCGTATGTTGGACAGACCAAGAGGTCTATATCTCAACGGGTCAAAGAGCACATAACGGCAGTCAAAAACAGGGATATTGACAAGTCAGCTATCGCGGAGCATCTTTCACAAGCTGGAGTCAATCACTGGATTGAGCTACATCAACCCAAAATACTTGCGACTGAACGCCATTACATACCACGCTTAGTTAGAGAGGCGATTGAAATTAAGAAGCATCCCAATTTTAATCGAGAAGATGGCTTCAAGTTGTCGGGCACGTGGAATCCAGTGATTGAGCTTTGTAAAAAGAGTGTGCGAATAACTAAAAACAATTCCCGAACGGACACCGTCAGTGTTGTGTGTAAGGACTTATGCAACAAACGACGAAGAAAGAGGGTAGACCGATATGGTTACCCTTGACAGCCGGACATCCGTCGCAGTTCCTCAGTCGGCCAGCGACCATGATGGCAGAAGGGCCGTCGAAATATCTGGCAAAAAACGATATTAATCGCGGTAAGTCCCGTAATACTAATAACAGTAATTGTGACCGTGAAACTCTAAAATCATATATTGATAACCGATACGGGTCGGAATATGTCAAAAAACTATGCCAACTAGAACGTTCGCGGATAAAGTGCCGGAAGATAAGTGAATCCTTGGATTTCTTAGTGAAGTGTCGTGATTTGGGTGTGATTCCACAATGTGTCCGAATTAAACCACGTCCCGATATTTGGGGTTCCGCGAACATTCTGCAAAACGCGAGTGTCAAGTTGTTGCATATAGTCCGTTTTTTAAGGGGAAAAAGTACGCCAATTTTTAGTTCAGCAATGCCACTTGGTACGAATGTTATACACGTCTACCCAAGCCCAAAACGCCCGGGAGCCAGATTGATCTCCGCGTCAGGAGGAGGGGAGGGGGGCCCAAAGAACAGAGCTCCCGGCGCTCAGAAAAAAAATTCTGGCAGATTTTTTTGGACTTTTGAATTAAGTTTGGTGTCGTTTTCAGGTAACCAGATGATGCCTAGTTCATTCCTCATATTAGTTCTTCTAGGGTTCCGTAGCAAAATGCGACGCAATACTTAAAATACTAAACTTTTTGTAGTAACGTAATGAAAACAAACCCTTATATTTTTATATTTTTGTATGAAACTTGGTTTATAAAAAATACTATCCGAGAGCCCGTTTAATGCAAATTATAAAAATATAAACAATAAATATACTTTTATTTATTTTCAATGTAAAATAAAATAATTATTGCTTATACCTAATAGAGCCGCATAGAACGGTTTATCTTCGAACTACTATATGAAACTTTTCATTTGTCCTTTCTGGCTATCACGACTGGTAGCGTTGGATTCCTTGTAACGCTCAAAACCCGAAACTCTCGGTTATAGAGTGCTTAAGGGGCGGAGGGGGGAGGGGGAGGCAATCAAAGATGGCGGAAGAGCAGTTTGGTTTTCACGCCATAATTCCATAAGTACTGGACTGATTTCCAAAATTTAAATGATTTCTCAAAGGTAATCATATGCTCCATGTTTTGTCTATACACATCTTAGATGTATTTATTACAGTTGATGAGTTATGTTAAATGAAATGTTGAAGCTACAGAATTTGATTTACAACTAGAAGTGCCCGCGGGCTTTGATCCACATGGGAATTTCAGGATACCACTATCCTATGTCCTTTCCATGGTCTTAAACGATATCCATGCCAAATTTCATTTAAATCGGTTCAGCCGTACACGCGTGATGGCGTGACCAAGGGAAATAGGGATTTATTTATACATATATAGATTTCCTCCACAATAACAACAAGCTAGCGTTTGGAGCGATTACATTTGGTACTGCAAGATTTCAAGCATCTACATCTAATCAATTCTAAGCATGCTTGAGCAGCCATAGGACTTTGGGTCCACAGTGGCACCCAAACTTTTCCTTCTTCTTGCCAACCCCATTCATATGGGTAAGGAATATTCTGATTTTTTATTAGAAAAATAAATCATTATCTACAGTTATGATGAATTCTTTACCCATTCGTAAGTGCTTGTTTACCCATGTTTGAGTCACAATGGGACGACAAAAGATGGTATAGCTCTTCTTTGTTTGATCCTTCACGAAGAAAGTTAGCCTTTTGGAATCCTTGTATGTTCGCTAACTATTGATTGCGTGGTTGTAAGCGTTTGCCAGAACCGCGTTTTTCTCGAGCTGCCATTCTTCAAACTCCAGTCACCAATCACGTCCAGTCTTTTGACATTAGATAGTTCTCTAATCAGAAAGGATGAAAATGCATTGGTAGCATAATCCCCAAATATTTTTGACGGTTATGGGCTCAACATATGAACTAAAGCCGAACCATCTAGTATCTTAGCTGTTACTCGGGGAGCTGTTGGATAAGAAGGACAGGCAAACCGAAAAATTGCCTCCTACAGAGGCTGCTCTCAAACAACATACCTTAAGGGCAGTTTTACAAGCTGTTTAGGTTTCGGGGCAGTGCTTATGAAAAATCTGAATATTCCTTGCCCATCTAAATGGGGTTGGCAGGGAAAAGGAGAAGTTTGGGTGCCACTGTGGACCCAAAGTCCTATGGCTGCTCAAGCATGCTTAGAATTGATTAGATGTAGATGCTTGAAATCTTGCAGTACCAAATGTAATCGCTCCAAACGCTAGCTTGTTGTTATTGTGGAGGAAATCTATATATGTATAAATAAATCCCTATTTCCCTTGGTCACTCCATCAAGCGTGTATGACTGGACCGATTTAAATGAAATTTGGCATGCATATCGTTTCAGACCCGGGAAAGGATATAGGATAGTGTTATCCTGAAATTCCCATGTGGATCAAAGCCCGCGGGCACTTCTAGATGTAAATAAAAATTCTGTAGCTTCAACATTTCATTTAACAAAACTCATCAACTGTAATAAATACATTTAAGATGTATATAGACAAAACATGGAGCATATTATTGCCTTTGAGAAATCATTTAAATTTTGGAAATCAGTCCAGTACTTATGGAATTATGGCGTGAAAACCAAACTGCTCTTCCGCCATCTTTGATTGCCTCCCCCTCCCCCCTCCGCCCCTTAAGCACTCTATAACCGAGAGTTTCGGGTTTTGAGCGTTACAAGGAATCCAACGCCACCAGTCGTGATAGCCAGAAAGGACAAATGAAAAGTTTCATATAGTAGTTCGAAGATAAACCGTTCTATGCGGCTCTATTAGGTATATGCAATAATTATTTTATTTTACATTGGAAATAGATAAAAGTATATTTATTGTTTATATTTTTATAATTTGCATTAAACGGGCTCTCGGATAGTATTTTTTATAAACCAAGTTTCATACAAAAATATAAAAATATAAGGGTTTGTTTACATTACGTTACTACAAAAGGTTTAGTATTTTAAGTATTGCGTCATATTTTGCTACGGAACCCTAAAAGAACTGGTATGAGGAATGAACTGGGCATCATCTGGTTACCTGAAAACGACACCAAACTTAATTCAAATGTCCAAACAATTCCGCCAGAATTTTTTTTCTGAGCGCCGGGAGCTCTGTACTTTGGGCCCCCCTCCCCTCCTCATGACGCGGAGTTCAATCTGGCTCCCGGGCGTTTTGGGCTTGGGTAGACGTGTATAATATTCGTACCAAGTGGCATTGCTGAACTCAGAAAAGTATACCTCTCCTTATAAGAATTCTCTTTAAAAAACGGACTAATAGGATTATACGCAACAATAGGTACATGTTGGACAAAGTGCAATGTGAGTTATACAAATTACATCTGGAGTGCGGGGCGGTGTTTACTATTGAAGATTTTAACACTTGTGATAGAATAACATTTCGCCAAGCCGCATACATTGGTGAGTTGTGCGCGCAGACCCACGAGAATAAATTACGACGGCTGATACAGCGCAAAAATGCGGGTAGTGGTGGCGAATGTCGACCCGAGATACGTACGGTGGTAAATCTGTCACAGTCTCAATTAAGTGAAACAACTCTTAACGTACTAGAAAAAGGGTTGAATTTTGCACCTGCGCCGACACGTATACCGTATGAAAATATAATTGGTAACATTGAGGAGACAATTAAGAGGAATAATTTGCCGCAAAGGGATGCAGACACACTAAGGCAAGATGTAGCAGTCATTCTTCGTAAGTCTAAACCTCCGAAAAGCAACATCTCGCGCGATGAACGATCTGCTATATTGGAACTCAGAAAAAACAGTGAGTTACTTGTACTAAAAGCCGATAAAGGGAACGCGACTGTTGTGATAAATGCTACTGATTATAGCAGTAAAATGAATAACTTGCTCAATGACGCGACAACGTATAAAAAGGTAGACTACAATCCTACAGCTCGGATTACACGTCGAACAAGGGCGTTGATCCAAAGTAAGCAGCATATTCTCTCGGATTCGGAAAGACGACAGCTGTTGGCTCCAAGAAATATACAGCCGCCGAAATTGTACGGTTTGCCTAAAGTACATAAACCAGGGGCCCCCCTCCGTCCCATAGTGAGTCAGATAGACTCGCCCACTTACGAGTTGGCGAAGTATGTTTCTAAGATACTAACTCCTTTAACAGGCAAGTCGACATCGTATGTTAAGGACTCTCGACACTTTATTGATATAATTGGCGAAACCAGGATTGAGAGTGACGAAGTAATGGTAAGTTTCGATGTTGAATCGCTATTTACCAATGTCCCGATTTCTGAGTGCTTAAATGTCATAAAGGAGAAACTTATTGAGAACGATATTTCGACGGATATTCTTTCCTTACTCGAGCATTGTTTAACATCAAGCTATTTTATATACAATGGTGAGTACTACCTTCAGATAGATGGTGTAGCTATGGGTAGCCCTGTCGCCCCAGTCGTTGCAAACTTATGGATGGAACACGTGGAAGAGATAGCGTTGCGCTCGGTTCCTACTACTATAAAAATCTGGAAAAGGTATGTCGATGACATCTATTGTGTACTTGTAGATAGCGAGAATGGGGCTCAACGTTGCCTTGACTATTTAAACTCCATACATGAGAAGTTAAGGTTTACACTCGAGATGGAATCTGAGAGGACTTTGCCCTTTTTAGACGTCAAAATATCTATACGTCAGGACGGCTCGCTTAGTCATACGGTGTATAGAAAGCCAACTCACACTGACAAGTACCTCCACGCGACTTCACACCATCATCCTACACATCTCCAGTCAGTCACAACCTCCCTCACACGAAGGGCTTATGATCTGTGTGATCAGGAACATCTACCAGGAGAGCTGGAGCATGTACAAGCGGTTTTAAAACGCAATGGATTTGATGGTAGGATAAGGCCGCCAACATCAAGGCGAGAGCGAGCGCCAACGGTAGATAGGCAAGCAGCGTACCTACCTTATGTCAAAGGAGTAACAGATAAAATCGGCAGACTATTAGGAAAGTACTCCATAAAAGCCACGTTTACTCCGGGGAGGAAAATCGCAAGCTATATGCGATCACCTAAGGACAGCTCGCCCTTAGAAAAATCGGGTGTTTACAAGATTGACTGTAGTTGTGGACGCTCGTATGTTGGACAGACCAAGAGGTCTATATCTCAACGGGTCAAAGAGCACATAACGGCAGTCAAAAACAGGGATATTGACAAGTCAGCTATCGCGGAGCATCTTTCACAAGCTGGAGTCAATCACTGGATTGAGCTACATCAACCCAAAATACTTGCGACTGAACGCCATTACATACCACGCTTAGTTAGAGAGGCGATTGAAATTAAGAAGCATCCCAATTTTAATCGAGAAGATGGCTTCAAGTTGTCGGGCACGTGGAATCCAGTGATTGAGCTTTGTAAAAAGAGTGTGCGAATAACTAAAAACAATTCCCGAACGGACACCGTCAGTGTTGTGTGTAAGGACTTATGCAACAAACGACGAAGAAAGAGGGTAGACCGATATGGTTACCCTTGACAGCCGGACATCCGTCGCAGTTCCTTAGTCGGCCAGCGACCATGATGGCAGAAGGGCCGTCGAAATATCTGGCAAAAAACGATATTAATCGCGGTAAGTCCCGTAATACTAATAACAGTAATTGTGACCGTGAAACTCTAAAATCATATATGCGTTTATTGAAGAACAAAATTGGCTATTACACAAGAAATACGAACGAAGTCGCAGGCATCAGCTGATAACTGCGTTCTTTCTGCTTCGTTCGCGTCGACTTTTAAGCTATCCTATCTTTTAAGTTGGATCAAATTGCACACGGTGTGTAAATCAAATTTAATATCGGTTCAGTAGTTTATGAATCCATCGCTGACAAACAACGTGACACGTAATTTTTATATATAAAGATTTTATTAAATCAATAAACTGAATTTGTTTTTAAGGTTCCGTAGTAATAAGAAGCCCTTATAGTTTCGCCATGTCAGTCTTTTTTCTAAAATAAGTAATAAATTTTTTCGACCTTCCATAAAAAATCCGTTTGCCCGAGCGCTGATTTGTATGGAAAGATGAATTTTCGTTTTTTGATACTTGTGTTCATAAAAATTAGTGCAGCATCATGGACTGAACTTGCTCCCAAAATGTCGCTGGTATTTAAAAAGTAACTATGTAGAATAAAAAAATACATAAATTGTATTTCATTTTAAAGTTTACTAAATTCTACTAAAATCATCTGCCCAGCGCGGTGATTATTTTTTTTATTTTTATTTTATCAAAGTTTATTGTTCTAAAGTACAAATATACTTATAACAAATGGCGGACTTAATGCTAAAAGCATTTTCTCTAAGTCAACCATAGGGATAAACAGAAAAAATTATGCGGCACAAAAAGCAATACAATATACTTACACATATAAAATAATACTATATAATATACAATTACATTATATACCTATGATATATAAATATCACAATAAATCTCTACTTACAATACACACATATACATTTACTTATACTAACATATAAATGGTTAAGAAGAGAAGAACAAAATACAGATACAGATACATTTTCACGGCTATATCCCTGACGGGGTAAACAGAGCCTAGGGCCGTTAGGCCCAAAGGCCACGCTTAGCGTGGTGGTGGGCGTTAAGATGGAAAAGGAATCAAAATAGTGATGGGTTGCTAGCCGCATCGCCTATTACCATGATTCAAATCTCGCCCATTCCCTCGATCGGCTCTTACGATCTGCGCGGGAAGAGAAGCAGCTGGTACATTCTACGTTTTTTCTTTTCTCCCAGACCAGCATGGAAGAGCAAAATAATAATGACTTTATGAAGGAAGGGAGTTTAAGAGGTGGGCGTGAACTTTTCTTTTAAACGAGAATTTGGTAGAAATTTCTCTAATGTCAACGGGTAAAGCATTCCAGAGCCGTGAGGCTTGAAGAGAAAAAGAGTTAGACATAAAATTTGTCCGGAAAAGGGGGATAAAGAGCTGACGTGTCTCATTAGAACGAAGTTGACGATTATAGGGATGTAGGTCATAGGCAGGGATCGGATATTCCAGTGCATATTTACCTAAACTTCGACGTAGTACGTAACATAGAGTGGATAATACCACCTGCAAAATATAAAATCTATATTTTTTATATCATCATTTAAAAATCACGAATTTATTATTAGATTTAATTGAAATGATAACAATGTATGTTTATTGTAAAAACTGGCATTGGTCTTTGTCTGGATACGGTATGGTACGGTATGGTACGGAACTCTAAAAATGGAATAATATTCTTCAAATCAATAATTTGCACCTAATTAAATATCATTTCAATTAAATCTAATAATAATTCGTGATTTTTAATTGATGATATAAAAATATAGATTTTATATTTTGCAGGTGGTATTATCCACTCTATGTTACGTACTATGTCGAAGTTTAGGTAAATATGCACTGGAATATCCGATCCCTGGTCATAGGACATCCTCAATTTTTAGAGGTCTTTAGTTTAGGAGGAGATACAGATATTTTTAAGTTTTATCGTAAATAATAACGTATATCTGCGTCTCTGAGGACGTCTGGAGCCGAGTTTTATTCTGAGCTAAACTCCCGTCTTAGTTAGATCCCGAGGGATGGACGTGACCTGAAGACCGGATTGTAAGTATTTTATTTCGAAATTTTATATGAGACGGTTAGGAATTAATCACTTTCATTGTATAGAATATTGAAAAGCTATATACCTTTCCTCTTTTGCAAGAGTTTTTTTTTTGTGTGTAGCAGTGGCTAATAGCAGATTTGTTTCAGTTTTCTGTCTAAAGTCATCAAATGATGATAGCCTGAGTAAAGAAATAGGTAGGTGTACTTAAATAAAAAATACTTTTAGATTAAAAACTACAGGCAATCAACAATTCTTTTCTTAATTTTTTTCTTCAAAATCATGTAAATTTCTACTGGATATTAATAATTGAGTCAAAAATTACTTATGTGTCTCAGCAGACTATGCCGAAGTTTAGCGGTTGAAGATTGTCAACTTTTTTTTATTTTCCGAGTACATTTTCTTATTTGATTGACTTGTTTTTGATTTTTCTTGGAAACCCTAAAGTTTACCTTTAAAATTTGTTAAAAATGTTCTATTGCCGTGATTCTTTTTACGTGTAGGTATACAACCAGCTGATAGATGGGGGACTAGACTCTAACAAAAATTTGTAACCATGCGTTAGTCGAGAAAAAAAATTGAATAGAGTTTTTCAAAAAAATATTTTTCACTTTGTCAGCGTGAAAGAAATTACAGCTTTGTACATATAGACATACTTGGTGATATTATAAGGGTAACTTAATCCTAAACATAAATTTAATCGCCTTAAGCACCTACTTTAAATAAATAAAAATAACAGGTAAATTGGCTCTTTTGATTAGCATAGTTGAAAGGTGTTTGCTTTTACAGCGTGACAGCAGCAGTAGGGGCAGGCTGAGGAATAAGCTTCTATCAATCAGCACGCGAGGTGTCACCGGCAACACGCTTCACGCTTTCCGCGCATGACTCACCTTGCTTACTTTTATGCGTGAATTATTATTATAAATGCGAAAGTTTGTATGGATGTGTGGTTTTATATTTCGGTTTCGTACGTCTAAACGCATTGAAATGCCATTTGGCATATAGATAAGTAACTTATCGCCTATCATAAACCGTAGTCCAAAAAACAAGTAAATTGGCTCTTTTGATTAGCACACATCATATTGTAGAAATGTTTGTTTTCACAACGTGACAGCAGCAGTAGGGGCAGGCTGAGGAATTAGCATCTATCAATCAGCACGCGAGGTGTCACCGGCAACACGCGTCACGCTTTCCGCGCATGACTCACCTCGGCACCACCAGTGTTCTTGTTTGTTTACTTTTATGCGTGAATTATTATTATAAATGCAAAAATTTGAATGAATGTGTTGTTCCGCTTTTACGCCAGAACGATTAGCCGCATTGCAATGAAATTTGGCATGTAGATAGGTAGCTTATTACTTAGAAAATAATTAGTCGTCACGTCGCGTCATCTCTTCGGGGTCACCAGTATCGGGGAGAGGGGGGGGGGGGAGACTTATTATTGTGGGTAGTTCAAAAATTTTGATATCACAACCAACGATTTATTACTTGTTCACAACAAGCTGCGGCCGATACGACCAAGAAATGACTGGAGAGCCGCGGGGGATACGCCCGTCAGTCGCTTTACAAAAGTGCATACTCTGCATATATCGCTACAGTCCAAAAATCAAGTAAATTGGCTCTTTTGATTAACATGAAAATCTCGAGAAACTTCTGTACACAGGCAAAATTGTTGTTTAAGGAGGAGGAGGTCCTAACAAAGAATTTGCAATCGCACGAATTTAGGAGTCATAATCAACATTTTAGGCACATTTTCTGAGTTGCCTAGCATGGCCCTATAGGTACACTAAACGAATGGTTTTTCCATAAAAGCCGTTCGTTTAGTGACTCCTAGTTTGAATAATAGCACCTCTGCACGCTGGACGTGTACCTTGCAAGCCCTAACACATTAAAGGTCGCTCATTACTGTGCAAAGAGAAATATTTAATTATGCTATCACATGAACATTGACACGCTAATAAGAAGAACATTTGCGGGACTATATTCATTATTTCAAAATTTTTAATCGCGCATTCGTATGAGTAAATTTTGCGCCAATTTTGCTATATCCGCATTGCGCCTCACACTGACGGATAAGAAAAACAAATTAGTATCAATACTAAACTGCCAACACTATCAAATAACTAAAACTACTTTAAATAGGTAAGTATACATCTATCTTTCTACATAAATGCTAACCATCTTGTAACATGCTTTTGATTGGCATCTAGTAACATACTTTTTAGGGTTTCGTACCCAAAGGGTAAAAACGGGACCCTATTACTAAGACTTCGCTGTCTGTCCGTCTGTCCGTCTGTCTGTCACCAGGCTGTATCTCAAGAACCGTGATATCTAGACAGTTGAAATTTTCACAAATTATGTATTTCTGTTGCCGCTATAACAACAAATACTAAAAACTAAATAAAATGAATATCTAAGGGGGGCTCCCATACAAAAAACTTGATTTTTATAGATAATGGTACGGAACCCTTCGTGCACGAGTCCGACTCGCACTTGGCCGGTTTTTTTTATGGTTTAGTCGGATAATGGTTTAAACCTAGTAACAAAGTTAGTCTGCGTTTTATAATAAGACGGTAAATGTTTAACAGCGTGGGGCGGTCACAGGCGGTGCCTAGTACTTGCAGTGAGATGTCACGGTGCCGGTCACGCGAAATTCCGATCCAATTTATAAACGCCACGATAGCAGCCGCTTCTAAATATACTAGTCGAAGGGTGAGATAAAGAAGATTGAGAACCACTGGGTTTAAATGAAGTGATTTTGATTCGCGACGTAGAAGTTGCGTAACTTCGTAGTTTGAACACTGTCGTGTGAAATCATTGCATAATAGTGATTTTAAAAACAGATTGTAAGTATAAAAAGAGGTTTCATGAATTATTTTCCGTTTTGTAACGAATTGTGTGTATTTACTGGAGCCATGGAAGTGCTTCTGTCAAGTTGAGAAAAAAAAATGTTCTATGTTAGGTATCTTTAAGATTATCAAAAGGTTTCGTTTCTTATCGATTGTTATTTTTTTCCCACATCGCAGTTAAAATAAAATTTTATTTTTAATATTTAATAAATTATATTTAACAACAAACTTTAATTTTTTATTCTTTTAACATCAGTCCATCCACCTATTCTTATAACTATACATAGTATAAAAATAAGGCAACAGATATACAAATAAATTCTCTAATAGGTACATGAAACAATAAAATAAAATTAAATCGAATCGAGGACCTCCTCTCGTTACTTAGAATCGTTGGTTGAAATTAAAATTATAACCTCAGCAGAGTTTTGGTCGATTCTTGTTCTCTTTGATAAAACCGTGAAATTACCACAAAGGAATAGCTGGGGCAGACTACAAAAGGGAGCGATATTATTTTTGGAAAATTTCAAATTGCCAACGTGTCTGGAATTTTTATTTCGCCTTTTGATTTTTAATTTGTTCGCGTTAACGTATTTTTTTTATTAATTCATATTTGGCTTCGTTAAAAGATTAGGTTATTTGGAGCAAGAGGGACTCTTTGCGATGAACTCTTTCTTTAAGAAGCCGCCGCAAAGAAAGTGGACCTGGTTGGGTCCGGCTAAAAAGAACCAGCCCCCTGTTAAGAACGAAATCGACTTCATCCTAACGACAAAGAGACGAATATTCAACGATGTCTCAGTGATCACTCGAGTCAAAACCGGGAGTGATCACCGAATATTAAGAGGCATCGTGAATATTGATCTCAAAGTCGAAAGGTCGCGGCTGATGATGTCGACGCTCCGACCTTCGCAAGTCCAAATTGAGAACTCCGAGCTTCCAGCTTGAACTGTCAAATCGCTTCGAAGGCCTTCAGGATTGCGTTACAGTGGACGAGATAAACCAAGGGTTTATACAAGCTGTCCAAGCGGTGGGATCAAAAGCATTCAGGTCCAGCCCCAAACGAAAGCCTCAAAAAATCTCTGCTCGGACCCTAGACTTAATGGCAGAGCGACGATCAAGGCCGCTGCAGACCTCCGAAGATGCTGAATCATATCGGCAGCTCAACAGACGTATACAAAAGTCCTTGCGACACGACATCCGCTCCTTTAATACTGAGTGTATTAAGGAGACGATAGAGCAGAATAAAGGCTCCAAAGTGTTCGCAAGAGCTATGTCGGTTGGGCAAAGCCGATTGATGAAGCTGAAGACGGAGGACGGCGGCGTGGTGTCGACAAAGGAAGGGGTTCTGGCGGAGATCGAGAGGTTTTATGGACAGCTGTATACCTCAGTTTCACAACCCAGTAGACAAATGGCTAAAGACCCAAGAGCCAAGCTAACCCGACACTATACCGAAGATATCCCGGACATCAGCCTATACGAGATTAGGATGGCCCTCAAACAGCTTAAAAACAACAAGGCGCCGGGCGAGGATGGAATCACAGCAGAGCTTCTGAAAGCGGGCGGAACGCCGGTACTGAAAGTCCTTCAGAGGCTCTTTAATTCTGTTCTGCTCGAGGGCGTAACGCCAGAAGTGTGGAACAGGGGCGTGGTGGTCTTGTTCTTCAAAAAGGGAGATAACACCCTATTGAAGAACTACAGGCCTATCACGCTTCTGAGTCATGTATATAAGTTGTTTTCGAGGGTCATCACGAATCGTCTCACGAACAGGTTTGATGCCTTCCAGCCTCCCGAACAAGCTGGTTTCCGTAAAGGCTTTAGCACCATAGACCACATTCATACGCTGCGGCAGGTTATAGAGAAGACGAGGGAGTACAACCGGCCGTTATGCTTGGGATTCGTGGACTATGAAAAAGCCTTCGATTCGATCGAAACATGGGCCGTGCTTCAGTCTCTCCAGCGATGCCGTATTGACTATCGGTATATCGAAGTGTTGAAGTGCTTATACAGTAACGCCACTATGTCAGTCCGAGTACAGGAGCAGTGCACGAGGGCAATTCCACTGCATAGAGGTGTAAGACAGGGAGACGTTATATCTCCGAAACTGTTCACCGTTGCACTGGAATATGCCTTCAAGCTTCTGGAATGGGAAGGATTTGGCATCAACATCAATGGCGAGTATATCACTCACCTTCGATTTGCCGACGATATCGTTGTCATGGCAGAATCGATGGAAGACCTAAGTACTATGCTCGGAGACCTAAATCGAGTTTCCCAACAAGTGGGCCTTAAAATGAACATGGACAAAACGAAAGTAATGTCGAATGTCCATGTTGCGCCCCTACCTGTTTGTGTTGGGAGCTCCACCCTCGAAGTTGTAGACCAGTATATCTACCTGGGTCAATTGATCCAGGCAGGAAGTTCCAGCTTCGAGGAAGAGGTCTTTCGACGAATCCGACTCGGCTGGGCAGCGTTCGGGAAGCTACGCAATGTCTTCTCGTCCAAAATACCTCTGTGCCTCAAGACTAAGGTCTACAACCAATGTGTGTTACCAGTGATGACTTATGGCTCTGAAACGTGGTCCCTTACTATGGGTCTCATAAGAAAGCTCAAGGTAGCTCAACGCGCTATGGAGAGGGCTATGCTCGGTGTTTCCCTACGTGATCGAATCAGAAATGAGGAAATCCGTAGGAGAACAAAAGTCACTGACATAGCCAAGCGGATTAGCTCGTTGAAGTGGCAGTGGGCGGGACACATAGCGCGACGAACCGATGGCCGATGAGGCAAAAAGGTTCTTGAATGGCGACCGCGTACTGGCAAGCGAAGCGTAGGGCACCCACCTACAAGGTGGTCAGATGACCTGACCAGGGTCGCTGGAAAGCGCTGGATGCAGGCCGCTCTTGATCGGTCATTTTGGAAATCTTTGGGAGAGGCCTATGTCCAGCAGTGGACGTTATGCGGCTGAAATGATGATGATGATGAAAAGATTAGGTTAGATTAAGGACTTCAGTTGCTAATCGTTGCTTTTGGAGATTGCAACACTTGGCTGTATTTATTCCGTAAGAGGTAAAGACGTGATAATATGTATTTATATATGTATTTATAATATATTATATTCGTTCTTATTGACCAAATAATCAATGCATTGATAACAGTATCTTTAACTTCTACGGTTTCAATTAATTTCATAATAATGTATATTGCAACTATATAAATATAGGTACATCATTCATCATCATTTCATCAAAAAAGTCATAACGTCCACCGCTGGACAGGACATAGGCCTCTCCTAAGAATTTTCAAAATTACTGATCTAGAGTCTAGAGCGGCCTGCATCCAGCGCCTTCCAGCGACCTTGGTCAGGTCGTCAAGTCACCTTGTGATTGAGTGTCCTACGCTTCAATGCCAGTACGTGGTCGCCATTCGAGAACCTTCTTGCCCCATCGGCCATCGGTTCCATAGCGCGTTGCACGAGCTTGAGCCTGCTTATGAGACTCAAAGTAAGAGACCACGTTTCAGAGCCATAAGTCATCACTTGTAACACACATTTGTAGACTTTAGTCTTGAGATTCTGAAATATTTTTGACGTGAAGACACTGCGTAGCTTCCCGGACGCTGCCCAGCCGTGCCGGATTTTTTAATAAAAATATAGGTAAATTAAAGATTTACAATTAAAACGTGAAAGTATACCTGTATCCTGACTTAAACTATCTACGTTGTAATATTAAAGACAGTATCAAAATGCGAATAGCGCATTGTAGTACAACTCATAAAAAGTTATTGTATGTATTTTAAACAGTACAAGCGAGCTCTAACAAAGAATGGAAACATTATGTCTTCTCACATCGAAGGTGCCATTTGATTGTTAGCCGACAGTCTAAGAATGTGTGAATTAGGGTTTTTTAAGCAGGATTCCGTAGAAATTAAAATTTTAAACACGAGGAAAACGAAACAAAATGTATGTTTCATTTTCATTTAAGATACATGTAAAGACACATTTTCTTTAAAACTGTCAGAAAGATCATAGTGTATTTATGTATATGTAGTAGGTATTGATTATTGGAACGAAGTTCCTTATCGCGCGTTGCGAAAGGAGGCTAGACGAAATAAATTAAGACCAAAAGTTGTAACCATGGTATAATAAAATAAGGTATTCTCTTCCCGAGATGGAACTTGACTACGTCACGAAAGTGTTGCCACTGGTTGTTCTTTTCAGTAAATTTAAGGACTTTCTCAATTAGTTCATGAATATTAAATAAAATATTAAGTAACTTAGCTAGTTAGTATCTCGCGATTCTCGCGTGATTCATCAATTCAATATTTTATAAATTGATATAATGGATTATTAATTCGAAATTGGTATATAAAGTTCAAAAATTAATTACGCTCAGGTAATTCAATTTCACACAGTGGCAGCATTTCAAACTGATGACGTAGTCAAGTTCCACCTACGTCATCAGCTGTCACGAGAAGAGAATACCTTATTTTCTTATACCATGGTTGTAACGACACTTTTTGCTCGGCGTGCGCGTGTTTCTCTGTCTGTTTCTCTCTCTCTCTCGAACTTCGTTCCATCCGGGTGTCCCTTGACAGCTCTCAAGTTTTTTTTAATAAATAGGTAAACTTAATAATGTGTATTATTTGTAAGTAGTTTATTGTTTTGATTATAGTCCTGTCCGACTATTGGGCAAAGGTCTATAAAGTATAAAGTTAAATAAATGAATAAATTTACTAACTACTTCTTGTGCGGATTGTAAAAGGCTCTATTGTAAAGAAGCTTGTGTTAATTTGTCTCTTGGGAAAACTATAGGTACTTTATTATATTATAGAGGTATAAAATAGTAATTTGAGAATACGAGGTCGTTCGTGCATGTGAATAGCTTAACAATAAATGTCATCCCATGCTGGTCTGGGAGAAATTACAAAATTTAGAATGTACCAGCTGCTTCTCTTCCCGCGCAGATCGTAAAAGCCGATCGAGGGAATAGGCAAAAATGCGAATCATATTAACAGGCGATGCGGCTAGCAACCCATCACTGTATTGATTGCTTTTCCATCTTCTCGCCCACCATGACGCTAAAAGTGGCTTTTTGGTCTTGCGGCCCTGGGCTGTGCATAGAGCCGCAAGACCCAAAACGCTCTGTCTGCCCCATTAGGGATAAAGACGTGATAGTATGTATGTATGTATGTATAAATGTCATCATTGTCTAAGGACTTAAGCAACACTTAACTTATTACTAAATAGTCTGTTGGCCTATTTTTGTATGTGAAAGTTTTAAATTAAAACTTATATTTGTGTAATTTTTTTAAGATCATAAAAGCCGATTAACTGTAAGAAAAAATCCTGTTATTATTTTCGACTATATGCTTAATTTTTGAGTTATGTGAGTTGTTTTGACCTTTTGTCTATAGCGTTATATCATATTCGAGGTTTCACCTCATAAAAGATACAGATGCGAAAGGTCTAAAAATATTTTTATATTTTTTTTTTTGGGCGCTCTTACCCACAAGCGACAATACGCCCACGACATTTGTCGGCGAACTGTGTCACGCGACGGTCGCCGAATGTTGCAAACGGTCGCGTGACCCATGTCAATACGTCACAAACTGTCAAGAAATGTCGCGCGACCGTCGGCGACAGTCGCCGATAATCGATTGTTTGTTGCCTGTAAGAGCGCTACGAAAAAAAGTAAACAAAATAATTTTCAATAGCTCTCGAACGTACATTGAGCATGTGATAAAAAACGAACTGTTTTGATATGAAAACACCGTGTTAGGTATAACATTCCCGTTATCACCCAAGCGGTACAGACGGACATGGATTGACCTTCTTCCTCATATTGGCTTTTATTAACTGGCCATAACTAGCTACAACCCAGAAGAGATCGCCATATATGTCTCTCATACTTTTTGGTATACGGTAAACTTTGTACGGAACTCTAAAATCACGCTAGTTTGTCCAGCATTTATGTGTTGTAAAACTTACAATATCCTTGGTTTCAATTCACAGTTTTATAGTTAACGGCTAGCAGACAAAGCGATGGTGTAATGAATTTTGTTCTTGAATTAGCAAATAAATAATTCATTGTGAACGAACCTCTGCCACATGAGTAAGAACTTGCGCGTGAGTTTCCAGATGTGATTTTGTTGTCATACATATTTTACTCGATTGCCTTGGAAGGAGTGTAATGTGTTAAGGATATATGTATGTACATTTCTTTATTCAACAAATTGTTTAGGCAGTGCAAACACAACATTTTTAGAATTTTCCTGTTTCAAAATTCGTTGTCGTTATCTTTAGAATCCTTACATTACACCGAGTTTCACGAGACTTTTTTAGAAATTTAAAGGAAATCACGTTTATGATTTCAATATGACTTCGTATGAGACTATTTTGTACTAGTGTTGTAATTGGACACTAGCATTCACAAAAATAAGATATATAAAATTTAAAAATTGAATTTTTTTATTTCTTATAAGACATATATTTATTCAATCATTTGATTAAGTTATATACTTAATTCGCAACTCATATAGAAATATTGACAATTTTTTTTTATAACAATGGCACACGTATTAATGATTTGGTGAGCCTACATTCACCAATACATGGATGTTTTCTTGTAAATATCTTTTGTCTTCGATCAGTACTTACTCATTCGCCCTTTCCTAGTAAGAAAGCATATTTTAACCAGCATCGTAAACCGTGGTGAATGACAACACTCGTAAAACTTTATGCGTTGTAACTCCGTGCTATTACAATTACAAATTATTACATTTGACTCGCCGTGTCATATGAGAAAGCAATGACAATGTGTGATGCTAATTGTATTCACTAGATGGCTTGCAATAAAAGTGTTCAATGAGGATCGATGTGTTACCATACTCGTTGTTTATAATCATTTCGTTTTGTGGAAAATGTAATCACTAAATTCTAGACAGCACATTATCTTTAGTTATTTTAATACAGGAGTGTCGGTTTATAGTTTTTATTCAGATATACTGTCACGGCTTTTCTTCTAAACGAAACTCCTAAAGAGCTAATAAGCATAGGTAAGATCCAAAGGTTACATTTCTTTGACTCCCCGTTTCAATAAAATAATATGCATATGGTCATATGCATATTTTTCTGCAATTACAATGTGTGATGTTAATAATTGTATTTACTAGATGGCTTGCAATAAAAGTGTTCAATGAGGTTCGATGTGTTGCCATACTTAAGTACATATTTGGCCGATTCTTTTCCAAACAAAAATTGACACCGAAGACCGTGCGGTATGCAGAAGAAAACCATTTAGAGATAGTTTGTCGACAGACCACATTGCAGATATCAACCGTTTTTATGAAATAATTTGTGCGAAATTTTTTACATACGGCCATCTCCTGACTTTTACTTTCATTGTGAATGCTATTGTAGTTCTTAATGTTTCTGTTTGTTATTTAGTTCATCATCAGGTCTTTTTGTTTCCACCGCAGGAGCACGACCCTCTCTGTACTACCAGAGCCATACTTGGCCAGAGCATACAGAGGACTTGGCCTACACTCTCCACGCTGGCCAGACGGGTTGGAGAGGTCTCATTGATGTTTATAAGCTTTGTTTAGCTTGTATTTCCTAAGTCGCCTTCTACGACATCCACGGGAGGACTTGGAGTGGCCCTATTCTACTCCGCCGGAAGCCACACTGCGTATTTTATTATTTAGTTAACTCTTAATTAACAGATAGAATGGTATTTTTTTAGGATGAAAAACGGAAACAATATCAAATTTAGGTATGGCCAGCAGGGGCTTTTTAAAAGTTTATGATTGTATTAAACTAAATTGGGATTGGGTTGGGCATGTTTGCCGCATACATCCTGACAGGTGGGCCACTTTGGTAATAAAGTGAACTCTCGAAGATGGTCGAAGGAAGAGAGGTAGGCCCCAGAAGCGCTGGTGTGACGACTTGCGACAGTTTGAGAGAAAATGGTTGGAAGTGGCACACGATCGAGATATGTGGAAGGAGATGGGGGAGACGTTTGCCCATCATGGGACAGTATAGGTTAATGAAAAAAAATGATTATAATAATGAACATAGCTGTATTCCATTTCGACCCATATGTTTATTAATGTTTTTATCCCACAAAATGGGGACAAAAGAGAAGACCATAAGGTTTGTTTCAAACCTGATTGGTAGCAACTTACACCATGATGTATAAAAAAAAACATATGATTTCATAGCTTATGTATTACACACCCGGGCAAAGTTTATTATTGTCCGTGCCCTATAATTGTGACACCGACTACTCCATTGTCATATATTTACATAAACAATAGCAACGGAGCTGTTATTAGCGATTGCTTGCTCTTTCTTGATCGTGCTTATAATTAGTGTAAGGTGTAGTTCCCTATGTCCAGACTTTAGTTCCTAGTACCTATTAGTTAGTAACTACTAGGTAATACTACTACGGTGTTAGTTGCTACCGATCCGGTTTGAAACAAACCTTATGGTCTTCTCTTTGGTCCCCATTTTGTGGGATAAAAAATTAATAGACATATGGGTCGAACTGAAATACAGCTATGTTCATTATTATAATCATTTTTTTTCATTAACCTACACTGTCCCACTGCTGGGCAAATGCATATGGTAGTGACCATATGTATATTTTTTTATTGAAACGGGGAGTCAAAGCAATGTCGAAAATACTATTTCAGTGAGCAATTTACATTTTCTCACATATCGGGCAAAGGAAATGTCGACATACATATTATCACGCCTATTTTCCACAGGAATAGGCAGAGATTATGGAATTCCACTTACTACGATCCTGACAGACCTTTTTCGCTTCATCTACACTCATTATTCTCTTCATGCATGCTCGCCGGTTACGGGTATTCCTGGCCTCTCCTTTTTTAAGATTAATAATTGCTTTTCCTTTTTTTTCCTTCTTTAACCTGTCATCTGTGAGCAGACCGGAATCCGGTCGACATGCATTGTTTTACTATTGTGTCTGGTGTTTTGCACAGACAACAGGTTAAAGAAAGGAAATAACTAAAAACTGTATAAAAAGAGCCAGAAAAATTGAGAAATTTGCTTCCTATTATCGAGTCTTCAATCCTATTGTTAACAACTTTGATTAATATCTTGCCAAGGCGACATCTCTTAATTATTGCAGGATGTGTGTGATATTGCTTGTTGACTCATTAAAGTCGTGAATGGTTGCGACTTGCGATTATGTAGTCACAGTCGGAACTGCGCTTTATTATGCAGAACATTATTGTTTCATAGCAATCGCTACACGTCTCACTGTTCTTACTGTCTCGACAATCGCTCCTGTAATTACTGTAATTTTATTGCAGGGTGTGCTAAGATTTGCTTATACATACACATTATGCTTTTATCTCTGACTAGCCTTACGCCCCGACTTCGCACGGGTGTGTTTTGTACTTGCCTATTGTACTCACATACTCCTTTATCTACTTACATATAAAACTTCCTTGTAAATAAATAAATAAATATATAGGGACAAATTACACTGATTAAGCTAGCCCCAAAGTAAGTTCGAGACTTGTGTTATAAATCACAATTCAATTTGATAAATTATATAATTAGAATTGGGAAGTTTTTAGAATTTCATATTTTTTTTGCATCTCTATTTATACACTTTAATAACAATATAATATGACCATATTCATGTACGCTTGAAAAATTTACAAATAAAACCTTATAGAAGTAAACATAGTACATAGGTGCTGCTTATTTCTAAAGAAATTTCTTCCAGTAGAGGAAAGGAGAGGAACATTCTTCTATTAAATACCTTTAAAAAGTTGTAAAATAAAAAAAACTTTGCATTTTGCAATGTTACAATTAAGTAACTCGACTAGGCTTTGCATCAATTCTGGAGATAAAAATAATCATAAATAAATAACAATAAAATAAATAAAATAAATAAACAATAGGTACTTTCCTATAACAACAGGTTCTGTCTGTCATCAAAAGCTATAAATATCGATTGCCTTTTATAATCCTTAGTTAATCCCTAGCCATCGTTTAATCGTCATTATTCTTCATTTGACTCATTAATGCTTTATCAAGGATATGCTAATGTATAAGTATGAAAAGATATTAACTCCGTAGTAAAACGGTAGTAACTTAGTCTTTGGAATGATAATCCTTATCGTAAAATATATTAATCCTTCACGGTTTTATATTTTCTCCGTTAAATGGTTGTAATAAATTGCTTATAGAGTCGATGACTTGCGTAAAATAATATTATTCACGAGGTCTGAGTAGACTTGCTTTTTAATACTTGGTTAGAAGAAAAGTTTTGATAAGACTCTGCCATAAAGGTATATAGTTCTTAAGAGCTGTCATTTTTTATATATAACAATCTTTTTATTTTGCTAATTTAATAAATATCCCCTTTGTATATAGGTACAATAAAATTTACACATTATAGCTACAACTTACGGCTAATAAATAAATAAATAAATAAATAAATAAATATATAGGGACAAATTACACTGATTGAGTTAGCCCCAAAGTAAGTTCGAGACTTGTGTTATGGGATACTAACTCAACGATACTATATTTTATAACAAATACATATATAGATAAATATCCAAGACCCAAGATAATTATACAAGATAATCATCATCATCATCAGGTTTTTTTATCTCCCCTGCACGAGCACGACCCTCTCTGTACTATCAGAGCCATACTTGATGAGAGCATCCAGAGGACTTGGCATACACTCTCCTCGCTGGCCAGACAGGTTGGAGAGGTCTCATTGACGTATAAAAACTTTGTTTCGCTCGTATTTCCTAAGACCTATGTCCAGCAGTGGACTTCGTGTAGCTGATATGATGATGATTAGGCAAATATATTATTCAATTTAATTACAAGTGACCAGTGAAACAGTTAAAAGAGGATTAGCGTCATATTTAGATTCATGTACCAATTTGTAAAATTGTAACTGTATACATATTTTGCTAATAAGCCATATTCTATTCTATTCATAAAGTGTAAGACACAAACTACATATTATGCAGTGTCCTTGCTATACGTTTAGTACGAGTATCTTTTATCACAAATCCTGGGTTATTATCTCTTTTGAGTTAGAGCTTTGCTTCTGTGACTTTTTCCAGTCAATCGAGGTAGTTGAAATTATTTATTAAATGCTGATGAGGTAAGAAAAAATATATAGGTAAAAAAATACATTGTAATAGGTATATCATGATGTTTTTTTCATGTGTGCAAATTGCCAACACTGTTGTCAGATAGAGCTCGAAGTTTGCTATACAATAATGACAACCGGGACCAACGGCTTATGGCTTATTTCAATTGGCCGATAACTTAGTCGATATACAGCATGCGGGGACTCTTCGTACGTGGGCTAGCGACCAATGAAAGCCACAAGTCAATACAGTGGTCGTTACGCCAACTGCAGTTATACCCCACATTGCTTTATATCGACAAGTGAAAACGGCTCCCAGCATGCATTACGGAAATCACTCGCACCTCGCATTCGAGCTATATCAACTAGTAAAAACAGTTACCCGCATGCGTGCCCTATGCATTTCAGAATCTCCTACACCCCGAATCCGTGCCAGAACGACCAATGAAAATGATCCTTTAAAGTGACATCCGAAGCACGAAGAAATTTGAGATTCTTTAAGCCTCATATGTTACGCGTCTAAATAACCTGTCATCTGTGAGCAGACCGGAATCGGGTCGACATTGATTGCTTTGTTTTACTATTGTGTCTGGTGTTTTGCACAGATAACAGGTTATGTACCCTAATAATATTATCTAGGTACCTACTTAGCGACCGAAGCCAATTCCTATCCTATCTGGCTTTAACTTTATGCACACTACGTAGTCTCGTTGTAATTATAACATCTTCATAATTTCTTGTCAAACCAGCTTTTTATGACCAAAGATGCGGAATATAAATTGAAAATTGTGTGGATAATTACAGCTTAATTTTCATTTAATAGCAGGTACTTAAGATTTTTATAATTAAAATAGTTAAAAAGGAATATTATGGCCTAGACATAGGGTTAATAAAAACCTGGTTATAAAGTAAATAAAATAGTTAAACTTAATAATTAGCTAAAATCAAAGGAAAATATATAGTTATAGAATTGTGAGTGTCTTCTAAAACTCAAAATCACTTCAAAATCATAATTTATATTATTGTTGGTAACATTAAAATTACTGTAAAATAGCCGTAGGTAGATTATTGCGCAATAGAAAATTCCAGTATTTTTAACCGACTTCAAAAAGGAGGAGGTTATCTATTCGCCGGAATCTTTTGGTTTTTTTTATGTATTACCGATTGATTACTCGATGATGCCTAGACAAACTTAGAAAATTCTTCTTTTGTTTGGAATACTTGTCAAGTGTTACCAAAGAAATTGTTTCAAAGCCGGTAGTGCAGTTGGGGGTGGGGTCAATTTTAAGTTGAAAAAGTATTTATATATTTACAATATATAAAAAACCTCCAAAAAATAGGCATGACGAATGGAAAAACATATTAAGTCCATCGGTTAGATTATAAAAAAATATTGTACACGTATTTTTTCTTTTCATTGAGAAACCCAAAATGACAAAGATACAGCGCATATAAATTTCGCATGTGTTTTACTTAGCGGTGACGTCGCAAGAACCCACTCCGGAACTTTGACGCTCCGTATCTTTGTGAATTTTTACTTTTTTGGTAAACTGAAAAATACGGGTCCTTACGGGTCCATGATTTTGGATAATCTGAAAGACGGACTAATTACAATTATACTTTTCGGACCCTGTCGTTACCCCTATAAGTTGAAATGTTTATTTGATAACGAAACTCATTTGACATTATTTTAATTTTAAATAAGAGTGCCAATTAACAACATCTGCTAAGAATAAGACCACTACCTAAAGTTTATTTATCATCAAGAGGTCGCCCCATAGCCTCACATTACCACATTAGTTGCTACACCTCGCCACCGCGACCAATCTTGAATAATACAGGTGATTTGTCAAACGGAGACTTATAATAACTTGTGTGTTGGATAACGGTTAATAAGTAGTAAGAGAAAGATTGTACAATGTACATTTATGAAGGAATACGAGATCGGTTAACACTTAAAACGTTATATCATGAAGTCATAAACGAAAACGAAGTTCTTGTTTTTTTATTTCCCAATTACCTGAACGTAATTTTTTTAGTTTTAATAAGAGTAATTAAAAGATTATTATCCAAAGAAAACCTTTTATTAGGTATTAATATGACGGTATTTTTTTTTTGCAGGCCGCTTCCGATCGGTCGTTTTGGAAATCCTTGAGGGAGGACAATGTCCAGCAGTGGACTTCCTGTGGCTGATATGATGACGATGATGATTTTATCTTTGTTCATTTCATACTAATTATGTCAACAAACTTTATTTGTTGACATTATTTTGTTTTTACTAGTACTGTCAATTCTTTTAAAAGATTCATAGAAATATATATGTGAAACACCGCTCTAAGATGTATAATAATTTTACGTACGCTGAAGTGTTCCGTCAGGCTATATATTTATATACGCATTAGACTCAATATTATGTTCTATTCATGAACCTCCATTCTACTCAAAGCAATTTGTTAATGCACCACAATTTGTTCTAACCCTAAAAAACACACACCTTGCTACCGTGACCAATGATGAGTAATAATGTCGATTAGTCTAACTCCAACTTAATATCCCGCGTGTTATACGTGACGGTTAACGTCGAGTAAAACAAAGAGCATCCGTCACAAATATTTGTAATTTTATGGAGTCGGAAAATTGTTTTAACTTTGACTACATGGATTTTAATACAAGGTTTAAGAAAAAGGTATTTTTCTGTGGGTGAAACTACTCAGTGGGTACTTTATTGGAAAAGTCTTTTAAATTATTTCATATAGAATATTTCTTTCTGTCTTTGTTAATGGGAAGGCGAAAAAAGTCGAATCTCAGGGGTCTATAATATGATTATCTCAGATTAAATATCATCTTTTTTTTATTTATTATGACAAGCCTGAAATAAAAGAAGTGATTGAGTAAAACCTTTTTATAATAATTAAAAATTGATTTGTAAATTTGTTGTATAATAAGGATTTCTCTTTTAATAAATTCACTAACAAATTGGATAACTCCGCCATTGTACACGTTATTACGTTTCTATAATATTTCTGTAATTGTATCCATTCATGCTAAATAAAGATAAGTGCTGCCTACAACAAATTATAAATACATTTGAGTGAACATAATAATCGAACGCAGAATAGCAATAATTTGACCTTTGAACTTTAAACGTCAAATGATTGGTTTTTGGAGGTTAAACGAACAAAGCAGCGGATTGGTTTTATTTATTTAATCATGTTACAACTTCAAGACTGTTTTTGCATCTCTTTTTACATAACCATTTCTCGCTCGGACACGGCTTTCTTAGATTTTTTTTAGTTTTGATTCTTGGTCGTCGTAATATAAATATTTATTTGGGGTTTATTCAAGAAAAAATTGACAGTGTTGACAACGAACTTTAATATTATATTTGCAGGAGTCGTCCTGGCTTCTATGATCCAGCGTTTTGGCTATCTCATGACGAGTTCATACTAACTATCTAAAACGGGCACTTTTAACCGAATCCAAACAAAGGGTTATGTACTGCGGTTACTCGAAGATGCTTGGACCAACTTGACATACGTCAAGTCCCATAGAAAAATTAATAAAATTGATGTTTAGTTTGGTGTTGAAGTCGGTTTTTAGTTTTTAAAGATTATCTTTTCTTTATCGTGTGTGTTAGTGACTAACACTAGTGTCAGAGTTTTTAAACCGCCTTAAAGGCCTCTGACATGGTTTTTAGGTAACGACCAATGTCAAAGACAGTGACCGGGACCGACGGCTTAACGTGCCCTCCGAAGCACGGATCATCTTACTTATCAGACAATCAGGTGATCAGCCTGCAATGTCCTAACCAAACTAGGACAACAACGCAAAGTCGTTGCCCCCGCCGGGAATCGAACCCGCGACCTCCGGGTATGAGCCGAACGCTCTAACCACTACACCACGGAGACAGTTAAAGATTATTTGAAGTGTTTTAAAAGTTCCGTAATTATGTATTCGTTTATGACTGTCATCATCATCAACATTTCAGCCGCATAACGTCCACTGCTCGACATAGGTCTCTCCCAATTATTTCCAAAATGATCGATCTAGAGCGGCTTGCATCCAGCGCCTTCCAGCGACCTTCGGTCGTCAGACCACCCTATAGGCTGTGCTATAGGTGTCCTATGCTTCGATTGCCAGTACGTATATAACTGTCTAACAGGATAATTTATGTTGTACTCATAATATTATTTATACGGAGTTTTTCAATAGATATATGAGAAGCTCGGTTACCCGGCGGGAGTGCGGGTTTCTAGCGCTCTCGCAAGTAAAGTGACACCGGGCGTGGTCCGCACTTGGATGGGTGAATACAAGTAGCATATAAATTTCTCGAGCTCCTCCGTGCTTCGGACAGGACGTCATCATTGTATGGCAGTCGTCAAGCTATGTCAGATGCCTTAAAGCAGCCTGAAAAATCTGACACAAGCCTTGGGCACTTGCACACATGAAAAGCAAACAAAGCAAGAGATATAAATTAAAAACTGAAATAGCTTTCTATCTAGTAACGCTCATATTAGCTTCCTTTCCGTGACCAACTGCAACGGATAAAGCCAATTTATCAACGCCTCAATTTTATAATCGAGCGGCGTGCGACAGTGTTGCTATTCTATTACCCTAGCGATTTATCTTCGCCTTTATTAGTTTCTAAGCTAGATTTATGTCTATCTTTATAAACCAGTATTTCTGAATTAGCAACTGACTTTAGGTAAGCGCTATGTATGAAAAAATATGTTTACTTAGGGCTGTTACAGACGAGCGATAGTGATATGCCCGCGATATGTATCAACATCAGACATCACCTATGTTGTAGTTCGTCAAAGACATAAGCCGCGCGACCGTCGTCGGTGACCGTTGCGCGACAAATCTTGAAAGGAGTGGCACATTAACATAAGTCGCGCGACGCCGCGCAACCGTCAACGATAGTTGCCGACTGTCAACGACCGTCGTGCGGTGCAACATGCGACACAGGAATAAATGGTTGCGTAGCATTTCCTCATGTAAGAAAATGTTATAGTTCCTTGTCCCATTGACTAAGCACAAAGATTATTTTAAAACACTTTTGATTTTTTGATGGCATGTATAGATTGTATCTTGGTCTTTATTTAGTACGACAATCTAATAAAATTATTTAAAAGTTATTAAGTTTTATTTTAAGCCCGGGAAGCACAAATCTTTACACGTGAGGGTTAAATTACCTAAAATTTATCTAATCAACTAAAGTTACTCAGTTTTTCAAATACCCAACTTGACAACAAATAGGTTACACGGAGTACATTTTAATAGTTTCTGCAAAAAAATGCAATTTGATTTTCTAATTTTTATAAAAAAATATCCGTTGCCATATACATGTACAGAGAGAGGGAGGCCTTTGCCCAACAATGGGTTCTAGCGGGCTTTAAATAATAAATAATATACATGTACACATTGTACAATCAATTTAAATAGCAATGGATTTGTATAATTCGCAAGCTTCCCACTGCAGCAGTAAATCGTGTGTATGGGTTTACTTGACTTACAAATAATTTCCTAGTACTCGTCCATTCATGACAAGTTACGTGTATGGCCTGTAAACTTAGGTTAAGTGATGTCATTCATTGACCAATTATTATGTAGCGGGAGCGACGTGATATGCTCGACCGCCACAAAGGGAAGATCTTCCCGCCAGGCATGGTGTTGCGCCTGGGGAACCGCGGCTCCGATGGTGTAACGTCGGAGGTTGTATATATAGTCAGTTGCAACCAGAACTCTGAGATCGAGATGTAGATTCTGCTGGCGCCATCTCGTATGATTCTTTCGAAGTAGGTATTGCTTCGTTCATTGTTGTTTGTGGTGTTTAGTTCCTCGTTGTGGCGTAGGGGTCACTACAATTACTTCTTTATCTCAGCACATTTTAGGTTGAATCCTCGTGGAAATTTTGAGATAAAAACCATCCTATGTAAGAACATAGGATTGTAATGATATGGATATAGTTTGATACTCAGGAAAGGCCCTAAGTATTAAACTATATCCATATCAAATTTCATCTAAATAGGTTCAATGGTTGAAGCGTGTAGTGACCTCAATTTTGCATTTATAATATTATAAAAGATAAGGTATCTTTTATAATATTATAAATGCAAAATTGAGGTCACTACATAAAAACACGCATCTTCTGCGTACGAGCGGCTTCAGCAATAGACTGGACGATTAAGAACTGGACTTCTTTAACACCAGCGGTGCGTCGATAAGGCGTAGCTTAACTAACAATTTATTTAACTGACTTGTATGCCTATTTACCGTTTAAGTAATTTAGAGTAGAATAAGGCCACTCTAAGTCCTCCCGTGGATGTCATAGAAGGCGACTTGAACACGTCTGGCCAAAGTGGAGAGTGTACACCAAATGCTCTGCTGCTCAGTAAGGCTCTAGTCGTACAGAGAGGGTCGTGCTCCTGCAGTAGGGACTAAAAAATGATGATGATGATGATGAATTCTTTACATGAACGAACATACCTGCTTGTAAGTTCCAAAAAAGATACTGAACATTAAAACAAAATATTTCTGTAAACAGACTCAACGATCTTTCATAATATACTTACCTCTATAATTTATAACTTAGAAGTTATATCCACTTTATTGTTTCGACCATTGACCTTCTCATTAACTTTTCAATAATATTTATTGTTGATGATCTTCATAACGGCTTGATTAGAAAATCCGAGACCACAAGTGAAGTCTCATACATAGTATTAATTATAGAGCAGTGTCCCGCAGCAAAATGTCTCAACTCATCTGATACTTCAATAGTAAGCTAAAAAAAATATATTTGATTGCCACTAATTTATCCGGAAACCTGCGTGTAAGACTTTTGCTCTATAAAAAGGTAATTTTTCTTCCTGGCTATTGATATTTACTTTTCGTGTGAGTAAGTGGCTAACACATCTCAGATTATTCAGGCTGCTTTAAGGCATCAGACATAGCTTGACGATTGCCATACAATGATGATAGCCGGGACCGACGGCCTATGAGGTCTCCCGAAGAATGGGAGCTCGAGAAATTTTTATGTCAGCTGTGGTCACCTTACTTGCGAAAGTTCTAGTAATGCGCACTCCGACGGGCTACTGAGCTCCGCAGTTAACTATTTAAGTTAACCTGGTGCTCTTTAATAACTATAGGAAAGCTATTGCATACCTTAGTCTCAACAATAAAACATTTAATTTAAAATTGGATAACAAATTCCCAGATTTGAAGTTGCAATAAATAAAAATGGATGTTAATAGTAAAATTTGAATCCGCAGCAAAAGTGAACGCAAGTTACTTACATTGCGTCTTAGCTAAAATAAAATATGCTAGAAAAATGACTATCAAAAATTACCGTGTCACAAAAATCAAAAACACAGTAATATCTCTTACTTCCTATATCTCTTATTCCTATCTTACTTTAGATAATCTGTGCGTGTATTAATTCAGTAATGTAATCATGAGTAGCATTTAGTGTCTTAGTTTGTAAGTATTGTACAGCATTCCAGTCAATTGACTGAAAGAGATCTCTGAAAGGGATAAGTCCGCCTTTGTATGTTGTGTTTCATCTATGTTTCAATTGTGTCTCTTTATGTACAGTAAAGAATTTACAATACAATACAATACTTCCACTCTCATATTGAATGAGATACGATACTCTGCAGTAAGATCCTGGTCTACTACTAGCTTTTATTTCTTGTTATTTATGTATTACTAACGAATGCGACTATAAATTAATAGTAATCCCATCGGTTCAGTGACACAGGTGTGTTCACCTTACCAATGGCCGATTTTCAAACAAATAATGTGATGTTATGTTATTTATGATGTGTTGATTTGAGATTATGCCGGCCAAATCGTGCGTCAAAACGCCATTGATATGTATTTAATACAATCAACAAGACACTATTAATATAACAATATCTTTATGTTTTCTTTTTTATTCTGGTGTAAAGTTCTTAACTTAAATTCAGTAATTCTTTTGGGTTTTTTGGGTTGGATTTTTATCAAAGCAAGAACGAGAAAAGAATTTTCTTACAAAATTCTTTAACATTAAATCTTTATGTAACTTGTCAGAAAAAGAATTTTTATCAAAGCAAGAACGACAAAAGATTTTTCTTACAAAATTCTTTAACATCTTTAAGTAACTTGTCAAAAAAAATTAAAATTAATTTTTTTTTTAATATTTTTTTATGCAAGCTTTTATTGTAAGGCCAAAGTACATATTAAGAAAAATAAAATAAGCCCAAACTCGATGGAGTTGGGTCGTCGTTTTATTACTGAGTTCCATCGACCACCTTCCGTCTCCGTGATCAGACCCTACGCATCTACCACGGTTCGTTGTCACCGATAACCTCAATGACTTTATGTTGTTTTATTACTGAGTTCCGTCGAATATCTCCTGGCTTAATCATCAGAATAGCCTAATGACTAATATTATATTGTCATCTGACTGACACAACAATACAAAATTTCAGTTAAATCGGTTGAGAATAACTGGTTAAAAATGGAGTTGCAAGATTTGACCTTTTTTTTTTTTGACGCGGAGAAAATCCCTTCGGATACCTTACCGGTTACGGGACACCGGTAAGGTTATGTGGTGTTACCACTAAAAACTCCGCGGTGTCACCTCTCAGCCGCTATCGGCCGGGACCGTGTGCTTCTTCATGCTCCACAGCCCCGGCGCGGCCGGCCGCTACTTAAGCGGCCCCGGCTCGCCAACGGCCTCACGGCACCCTCTGTTGAATCAGAGGGGCCGGAGCAACCGCCGCCTTGGCCTCTTGGCCCAAGGACAGGCGCGCTGACACGTACACGCGCCTGCCTTCCACTCCGGAGGGCTGTCCGTTGGACGATGGAATCCCGTTTCCACCGTCCAACCAGCCCTCATAATTTGGGGCCTGCGAAAGCAGGCCCTGCCCCAGTCAACCTGTCGGCGACCGGGGCCCACACAGCCGGCCGCAGGGGATAGGGAGAGCGGCAACGTAACACCGACACTCCTCTTCCCCTGCGGCCCCACCGATGCCGTGCCAAGCGCCACGGCCGCGCTTGGTCGCGGAGGATAGGGCGAGCGGCAACGACACACCTCTTCCTCCGCGACCCCTACTACGGCTGTGATGGAAGGGGGGTCGTTGTCACCCCCTTCCCTCACAGCCAGGCCATTCCTGCCAGGAATGGCCTCCGCCGGGCCCGGGGAGGCCTAAGCCTCAACCCGGGCAATGGGTTCCTTTTAGCTTCCCTGCGGCCGAGGCAACCGCAGGTACTGAGCCCCCCCATCGCGACAAGATGGGAACCACATCTGGGGGGTGCAAGATTTGACCTAAACCAACATTCATACATACAAGATACATTGCAAGTTAAATAAAAGCTTGTAAAATAGACACTGTCACACAATTTTTCTCCTATTCCAGAGCTAAAAACTACTAGAACCTCGAAATAACAATATAATCCTAAGAAGACGTTTTTAAGAAAACCAAATAAACAAAGAACAATAAAGTCCAGATATTATAAGAAAGTTTTAATTATAAAAACAATTCAGATAAAAAAAACACTCCTTTTATATTAGGTAAGTATATAATATTTCCGAACTAAAAACCAGCTTCACCCCCAAACTACACAATCTATATAAAATTTCTATGGAACCATAATATGACAAGATATTTCTTACAAAAAAATAATTTTCCAAGTCGGTCCAGGCGTCTTTGAATAAAAAAAAAGATCGCGACACATTGATAAACTCTTTTTTGGAGGTCAGTTAAAACTGTTTTGATATCAACAACCGACACTAGATATTTAATTATTTCTTTTATATACTCATATGGAAAGGTGAACATTTGAACAACAAACTAATGCCCACCATAATGAGTCGTTACTGTCATAACTGCGGAAGTCCGCTCCGATATCACCCACGCGTGGGAAAGCGGCCCCGCAACAAACAACTCATTATAATGCTGATTATACTATTAATTATGGTAATGGGTAGCTTTTGCACATGTTTTGGGGTAAAAAGTTACAATTAATTTATTTCGTACTTCAATTGTAGGTAATTTGTGTTTAGACAAATTGTTATTGGTTTATTATTCTAGTGGACTGTGGTTATATTTGTTATAATTTCTTTTGTTATAATTAAGTAGTACTATATACTAGCAACTTTAATTATACTTCATAACATTTAGGAAAGCGGGCCTGCAACAAACAACTCATTATAATGCTGATTATACTATTAATTATGGTAATGGCTAGCTTTTGCACATGTTTTGGGGTAAAAAGTTACAATTAATTTATTTCGTACTTCAATTGTAGGTAACTTGTGTTTCGACAAATTGTTATTGTTGTATTATTCTAGTAGCTTTTTTTTTATATTTTTTTATATTTGTTATAATTTTGTTTTATATTAATTTAGTAGTGACTATATACTAGCAACTTTAATACTTCGTAACATTGTATGATTATTATCATTTTTACAGCACTGCTTCCGTTTTAATACAAAAGCCAGGTTTTGCGTTTAATGAAGAGATATGTAAACGTAAAGTAGGGAGACTCTATATTTTATAAACTTTTTATAGCATCCCTAAAAGAAGTATTCCGAAAACTGAAAATTCCTTGGAAGAGCATCATCAGTGGCCAAAGAGTGGCCCTTCTTCACTATGGCAACGACATTGTTCTATTCACAAATTAGCACCTGATCTGTCAGCGAAATAGCACTTTCCTATGTTGCTATACATTTCTGTCGCTCAGGAATTTCATTTGCCAGAGAGAGAGAGAGAGAGAGCGTCGGAATGCTATAGCGCAGCCGGTGCTTTACCGTTCTGTCACTCTCTCTCGCTCAAGCTAAAGACGGTTCTTAGCGATAGAAAAGAATAGCAACATAGAAAAGTGCTGTTTTGTGCTGAAAGATGTAGCCCAACCCTAAGGATCTAAGGGATGTTTGTTGTTTTTAAGTAATTCGTAAATAGTAGATAAAGTAGAAAACATTAAACTTTTATATAAAACATTGGTTTTGAATTAAACACTTCGATGTCTATAAAGATGATTTATATTTAGACCAAAATCCCAATTTTTACTAAAACTACAAGCACATAACTGAACTAATCTACCAAAAAGGCTGAAAACTGTAAATTAGTAAACTATCTCGAGCTAAAGTGTTAAAAGAGTCCGCCATAAAACCATTATACATTTTTTATGATCCTCGGACGTCGTTAAAAGATGTATTTATTGAAAACATGTGAAGCGATGACAGGCGTTATTTAGTGCAGCTACGATACAAATTCATTTGGCAGTAAAACAGTGCCATAAACACGGGGACTTATTTTACTAATGATATTAGAGGACAAAATAATGTATGGAGCGGTGAAAGTTACAAGTTGCTTTTGGTAACAATAAGAATGGTTTAATATAAGCCGTCTGTGCGGAGACAAATTGAAGATTTGTATCATCAGTAAGCTAAACATTATTTTTACAGAAGCTAAATGTATTTATTCAGTATAGACTTTTATCATACAAATTATAATAATATAATATAATTTTAACTAAATAAGATACAACCTAAATTACAACTAACTAAAATTGATAAAAAATAACTTTATATTAAATTATATAAAAAATTCAAGTCAAATCGCTGCCGTCACAGGGCAAAGTACCCAAGAGGATGGCGGCATTTTCGCTTTTTCAGAAATGACAAATAATCCCAAAAATTACTAAAAAATATGGTGAGTAATCAGAATATAGATTTTTTTAATTAGGTACTACTTCTGGTTCTTTTAATTAAGTGTCATTTTGCTTAAAATCTAATTCTTTTCACAAGTTGTACTTACTGTGTGATGCAAGACATTTCTTTTTATCAACTGATATGTTTTTATGTATTATACTGTCACCATTATATATAAAAATCGCGTTTGTTATATGTTTTTAGTATTTGCTGTTATAACGGCAACAGAAATACATCATCTGTGAAAAATTCAACTGTCTAACTCTCACGGTACGTGAGGTTCAGCCTGGTGATAGACAGTCGAACATCGGAGTAATAGAGTCTCGTTTTTACCTTTTGGTATCGAACCCTAAAAGGTTCGATGAACACACAAAAACCACAAGCGCGTAGATTTGATAATACAGTGACTAATAACATTAGCGTAGAAAATGACGCAAAATCGGAGGCGATCTGGGATGACAATGATAGGTATGTTTATAAAAAAATATTTAGCATCATCTCTCAAATTATCATAAAATTAAACACCGTTTCGAGGAACATCAAAAAAATTGAGACAGCGTTTTCCTCTACGTGAAATAAAGCTAGGGGCACACAAAGCGCCGAGGACGCGTGACGCCGCCCGTAAATGGTTTCCGCATCCTCATCTGTGAGGCGCCATCCTTACCGAATGTAACGAAACCTTTTATTTTTGTCTACGAAAATTTTTGGGCGTAAAAATGTTATGAATAAATATTTTAGCTGGGATATTTTTTACATAGCGTGAAGAACCGATGGCCGATGGGGCAGAAAGGTTCTCGAATGGCGGCCACGTTTTGGCAAACGCAGCGTAAGGTACCCACCTGCTAGATGGTCAGACGACCTGTGCAAGGTTGCAAAAAGGCGCTGGACGCAGGCCGCTCGGTCGTTTTGAAAATCCTTGGGGAGGCTGGTGGATGGGGGATGATAATGATGATTTTTTGTTGCTTAAATCTTTTACATGCATCATTTATTCTACATTTACAAGACTTTTAAGAACACTGGCTTGGTTTTTCCTTTAAATAGCAAGGCTTAATACAAATTAAGTACAAAATCATGATAGTTTTTCTTATTGTCAACATTTTCTTCTTCACAGTCTGTTTCAGTCCACTACTGTTGTTGCTGTTGTGAGAATTTGCTCTTAATCACCACGTCGGGTCAGAGTTTAGGCGGGTTGGTGATCGAGTCGGTGTAAAGTAATATAAAGTCTTTACACAAAAGACGTTGTTGCCTGTTCTCTGTCTCCCTTAGGCGCCTTATACTACACCTGTGGAAAAGGAAATGAGTATTAAAAATTATATTATACTCTGTCGTCTTTACACACCCAACCTGTCTATGTGCTCAGTTTAAGCGTACGTGAATACTAGTATTTATTTTGTGGTTTTAGTATAAGTTATATCAAATTGTCAAACTGTGTGACAGTAAGAGCAAAAACACGCAAATTGACGTTAGTGCCGTCGAAAATTCACTTGCCCCAATAAAGGAAACAACACGAAATTGAGACACAATCCCAAATTCAAATGAGGGATCGCACGTAACGAATGGCTGGCATTCGTCCGGTGGACTGTGGTGATGTGCACCTTTTTATCGACATTATGTCGATGTCGATTGATGTTTTTTTTTTATTTTTTTATAATGTATAAGTATTTTTTTAGCTATTTAGGTTTTCATAATTGAGCAAAATCTTTGCTTTTTTATGGAGTATCCTATTTATTTGAATTAATTATTCACCTCCTTACTTCGTGCCTCAAAATGATAGAAATAAAATAAAAATGTATTCGCTAGAGAATTTTAACTTTAAGAAATAAACAAACAGTTACGAGTTCTTTTACGCCAGCATTCTTTTAGTCATAAAGCTTGCGCTGTGCGTCATGCACTATGCGTATTCTAATATTCTAATCAATACAAGAGACAACTTGTAATGTCAATTTCGATACAGCGATGTCGATAGCAAGCCCATCATTATTAAGCAAAATGACTTCAAATAAACGCACACAATCACACATGCATACTTAGCAACTCCACTAATGAAAGATACACTCGACGAATAGATATCGATATTTAGCCCATCACTAGCAGGTCAAAGCTGTCGGCATTCTTTCAGAAATAACGCCCGGTCGCGTGCCTCGCGTCTTCACTATTAATCACTCGCGACTTTTGGACGGCTATCGATAACATTGTCTTCGAGTGAGAATATATTTGGTTGCTTTTATTTCGTGTCATTTAGTTTGTTCTCCGTATTTGAAAACATCTTACTAAGAAGTTTATATAAGATCTAACAAAATATACTGAAACTATTTTAAGGGTTAATTCAGTGTGATTGTAAAAAACATTTCCCAAAAAACATATGTCAAATAATGAAAAATATTTCCTGCCTTTCCTTAGAAACACGGATCAGCTAATTGGTCAACTTGTATGAGAGGCCAAAAATTACTTTTCATATTCCGATATATGTTCCTTGGGGAAAGTAAGTGATTATCATTGACTGAATTGACCCTTTTAAAATAGTTTTAGTATATTTTGCTAGATCTTATATACTAACTAAATAAATATTTGTACGTGTAGTTCACTGTGAACTGTGAATTTATTGAACTGACGCGGGTTCCATTGTTTTACTATTGTGAACTCAAAAATTAAAATAACTCTACTCGCCATCCTTTTTGATCAAGTCGAGTATTTACTCGACTTACTGTCGAACGTGTATACAAACACCAGATTTTTTTAAAGTAGACTCAGAGTAGCTATGATTTAAAAAAAAATATCGCTTTCTGTATCTTATTCTTCCTCACCTTATCCCATACTACTTGGGTTCAGGACAGCATGTGAGTTCTCAGTTTAGTCCAGAAATCTTAATATTTATCTCTATTTTTTGTCAATGCAATTTTCCCATCCATATCCATATCCGTCTTTACGGACTCCATCCACCTTTTCCTCTATTCATGCCCACTAACTGTCTTAGTAACGTCACAGAATAAGTACTCACGTTCAGAAGTCTTACTCAGCAAAGATATTTAAAGAAATATCTACTCAATGTCGTTAGCGATATGGTTTAATTTAGCTCGCGTCAGAACTCGACACCTCTTCATTTAGATACCTAGGACCTAGAAGTGCATTGCAAGCCAATTTAATTCTTATAACTCTAGACATACGATTCACTTCACTGAATTTGCCACTTCGGAGTGGTCGCCGCGCGCATAGTAATCATGTAGGTATATTATTTTCGATGCCTAGACGGGGAGTGACACAGGTCTGGTAACTTGGCTCTTCTTCTTCCTTATCATAATATGTTCAAACCACCTAGTCAATTGCTTCTCCGCTTTTCCGTTGTGGAAACTACTTTTGTACCACCTGCTTGTATTTTATTAAAGGTATTCAATATTTTACCAACATAACTTACTTAATACAAAATAAACGAAGAGGTTATCGACACGTGAAAAATATCATTAAAGGGAAGACAGAAAGGACAAGAGGACCAGGAATACTGATGCATAGCTACATGAAGCAGATAAAGGAGAAGGTGAACGTCGTGACGTAAAAAGGAGAAAAACAACTGGCGGATGAGAGAGGCAAATTGAAAAAATTCATACTCCACCGACAAGATATTTCTCTTAAATATGTATGATAATTTACATGTTAAGCTTTTGAGTTTATGTCCAAATAACCTCAACGATCCCCAGAGCAGAAAAAATCCAGGGCCTTTAGAAATCCCGTCTCGTTATGTTTTGGCAAGAGCCCGACGTTCCTCGGCTATCGTTGTATGGAGGATGCAGGAAACCATTAAGGTACCGCTTCGTGAAGGTAACGCAGATAAAAATATTTATATGGTTTAGTTAAAACTAGCAAGATAGTTGATCTTTGAAAGTTTGAGAGGATGGATGTTTCTATGTATGGGTGGATGTTGAAAACAGCTCAACGGATTCGATTAAAAGTTACATTGTAAGGTTAGCTTATTACTTGAAATAAAACATTTAATGTTCATTTACCGAAAAAATGTGAGGTTCCTGAGGAATTATTAAATTAGTAGGCTAGACACACATACATTATTGCCGAAAGATAGAACTAAAGGCCGAAGAAAAGAGGAATTAGATAGTGATATGTAGTGCCCATTCTCTCAATAGACTTTTACCTTTTTTCTCCCACACTAATAAGTGGAAGTAAGTATACAGAACTTGCTTAGGCCCCTATGTATATATTTGAGAACATATAATTATCATATCATATATATGTGCGAGAATTACGATGATTGCCATCTAATTCTATTTCGAATATGAACATATCTCAACACGGCGAGTGCTTGTATTTAGGCAACGTCCAAAAATAAACCCTGGTACAAATTATAAAGGCTTTTTATAAATACGAAATACCTACCTATGGTCATTTACTTTTATAAGGTTTTATTTGTACATTTAAACATAATAAATTATTAAATTATATTTCCCTATAGTTACAAATTGCAAAACTGTTAGAAGTGGCCGTTTTAAGCAATATTGCAATTTGTAACTATAGGAAACTATAATTTAGTAATTTAATATGTTTAAAATTAACTTCAGATCCAGAACTTTAATCTCATAGAACGGATTTTTTGATAATTTGTGTTTTCAGTGAATAATGATTTTTAACTGATGGTGGCGCTAGTGTCACCAATGTATCATCTTAAAGGTCATCTCCGGACAGCTTCTTTTTGGTATTAAAAATTTTAAACGTACATAGTTCAACTCCACTAGGAGGACTAAAGAAAAATAACCGGCCAAGTGCAAGTCGGATTCGCGCACGAAGGGTACATCTATAAAAAATCGCGTCTGTTGTTTAAGAAATAGTCCCATCTTATTCTGTTTTAAAATTTTGTTGTTATAACGGCAACCGAAATACATCATCTGTAAAAAACAAATAACTGTCTAGTAATCACGGTTAAAATATTATCCACGGTTATATAATAAGATACAGCCTGGTGACAGGCAAGCGGACAGACAAACGGACACAGACTGACACACAGACGGACAACGGAATCTTGGTAATAGATGGGGTACCGTTTTTATCCTTTGGGTACGGAACCATGGGCAGCATGATAAAGGACTGGTTATTACAGATTTCGGAAAGTAGACCCTTGCCCAGCTAAGCGGTTTATCTTTATTTATTTTATTTGCAATTGGATATGGGCTCGCAAGTCTTGTAACCCGGATCTATATTGCCCCGTTTTTAAATGACCCTTTCTTTTATCTATCCCGAAAAAGCTAAAGATTTTAGCGGACCCATACTTATAATGAACTTAAAATGATGATATTTTTAAACTACACTTCTTCTTCTTATCGTGTGTGTTAGTGACTAACACTAGTGTCAGAGTTTTTAAACCGCCTTAAAGGCCTCTGACATGGTTTTAGGTAACGACCAACGTCAAAGACAGTGACCGGGACCGACGGCTTAACGTGCCCTCCGAAGCACGGGTCATCTTACTTATCAGACAATCAGGTGATCAGCCTGCAATGTCTTAACCAAACTAGGACAACAACACAAAATCGTTGCCTCCGCCGGCAATCGAACCCGCGACCTCTGGGTATGAGCCGGACGCTCTACCCACTACACCACGGAGGCAGTTAACTACACTACAACTTATACTTCAAGTTCAACTCATAAACGGGTGCTGCTTTCGGTAGCTTTTCATTAAAATAATTTTTTTCAATATAAACTACACGTAATGTAAATTATACTAGTGTAAAAGTGACTGTAAAGGTGTAATTACTAAACAAAAATTTGTTTTTTCTTTAATTTTATTATTTTTTACACTATTACGCCCTTATCTCTATCAGAGAAGACACAGCCTACAAATAATAAATCTTAAAATTATTTATTTGATAAAAATTATATAATACAGAATAATTTTTTCAAATATTAAATATTCCTTGACCACCTGATCTTCCTCCATGGGCAATATTGAATGAAAGTGGGGGGTATACTGTTCATCCTGTTCCAGCTCCAGTTTCTACAATTCTTCTTGAAATTAGAAGCCTTAAAGACCAATTTCAGCTTGACGGTGGACGTTTAGGAGGAAACTGAATCGCCTAATTTTCATCCATTTCCTAGATCGGTTTTCACGATCTGTGCGAGAACAGAAGCAGCTAGAATATTATAAGTTTTATAGGGCCCTGTACCCAAAGGGTAAAAATAGAACCCTATTACTAAGATACCAGGCTGTATCTCAAGAACTGTGATAGCTAGACAGTTTAAAATTTTCACTGATAATTTATTTTTGTTGCCGCTACAATTAACAACTACGTTAACAACTATTACTTGGGTTTCCATAAAATAACCCAGAGGTCCCGGGTTCGATCCCCGGTCAGGGCAAGTTGGAAAATGGCCTTTTTCAAATTGTCTTGGGTCTTGGATGTTTATCTATATATGTATTTGTTATAAAATATAGTATCGTTGAGTTAGTATCCCATAACACAAGTCTCGAACTTACTTTGGGGCTAGCTCAATCTGTGTAATTTGTCCCTATATATTTATTTATATTTATTTTATTTATTTATTTAAACATGATTTTATTCAGACGGTACGGAACCCTTTGAGTGCTAGTACGACTCGCATTTGGCCGGTTACGTATTTGTTATTAAGAAATGAGTAAAATTTCTAAAGTTAGTCTCATAATATTTAACTATGTTCGTTTTAATAAACTAAACTGCCTGTAGGTACATGTATTTTGATCTCACAATATGTACGCAACCCTAAAAGTACCCTTTTAATTTTGGAAAGCCCTCGTTCGCGAAACATCTGCACTGATTAAAAATTTATTGCGCCACAAAAACATTTCGCTTCTCGATTCATTACGTACACTCATGTGAATGAAAGAATCCGTTTTAATAAATCCGCAATTCTACTTTTTTTTGTTCGGTGAGCATTTTTGTACGTAGTTACATAAAGTAACATTATGCCTACATGTAGTTTGTGAAATAAGGTATATCTCAGATCGAACCCAGATCCTTCAAGTATCGAAGTAGCGTGTTAACCAATACGTCACGTTGATTGTCAATATACCTAGTTATAAAAATTAGGTTTTTAGAAAAAAATACATTTTTGTACAAGCTTTTACTGTGAAACCAAAGTACTTAATGGACAATTGAAATAAGCCCAAACTCGATGGAGTTGCTTTGTTTAATTACTGAGATCCATTGACCAACTTCCATCTCCATGATCAGACCCTAGGCATCGTCTGCCATATAGTGCTCGCCAAACCTAATCATAAGATAACTAGTGAAAATTAAAGTTGCAAGATTTGACCTAAACAAACATTCATACATATATACATTCATACAAGATACATTGCAAGTTAAAGCTTGTAATAATTCACAAATTGAGGCAGTCCCTACTTCTGTTCCGTTAAAAACCGTTTTGGACTAACTCAAAGACATTTTGTCGGGTTCTGGTCACGTCCATATCGATTCCACGGTCGGAGCCCCAAGTTGTCCTAATTTCTCGTTGTTTCTGAACGTCTGGTAACTAATGTTTTTAACGCCTAAAGCAGCAAAAAGCCACTTTATTTAAACTTTAAATAAAATTGCTTTTTACGACAAGCTAACTTACAAAAACATTCACTTGAAATACACGCTTCATCATCGTCATTGTAGCCGAATAACGTCCACTGGGATAGTTCTTTCCCAAGGATTTCCAAAATGACGACGATCTAAAGCGGCCTGCAACCAGCGCCTTCCAGCGACCTTGGTAAGGTCGTCAGACCACCTTGAGGGTGGGTGTCCTACGCTTCGCTTGCCAGTCGCCATAGCGTGACAAACTGATTGCCGGTAAGGGAAAAAGGTTCTTACAATACACACTTAAAATGTATTTTTTTTAGTAATAATCAAATAGTTCACTTTACCATCTTATCAATATGAAAGGGACATGCTTGTAATGTCTAGATTGATAACTATAATGTATAGATCACTATAGTTTAATGAAATAAAAACACTAGTCAAAAAACTAAAAAAAAATTGGCCTTGTATACGAAAATGAGCAGCGGTCCGGGCAATTTGTATGGAAATGTCTAATTTTTTTGTGTTTTGACTGTAATTTTATTATCATAATACTAAAGTGATCTAGTATAGCCTGTGGTTCGATTTATTACGGGTATGCCCCTTCAACGTTGTATATTTATTCCTATCGTCAATTTATGTCCACCCCAGGGGGGTATAAATGTTTGATAAATTACTACAGAACCAATTGATTATCAGTTTTTTTTTCCAGATTACTAAGTAAATATATCAGCCACCGCAAAATGAATTAAAGTAGGAACTAACGATGTCATCATCTAAAGTATTAACGAGTAGGTACATGTTTCAACTAGCCGATGGTCGCCGACTGTCTCGAGACGGCCGCCGACAGTTTGTAACAAAAGTGACAGTCGCTTGTGATCGCGCGACGGTCTGTGGTCTGTAGAAGACATTTATGCACACACAAACGTTTATTTTAATGACTATTTAGTTGCATTTGTCCCATTATTAAGTTCAATGGAACTAGTGGGACAAATGAGTTGCACTTGTTCCATGGAACAAAAACGCAATGGTACTGGTGGGAATCACCTGTATAAGAACATCTATATAAGGTCTAACAAAATATTTCAACTATTCAAATGGTGCATTCAGTCCGTGACAGAGACAAACTTTCCCCTAGGAACATATGTCGAAATATGAAAATAATTTTTGGCTTTCCATACGAACTAGGAACAGCTGATCGGTCAACTTGTATGTTCCTTGGAGAAAGTTGTTCAGAATCATGGACTGTATTCCCCCTAAAATAGTTTCAGTATATTTTGTTATACCTTATATACACGTACAAAGTAATAACAACAAAGTGCGATTTATATGCAGTTTTCATACAAAGGCAACACAATAAATACCCGTGAGAAACCAAAGCAAACTGTTAAAATTATTAAAAAGATCATCTGTTTTGCTCTGTAAATAAAATTCAAATAAAATAAAGATAGGTACCAAAAGCAATTTTAATAAACACAATATGAACCAAAATAAGATAAATTTAAAGCAAAACTCATTACCGCTGCTTTAAACACCATATTAAAAATTACTTATTCACAGCGAGAATTCAAATTAATAAAATACGGTAGCATTTAAAACAACTACCATTTTATAACAGCCGAAACGGCATTTTATCACCGCAAGTAACCTTTTTGAATTCCACATTTAATGAAGACAAATTAAAAAGCATTATATCGTAGATACTATCTACAACAGAATAAAATGAAAAAGACAGGAAATGTCGGCAAATCTAACACAATTATAGTTATAAAGTATGAAGATCGCTCACGGGTACTCACATTGATAATTTAATTTCGAAAAGAAGTGAGAAAACCCGTGTCATCTGGAATAATGGAGGCGCCTTTGAATTTGAGAAGTCATTGCCCGCTCTCTCATTAAATTACCGAAAATTGAAGACAATTGATAACCAAGATTGTTAAAAATATAAAAGCAGGAAAGATAAAATCAGAAAGATTTCATCAGGTCGGATTGTTATGCAGTATCTGCTTGTCAGCGTTCCGTATTAAAAAAAGACCCTTATGGTGTCACCATTTCTGTCTGTCTGTCCATCTGTCTTTCCGCGGTTGTACTCAGAGACAATTAGTACTAGAAAGCTGTATTTTTATGGTCTGTACATTCAAGAGGTAATGGAGTGTCGTGAGATTGTTGACACCATTTTTTAAATTGTAGATTCACTTGTGAAATATTTTAATTCATTAAAATCCTTTTTTAATTCAGACTTAGTCATTAAACCGTAAGGCGTGAACGCCAAGTCGGCATTCGCAACTACGAAACCCAACAATGCACGTGGCCCGACACGCGCTTGGTCGGTTATTAATGAAGCAGTGGACTCTAGCAAAGTAACGCCTATTGATAAACACAAGCTTTGCTTTTTACTAAATGTAGTTACCTGTATATTGTCAAGTGACGCAGCAAAGTCATTTTTTTAAATTCCTAAATATTTCAGTTTCTAGAAATAAAATATTTTAATAATAAAATTTTTGGACAACGAAAAATAATACTACACTGAATTTTTTATATAAAAATCTTTGCAAGCCGATCGAAATTACGCAAAAGGCTAAGCGTTTTGCGTGGTTTAGCTCAGTTGGTAAAATGGTGCTATTTACTATTTTAGGTAACATTCGTTGCATAAGCTAAGACGCATTATAGTAACCTCCCGGTACCAAAGGAAAAGCGATCAAAAAGAATGACATCAATTTTATTCTTAGTGGCCAATATTATTTCCCGATAGCTACAGATAGCTACTAATCGAATCCGGCAGTTCGATAGCTACCATAGATAATAATAATTAGCCATAATGACTCGATGCCTGCTTTTTTGGTGCAGTGGGCGGCAAAGATCACCAGATAGTACGTCCATCAAACTTTATGATAATCGGGTGCGGTTAATTCCATTACGAATAATAAACGCACGTATTAAATTAAGGCTGTCGGATGAGTCGACGGAATGATCGCTCCATCACTTGGATTATGATATGAATAATTTATTAGTGAAAAAATAAACGAACATAGGCTTTATTGTTTTGTGTTCCGTGCCTCGGGCGATGTCGTATGAGATCTAAGATTGTGGAACGAAATAATTGTGATGGGCATTCATATGGCAGGTATGGAGTCGGATTATGTTCCGCAGGTAGGGTAACCATACCGACCATGGGAAATACGTGCAGAATATCAAAGCTTTGAGGGACAAATAAGACGAGATTTCTATATTTTATGATGATTTGGACAAAAAAAAAACAGGATACACATACACAGGTTTTTTTTATCTTCATTAGGTAATTGTATGATTTGGCAAAAGTGTACTATTTTAACGTATAAGTACTGTCATTTGAAATGGAAAAATTAAAATATAAATTACACACAAAACCAAAGTTTTTCAGAAACATTTTAATATTTTGTGCTGTCAGCTAAAGTTTGTAACTATATCTAACTTCAAAACTTTAAATAAAAAGTTAAAAATTTCATTTTTTTTTTACATATTTGTAAACTAAATAGGCAGGTGAATATATACACAATAATCATGGTAACCCTAATTACATGATACACGTTAGTTCTTCAGCATAATATTCTCATTAAATCGCCGTTGCTAGGCAAAAGTTAATATTTTTGTTTCGAAAAAAATATTTGGAATGGACGATTTTCTCCGGAGCTTAAAATATATTTTATCTCGAGAAATAAACATTTATCATTTTGCTTATCGAAGTAAGTCTTAACTGAATCTGTCAAAGCTGAATGGAGAGATAATCTAAATACATTTTTATAGAGTGGATTTGGAATGCCAGATTAGTTGAAATAAAATAGGAATTACGAGTACTAAGGCCGCATTAATTTATTCTGGAAGGCTCTACATCTGTGGCATCGCATGTAAATATTTTTTATCAAACAATATTATTTGAGCTTTTTTGTGGAACATTTTTTAACGTTTATGAAAATGAAAGATTTTGCAGTTTCATACTCTATTCGGCAAGAAAATATTCTATTTTAATTTTACTACTTTACGTGCCTCGCGTTCTTTCTAAATTATTTTTTGCTTTTTTACTAGCATATTATGTCATTATATAACTGTAGCATATGCTGTCAAATAAAGCATTTATTTGACAAATCATAGAACATGAAATCTCCAGAAACAAAGGTATTGGCCAGAAGAAGATAAGCGTAAGGTTCTTACTCCTCGATTCGTAATAATATAAAACTATTAATAATAAGTATTAATCTGTAAAGATTGGCTGTATAAAATCTAAGTCTATGGTCAATACAGATGAAGGTAATGCACGAAAAAGGATTTATTTTGTTTTATTAGGTTTTATTTTTATACTGGCCACACGAAATTTCATTTTCTTCTTTTTCTCTCATCAGCGATTCAGCAGCACCAGATTTGAAAATTTTCCTTCGTTCTTTTATGTGTGATACATATTTTTCTTTTTTCACGTGTATATCTGCGTTGCTCAGTACACATAATAATGAATTAACATTTCAAGTACAAAAGTCATTAAATCTTCTAAGCACAAACACGCGACGTCATGTTTTACATACTTTGAAGCCACAGTTTGTGTAATTTGTAAGAAAACATCACTTAAAGTCCACAAAAACATTCGTGTCAGAGCCCCAATTCCGCCAAAAGCGAGAAATTCCTTACAGTGTGACTCTGAGTGTAATCTTTCGTAATTTATGTGTGTACGGCGGCAGAATAACTCAAGTCTAGATTGTAATAACAGTTAGGATCCCTAAGGCTTACGTTACAATTTGACTTTGAAGTTACGCTCCACTTTGTTTGAAATTGCTAGTTAGTAACTAAAGTCAGAACTAATTTTTAAATGTATTTAGTTGCAGACAGTTCGGGTCATTTCCATTTTAAGTTAAAGTTTGTAGATGTAAAAGTATATAAGGACTAACAAAATATACTGAAACTATTTTAAGAGTGAATTCAGTTCATGATACTGAACAATTTTCCCAAAAGAACACGTATCGAAATATAAAAAGTATTTTTTGGCCTCCCATACAAGTTGACCGATCAGCTGATCCGAGTTTGTATGGAAAGTCAAAAATAATTGTTCATATTTCGCTATACGTTTCTTGGGGAAAGTTGTTCACTATCACGGACTGGACTCACTACATATCATAAACTTTTTATGTGCCCTTAATGTGAGTTAATTAATTTTGAGGGTAAGATTGCGTTGTATGTCTGTCCGTTCGTCTGTCTGTCACCAGGTTGTGTCTCATAAACCGTAATAGCTACATATTTGAAACCACAGATGATGTTTTCTGTTTCCACTATAACAACAAATACTAATTAAAGAATAAACAAAATATTAAAGTGGGTGTCCTATACAAGAAATGTGATTTTTTATAGATAATGACGCAAAACCCTTGTGTGCGAGTCCGACTCGCACTTAGCCGGTTATTAGCGATGATGTGCAAGAATTTGAAAAAAGAATCAAACTGATAACTTGCTATCCGCATATTTTTGATGCTTACTTTATGATGTTATATCATAACGTAACCATTGAGAAATATGCAAGCATAATCTAAAGCAATTAATAAGAAGCCTACTTCTAGATTTTATCGTTTAATGATTAAAATTGACGTACTATTATAAGAATACTCGACTGAGAGCGTCACGGTGAGTTTGCGAACGCGGCTGACGGATTGAGATAATCGTTTTGTCGGCTCATTGATAAAGCTATTTTATGGTAAAGAGTCTCGGAATAAAGGTTGAGGAAGTGAATGGAGGCAAATGTGACGTAAAATGAAATTTGGCCGATTTGTTGAAGAATTTGAACAAGTTTATTTGTCAGACAAATGAAATGACCCACGACTTTCAATTTAAAGGTTAACTTTACCGACAATAACTTTTGATAAGCTTAACCGCTTTCAATCATAGCTAAGAAATATTTTTACTGAAAAAGCTTTTGATTGAAACAATAGACTGAAAGAGATTTTCATTATGGGATAAGTACGCCGTTGTCAATTTATTCTATTGTTTTTGTATGTAATTGTGTATTTTCATAGTACTAGGTATAAAGTTATTACAACCAAAAAAAAACAAACAAACATTTTGTAATCGGTCCATTCTTTTAGAGCTACGATTATATCAACAGACACACATACACGTCAAACATATAACACCCTTTTTTCGTCAGAGATTAAAAAAACTTTACTGACAGCGTCACGGTGAGTTTGCGATCGCGGCTGACAATTTGGAGGTGATAGTTTAGTCAGCTTATTTATAAACCTATTTTATAGGTATAGAAACTAGGAATATAGGTTGAGAAAGTGGATGGAGGCCAATGTGATGTAAAATGAAATTTAACGGTTTTTTTAATTAACACGGATTGAGCTAGCTCCAAAGTAAGTTCAAGACTTGTTTTATGTACGATATATTTAAAAAATCATTCATCGATCTATATACGTAATCCAAATTTGTGTATGACTTACGATAAAAAAGTTGTGAAAATGATTTTCGATCGAGATCACATAGTTACGCCCATCGAAAACTGCCGCGTGACCCCGCTTGAGTTCGATAAACTGCGGCCGGCGGCGCGCGGTGCCTAGCGGTGGTACTACTTATTGATATCGCGGTTTTACTTTCGAGTTTTAGTTAACATTTTTTTTTTTCAAAATTTTTATTTTGACTAGCTCATTAGGTCCTACCAACGATCCTTATAAAGTGTCCTACGGCTCTAACACCAATGAAAATTCTCTATGTATACTATAAATTAAACAATAAGTACTAGATTTTATTTAAAAAATACTTTTAAAATTGTGTCAGCATATTTTGTTAGACCCTATTTTGATAAAAAGTATTTTATTTCTTAGGCCTAAAACACAGTACACAATCTTAAACAAAAAATAAAAAACGCTACCAATGAAGCGAACGGAAACGCTCCATTCACCACTCACCAGCAAGACCGCTGACTCACCGTGATGGACCGACCGCTTCTAATGAAGTGTTTTTATTAGGACTTGTCAGCTTAATTAATTTCAGTTTATAGATGACTTTTGATTTATATTAAAAGGTTACAGGCTAACGCTCGAATTCATAAAAAGTGAGAAACATTTGTTAAATCCGTTTTAGTTGAAATGTGTTCTGACTTTTGCCCTTATCTCTCTTTTCAGTGTTTGACTTTGAAAGAGCGAGACAAAATATATTTTAAATAAAATTGCTTGAGAAAGCGTTTAATTTTTCTGATATAAATACGAGGGTAATAGGTATTTAATGGAATATGGCTATTTAATACTTTTAAAGCGAAATAAATTAAACGAGTCTTTTGTACTTGATACAAATCTTTTGTAGTGACTTGAGTGGTTTTTATATGTTTGTATTTTATAAATAACAAGCCGAAGCCCGCGACCTAGTTCGCTTGGACTGTATGACTCCGGAAAATGTTCATCAGGCTAAAAAACTTTTGCTAAAACGTCATTTTTATATTTCTTATATAAACTATAGTTTAGCTGGACCATTTTGGGTCTGCATCAGCCTCAGGTATACCTTTTACCAAAATCAGTAATACCCTATATATTGCCCAGGCTTAACAGCTATATAACAAAAAAGTTTCATTCGAATCCGTGCAGTATTTCTGGAGATTAGCGTGAACAAACAGGCAAACAGACAGACATTTATTTTTAAACTCTTACTCTATTACTATGACTCTATCGCCCCAAATATTTTTTTGGAAATATATTTATGTACATACACATTTTTTACTATTTTATTATATACATACATACATACTATCACGTCTTTATCCCTAATGGGGCAGACAGAGCATTTTGGGTCTTGCGGTTCTATGCAAAGCCCAGGGCCGCAAGACCCAAAAGCCACTTTTAGCGTCATGGTGGGAGAAAAGATGGAAAAGCAATCAATACAGTGATGGGTTGCTAGCCGCATCGCCTGTTAACCTGATTTGCATTTTTTGCCCATACCCTCGATCAGCTTTTACGATCTGCGTGGGAAGAGAAGCAGCTGGTACATTCTAAGTTTTTTTATTTCTCCCAGACCAGCATGGGAGTTTAGTTATTATATGTATAGATATATAGGAAGATAGATGTAGATAAGTGACATGACTTCATCGCCTGCTGATTCATCATGACGTTCAGAACTTTAACTATTTTTATAGGGCACGTCAGTTTTAATTACAGTCGACGGCGCTAATCAGAGTTATTGTTTGTCTATTAAGGTTAATTGGTGATTGAGGGAGTCAATTGTTAAGAAGATGTTGTTTTGGGTGCTTGTTGTTTATTGTATAAGCGAGCGAAGTCCTCCGAGTCTACTTGAATCGGAGTTTGTATGTATGAATGTTTGTTTGACTACCGTATACCTCGAGTCGTTTTGATCGGAAAGTCATGCTCGAGTCGTATTGATCGGAAAGTCATGTGTAGAAGTGGCCCATAATTTTTTAAGTTTGAACATAAGCCAAACCGGTCAAGGGATTGCCGAGATATGAGGTTCGCGAATACAAAGTTCGAGTTGAACTTCTTTACTTTTTTGAGTGTATGTATTAGGAACATTTATGTGTATGAATGACGGATTTTATATAAAGACCGATTCCGATCTGTCGTTTTGGAAATCCCGGAGGAAGCCTCTGTCAGGCAGTGGACTTTCTGTTGCTAATATGATTAGATGATCGTCTATCACTATTTCGCTTTACGTATAGCGAGAGGGATGGTATAGTTCATCACTCGATATTTACTTTAACTGAGTATATCCACGGTGCCATGCTGTTCAAGCGGTACATAACAGTGGTCTAGTCCTTTCAAATCGCAACATAAGGCCGTAAGGATAATATAATATATAAGAACTCGGGTTTACTACTCAAGTACGGTTATTTTATTAGACCATAGATCATTTTTTGCTTCCAGTGAAGAAAAACATCGTTAGGAAACCTGTACATTTATTTCTAGAGTGTAATTAATAAATACTTAGTACTCCCATGCTGGTCTGGGAGAAATAAAAAAAACTTAGAATGTACCAGCTGCTTCTCTTCCCACGCAGATCGTAAAAGCCGATCGAGGGAATGGGCAAAAATGCAAATCATGTTAACAGGCGATGCGGCTAGCAACCCATCACTGTATTGATTGCTTTTCCATCTTCTCGCCCACCATGACGCTAAAAGTGGCTTTTGGGTCTTGCGGCCCTGGGCTCTGCATAGAACCGCAAGACCCAAAATGCTCTGTCTGCCCCATTAGGGATAGAGACGTGATAGTATGTATGTATGTATAAAGAAAATATTTTCAAATTGTCACTAAACTATAGTCATAGAGGGCTTTTCAAAGGAAAAGGCACAACTTTTAAGATGTTACACATCTTCTTTCTTGCCCATCGTGCTTCACCACCCGCACTAAACGTGACCTTTATGAGGCTTCAGACAACACTGTAAGAGCGGCATCTTTCTGTGTGTAGTGGGAAAAAATTAAATTGCTTGAGCCGACGACACGAAAGGAAGAAAAATAAGTCATTAAGCTTCATCAGATACTTTCAGGCAACTCGAATGATTTGACACCAGTGTTAGCTATTCACTCACACAAAATAGACTTTTTGGGTAAATCAGGAACAAAAAAGAATTCACGTATATTTTTACTATTTTTAATATTGCCACTTCATTAATAACTCCAAAAGTGTTTGCAAGGGAGCGTAACTTTTGCTCGAGGATCTGCGACATCTGTTGCCGGAATTTTTGCAAACAAGCCTGACTGGCAACTTTTTAATGTCGGGACTTATGCCGGCTTTGTCAGATGTAATGACGTATATTTTGGGTTTTCGCACGAGCTGTTTTTGTTAAGTTTAGAGAAAGTTCGGTGCGCCCTTTTTGATGAGGGGTTGAAGCCATGTTGTGTCTTTTCCCTTTGAATCAAGTAAAGAAGGCGGCACATAAATACGGTCACAACTTTATGATTTACATGATAAATAGATTCAAGGGTCGGCCAACACATAAGGTTACAGATAGAAAGGACCTTTTTAACGTGGTGAAAAAGTAAGTTTGGTTTAGTTTAAATTTTATACATATAAGTTTGTTTGTGTGTAAGCTCTTTAATGTACATAATATCGTAGGAACAAAAAATCCTAATAAGTTGAGCAAGAAAAAAGAAAAAGAATCAAAATAGAGAAGAACTGACCGGCATCGCCCATTGACATCGCATTTCCGCCCATACTTGATCGGTTTTTACAACCTGCGCGGGAATAAAAGCAGCTGGTATATTTTTAATTCAATGGAGCAGAACACTTGCTAGCCCTATGATACTTCTAAACGTCATTTTTTGCATTATTAACATACCCATGCCAAATTACAGCTTTTTGTACCTATAGTCTCTGAGAAAAACGCAGACGAACTGACAGATAGGCAGGTAGACAGACCGACATGGCGAAACTATAAGGATACCTTGTTTACTACGTAACCCTATAAAGCAACCGCTTACTTTTACTCAAAATTCTATGGTACAATGTATCAATTCTTTGCTGAAATCTTAGACCAATGTGCACACTCATCTTTAATCCTTCACCACACCGGTAAAAACGACTTGCCAATTATAACCTCGGCATTCTTTGGTTGGAAATTAAATTAAAAGAGTTCATTTGTACAATACACAATGTCCTTTATCAAGGACAGTGATAAAATATCCGAAAGCAGATGTCTATTGCAAAAAGAAAGACAGAAATTCTGGACAGATAGTGTCACGGTTATCGCCACCACCTGATACCACCTGCCGCTGTTCCATTAGTGATATCAAAAGTTGTGAAGTATGACAAGTAGCTGATACTTTTTTATCGGACATGCGTGAATTAATTTTAAACTACCTTCTTCTAAAAACTTTTAAAATAATTTATACAGCCGGCGGGCTTCATTAATTATTCGACACAGTTGGTGTAAGTAAGTAAGTGTTTTTACAAAATTTATTAAATGTAAGTAAAAATCAACAGAAAGATATGATCATAGAAATCAAGGAAAACTCAGATGGGTATGCACGGTGCACGGGGCGTTAAATAAAATCTAAAAAACAGCAAAGTAGAACTGTCTCAGTCAAGAAATCAAATTATTGTTTAGTAATTAGGCATTTTTATGCACTTTACACATTTTGCGTGTAATGATTATAAATATTGGAATCATTATTTTTTTTGTTAAGAAATAAAGTTTTTTTTTTTATTTCTAGCGTATTGGAACTACTGCTGCTGAGGAGAAACACAGTCTCGAAAAATGTGCAATTCTAAGAATTCATCATCATCATCAGGTCTTTTTAGTCTTCACTGCAGGAGCACGCACGACCCTCTATCAGAGCAGCTGGAGGATTTAGCCTACACTCTCTACACTGGCCAGATGGATTGAAGAGGCATCATCAATGATTAAAAGTTTTTTTAGATTGTTATTCCTAAGTCGCCTTCTGCGACATCCACGGGAAGACTTAGAGCTGTCCTATTCTACTCTACTGGATACAAGACAGCACGCCACAATCTAAGATACATTTTTAAATAATCGCCATAAAATTGACCATTGCTTTACACTCAGCAACATTGTTACAAATTAAATCGACTTCATTCAATAAAACACATCTGATACCTAAAAATCCAGTGATCACAAGCAAAAATTCACTCACGAAATTCAAGAAGCAAAATCTTCGGAGCGATAACAAAACGTACAAGGGCGTAATTAGGGCACAAATGGTTGTCCTTTGTGAACAAAACGCAGAGGTACCAGTACAGGCCACTGGCGAGCCATATGGGATTCACATTGATCCAGTTGATTGGGCTAGTTAAAAGACGAGCGTGATGTGTTACGTAAGTATTCGTTAGGAAGACACTGGAGATTAATTGTTTTATTTTTATTTCAATAAAAATTATATTTATTCAATAAATGACACTTTTTTGTTAGTCAAAAGCTGCTTTTAAAAATATTTAATGTAGTATATATACCTATCATAGTATTATTCGTAAACTTTTCGACTAAAATCAGTAATGGCATGTTATGTTATGTCTTGAAACCAAGCAAAACCAAATGAAAAATGGGTAGCCCTACAATACCTACTAAAACGTGTTATGTGGGCATTAAAGATATACTATCTTTAATATATAGGTTTTAACTACTCAAAATTTTTGTGAATAACGCTTGATTCAGGGTTGCAATGCCCATATTCAAAAATTAGCTGGAAAACTTAGCTCTGCGGCCTATGCGGTTAGAAGAATTAGGCAAATTACTGACGTTGATACAGCGCGTTTGGTATATTTTGGGTACTTCCACAGTGTTATGTCCTATGGAATATTGCTATGGGGTAACGCTGCAGATATAAATACCGTATTTGTTTTACAAAAACGCGCTATCAGATTTATATATAAATTAGGTGCTAGAGAGTCTTTGAGGGAACTATTTAAAGACATAAATATTTTGACCCTCCCCTCGCAATTCATCTATGCGAACATTATGTACGTGCGTCAGAATATACACTCATTTAAGAGAAATTGTGATATTCATAGTATTAACACGAGAAATAAAAATAAATTAGCCATCACAGCTTTGCGGTTAGAGAAAACAAAAAAATCTTTTGTGGGTCTCGGCTTGCGCCTCTATAATAAAATTCCAGATGATATAGTAGCATTACCATTATCTAAGTTTAAGACAGCCGTTAAAAATCATTTATTACAAAATGCGTATTATCATGTAAATGACTACTTATCATCATCTGAGAAAAATTCTTGGAAATAGTTGCCTGCAAATTGTAATTGTATAATTTAAATGTATAGCTTAAGTGTAAATCTGTATTGTAATTGTAACATAGCCCATCAGGCTGGGTAGGGACCAATACTGAACTGGGTTTCTTTCGGCGTAATCTTCCCAGCAGTAGTCGTTCCGAAACGCTAGTAGTTTTTAGCTTCTGCACAAAAAAAATATTTAAAAAAAATGACCTTCAATAAGAGATAAATTTATCCTACATTGAATAAAAATTTTTGACTTTGACTTTGACTTTCAACAAAATAAGATCTAAGATATTAAGCATAGTACCTAATTCAGTTAGATTTATTAGCTAATAAGAAATTACTTACTTTTTACAATTCATGTTTTGTTGGAGATAACTAACGAGGTCTTTTTCTGCTTTATACAAGTTATCTGTACAGAAAGCAAAACAAAAACGCATCTGAAAAGTATCAAATAATAGGGATTGCACTGCTAAAAATATAATTTTTGGTAACATTACGTTACACGTGTCTGGGAGCACGGTAGAAGAAGAGCCTGAGCATACTACTTTCGAAGTCTAGTTCATTCGACAAGTGTGGATAAACCTTAAGTCAGGACTTAATTTATAGCCAATTAACTCAGTGTTAAAACTGACATTATGGTAGTCCACGCTGCAAAATGCATTCGGTGTTAAGAAGTGATTTAAGAGTCCTGTTTGTTCTACGTAATTATTGTTGTGGGTTGCTTTTAAATTAACTGTTGGATAAATAGAAATGCTGGGATTCTATCTTACATCCTTCTAGTGTATTTTTTTGGTATTTTATTGTAATCTGCATAAAAAGCGTGATAAAAATAGGTATAAAAAAGTTAAATCAAAACTGCTAAAAAAACTGTAAGATAAATAGAAATCCTGAGATTCCATCTGAGATCCTTCTGGTGTGATATTTTGGTATTTTTTTTTGTTATCTGCTTAAAACGTGATGAAAATAGGTACAAAAAAGTTAAATTAAAATTTTTTTAGTTTACTATAATGACTCACAGATGTCTGGTTTATATATCTCATAAAGTACTTATTCACTATAATTTTTTTGCTACTGTAAAATTAAAATTAAGTTTAGGGATAAATTATTACACTAGCATTTTTATTTCTTGATATTACCTAGCCTATTACTGTTATTACCAAGTTTTAACAAATTCATGAATATCTCAAAACTGGTCAAGTGCGAGTCGGACTTGTATATGACGGGTTCCGTACCTCTGTCCAATTTTTGTCCAAATCATGTATTTCGTTACGGAACACTATCAATCTACTATCAGGTATCTAGTTATTGCCATTACAAAAATCGAATCAAAAAAATAACGCATTTCTTGTATGATGACTACCTTTAATTTTTAGTATTTGATATTATAGCTGCAATAGAAATACATCATCCGTGAAAATTTCAACTGTTTCGATTTATGAGATACAACCTGGTGACAGACAGAAAGACAGACATACCTTGTTTTTACGCTTTGAGTACGGAACTCTAAAAAGTCGTCCGCTCAAATGACATACTCTCACGCTTACCCGTACCCAATAAAAAGCACTTATCTTCCGATAACGATAAACGTCATACGCTTGTTTTGCTTGTAACATAGTGTTACCAATCTCAGTATCAAATCTAGATGCTATGAGATCAGAAGTGGATAATGTCCATCAACGAACAGATTAGCTGAGAATTAATTAATTCTGTATGGAACTGTAACACCTAGTACCTTTAGAAAGTTGTCCCACGGACGCTTGTTAAGGCTAGCGTTTGAATGAGGGAAGTTTAATGGAACAATATAGATTTATTTTTAATAAAAAAGTCACAATTGAATAATGATGACCTTGTTGAAATTATTTTTTTTTTAAAAATGTATATTTAATCTGTCATCGTAATTTACAATATAAAAAAAAAGTTCCACCCTATTTGTGCGACAAACCGTTTACCCCAGCAGACCTATGACCGACATAACATTTGATCGGTACTACTATTGCTCGATATCAATTTTGTTCGACCAATGTTTGACTGGCATAACATTTGATCGGTACTACTATAATTGCTCGACATAAATTTGGTTCGACCAATGTTATCACATAACATTTGATCGACATGAAGTTAAAAATGGCTAGACCGAACGCATGATTGCTAATTTACTTATAGGATTAAAAGTTGAGAATCAATACATATAGTACTTACTAGTATTTTTGTCTTTTTGCTGATTTATTAGTTTCTCAACGCAAATATTTAAAAATACTGGCTGTTATTCTCATTTTACAGATGATAAATCTCATTTCAACCTCATTTATATGTAAATCAAGTCATTAAAAAGTAAAAAATATTTTATAATTTCCATACATTGAGCCACCAGTGGACTCGTATAGATTTGTCGCCAGAAGCTCCCGTGAAGCAATCAAAGGACCTATACCAACCTTTGATTGTATAGTTAAGGGTTTAGGATTAGGAATAAAGAAGAGATATTACTAGACACTGACAAAATAAGCTTCAACGAAGTTTGACCGCCATAATCAAGAAAAGAAAAAAAAATACATTGAGCCGCAATAAGACCGAAACCTTATCTGGGACAACTGGTGCGTTATTTAGCCTGTATCCGTATTTAGATAGAGCCCCTTGATTTGATCTAAGGTTTAATTTATTGTGGCTCCATCTCGTATTCATTAACTTTATTAATTGAAGTGCTTTTAATTGGTTTTAAACGAGTGAAAAACGGTTTTCATTGTTCCATTTTGTTATTATATAATTGGCATGTCAGTAAATTTTTGTATAAATATCTATTTGATGAAAATTTTGTTCAAGGAGATTTAAGATAAACTCAACTCATATTCATATAAACTATTCATCTACTGAGAATTATAAATTTATTTTATTTGACGGAGATTATAATTTTGGGAATCGATTTTCCCAACAGGTGGGCCTTGAAATGAACATGGACAAAGCGAAAGTAATGTCGGATGTCCAATTGTCCATGTTGCGCCCCTGCCTGTTTGTGTTGGGAGCTCCAACCTTGAAGTTGTAGACTTGGGTCAACTGATCCAGGCAGGAAGTCCCGGCTTTGCGGAGTCAATAAAAAGTAAACTATTTTAACCTGTAATAATTATTGTATTTAATCGATTACGTAAATAAAATTAACAAAAAATACTAATTTATTCACAGGAATACTATTCATATTTTACGATGTCATTTTTTTGATTCAGACAGCTGGTTAGACAAGTAAACGAATTATTTTTCAAAAAATCTGATTTATAACCTGAATACTAGGAATTTTTAATTTGAAATAGAAGATAATTCTTGTTAGATTCAAAATAACCTGTTTGAAATCAAAAATATGTTTATGTTGAAAAGTGAATTCTCATAAATCAAAGACTTTGCAATTTATCATACCATCAAGTTTATTTGGTAGCAAAATAAATTCCCGATTGTCAAGAACACCATATCTAGTAATTTTAATTTTTTAATTTTTATTTATTAAGGTACAATCACAGATATCAGAATGTGCCTAATATATAGTACATTTCTATAGTCAATATAATTCTGAGATCCTACAACAGATTGTACACGACATTATAAAGATTATACATGCAGCAAACAATTCAAACAGAACAATAATAAGGAAAAAAAAAGTCTTACATTAACTAATGAGAAGTGTAACTACCGAAGTCGTATCGGTAGTTCCGCTACTCATCACTAGATGGATATCTGTAGCGCCATAGATCATTTAATAAAGAAAGCCCTGACTTTCAAACGTAACTAAGAACATAATCTAAATAACTTTCAATCTTTTAAACACAAGAGAATTGGCTTTCACTTTAAAAAACCGTATTGTAATTGGTCCATCCGTTCGAGCGCTATGATGAAACAGACAGACACACACACAAACAAATCGACAGACATAAACTTCAGACCTATAACACTCATCTTTTTGTTGGGGTTAAAAATAGCAAAATTCGTTACAGGATCAAGAATTTGAATATTAATCAATTCATCTTAGCAACTCATTATTGAAGATGCCCAAAGTTAAATATTTAAACACATTAACAATATATCAGCAGGCTTTATAACCGTATAAGAACATGCAATATGTTAGATTTAAAATCACGTTCACAGTGAACGTTTTAAACGCTTATTTTGTATATGTTCCATAGAAATTTTATCAAAATCGGTTATGCAGTTTGGGGGTCAAGTCTGTTAATAGTTTAAAAACATTATAAACTCAAAATTTCGAATGACTTCAGTTTGTAATAAAATATGTTGATACTGTTTCTAGTAAAAAATAAAATGGTTAAAAAAATTAACGATTGAATCTATTATTTTTGATGAATCAGTCATGCTTTTTTGACGTCAAATAGCGCTCTTAATATCAGTTTATCTGCAAATGTTATTCTAAAATCATGTTAAAATTTATATAATCAATGAAAGGTGCTATTATTTTGTGACAATCTATTTAATAAACTATACCAAATAATTAATTTTTGACCCAGGTCATCAACCCAATTCTAGCATATCTTCTTACGCATAAATAATAAAAGCTTGTAAAAACTATTTCCACTAAAGGAAATTTATGGAAAACTAGAAGATGCAGGCTTTTGCTCAACTACGGGACTTTATTGGCTTAGAAATGAAAAGTAATATTTTCATAACCTCCAATATACTTCTCCTTACGTAACGCAGAGTGTGGATGGAACATTATCCGCGGCAAAAATAAAAGATATTCTGATTAAACTGACCGCAGGCTAAACAAAGCGTGATTATTCCGATATGATTTATATTGTTTGCTTTTAATAGCCAGCGTAATCGTTTTCTTTATTAAGATTAACGCAAACATGTGTGGGTATAGTATAATGTGTTTCGATCTATGAACAATATTTTTTCTCGTATTCAGATAGGGTATGAATGATTGGTTACAGATGAGTACTTCAAGAGTTGAGTCAACCCATGAGACTGAAGAACTTTACCTTTTTTTTAATTTTAAGAGCGACTGCTCTTGTCCGTGGAGGTTCTTACTTTCCTATCTGTCTTCAGCCAGCTTTTTGACGTCTTAGTACGACACCACTCCTACTTTCTCCTTTATTTGCTTTATGAAGCTGTTGTCTGTGTTTTCCTCTTCCCCTTCTTCCTTCTTTTATCGTCTTTATGAGTTGGTCGTGCAGTGCGAAGTGTCCCAAGTGTTACATATTTCATCGCCTATTTCCGATAGTTTGTATTTATTAACTCATTTTGCCTGCTCTGTTTAATACCTCTTCATTCTATCCTTTCAGTTAATTTCTTCCATCCTTTTCGTATCGAGCAATTAATACAATCTCGTAAAACCTTTAGATGTTATCTTACGAAAATGTTCAGCTTACTAGACAATTTTGTTTGTGAATTTGAAGTATTAAGATAATTGGTTATAGGTTAAAACTAGTAGATATTTGTAGGCATATTTTACTGAACTTTTTATTAATAACTTAAATAATACAAATACATATATTATATTGAGATTAAACTAAATAACTTAAAACTAAATATAACTTACTGAACAAACTACTTATTTGAAAGATAAACTTACTTACTTATTTCAAAAATAAAAAAACCATTTGGCAACCTTTAAACTTACTTTGGGGCTAGCTTAATCAGTGATATTTCCTTGTTCTTTTTCTTCTAGAGAAATAAATTTATGTTTATAAGGCGATACATAGCCATGGTACAGCTTATTTGGCATTGAAGGCGCAATTCCGCCGAAGTTTTCAAAATTTCACATAAATGATACATACCAGACTATTTATTTAACAATTAAAATACGTCCACATCAATAAGTGTCCCGGAATATGTTAAATTGCACACTTCTTTCTTAAATATTTTTTTTAATAAGTAAGTGATCTATAGTTAATAGACTTTTTAATACTAAGGTATTTGTCTCAATACTATCACACTGCCGCTAAAATCCTGTTTGCGACGTGAACAACAATATCCCTAATGAAATGAAGTCGCCAGATTAACCTTGGGGTCAACCTTTATAAGACGTTATAGGGTCCGAATATATGGGCGTTTAATAAAGGGCGCAAACATTGAGTTACAATGTCATAGAGCTGATTCACTTCAACTTATATTTTTGTTTAAAAAAAATCTTTTATTCATAATATACCTTTCGAAAAAGTTTTAAGAAATCAATCTTACACAGACAAATTATTAATCAAAAACAGACTTCAATGCCAGTTACATTTATAAAAAGCTGAAATATCTTGTTCACAGTAAACTTCCACTCTAGATTTAGCTAAGTTTTAAGTAAAAAAGACATCATGGTAGGTGTAAGTAAATAAAATATATAGAGACAAATTACACTCATCAAGCGAGCTTTAAGTAAGCTTAAACTTGTGTTATGATATACTAACTCGACGATACAATATATATAAAAGAAAGTCGTGTTTGTTACAACATTTATAACTCGAGAACGGCTGGACCGATTGCCATGGTTTTTGGTTTGTTGGATTGTTAAAAACAATGAAAACTCGATATGTGTAATGAATACTTAATCATTTCAATAGATGCTGATTTGTTTATTACATGTCAAACATTTGTTGTCCAATCCTATCAAATAGTGTAACAACTATTTTTTTTTTTGGAGCTTATGGCCTGGTTGCTGAGACCTTTAAGCCACAACTTTATTTTTTTCTGAAGACATCATGTGTGCACCTAAGATTTATTCTACAGTAAAAACATAAAATCATCGGAAAGGAACGAAAAACAAAAGTGTAAATGTATTTTTATAGGTTGTCTATGATTTTTCTTGATAAGCTATTCATACGTAGTGGTTATATACTCTGAGCTATTGTCTAATAAAATACTTTTTTGTTTCTATCTATATAAATATATTATTTTGTATCATTGTTTTACGTTCATTAAAGCCTAAATTAGTTCAGCTAAACAGTAACACGACATTCATTGACTGTTAGGCGGTACGAAGTTCGCCGGGTCAGCTAGTATTTAATAATAAATCCGCACACAGATAAACACCCAAGACCAGGGCAATTTGAAAAAGGCCATTGTTAGGGTTCTTTACCCAAAGGGTAAAAACGAGACCCTAAATACTAAGACTTCGCTATCTGTCCGTCTGTCCGTCTGTCTGTCACCACGCTGTACCTCAAGAACTGCGATAGCTAGACAGTTAAAATTTTCACAAATTATGTATTTTTGTTGCCGCTATAACAACAAATACTAAAAACAAAATAAAATAAATATTTAGGGGGGGCTCCCATACAACAAACGCGATTTTTAATTGATTTACGGAACTCTTAGTGCGCGAATCCGATTCGCACTTGGCCGGTTAATTTTTAAATTGTCCTTAAATGTAGTGTATTGAAGTCTACTCTAGCAGTTTATATCCAGAACCATAAAAGGGCTAAGGTCCAAATAATCCCAAAATTAGAAAGGAAAGATGAAAAAGGGAGTAATTAAAAAACCAATTTGCGTACATGAGAGAGGTATAATGCGAAAGATTGCCTTTGTTGCTTTTGATCCTTTTCGCTAGGTGTCGCCCGCGGCTATTCCACTGTTATAATATACAAGGGATTAAAGAACTTTTTGTTAGATACGAGTTTTATATTTGATATTTCGTTGAATTTAGTATTTTGTAGACCGTTCTTTTAGTCTGTGTTTTTGAATATATTTGATAGTATTAATAATATTTACCGTCTTATTTCTTTAGTCGTAAAGGAGCTCGGTAGCCAGGCGAGAGTGCGCATTACTAGCTATTTTCCAAGTAAAGCGACAACGGGCGTGGTCCGCACTTGAATTCACAATCACAAATGGCATAAAAAATTCTCCTCCGTGCTTCCGAACGCACGGACAAGTTGTTGGTCCCGGCTATGGCAGTCTTCAAGCTATGTCAGATGCTTGCAGGCAGCTTGAAAAATCTGACACCAGTATTACTTACACATACGAAACTAAAGATTTGTCTATGCTTATGTCATACCTTGAAGCTATTATGAAGGGCTAGAAAAATCTGACACCAGTATTGACCTTTTACACATACGAAAAACAAACTAATAAGTTGTAAATAGATTGTATAAGATTACTTGCACATGCTCATGTGATACCTTATAGCTTTTTTAAAAGGGATGGTACAAGTTCTATCAATTAAAAATAAATAAATATATTGGGTTAGACTGATTGAGCTAGCCGCAAAGTAAGTTAGAGACTTGTGTTATGGGATACTAACTCAACGATACTATATTTTATAACAAATACATATATAGATAAACATCCATGACCCAGGATAATTTGAAAAAGGCCATTTTCCAACTTGCCCTGACCGGGGATCGAATCCGGGGCCTCTGGGTGGCGGAGAAGCATTGGCGACTACTACGCCACGGAGGTCGTCAAAAATACACAATTCAAATAGAGTGTTGCCATTAAACAAATTCCAAACATCTGGCTCTGTAGAACATGTTTCGTTAAGTCCATTACATTTTACATTAGTCAAGTTAAGCACTACTGCGATGCTCACTGCTCACTAATGTTTTACTAATTTACATCTGGACTTTATTGATTCACCTACCCTCAAATTTATAAAAATAAACCGTAGAAGGCGAACTAGGAAATATAAGCTAAACAAAGCTTATAAACATCAATGAGACCTCTCTAACCCGTTTAGCGTGAAGAGTGTAGGCCAAGTCCTCTGACTGCTTAAGCCATGTATGACTCTGGTAGTATTGAGAGGGTCTTGCTTTTGCAGTGGAGACAAAAAGACCTGATAATGATGATGACGATGAGGATGATGATGATGAAGAAGCAGAAGATTATAATAATGATTATTATGAATGCGTATTGGCACTACACAATTAGTGACGCTGACGACACTTGGAAGCTTTCTTCCGGTAGCTGTAAAATACCGATAAGTAAGTTTCCTATCTCGATCGCTATAGTGTGAAACAATGCTTGCTAGAACTGTCAATGAGTGATTACGATGGAACCGCGGGACGTCTGTGTTGTTACGTAAGGCAGAGGTTCCCAAACTGTAGTTGTAGATAAGTGGGTCAAGTCGAAGAAAAATAATTTTATCCGAGATATTTAATAAAAAGACCTCCATGTAATACCCAACTTAATGAATTCGATTCAGTTCAAACACAAGACGGTAACTAATTAATCTTCTTAGTTACCAGTAGCAATGTAATAAGTAGGTACCTTAAAAAAATAAAGAAACCTTTGTGTATTAACTTTACATCATCTATTACGAGTATGATCACTAAACAGCGTCGTGATTATAGGAAAATTCTCTTTCAATAAGAAGAATTAAAGAAGCCTTTTGTAAGGCATTAGACTGATTAAGACTGATAAAAAAGAACAGCAGTTTCAATGCCTGATACAAACAAGAAAAATACAACATACCTAAATACAAACTAAATAACAACAAGCGCTTTATTACATTACATTTACGTTAAGTTAGCTACAGTTAGCTTGATGTTGTATATTTTCATTATCAAGTACAAAAAAGAGTTCAGTGAATGCTTATCTGTGTAAAAAGATCTAGTTTATTCCAAATTAGGAGAGCAAAAAAGCAAAACGGAGTATATAAATAAAGGAAATTACCTTTATTAGTGTTTTCTGTGTGAAACTATGTACAGTAAGTGCAAAACTTTATTAGGTAGTCTTTATAAGTTTCGCACCAACAATCCAAGTACTTGTGGCGCTATAAATCATTTATTACATCCTCCATATCATAAGCAGTCATAAATATGGATAACTGCTTGCGGTATTGTCCATAAATGAATTGCAATGAGACGCATGATGGCGGTAGTAAAAAAAGTTGTAAAGTTGCAACTTGGTTGTAATTGGACTGTGGAAGTAGTAATGGTCGGGGGCTACGATCTAGATTAAAGATAGGGTGTTTGTTTAGCTTAAGGCTTAAGCCTTAGGCATTGGGTTTTTAGCCATAGAGCTAAACACTAAGTATTTCTTTTAGACTCCTTTTAGCCAGGCTACCGTAATAATACTCTGTTTCAATTTGAAATGTAAATACTGTTTGTGTGTATTGTATGATTGTGTATTTGAACTATAAAACAAATTGCTCAGCCCATCTCACTTTAAAAAAATAGCATAGTTTACTATTGCATAACTTTGAATATGAGTATCCAGAATAAACACAACTACCGTTTGACTTTTTCCTAACTAGAAAAAGTACAAACACAAACATTTACTTGCTATATTTATGATAACATCTTACCTAATAACTTTTAATATAGTTGGATGCGAGTAAACATGTTTTAGAAACACTGAACCCGTTCTTCACGCAGCGGGGGGCCACTTCTAAGACACACAGACAAATTGACAAAAATATATCTATAGATTTATGAGCACGCTCCCATTTTGGCGTTATAATAGATGCAAGCAGTCCCAGCAGTGGGCTGATTTATTTTGGCTACCTGTGGCTTCGGTGTAAATTAAGACCTAGTTTTAAAATAAATTTAACAAAAAGATATTATAAATAAGATATAAGTGACCATAACAATATGGTCGTAAGCTAATGATTAAAAAATATTTATGTATACAATTTTTTTTTCTGTAAAATAAAATGGGCTCTATAGTATGATACGTTTTAGCCCGTGGCTTTGTCTGGGTGCAATATCTTTTATAATTGAGTATACTTTTTAGAATAGCAATGAAATATTTATTTATATGTAATTTGATGTCTCTATTTTGGCTATAAATGCCTATGGCTCAAGGAATCTTTAGATGTCTACCCACTAGTATTATAAAGGTGAAAGTTTTTGAGTATGTGTGTATGTCTGTTTGTTACTTCTTCACCCGTAAACGGCTGGAATAATTTTGATAATTTTTTTTATGCAGGACATATAGGCTACTTTAGGCGCGGGGACAGCTAGTAAGGTATAAAGCGTATATTGAATGGTACTTACTGCCAAGCATGCTCAAGACAGTGCAAAGTTGAGAAGTAAAAGACAAAAAGCGAACTCTAGCATTACAGTGGAAGATACAAGTGAGAATACGCTGAGATGAGAAAGAGAGAGAATTTTTGATACTAGTCGATTACAGACCTACGTCTATTGTCTATATAATAAAGAAGGTATAATTGACGACCTTCGTGGCGCAGTGGTCAAAAAGCTAGTCCGCCACCCAGAGGTCCCGGGTTCGATCCCCGGTCAGGGCAAGTTGGAAAATGGCCTTTTTCAAATCGTCCTGGGTCTTGGATGTTTATCTATGTATGTATTTGTTATAAAATATAGTATCGTTGAGTTAGTATCCTATGACACAAGTCTCGAACTTACTTTAGGGCTAGCTCAATCAGTGTAATTTGCCCTATATATTTATTTACTTAGACTTGCCATAATATATCGTAAATTTGATTACGAGACAAAAAAACATTTACGGTTTTGTACAAAATGATCATGAACTATTGCTTTGCAGCTTCGTTTTGATGTAAATAACAGACAAACCAAAATTCCTTCACATTTCAAATATTTTATAACTATTGACCGCGAACTATTTCATACTTGTTTATTTTTCTACTAACGTAATTTTTTCTATTATCTCAGCCTTAAGCATCATTTAAAATTCTAATATAAATAAAATATGTTAAAGATATTTTAATTGATTTCATTTATCTTTATTTTAATGTTGATAGTTATTGTTACTTACGGCCAACGAGTACAGCAAAGGGATCATCCATAAATTACGTCACACGAATTTCATGACGGTTTGACTCCCCACTCCTCCTTGTCATATCACACACAAACACAATCTTGAGACTACCCAATAGTGTGACGTAACAAATACCGATTTTTTATTTAATTAAAAAAAACAAGCGAGCGAACCTGCTAAATATTTAACTGATAAAGCTGGAAATATTAAAGTTTATTTATTATTTACCGCTCTAGATCGGTCATTTTGGAAATCTTTGGGAGAGGCCTATGTTCAGCAGTGGACGTTGTGCGGCTGAAATGATGATGATGATTTATTATATATTAAAATTATGTGTTTTATTGCTTAGTCATAGATTTTATATTGTGACTTCACGAACCGTATAACCCCTTCCACCCTATGTCACACGTCATACAATGTCACACTTTATTGATCCCTTCCTCCCCCTTAATGTGTGACGTAATGTATGGATGGTCCCAAAAAGATTTACTCCTAGTGGTTTCTTCCGTGATTACAGGTCGTTGGTTGCTTGCGCATATCGTTTGAAGATGAAAAAAATTATCTACAAACAGTCCAACACGCAACGAGGTAGCGTGGTGAATATAAATAAAAATAAATCTATTACTACGAATATATGAAGCAATTTTATTATTAAAGCTGACGGGAGATTTACTTTTATTCTCGTTAGTAATGTTAATTTAATTGAGACGTGAGAATTTTATCCTTTATTTAAATTATATATCTATGTACTTACTTACATGATGAATAAGAAAGAGATTTGAGTAAAAACCTCTCGAACCTATTTGGCCAGCTTGGAAATATCATCCATTTTGGTAAGACTTCAATATGGTTTTGTTTTGGGTTCTGTGCGTTAACTCGTGAACGGGTGCTGCCAAGAGGGACTGGTCAACTCGGCTTTGCTTTTTCTGACTACTTAGTATTTCTTAATACGTAATTTATGCTTGTTAACTCATTTGCATTGTGGTTTCCGGCAGAGGAGAATAGGGCCACTCCAAGACCTCCCATGGATGTCGTAGAAGGCGACTTAGGAAATACAAACTAAACAAAGCTTACAAACATCAATAAGACCTCTCCAACCCATCTGGCCAGCGTGTAGAGTGTAGGGCAAGACCTCTGGCAGCTCTGGCCAAGTTTGGCTCGGGTAGTACAGAGAGGGTCGTGCTCCGCCTGCAGTGGAGACAAAAAGACCTGATGATGATGATGAACTTATTTGCAAGCATTACATGTTATAATGTGTCAACATTTCACTACATTAAAAGTATTTATTAATTAAAAGAAATAATAATACTAATATGACAAAGCCCTTTTGGCAAGTAGGTGACCAAAACTGTTGAAATGAGTTTCTTTCGGTGTTTCTGGAATTTTTTAGAGTGCAGGCCAAATTCTCTGGCTACTTCGGCCAACTATAGCTCTGAAAGTATAGAGAGGGTTGTGCTCCTGCAGTGGCGAAAACTGGTAAGTTACGTGGAAAACAAATGCCTGGCAGGATGTCGTAGTCTGAAAAAGTGTGGCTTGACATCATCAAGAATGATATGCGTATTAAATCTTACAGCTAAGGATGCTCAAAACCGTGCGAATTTAAGAAAAAAAAGTAAGAATAGAACGGAAAGCGGACCGCGGGCTTTACAGCATTACAGGTGAGGATGCAACTGAGAATACGCTGAGATGAGAGGGAGAGTGCTTCTGCAGTGGAGTTCTGACAAAGCTCAATAACTGTCATCTAGTGACAACAGTAATTTTTACTCACTGGCATGTGTGCAGGTTTCGTTGCGTTATTTTTTTTTAGTGATAGACTTTCATGAGATAAAATCAGAGGCAAACTTTTTCAAAACTAAAATCTTCTTTAAAACCCATCTACAACAGATTTTGGTAAAATTTCTATGGGAATACCTGACAGGCATGCTCTTTCAAACAAACAAGAATTTTTAGATTAATCGAGGAACACACATAAAAAAAATTGATAACCTTTTTCTTTTTTTAAATCAGTTCAAAAGAAGAAGATACTTGTAAAAGTAACAATATATTTGCATAAATAAACCAAATCATTACTTGGTACAAGGTAAGCACATACCTGTATAACCGCTGGTTTACGAAATATTCGTTTCTGTTCATTGTATACGCGTATTACCGTTTTCACATTTCAGCGCGGCACTGTATCGAATAAATTGTTTGAAACTGAATTTGTTTGTACTGTTTTCAAATTGTAAATAGAGTATCGGAATTTGTTAGATATTTTGATATGAACAGCAGTATATTCGTTTCTGTCAAAGCGAAATAAAAATATGACTTCCTGAATTGAATTTTGGTTTGTTTTATTTGGAATAGTTAGATTGATTGAAAAACCTGTAGCGAATTCAGAAGGTGGAATAGTTTCTTAAAATATTTTATGTCGGTTCTTAAATACAATGTAATGTAAAAAAGTCTCATTTTGCCCATGTTTACCGTTGTGCAAACAACCATCACACTTCAAATTTTGACAAATCCACCGTGTGTGTTTTTCAAAAACTTAAAAACGCACAGTGAGTTTGTCAGCAGTGCTAAGTGCAGCATATTAAATTTACAAACTTAAAAATTCTTATATAGAAAATTACTTACGACATTATGTGACTACATAATCATAATTTAAACATTTTTTTTTTTAAATAGATCCATTTTACTTTAAGTATAATTTTTACCTTAATCTACATAAAAATCAAACTAGTCTCATTTAAACAAAGATAACCCACTGCTTACTCAAATTTTATTCTCAAATCAAACCAAACACCCACCGATACAATTTATTGCATCCGCACCGCGATCAGCATGTCCTTCCCATTCGATCACTTCAAAAAGTAACTTTAAATTATCGTCCCTATACATTTCTTCTCCTGTCCCCGAGCCATCCCTAATACCGCCGAAACCAATTTGAATTCAATTTAGCTTTTTTCGAACAAGCTTTTGTTGCCTCTCAGTTGTGTTTACCTTATTCGATTTCTGTAATTTCATTCATAACAAACTGGATTTGGGGTTGGACCCATCGGGGATGACGGGAGCGTTTGAAATAATATTCTCTTTGATAAGAGCCGGTCTTTTAAGTGGATGCAGTGCCAAGCTACAACTTGATTCACATTTTTATGTTTTTTCAGGCTAATAAAGGTTTTTATCTCTTGAAGTTGTCTAGACATGGATTTATATGATATTTCTTGAGGCATTAAACGTTTATAAATAAAATGATAGTCATAAATTTCCTATTTATTTATTTTAACTTTATTACATAAAATTGCAATTGGCTGACCATAGTCCTTTTTTACCAGTCAGCTAAAGATGATGCAAAGTATTAATGTTGTAGAAACATTTTTGAAGATTATCCCACAATTGGAATTGATAAAACAGAAAATATTTTTTAACTGACTTCACTCCCGAACTATACAACCGATTTTGATTAAAAAAAATGTAAATATACATTGAAATGCAAGTTATTTAAAAATTGGGAGAGTTGACGCAGTCTCTGTATTACGAGTTTAAAATTACTATCAAATTAAACAATTTTGAAATAATTTATTTGCTGGAAATGCTTTAACGTCCTCTTAAATTATGGGGTCCTATTGCCAACACCGGCTCATGGACCTTGAATGGGATTAGTAAAGTGAAGTGACGAAAACTAATTATGGTGCACAATGTAGGGCTGAGCTATCGACCAATGCCACTCAAGTCACCGGCACATGGTCATAGCATCACAAGTGATTTAATTACGAAATTGTTATGGAAAATGCATTCAAATAGCATATAATAAGATATGTTTTAATATTATTACACTCGAAATTATTTATATATTAATTTGTATAGGGAGGTTAAGTATTTATCCGAAAATAAAGTGTCATCGAAAATACTCCACCGACAACAACCTAATTCGATGATGAAGATGATATTATACTCATATCGAAATATAAAATTTCATGAACATTAAAAACGTAGTAATGTATCAAACTAAATAAGAAATAGATATACAACGTGGAAGGTACATATCCATTATAAATCGAACCAATGGCTTTCTAGATCCCTATGTTATAATAGATAACGGCCGCGGACAGAACAGGATGGCGCAGACAAAGGGAGGCTTATGCCCAGCAGTGGGTTTTTGAAAGCTGATGATGATGATGTGATAACAAAATTATAAGAGTCAAACTTTTAAAAAAATAGGCATTTCCATACGAAAGTGTGCAGCCACCCGGGCAATTTGAATGGAAATGTCCCTTCTACGTTATAGAACATTCAATATAAATAAATAAAGATAAAATAATTTGTTTCTAGTAACGGTTAGCTGTGGTTTCTAATAATAATGTAAATACATTTGCGATAACTTCACCTTTTGTAACATTGAGGCCAATAAAGATTGAATAAATTTATCAAATTGAAAATTTTAACATTTCGTGTCATCCTTTCTGTGAAAGGTCTACTAAATTGCAAGAAATTATAGATTCAGCACATTCAATGCAGAACTCTGTAATAAAGTAGACATTATCTCAAATTTTGAATGGGGTAAGTCAATGAAAAGAGACGAAAACTAATTACGATGCACAATGTGGGGTTGAGCTATCGACAAATGCCACTCAAGTCACCGACATCTGGTGATATTCATAGTATCATGAGCGATTTAATTCGTCTAAAAATATTAATCATCGAATTCAATATTAAAAATACTTTTTTTATGAACGTAGGTGATTGATTCAGTTAGTTAATAACTTTAAAAAGAAATGCTGTCCAATAACATATGATGTGACTATTTATAGCACTTCGACCATGGAATTCTCTACTTTCGTGACTTCGACCGACGTAGCCGGCGATGTGACGTCTCGCGTTAAACGGTCAACTCCGCGCTGATTTTAAGAAAGTCCTACTTTGAAAATTTGTAAGAAAATAAGTTTTTGAGATATAAAAAAATCTTTTACCTATATTGATTTTTTGACATTATAAAAATAATCTCACTCATCTTCCTCATTGAGGAAGACAAATATTTGATAATATAATAAAGTTATAAAATTTTTAGCCTCTTCTGGTGTCTCACTGCTGGGCAAAGTTGTATAATCAGATAAATAAATGAATACGGACAGACAAATCCCACTTATTGAGTCAATTCGAGACTTGAAGTACTTTTGTTTATGAAAACAGAAAAAAGCAAACATCATATCATCTCATACAATTTCTTTGTTGTAGGGACAAATGAGTATTCCATTTTTAAGCAAAATAACCAACTTTATGTATAGATTTATTTTTATCCAGACAATGATTTTAAAACCGGCACGTTTAAATCATTTGAAGTACAAAAGAGTTAAATAACTCAAAGCCCTGCGTTCGCAGCAAACGCTGCGGTTAACCGCTCAAAACGATTCTACGTTTCCCTTCTTATTTTATAACGGTTTGGAAATTGAATTCTGCGGTTATTTATTTAACGAATGTTCAAAAATGGCGTGAAAAGTTTTCATGGACCCGTACAAATAAACTTTTATTGAATTTCGCTTATTTCCAGTAGTTCAGATGTGCAGATAATATAGTTTACAAATCGACTTTTCCATTGACAGGTGATAAAAATGTAAAACCTTTTGCATTTTTTTATTTATGTTTAGGTACAATATTGTTATTATAAACAAACAAAAGCTACCTCCATTCTAGTGGTCAAGTTCGCCTTATGATCCGGAGCTCGTGGGTTCGAATCCCACTGAGAAGCATACTTTGTGAAAAGTTGTTTCCAGTTTGGTTAGTATATTGCAGGCTTGAATTGAAAAGATTCAGTGTTTGGGAAGGTACGTATAAACTGTGGGTCCCCAAAGCCATCTAGCAATTGCTCAAACCTATTCCAGGGTTAGTTCTGGTCTACCCTTTAAGTTGTGGAGGTCAGACGGCAGTCGTTCTGTGTGAAAACCAGTAACCTCGTCATGACGGACCCCGGGTTCTGAAGCTTTAGCGCTGAGGATGCAACAAGGAATACGCTCGGACAATGATGATGATAAAACAAACAAACAAATAAAAATAATTTTAAAACTTGCTACGGTACTTACTTAGAATAGTAAGCTATCTATAACCTTACTTTATACTTTCTTATGAGATTTGCTTATCTTTTGTCTTATAAAATAACTAATACGCTATTTTCCAACAAGTCAAATCAGCAACTTTTTTCTAAACGTCAAAACAAACAGTTTCTATGAGATTTTGTATGAAATACAGGCAGATGACGTCATAGATTTTTGGAGTCAAATAGCGCTCTTATTATCAGATTTTCTGCAATAATAAATTTAAAATAACGTTAAAATGGATATGATTAAAGACAAGTGACATTATTTTGCGACGCTTTATTTTTTTTATTAGTACATAATTATTTCTTTTTGACTTAGGAAAGTACCCAATTGAGAAACACTGATTCCTGATTTCATTCAACGACCTCCGTGGCGTAATGGTGTCCATAGTAGTCCGCCATCCAGAGGTTTCGAGTACGATCACCGGTCGGGGCAGGTTGGAAAATGGCCTTTGTGACTTTTGAAAAGGCAAGATTATAATGACGTAGAGCTGATCTGATGATGGAACCGTAAGAAACTCTGAAACAAAACGAAGCAATTCCATAAAGATTGGGCTCGTTTTATTCGTCTTGAGAAGAGTCTTTAGATAAGCTTGTTTTTTTTTTTAAATAATTACTTGTAGTTTGTATGAGGATAGACAATAGCATAGTAAGCTTTATAGAAATTCGGATTCCTAAAGTAGTTTATATTCATACGAGTAACATCTGCCAGCAATTGGTGTTCGGATAAGGCCTTGATTTGTTTCGTGTTTCGTTACATCGAAAAATGAATTCATTCGACTGACTCTTATTATGGTCTTGTTCATAAACTGTGAATGATAGGTTGTTACCGCTGTTTTTTTTTCTTTCACTACTGTTAAATTATAAGGTAAAATAATAAAGACACGTCATCCCACGATGTTCTCGATGTAACAGTTTTGTAAGACATGATTGCAATAGTGAATGCGAATTATTTTTTATTTAAAAAGGTAAGAGTAATTGCAGATGGGAACATGTGTGAATAAATATACAGGAGTGAGTTTTTGCAAAAAAAAAGCATTCGTTCGACTTTTAATAAAATCACTTATCCTTAAAGGTGTTCTTAGTTAAAATAAATTTAAATTTTAAAAGTTTACAATTGAGAATTTAAACAGTGATTTTCTAGTAGTGCCTTCGTACTTAAAGCTTACAAAAAGAAATTCTTCATTTGAAATTATTTATTTATCGATATTTCCAACTTTTTTTAATTCATTTCTACATCAAACAGGATATTAGTCGAATATTGAAACTTTGTTATTTAGAAACAGACCTATGGCAAATCTGACTTCAACAGAGCCGTAACTTACCCAGATTCTGGCTTTAAACTCAACTGATTAAATAAAATTCTGTCATAACTCGCCTAAAGGAGGTCCTTTAAGCGAGTTTGGTAGCTCAGGTGAGCTACATCCTACATCATTAAAAGATTATTGGCACCACTTCTAATGACACAAAAATAATGGTCTATAAACAAAAAAATATAAAAACTTATTAAATATGTATGAAAAGATAATGGAGTTCGCTTGACTCACGTATGTATGACATTATTGGCTTCCGAATGATTAGCCTAATGGATACCAGGTTTTAATGGTTCCACTCTCTTCAAATTGGCCATAAAAGAGATATGGTTAATTTATAGACGTTCTCGAGGTGTGGTCACAGCTGCTGATAAAAATGTCAAAGGATGCCTTATGTTACAGTAGGATGTTTTAATAATGGATGCGGGTTACCACAGACAAAAAGATCATTTTTTCTTTTTAGGGTTCCGTAGTCAAATGGCAAAAAACGGAACCCTTATGGATTCGTCATGTCTGTCTGTCTGTCTGTTCGTCCGTATGTCACAGCCACTTTTTTCCGAAACTATAAGACCTATACTGTTGAAAATTAGTAAATAGATGTATTCTGTGAACCGCATTAAGGTTTTGACAAAAAAATAGAAAAAAAAAAACATAATTTTTGGGGGTTCCCCATACCGTAGAATGCTGCAACATTGCCCAAAGGCCACAACATTGCCGATTTAAAAAAAAAAATGATTATTATCGTTCTATTACGACTTTATTGTCTATGATACCACTGTGAGGAAAGTCGACATCGAATATGGCAACACTAATTAGGTGTCATGTCTAGAAATTAAAAAATAAAAAGTCAGTGACAGTTCAATGTCTGCCAAAGTGCACGTGTTTCTTGAGGCCTGTGGAAGAAATTTGTTTTGTGAGTATTTTGATGCAGATTTTACTAATCAGAAAGTAATATAGCAAATCAAATATGCTTGTTTCGTTCCTTTGAATATTTGTTTTAATCTAAAACACATTTAAGACTACCAAATCAAGCCAGGCAATGTAGTAGCAGGTTTTCGCAAAAATAATCAAAACATTGCCTAGGTTTAGGGTTGTCACCTTTTAACGCAACTCGAAGCCAGTTGTGGTTTTGTTGATATGAACTTGGGACTGGTGTTATTTGCGTAGGTACAGTTAATAGTCATTATTTTTTTATATTTGTAAGTGATATGAACATTTTTATGGAATAGGTACGGTTGTAATTACTAATATTGCGTACCTACTTAGATATTGAAGATAATGAAAGAAACCTATTGTCACATTTTGGTATTCCATTCGCAAAAGAGAGTTGTGCTTTGTTTGTGTAAAAAAAATTAACAAATTTGGCTGAAATTTTTCATTGTTAAAAAAAATAGTTCATGTTATATTTATTTAGATATTTTGGTGTCTGAACAGGTTTCGAAGATGGGTAAAGATAGAAGAAAGCCTGGAGCAAGATCGTATGCGAATTATTCACAAGAAATGCTAAATGTAGCAATCGACTTAGTGAGATGTAAAAAACTTTCGTCATATGAGGCAGAGAAGCAGTTTGGAATCCCCAGGCGAACAATTTTGAACAGATGTAAAAATCTTCATGAAAAATCTGTCGGGCGGCCGACGAATCTTACAGAAGTTGAAGAAAAACATATAGCTGGTGTAATCAACGTCGCCGCCGAGTTCGGTTGCCCACTAACCTTGCTTGACTTGCGAATTGTTGTACATAATTATTTGGAAAGTAATGACAGGTCTAATGTTTTTGGTGGTAAATTACCTGGGGAGAGATGGGCGCGCACTTTTCTCGAACGCCATAAATTTAGTCAACGTGCAACACAAAACATTAAGCGGTGTCGCGCTGCAAAATCGGTCCCAGAGATGATTGACTTTTACAAAAACCTAGAAACGTCACTCGAAAATATTCCTCCTAGTAATATACTGAACTTTGATGAGACGAACCTCAGTGATGACCCTGGTGCCAGTAAAGCTATATTCAAACGAGGTACCAAACATCCCGAACGCGTCATTAATTCAACGAAAACTTCAATTTCTATAATGTTCGCTGTAACAGCAAACGGTCATTGTTTACCACCTTATGTGGTGTATAAGTCCGAACATTTATGGACTCGATGGTGTCGTAATGGACCTCCAAATGCGCGATACAACAGAACGTCGTCCGGATGGTTCGATATGACAATGTTTGATAATTGGTTTGAATCTATGGTTTTACCCTGGGCAGCTAGTTTAGCTGGCCCTAAACTCGTCATAGGAGATAATTTATCGTCACACATTAGCGTGAACACTATAAAGTTATGTCAAGAACATAACATACGATTTGTTTTTCTGCCTCGAAATGCTACTCATCTTACTCAGCCCCTAGATTTGGCTTTTTTTGGCCCGATGAAAAGAGAATGGAGGCAAATTTTGCTTCGTTATAAGCTTTCAAATGCTAATGTTTGCGCAATTAATAAATGCCATTTTCCAGAATTGTTAAACGAACTTATGCAAAAAATATCTATGAACAGTGAAAACAACATCAAAAGTGGATTTGCAGCCGCAGGGATTTACCCTTTTAATCCCTCTAAAGTCATCGATAAAATCCCTGAAGTCACTAAAGAAAAACAACAAACATTTGATACCACCCTTTTAGAATATTTGCAGATCAATAGACAAGGTAAGCCATTGAACAAAGAAAAAAATCAAAAACTTGAAATCGCAGCAGGAAAATCAGTGTCTACTGAAGAGGCTGAAAAAATGTCTCGCAAGGTGAAAGTTACTAAAAAACGGACAAAAAATGTCACATCTATCGATTTAGACGACATTACAAGCGATCTTCCTAAGGTAAAACTTTTATCGTCTGTAAGATTGGACAAAGAAAATATAGCATTTACAGGAAATAATGATCTGTTCGATGATACGACTTCGAATCGATCTCCAACTAATTGCCTATCAAATGATGTCGTCATTAATGTAAATGTTCATGGTAACTTAAGTACCGACGAAGAAAAGAGAAATACTTCTAACTTCGATGGAAATATTAAGACCCAAAAGAAGAAAAAGTTAGTGAAAAGAAAAAAGAAGATTGGCAAAAAGAATCTCAAAAAAAATAAAATAAGAAGGAGTTCTTCGACGACTTCTGTAAGTGATTTGATAAGTATTCATAGTGACTCCGATTTGTTAGACGTAGCATTTTATGAAGATCCGTGGAGTCTGTCTGAAACAAATTGTGAAGATGAAAAAAATATTAAACAAGTCACGGAAGAACCACTGGAAAAAATTATGCTGAGTGATGACGACAAAGATATAAAGAGAAATACAATCGTTAAAACGAAACAAAACATTGAAATTGCTGAAAATAAAGTAGACATAGAATTGATTGAAACTGACAATGTAGATAGAGTGCCACAAGAGGAAAATGATGAAATTAAACAAAAGTTTAGAATTAGTACAGATGAATCAAATATAGATTTACTAAGAAATACTGAAATAGATTGTATTCCAACATCTAATATACCACATAATGCACAGGAGTCTTCAAAATATTTTGTTAACGATTATGTTTTGGTCCGATATTATAAAAACAAGACGTGGAAATATTACATTGGCGTGGTAACAGCCTGTAATGATGATAATTCTTACAATATATCATATTATACCACATTCCGGAATAAAGGCCAACTGAAATTTAAAAGGTCCAGGAAGAACGACAGAGATACGGTAACAGAAGTTTCAATTGTTAAAACTATTGAAATTCGTAAAATTTCTGATAAACCTGAAGAATACGTACTTTGCCATGAAGACGATGACAAAAATTATTTTTAAAAGTTTTTTATTACTTATATTAATTTTTGCGTAGGTAGATAGGTATGTTAAACTCAGACCTACCTATGTGTTTGTTTTGTACCTCTATAAAGTAGGACAATAGGCTATTTTAGTCAAAAATTCTATTAAGTCCGTCGTTAGATTATAAATAAATTTCATTCATTCATTCATCATCTTTTGTCAATCAAACAAAAAATGATGAAGATATAGCCCGTTAAGGTTGCGCGTAATGTCACTAAGACACTTAATCTTAGCGCACACTTAGTCTTAGGGTCTTAGTGACGTCACGCGCAACTTTAACGGGCTATACCTATCTTCATCATTTTTTGTTTGATTGACAAAAGAAAAAATACGTGTCCAATATTTTTTCATAATCTAACTGACTACATAGAAATTTTGACTAAAATAGCCTCTTCTAGTTTATTTACTCTGTTTTTACGGCGTAAGACTGCCTATTTGTAGTTTTTTTTCCATATAGATTTTTAAATTTTTTACATTTTGAAAATTATTGTTTAGCATTTATAGTTCCTATAAGATTCTAAGTGTCATTACTCAACCTATTGTAATTTTTAGAGTACCTACCTAGGTAAATACAATGTTACCTACTGTATTGCTGAAAAAAGATTGATAGGTATATGTTTATAAAAACTGTCATTTAATGAAAATATCTCCAAAATTGTGTTTTAATAACGACTTTCGTTTATTTCACTTCTTGTATAAACAAGAATATACCTACCCGTAAACATTTTTAAGGACCAATATAACGCCTATGACATCACCCATACAAGCAAGGTCGAATATCGCAAATCAAAATAAAATATTTCGCTTCGCGCAGCCCGATTTTCGTGTTTTTTTATTAATATTTAGAAAACAAAGCGCTATTTCGGCAAATTTTACGAACAGATTGAAGAAAGATAGATTCCCTATATCTTTTAAATTTCTTGGTCCATCCAGTTCAGAGCTTATAGGCCGAGCGAGTAGGAAGCCAAGTACCATAAGTTCACTACATTCCAAACGAGTGGGCGTAATTTGTGACAGCCCTGTGACACTCGTCATTTTTGTGTGTAAACATGAGGGAAGCTTACATAACTTTGCCTACCTTTCTTAAAAATATATATTGACGTAGTTATGAAACGCTACTAATTAATAAGGGACCTTATGAATCCGAGGTATTGAGACTGAGGGGTATGGTTTTCAAAAGTATCACAATATAGAAATACATCGCTAGGCAAAGTTGCTGTTTTCAACAACAACTTTACCTGCATGTTACAATGCTCATTTTAGATAGATTAATGCGTTTTAAACTAATTTTCGACCTTGTGTACGTGGTATAAGGTCCAATCTTGCATTGTATAAAAAATGACTATAAGATTTTCTTCTTTTTTTTTAAATTATTTATCAAAAACGTCAAAATCCAGGCAATGTTGCAGCATTTAACGGTACTTAGAACTGAAACTCAAAAAATTATTATTCATCAAACCCATACGTGTGGGGTATCTATGGATAGATCTTCAAAAATGATATTGAGGTTTCAAATATCATTATTTTCTAAACTGAATAGTTTGCGCGAGAGACACTTCCAAAGTGGAAAAATGTGTGTGTGTGTCCCCGTAATTTCTAAACTAATAGAACGAAAAAACTAAAAAAAAAAAAGATATTCAATACCACGAAAACTACCAGCGAAAATTGGTTTGAAAGAAATCTAGTAAGTAGTTTTTTTTAATACTTACTAAATCTCGTTCAAACCAATTTTCGGTTAAAACTTAATTTAGAAAAAATCGGTCAGTAAAAGTTACAATGAACTACAAGAACTTTTATATTATGTTACTTGCTGCTATGGAACCCTTCATGGGCGAGTCCGACTCGCACTTGGCCACTTTATTATTATTTTAAGTAGAATCCATAAGTAAGGAGATGACGAGATATTTGAAGTAAATGTGTTTTTTAATATCCTCTTAAAATATCGCAGGCTGGAAGAGATCCCTACACGGAATACGTTAGTCCGCCTTTGTATATCAAAATTTGCTCTCTTGATGTTGTTTTTGTTATAATGTATTTGGGACTATACATTTTAGCATTAATTATTAAACATACAAACTATATACTTAATGAATGATGATAAAAAAACGACGGGTTGCACTCTGGGAGTGCCGGCAGAAGTAAAAACTTGAATATTAACGTTGTGCATTTTTGATATTTTGGAATGGTTAGGGAATAATTTTGCACGAATTGCTTTAATTATCAGTATAAAATATTTCAAATCTTTTCTGAACCACAGTCTGTCACAAATGTCACAAGCATGACACATTACACACACGAACGTAACGTAACATAAACACACACGAACATTAGCTCAAGCGCCCTGCGCCGTCTTACGAATTTTCGATCAGGACACGTGGTCCTGACGCGAGTTTAAGATTTTTTACCCATTCCAAAAAAAGTGCACAACGCCGCTAAAGAAGTTTTCACTTCAAAAAATTGGTACAATATTGTTCAAAAAATCATCTAGGTACTTATTAAATATTATGGGTCATCATTGACTGTGAAGTTTTACCTATTGGATCTTTAGAAATAGTACTTACGAATCTCAATAAATGTAAAGTGCGCTTTCAAAAACTAATTATTTATAATTACCTACTCTTTGAAGCGGTAGTTATTAATAACTTGTTAATTATAGAAAACTATAACCTCGGTTATGGTTTACCATAAAGTTAATCTTCATGAATAGATCAAATATTACTTGTAAATCTGAGTAATTTCTTGAATGCTATTTCATTTATTATTATCATTAGACATAGGCATCATAATTAATTTTAAAAAGAAAAGCCATCCAGATTTTTTTAACGTAGAAATATTTTTTACTCTAATATCATATATGTTTCAATGATATAGGTTTAGTACTATTTTTTAGTTTTACATTGTTAATCATAGTATTATGAGTATTATGACAAAAAACATTATTATGTGTTATGTTTTTTACAGTTTACGTTGTGTAGGTGGAAAAGCAAACTAATTACAACAAAAATATTTTCAGCAATATGCTAATACTATAGCTGTGAATTTTTTCACGTGTATATATAACCGTTTAGCAGATAGGGGGGGGGGGGGGGGGTACACTTTAACAAAATTTGCATAATTACTTAAATATTTCAGAAACGGATCTCTAAATCGAAAAATGGTGTTCACAAGCTCACAATATTTTTGAATGAAAGACCTATTCAACGACACCCACATAATGTGTTTGTCAAGAAAAAAATACTCTCTCTTTACTTGTATGTGCAGCTACCCTAGAACAATATTTTTCCAGATTTTATTTTACGACTATTTTGCCATGCTTAATATACATATCCATACCAAATTACAGCTTTCTAGTACTTATAGTATCTGAGTAGGACCGCGGATGGACAGACAGACAGACAGACATGACGAAACTATAAGGGTTCCTTGTTTACTACGGAACCCTCAAAAGGAATGAACAATGTGCGCAACCCTTTACTTGTAGCCTCCTGCGAATTGTGGACTACTTGTAAGATTGAAATAGTTGAGTGAATGTAAACTTTTATGTCACCAATAAAGATACTGGTTGACGTGATTTGTGTGCTTTCAGATATTCTTTGATGTTGAATCTTTGAATTGAGTCTTTTGATGAGACAAACCAATCTTGATGTATGTAAAAAGTTGATTGAATCATGCTAGCACAGCGTGTGCTTGTAAAGAATATATTGATGATTTAGCAATACGAAAGGTGAACATCATTCACGTGTGCTTATTGAAATTGTGAATGAAAAATGTTATAAGACACAACTATTTAGATTGGATGTCCAAACCTAATATTTTAACCTAATACTTTAAAAATTACAAGGGTATATTTTTAAATCTTACTTTTAGTATTTTATTGCATTTTCATTTTACTTTCCTTCGTATTTCCCAAAACCAAAGAGTAAAATTATTTTTGTTTTCTAACAGTATTGCCGCAACCGTACAGGCTTTTTTAACATAATTTTACAAAATTAAAAACCATCTTCATGCCTCCTTTTTTAAGTCGGTTAAAATATTCCGAAAGACTTTTAAGGGTCCATGTTACTGCCTACTCTCTTCAAAAAAAATACCGATTATAAAAAAAGGGAAAAAAATTGCCTCCCATCTAGTTGATGCAAAATAGGAGAACTTTTACTCACGTTTCGATATTGGTTTCTTAAATAAATTGTTTATCATCATAAACTTAATCCACCCTTAAAATAGTTTAAGTTCGTTTTGTTAGACGGTATATATTTTAATGTCATCGGCCCACCTTAAAGCACATCGACCTGTCACAATACAGACCGACGACATTTTAAATAACGCAATATCGTTCCAACTTTAAATTATATAGCTTAGCAATAGCATAAACTTTTATGTCGGCCATTAAGGATTCTGGACCACTTTAACTTGATTTGTACGTTGGCTGATACAGAGCGATCCTTTCTTGAGTTTATAAACCAGTTATGTCATGCTATCTTTTAATTTAATACCAAATTTTACCAAATTTGAACAAGTCCAGATAGTTTTCACCATTTTAGTAATAGTAAGATAAACGAGGATTTATAAATACCATTTAAATTCATACCAAAAACGTTAAGTAAATGATTAAAGACAATGCCTTAAAAAATTAAAAATGTAACGTTTGTTCTGTTTTCTTGTTTACAGGTCAAATAAAACTATTGTTTTACCTTTGTAGTGTTGTGTTTCGTCTGTAATCTGCCTGAGATCATAATTTAGTTGGAGATATCCAATAGTAGATCCAATAGTTTATAAAATATGTTTTGATGGAATAACTTATTTTGGCATTGAAGTTAGCATTCTTATAGCATAATAATATAATATAATAGCCTAAAGACTTCTACCAATAAAGGAATGATTTGCTAATACGACACGCTTAGCAGATTTATTGCTATTACCTAATTATTTGCTATTACCTAAACCTCCCTTTATCGCCTACTATTATAGAGACAATAAAGTCTGAATTAAGCTTGGCTAGAGCTACACTCACAAATGTCATAATTTGAGTACATCTAAAAGTACAATTTACAAATTGAAATTACTCATAATAATAATTATTATTATCTCACTCCATAACCCAGCTATCCGGTCCACTAACATCCCATCCACATAGCCCAAACCAAGTCAATCCCTCCCTGGCAATAGTTCGGCAACTATGGAGGACTGTCCGTTAGTGTATCTCAATGGTACATTTTAAATAAAAAGTTACTAAAAGGCCTCTTCTATGTCGGCTTTGGCCCCATGAATGCCTCAAAGGACCGGGTCCCCATGGACACGTGGCTGAAAACCGTACCAACATAATAATTATGACTTACCAACGAATTCTCAGTCCACATATCAAATTTTAATAAACGGCAATAAACTTAGCTGTAAGTTACATGAGATAGAAAAAAATTACAATTATTAAAAAGTATAAATTTCCAAAGATAAATAAATGATTTTTGACTTTTTGACTGTGCGTGAAGGAAGGGGTGGTAACAAAAAGCATTCTACTCTGCCTACCATACGGCCGATAGAAGGATGGTGGGATTTGAGTTAATGAAATAACCTATTTATTCGTTTTTTATTCATATTGACGATGACGACCACATATTTATTCATTATTGACAACCTCCGTGGCAAAGTGGTCACCATGCGAGTCCGCCACCCAGAGGTCCCGGGTTGATCTCCGGTCAGGGCAAGTTGAAAAATGGCCTTTTTCAAATTGTCCTGGGTCTTGGATGTTTATCTATATATGTATTTGTTATAAAATATAGTATCGTTGAGTTAGCATCCCATAACACAAGTCTCGAACTTACTTTGGAACTAGCTCAATCAGTGTAACTTGTCCCTGTATATTTATTTATTTATTCATTCATTCATCATCTTCCTTTTATTCGGAGAGGGCTTGATATAGGCCGTAAAGAAAAAGAAAACATAAAATCATATAGGTAGGTATCTATTGTTTTAAAACTTATCGCAAATAATGAAAGTAATTTAACGAAGCAGGCCTATTAACTCTGTAATTAAATATTTTATAGTGATCATTCGAATAATTAAATTTTACGATCCCGTGTATTTTCCACCAACTGTTTTTAGGGTTCTGCAAGTAATCAAAATTAATTGTAATACTTTTGGCAGTCTCTTTTTCTCTGTATCTTCTATTTTTTATAGCATCAATTGGCAAGTACCTACGTAAAAACTATTACGATAAAAATCAGAAACTAAGGTTGAAGATAATCAATAGAAAATCTTTAGTAAGTTTACTTACAGCATCTTTTATTAATGACACTTTAGTACTTACCGCCATAATTTTCCATTTCATGTAATAACACACTGAATGATGCTATACCCGTCTATAGATATAATATTAATTTATCTAACACTAGCCGAAGCCCGCGACTTCGTTCGCGTGGACTTTATGTCTCAGAAAATGCTCAGCAATCAGTCTGAACATCTTTTTCTAAGATGTCATTTGTATATTTTATATAATTTAGCTGGACCATTATAGTTCTGCATCAGGTGTTCCATTTTCCATAATCAATTATTCCATAACCTATATGTTGCCCAGGCTTAGCAGCTATATATCAAAAAAGTTTCATACAAATACGTTCAGTATTTCCGGAGATTGGCGTGTACAAACAGACAGACAGACATATTTCTTAGTATATTTCTATTTCTACATCTCCTCAATTTTTTTTTGGAAATATGTTCAGACACTTTTTTTTCTGTTTTGTTTGGTTATATGTATAGATAATCAAGCAGCAACTGAAAGCATTGCACGGTGCAATTTTTGGAACGAAGTTCCTTATCGCGCGTTGTGAAAGGAGGCTAGACGGAAAAATTAAGACCAAAAGTTGTAACGACACTTTTTGCTATTGTTGTAAGCCGTGCGGCGTGCGCTTGTTTTTCTGTCTGTCTCTCTCTCTCTCCGAATTAATCGAAAGGAACTTCGTTCCATCCGGGTGTCCCTTGACACCTCTCAAGTTTTATTTTTGTAAGAACGGAACCCTCATTGAGATATAACTCATTAAATGCTCTTTGCTAGTTATTTAATTGGTGATAATAATATTATTTAGATCGTTTGAGCGCCAACAAATTAATATTATTACGGAAATTATTTTGTATAATTATTTACCGGATGTATTTCATGGGTTTGCATGTATAATATGGCTTAATTTTTTATTAATTTGAATTCAAAGGTCTGCCAGAACTTTATAATATAAAAAATATTACAAAAAGCTCCCATGCTGGTCTGGGAGAAATAAAAAACTTAGAATGTACCAGCTGCTTCTCTTCCCACGCAGATCGTAAAAGCCGATCGAGGGAATGGGCAAAAATGCAAATCATGTTAACAGGCGATGCGGCTAGCAACCCATCACTGCATTGATTGCTTTTCCATCTTCTCGCCCATCATGACGCTAAATGTGGCTTTTGGGTCTTGCGGCCCTGGGCTCTGCATAGAACCGCAAGACCCAAAATGCTCTGTCTGCCCCATTAGGGATAAAGACGTGATAGTATGTATGTATGTATGTATTACAAAAAGAGGTTACTTTGGGACTTTTTCATCGAGTGAAGTACAGGGTGGCCAACTTGGAGGTATACAACTTTTTTTTGCCGCCATTTTGTTTTGGCGGTAAATATGACAGTTGTTGCATGATTATTACTTTGTGTAGATACAGCAAATTTATTATGGAGCGTTTTACGACGGAACAACGTGTTTTAATTATTACAACGTTTAACGAAACATTAAAAAGAATGTTTCCCGGTCGATTAATTTCGAGAAACGGTGACATTGATTGGTCGCCTGATTTAACAGCTCCTGACTTTTTTCTGTGGGGATCTAAAGGGACGTGTCTATGCTAACAGGCCAATGAACCTTCAGCATTAAATCAAAATATTCGAGACACAGTCACTGAGATAACGTAGAAAATGTGATGAAAAACGCGATGAAAAGGGTTCACATCTGTGATGCTGCTAGAGGTGGACATGTCTGACATTATTTTCCATGTTTAACTGCCGACCCTAAATATTATATTTAACAAGCAATACTTGATATATTTTATATTTCATAGAATAAAAATACAAAACTTAAGTGTTTACCTGTTATTTGGCCACCCTGTATTTTAGATCTTCTGAATGCAAATTTAAATAGACTAGATCCTTAACTAAGACACATCTTTTTTTCAGATAGTCAGATTATTTTCTATAATGTCTCAGATGGTTTTAAAACTTGAAAACTCGACTAACCAAGCCTTAATTTAGTACATTATGAAATATATATACTGAAACTCTGTTAGACAAACAGACAAGCTGACTATGACACGTGACGTGGCCAGCGGCGTCTGTCTGCAGCAGACAGAATTTGCTTTCCGTCCGTATGAGCAATAAATTGTTGAACGTCTGGTTTCCAACATGTAATATAAGGACCATATTATATTTATTTCTCTGGATTACCAAATTTTATCAAAATTGGTCCAGCCGTTTGCCCGTAAAAAAGTAACAAACATACACATACACACACACAAACTTTCGCCTTTATATATTTGTGTTATATAACTATCGTGCAGTCACGATTCATGAGATACAGCCTGGTGACAGACAGACGGACAGCGTAGTCGTAGTAATACGGTCCCGATTCACCCTTTGGGCACGGAACCTTCAATAAGGGTTAACAAATTATACATACATTCTTTTTGACTCATAACAAACGGTAACTTTCTTTAAGAAATTGAAGCCTTGCTTAACCTTAAACCTTACTATTCACAAACCTATATTATATGCACCTAAACAAGTTCCCACTTCAATAATACGTTAATTCTTGCAGAAGCTCGTTTGACAGCTCAGTAACAAGCGAGTTGATTTGTGATGTGACTGCATACGGTAGCAGACGAATTAAGGACCTCCTACACTTGTTCGGTATATACCTATATTTTTTATACTGCATTTACACTTGCGTGTTCGCTATTCGCCTTGTCATCCGACGAAACATTCGTTTACACTTGCGTGTTCGCTATTCGCCTCGTCATTCGACGAAACATTCGTATACGAGTGCCGTCGCAAACTACTGCTCATACCGCATTTACACATTCGTGTTCGCCATTCGCCTCGTCATTCGACAAAATTTTCTTTTACTGCACTGTTTTCATATGCGTGTTCGTTATTTGCCTCGTCATTCGCCTCGCGATTCGCACGAATGTGTAAATGCAGCATACTCAGGGACACAACCTGTGATTACTTTACTCGTTTTGGTAGGGTTCAAATGCAATTTGTGATTAAATTTTAGGCTTGAAAGCCTAAAAATAAAATAAAAAAAGTTTGGCTGGTAAAATAACAGGGTTTAGTGTTATCATAATCTTTGCTTTGGTGTTATATCTGGTTTAATCATCGATATTATTTTTGTGGGTATGAATTTTTAACGAATGATTCATAAATTTATTGTATTACTGATTTATGTTAAGATTTTATGATCAAGTGCATTTGTTTTTATTTCGTCTATAATTGAAAGGAGCGGCGCAGAAACTTTCTTATATAAAGTCTCACAAAATATACTGAAACTATTTTAAGGGTAACTTCAGTCCATGATACTGAACAACTTTCCCCAAGGAACATATATCGAAATATGAAAAGTAATTTTTGCCCTTCCATCAAGTTGACCGATCAGCTGATCCTAGGTTTTATGGGAAACCAGAAATTATTTCTTTTATTACGACATATGTTCCTTGGGGAAGGTTGTTCAGTAACACGGACTGAATTCGCCTTTAAAATAGTTTCAGTATATTTTATGAGACCTTATTTAACAAACAATATTGGACATATCATTTTGATATTTTCCTTTTAATACTTGTTATATTTAAAATGCTTTTCATCGCTTTCTGAATGATATCGTTTTTTTATTTCTGAACGATACAAACTCAGTGGTTATTATTCACTGTGGCAAGTGTAAACTTCTCCTTATATTAATTTAATAATAAATATATTTCATCCACGTAACTAGGAAGCTGTCTGAAGGAAATAATGTAACGAGAAACAGAGCCTATCATTTATAGTTCTCGCACTAACAAGTTATAAAATAATATTTATGAGCGATTTCCATTCCTTGTCTGCCTTCAATATACATATTTTAACTGTATTTATTTTGAGCTTTGAGGACACCAAAACAGTTAGAACGGTAAAAGGTTAATCATTAAAGCAAAGAAGATAAAAGAGAAAATGCGTCTTAGCTTTGGCGCAGTTACAGGTTTAACATCTTTAATAATCAAGAGGTCCTAGGTTTGAATCTACTACATTATGATATATTTCCTAATGTACTTTTTGTACTTTGTGTTTGGTTTGAACTTAAGGCGGAAAATATTTTTATAACAAAGTGAAAATTTACTTTATATAAAACAAAATATATGTACAAGGTCAAATCTACCTCCATACAATTATAACTTCCAAAAATTGTAACAAATGAAATAAAAGCAAAGGGTCACCCGGTCGTGTCAAATTATGAATTAACAAAAAATCCATTACTCACAAACAAAGAGGCTACGGGAAACCAACATTAGTCACGAATAATGAACACAAGATCGTTTCCCTGATATTTCTAATAACCTCGATCCTTTTTATAAATTGCTCTAAGAAATATAACGATTTCTCCGTAATCGCAATTTGCTGTGTGACAAAAAACTTCCTCCTATCCTGAGATTATACGACAGAAGGGGACGCTATTAAAATATCATTAAACCGAGCTGTCATCTGTGGCGTCATTTTCGTGAGACTACCTTTTTGCTGCAGTTTTTAGTTTACACTGATTCTGATGTCTCTTAGAGTCAAAACACAACCATGCATTGCAGAGCCGCAACGCAAATACGAGTATTCTAATATACGGCGCGGCGTGCGCTTCGCCGCACTGTAGATACATGCGGTGGCTCATTTGAAATCTACACGTTCTGTAGGTCGTACAAATTAAATAGATATGTATACTACAGGTGAGAGTCAGGCCTCTTAAACAAGCATCAAGCTCCACGTCTATCGGCTGCTGCACCTCACACATCTTTACCCAACCCAAAGCACCCTGGCCTAGCCTAATATTTTAAAGTTATTATTTAGGAAATATGAATGATGTACTTAAGAAGAAAAAAAAGAATATCAAATACGTACCTGTTTGTTCTTCTTTTTTTTTCTTCTTATTAGTAGAAAAGCAGCGATACGTCGCCGTCATCTATCCATTTCGAGATTCTATGCACGAATGGTCACCCGCGCGTCACGTGACATACCTACTACACCGCTCGCTGCAGATATCCGCGTTGCACCCTTGCACCTCACAACGCGCTTACAGGCCTTGCGAAATGTTTTGCGGTGCCGCATCGCAGATGTCTGCGGCGCCGCAACGCATGGATGTGTGATCACTCTTACGGTCGTTACTTCTTTTTCATCTTCATTTTCAACTTTGTTGTAATCTACATAAGGTATTATTTTGTTTTCTCTTAAGTAAGGTCCACTTTTGTCAAGTCTACTAATGATGCTTGATGTAATTTGATGTAAATTGAGCGAGGTCCCGGCCAAGCACGCAACATGTCAACTATGAAATTGTTACCTAAGTATAGTTTAATTTTCATATGATTGATGTACCAGTGTTTATTAGTAACATTGTACAAGGATATCATGCATGCTTTAATATAAGGTACCTATAACAAGAAATAAATGTATTTTAATGGGATTTTTTTAATATTCTGTTTTACACTACGTCTGTATTACTACAACCACTACGTTCGGTGTACAAGAGGCATCGAGTTTATTGTATTCTTATTCAAAGAAAATTATAATTATATAAAAAATGCATTTATAAACAAAATAGATAAGGACAAATGAAACGGATTGAGCTAGCCTAATGAAGTTTAAACTTTATCCAATAATATAGAACATAATTATGATTTATTTAGTTTAATATAACTATATAACACATTAATAATGAGTAAAAGTTATTTTCTAGTCATTAGGTATATTGTTTAATAACCTATTTTCAATGCATATTACGAAAAAGCATCATTTATGTTTCTGAAAAACCCTTTACTCGTAGGTAATGTATATAACTCATAATAAGCGATGTGCTTTTAATTTTGTTTATTTATTACCATTTAAATTTAAGTACTTGTAATTTTCTAGATTAAATCATTTTCCTATCATCTATTATTGATAAATTGTAAAGTCTCTCAATTATAAATACTAAAGGCATTTGTGAAGATATTATCAAGTTGGTGAGAAATAAATTAGCATTACGTCCGAAGTTGCTCGCGAATATTGAAAAGTAAATCTGGGTTTGTTTGGAGCAGATAGTCGGTCCGATTGAAATTCAGAAATTCAAATGACTTCGGACCAAGTTCAAAACAATCGCGTCTTTGCTAGAACACAACTTTGTATACAAAGGACCTTTTTAATCTACATGAATCTCGGAGTGGTGGATTTTACAATTGTGTTCTCCTTTTGTAATGTAGGGAATATTTTGTACAGCGTGGTTTACTTCCGTGAATAATAAATAAATTTTGAATAGACAGAAATGGTTAATGAGGGATTGCCGTGTGGTTTCGGGCAGAGTAGAATATGGCGACTCCAAGCCTCCCGTGGATGTCGTAGAAGGCGACTTAAGAAATACCTAAACAATGCTCATAAACATCAATGAGACTTCACCAACCCGTCTGGCCAACGATGAAAGTATAGGACAAGCCCTTTGGCTGCTCTAGCCTCTCATAGTACAGAGAGGGTCGTGCTCCTGCAGTGGAGACAATAATACATGATGATGATGATAATGAAATAGACATAAATAAATAACACATAAGGAATCAGTCTAAAAAAAAATTAAAACAATAGATATTTTATAATAAAAATGTGTGTGAAATATATGATATACATATCTATCAAAATGATATGGTATACTCATGTATAATTTATATCATTACTACAGCCTATCAGCCCACTGCTGAGCTAAAGAGCTCTTCCAAAAAATGTTAAGTTTATCTCATAAAGGGCTGGGACTCATTTGTTAGCACAGAACTACACTTTTCTATCCATTTCTGTTGCTCAAAACCGCCATTTGCTAGAGCAAGAATAAAGGTGGAATACCATGAAACCGTAAATGCTGATGCGTTCCATCGCTCTCTCTCACTCTAGCAAATGACGGTTCTGAGTGACAAAGTTCCGTGCTGACAGATAAACTTTAGTCGCCTTTTACGACAAATATGTTCCTTGAGGAGAGTTGTACAATGTCATGGACTGAATTCATCTTTATAATACTTTGAGTATATTTTGTTATAGACCTTATACAACGTGGAAAAGAGATACCTGTAATAAATTGAATCACGAGCTATACTGAAACCAACCACTATAATCTTATACCTTTAAACGAGCAATTCTTGTATAAATATATATATTTATTTATAAATTTCTGTGATCTCGAAAACGGCTCTAACGATTTCGCTGAAAATTTGTATATAGGGGTTTTCGGGGATAAAAAATCGATCTAGATTATTTTTATGTTTGGGAAAACGCGTGTTTTCGAGTTTTCATGCGTTTTTCTTTCCACGCAGAATATGGTCGCTAATTTCTTCGCGCCGACCGCCATGTTTTTAGCTCAGCGCAGCGTTTAAGGATACCGTCCGCTAGAAAGAGTGTTACGGGTTCGAATCCCACTCGGTGACTTACTTTTATTTTTTTTGCGTTTAAGTTTATATATAATTTTTTATTTTGCATTGTTTTTAGACAAGTTTAAAAAAACTAGTTAATGTTTGAGATGTAACCGAGCAAAGCTCGGTCGCCCAGGTACTGAAATTAAAATAACAGTTAAAAACGAAAAAAGTCGACATTTCTATACGAAAGTGTGCAGCCGCCCGGCGGGCAATATGTATGGGAATGACGATTTTTTGATTTGTTTTTATGCAATAATTATCTAGTATAGCTCGTGTTTCGATTTATTAGGAATATAATATCCCTTCCACTTTATTTAAGAGCGTGGAATTTAAAATGACTTGAATAATAATTAGCAGGCTATCATTTTAAGCACAAACTCACATTATCTCAGACGATGGTATCCACATAACGCAGAACAATTATGCAAGGCCCGAGGCGGCGGGCCACTTATATTGAGATATCGCGGTCACATCGCCATTATGCAATCGGGCACCAAGACTTTATAAAGAAATGGGTAGTGCAAATGTGCATATACAAGATGCCTTTTTGTAGGCCAAGTTCTCTGGCTGCTCTGGTCAAGTATGGCTCTGGGTGTATAGAGAGTTTCGTGCTCCTGCAGTGGAGACAAAAGACCTGATGATGATGATGATGAAGGTGCCTATTTTTTGCAAAAACTGAGAACATAACTATTCATAGGGAACGTACTTACAAAAATGTATCAGTATCAACTATGATTCAACTTTCTTTTCTATTCTCATTAAACTTTGAATGAATATATTGTTTTAGTCCATTATAGTACTTTTTTACCTTCATGTAAGTCTCTCATCACGCTGGGTTTTGCGGTCCCCGGCTTTAGCACCTCATCATCATCATTAGGTTTTTTTGTCTCCACGGCAGGAACACGACTCTTTTTGTACTACCCGAGACAAACTTGGCCCTCAGGAATTGGACTACACTTTCCTCGCTGGCCAGGCGAATTGGAGAGGTCTCGTTGATTTTGATAAGCTTTGTTTAGCTTGTATTTCCAAAGTTGAATTCTACGACATCCACGGGAGGACTTGGAGTGGCTCTAATCTACTCTGCTGGAACCCACACGGCTTTATTGCGTATTTATTCCTAATAGGGTGTCTACCGCGTAAGGAATAAAAATGTAATAGCGTACCTGTATTTTTATTTTATGATTATATTCTTGATTTGTTACAAGTAATATAGTGTTTACAGAAACATTTTGTTTTTAGGGTTCCACACCCAAAAGCGGAATCCTATTACTAAGACTCCGCTGTCCGTCTATCTATCACCAGGATGTATCTCATGAACCGTGATAAAGCTAGGCTGTTGAAAACACAGACGATGTATTTTTGTTGCCGCTAGCTTGGAGCTTTCATACAATAAACGTGATTTTATATAGATAGTCGCTATTGGCCGGATTTTTGTTACTAAAGTTTAGCAAATTAACTTGAAAGAAACCTTTCTTTATAATGACCGTGGGTCGGTAAATTACCGTGACACTCCTCAATAAAATTTTACCGTTCCCGGTTCCTGAAACGAGATCTGATAGCGGCTGATCGCTCGGAGATAAATTGACGTCCGTATATAGGAGGACTCAATGCGAGGAAACAGGTACTGTGATTAAAAATAACTGTTGCAAATTAATATCATTAAAATTCGGTGTCATAAATTTTGTATGTCATTTTTTATTTTATATGGTACACTAGCTGATGCCCGCCACTTCGTCTGCGCAGGATAAGACAATATCTTTATAAATTGTAGCCTATGTGTTATTTTGATGTATAAGCTATATTATTGTAAAGTTTCATTAAAATCCATTCAGTAGTTTTTACGTAAAAGAGTAAAAAACATCCATCCATACAAACTTTCGCATTTATAATATTAGTATGATAAAATACAGTATTCGTTTCTCTACTTTAAATCTTATACTTCCAGCCGTCACATCATTGCTGAGGATGCTACTGAGAATTCGCTGAGATGATGGAAGTATATCAGTAAGAATGATAAAATTTTAATTGGTAGCCCGTTTTTGATAAAGTAAGATGTTCGTTTTACCATTTTAAATAAATTCTTCCAGTGCTTAATAACTTCACACATCACGGACGTTTATTTGGCTACCTTCGTAGTTTAGTGGTCAAGGCTTTCGACGAAGTCAGATGGCAGTCGCTCTGTGTAAAAACCAGTAACCTCGTCAATTCTTCTGGGTTAGGTAGTAGACCCCGAGCTCTGAAGCATTACTGCTGAGGATGCAACCGGGAAAATACGCTCGGATGATAACGCCGACATCACGGACGTTGATTAAAAAAAAATGTCTTAGTATCCAAAGGCTACGTTCAGTTTGATAGTGCAACTTATTGGTAGAGGAAACAACTGGACCGCCGATCAGTTGGATAGAGAAAAGCATTTTATCACCTAAGCTAAAATGGAGACACTTTGCTCGCCCTTTGTTGTTCGGTTTATAATCCTTGCTCGGTTCGCCAACTGTTCTTGTTCTTGGTTCCGTAAGAAAAGGGTAAATAAAAACAGGACCCTATTACTAAGACTGCGCTGTCCGTCTGTCGGTCTGTCTGGCTATCACAAAGCTGTACCTCATAAACTGTGACAGCTAGACAGCTTAATTTTCACAGCTGATGTATTTCTGTTACTAAAAACAAAATAAAATAAATATTTAAGTGGGGCTCTGCATAGGTACAACAAACGTAATTTTTCATAGATAACTTACCCGGCCAGCATGGAAGTGATTTCTCCATGTTTTTTCTCCACATTACTACCATTCGTACTTCCAAACATAATTTCCTTCGAGCCATCCGTAATAGTGCCACAAATACATGCATTACAGAAACAACTAGCCGTACCCACGGGAAGCTATCTGTCGCATAATGGCAGCAATCTTGGGACATTCTCTAAATTGGTTGCCGACGAAACCTGTGTTTTGTGTAAGCTGGGTATCGTTTGTTATATTATCAAAGTTATGATTGTAAACTTTGGTTGTAAATAAAGATGGTACTGGGTCAGAAAAATATTAAACGACTTAGTTCATTTCAAATTCTGTTTAGGTAAAATATTTTATTGAGAATAGGAAATAAAAACAGGGACTGATAAATAAAACCAAACTATAAAATAAACCTATAGGTTCTAAATTATGCTAATTTATAAAAATGTATTTTTTATTAAATTTAGCTAAACAGATTTAACTTATTTATATAATCCAAAAAGAAATAGTAAGTATTATGTAGAATATTTTTACTAAGACGTACATTTATACAATTTATGCAATTGACAAGTAACAAAGCTGAAATGCTTTAAAGCTTTTTTTTTTATTTGTCCAGCAGTGGACGTTATGCGGCTGAAATGATGATGATAAACCTATAGGTTCTAAATTATGCTAAATTATAAAAATGTATTTTTTTTTAATTTAGCTAAACAGATTTAACTTATTTATATAATCCAAAAAGAAATAGTAAGTATTATGTAGAATATTTTTACTAAGACGTACATTTATTCAATTTATGCAATTGACAAGTAACAAAACTGAAATGCTTTAAAGCTTTTTTTTTGTATTTGTCCAGCAGTGGACTGAAATGATGATGATGATGATGAAAGCTTTAATCATTTGCTCAAAGAGAATGACGCTGTGATTTCCTAAGTCATCACTGGACTGATTAAAAGAATGCAACCTTTTTTATGAATACTCGTACAAGGGTTAGGCTAAACTATATAACTTTTTGTATTAATAGTAATTAAGTTTACTTACAGATGAATAAAGAAGTTTCCAACAAATCAAATCAGACACTTTTTTCTAAACGTCAAAACAAGCATTTTCTATGGGATTGGTATGATATAAAAACGAATGACGTCATAGTTTCTTTGAGTCAAATAGCGCTCTTAATATCAGTTTTTCCGCATTATTAAATCTTATATCACGTTGAAAATGGATATGATCAATGACAAGTGACATTATTTTGTGACATTTTATTCTTTTAACAGTGCCAAATAATTTATTTTTGACCCAGGAAACTTGCTTATTAACAAAAACTATTAACTAACTAACTCTCACTCTCACGTATTCACTATAGAAAAATATCCAACATTTATTCATAAAATGTAGAATTTTCTAACAAAACTCTGAACAAAAAAGGAAATCAATAGGACTAGCTATTGAAAACAGTTAGTCTGTAATAACTGCATTACTGCACCTACGGCTACCGTGCCGCAAACTGTTATTATGGTACGGTTACTTTAAATATTTATCTAGAAAGCTGAGTGCCCACTTGTTTCTGTCTAGAATTCATTACGGTAACCACAATGTGGTATAAGCATAGAATAAATACTATTCTGCAAAACAAATGACATAGAGAATTTACATACCAGGTTACAAAAAGGAGGAGGTTATCAATTCGTCGCGTTTTTTTTTAAATGTCATCATCTTTATCGTCAGGTCCTTTGTATCGACTGCAGGAGTACTACCAGAGCCATACTTGGCCAACGCAGCTAGAGGACTAGCCTACACTCTCCTCGCTGGCCAGATAGGTTGGAGAGGTCTCAGTGATGTTTATAAGAATTTGTGTTTATTTATTATAATTGTTGTTTTTAAATGTATGTTCATCGATTATACGAAGACGCCTAAACCGATTTGGTAAATTCTTTTTTGTCTGAAAGGGCATACTTGTCATTGGTCCCATAAGAATTTCATCAAAATCGGTTGTGTAGTTTTTAGTTTTGATAAATTATAAACAACTATGTAATTTGATTTTATTATTTCTAGCCGTTTCCGTATGGAGGTAGGAGGGTTATGTTTTAGCCTAAACAACTTGACAGACTTAAGCTTGAAAGTGTTATTAAATTCACCTTAATTCTAAGAGTGACATTACATTACATATGTATAGAAAGAGAGGCGATTTTTTTTAAATAATAACTTGTATTTTTCCTTTCACTTCAAGATAAATGTACAAACATATGAATACACAGCTTTACTCGGTAATAAGCTGTTTTGAGACTAAGAAACAAACTTGGCATTAGTAATTGAATATAATTACAATCTGACCTAAGTAAGTGAGGCATAAATTGTTAAACTGGTCAGTTTCGCTATGGATATTAATTGTAGGGATATACCTTCTATTTATAGGTAAGTAGTTAAATTAGTAACTTTGAATTTAGACCGATAGTTAATCATGAAATGACTATGGAGTTAATATTTGTATTAGTTAGCTAACAAGTAAAATAAACAAAGTTTGTGTCGTTCTACTCGTAGTGGAAGGGTCCTAAGATGTACAGAGTATCAATCCAGTGCATTATAGTACTTAGATATTATACACTGTATTGATACACTGTACATAACTACCTACTGTTACTTCTACTAGCATCAGGCCCCTAAAAGAAGAAAAAATTAACAATCTTTTCTCACTTAACTTCTCGACCTTACTTTCGTGATCTAAATGCGATGTAATGTAGGACATATATTTTAATGATAAAGTGCAGCTTCGAGCTTCAACTGTCTCCTGACGACACGTTATTGAAATTTGCTAAATGTGTAATTACTTAATTTGGGAACTGTGGGAGTGGTATAACGAGGTTTGGCATCGCCAAGTTTGAGTAACTGAGGACGGTACACATACCGGCTTTGGTTTGCGAGCATGATGATGCACTTACCAAGGTAGACCTCATTCATAAACTCTAAAAGCGTAACTGCTGGCTGGGCAGACTCAGAACATAACAGAACAGAGATAACATTTATACTTTGGGAAAACATATATAATATTGTATTGTAAATCAATAAAACATCATATTTTTACCTATGATTACTACCTATTTTAACAAATTACAATTTTTGAAGTATGATTTTTTTTGGATGAAATCTTGCAAGTCAAATTGGACCCACTTTCCACTTAAAGTTTTTTTACCCTTAAATCATAAAAGCAGCATCTTTTTCTAACGGAAACGGCACACGACCAAAACATCAATAAAAAGCGTCCAATTGGTAGAGATTTATTCGAAATTACTCATAAAGGTCCACAAAGGGGTGACACTGATACACCCCGCTGTTCCTTTATGTCTAATGCTATTGCCCAAATGGGACAGTTCGGGACGGCCATTGTAAAGCAAATGATAATAGTAATAGGCACACCATGTTGCGCTTTGTTGGTTAGCAGAGATGTAGCAGGAATGGAAATGGCTTAATGTCACAAGCACCCAAAGTAATTGACCCAAGTTTATTGTGAAAAAAATCGAGAATTATGCACTGTCAAGACCAAGTTTTGTATCTGTTTTAAAAAATTTTATTTTTTGTTAAAATCTTAAGAAAAAATTTACAATGATAATAATAGTTCACTTTGGGACGTAGCAAAAAAGATGCTAGATATAAAATATGTCGTTGAAAAAAGACAATAGGTATCTATTGTCCTTTTTTCAACGTAAGTAACACATTTTTTAATTTTAATTTTCACTATTTTATTGTTTGATTTATAAAACTGAATGAGTTATTTATTTAAAAAATCGACCAGCATAGCGAAGAAGCGTGAAGAGATAAACATTTTACGTATGTACTTACTCAAGTTGCAATCAATATCAAATTATCTAACCTAATAAAAATATATACTTTTGACTGCAAAAGCTTGCAAAAGTTTATTCTGCTTCTGACACTTCCAGTACCTTTAAATCAATGCTGAAACATATTCCCGCAATAACGCGAGATAAGTCTGCTCACGTAGATAATTTACCATGGAAATGACTAAATAAACGGATACATAGGATAATACCCTCTTTTGTTTGGATGGCGTTAGATGGCCCATTCACAGAAAGGTGTTTTATTGTTGATTTTGTAGGCGCTAATTTGGATGTTTAGAACGATAACAGCATAAAGTGAAGACGGTTTAGAAGTCTAATACCTTGAGATAGCTAAAAGAATTTGACGAAAGTGGCAGCTATACATTCGATCAAAAGTTTAGAAGTTTGCTGTTCCTTTGCTTTGGAGCCGCATGAGTCATCTTGGGGGTTTTGTCAAGTTAGGTGGTCAATGCATTTTGAGAAATGTGGCCTATGATTTTTACAATGGAAAAAGCGTGGTAACGATAAATCGCCTATAGCCTACTATAGAAAATTTTCAGCAAAATCACCATGCTCAAGCAATCTAGGTATAAAATAGAACTTTCGTATTGGACAAAGAGCTATTTCAGGTATAAGTAAAATTCTGTTATAAAAGAGTACTTTTATCTAGTAACCTTTATTAGCTTTTGAATACAAATGTTTTGAGAATTTAAAAAATTGTGTAACCACGATAGATAAATGATAAAAAAGGTTTACAAAATTCAGAACCAACGTTTTCAGAAGTCAGTTTTTTTAAGTTAATCACACAATTTTTTTACTATCTATTCTTCTGTACTAATTCCATTTTATGATAACAGAGAGCTAGCAATTGTGTGATATCCCGAATTAGGATGCTTATCAGTAGAGATAAGACGTGTCAAGCTTAGGGGAGATAAACTTTGGGACTGGTAATGGTCCACATGTGTCAATATGACGCTTCAAATTACATGTAAAACAAATGAGGGTTTGTGAATGATGTATGGGAAACGCGATATTGTAACTTTTACTGCCGGACCAAATGTATTATTGAGCTCGAAAATAAAAGGAAAGAAGAAACCTATTCTTAAATTAATCATGTAATTGATTTATATAGTTCAACTTTGAACATTGTTAACTGAAGCTCCAATTTAAAATAAACCAATGTTTATTATGTGCATGGACCTACTTAAATATAGATATGGCAAGACATAGCAAGGTATTACATTATATTATTGTTACAACTCTATCATTGTGCCTAAGTCAAATAAATGTCTGATTAAAGAACAAATGCAATCATTGTTGCATTTCGTTAAGATCTGCGCGAGAATATAACCAGCTGGTACATTCTAAGTTTTTTCTTTTCTCCCAGGCCAGCATGCAAACTTAATACTTGTCCGTTCAAACACAATTTATCATTTAATAATGTGTTTGTTAATAATGAGTAAGCTCAACAAAGCATAAAAACATCAAGGAGAGTGTAGGCCAAATCCTCTGGCTGCTTTGGCTAAGAATAGCTTGGGTAGTACAGACAGGGTCGTACTTCTGTAGCCCTTCAAACGTCGTCATAGCAGACACAATAGTAAAACAATACATCAGACGCCCGCTCCGGGCGTCCGACAGTTAAAGGGGTAGTGGTGACTAAAAAAGACTTAATAATGATGATAATGATGAATGTGTTAGTATATAATAATATCAAAGAACAAACAATATATCAATTGCCGGCATAATAACCGAGTACATGAAAGGTGAAAACATAGATTTAAGCCTTTTAGGGGTCCGCATTCGGTATTTAGATACTTACCTATATATAAATATAGTATAGAATTTAAATGCAGGCAGACAAGTCAGTCCGTACCCGCATCGGTTTACCGCAGCCGCCTAACTTTGCTCCAATAACATTGTTACGCCCGGTCCGATGCTATATAATTTACAGGTATGTATGTAAGTAAGAATAGTTATTTATAATTGACAGCCAAGATTGTTTGGATTTACTTATGACCTTATGATACATACCTATTAACAAAACAATTTAAATGCAGGCAGTGAGTCAGTCCGTACCCGCATCGGTTTACCGCAGCCGCCTAACTTTGCTCCAATAACATTGTTACGCCCCGGTCCGATTACATAATTTGAAATGTATGTAAGTGAGAATAGTTATTTATATTTGACGGTAAAGATTGTTTGGATGAACTCATGACCTTAAGACACATACACATATTGATAAAAGATTGTAAATGTTGGCAGTGAGTTAGTCCGCACCAGTACCGGTTTACCGCAGCCTAACCTAAACCTAGCCTAACTTTGCTCTAATAACATTGTAAAGCTAACGCCCTGCTCCGATGCTTTATAATTTACAGGTATGTAAGTAAGAATTACCATCATCATCATTAGGTATTTTTGTCTCCACTGCAGGAGCACAATCTTCTCTATACTACCAGAGACATAGTTGGCTAGAGCAGCTAGAGGATTTGGCCTACACTCTCCTCGCTGGCCAGCCGTGTTGAATAGGTCTCATTGACGATTATAAGCTTTGTTTTGCTTGTATTTCCGAAGTCGCCTTCCAAGACATCCACGAAAGGACTTGGAGTGTGGCCGTATTCTACTCTGCCGAAAACCGCACTAGTTGACCGAGCGAGCGAAGCGAGCGAAGCGTCTCAGTTTCGAGATTGGCCAAAAATTATTTTGTCCGTCTGTCTGTCTGTCTGTCTGTCTGTCTGTTCTCGCCTACAGGTCGCATTTCTTAACCGATTCTAATAAAATTTTGTAAGCAGGTTCAGCAACTAAATAGAATTTTTTTGTCGAGCCAGATTGTCGAAATTTTTCAAAATGGCGGAAATATGGGGGTTTAAAATTTTAAAACTGTCATATATCCGCCATTTCAAAATATTTTCAAAAATGTCACTGGACTTTTTTGTTGCCATTATAAAAACGCAACTGTTTTATTTGAACAACTTTTTTGTCTGAACAATTTTTTTATACAGTATGAACGAGTTTAGGGTGACTCGCGAAGTCTAGCTGACTGAACCGTAACGAATATACAATACAAATCTTCTCACAAAATATACTGAAACTATTTAAGGGTCAATTCAGTCCGGGTTACTGAACAACTTATTGTTTACAAGATCGACTTGATTTCTCAACCAACTTTTAAGAGGAGGTTATCAATTCGACATTTATGTTTTTTTTCGTGTATGTTACTTCATAACTCCGTCAAATACGAATCGATTTAAAAAATATGTTTTGTTTTAAAAAATGCATTGCAAGGTTGGTCCCATCTTTTTTTTTAAGATCGGACTAAACATCTTGAACTGGAGACTGAAATTCCTCAAAAGACAACTGCAACACAAATATTAATAATACATTTGCATGCTCATATCACTTTCTAATATAAAACGATTCTAATGATTCAATGTTTGTTTAGAAGAATCGCTTATAAGTTTCTTATAATTTGAATAAAGATCTGATTAAGGGTTTTGGACCTGGATAATAAAACTCCGGAAAGAAAGACAGCAAGTCACTAGCAAAAAGGTTTTTTAATAACTCTAAAGTGATTTTTTTTAACCTCGCAGACCAAAGTCAATGACCGAGCCCGCTTAAATGAAATCTGCTTAAATGTCATTGTAATAAGGTAAAGGATTGCATGGGGTTATATATTCTGATAACAAAAGTGTTCAAAATTTAAAACTACAATTGTAGTAGGCTAAAAGCCCGGAACCGGCCTACAGCGAAAGTACCGGCGAATCACAACAATAAAGAAGCTGCACATGCCTACGCTGATCAGCAAGCCCAGGGATTGGCAAAAACCATTTACCTATGTGTCGGCAGAAGAGTCATGCTTTAGACGAATCTGAAAGTTAAAAAGGGCTTGGTGAATGGTGCATTAGGCACTGTTACTCAATTGGTTTACCCCCCGAATTGTTCCCCACCTACAGATCAACCTTTGGTGATAATGGTGCAATTTGACACCTACACTGGGCCGCATTATTAACAATTCTGTGCCTATAGCGGCCGTTACTCAATCTTGGCGTTCTGGAGAGATCACTAATTCCAGAACCCAATTCCTTCTTATATTAGCATGGGCAGTGACCATCCACAAATCGAGATGTTACTACGTTGCCCTCTCTCGTTTTCGCCGACTAGCGGACATAGTCCTGGAGTCATTTAATTTAGACCGCCTCAACAGAATAGCTAAATGAAACTTCTTCTTTTAAGAATAGAGGAGGAAAAGAGATTGAATAAACTAGCAAATGTAAGGGGTGGGTAATGGGTTTAGAAAGGAGGGTTATACTTCAATGGGGCTTATGCGTAAAGGATAGGCGGTAGGCCTGTCTACTTTCTTCCCAACAGGTTTCATAACCCTCAAGTGGCTTTTGCTAAGCCAGGAAAAATATTAAAATATCGGTTATTCCATGGTTGTAAAGTTATAAAGGCTCGCGAGGTCTATTGTTCTCACAGAACTACTAGTTATTTATATTTGACAGCCAAGATTGTCATATGATATAGCTCGGCAGATAAGCTCGTTGAAGTGACAGTGGGTAGGACACATAGCGCGACGAACCGATGGCTGTTGGGGCAAAAAATTCTCGAGTGGCAACCACGCACTGTCAAGCGAGGCATAAGACACCCATCCAAAGGGTGCGAGGGCCTGAACAAGGTCGCCGGAAAGCGCTGGAAGTAAGCCGCTCTAGATCGGTCAATTTGGAAATCCTTGGTAAAACCTATGTCCAACGGTGGACGTTATGCAGCTGCATGAAATAATAAAATTATTGTCAATCATTGATGTAGTGGATTATATTGATAAGATAATTTAAATGCAGGTAGCAAGTCAATTCACACCCGCATCGGTTCACCGCACCCGTCTAACTTTGCTGCAACAACATTTTATGCCATTGTATTAAATTCTCTGGTTATCATTTAGTTACCTTAAGCATATCATAATTAATACACTCCTATTATGGCTTTTTTTCCGCCAAGTAAAAAAAGCGAGCATTATCCATAAAGTACATATTTATCTTTTTCTATAAAAGTTTAACTACCCTATAAACTCCACTTACGGGCATATCAATACAATTACCAGCGTATTTTATATCTACCTCAATAATGAACTTCAAATAACTATTTGTAATTAAGTTAAAATAACTACCTTCTTACCAACCAGTAGTAATTCTACTAGCTGTTAAACAAGAATGCAATAAACAACACTAATGCAGTCTTTGGTAGTTGGCAACACTATTTCCTACATTTAATTACAACAAGTAGCTGTTATTTCTAATGGATGTTCCAAGATATATTTAACATTAATTTTGATGATAAAATTTTATAATCACATATTTCATAATTTATTGGTTGAGTAGGCACTTTACCAATAAATTACTCAACTATTATTATAAAGAAAATAAACATAATATCACGTTATTAAACATATTTACACACACTTTGGAGTATTTATCCATAATGGGGTATACATAATCAACATGATCAATCCACAATAGAGTTTGGGTCTTGTGGCTCTAAATAGAAGAGCTCATGGCCACAAGATCCAATGACTAGGTACTTTAAACGTGATGTTAAGCAAAAAGGTGAAAAAAGAATCAAAATGGTGACGGGTTTCTACCCTGTGAGGTCTTGTCGTTAGACCTTGTGTAATTTCCGAATGCGAAGTAGGTACATACAGAAATTCTACAAGATTTTGCCTTATCGCCTATCGCTATTTGACAAGGACACAGCGTAATACGCGCAGTTGTAATACAAACCTTATTCCACCTACTTAATGTTCATTTTATCTTAAAACGAAAGGTATGTAGGGAAATTAAGTAGGCCTACAATTAAGGAATACGTTGCAAGAAAATGTCGCGCAGATCTGTCGGTGTCTCAACAGTCAAAGAACCTGCGGCAATCTGATTGCAATTACTATGACTTTGGTATGTCAAGAACTTTAATCACTTGCAATGTTTTATGTTTATTATACTGAATAATCGGTTTGTACGTAGCGTGAATTGTTATGCGTTTTGATCTTCTTCTCGTGTGTGTTAGTGACTAACACTAGTGTCAGAGTTTTAAACCGCCTTAAAGGCCTCTGACATGGTTTTAGGAAACGACCAATGTCAAAGACAGTGACCGGGACCGACGGCTTAACGTGCCCTCCGAAGCACGGATCATTTTATTTATCGAACAATCAGGTGATCAGTCTACAATGTCCTAACCAAACTAGGACAACAACACAAAGTCGTTGACCCCGCCGGGAATCGAACCCGCGACCTCCGGGTAGAGCCGAATGCTCTAACCACTACACGACGGAGGCCAAGGATGCGTTTTGATGAGTCCCTGATACGTTAATGTATTGTTAGGCGCATCCTTAGAGCATTTATTTACTGCTTACGCTTACGCCGCTGCGGCTTAAGCGTTGTATTTCGCTCGCTTGTATTTTGTTTTATGATTTTATTTTGCTACTTTGTGATCATGATTAATATTATACATGATGACAAAGAAGCAAAATAAAATAAAAGTATATACACACCCATACCAAATTACAGCATTTTAGCTTCTGAGAAAAACCGCGGACAGAAAGACAAACCGACATGGCGACCTTGTTTACTAAGGAACCCTAAAAACGGATTCATAATCATCAGACTATTCATTTATTAGTCGGCATAAAGCATTTGAGTAGCAAGTGAGTCGGTAGTGTATGTTTTCGTATTTAAAAAAATAGTAATATAATTTTTCCGGACACCCAGCGGCTTTAAACGTTTAAACACCTCTACATAAAACATACAACGATTCCTTTGTCACTTTTTATACTAAAAAAGTTTTACAGTTAAGAAAGCATTAATTCAGTATAAAGACATCTTTGTATGGAAATAATGATTTTTATTTTAGCTTTTGGATTGTTATTTTAATTTCATTATACTTTAGTGGTTTAGTATAGGCCGTGGTTTGATTTATTACGGGTATGTTCCTTTGCACGTTGTACACTTGCACACTTGACCTTCCTTTTCGGTTCGCCATAATCGTGTAAATAATATTATCTTTAAGTATCTCCAATCGTGTCTTCAAAAAGAATCATTTTTCAGCAAAAACTGGATTATTCAGGAGTTCATCCACGTGTGTCGTTTATCTTACGATATGTAAAGAATCAAAATTATTCCATGTGCCTCACAAATACCCCAGCGAAAAATTCCTATCTCTAATTTCTATCTGAGACTGCGGCTGCCTAAATTCAGAACACAGTAAAAGACTTATGGATTTTTCTCATTTTTTGATGCACTGACGTTTGTTGTTTTTCATGTTTAAAAGTGGTCAACACTGGTTTTAGATATTTCAAGCTGCACAAAGCATCTGACATAGCTTGACGACTGCCATACAATGATGACAACCAGGACCAACGGTTTATACGTGGCTTATGAAGCAGGAAGAAAAAAAAAAATGACCTAAAGACACGCCGACTTGTTCATGCACCAACAATTTCTAGGGAAATTCTGTACAAAAAATAATATAAATGTATAATTTTTAAAAATCTTTAATATTAATTTGCCTTGCGCCTTTGTTCTCTATTCAATTATTCATCTTTTCTTCAGTCTTGGTGCGATCTAATAAAAACATTAAAAAATATAACTCAAATTATAGCAGATTTTAATTAAAAAAAATTGCATCACTGTGTTTTACTTTTGAACAGCCGTTCGTTTGATATAAATCTCACGTACAGTACCTAAAGAGTCTGACTCTCGTATCTAAAAATGATAGGTAGGTACTCACTTTATATTCTTACAGAGTTCTTATTACCATGCGCGGCGTCTCTTTAGTATGCGGGATCTTCCCCATCACTTATTAGTCTCAAAATTCCAAGAATTTGTCTTCACGAACTTCCCGATTGGAGACTTAAAAGGAATTGATATCGCTGGTTCTGAAAAATTCAGGTAAAATATGAGTACTTAAAGACTTTTTTATACTCCTGTACTGTTATTTAACTTTAAAAAGTCACGAACACTAATATAATAACATTGAGACCTAGATATTTTTTTCTATAGATCTATTCTATTACATATCTATAGTGTCAACATAAGAAAAAGTTTTCTTAACATAGTCACATTCACGAGTCACATTAGTCACCAGGAAGATGTCAATAAAATAATAATAAAGTTAACCATAGATACCAAATATATGTCAAACATTTTCATATAGGTATTTCTTGTTTTTTTTTTGTACTTTATTTCGTAATTATAGTCGTAGAAAAAGTATTGTATGCGACTGTGTAGAAGTATGTCAAAAAATGATCGACGGCGTCTTCCTAACGCCACTCGTCTTTTTTGACCCATCTTATACAACTGTTGCATAAAATAATACTTTTTGTGTAAAAAATTTATCAGGCACTTACTTGTACTTACTAACTTAAAATAGTAATTACTAAATAAAAAAAAATTGGTTGTTTGTAAAGTAGGTTTACGATCGAGATGTTTACGTGATAACGTCGTTTCACGGAATGACTGGCAGCGCTCGAGATGAGACGGGAGATCGGTCCGTCTCTCTCTCGTTATACCTGCGATCGCGCTCGTGAGGTTTTGGTGTGACACAAGTTTCTGAACATGTCACCCGACTAAAACGATTTTAAAGACGTTATCACGTCAAAAAAATGTTGCGTATTTAGCTTTTCTGTGACTATCACGCTTACCTATGATAAACTTTTCTAAGTTTTGAATGAAATTTGAAATACTGTAAATAATGTTTGATTAAATAAAAGTTAGAATGGTGAATTAGTACACTAAACATCAAATAAAAATGTACTTGATTTCAACTTTAAATAATCTATTCTAACTAATTCTCTTTTGGCGTCTTCCTCAATGCGTATTTAAAAGTTGGGTACCTTATGTTTAATACATCGACGATATTGCTTTTGATAAAACGGTTATGTAAAACAAATCTAAAATTTAAAATGAGATCGAATTCTAATGTAGGTTTTGTTTGTATATATTCCAGATCATAAATATTAAAATGGGTTTAGATTAGGCGATTGACTTGGCGAGTTAATCGTTTTAATACATTTAAAACGTTTTTACTTCTTTTCAAAATCACATTACAAAACTCGTTACATTATTAAATTTACATTTAATAACTTTAACAGATTAATATAAAAGAACGAGGATGCCACTAAGTCTGCATAGTATACACATGGTTTAAGGCCATACCCAAATTTTCCGGGGTCCAGTGGCGCCGCCATTTAAAATAAATCATTTAAAAGGAAACGGAGATATCATTTAAAATTGTGTTTTGGTCAAGTTCTAGATACCCATTCAAAGTATTTTTTAAACTACTTTTTGTAGTTTAAAGTGAGAATGTGAAGCTTTTCGACACACATTTGCGAAAAACGGCCACTTTTGGCTAATTTGCGTAGAAAAGCTTCACGTTCTCACTTTAAACTATAAACAGTAGTTCATAAAATAGTTTTAAGGGTTATCTAGGGCTTGACCAAGACACAATTTTAAATAATATCTCCGTTTCCTTTCAAATGGCGGCGCCACTGGACCCCGGAAAATTTGGGTATGGCCTTAACATTTAGATGTTTCATGTGGTAATAAATATGAAAGAAAATTGAAGTGTTGGACTGTTGGTTGATCAATGTCACTGTAAGCAACAGAAATATTATGTATAAAGGCCAGTCAAATGATTGATCAATGTGTATTATTCAGTAACATTGTGTATACCAGAACACATTCCAAACCTATTACTAGACAAATTTATAATTTTGCCAGGACTGATCAGAACATTGATCAATGTGTACTTAGTACATAGTAAACAGCTAATACAAGCTAATAAACTCGACCAATGTGATACTTACAAAAGTAGGCGCATACGTGTTGTAACAATAAAAGATTCTATAAAGTATGTAGTAAAGATTTTGTTCTAAAATTCAAGTTCACATTGGGCCAATTATTATGACTACATTTATCGATTTATCTAAGTAATGTTTGCAATTGCTGAGCACGAACGGTTCTTTCATTCAATAAATAATTTCATAACAATATTCATGTAATAAGTTATAGAAAAATATAAAAAGAAATCAAGAATACTATCCGTATTTCCCACCAGCATAATACCTAAAATTACTACGAAAATCTAATACCTACTATAATAAAAATCTATCAGAAGTAAAAGCAGTTAGAATAGGTTTATCCAGTATTATAATTACTTCTATCTCTTTCGCCTTTGGGCAATGCTAGTAGAAAACGTTTACTAGTAACTTATTGCCGCCAATTGGTTTCACAACGTCCTCGTCTAATAGCCAATTTGGTGTGAATAATAGGTAAATGTAGTGTCCTTTTTAGTAACACATTGGGATTACTAACCCAGTGTGGATAATTTATCGGCCCCTATATGTGTCAACAAAAGAGTGGTTTCCTTAAATCTAAACCTTTAATAGGCGTCAGTGCTTATATTTGTATAGAAAAGTAGAATCAATATGTATTAACATTTTCAGAAAATAACAACTTTTGTAAGATTCTTTTTATTTGTTTTTTTCATTCTATTCATTTATTTTATAATTAAAACACGCTTTTAAAACTTTATTAGTAGCGAGTAGTTTTAGCGTAGAGAGTTACAAAAACGGTAAAATGCGGAAATTTAAAAATAGTGAGAGGTTTAATTCCAGATTTATACACTTAACCTTAATCCACACAAAATATACCGGAGGTTATGTGACTGGTAGACTCTACATTATTTTATTTACCAAAAACATTTGTATATACAACGTATATAGGTACATTATAACGTTAAATAACATAGTTTAAAATAATACGAGGGCAAATATACAGCAAATAAATGCATTATATTCGAGTAAAAAGTTCGAACTACTATTTTGTACTTTGAAAATTAAGACTTTTGCATACAAATACGAATGTTGCAAAATTTATGCAAATTTAAAAACAATATATGATTTTAGAGTTTTACGGTCACAATTACTATTATTAATATTACGGGACTTACCGCGATTAATATCGTTTTGCCAGATATTTCGACGGCCCTTCTGCCATCATGGTCGCTGGCCGACATGATGGCAGAAGGGCCGTCGAAATATCTGGCAAAAAACGATATTAATCGCGGTAAGTCCCGTAATACTAATAATTTAAAAACAAATTCTTCAATTACCCTTCGTTTATAAATTCTCGTTGACTCGAATCAAAACTTACGTGTATAAAAAAATGGATACGTGGTACTGCAATTTTCAATACCAAATAAAATCTTTTAACAATTTCAATGAATCTGCGTGCTTTGTTAAACAGATAAGAAATCTAAATAAAAACAAATTTAGTAATATATTTTAATAGCTTCTAAATGTTCATCAACATAAGCACGTTACTTGCTACAAAATTATTGGACTTTAGTAAAAATAGTGTTCATATCTTATATTCTTTTACCTAGTGAATAAATATATTTCTAAGATAATTATGATCGTTACTATTCCGTAGCATTTTCCATTCAATAAATAAATTATTTGTCAAGGAACTTCCTCTGATGAACTATTGACTATATCAGGTAGTGTGTATTAAGGGGTTGGTTACGTTAACACTTTTACACAAAGGGGCGAAAACATAAGATAAACGAGTGCGTAGCGAGAAATACTTATAAGCTCGAAACTTTTCTTATTTCGGTGTTCAAAACCTTTCAACCATGGCTTTCAACGCTCATTGCGTATTCGAAAACAAAATGAAATGGAATCAAAACCGAAACATTGACGGCGAGTCATTGTTCTCCGATGACCTACATGTTTTCGACGTGTCTGTAACATTGAGTTATTATGACAAGAAATATTATATTAATGTCAACCTCTGTGGCGTAGTGGTTACCATGCTAGTCCGCCACAGAGGTTCCGGGATCGATCCCTGGTCAGGGCAAGTTGGAAGATGGCCTTTATTAAAGTTGTCCTGGGTCTTGGATATTTATCTATATACAAATTTGTTATAAAATATATTATCCTATAACACAAGTCTCGAACTTACTTTGTGGCTAGCTCAATCTGTGTAATTTGTCCCTATATATTTATTTGATTAAGTACTTATTTTATTATAGATTTATAGACATCAACGCAACTGTTCACAAACTTACTAATGATCATAAGTTTACGTTGCAATACAAAAAATATATATTAGTAAGAATTTAATTGCTGATTTAATAACGATGAGCTAAGCTAGTAACTCATTTAAATTTACAATAAAATAATATAAGATCGACAAAAAAAATATTACACAGAAGGTTATTCATATAGTCAAGAAATATTTACTGAGAACCTCGGACCATATACAACGTGGAAGGGACATACTTGTAATAAATCGAACCACAAGATATACTAGATCACTATAATATTTTAACAGTCAAAAACAGAAAACAATCGACATTCGCATACCTACAAATTGGCCGGGCGGCTGCACATTTTTGTATTGAAATGCCGGTTTTATTTTTGAATATATCATTATACTTTAATATTGTATAGCCCATGGTTCGATTTATTACGGATAAGTTCCTTCCACGTTGTCTTACTGCTTTTATTTTAAAACCCCCACGCAAAAATAATCAAAAATTTGGCTTATTTATATATATGTTACGGTCTATAGAAATGTTTTTAAGATTTTTTACGAAAGTGAGTATATTAAAAGATTATTAATGAGATGATAACTTTTAGGGGCAAAGTTCTTTATTTAGTCGTCTCTATATCAGTTCTAGTAACTCACTGGTAAAATCTTTAGAAAGGCTAAGAATGTTAATTCAATCTTGTCATATTATTGTTTGAACATTATAAGTCAAGTGTTTTGTGTTGGTATGATGCTGGAATTGAAGACTTTGTTTACATTGCGCTTGACAGAACTTGTTTCCACGCAGGTATGGCAGTGACCCATGTTATGAACAAATAATATGTCAGTGAATTTTGTTTTGAATGTTACTCGTTAAACAATTTCAATACTTGGTCAGGTCGGTCAATGTAGAGGTAGTTTTTTTTTTTTTTGGTAGGCCTGTTTTTGTCTGACATTTTACAAAAAACCTTAACTTTTAAGTAAATAAATTAGACGTTATTTAAATTATATGACGGGTTACTAATGTCAGTGTCACACGTTAGTTTAAATTTAAAAAATATAGATTACAAGATAAAGTATATCGTGTTGACGTTATGTCATTAAAATTACCATTTATGTAGTAAATTAGAAAATAAATTTCTATTATACGTATATTTTTTTTTTCACATATTAGATTTATGTCATTATAAATCTATTTTTTATTTTTTACACAAAACACTCAAAAGTTTCACAAATGCCACAAAATAAGTAAATATCTACTAGGTAAGCCGGGTAAAAAAATTGATGATAACGTCTTGAAAAAACTTGATTTTTATTGTAACTGGCAATGGCAAAAGTAACTGGGCATGTACTAACTATACCACATGAACTTTCTACATGGTATACATATTATAACACATTCTGCGTGTAAAATGTATTTGTTTTATACAAATACATGTTAGATATGCAAGTAAAATGCACTTGGGTACCCTGTTTATTCACCCGTAGCTGGAAACTTTGTTAGAATTCCCGGCACTCGTTAAGGCGACCCATTCGCGCAGAAATATATTTTGTGATGTTAAATCTACAAGTCGGCATTTTAAGCGTTGCTCGCTGGTAGGGGTGTCACTATCCCCACCTTTGTGTTGTGTTGCAAAATAAATAAATAAAAACGACTTTTGTATTAGGAGTTCATTTACTGGTTTAAAATTGAAGCTATACTGCAACCATTTCGACTCTATATCAAGGCTTTCCTATTTACTAAAAAAAAATAAACTATGAAAAACTGTGTTTTACTTTACAGTTAAATAAAAACTACTCAAATTTACTGAGAGAAATATCAGACCTGTCAAGCGCACATTTTTTAATGATTTTAATAATAGATACGTGAATTATGTCACACAGAATGTATACTTTCAAAATAAAAATTGGTGGTCAACTTTAGACATTGTGCTTTGCTAAGTAACAGAATATAATTGACCGAGCGAGCGAAGCGAGCGAAGCGTCTCAGTTTCGAGATTAGCCAAAAATTCTTTTGTCCGTCTGTCTGTCTGTCTGTCTGTCTGTCTGTCTGTCTGTTCTCGCCTACAGGTCGCATTTCTTAACCGATTCTCATGAAATTTTGTAAGCAGATTCAACAAATAAATAGAATTTTTTTGTCGAGCCAGTTTCTCGAAATTTTTCAAAATGGCGGAAATATGGGGGTTTAAAATTTTAAAAGTGTCATATATCCGCCATTTTCAAATATTTTCAGAAATGTCATAAGACTTTTTTGTTGCCATTATAAAAACGCATTTTTTTTATTTGAACAACTTTTTTGTCTGAACAACTTTTTTATACGTTATACTAGAACGGGTTTAGGATGACTCGCGAAGTCTAGCTGACTGAGCCGTGACGGATATAAAATACAAATCTTCTTACAAAATATACTGAAACTATTTAAGGGTGAATTCAGTCCGGGTTACTGAACAACTTTCTTAAAAATGCATATCTTACTACAGACACAGATCGTGTTATACCTGCGCCGGCAGCCAATTCGGCGATCAGCGCCGGCAGCGGAGGCACATCCTTTGGAATAATATTCGCGAGGTGTAAGTTCGTGGCGAACTACTAGTAAATATAAGTATTACATACTCTCCCCCATTATCGCTTTTTTAAGTGGGCGACTGCTGGCGCTTGCAGCCACCCCCAATAGGCAAAACGAGAACGGGGAACGCATATTACCTGAGAAGAGAGACCTTAGAATATTCCGTTCTGTACGTAATGTTTATAATAATAAAATTACCGCTAAAATAAAGTTTCTGTCATAGTGAAATAATTCCAAAAAGCGCAAATATGATTTGCCACAGCCCTAGCTTTAAAGCGCTGATTGTTTCTAGACCGCGCCAGTACGCTTATAATTTAGCGATAATGCGAAAAAGACGTGCCGCTTCACGTTTGCAATACGTGAGTGAGACCACAGTTCTGTAAAAATAGTCAGCGTACTTATTACTTCAATATTTTGCTTCGAATCAAATAAGTATGGTAATAGAAATATTATGACGCTTATGTTATACATTATAGGTCAGAACGTAGTAAGAATAAACAAACAAATGCCGAACAAAATATATTTTCTTTATCTTCCTTATTTGCTATACTTACCTCCAAAAGATTGCTTTCTCAGCATTACCCGTTGGTTGGCTGGTAGAAAAGGCCTTAAGTCTGCTGTTTACATATATTGTATCTTTTTCCACCTATCTATATCCCGAGCGATCTTTTGAAATAATTACATCTATAGAAATGTATATCCCATTGAAAACCTTTCTTTGTAAAAAGTAGTTTACAGTCTGGTTAGAATATTGCTTGAATCACCTGATTATCTGAAAATAAAGATGATTTGGAAGGCACGGGAAGCTGTGGTTCCCGCACTCCATCTAGGGTTTGCTCAAACCTTTCCAATGATTGGTTCTCGTCTACCCTTTGTGTTGTGGAAGTCAAACAGCAGTCGCTCTATATATCACTTAGGTTATATTTTGGAAACATTAATGTCCGACCGAAAGACCTCTTCTACCCATCTGGCCAGAGCGTAGAGAGTGTAGGCTAAACCCTCTGTACCTTTACTTTAGCCAGGCATGGCTCTAGTAGTACAGAGAGGGTCGTGGTCCTGCAGTGGAGACCTAAAAGACCTGATGATGATGATGATAAATATTATATGAATATATTTTAAAGGTAGACTCAGTCCATAATACTCAATAAAAAAACTGTTAACAGTTGGCGTACTTAACGCTAAGAGCGTTCTCTCGCAATCAACCAGAGTCTATATTGTAAACAATGATTCGACTATATACTTGCCCATTTTTTTAAGTCAAACAGAAGTAACTTGCTTCTAGCACTAGTTTTCTAATGCATTTATAATACATCGTCAGAAATCTTTTATTCTTTCCTAAGAACCACATTGAAACGACAAGAAAATTGGTGAGAAAACGGAAAACGTCAGAATCGTAACCGGTTGTCGTAATTACGTCATTAGTAGCACGACTAAACAAAACTATGGGGAAATGGTCTGCAGTAGGACTATAATACTGTCATTAATAACAGGTAAATATTTCATAAATTCCATTTATCTTAAGTTTAATTTATACCAAAAGCCAAAGAAATTTTTAAATTGTGACATAATAATTGATAGAGCATGCGTAATACGGACCTCATGATCGAGTGTCAGTGAGAAAACAGCTAAGGCGATTCTCACATTGCCCCGCACTACGCAGCGTAGCGCGTGAATGCGTGTTCTAACGTTGCTTGTAAGTATTTCCGTTTGTACAGAAAACACGCACAGTCGAACACACTGACACCGCGTCCACGCGCGTCGTTTTTGTATGACAGTCCCGCACTACGCAGCGGGGCGCGGTGCAGTGTGTCAATCGCCTAAGACTACTTAGGTAAAAGAAAAATAGATTAAAGAAGTTGACCGCTTATCTGTATTAATAATAAAGAACATAAGTACTTAATAGATTTGAAAATGATTTTGTCATTTTCTAAATACCTAGGTCTATACTTATAATAAAGGAACTAAACAAAACAAAGTATTTTGTTAAAAAAAAATGTATGTCAAATTCAAATTTTCTCTCTGCTCAAATGTGTTTCGACCTTAAATGCTTCAAATATATGTCATTGATTGTACAGCCGATTGAAAAACTCGTCTCAATTGAAATGCCAGTTTAAACTGCGACAGACGGGCGGGGTTCACATTTGGCGAGTACATAATAGCTCGTTGGGCGAGTTAGTTTTAGTAGCGAAATCAGTAGCAAGCCTACGCTAAGTACTTTTTGACATAATTACTTGCCAATAATCTAAGATTGTTATTTCAATACGTTATTTTAACAGCATCTCAACTGGTCTCGAATGGTAAATGCAAGTAGTCTATTTAGAAACTCGTCTGAAACGTAACTCAGGACTTTTATTTATAAATCAATAAAACTTTTAGAACGCTAGCCCCTATATTATAATATAATGTAGTTTTAGTTTTTAGTGTAATTTAGCTGTACCTACATATATAACTTAACCGTAATTTGCCTACATGTTTTTAATTTATATGCCTATGTGCTACATACTCATTCGATTCTTCACACATTGCCTTAATTAAAAAAATCTTAAGTTTAAGTAAGCATCAGATCAGTAAATATTTTCAAGATACTACTTTCCGAATGTATTTTTCGTGATAATCTAATTTAAATGACTCGCCACTCGGCTTGCTTTCTCGATCAATGTGAGTTTCCTACAGTCAGTAGCTGGGTGGTCGCAATTACATAATTACTTGCACGACCAAACAAACCCATGGGAAACGCTAAAGGCTACTTAATGGTTCAATCAGCGAAGGAAAACGTACTGTTTAAATAATTTTACTCTAAACATTTATTTTATAAGACGCAAAGAGGAAGTATTAAATTTAGAAGGTAAAAAATAATATAATATGCATGTTTGAGAAAGTTTCTTCAAATAGTTAATAGGAATATAGATAATAGGATATAGAACTATAACTCCTATAACTATCATAACAAAATGGTGAATTTAAGAAAGTCTGTGATAGTGAACAACTTTCCCCAAGGAATATATGTCGAAATATAAAAAATAAGTTTTGGCTTTCCATTTTCATAAAAACTTGGATAATATGATCGGTCAACTTTATTGGAAGCCACAAATTACGTGTAATATTTCGATTTTCTTAGGGAAAGTCAGTATCTATGTAAGTTCAGTATATATGGACTGAATTCACCCTTTACATAGTTTCAGCATATTTTAATAAACCTTATATAATACGGCATATTAATAAAATGCACACAAGTAATAAAAATTATAATTTACCAATGTTTTCTTAAAATAAATCACAATTTTTTTGCAGATATTAGAATTGCAAAAGTGACACCTATAGCTGAAAAAAAGGAGTAATGGTAAAATGGTTAAAAGCTGGTATGGACATGTTAAGGGAATAGAGGAAAGCCATATAACCAGGCAGGTTCTGAAAATACTTGTCAAAGGACATCGAAACAGAGGGAGACCAAAGAAACGTTGGATGGAATGTGTCAAGGAGGATAGTTAGGAAGGGAGTGATGGACGAGTTGACTAGAGATCTAACAAAGTGGAAGGAACTCATATGCTATATACATGACAACTTCCGAGGCGTAGTGGTCACCTTGCTAGTCCGCCACCCAGAAATCTCGGGTTCGATCCCCGGTCAGGGCAAGTTGGGTAATGGCCTTTTTCAAATTGTCCTGGCTCTTGGATATTTATCTGTTTATGTATTTGTTCTAAAATATAGTATCGTTGAGTTTGTATCCCATAACACAGGTCTCGAACTTACTTTGGGGCTGGCTCAATCAGTGTAATTTGTCAATATATATGTATTTATTTTTTATTCACACACTATTTATGTGCTGATCCCACATAAATAGTGGGACAAGGATAAGGCAGAAAAAGATAAGAATTGTAAATTACCTGTTTTTTTTCGAAAATTGAGACATTATGGAAAAATACTAAAATTAATAACCAATCGAAAGATGGTATCTTCCAAAGCGCAATTCAAAGCAGTGAATATTAAAATAATTGTGTGCTTCCTCAAACCGGTCGAGATAGTGAATAGAGTTGGTTTTGATAATCATGATGTATGGCAGTAGCTAGCAGCAGCGAGGTAAGGGTGGGGCGGGGTGCGTGAGCGCCCAGGGGCGGTAAGTATAAAGGGGCGTTAAGTATAAATATGCTTGGCATATATTCTTATCGAGTGTGTTCATTGACTTTTCGTGTAAAAGAGAAGAGAGCTAGAAATAAATAAATAAACTATTTTGGAATCGCAAATAAGTTTATTATAACAATTTTCATTAATTTAACGAAATACGGAAGGTTTCTTCTAACTGCAATAAACAATTATATTGCATAATTATAAAAATGAGAATTTGTAATGGCACTGTTAGTAATGAGCATCGTGACGTTATTAATATTATGTAATATTATAAATTTGGTTCTACCTACAATTATACAATTAAATAAAAAAATTAAGTACCTACATACCTAATGTCCATAATACATATTAATAACTAAGCATTACTTTTAATTTTTTCTTTAATAGATTTTCCTTGTTCTTTTTAGATTAGGTTTTAAGGTTAACAATTCGAATGTTTTTTTTAAATAATGAATGTTCCCTGATTACTCGAAGTCCAGGATACATTTGGAAAATGTATTTATATTGTTTTTTGAAAGGGCATAAGTACTTGTCAGGTGGTCCCATATACATTTTATCAAAATCAATTGTAAAGTATGACGTTTTAAAGCCAGTTTATTTTAGTAGAGATATGTCAGTGTAAGGGGCTTAAAAAATCTTGCCCAAGGGCACTAGTTATACTAATACCAGCACTGTAGGCAGCCTTTTGTTGCGGGCGAAATCATTTATCATTGATCGATATCGTAGAGAAATCAATACAGTGTTATGATCCGGAGAACGTTTGGTTTTAGTTACTCTCCTTAGAAGATTTATTCATAAGGTTACTTCCGTGCGTAAGTAGAAATGTTTATCATCTATCTTGAATTTAACAGGTACGGTAAGTACTTACTCCTATGTAGCATAGTATAGTATGTACTTATACGTATTGTATATGTATCTTGCGATAAAGGGGTATAGTCTACATTTAAATTTAGTGTGTTACATAAATTCAGTAAGTTTATAAAAATTACGAGTTTAAATCTTTGAGTTCTTTCTAAAAAACATAAAAATTTCATAATACTATCTCGTTTTACTATCTCAAATTTTATTAAAAACATGTAGGTAAATTAACTTTTTATTTATTTTTATTTATCATATTTCAGGTTGTGATTAAATAAAAAATTACTGGCCTTATCAGTGCATAAAATAAAATTCGGCAAAATATTTAAAAGCAATCGTATTTAAAAATGTGAATATAACATTATATTGATACTCGAAAGAGGAATAAAAATATTTGTTTAAAAGTCGATCGCAGAAAAACTTAATGAAATGCTATATACATTAATGTTGTTTATAAAATACGTTCACGTAATAATACCCTTCGATTTTTATCTATGATAATTTTTTTACGTAGAATCTACTACATCTGCCACAATAATAGAATATGTAACATAAATGCTTAGGGTCTTATAAAAAAAAGTAAAACAATTTTTTATTTATTAACTAAAATAAAATTCCTACATGCTGGTCTGGGAGAAAAGAAACGTAGAATGTGCCAGCAGCTTCTCTTCCCGCGCAGATCGTAAGAGCCGATCGAGGGAATGGGCGAGAGTTGAATCATGGTAATAGGCGATGCGGCTAGCAACCCATCACTATTTTGATTCCTTTTCCATCTTAACGCCCACCACCACGCTAAGCGTTGCCTTTGGGCCTAACGGCCCTGGGCTCTGTCTACTTCGTCAGGGATATAGACGTGAAAATGTATCTGTATCTGTATTATTTATTAACATAAACTACAAAGAGAAACATTCGTATGTCACCGTAGCGTAACATTCCAAATATTTATTTCCCAAATCCTTCTGATCTTTGTTAAATATAGATATATTAGTATCAGTATCTGCAAGATAAAAGAGAAAGGTTGCAACAACGAATCATAAACTATTTATAAATCGGCTTAGAAATATAAGTTATTACGAACTGGTTCAGTGTCTTATATTAATATATCATGATTGGAAACTATTTATTAACTTGATTTCATTTATTACTAAATCTTATATGTATGTATAAGGGTAAATTTAACTATTGATTTACTAAAAACTAGCTATTGCCCGCGACCAAGTTTGAAGATTAGCATGTAAAAAGCGATCTGTGGGCAACTGGGCCCACGGAAAAATCGTCCCGCGGGCTCATTCACCCCACACGGTTTTTTTTGTGGGTGAGTCGAACCGACTCAGCCCGCGGGCTCAGACGACCACTCTCTACTGATTAAGGATCTACTCGTCCCGCGGGCTCAGACGACTACTCTCTACTGATTAAGGGTCTACTCATCCCGCGGGCTCAGACGACTACTCTCTACTGATTAAGGGTCTACACGACCCGCGGGCCCAGATGACATCTCTCTCTAATTGAGGGTCTACTCGACCTACGTCACGAACGAAGGCACAAGGTCACTCAAAGAGCAGTGGAGCTAGCTATGCTCGAAGTTTCCCTGCGTGATCGAATCTGAAATGAGGAGATACGCAGGAGAACTAAGGTTGTCGACATAGCTCAGAGAATTGCCAGACTCGAGTGGCAATTCACATCTTACTTTAAAGTAATATAAATTTGCTTTAAAATTAAATAAACACGTGAAAGGTTTGTTTTGTATTCAATATTTTTATTACAATAAAACAAAGTAGGCACATCTCTTTTTTTAAACAAAACATTTCTGCTACACAGCATAAGCACAAAAGTAATAAAACGGACTTCATTGTAATAAGCAAATAAATCATATTATTTATTCCTACATTCTCAATTGTTCAATACACAAGGCTAGGCTTACTTTTCGGTTTTCTAAATTTTTAATAATTTGAGTAATTTTATCATTGACTTCTATAACTTCTGGTTTCCTTTTTGACCACTCCTCTCTTCTTAATTTGAATACGTCGTTTTTCATTAATCTTTGCAGGATCACTAGAAGTTGGAGTATGTTTGGTTTTGGTTTAAGGAGTTTATTTACCTTGTTGTGCCAACCTAGCAGTAGATTGGTCGACTGAACCCTTGGGCTGACTAGACCCTGTAGCGAAAGCGAGTGTTCAACTGAACCCGTGGGCTGACTAGACCCTGTGGCGATAGCAAGTAGTCAACTGAACCCGTGGGCTGAGTTGCCAAGACAGGTGGGATGACTCACCCACAAAAAAAACCGTGTGGGGTGAATGAGCCCGCGGGACGATTTTTTCGTGGGCCCACTTGCCCACAGATTGGTAAAAAGTTACCTATCTATCTAGGTCTATCTCTGTCACAAACTCTAAATGCAAAAGAGACAGCAGAATCCGTCGCGGGTCACCTGTCTCTGTCGCACGTAGCGTTTGTGACAGAGATAGACTGAACCCGCCGCGTGAGCCCGCGTAACTTAGCGGAGGCCCTAAGAAGCAAGACTATGTCACAGGATAAAAGAGTTTTTACATTAGTGAACGCTTTAATTTGGTGACATATTATATTGCTGCTGATAGTACGCGTACATACAGATAGACAAAAAAATCTTTTAACCGACTTCAAAAAGGAAAAGGATGTCTATTTAAATGTTATATTTATATATACAAGTATATTTTAAGTATGATCCCCGATAATTTATTAAAGACGCCTGGTACAATTTGGAATTCTTTTTTCGTACTCTTTCAGGTTTGGTGGTTAGTTTGCTAACCACCTATTTTTATATTTTTTTCTTTTATTTCCGCGCCATCTATGGTAAACTATTGGAATTATTATGTATATTTGTATCGCCTTTGACCATGTTCTGTGAAACTTTGGCTCCTGGCCGCGATCGTTGGGGAGTTGAACACAATTCAAAAATTGGTGCAACGCTGTTATCTCGAACTACTGTTATAAAATTTCGTAAAAAAGGTAAGATTGCGTATTTCTGTGTAGTATTTGTGTTAATTTGTTGTTCAAGATATTTGTTTTTGTTTATGCATAAAATATAAACATTATCTTTTATATATTTTTGTACAAGTCGTTAAAAATAAGGTGGTTTTATTACTAACCACTATGACTATTTAGTTTTTTTCGTCATAGTAATTACATCTTACTTTTTCATTGCTTTTCAGAATGCCGCGTGTTCTAACTGATGGTGATATCGAAGAAATTCTCTGAAAAATAACCTTCAGATAATGAGAGACTCTGTAGCTTGGATTCTGACGAATAATTAGAGTATGAGCAGCCAACTCCGTTAGTTCTTGGCGATATACCTCCAAGGACTCAGCCAGATCCTGATGGAGACTATTACTCAAAAGATGATCAACCTTTATCAAGCTTTGTCAGTAGCTTTTTAAATACCTTGTCCAGAAACAGTGATGATGTATGCAATAATAACATGAATTTCGTGGACAAATTTGACCAATTGAAGGGTAGTTATTGTATTGATAGAAAGTCGCACAAATGGTGGCATCGTATTTTTTTCCATTTTCTAGATTGCACAGTCATAAATACTTTTTTAGTGTATAAAGAACTCAATAAGGAACACCGACCGGATCTTGAAAAATTATCAAATAAAGACTTTTGTAGAAGTGTCTACCAGGGCATACTTGCCCCGGCTCTGGCAAAAAAAACAAAATAGGCTCAAAACGCCTTAGTGGTTCGGCTCCAGCATCTCCATTGACTGTGCAAATAAAGCGCCATAAGCCCACAGTTCCAGTAGAACTACGCACAGAAAGCAATATGCATCAACCTGAAAGAAGTACTTCTAGAAGGTGTGCAAAATGCAGCACCAAGAGAAGTCCAGTACGTACTGTCTGGCAGTGTAACACCTGTAAAGTGCCTCTGAGCATCCGTTAAATAAATCTTGTTTTTCAGACTTTCATAAAAAATAAATAAAACTTTATTTCATATTATAATTCATTTTTCTTTGTAAAAAAAATTTCATAATTATTTTCCTTATATAGTCACAGTGGTTAGTAAACTAACCACCCTATTCCTTAAAAGCCTTAAGTGTAAAAAAAAAAATCTTGTATTTTTCCTAATAAATAAGTCATTATTAACCCATTTATCGTGCTGTTTTATTTATAATTCTAAATATAACAAACTGTGCCTGAAAGAGTTAAAGTGATATACTTGCGAGGTTTTTTCATAGAAATTTTATCAAAATCAGTTGTGTAGTTTAGTGTTGAAGACGGAATTTAATTTCAAAAACTTATTGTTTTCTCTTTTCTTATCGCCTACACTTATTTTTTTGATAAATTCGTTAAGTGTTCAATAATTTTCACTGTTAATTTATAATATGTATTTTAATATGGTTCTGATACTTGCTGAAGCTGTTTGTGAAAAGTAAGAAATGGGTATATGAACTGAAATCCTAACCTTTGCCACAACATAATGTTTTACGGCACAAAATACTAGCGTAAAAATCCAATCCCAATAAAGCCACTGTTAAAATAGGAGTATGACTCCCTTTTACTCATCCCATTATTTACACCCACCTAAACTTCTCTAACAACCCATAGGTTGCCTGATAATGGTTTTAGCATTAAGTCCGCCTATTGAGCCATACAGATTGTATTTTGTACAATAAAGGTTAAAGAAAGAAAGAAATAAATGTTGACAAAAACGAAAATCTGCCATCAAAAACTTTGGGTGACTTTGTAGGTAAGTCAAAAAAAAGGAATCGATAACACAACATTCAGAACCTATAGACTGAAATTTTCTTTAAGCTCGACACAAATCAAATCATCTTTATTCTGAACACACAGGTTACAAAAAGATCTTAATATTTATACAAGTATCACTGTATCCTGCCCTTGATGGACATACAATATAATAAAGTCAAATTTATAGACAAAAATAGGCAGTTAAATTTATTTTAAAACTATATTCAACTAGATAAATTCCTTAAGTTGTTATTGAATGTCCTCAGCATACACTGACACATAAATACGTATAAAGTTAAATAGTGATTACTTTCCATTTAAAATGTAAGGCACAATTTATGCTGATACAAATCCTCGACAGCCTAAACCTTTTAAATTAAATAATTCGCTAAGCGCGATTAATTTGGTAGTAATGGTCCCGTACGTTTCTTTCCTTTGCGATTTTTTGTAAAGTGGTCCATCAAAAATTAGGTTAAGGGATAGTGATAGGGCTTGCATCCCTCGTTATAGCAACTAGTAATACTTCTGTAATAAATGAGATAAAGATAGACCTTTTATAATATTATCTTCAATATTTTACATCAGTACATGAACAATTTAAATTCCTTCTGTTTTTATTTTATTTTATTTAGTTTTTTATTCGTCATGACTCTAAGTCAAAATAGATGGAATATGTAATCTACATACTTTGGTTTTCAAAGTTTTTTTGGTTCAGTTTTATTAGCTCTTAATGAAAATCATAACAACACACCAGATAATTTTAGGAGTGTAAAACATAATGATCTACTAGAGCGACAAAATTTGAGCCAATTACTTGACATTACTTAAGAAGAACGGATTTCTTCTTTTGTAGATCAAAAAGGAACCCTAAAAAGTAAAACCAGTTCAATAAAGGCCATGCCGGATAAATGTCAATGCAAAATATGCCGGTACAGCCGCGGCATTATGGGTACGACAACTTGTGCCAAGCAAATGCATAAAATATGAGCTCGAATTTGTCGTATCGAATGATATGATAACTATGAATGGGTGTTGTGACAATGTATTTAATTTTATGACGGATAAAAAAAATCTTAAATATTTCTTGAAAGTTGTCCAGTTGATTTTAAAATTAGGAGTCTTAAGAAAATAGATGATTTTATTATGATAATAGTGAGATAAAATTAAAACAGTATAGTAGTATAATATAAAAACATAAGTAATATATTAAAATAAGTAATAATATATAAAAACATAAATTATTGGGTCGATTATCATCTCCTTAGTCTCTCGGGAAAATTCACTTATTCCACAAATATAACTTTCTTCATTTCACACATCATCGTTAACATCATCAGTATCCGCATAACGTCCTCTGATGGACATAGGACTCAACCAAAATTTTTTAAAATGACCGATCAAGAGCGACTTGCATCTAGCGCTTTCCTTTACATTTCACACACGTAAAATAAAAATAATAACTTAGTTGACCCCAAATGATGGCTTCACCCTGTTTTTTTCTGTGTTAGGCGTTGCAATTACAAAATTTGTCCTGTTTTTTTCCGCAATATGGCGAGCTTCGCCAAATTATAAACCAAGATTTTACTTTCTTGTTTGAAACATCTTTCTGTAAAAATAACAAAATGAAAACATTGAAAGCGTTGTCACATTATTAAAGTCACGCCCACTGAGCTGCATAGACGTGACGTCTCATCGCTTGTGACACGGGTTCGAAGCCCGATCGCAGTCGCAATATTATCAACGATCGAGTTCTAATCAGAACAAGCCATTGTTATTGAAATTTTAACAAGAACTTTTTTTATTATAGCTCTCCAATGTTAGTCCAATAGGCTACAAATGTATATGGCAATACATAGCAAGGTATAATATAATATTGTTGCATCTCTATCAGTGTGCCTATGTCAAATAATTGATTGATTGAAGAACAAATGCTTGATTTGTATTTTCGCTAAGATCGGCGCGAGAATAGAACCAGCTGGTACATTCTAAGTTTTTTCTTTTCTCCCAGGCCAACATGCAAACTTGGTACCTTGTCCGTTTAAACAGAAATTATCATTTTATAATGAGCAAGTTAAACAGCAAGGCCTCTCCAATGCATCTCGCCAACGTGGAGAGTATAGACCAAATCCTTTGGCTGCTCTAACCAAATATGGCTCTAGTAGTGCAGAGAGGGTCGTGCTTCAGTAGTGGAGTCTATAAAGACCTGATGATGATGATGATGAACCAAATTGTTTAGTATCAGGGTGAATCTGATGTTATGCGTACGTTATGTCGAGCGAAGTAAAAAGACTTATTTAGATGTTTTTACACCTTTCAATTTACCCTCTCTTTCATTTACCTGCTATGTCACCTAGACTCTGGACATCGGCAAGGTGCAATAATAGCATTTAGTTAAAAAAGTAAAACATTAGTATCTAAGCTAGATGGGTGTATTTATCTGTGCGGACAAGACTTTAATAAACTTATGAAATATATGTTTCTAAAGTTAAATTAAATAATACTTTATTTTGCACAAAATAAAATATTCAAATATATACATATTTAGATGTACAATGGGTTAGAGAAAGAAATTAGTTAGTTTTCTTTCGAGTTTTTCGGTCATATTCTACCTCAGTCTACCAGCGATCATGGCTAAAGAAGAGTCGTCGAAATATCTGGATAAAAATGATAATAATCGCAGCAACTCCCGTAATACTTTAAAAACGAATGAATTACCTAAAAGCAGTAAGTAAATCCAAGTTAATTATAAAAAGTTTAAACGCTTATACGATATTTATTTGTCGCGTTTCACTTCGATCAAAAAATCCATCGAGGCTGTTAAATATCGCTTTAATTTATTTCTTGCTCTCAAATTGCGTCACCTGCTTCATAATGATCTACTTTGAGAATCGTGTAACTGGCAAAATCAAACGAAATCGTGTTAGTATAAGAAAGAGCACGTTTTCCATCGTGCGAGTGCACGTGACGCGGCGACAAAAGATCGCCGACAGGTATTCGGCTCGGAATTGGATAGTAATCGATGCGTGAAGCTCTGCTTAGAGACACACAGACAGATTCAATGACGAACTTTACTCTTTATGCAATACTTTAGCTGTGCCTGGGGGCTTCGCTCGCGGTGTGAATTCCAGGATAAAAACTTCCCTGGGTATCAAACTACATCCACATCAAATTTGATCTAAAAAGGTTCAGTAGTTTAAGTGTGAAGAGGTAACAAACAAACAAATATACAAACTCACTTTCGCATTTATAATATTAGTAAGATAGGATAGTAGAATAGGATAATTTCTCCTGAGTGACAAAATATCACCTAAAGCCTTTTATAAAAATATGTAGCTAATATTATTGCCAATATGGTATTTTAATCAATTGTTTGTATTATTTATATCATGTAACATTACACGAATCCGAAAACAAAATGATTATTAAATCTGCTTAAAACTAAGTAAGTTGAAAGTTTTGCTGGATGGAAGAAAAAGATACACATACAGCGCTCTTGATATCAATTCTATTAGGTCTCGCGTGTACGAAAGAAGTAGCGACGTGAACCAAAAATATTTTTTTGACTCAAGATATTATTTAAAAAAACGGTAAACGTATTTTTTCTTTCCTTTGATTAGCAAATCATGAAGAAGATACAGCACTGTATCTTTGTGAATTTTTGCTATTTTGCAAAACAAAAAAAAATATAAGTTCTTATTTTTGGATAATGGAGTTTTTGGATAGTAAACAGATTATATAAAATAATATATTTTTTACCCAGTCCACATCCCTGTAGTGAGATATCCCCACCACGCTCCCTCTTTTTTCATAGCAATATTTCAAATGCTGCTAGAATAATCACAATTTTTTTTGCTGTTTTTTTTGCTGTTAAAAATATTTTAGTAGTTTTTTTATTTTATATAAAATTTTAATAATTTTAGTAGTATCTTTTATTTTATTACTTATACAAAATATAAACCAAAAACATACACAGTAAAAAAGCAAATTTTATAACAAAAACGAACTATCGAACATGCTTTTTACCGTTGCTTGCTGGCCGTGTGTCACCCGTAATAAGAAGCCGTGCAGCGGGTGCGGACTGCAAACGAAGGTCATTACGATATTCAATTTACCATTGCGCTGATTCACCAATAATTTACTTTCGAATCGACTTACGCTGGTTTATAGCTTAATATCGATGTTTTATGTAGATTATCTTCGGGCTAATGCCGTTGATGTTTTGTATTACCTTTTTTGTAGTATTTTGTATTGAGTTTAGACTTTTTTGTGAATGTTTTACTTTAAATTGAGGTGTTCTACAACAAATAATAATAAAAAAAACATTGGCACTCTGGGAGTGCCGACAAAAATGAAGACTCGGTGTCGGTAACAGTGTCGCGAGCTCAATGGTTATTTTTCATCTCAAAGAATGCTTGTCGTGCATGGCCAGCGCGCCTTAAAACGTTATCACTTCAAACGAGTACACATATAAATTACACAAATTGAGCCTTAAAGTAAGATTGGAATTAGTAACATGGGACATAGGGTTTTTTTTTTAATTATTACACTTACTGATGCTGTTATGTATTTTAATAAAAATATTTACATAAAGACTCAAATTCTGAATATACTGCACGTGATTTAGTTTTGAAAATACACTCACTAAACATAACGACTATTTTGAATGTCGCCTTTTTCTAAAACGAATAGGAGCCACAGTAGAATAATAAAAATAAATCTGTCACCACGAACAGCAAATAAACAGCACCAAAGCTGTCGTCAGTGTTATTTAGATAGACTAACATTTTTCGCCCACTCTACATCTGGTATGCACGCTCACGGAAAAAAAAAATAACCTATAATTTTTTGTGTACGAAATGAGCAAAAAATTCGTTTGTATTTACCTTATTGACGTGATAACGTCTTTAAAATCGTTTTAGTCGGGTGACATGTTCAGAAACTTGTGTCACACCAAAACCTCACGAGCGCGATCGCAGGTATAACGAGAGAGAGACGGACCGATCTCCCGTCTCATCTCGAGCGCTGCCAGAAGACGTTATCACGTAAACATCTCGATCGTAAACCTACTTTACAAACAACCAATTTTTTTTTTGTCCAAAGCATATACATATTTGATACTTTTTCAGAACTATAACAGTAGAATATTTTTCTTATCTAATATGCAGTTTTTAGTTTTTTACTATAGAAATAGTTTGGGACGAATAAAGGTCAACAGCTAAGTTAGTAGGCCTGAAATGATAGCTCCACGGGATTTTTTACCTTCCAAAAAAATAAGAGGGTGTCAATTCGTCGCGATCTTTTTGTATGTATGTTCACCGATTAGTCGAAGACGTCTGGACCGATAAAAAAAACCTTTTTTTTTTAAAGGGATAACTTGTAAGTTTGTCCCATAGCAATATTATCTAATTCGGTTTGTAGTTTGTTACATCGGTTTTTAGTTTTGAATAAATATTTAAATCTGTTAAAATATAACTTTGATTTTTAAATATGGCGAAGCCCGCCACTAACTTGTTGAGGTTTACATCGATTGGACTTGATAACTTCGTGCTTGATATATCAAAGACCTAGATTTTTTTTGTCTATGTTATGTACATTTTAATTTAAGTTGTATAAACTTACTACTAATATTGTGTGACAAAAACAAAACTCAACATTTAACTTTATAAGTATTATACTTACCTAACAAATTGCTGAGATAAAAAAACTAAATTTACAAAATTAAAAACCGACCAAACTACATAACCGTTTATGATAAAATTTCTGTAGAAATTGACAAGTATAATGAGTAAGTACAACCCTTTCTAAATAAAAGAATTTTCCAAATTGGCCTAGGCTTTCAAGTAATCGGTAAAAATGCTCAAAAGAAAAAAAAGAAAAAAATCCAACGAATTGACAACCTTCTCTTTTTTTGAAGTCAGTTTAAAAAATAAATCACTAATAGGATAATGCTGATGTAAGTTCCGTTCCAAGCATAAATCCCCTAAGTTTATGGCTCAGTTGGCTAATAAACATCTCTTTCGACGTTTGACTAATTTTAATTGCGTTCCTTTATAAGCTATATCTTAGAGAGCAGTTTATCACGATCACGAATTTTATTGATTTTAAATTAATATTCCTTTTTTTACGAGGCCGGTCCGAAGGGTAATTTAAAGTTGGCAATTATTTAAATTCATCGGTGAATTGTGAGACAACGGTGTAATTGTTTTAAAGAATCGTGGAATAAATTTTCTACAAGATCAATTTATTTGTTGAATTAAAAATGGTATACGTTTGTAATACAAACAATGAATTAATCAGTTTAAGGTATTTTAGATGACTAAGATTTTTATTTACTTTTCATGTTACTGTATGCATGTAAAATGTATCCTTACTTGCTTTTAAACATGCTCATGGGAAAGGCAAAGTCAAACATAGGCAATGTGATATCATGAATTCAATTACAAAGTACTAATCAGTTTGTAAAACCTTTTTAGTTAAAACATGTTTTGTCTTTTTTCCTCTTTTTAATATTTGACATTAAAAGAACGAGACAAAACATATTTGAACTAAAATAGGTTTAACAAAATTGTTATTTTTTATGAGGGAAAAACTATATTTTATACAAATAAAACTTTGAATTACTTAATATGATACTATTTTATAGAAATAACATCATTATATTTTATAGAAATAGTAAAAGCTCCTTTTAAACAATGTTGAAGGTTTACTTTTACGGCCTTTTATATAATACAATGAACAATAAAATATTTGATGGTGGAATTATTGATGGCTTCTTATTTCTAAGCTTTATTGTGCGTATCTAAATAAAAATATTGATCCAAGACTATAAAAAGCAGTAGTTTCAAGTAACTGTAGAACTGATGGCGAAGGGTTTTTAAAAATGTACAGATAACGTACTGACGAAGCGTAGGCTAAAGATACGCACTTACTACCTATTGGTCAGACGACCTTAGTTGGTAGTCCTAGAAAAGTGCTGGATAAAGCTTGTTTTTAATTATGAAAATTCTTGTTATTTTATTTCTCTAGTATTTAATCTTACTCAATGTATTTGTAACCAGCTGTGTCCGCGGAGTTCGCTCCCCGTGGGAATTCCGGGATAAAAACTGTACTATGTCCTTCCCTGGGTATATATTCATATCAAATTTCATCTAAATAGGTTCAGTGATTGAAGCGTGAAGTGATAATAAAAAACAAACAAACAAATATACAAACTCACTTTCGCATTTCTAATATTAATAGGATATAGTGAGAATAAGAATTTACATAAATTATTTTTATAATGTCAACAAGATTTTTTAAATAAACAAACACAAATCGTTTGCTTTCAAAATTATATTAATGATAAAGTATAGAAATACACTCTTTAGTCACTCTTTAGTCAACACACTCTTTAGTCACTCTTGAAGCTGTTGGTTTGATTTTTGGTGCCAATCAGTTTCACAGGTATTTTTCTAGTTCTATTTCTATTTTCTCATCATAATTAAAAGATGATTGGACTTATAAGACATGATAATCTCTTCAGGTTACAGTAGAAGTAAAGATGAATAAAGGGAAAACCGACGATAAAGCTTTTCCTACAAATTAAAGAAAATTAAGGAGTTTGGTCCTTACAGGAAATTAAAAGCATGGCAGAGAAAAGAGAAGAATGGAGACCTGTCCACTTAACTCCACCGACAACTGCAAGCTCTTAAATTACAAGAAGATTAAAATGGTTTTTACTTGTTTTACGATAAAATAAAAAATGAATTTTCTTTTAAAGTATACCGTTGAATCCAAATATGTTCGCAATATTTTGTAAACATTTAACAAAATTTACCAAGAAAAATGCAGCATTATATTTCACAGCTCGTTATTCATTTTAAACAAATATTTTAAATCGTATGTGTAACAACTGCATAACGGAATTCATGCATAAAAAGGGTACACAATTTTCATTCATGATTTTTATGAAAATATTTTTGAAGTTGTGACTACAAGAATAATTCATGTGGTCTTTTTTAGTCTCACTGCAGGGATACGAATATTCCTGTACTACCAGAGCCCTTGAAAATTAGAGAACCAGTGGATTTGGCCTACACTCTCCACGCTCGCTGGCCGAACGGCAGACGAATTTGAAAGGTCTCATTGAAAGTTTCGGGGTCCAGTGATGAGGGCAGCACAGTCACTAAATCTACTCAATTTACGCAGACAATGTTTCAGACAAAGCAAGTAATACCCATAAGCTACAAAGATCGTTAATAAAACCTCTTTTAATTCAATTGGTGTACTGATTACCAACAGTAAAACCTTTTCACGTAGAGATATACCTCGTGGACTTTTAAAAAACCATTTTATTTAACAGAACGTATCAATCAATTACGAATATTGCTTTGTATCTGATGGAACGCAAAGCCTGTTTCACCACTTGTACCATAAAATTTAACATGCAATTCGATGCAAAACTCTATTGCAAAATGAACAGAGTACAGATGTTATACCTATGGACCACGTGCAATAGTTATATTTTAAAAGGTAATTTTTGTAATTTATTAAAATTAAAACTCTCCAACAAGATTTAAATAAAAGAAAATAGACAAATTATTAAAATGAGTTAACAGGTTTCTTACAAGAGTTAATAATGTCTGTGTCGTTCGTTTTAATCAAAAAAAGATAGACAAACAATTCTAGTATAGGACTGACTCTAAAATTTGTAAAGCATTTTTCATATCTCAATAAATATATAGTGTGACTGTGATTTATTTGGTTGAATTATTTTATATAAAGTTTTATAATAGTCATATTTGGGATTGCACATGATTTTTATAAAACACCTTTCCGAAAAAAAGCTAACTTACAACTCCGAATCTGAATAACTAAATTTTATTAGGTTGCAATCGGAAACAAACTAAATATGAGCATTTTTGGCAACAATATTTTTCTATACCAGTAGCTATATTTCTTTTAAATCTTTAATTTTATTACTCTATCTGATGAATAATCTATTTGCCAGTGCAACGAGCCCTTAGTTATTATCCGAACTGTCGATAGTAACGATAATGTTATAAACTATGCTTTGCCCCAGGCTTCGCTCATGTATAACAAGTTTGTCAAAGAAATTGCTATTAGATTGTAGTTCAGTTTACAGGTATTACAACACTATTGTCAATTACTTACTGACTCCAACGTATTTATTTAAAACCAGTTCTTAAGATAATTATTACGTTCAATGCTACCGATTTGAGAAGCAAAGATATCTTCTGTATCTTTCGTACAAAATCTCTCAAGCACACTTACTTATGCAACATACTACATACATAACTCTGTAAACATACATAAGTGAGTATGTATAATAGAAATATTTTTATTAGTATACTCACATACTCACACACGACCAGTGTGGTGTTTCGTAAATACGAAATAATACATATTTCAAGGACAAGTTTAATCTTGTCGTGATACCTACTAAAAAGTTACACAGGAAGTAAAGTTTAAAGTACCACAAATTTTTGGTCCCTTTAACAAATTTGGCCGGCCGATTAGATTTCTATGAAATATAAGTATTTTTGCCCAATATTACCGATTAAGCGTGGCATTATTTCGCCTTTCTGAAATAGCCTGTACGTAAATTTTAAAGTTAGAAAAACGAATCAGTACATTCCATCCTGATGACACAAACTTAAAATATCTAAACGACAAAATAGAGTAAAAAAAAAACGTCAAAAGTCTAGAAACTTTTATTATATAGCTATTAACATATTGTAAGATAATCACTACCATACTAAAAATGAAAAAAGATACTGTTTGTTACTACATTTTAAGCAACATTTTAACAAATAAAGCCGGAAAAACTCTTTAAAAAATTTTGATCAGTTGCTATAACATTAAAATATCTAAATGTCCAAATAGAGCTGCAAGTATCACCTATTCAAAAAGTCTAGAAATTAAATTGAATTTCTGCAGGAATAGTCCTTACTTTTTCTACATATACAGCAATCGACAATATTTAAGATAATCACAAATAAAAACGATACTGTTTGTTTATAACCTTTGCTTCATTTTTCCAAGTCGAAAAACATTACTTATTACATTGACAAACTCAGCATTCCCAAGTATGCAACAGTATGCATATCAAGTAGTGTTAACTAGATCACGAATTTGAATTGCTTATGAGTCTGATTGACGCGGCTTTGTACTAATCCGGTGCAGCCATTTGATTGGATTAAAAACGTGAATCTGAATTCAATATCTATGGACCAATTTTTGAAACGCAAAGTCTTAGTAACTAACCTTTTTTTTAAAGAAACCATTCTTGTAGTCGGAGCTGCCAGAGGTCTGACCAATATTAGCTCTGGTAGTACAGAGAGGGTCGTGCTCCTGCAGTGGAGACAAAAAGACCTGATGATGATGATGATTCTTGCAGTTGCGCTGGATGCAGGCAGGCCGTTCTTGATCGATCATTTTGGAAATCTTTGGGTGAGGCCAGCAGTGGACACTATGCAACAGAATTATGGTAATGGTGACATACAAATTCATGAGGCATTCCATTGGCTCTTCTTATCTTTTTATATTATTTAAGCCCTGGGTTCATGTCAGTAGAGTACTATTCATAGGTTAAGAAGCATTAATGTTCTACAAACCCAGCAATGTTCCCAACAATGTTCACCACGTGAAAACTATCGCCAATTACGTCCCCCGTGTCTATTATAACCCCGTTTGTGATCGTCGTCTTCCTAATAGCGCGGCTGTAGGAACCCAGGCTCTCTCAAATTGCCATCATTGCAGCTCGGGACGTCGGCCGCGGCCTATAAATCACTGGTGGCCGCAACTGATTCAGATTACTTGTGTAGTATGTCCAAGAAGGAGAGAAGACAGCGACCTATGCAGAAACGAAGGTTTATAAGGAAGTATCTTGGCCAAAAAATATTTTGGACTATTAAGAAATTAAAACGTTAAAAAACCAATGTAATTTATCATTGATCATATCCATTTCGAACGTGATATAAGTTACTATCACTTATTTTTGTACTAAAACTGTTAATACGTGCTACTTGACCCGACGAGACTATGATGTCATTGTTTAGTATAATCATACAAGGCCAATTAAAATGTTTGGCAAAAGGATTTGAGTTGTTGAAAATTATCAGATTTGAACTAGGTAATTGATTTGTTTTATTATACTTTGATCTGTAAGTGCATTTATTTTTCTATTAGGAGGCCAAATCTGACTAGTTTCTCCGTACGTTTCCTACTGTAAACTGTTTATTTCACATGGCATTAATAATGTAACTAGCAATTCAGAGTTGTTCTCATAGTAAAATTAATTTATTTATATTTTGACTACCACCTGTATCAAATTTTGCACATTTATTTATAAGCACTCGTATACATACTAAAGTTTCTTATAATAAATTGAATTGATAAAAATTAAAAAACATTTAAAAAAAATATACTGTGGTAAACCAAACTACATCAAAAGTACCTAACGATCCATTATAATACTTTCTGACAATTTATTTAAATGAAATCATATTAGTAAACTGTCAAAATGTTGAATAGTTACAAATTAGACTAAGGGTTATCCATTTAAATTAGACATATCACAAAAGTTTACACTGAATTTATCAAAAACGAATACCTAACTAAAACAAAAAGAGTTGGGGCTTGAATAATATTTCATAACTGTCATTAGACTTTAGTATTATTTGATTTTAGAGTTTTGCGGTCACAATAAATGTTATTAGTATTACGGGACTTACCGCGATTAATATCATTTTTAGAGAGGCGTTTGAAATTAAGAAGCATCCCAATTTAAATCAAAAAGACGGCTTCACTTTATCTAGGACGTGGAATCCAGAGCTTTGTTAAAAGTATGTGCAAACAACAAAAATGATTCCGGAAATAAAAAATAACCCTAAAAAAATCTAGTGATGAGTAGCGGAAATACATATTCAAACTGATATCTATAGTGCCATCTTTATTTTATTTATTACTAGCTAAAGCCCGCGACTTCGTTCGCGTGCACTTTATGTCTCTGGAAAATGCTCATCAGGCTGAACAACTTTTACTACGGCGACATTTTTATATCTCTTATAGTTTAGCTGGACCATTATGGTTCTGCATCAGGCATTTCATTTTCCAAAATCATTTATACCCTATATGTTGCCCAGGCTTAATAGCTTTATAACAAAAAAAGTTGCATTCGAATCCGTCCAGTATTTCCGGAGATTAGCGTGTACAAACAGACAAACAGACAAACAGACTTTTTTTTTAAAATTCTTACTCTATTACTATGTCTCCATCGCCCCCAATATTTTTTTTGGAAATATATTTAATGTACAGACACACTTTTTTTACTGTTTTATTATATGTATAGATGTATAGATATAGATTATGTATCTCTTTAAGATTATTATTTATTAATTTATCTATTATTTGCTAGTGAAAACCCTTACGTTCAAGAGTTAATCGCCAATAACTTTTAAATGGCTGAACCGATTTTCATCAAACATAGCTAAGAATCACCGCAAGGAAACATGTTTTCATTTCATTTCATGCGGTTAAAAAAACCTTATCGAAATCGATCTATCCATTTAAACGCTACGATGCCACAGACTCAGACAGACAGACACTAGCGTAAAACTTATAACGGCTCAGTCTCAAAACGTCTCTTTCTCAAAAGGTCCTTTAGTCGTAAAACATCTCTTTCTCATAATATCTCTTTCGCAGAATATCCCTTTCGCAATATGTCTTTTTCGCACAATGTCTCTTTCGCGAAACGTCGTGACAGACTTAGAATAAAATTTTGATTTTTATAGCAAAATTATTTATTAAATTAATACAGTAAACTATGATGTCATAATTTTAGTACAACCGGTTTAGGTTTAGTTTTTGTCGGTGGTTAAAAGAATACTCTTCTAACCCCGCATATACTACATCAGGCGTAGGCATTCGTAGTGTATGAGATTGATTATACTGGTACAGCTCTAGTAAAAGTAAAACAAGAGGCTAGACTGGCTGCGGCCCCGGGCGGCTCCGATAGAAAATTATTAAGAAAATTAAATGATTCGCCGCTTGCCGATACGCCAATTATTGATACGATCAGTGTGTGGGCAGCTTTAGCATTTTGTAGCGTGTTTGTAATTGTTTTGTGGCTGTTATTTAACCCTTGGAGCTTCGAGGTGTGTTACTTGTTTGGAGTAATCTGCACCTCACTATCTATTTGTTTATCTGACTGGTATCACTTCTTTTTGCTTAGGGAAAAACTTGCTTTTGAATACTTGCGCGTCATATATTTATTAGGTATCTACTTTACTTTTTAGGGTTCCGTACCCAAAGGGTAAAAACGGGACTCTATTACTTAAACTTCGCTGTCTGTCCGTCCGTCTGTCCGTCTTTCTGTCACCAGACTGTATCTAAAGAACTGCGATAGCTAGACAGTTGAAATTTTCATAAATTGTGTATTTCTGTTGCCGCTATAATATTTAAGGGGGGCTCCCATACAACAAACGCGATTTTTTATAGATAATGGTACGGAACCCTTAGTGCGCGAATCCGATTCGCACTAGGCCGATTATTATTTTAGTGTAGATCTGTCTACGAAACTTGATTTTCAGCCCATTACTGTTCAGAATCGGTCCCTGATATTATCGCTCGGTGACAGTAAGGCATGTAAAGCAAATAGTTCTGACTGTCATCGTTGGATGACAGAAGTCAAGCAGCCAAATAGTGTTTTTTTTTAAATACTTTTGGGTAGCTCGAAGAATCTGACACCAGTTTTGGCCAACCACGAAAAACCATAATAGTTGTTAAACAGCAACCAAGTGCAGCTTATAAAATCTGTTATCAAAGGTAGTCACTATTTGTGAGACTCTTACCTAGTTTATTCAAAATAGTTTGAAGACTATATTCTATAGCAGATTCAAAACCGAAGACAAGTAAGGCCACTGGCCCTAGTCATGGTAATTAAAAATTAACCACTAATATAATCGAGAGATGGATGCAGGCCGCTTCCTATCGGTAGTTTTAGAAATCCTTGAGAGAGGCCTATGTCCAGCAGTGGACTTCCTGTGGCTGATATGATGATAACGATGATAGAGAGATAAGGGCCTGATTTTAAATGCAACCGCATCTAAACAGTAATATCTATAACCTTAAAGATATGAACAGAGAAAGACAAATAAGACATTTGTAAGAATATTTATCCAGTTCCTTATGAAGTAACCAAATATATATTCCGTCCACACGATGCACCCATTAGAAACCCAGTCACACAAATAATGAATCCAGATACTTATCTCTCAGATTCACCAACACCTGGACTTTTTACTGACGGGCACATCAAAGCACAAGTCATGTACATAAAAAGTGGGACGAGAGATGCAACTGAATTAGAGTATCCTATGTTGGGGCCAATGTTGGCCAGTGTTTGGAAAATAGGATGAAATTGCAGAACAAAACAAGTCTTTTATAATGAACGTGATATTAAGAATAATGAAGATATCTTCGTATTGTTACGAGGAATACAGTTTCTCCATACTCTCAAAGAGGTTAAAATTAACCGGCCAACCCTTAGGATTAACGTATTTGATATTTGAAATTTATACTTTGATCTTTGATCAAATATTCTTCTGTGATCCATAAGTTTACACTTTTATTCCTGCCACCAATATTGATGCATGGTCAAGGTAAAAACTAATATATACTAATATAAGTTTTTACACAAATAAAATAATTCAATAAAAAAACTAAAATTAATCTTCATTTGTGAATCGAAATGTAAGCGCGATTTTACGAAATTTTACGTTGATTTTGCCTAATAAAAACACCGATAGCTTCTTAGTAAAGTCCGTTCAGACTTATTCATGTATTTTGCGTAAACATATCTTTATTACTTCATCAAACATTGGTGTAGTTCGGTAACGTTGGCCCAACACGCCAACCTGACAGTCACGCTCTGTATTCACGAGCTGCGCACGCGCACCGCAAGCTAAGTGCTGTTTTACTAAATTGTACGTTGATTCTGCGTGATACGAACACTCATTGTTTCTTTTGTGGTCTGTATGAATACAAATGGCTGATGGGTTAGAATGTAAAGATGTAATTTTATGTTGCATGTGTCGGGGACTTTTTGTTTTTACCTCAGGACTTTAGTTGTTTGCGTGGGATGTTTCTTGGATATCTGTTTGAAGAGAAAGACAGGCAGCTTGTTTTAATATAATACTGGAAATATGACCGGTAGGTAGGAAGGTAATAATAAAATCTTTGCTTAAATTAATGGGCGATACTGAAAACACAATCTAATCGAGTTGTGCACTTGAGCTCAAAACTGTTTAGAAGTGGTCATATTGAAACGCTTGTAGCTATCAGATAAAAAATTCTAAATTTAAATAAAATGATGACATGAATACTTTTTTGATATAAATAATAAAAATAATTGATTAAAACACCGTATTGGTGCCATTGCGGTTGGCTTGGGTCTTACGCCAGTAATATGTCAATGCATGGAAGAGTTCAAAATGTTTTATACGACCTGTGGTCACCAATTTAAGTGGATACCCGGCCCGTAGTTGCTATACACTTGTAATCGCAAATTCATACGCCTGCTGCGCCATCGAAGTTATCATTACACGTAACCCTTTTCGCGAAGCTTACGTATTGTAACATATGTGCTTTAAAGCCCGGGGTGCACTTTTTTGCTTTTTCTTCTCTAAATATAACATACGCGTCAAAGGTCACCGAAGACAATAGACAGAGAAGAAATAGCCGAACAGTCAAGAAAGTCCTTTATTATTTATTTACTGTTTTATTATATGTATAGATGTGGTTTGTTTGTATTTCGTTGGTTTCAGATTTTTAAGCTGCGTAAAGGTATCTGTCATAACTGCATAACATACAATAATACCAGGATCAACGGCTTATACGTGTCTTCCGAAGCACAGTCACCCATCCAAGTGCGGACCTCGCCCAGTCGCTTTACATGCGAAAGCGCTAGAAATGCGCACTCCTGCCGGGCCACTGAACTCCTCGGTCGTAAAATATTTTTGAGATAAAGTATTAAGTATCTCCCATGCTGGTCTGGGAGAAATAAAAAAAACTTAGAATGTACCAGCTGCTTCTCTTCCCACGCAGATCGTAAAAGCCGATCGAGGGAATGGGCAATAATGCAAACCATGTTAACAGGCGATGCGGCTAGCAACCCATCACTGTATTGATTGCTTTTCCATCTTCTCGCCCACCATGACGCTAAAAGTGGCTTTTGGGTCTTGCGGCCCTGGGCTCTGTGTCTGTCTGCCCCATTAGGGATAAAGACGTGATAGTATGTATGTATGTATAAAGTATTTAGCTATCTAGGCCAACTGTGAAAAATCATTTTTGAATTTAGCTTATCTTGTCCTATTTCCATTATCCCTATTTACAAACAATTTGTATGACGTCATTTTATTGTGTATTTCATAACCAAATCTATTCACAACCAAATTCTGGTTCTGTCAACGTTAACCAACGGACCACGCCCAAGGCCCGCCTCCACTAATTGCAACCGGTTGCCTCGACTCATTAACGTAGCGCCACCTGTTGGCGAAACATGTAAAGCGGTTGTGTTTCCAATATTTAGCTTTGAACCAGCGAACTTTAAGATGATACATTGGTGACACTAGCGCCACCGTCAGTTAAAAATCATTATTCACTGAAAACACAAATTATCAAAAAGTCCGTTTTGTGAGTTTAAAGTTCTGGATCTGAAGTTAATTTTAAACATATTAAATTATAGTTCCCTATAGTTACAAATTGCAATATTGCTTAAAACGGCCACATCTTACAGTTTTGCAATTTGTAACTATAGGGAAATATAATTTAATAATTTATTATGTTTAAAATTAACTTCAGATCCAGAACTTTAATCTCATAGAATGGATTTTTTGATAATTTGTGTTTTCAGTAAATAATGATTTTTAACTGATGGTGGCGCTAGTGTTACCAATGTATCATCTTAATACTATGGAAGAGTCACTTAGAACATTGTCGTTGCGCAAAATGGCACCACGAAATGTATATAAGGTCTAATAAAACATACTGAAACTATTTTAGGGTGAATCCAGTCCATGACAACTTTCCCCAAGGAACATATGTCGAAATATGAAAACTAATTTTTGGCTTTCCATACAAACTCAGATCAGCTGATCAGTGTACTTGTAAGGAAGGCCAAAAATTACTTTTCATATTTCGATACGTGTTCCTTGGGGAAAGTTGTTCAGTATCATGGACTTAACTAACCCTTAAAATAGTTTCAGTATATTTTGTTAGACCTAATATTGACGCATAACGCAGAGTCATCTGCCAGCTAATTTCTGCTGTGATGCAGCATCATACAGCAGCTACTGATTGGTCTAGAAAATATTTTGGTCCATCGGTTATTTTGTTTTTACTCTGAGGAACAAAAAATGACAAAGATACAACGATTTTACTTAGCGGTGACGTCGTAAGCCCTCACTTTGCAACTTTGATGCTCCGTATCTTTGTGAATTTTTACTTTTTTGGATATCTGAAAGATATGGGTTCATTATTTTTGGACAATCTAAAAGACTGACTAATAACAATCAAACTTTCTGACCCTAGTCGTCACCCCTATTGGTGTGATGTAAAGACAGTTACAATAGTGGCGGAAAACGTGATGTATTTTTTAAGTGCTGCCTAAAATGTACTTTTGATGGGGTCATTTCTTCCGTTTCAAAATATCCTTCGATATTTTGTGCGATTTATTTTTATTATTTCACGTATACCATTCTACGAATGTACATTGACAGTAGGATCATCACAGGCTCTGAAGCAGAACAGCTGAGGATATAAGAGGGAACACTTTGAGATGACAAAGCCATACAAGCAGACTAAAGCCTGACTTGTCTTGACAAGGCCTTTTTTTTTTGATTATTCTGTACTGTCCCACTGCTGGACAAAGGTCTCCCCCATCTCCTTCCAAATATCTCGATCGTGTGCCACTTCCCACCATTCCCTCTCAAACTGACGCAAGTCGTCGCACCAACTTGACAAGGCCTTATGAGTTCAAAATTGGTTTTCTTTTTTAGTGTATGCTTAAATGTTGAAGTTTAGTAAACAATGCCGATAACATACTTCATAAACTTTATAAAGGCCTACAATACATAACATAGTCATAAACCGTTAAATCAAACTAGTTTTAGACACTGCGGTTGCAAAATATGAATAATACAGAAAAATAATTACAAAACCTGCATAACATGAAAGTGCATTTTTAAATACGCATACGCATTATTTTACTTCTGCAGTAGTAATAATTATGAAGTACGCTTCCAAAGTGCATGTGGCATGTCATAATCATCATCATCATCATCAGGTCTTTTTTAGTCTCCACTGCAGAAGCACGACCCTTTCTGTACTACCAGAGCCTTGACCAAAGCAGCCAGAGGATTTGGCCTACACTCTCCACGCTGGCCAGGCGGATTGGAAATGCCTCACTGACATTTATAAGCTTTGTTTAGCTTGTGTTTACTAAGTCGCCTCCTTTGATTACAAAGGTCGCCTCATACAACATCCTCGGGAAGACTTGGAGTGGTCCTATTCTACTCTGCTGAAAACCACATGCACGGCGACATATGGCTTTATCTGTTCTTAACTTTATTTTGTGCTGCGATGCAAAGGCCAGTAACCTAGTGCGTCTGGCGGACCCCACAATCAAATCACGACTCAGTAGCAGTTTAAAAAAAGTAAATCGTGTCTATGCTGTAATAAGAGGACTATGGATTGACATTTTAGCTTTGGAAAAGAAGAAGACATAACCATTTCTGGTAAGACATAACTGCACTTGGAAACAAATAAAACCAGAAAATAAATACGGCGAGATATTTTTTAAAGTTGAAAAGAATCTTGCAGATTGCTTTTCGCGTTCAGACAAAATACTAGGTCCCGGCTTGGCAACTCACCAAAACCTAGCTTCGGTTATGTCATAGGCTTTCAATGAAATTGTACCCGCACATAATGGCAGATTTCGGAGAGACTATTCTGACTCTTATTTATGAAGTTGGTGGCTTATTTTGGTGAGTAATTTATGAACAACTCATGCCAAGAATTGGCAAGATGAATCTTTTCAAAATTTTGGTGCAGAGGTATTTTAAGTAACTTCATTAAGGAAGTATTTCTTTTAGGCCATCTTTTTTTTGTTTGTTAAAAATTTTACAAAATGCTCAAATATATCAGATGTCACATAACGAGTTGACTGTCGAAGTAAGTAGTTTGAATTAATGATATAAAAGGAACTTTGTGGTAATCAATGCAAGTGTGGACCGAACAAGATCTTGGGTTGCTTGCATGAGTAAGCACCTAACATAATTTTTCTATCTTTTATTTTATTTTGATAAGTATGTTGTTAAAGTCAACTGGTTCTCAATGACAAACTGACACCCCTTTGGATAAGTTACATACATGAAATGAAGGCCCATTTACACAGTGAAAGTTTCATTCCTGTTGCTAACAATTTAATTGAAGCAATAGATGACTTGTATGGTGTTAAAAAACGTCAACCATAGAAATGTGTTGCATTAATAAAAAAGGCAAGATACTTGCACTCTGTAAAGGTAAAATGTCTTCGCTTCAAACTATATAACAGACATGAAACCCATGGACTTCAACAAACTGCAACTAATTTCTTCTCACTGGAGTAATTGCAGCAATTACACCCAAGACAAATATTTACTCTTCACAGACAGTTTCCATCGCCCACGCACTGGCGTCTGACGCACTGGTTACAAATGCTGTGTAGTTTAACAAAATTGTAGATAGTGTTAGCAGTAAAATTTACCAATCTTAAATAGTCTTGTTACAAATAGATAGTACTAAATAATGATGTAGGTTTTAAAAAAGACTTAAAACCTAAAAGCTTTTATCAAAAAAGTCACAAGACAAAAAATTTTGCATAAAAGAAATTACTCATCTAGTAATACAAACTGGGCGAAAATGATCAAGGAACGAAACTCAAAATACTTGAGCCACTGCACCATTAAACTAGCAACAAACATGAGCATCTTTGATTTAACAAGCCAAGCCAATTTCTAGGCAAAAGTAAGTCTGGACGAAAAGAACATCGTGGCAAAAATAATCACGCCAATGATACACCAGGAGTAATTATATTATCTTTTCATGTATGATTTAGTAATCTCCACACTACTACAAAAAACTAAAACCACAATTAAGGGGCAATCAAGTTCACAAGAAGACTACGGTAATATACATCTTGATATCAGAGTATGTTCAAATCGCTGCTTAAAATTTAAGAGTACAATCTCCAACTGCACCGTCGGATACGTGGTTTCCGAAGATCATCACCTTGCATCGGACCAAAGTAGATGGAGACTTCAGAAGAATGGACTTCCACAGGGCAGTGTGCTGGCTCCAATGCTTTTTAATATATGTATACACGAACGACCAACCGAAGTTACCCAATAACGGGGGAGTAGTTGCGGGGACGTTGTGAGTTTCCGTTCTGTATGTAATACCATTATTAATTCTATGCCTATACTCTCCACGCTGTCCAGACGGGTTAAAGAGGTCTCATGATATTTATAATCTTTGTTCAGCTTATATTTCCTAAGTTGCCTTCTACGACATCCACGGGAAGAATTGAAGTGGTCCTATTCTACTCTGCCGGAAACCACACGGCATCTCCCGCTACATACATCTTCCAAAGTCCAAACTTCTTCTTCTTCTTATTTTTAAGAGCTGGGCTCTTGACGGTGGAGTGCTTTCCAAGTCTCTCTTCCTTCCGCTAAGATCTTAACCTCTTTATTTTATACTTTTCTCCATTTTGACTCCAAACTTATAAGAATTCATTTTAAAAGTGCAGATGACAATGTTACCGACCGAGTTTGAAGACGGCTTTAGAAGAAAAATATGCTTCATCAAAGTTCATACTTGTTTGTTTTAATATAATTATGCAAATTCCTATTTGTATCAGTGTAGTGTAGACTTTCTGTACCCTACTCTTATACTTAAGTACATATACCTAAACAGTTAAATGCGTTTGAAACAGTAGTGCTGACGCAAATGTTATTGAAATTTGATACTGCAACATAGTATTTACCGGTTTAACTGTATACAACGCTATTTAAAAAGCTCATTTGCAAAGGTTTAATTCTGATTTGTGTTTTGTTTACAGAATACCAATATTTTTATACTGTATTTTCTAAATCTCAATTTTTTAATATGACACGGAAGTCATATTTTATAGAGTGTATTTATTATGTACATATGAGAATTTTTACTTTTTAGGTCACTAGGTAATCCCAATGGCGCAGAAGGTGTCAAGGTTTATATATGTACATCGATGTTCAACCAAGGGTCAGTACATGAGTATCTACTCATCTTTTTATTTTGCGGAAATTATATAGAGGTTTAGTAGTCCTTTGCTAGGTGATTCTCATTGATAATTTAGTTGCAGTAGATAGATGTAGTTATTTAAAGTTTTAACCTTTCCAATATAATAATGGAATTACATATGGTGATCGAGTAAATTTAAATTTTTCTAAAAAGTCTCATTTTGAGAAGTTATCAAAAATACTACATTTGAATACCAGTAGGTGAGAATAAACTGCATTGACTAAAAATCTAAATTAGGTGCTTTCATTTGATAGGATCAATACAATGTTGCCCTGCTAAGTTAACTGATCTTAGTAGTCAAGATCGTTGTCTGCAAATCACTAACAAGATGGCTGTCACTCCACATCCTCCAATAGATCCATAGATACGGCCAGAACTTACGGTACACTACGTATCTGCGTCTATCGAAAACTAGAGCTTCGATTCGATCGAATACAGCTGGTAAATGAAATTATTTTATTATAATTATACTGACGCGAAGCTTCGCTGGAAAGCCCACGTCAAAAAGAAAAGAGAGGAACTTGATATAAGGTTCCAAAAGATGTACTGGCTGCTTGGAAGGAACTCTGCGTTGTCAGTAAATAACAAATTACTACTTTATAAACAAGTCCTCATGCCAGTATGGACTTATGGTATACAGCTATGGGGCTGTACCAAAAAAAGTAAAATTGAAATAATTCAACGCTTCTAAAATAACGTACTGAAGGCTATTGTGAATGCGCCCTGGTATATAAGAATCGATGATCTACACCGGAACCTTAACATACAGACCGTCGATAAAGTTATCAAAAAATACGCCGAAGCACATGAGTATAGACTGCTTCACCATGTGAATGTCGAGGCGATCCAGCTCCTCGACAACACGGACGTAGTGAGACGTCTCAAAAGAACTAAACCTTTTGAACTAGTGTAGTTTTAAAAAATACATTGATATTATAGTGCAGTGATGTGCCGGCAGAGACACAAGAACAAAGTGCCTTCCCCTTAATAGAGACAGTAAGAAAAGTGCCAATGGACACATTCTTAGACAATAACGTATAAAACTAGGTCAATGTTAAATTACTTATTAGCCTGAGTTTAGGCTAGATTGTAATATTATTAGCGTACTTAATTATTTTAGTTAATTAGGAACGTTAAGAAAGGAAAAAAAAATATACTATCGACTTATCCTATTTTTGACATGTGTAAGTTCCGATTTCACAAAGAAAAGCTTTCCCTTTCTATCATGGAAAGTTGTGAAGATATGATATTGCTGTAACTCCTCTGAAAATTTAGTCAGCCACAATTTGAGCTTAATATAAAGACGATCTGATTAAGGGTTTGCCCTGTAACCTAACCTTTTTAAATAAGTCAAAAAGTCAGAACGATTGCAATTTATTTGTTTACAGGCGTTATGTCGAGGATATTGATGTTAATCTAAGAATAAAATAATTATCATTCAACGTTGACAATATTTTTTCAAATTCCGATTCATTTCCGATATGCTCAATAGTGGTGTGAGGTACGAAGTCTGTAAATTTTTTGACGCGACAGTGGACAAGCGACCTAGGATCTGGCTGTGCGTTTGTAAGGCACAATTTACAAGTAGATCCTCACAAAGCTGATTTGTACCTCTGATTGGGCAGTGCGACACGACGATTTCATATAAAATATCATTGAAGAAGATGGAAGTGAAAAGAAGACCAGGCGGACCAAGGGAAGGCTGCAGGAAAAAGATGATAAAGCAAAACAACTGGCGAACCTGAGAAACATCTCCTCCCATAAGGGAGGATATATACTCCACCGAAAAGAGCATAGCTATAAGAGTATAGATCTTAAAACAAGATTCAGATGATGAATGTACTTTAAATGGAGGTACGTCTCTTACTATACTTTGACACTAACAAGAACTCGGCTCTTTAATACAGGATGACTTTTTACCCACCAGCCAAATTTTTGAAGCAAGTTCAGTCCATGATAATGAACCACTTTTCACAAAAAAAATTATTAAAAATGGACAAAAAAATTTCGTCCGCCCATACAAAATTCGTTTGGCCGAGCGCTGATATGTATGGGAAGCCGAATTTTTATTTTCAGTTTTCGTTAATTGTTTTTATAGAAACTAGTTCAGTATCATGGTCAGACCATGCTCTAAAAATTTGGCTGGTGGTTAAAAAGTCATCCTGTATACATAGAATCCTATAGAATTTTAATCCTAGTTAAGGTACTTATCCTAACTATACATTTGATTTACATCAATTTGAATTACATCAATAATATTTTAGTAAATATAAAAAAAAACAGCCCAATGTTTATTTTAGACTTACCTGTATCATGTGTTGCAGGGTTGTAGTTAGTTTAGGACTTCATTACTAAACACACATCCATGTCTTACAATTAAGTATAATATTATGTTCTTTCAAGTACCTTTACGTCATTACTTCATAAGTTCTGAATTTGAATGTAACTGTACAAAATATTGATGACTTTCGTGGCATAACCTGCGTTGCAGTAATTTTCTCACATGGGCGTATATAAGGGGGTTCAGGGAAGCCGCACACCCCTTAGCATACGAAGTAGAGTGTATTACTTTGTTAATTTTGGCAGAAATATATTCTTGTTCTTCTTCTTCATCAGGTCTTTTTTGTCTCCACTGCAGGAAAACGCGAGTCGCGACCCTGTGTATACTACTAGAGCTATAGGATTTGGCCTACAGTCTCCACGCTGGCCAGATGGTTTCGAGAGGTCTTATGATGATTATAAGCTTTTTTTAGCGTAAATATATCTGTATCGACATAAATTATATATTTTATTTGAATTGTTTAAGTTTAAAGTAATTATATAATGTGCGTAAATTACTTTTAGACTTTCGTTTAGAATTTTTCTGTGTGAGATTCTGGCAAAAGACAGTTTATCGTAGTATATTTTTAAACCATTGGACCCCCATATGTGAGAGCTAGCTACGCCCGCTCAGGTTCAACTGGGGAACAAGTAATGAGGAAACTATTTATACTCTCCTAAAGGTAAAATGCTATTATTTTATTAATATTTAAATATATGGCTTTTGTATTCTCAAATTTTATTACAGTTGGCTACACTAGCTCCGGCTACGCACCTTTAACGTTAAAATACAGCTGGTTTTAGTACAGAAGGGTTAAATTAAAGGGACGGCTGATATTATTGACATGTTTGATAATGTCTAACACTGTAGTCTATCGACTGTCAAAAATGGACATTATCAAAACCCTCATTACAATTTTTTCGCTAACTGAACAAACGTTGGTGTGTTTTTGATTATAAATGAGTCCATTGTTTTGAATTTGTTGCATAGTTTATGAAATTTGGCGTGAATTTTGTTTTTCGGCCGGTTCATATGTAAAATTTATGAGGAGCTTATTATACCTTTTATGTAGGTATATACAATAAAGATATTCAACAACAAAAATTTAACCCTTTAACTTTGCTGTGGTCAGGTAAAAATAGGCTCAAACGCAGCCAAAGCGTCTAAGATTATGACAAAACTAGAGGCAGCGCGCGGCTTCGCCCGCGTTAACCACACGAGTGGAGTCGGGAGCGTGATACAATATAGCATATAGCCTTCCTCGTTAAACGACCTATCTAATACCGAAAGAATTTTTGAAATCGGACAAGTGGTTCCTAAGATAAGCGTGTTCAAACAAACAAACAAACTCTTCAGCTTTATATATAAGTATATATGGATATGCATTGTACATATGAAATTAGAAACTGAACCTACGTCATTGTGAGTCCAGCCAGCATATGAGATAATATCAACATTAAAATGAAAGACCTAATTCCAAAAGGGAACCGAAAAATGTCTATATCCAAGGGACTATCGTTACCGAAGGCACATAAGGAATAAGTAATGTTCTCAACTTGCGCAATAAATCTTAAAAGAATGCTTTGGCCGCTCCCAAAAGGATACTCGTGGAAGCGTTCACCTTCTATTTTCCTCTTATTTATGAGCCTATGCTTTATACTAGAACCGCGGGCCAAGAATAAAATGGGTAACTAAAATAAATGGCCGTATGTTACCATAATCATGGATTCCTAAATCTAACAGATTTTTCCCTAACGAATATGAATGGCTCGACATAATGCTAAAGAAGGATCTTAAAAATAACTTATACAATTTGTTCAATAGAAGTGACATTGGAAATAGTTTTTGGATGATATTAGATTAAGTATAACTAGATAATGTAGCGGTTTATCTGAATATCCTAGCTTTAACACATTCCTATATTCATGCTTAGCAATAAATAAATAAAGTCATTAAAATTTAAAATCAAAAGTATTTTTTTTAAGCCAAACAACTTAAAACCGGCTTTAAATAATACCATGGCATACAAGATTGCTTTTAATATTAACATCATACCTAGGTAAATTTATCTCACAATGCTGGCTATTTATTACCTGATTTACTTACCTAGTTCGATAGTTAAGTAACTCACAGAGAACGCCAAAACAGGGCGTTAACTCCGCCATTTGTAACTTTTTTGTCATTGAACTATCCATAATAGGAATGATTTTTGTGCAATGAAGTTTAAATAAATAAATAAAATTTAAAACTTTTTAGGATCTTATAAATAGATACAAAATACGACGGAGATCAACAAAGACGAAACAATAAGCTATTATCTTATCTCGCAAAGTGACTTATGGAGGCCCATGAATGTAGTTCTCAATGTTGACTCCATTTACACGTAATTTACATTAAGAATCTGGCATTTGCATCTTAGAATAACCTTTTCATAATCGTCACGTCGACGGTGGCTCCGAACTTAGCGATTAGCTTAATGGATTTCTCAATTTAATGAAACCCAAACTCTGTAATTGGCTTTTAAAAAGATAGGACTAAATTTACGGTACGTCCAAGTTTTTTATCATCGCCGACGCCAGTTTTTTTCTGAGCTTTAATAACAAATTTGGTGGTTCCGTTATTTGAATTGATGGTTAAGTATTTAAGTCCGTACGGCCGGGTTGACAATGATGAGATCGAGGGTTTGGAGCCGACGCATAGGTCTTTTTGTTTGATCAGGCGTTTGTTGACAACAAATTCGTTGACGTTAATCCCGAGACAATGGCGTTTTATCCGGGACAAGCCAAATGACAGTATCCTTTTAATGCTAAGTCGCCGAGTTAATATTTGTTTAAAAGCTTTTCTCAAAATTATTGCTTTTAGCATGTTTATTCACGTGTCAAATCCATATTTGCCTGACTGACTTGGCATTGGAATGGAATTTTAGAACAAAGTATTTAGGTACGCTTGGACAAAAAATGCCTAAATAATTAATAGGTACATTGTATCATCCATTTGGCTTAAATCACATTGCCTTGCGTTGAGTCTCGTTCTGGGCTGGAAACTGATGGGATGAAGACATTACCCGTATCATATTAACTTAGTAACGTTTTGGATTTTTTTGTGTACTACCCAATTCGTAAGAATGTTGATACTTGATACTAATACCTTTTATCGACAGTCGGTGTTGATTTTATTTTTATTATCAGTTTTTAACAAGAGTAAGACATGTATTAATTTTACTCCCAAACAAGTTCCATACAAAAAGATGAGATCGTACGTGAGAGTACGTGCAGAAATTCGCCGGCATCCGAAGGTGTCGATTGTTCGTTAGCCTTCGCTCCAAATATTAAAAAAATATATAAGTAGGTATGGATTACATAAGCATCTGGTTTTGCTTTTTTGATTCAATGGACTTGAACAAAGAAATTAACAATTTAAGAATAAAGACTGGAACCTTAGCGTTACCACTATTACCTTTGACCAGTTTTTTCAGAAATATTTGAAGTAGGCCTAATCGGAAGAGTTAAAAATATTTATGATAGAGCCAAATGCTGCTTATATTATGTAAATGCAAAGGCATCAAGATATTAATTTCATTACGAGTGAAATATATGGTTTTAATAATTATATGTACGTATAAAAAAACACAGGTTAATTTGGCAGACATATTTATTCATACTCGTTAAACTCCAGCTTTGTTAGCAATTAATGTTATTTACAATTTAAATGAAGGTACAAGATTAATCACAAAAATAAATAAATTTAATCATCCTATCCTACTCTACTCGGATTTTGGTTCAAAATAAAATTCTCCGTATGGCGACTGAAATGTTTTTGAACTTTTGAATCTCTAAAGACAAAACTTAAGTTATTTAAGTACGCCGTTTAAAGCCTAACATCAACTTTAAACAAATTATTTCTACGTCATAAAAGTTACAATCAATCAAATTTATTTTTAAAATCTGCTCCTACAATGAATTCGACCAATTTGAAACAAAATCCATTTATAGATTTAATACTTCCACTCGTAATATCTAGAAACATTTCCGTTGAAGTCCAAGAAAAATATAATTTCTCTGTTATGTTTATACAATAAATGTATCGAATATTTACAAATACATACATAATATTTATTGCTGAAGAAGACATCGTAAAGTTCACTAGAATGAGTGTGTACTCATTGAAACTATCAATAGTAAATTATACCTAATAGCTATGTTAACTAAACGATAATAATGGACTAGTTGTAAAAATAGTTCTAGTAATATTTATACTGACATGTCTATAAAACATTATGTCTATCGAGACTCACCGAGACGATAAAAACAAACGTCCAACATACGGCAATACACGTAATACAGTCATATATACAAGCAGTATAAATAATTTTCAAGTTTAGAAAATTACAGTTCACTATTTTGCACTTAACGTATTTACACTGCTAATTTTTCTGGTGTTAACCTTACTGTGTTTCATAAATACATTTATAATTCTCAATTTACAATCTCCTAGTCTACATACAAAAAATTCACAATAGTATTTTATTACAGCAGCATGTACATTTACAGTAGGTTCAAAAAGTTTTCAACTGAATAGCTCATACACTTCACATTAAAATTGGTTCATGTTTAGTTATGTTGAGAATCCGTTGTATCACAAAGTTCACTTATGGAAAATGACACCATCTCTTTCACACAATGTCTGAAGATTTAGGAACTGAAGGCGCGGTCTTCTAGAGACAGCATATCAAAGCTATGACGTCACACAACGACATCTCGATTGGTCACCTCGTTTGTGGGTGTCTCAGGAGCTATGACAGGTTGGAAACAGTGTGCCGTTGGAGTGAAGTCTTCAACCAGCTTTCTTTTGAGAACTGAAGATGATCCTACATAAACGTTGGTGCCGGGAAATGTTCCTCGCCGTCTTCGTCGCCAGACTATAGCAATAAGGACTGCAAACCCAAATGCAATCATAGCTGATAAACAACCCAATACTAATTCTGAGTCTGGGGTGCGCTCAGGCACTCTTTCTCCCCGCATGGAGCTTACTAATACTGACATAAGACGGTCTCCTTCACTTACTTGGACGTCTTGAACACTTTCAGTGGAAACCCTCTGAGCGCGGCTTGTATCAATAGTCATTGTTTCTGACCTCTCGTTATCGACTCCTGGAGTACGAGAAACCAGCTCAACTTGTATATGATAGATTGTATCAGGCCATAAAGATAAGGTTACACGAGTTGAGTCAGTGAAAAGATTTCCTTTCAAACCTCCACCATCAACTTCCCAAGTAACAAGATATACACCACGTGCTATTCTAGGTTCCCAGGCAATTTCTCCGATTACGAGAACTTTTTGGTGAATCAATGAGATCTCTTTCAAGGTCCATTTATGTTCCACGTTGGACGTATTTGTGTCATGGGCAACCCAGGTTTCGTCTGGACTGTAGATAGTGACTAGGCCTTGTGGGTCTACGACAAGAACTCTTAGGAGCGCTCCTTCGTTGTTTGAGGGTACTCTTGTGGCCAATGCTTGCGTTTGTATGATCTGACGCCAAGGTCCTTCAGCGGCGCGTCTCATGACAACGTACACGAGGGGTGCAGGACGGGTGGCGGCACGGGGTGCGGGAGGGGGCCAGCGAGCAAGGGCTCCGCTCACTCGCATTACTCCCTCGCCCTTGGTGTGGATCACCGGCTGTGTCTGCGATGCCTTTGCTGCTTCAGTATGGAATTTGCATGCCACCTTACAGCCCGGAAACTGCAAAGAAAGATCTTCATTAGTCTTTGCAACATCAACAACAATGTCGACCCTTACGGTGTAGACTGACCCTAAAGGTAATGCTTAGCCTAAGTTGGAAATAAACAATCAGACAAAGTAACAAACCATCGCTTGTTTACACGGATTCTCCGGTGACTAGTTTATTCCACGACATACGCGAAATCAGCTGGTACATTATATGTTTTTGTTCTCAAACCCGCATTGAAAATATCATTAATGCTACCATATAATAAGGTTTTTTCTGTACTTAAAAAAACCATTGACATTATACTCTATTAAGCAATTACTGAAGAGGCATAAAACTGTATTAATACTTGAGCAGTAGTAAAGAATTAATTACTTACACAAATGTCCCTCTCTTCACACACCGCTCCCCACACAGGAAAGTTTGACTGCAGCAGCTCACAGTTTTCCCAGCACTGCAACAACAGAGACATTATTAAAATCGTATTTATGACCACTCCATGTTTGTCATAACCATAACGCGCCTTCTGATTTATGAGTGTAGTCATTAGGGGTAAATGGACTATAGCGTCGGAAGAAATTCAGATCTCTCAAGTAACTTAACGAGTTTTTTTGGTCAAATTAGTCAAAGTTATCGGGTGGCCGGCGACTTGGTAGATACTTTCGTTTGTCATTACTTTCGGAATTGGATCGCTCGTTATAGGGGACTAGAAATGACATTGAATGTTCATAATATTTTTTTGGATATCCTTTATGACGCGACTTGTTCTTTTTATAACAGGTTAGAAATTGAGGAAACATTATAAATAGATTTACCTCATGAAACATAAAATCAAAAATTACTGTTGCTTTATTGAATATCCGTAGTTTGGTTCATTAGTAGGTGAGTCCCGCTAGGCCACAACGGCAACAACACCAATAAATTTCAAAATGACTGATCAGGGTAACCTAACCTCGTCACAAATTGGGCCTATAAATTCGGCGACAAAACCTAACAAACCAAATTCATAAGATCAGTTAATTAAAATTTGTGTCAATAAATCTAAATAGAGGAGCCCACTGAGAATTGTTAGAGAATTTATAATTTCTCAATTACTAGTGAGTTATGGCACTTTTCGGCGAATAACTGAGGTGTTACTGAAATGGAGATGATATTTCAAAGAAAATGTTTAAGTCAAAGTCAACGAACATTGCGTCTGATGTTTTTATTGTTTCTTTTTGATGTGACTAATTTAAATATAAATAAGTTATAAATGATTCATCAGCAGAACATGATATAAATAGAAGAATTTTCGATATTCAAATATACAAATAGACAGATTCAATGACATATCATGTTGTTTCTATGAGTATCTAGTCAGCCAGACAACGCGTATTATTATTATCACACGTTATAGAATAAACAATCCGAATGATCTCGACGATATATTAATTGTATATTGGTAATCAAAAGTTGGTTGTAATAATAACATACTAGGTATATGTTTGACGTCAAGTTTATGGTAAAAAATAACAATTGCGCTTTTTATAAAAAGTGCTTTATCCATTGATGTTTAATGTCTATCGCATCCAGCTTTTCCGAGTTCTCCACTGCAGCATTTGTCATCATGCTACTCGTTAGCCGAGTTGACGTTAACTCGACGCTGGTGTCTTAGCTTTAATAATTAAAGCATTATTAATTATGCTTATTGACAAAATGTTCTGTCGCTTCGTTGACTTTGAAGTGTTGGTTTTGTTGTTTATTTTTGGCGGCTTGTTACTTGGTCAAAGCTTAATTTTACAGTTCTTTTGAAGTAGGTTTGACTACTCAATCATTTTTTAATAACGTATGAATCAAAGTTCTCTTTTAAAAATAAGACTCTCTTACAAAAACATTAGAATATTGCATTAAAAATTTTGACAAGCTTATATATAATTACAAAATCTATACATATGACAATTGAAGCAAAAACTTTGATGAATGTTCCTCATTACTTAGAAATTCTAACTTTTTAATATTATATATGAAGACAAAAAGGTCCTTCTTTAAAATAACGAAACTTGATTAAAATTAATACTATCATACCTCAAGTTTTTGTGGGCCATTTTAATAACCTGTCTAGAATGGTTACATCATTTTTAATCGCTTTAATTAAAACCAACTTAACTGGGATAAAGTTTCCTAACGCTTCTTGATATTGCGAAAATTTAAATTTACTTTAAAATTGCTATGAATTTTTATGTCTCATAATTGAGATATTTAATTAAAATCTGTCAGATATTGCTTTTTTAAGACTCGTTTATTAAAACATTAGGTAATAGTATTAGCACTTTTGAATTAAGAAATTCTAACTTTTCAACTTGTTATTTTTTAATGTGTTATTATTGTATCTCGTAAAATATAATAATTAAATATACTTATTTATTTTATTCTATGTATTGCTTTTTTTATAAATTGTATTAAAAATAACTATTGCACTACCTATGTATTCCAAAATTTTATGGCTATGGGAAGATTATCAGGGGTTAATAGGTATAATTGCATGATTAAGGGGATACATGAATTTTCCGGGGCTCCATGCTGCCCCCGTTTAGAATAAATTGGTTGTGGGGATATGATTTAAAATTTTATCTTGACCAATACAAGCCCTAGATAGCCCTTCAAACTATTTTATTAACTACTGTTTTTTTTTTTATTAACTTTATTACATTGTACATGTAAATGGCGGACTTAAGGCCTGAGACTTTTACAAATACATTTATTTACTATAAAAGTTTGAGTTAGTATCCCATAACACAAGTTTAAAAAACTTATTTTGCAGCTAGTTCAAACAGAATACTTTCTCTGTATATATTTTTATATTTCTTGTATTTATTAAGGTTATCATACCAACGTGTCTGAGTAAAGTCGCGCTAATTAGTAACCCTTTTTGCCGTCTCCGTGTATGCTCCGTCCAGTCTATTTTGGCAAATCACACTTTTCTAGACTGTTCGATAGGTTAGAAATAAAGTTTTGTACTACTAAATTATTGGGATAAAATGAACAAAGCATGGTCGTTTTATGTCTGTATTCTCTAGTCAAAGCCGATCGAAAGACATAAAAGCTACGCTCAGCAAGGCTTAGGGAAAATCCTGGGAGAATATAGTGACAAGCTCAAAATAGGCACATAAATTCCCTAACAACAGCACAATTAAACAATAACTACTATACCGTCCAATTTTCACTGGAAATCATATACCTAATAAGGTATTCTATTCGCCTATCTTATATGTCCAGAATCACTTACCATAAAGCAGTCTGGGACCTGCAAACACGAAGACTCCCCGCTGGGCCGAGGCGCCGCAAACTGTGAACAAACAGAACATTATTTTAGATATTTTATTATAATTGTATACTAATTTACAAGTTTCAATTATGCTGGGTGGGGGTGAGTCATGTGCGTGGAGATTAAAATCATCGTTATAGCATATATGCATATGTATACACGATACGATAATAAAATAGTAACTAGAGCGCACACTACCGTAATTGATCATGAAATCTTCATGACTGTGTTTACCATTTGTGTACAATAGGATTCAGGAGAATAAAACACACGAAAGTCTAGCGCAGTACCTACAATTCCATGATAAAATATCATAAAATAATGTCACTTGTCATTGATCATATGTCCATTTTGAGCGTTAATTTAGATTAATTAATAAAAAAAACCCGGTACTTAGTTAATTCGAAGAAATAATGTTTTTTTGACGTTTAAAAAAGTATCTGCTTGACTTGCCAAACCGCCGTAAGGTAAGAAAAACATTAGAAGAAATTCATAGGAATTTTACTCGTATCTTGGTTTTTATGTAAATATCGATATCAGACTGAAGACTTGGAAGTTTAACGCTTACTCTGCCGATAAAAGCCAGGCTGCATTTTAATACAGTATGCAGTTTTTCAATGACGTTACGTTGTAGTTATCACAGAAAAAAGTTATTTAATATACTATAAAATCTTCGTTTGCTCATAAGAATAACAATACTAATACAACTAGCAATTTTTTTCTGCAAATAGTCAATACTAACAAAAGACTGTCATTGTAGGAGCACATTCCTCAAAAAAAGTTTCATCTCCAGCTATATCGATATCCTAACAAATAAATTCATGATTTATTACGACGTCTGTGCTTACTCTAGAAAAGGTAAAGGCAACAAAGGTAGAGCTAGACTTTTAAAGGCAAGTCTATTTATAGAAGTACATTGTTTTTGCTTGGAGTCTTGAAAACTAGTGCAGAATTTTTTGTGCTATGTCTTGACTAGTAAACTAATGATAAAACATATTAGAGAAATATTATATGCTGACTTTTAAAATTTTCTGCCAAAGGATGAATGCAATTTAAAATTTTCTGCGAAAGGAAAGACTTTTCTAAAGTTACTTGAGAGTGAGTTTTAGCCATAATCAGTGATTTTTTTAAATATTTTATGTTCAAATAAGTTGTATAATCCATAAACTGCAATTATATCAAATAATTATTAATTGCAATACTTGTATTAATTTTTTAGTAATATACCCTATGAAACCGTATTAAATCTTACAAAATCGGATTTTCCAATAAAATTTCTTACTCGAATTGATACTCAAGACAAAAACGTTTTACAACCTTAATTAGCGCGCAACATCGCACTTTAATCCCGATACAAAAAGGTCCCTTAATTACTAAGAGGAGCCGATACATTACTGGTTATCTTTAAAAAAATACGCGTCCCAGTTTTAATGTACTCGATAGCAGAGACAGGGGTAACTGCTGCTTTGCCGCTCGTTTAATTGTCAGATACTCAAATGTCAAACGCTTAATGTCAAACTTTTTAGGTCAAGTGAGGATGACTGTCTGGAATAAAGAATGGGAATTTAAATGCCGAAATTTGATTGGTATTTTTACATTAATGTGTTTTTCATTATATTTTTGACAACTTCCGTGGCGTAGTGGTCATGGTCACCTCGTCATGCTAGGCAAGCACCCAGAGGACCCAGGTTCGATCCCCGGTCGGGGCAAGTTGGAAAATGGTCTTTTCAAATTGTCCTGGGTCTTGTATGTGTTATTTATACATGTATTTGTAAAATACAGTTTCGTTGAGTTAGTATCCCATAACACAAGTCTCAAACTCACTTTGGGGATAGCTCCATCAGTGTAATTTGTCCCTATACAGTTATTTTATTTATATTGATAGTTAATAAAATTGTTGACCAAAGTTGTTTGGTGCATAAATGTGTGATATTCATATATAAATAGTATATAAAAGATGCCATGTGCAATATGTTATTAAACACATTGTAAATTTTCAACAAGTATGTACTTGATGTACAACATAATATTTTATGGAAAACTAATATGTTTAATAAAATACATGAATACATAACAAAAAGTTTAAAAAAATATAAGCAAAATGTTTCATATATCCCACCCACAGCGACTATTAGATTTGACTAATAATTTACAAATCGTTTAGCATAAAAAATTAATACCAAATCAATTCTACAAAACATTACAAATTGCCAATGACATAATAAATAACCTATTTTACAACGGTACATTTCTGATGTTTTAATATTAACGATAACAGCTATTTAATTACCTAATTTCCTTGCCGGATATTAGCTTCACGCCGAAAATTGTACAGTATTTTGTTTACGGAATTCTGTAATTATATTTTAAAAGGAAAGCCTATTTTAGGTACACCCTCAATGGCCGAAATATTTTCGATAAACTCATCGTTATTATCGTTTTCTGTTTATGTATTTTAGCATAATGTAGTTAAAATGTTTTGGTAATTTAAATGTGTATTGTTTTCCTTAAGTTTGATAATAAAATTCTATTGTCCTGTAACAATTAGGTGAAGAAAAGATATGAATTTCAATGTTCTCATAATTTCTTCCTTATTTTCTTGTATGAAATGTGAGATTATGTAAAAGAGTTAAGGTGATTGAGCGTCTAAAGGACGTGTTTAATCAATCCCAATAATATGCCCTTTATTTTAATAGTTAAAGAATATAAGTTACTCCATATGGATTTTAAACATTTTCTATGAAATAGAATCTAGGCTGTTTTAAAAATTATTCATTTTTTACCATTTAAAAAAACTTTTATAAAGTCAAATGAAGGTTTCAGGGTTTAAAAAAATCTTTAAAAATAATTACAATTTGATTCCAATCTTTTTCTTTAACAGTGTTTGTATTAAAATAAGTAAATCTTTTATGTAGATTCGGAGAGTACCGAAGATTAGCGAAGTCCATTACCCGTCGTTCGAGTGCCTCAATCTCATTTTTTGTTATCATTAGCTGTTGACTGTCTTGAAGGCATGAGTAAATATAGACAGAGAAAAAAAGTTGACAAATTATTGTAAGAAATAAAAACAAAGATCTTATACATAAATGCAAATGTAAGGGTAGTATAAAAAATTAATTAAATTTTAGGCGTTTTTTTGTAAATAATTTTACAGTTATTTATTATTTATTACTACATACTTCGCGTTTTGTAGATTAAGGATACTTACTTTTATTTCTAACTAGGTTAGCCCCACGGTGTAAGGCACCCGCGGAAAAAGTACTCTATGTGTTAATCCAGGGCATCAGTTTCCTTCATACCAAATTTTATCAAAATTGGTCCAGCCACTCACACACTCACTCATTCATAAACTTTCCCCTTGTAATATCAAAAAGCTCTTAACATAAAACTAAATATTGCTTCACGTACTGGCTCAGCCACTGGCCGACCTTCCGGAGGTCTTTCTCAGGGTGAATATGGCTTAAGACGCATTCCCTTCCACAAGTCTTTCCAATCTGTCAGTAGCTCAATCGGTACGTTGACCCGTTTTTTTCAATTAATAGTAATTATAGTGAATCAGTATTAATTAAAAGTCAAAGTTCAATTTTTTTAGAAAAGTTAGGAGTAAGGCCCTTCAGGTCATTTTAAGAAGGAATTAACTCCACCGACCCAAGCTCTTAAATTCACAAGGAGAAAAGTAATAGTACCTCTATGAATATCCCACTCTTCCTACCTGTACTTACTCATGTGTACTCGCATCTCTTATAGTGGACAAAAAAATAAATTGTGTGAAAAATTACGATGATTACGTCTAATAACGACGGACGGAGGCTTTGATGGCCGCCATAGACTGGCATCATTAGCCATGATAGTGACGTGAAGGAGACATTTTGTTTTCTTTGTACTTTCTTTGTTTACGGGAATGTAATGTAATATGTAGAGTTTGAAAAAAGGTTTTGGAAAGCCTTTCTTTATTACAAGCATATACTTAAAGTAAACTACCACACTACCTTTAAAGTGGTCTGACGACCTGAACAAGGTCGCTGGATGCAAGCCGCTGTAGATCGGTAATTTTGGAAATTATTTGGGAGAGGCCTATGTCTAGCAGTGGACGTTGTGCGGCTGAAATGATAACGATGATGACTTAAAGTAGAATAAAATTTATGCTATTTTGAATGTTTTGTCTCTGCCGAAAGGACACCATCATCATCTTCTTTTTAGCCGCATAATGTCGGTATAATTTAATATGTTAATAAGAGCGGCCTGCATCCAGCGCTTTCTAGAACCTTGGCCAGGTCGTCTGACTACCGAAAGGTAATCTTGAGAAAAATAAATAAAACTTGTCTATCCCGTTTGGAAAAAATCGTGTAAACGGGTTGCAGAGATATGAGGATTGCGGGTTCACAGTTCGAAGCAAACTAAGAGTTTAATAAGATGGGAAAAAAGTAACATGCAATAAATAGTCCCTAAAAAAAGTAAAAAAATGACCAACCTATATTTTACAACGAGTTTAAAATTTAAAATGCCAGCTGCAATATAATTTCAAGGATTAATGTCTTAAAAGCGACAAAAATATGACATATAAAATTGGTGTACAATAAAACACTATTCTGATCATGATTAATGTGGATCTACATCATCAGAGCAGTAAAACCTGTTGTGATATGAGAAGCTTTAAGATGTACCTAATCTAACAACCAACAGTCAGATGACGTCAAAGTCGGAAATAGCTTAGAATTTACACGTTTTAGAAAGAGACAGATTGTGAGTTCCTATGAGAAATTATTTTGGCACAACGAATATATTTTTTCAAATGTCTGTTTTACCTTATTAGGATAGTCTTGTCGTTTTTTAATATTTATATTTTTATGTGTCTTTTTAGTTTATAAACCTTCTTATAAATTTACCGAAAGTTTAAATGATAAATTCTAGTAAAAAAAAACGTTTTGTCCTCTTGAATACTTATTTATATCGATTTACAAGTAAACCTAAAGTTTTGGTAGTATAACTAAATCAAAATACGATGAAATATCAAAAAATGAAATACTATATTTATTTGTTTATTAAGGTTTATTACAAAAATGTAACAGGCGGACTTAAGGCCCAAGGCGTTTTCTACCAGTCGACGGTGATGCTGACAAATTTTGGGCGAAGGAACTAATAAAAAGAAACCATAATTTATTTAACGATAATACATTACCTATAGTTATACCCATAGGAATACCTATACATAATAATTTAAAGATATGCATATAAATTGGATTAGGTATTATTGAAGCAAACTATCACGAGTCACTATCAAAACAGCGTGTGAGATGTAAACTTCCATCATTTGTTTGGGTTGACAATGGCTCCAAAACTGTAGAATAAAAATAAACCAATATAACGACAAAAAGCAAGGTAAAAGCCTACGCGTATGAAACAAAATCCCATTTACATAAACACACTACAGTACGACCAAATCAAAGATTAATGGACATCCGAAACAAAAAGCGTTTCCAAAAAGAACATAAAGCAATCAACTTTCCTTTCCAAACACAAAGAAGTTTTAACCAATTCAATTACAACAATTGTATCGCACGACTTCTCCGGAGTAAAATATGAAAGTTAAACAGAACCGTTGAATACAATCACGCCTAAAACCGTATTTTGACTTATTAATATTGAACCTTATAGCTTCAAAGATAAACATCAAAAGAAAGGTGAAAAAGTTAATAGACGTTACCTCACTTCGGCAACTGCAAAGAGAATGAGTGAATAATGAATGACGCTGATTGAAAACACAACGTCGAGTGGCCTCCTATTTGTGGTAGATGCCGCCATAGATTTAGCTTTTGTTAATCAAACAGCGCTTATTGAATATTATTTAATTAATCTTTCGTATTTGAACTTTGAATTGTGCTTCAGATGCCGGAGGAGGGAAATGATTACGCAACGTTAGGCGTTACGCAATATTAATGATGTGGATATGAGATAAATGTTTAGAAAATGGAAGCAGCATTAAGTGGATAAGGCTAAATAAGTAAAGGATATTTAAAAATGTTACAGGAGTCCGCGAGTATATTATCAAATATATTTTATCAATTTATAGATTATTCTATTGAGAAGGAAGTGTATATGTAAGAATCGCTATGTATGTAGGTAACTGCTTATAACAAGATAATACACTTTGGAGTATGAAATATACGTAGGGTATATTATTCTCATAAATATAGTGTGACAAGTTTTGACTTATAAAAGATCTACACATTAGGCAAAAGAGCTTTCAAATCAATCAATACAACTAAAAAAATACATAAAACTAGTCACAACAACAAAACAAAAAGTCTTAAACGTTCCTAACACTTCAAAACGATTACGCTTCGTCCGTTAACCCGAATAGAAAATATAGGCCCAAAGATGGATTATATTATTCAGGATCTCGCATACCAACACTTAAAAAGTTTACAAAATCCATTAAAGATAATCGTCAAGCCCATGCCCCGGGCATCGACTGGGCAGGAACTAATCGATCGAATGCACACATGGCCATTTACAATCAATCCATCAGAGTGTAACAACTACCGATGATCTTCATTTATCATTATGTTTTGTGGGTAGCTGTACGCTCTTGGGGGTCAACCAGACCGATAGGCTTACGAAATATGTAAACAACTTTTTTAACAGTCAGTGCACTTCTGATTTTAATTACTTGTGTAATCTTCGCTGCAATTGACTCTTTAAATGTTTAAAGGTCAACATGTCATTGGTTTGGTGTTTGATTTAACGTTCTCTTTAGTTTCATCATTTTTAATGGTTTAAGATATGTCAGATACGGATTCCCTGTTTACTCTTTGGCCTTTATGAGACAAATCAAAAATAAATTATACCTACCTATACTCAATTATAAGTCTATACAATTATAATCAAAAAAGGTATTTGTACTCAGGATGACAAAAATAAGTTGTCCGTAAGGTAAAGGTTCAAAACTTTATTATATCGAGAGATAAGAATCATAATGCATTCTGAAAAGTAAATTTTGCTTTTCAGAATGCATTATGGAGTCTCCCATGTCAAAATCTCATAGACTTCATGTTGTTAGAATTTTGAATAATGTTAGTCGATAAGTACCGTAAGTACTCATCCAGGATTTTCACATCATCAAGTGTAATGTTGGAGTTTACAAATTGCAATTTAATCTTGTATATCAGAGTCATTATCTCCCGATACAAGTTCTTTGCAATTTTCCATTGTAAATACAATTACTTCACACAGTCGTTCACACACGTTGTACTTGGTGGCATCAATTAGGTGCTATCAGAAATTGCGGATCTTATCGTCAACAATAAACAATGGTGGAGTGCGACATTTACATGTTACGGAGATACAAGCAAAACATTAAACACCTAGAGGGCTCGGAACAGCAAAAACAGCATGAATTATGATTTCGCATAAAGATAAAATACAATCTAAGCTAGCGCCAAATGGCGGAGAAAAAATGTAATTTTCTCGCGAGGGCTACGAATGAGATTTGGGTAATGTGGCAGGCGGATTAAAATGCAAGGAGCGGGTTGATAGCAAATTTATTTTTAATGTTGATGCTGCTAATGTGTTTAGATGGAATACAGCCGGCTTCGTGTTTAACGTCAAAGTTTTATCTTTTTAGTGTTCAGGATTTTGTTTTTTACTTTGTAAACATTGTAGTTGTTGTCAAATGCAATAGATATTCGGCAAAATAAAAGGTAAAGACAAAACTGTTTCGGTCGTTGGTCTTGGCTGTCATAATCATAGATGGCATTCATTAAGTAGCTTAAAAATCTGTCACCAGCCTAAAGCCCTAACAAATCGTGTCAAAGTATAAAGTTACAAGCATAACTTTAATGCATTTTATATACAAAAACAATTTTACCAAAAGTACTATCTTAGTGCATGAATCTTTGAACAAATGTTTCCAATACGCCAGCAGTTGTTCCAACAAACTGACTCTGCACTGCAAATATGTTCGGCACAGTTCCTAGTTGTTATTTTATTTGATCTTCTGAAGGTAAACTCTATTACTGGCCCGTTTTTACAAGTACAAATTGAATTCCACCGTCCAAGGTTCTTACGGAACTAGGTTATGGAACGAGCGACGAAAACAAATGTGCAAAACTAGGTTCTAGAACGAGTTTCTTTAATGAAATTTTAGAAGGATTACGTTTAAAAAGTTTGAGATTACATGCAGGTTTAGGAATTTTGTTAGAAATCCAAATTTGTACCAAATCGTTGAGTTTGAAAATTGTAACGTATCAACAGCAGGCATTAAAATCTTGTTGCACTTTTAATCGTTAATAGTAGTGAAAGTTGTAGGAGTTTTGTAAATTTTAATATTCTGTCGACTGTACATTTTGTAAGACCTTTTTCTTAGATGTATTTTTGAAACAAAGAGCGCCATAACTTCTTTCTATAATAGTCAACGTCTTGAATAAAGGGTTTTTGCTCGCCTCGATTACAAACGAACAAAAACCTGTTATGAGCGCAGCATCATAATAATGGATTAATGAAAAATGTTCCCCGATGGCAATAAAAGATGGCACCAACGTCATTAGGTGCCCGCCGCTGTATGAATTTTTCATGAAATATGGCCGCATAGGGGCGACTCGTATATGTTCCAGTGTGTATGTTCACAAGGATCATATGATCTGACGTGATTGAAACTAGCGAGGCATAAGAACTTTTAAATTTTGTTCTAACCTCCTTCTAACATATCTCTAAATCAATACTAGGATTTTGTGATGGGGCGGATACACACTTTATTGAATTTTGGCAATTATCACAATATGGTTTATTTGATCTTCTCAAAGATTATCCTTCTGAAGATCAAATAATATTGTCAAAGAAATAAATATTGTTTTAAGTCAAATTATCTGATTTTACATTTTGATTTATATGTCACTAAAATTCAAACAAAATTGTCATCAGAATGAGATTTCGACATCTCTCACATTTTCATTTGCAATGGATCATATGTATTATGATTCGAGTGAACATACCCAATCCTGCGCATCAGTATTATTTCTATCGTACCATTCTGTTTTTACTTTTTAGATTTTATCTCAGCCTAAGACTATAAACCACATGATTGAAAATTCATTACATACAGTAACAATGTACCAATAATGTTTGACGATAAAATTTTAGTAATACAAGAATAAAAGTTTATTAAAATCAGACAACGTGACGATCCATTTTCTTATTATGAACGCATCCTGCCAATTTGCTTTATTGATGTTATATTATCCAGTCATTAAGTTTTTATACCGTCTCAGAGGGCCCGCCCATTATTACGGTCATGCAATAGTCCTTTAACTATTTTTAAATTATACCATCGTCTAAAATCTTCTCGCAAGGATAATGGTTTCGAGCGGCCTATCTTGATTGACCTGCGATGTCGTAAATTTAAGCGTTTTAAAATAATTTCAACTTAAAATATGGAAATTGTCGCTATTATGGGGAGAATTCATTAAATAATTACGCATGTTTATGAGAAAAAATAATTCTTATTTACCAATTCTATATTATACATAATAATATGCCTAAGGGACTTAACGTTTTAATTTTAACATTACTATTACATGGCGCATAGTATTTGCAATTGTTTAACATTGGCGGTATGTTTGATATATTATAAATGCACAAATAGTAATATTTGCACCGTTAGGTAGCAAGAAGTATAAAGTAAAAGAATTCTTAACAAACTAACACAGACGCAAATTCAATGAGAAGCTGACATTCATTTGGAAAAGTTGAAATATAAATCAACACTGCGCCAACAATAGCAAACACTTCCCAATTTGATCACGCGGCGAATAAATTAAATGGGAACACAATCAAGGGTTAAATTACGGGTTCATTCTACTACCCACGCGCTTTCGGAGTGACATGAGTGCGACAGTCTGAGAGGACCCTTGTGCAGTAAATGTGCAGGCTTTAAATAATATATTCTTACTAGTAGTCTTTAAAGAAACTTACTAAACAGCGAAATAATCTGTAAATAAATGTTATAAAAGTCTTTAGAGGCGGGTGTTCTATTTTTATTGATTAAGAGTGTCTCTTAAGAGACTGGAGAGCCGAGTTACAATAAAATTCAATGATTTCACATTGAAGATGGAAATGTCACGGGAAGAAGCAAATTTTAACTTTCCTACACAATAAATGACAAAACAGTTACAAGAATAAGACGAAACATAAAGAGCTATTAAAATATGAATTTACTGCTCTGAATGAAAAAGAAAGCCAGCCAAAAACTTGTAAACTAGTCACAGTGGCTTGTGTCGAGGTGCCTTAACACAACGTCGCAGCATTGTATGCGCTCGCATATAAATGCGAGAGCAAATAAAATGGTGCTATAATTTCAAATCATATGGACAGAGAATGGGTGTGGACCCTCTCATTGTGTGGAAATGATGTAACCGCTATTAAAAGTGTGGGCTGAATCCCTTGAATATTTCTTGCGCCGAAGACAGGTCATATCGGTGTTTTATATCAGTGAGACAATAGACTTGAAACTGAACTTGGTAGATGCGGTATATGGAGCGGAAGGAATAATGTTTAAAGCAGGGATTGTTTGGTCAGGGTTTTTGCTTTGAATTGTAAAAAATCCTTTTTTGATGTAGCACTTTTCTATTCTGGAACTAATATGACTTGTGTGTAGTGGTATTAGACCTTTAACATATTTGTTAGAGACAAAACCCTTGATATTTAAGACACTTAATCAAATACTTAAAAAAGAGTCCTATCTACAATGTTCATTTTTAAGTAAAAGTGAATTGAACAGAAAGATAAATATTTTGAAAATGTTACATGTCATTCTAATATTAGGCAAGCTAATAAAAAACTACATGATACAAAGAAAAAAAAGCCTTCGTGGGCTACATGATCTTGTTCGATTTGACGGATATCCGCCCACGCACACAACTACAACATAAAAATGTCAATACTATGACAGCTTGACAAAACGACAGTGTTGCCAACAAGACGCTATTCCCAACGAAAAAGATTGAAAAGTTCGTTGACAAATTCGCTGTTAACAGTCCAGACATACCTAAAAGACATGAAAATAAACGTGGCAGTTTTGGAACTACTTTGTTATTCTAATAAGATAGTAAATAATCGCTGTGATTTTACAGCGACATCGCGCACCGACACAGTTGAAACAACGACGATAAATTTAAATAGTTTATGTTAAATAAAACGGCCATTTTTATGGCATACTAAAACGGTTAGAATTAGTGGCGTCCGAAAACAATATTTCGTTGGTACCGTAAAACAGACAATATTGACTTGGACAGATTTAAACAAGTATTGGACTAACTGTACTAGGATTTAAGTATTCATAAAACGCTGATGTGTTTGTGCATTAAACGTAAATCATCGTACTGTCCAGTCGAGTATTCTAATGACGAATTAATTATTTGACACATACCAAGTTTGTTTGTTTTCACATGCTTCTTACAATTTGACATTTACGATCCGGGTTAATTAGGTATTCTGTAATTAGTAATTTTAAAACGTTTGTCGATGTATTCCGATTCACACACACTATAGTACTTACTTTTTGGTTTAAATGAAAGAAGTAAACTTAACTTATATTATGTAGCAAATTTAATGTTGAAACAAAGCTAGAAAATAAACATGCTGCAAATAACAAATTCGAATCCACTATTTTCAATTCCGATATAAGAAAACAAAAGGAACGGATACTATAAGCGGAATGGGTATTTATAAAATTTCTAATATAATTCCTCCGATGGAATTTCCTAATCCTTTGAACGTTGGACGGCATTTCGTTCAGTCACAATTCTACTCTAACAGCCAACTGGTAAAGGATTAAGGAACTATTATTGTTCTGCTCATTTTAGAACATTTGGTCTCGATTGTAAATTGGCTTAGAATAAACCAGTTTCTTTATTTTTCTGTAATAATTTCAAGAATTGACACCAGGAATTTAGTGTAGTCAGAATACTAAATTTAGATAAAATACAGTTAGGAAAAACACAAAGATTTACGAACTGAAGTATGATTTACGACAAAAGTCGCAAAGTAAAAGAATGAAAATGACAATGTACTGTACTACTATACACATACTAGTCGTTATGGTCAACTGAGCTCACGAGCTGAATGGACCATAAACTTTCAGTCATTTTCATGTTTGAGTAAGTCAACTTAGTCTACTGTTGATGATATTTTTGGGCTCAGCTAACCCTATATAACAAATCAATAGGAACTAAGTTAAAGAGCTTTTTTTTTAACCACATATTCTGCATTTTTTGTAAGATTGGACTATATTTTCATAGCCATAGCAAAATTATAATCTTGAGCTTACAGGTTTCACACCAGGTATCGAAAATTCATAAGATATTTTACACCCACATAAAATAAAGCATAAAACGGAATATGAAACCAAATAACAATAAACATTTACTCTGACAATATCGGTTACGACAACTCATGAATTCTGATTAACGCATTTTTTGTTCTTCAAAATTTCGACGAAATCCATCGAACTTGAAGTTGATCCATCGTGGACATATTGTGGTCTCGTTCTATCTCGTAGGATTGTTGTATAGCTATCTCTGTCTGGCTTAGGCATGTCTGTTTTTGTCAGTCTCAGAAGTTACGCGGAGCATGCGACAGATGTGAGCTCGGCTAACGAAGCAAGTCGGCCCGGATAATCAATCAAATCTCGATTATTTGACCATCGACTGCATTTTTGATTTTAGACATCGAGTCGATATCGAATTTGTTTTTTGAACGCTCTCACATCTTGATATTAGATTCGCTTGATAGATTGAAGTTTTAATCGGTAGTTCTTATCAATCTGTTTGTATCCGTTTGTAAGTCAATACATGTTTTAAAAATATATAGTGAATTAGTTAGATAGTTCCTTAAAATATTTTAGATAAAAATACTACGCTAGATCAAGACTTTGTTTAGTGAGTTACTGGCGACAATTCAGTCAGCTCAGGCAAACCAGGTTAGGTACAATCTCATGAGCTGATTGTTAAAGTGAGAAACCCGTTAACTGATTAAAAAATATGAAAAAATCTCAAAATGTATGGAATGGAAGCACAAGGTGTGAAAAAACACTAATTCACAAAGAAACAAGCGCCTTCAATCTTAATGCAAAATACAATACTTAATAAACTAGTTTTGAAAGAATTCTCACGAGCGATGCCAATAAAACCTTGGGAATCACGATGCTACAGTAAAGTTTATCGTAAGCGTGCCATGTGGTATTAAAATATAGACCAAGGCAATTCCAACTAACAGTGAAGACATTCTAAACAATATCGAAGTATTGGCGCAATGCGAAAATTACGGTGCGGGCGGTACAATCACGAACGGAATACAATGCAGGGATATTGTGCGTTTTATTCCGAACGGTATTCCAATGAGTACCGTTTGAACCTACGTTTGAAGTCCTTACGTGTTCAGAACAGACCTCCCTGGAAGGTTGTGTCAGTTTTCTACGATTTGAGTTATTGGCTTCAAGGCATCTATTCTAATTCTGCGTTTTCGTTATTTTATTTCATCGTTTTTGTCACCATTTTAGTAGTTTTGATTTTATGAACTCACATTAAAATTTTGTGAAGAACTTCTGTGTTATTGAAGTTTGAAATCTAGAAAATATTTGGCACATCATTTTTGTCTCATTATTTCTTTATTTATATTAACTCAAACATTTTGCCCAAAGGGTAAGTGGAAAATTGGAAAGTATTCTGCCGAACGGAACTCTGTTCTTTCTATGACAATTTCTCTTTGATAGGTACCTTCTTTTACTTTTTTTGAATCTAAGTTACATCCTTAGGGCTATGGTAAATGCTTCAGAGCTTGGGTCCTCTTTTCCGCTTTTTTTTATCCATATTACATGGTCTTTGACAACGGTTTTGAGACCATCGACTCTCATTATTAGCCTCGGATACCTTCTGTCAAGGTCTGGTAGACGCAGCATAGTCGTTTCTTTACTAAATGATAATAGTATTTTTATGCCATCCACGTATGGACTCTCTAGAAAAGCTCTATTTTTCAGTTTTTTTATAACAAACATTTTTAATGTATATTATTACAATATAGGTTTCAAAATTCAGTTTGCCTCATGGTGAAAATGATACAAGCATTATGTCGCAATGCGATACCGGGCTGGTAGGCGGCGCGTGGGGTGACTGCAGTGCTGCTTTGTATGCATCTGATTGCAATTGTGTTTGATATTTTTAAATTCATATTTGTTTAGGTATTCATACATATCAACATTTTGAATTTGAAATAAACTTTATTCGAGTGTTTGACGAAGAAGTTTGTTAGATTAATTCAAGTTGCCATTACGTATGTGTATACTATCCCTTCATTATCTACTGTAGGGTAGACAGACTTAAAAGTCGAAAAGCTCAAAGTTATGCTTAGTAAAATTAGCCTCGGATTTAAAACAGGGATCCAAAATACTTACAAGTTGTTGCCAAAAGAAAATATTTCCAGAAACTGTTTATATACGTATAAATAATAAAACCGGACAAATGCGAGTCAGACACGCGCATAAAGGGTTCCGTAGCATCTATAAAAATAAAAATACACGTTTGTTGTATGAAAGCACCACTTGAATATTAATTTTATTCTGTTTTTAGTATTTGTTTTTAGTATAATGTGCAAATTATTTATTATTAATTACCAATAAATATTTTGCAGGCCGCTTACAATTGGTCGTTTTTGAAAACCTTTGGGGAGGCCTTGTCCAGCAGTGGACTTTCTGCAGCTTATATAATAACGATGATGATGATTATAACTATATTTTTTTATCATCATTATGTTCTCTCTATTTTATTACTCAGGTATATGTGTGTAAAAACAATGTGTGTTTTATTTTATCAGAGGTTATGCCATAAACCTACCGCGTAGTCTGCGTGTCGCGGATAACAAAATATTGTTTATGAACCGAATTTATGGTTGCTCATAAAAAATGTAATCTAAAATATACTTTCTCAGTTTAAGTGCAGGTTTTTAATTACTTCAAATACCTCCGGAATTTTTTTACGCGTAGCGTCTAGCAAATTGACGGTTTTCGGCCTCTTACACGTACGAAAAGCAATATTGCTATACTAGCGACCTGTCACTGCTAGGCTTACTCATTTCTTACACATTAGCCATTCTGAACATTCTGAGCCATTCTGAATTCTGCTCTATGAAACGTGCAGTGGTAAAACTAGAAAGCGAACAAGCAAACGCTAGAACTAATGTTATAAGTAATAATCAGAAAAAGAAAATAGGATTCAAAAAAACCTTGGTACTGATTGCTAATCACACTCTTATAAAGGCGAAATTTGTGAGTGCGTGTGAGTGTATGTTTGTTACTTTTTCATGCGCAAACGGCCGGACCAATTTTGACACCCTGGATTAGGCTACTTTAATCGCAAGATAATACCGCGGGGCGGAGGTAGTAAATAATAAAACTTATTCGTACGTCTGTACATATCGATCTCGCACAAGGAGATATCATTAGCAGTACAGTTGCACGAAACACTTATACTAATGGCATTATCTCGAGCTGGGAACTGCGAGGGTAACCTACATTCTAACGTTAGTTGCAACGGCTCTGAGATTTAAGGGAAATAGAATGTACAAGTGCATGAACTTTTCGAGAACGGGGGAGAGGTGAAGGGACGGGGAAAGAAAACGCATATTGCGCGGGACCTTAGAAGAATCCGTTCTGTATCATCATCATCATCAGGTCTTTTTGTCTCCACTGCAGGAGCACGACCCTCTCTGTACTACCAGAGCCAAACTTGGCCAGAGCAGCCAGAGGACTTGGCCTACACTCTTGGAAAGGTCTCATTGATGTTTATAAGCTTTGTTTAGCTTGTATTTCCTAAGTCGTCTTCTACGACATCCACGGGAGGACTTGGAGTGGCCCTATTCGACTCTGTCGGAAACCACACGGCTTATCATCATACTTTTTTACTATAAAATAATTATATAAGTAGACTCAGGGCAGTAACTTTTTTTAAATTTTATTAATTATATACACAGCATTACCCGAAGTCCACCGTCAATAACCTCAAAATTACTGTGTTCTTGTGGGGTTTACGACCCGGCTTAACTTATCAAAGCCCGGCTCATAAAAAAGCAATTAAAATCCAAGAAAAGTGGACCGTCGGCAAATGTTTATACAGGCAAGTAAACAGTAGCATTAGACATACGTTAAATAAAAGGCAAACAGACTGAAAGTATTACTGAAGGACAATGCCTTGGGGTAGGGTATAGGCGACGAAAGCGGGATAATCCGCGTAGGCACAGTTAAGGCGGTGATGTTTGGTGTGAAAGGGGACCGTATGAGGACGTGATATAGAAATATGTATTAGCAAGTAGTTTAAGTAGTGGAAATGTTATGTTAGGTAAACGGTAACAGGCTGACAAAGGCAAACAAAAGTGTCAGGCAAATTTTTTGGCAGCTGTTTAGGGTGAAAAAAATGTTGGTACGAGACAGAAGTAGAAGAGAAGAAATACGGCGTTTTATACATAAGTGATTATATATTTTTTAAATGATTGATTTACCGCAATATTTTATAAAAAATCTGCCCTCCTAAATAAGTCATTTAATGGGTGAACTACCAATTTTAACGGTACAGACTTTTAATGAATTTGACAGACAAATACCTTAAAACAATAGCATTGTACTTCATCGGGTTTGGCTTTATAAAAAGAGTATATTTTTTTTATAAAGCGATTAATAATTAATAAACAAACATATACCGACAAATCACACAGATTAAGCTAGGCCCAAAGTAAGTTCGTTAAAAGTAAATAAAAATAATTATTATTTTTAATTATACTGAGTGGTTCCCGATGTACTAAAAAAATTTGTAGTCGACCCGAAACGAAAGAACCAAAGGATAACTTTCAAGAAAAAAACTTTTCTTATTGTGACAAAATTGTCACAAATATGCTATAAGGACGAATCATGGAATCGAAAATGGGATAATCCTTTATACGGTTAAGGCGAACATGTTACGGGGAGTGAAAGGGGCGTATAAAAGATAGGAAAATATGTGGAAGAGGACAATAATAAAATGGGCCTTCCCGACTTTGACCTCTAATACGTTTGGTCTCATAACTCGATATTGTAGATAGGACGTGTTACGTGAAACTAGACGAAAGTTTTAAAGTCGCTTTTGCCTTATATTATGTATGATACACATAATGTCTAGGAATTATTCAATTTAATACACATGATGTAATATGGTGAAGATGACGATTTTAATTGGATATTTCTTTAACAAATACTTATTTTAAAAAATCAATAAATTACTATTTTATACAATAAACAAATTAGCTTTAATTTCTTCATTTTTCTATCTGCAGGTATGAACATCAATTGATTTATTAAATTAATAAAGAAATGTTACGTAAGAAATTATTTTAAGTATGTACAGTATTAGCATAAATTTTGTTTTAAAAGGTTTGTAAAACATACGATATTCAGTTTACCTTGAAAAGATATTCAGTTAAGTGCAAAAATAATAAAATAATTCAATCGAAACAAATGTTTCTTTATCAGTACCATTCAGAAGCTATTCGGAGCGTTTTGTTTTATCGTAGAGTACAACATAAACGAACCAATGATGTTATAAGCGAAAAATGTTCTCTATAAGCAGAATTGTTTTCGTATTTTATTAATATCGATATGTGTCCTTCTGTATATGGAATAAAAAACTAGTTATTTCGCTGTGACAAGTATATTTCATGGTAATGGACTTGGAGAGTTTTATAAACGTTGTGGCATACCAGTATCGGATACAATACGCATTTTTTACTAGTTGCTATTATTGAATACTATATTTAGGGTTCCAAACCAAAATTGTAAAATGAAAACCATATACGTCAACTCTTTTGCTTGCCTGTCAGTAAGATCTTGCAATAGTGGCCTTAAAGTCATGTAACACAACTGTCAAAAAGAAAACATATTTAAAAGAAAATATGTTTATCATGAAACTTTTAAAAATAAATCTATGCTTTGCTCTCATAGTAGTATTTTCCAAACTCGATTGAGAGCAAACAAAGTTTAGCTGCTTCTTTTCTTTTGCAGGTGGTCAAGAAAAAGTAAGAAAATTTAAGAAATCATGTCAAGAGGCGATGTGAGAAGCCAACTCGTCCATGTCAAAGAAATTCGATTTTCGTCATTACGTCATCATGTAGGAATTAGGTTTGTTTATATGTATTTATAGCAGTTGTAAAAAGCCATCATTTGATGTTATATTCATCAACAAAATTAAAAAACAATTAACTTCTTTGATATAAAGTGCCGAAAAATGTACGGAACTTAAGGCTACTTTACAGTTTTTTTAACCTTAATAAAGATGAAGATACACTTACGTTAATTGAGAATTCATATCCATTTTTAAACCGGTACTGGTTTTGCTTATTGAAAAACAGAATAGCTTTAATGATGTGGAAGTTGTTTTCGTAACCTTATTGAATGATACCGGCTCCCATTGCGTTTATTATTAAAATAAATAAATTGCCAATCAGTACGTGTTTGTACACAAAACAAAAATTTGGCAGTTTCTTTGGCAGTACTAAGAGCTTAATACCTATTTATTCTGTTTGTGTTTAATAAACTTTGTATGAAAATAAGTGTCCTTAAAAATCTCATTTTAATTCGTAACTAAATAAAACTGCAAGACGTGGCAAATGTTATCTTCCTAAATAAATAAATAAAAAGATACGAATGTATGGACTGATAGACGGACTTAATATCTATGAGGTTTATAAATCTAAAAAACTTAATTCTTGTCTATAACGCCTTACCAAAGATGTCGCAGTAGAAAGAAAAATCTAAGATAAAAGCCGTCTAACAATCTATGTATAGTTACATATAGTTATATACCTATATATAGTTTGTAAACTTACCCCTTAACAACCCCAGCTAGTAGGCGTTCCACACTTACACCTACTTTGCTAATTGTAACCCCACCTGCTAGTTCCCAGTTGTTCAGATTTACAAACTAGAAAACTTTGTCCCTTTCATCTTTACGGCAAAAGATAGAGATAGAAAATTAAATACAGATGATGTGAATTAAATATAGATTAAATTTAATTCTACGGATGTATTATTTTAATACATATGTTTACCCTCAAATTCATAAAAATTAACAAACTTTTGCGAAAACCATGTCAGTTAAAATACGTTTTGCCTCGTTCTTTCTATGTTAAATATTGAAAAGTGAGAAAGGGACAAAACATGTTTTAAGTAAAACAGGTTGAGCAAAAGTTCGTTAACTTTTATAAATTTGATGCTTATAAAATACAGTAATTCTTACGTGTGTAACGCTCGAAGTGAATCGTGAAATTACCTGAAAGAAAGACATTCAGCATCTAAACTTATGCTACATAGTAAAAGCCTTAGTTTTTAATAAACACAAAGGAGTAATTTTATATATTTACAAAAAATTTAAATAATTGTTATATCGCCAATAGCAATAACATGTGCTGTTATGGTACCTAGTTTCATTCAACATGCTACAATCTTGTCCTTACACCTTCATTTTACAACAAATTGATACAGCCAAGCGAACACTTTCCATAAAGATTAGTATTGCTTAATCTACAGAATTTCTCATAGAAAGCTATCGACTCATACATATTTATCACCCGCTCAGAGCGACAGGGGGCAAACTACGACTAACTGCTGCGTCCGGAGTCGCCCGAGTTTTGATTGTGATTTATTTGATTTGGGGATGTTAAGATTTTTATCATCGTGTCAGAATTTGAATACTAAGTAACAGTTTATTGTGTAGAATTGGTTTTTGTGTATACAAAAAATATAAAGTTTATTAAATTTATTTTCCGTAATTTATGAGAGATTGCTCCACAGACAAGAGATTGAAGAAGTCGTTTTAATAAGTGGTCGGTTTATAAATATATTGATTTGTGTGATGTTTCTAGATTGGTAGGCAAATTGTTTGATATTTGAAATATAATTTAGTTTTGCAAAATGTATAAAAAAGCTATATACTTAGAAAAGTTTGCAAGTTTTGAAGACTTTGGCTATTTTACAAAACAACTAAACGTGATTTTTGACAATAATTTTGGAAACGGGAATGCTTATTCATTTCCAATGAAGAACTCGTATAAAAACTAAATACATCTGCTAATATGGCCAGAAACCTTACAAACATTACTTGGAAAAACAGGCTTCGTTAGATTAAATCCTAAGAATAAACAACCAACGATACCCAACATAAATAAGTCCGAAGACAAACAAATGTTTTATCCCATAATATTTGACAAGTTGAAATACATACCAGCTTCTCTTCCCAAAACGGGTATATTCAAATAACTATTACTTATTTAGGCTCACAATGCCGACATAAATTTATATTTTACTTTAACGAGACGAGTTAGCGGATCCGCTGCGAAGTTGCACCTAATTTATAGCCAATTAGGTTGTGTTAAACTAAACAAACCTACTTGGAGATAGTAGAAACCGTAACGCGATTGGATCTCCTTGCTGCGTTAGCAAATACTAGGTATCTGATACCTAGTATGACTAATGTTACGTTCTAGACTATCACCTGAGGGCGTTTGATGTTTACTATGTCTTGCTAACATATATTTGCTTACTGGTTTTATGGGTTGATCTGTTTTCATCCTTCAGTTTTTCATCCCATATTTTTATCTGAAAGGGTTGAAGTCAGGCAGGCGGTTGGTCGTAAAACTATAGCCAAAGCGTTTAAACTTTTTGATTACGCCTGTCTATGGCATCTATCCATTGACATACATATATTTGGCAAACAAATAGCGGGAAACCACGCCACCGAACCAGGGGAGTTACTCTATAAAATAATACGTTAATTTTACGATAGTGACGTCCTATTTCTATATCAAACCAAATTAAATTATATCATTAAACGTTAGTGTTGTTTGACACTAAGACACGGATTCGTAGTAACGTCCGTTTTGCGTACCGCTTTTAGAGTAACTCTCCAGCAAAACTAAGGATGCAATCGGGTATGCGCGAAAATGAAATGTGCATAGCCATGACAATATCTATACCACACTTATAAAATAAACTATCGAATCAACGAATATTAACAATCCTACTAGTGCGTCGATAAGTCCACATTAAAATCTCAAAAGACACCGATTTACAACTAACTAATCCGAAGGCTTACTAACTCCTGCCTGCAGTGATTAGCAGAGCTATAAAGTGCTCCAACAAGCTCTCGGGAAGAAATTTATAGCAGCTGGTGCAAACGTATCTTCACCGTAAACCGCCCCTCTTGTTTTGTTGACCTGAACCTGTTAGCAAATCGCAAAAAGACCTATTCTTGAAATGACCTAAAAAAATCTCTAAAACATAATTACAACTGATGTTGCGATGTTACATTAACATTGTAAACCATTATTCTAGTTTTGTTGGCAATCCATTGGACTGAAGTAGTTTGCAAAATGTCATATTATCAAAATGACATAACAATTTTGTCGTAATAAATATAAAACTACTGCCCTACCCTGATTGGTAACACATACCTACATCTATAGCTAAAAATATTGTTATAAGAAGTTTCCTATTTCATAAGTAGGATATTTTATGAAAGGGCTCAATAATTTAGTAAAGACCGTGTTATAAACTAAGTCAGCCCGAAATGGGGCTTTTTGGTGCAGTAGGACGTTTTGCGGATAGGTTTAACGTCGACTGAAGTAGGTACCTCTCTATTGATTTATTACTTTGTGTTTTAAAAGCCAACTTTTTATAAGAAACTGCGCATTTGTTGCCAACTGTCTAAAGCATCTGGGATCTCCAACGCCAGTTTTTAGTTGTTTTGAACTTTGTCATTTGAACTTTGTAGCTAAATTGATTTTAAGAGCTTTCGTAACGGCTTATAAAATATTGGAAGATTTTATAGCCAAGATCGGATATTCAGATGCATTTATTAAACGTTATCTAAAATTGACTTCAATATTATTTGTATCTATAATAAATGTTTTTTTTTTATCTAGTAGAATTAAATATACAGTGCTATGAAACCATTGCCGGCTAATTTACTAAAAGAACACATGGGTTTAGTATGTGCCGACAGACTTGAACAATTGCAATAAAAATCATATTCCCTACATCATTTTCATGCTATTGCTCTGAAAATAGCAACATTTCATTTTAACACTTGTAAAAGACATCATAAAAAATGTCTTTTGCTCCAGTTTATACTTGGGACAAAAGTATTGTTACGAATATTTATATTTATTGCAATGCAACTTTAACAGTAGTAATAAATGATGACATCCACACTACAGCCCTGTAATCTCCAATATCTAAATAAGAAAATTAAAAAATCAAGCCAAATATAGATATTTTTGTTTTATTTTATTTTGGCAACATACAGTCATGTACTTAAAAACTACCGTATATAACCTTGAGTGCCTATTATGGGTATATTATTTAGGTAAATAAATCGTACAGAGAGAGCGAATCAAAAGCGATGTCTATGGAATTGGTGAATTTGTAACTATAGTTTCCAAAGAATAATGCTCCTGTAGGCACTTTACAAAACAACAAAGACATATTCCAGCTACATATTATCAAAGATTAGAACAAATAACCACAATCGCTAAGTATGATCCTATTTGCATTATCGCACAATCTCTTCCTAGTCTAGATAATAAATTAATTCCTAGCGTTTTAGAGCATGGACATTTCAATAGAGAATATCTCTAACTGGTGCGTAGATAACGCTTTATTCATAAAGGGATATTTACACTTTGTCCCACTATTTTCTTGGCCCGAAATGTTCAATGTACTTATGCATTAATGCTACGATAAAAAAAAATATTTCTCAATATTTAGGCCAACGCAGACGACAGACTATCTGTGACGCACTTTTCAGTCTGTGATAGTGCGGCGCGGATTAGTCTGTCGTCTGCGTTGGGCCTAAATATCGAGAAATTATCTCCTTTCTTTGAAATGTACTAAGCTTCTTTCTTTGAAATGTACTCTTATTCTTTGTCTGATTCTAAAATGGATATAAGTTACTAAATTGAATAACGTTACATAACAAACACTATTTAGGTATTTTTTATTAACTTTTCGGTACTAAAATTGTGTTACTATTTGAATAAAATGACAGGTTGAAAGTTAAGGCGCTTTATTATTTTTATTTTAATAAATTACCAGCAAACTGAAATATTTTTATAAAAAATAAAATTAATATTAGTTTCAAGCTAATGCATTGATAAAATTATATTATGTATATTTTAAAATTTTAATAAGAAAACAAGACATAGGAACTAGGACTTAAAATGAAACTGTACTGGTCTATTCAGGCCACGATGTGGACAATCGTTTCTAAAGACATAAATCGTTATTAATCCTCATTTGGTAGTCGTTTCAATAAGCAATAATACAAGGCTATAATTCTAAGGATCTGAGTGGCTGCCGGTATAAATCAAATACTCGTGTACTTGTCATCGGTTGGGGCTGATAAATAAACCGGGAGATCTGAAAGGTCGCCGCCGCTGACGTTGGCTAGGTTTAACATGGGCCTACTCAAACTTGTAGGGTTGTGACTGTTGGGACGTCACGCGATATTTGTGGACCGTGATTTGTACTCTGAATGTGAATGATGAAAGTTTAGTTTTAGAAATGTTGAAGGGGAATTAAAATTAGAATAAGTAAGTGTTTTAAGAATTGTATGCATAATAGTATTTTAGCAAGATTACAAACATCATTGGAAAAAGATTTAACAGAAATATATAAAGATGTTATAAAACAATGTTATGATTACAAGTTTCTGTTAAAGACTGCTTTGGCGTTATAACCTTTTTTCAAATATTTTTTTATATTTTCTAATTTTCCTAAGGGGTGATGCAGTAAAATGTTTAATTGCTTCACTTGTGATTATACTGTTTTTTTCGATAACTACTAAACAATCTTTCCCTTACAAACATACGTGAGTAGACATATTTAATTTTTCATTTTTCATTTTCATTTCAACTTTACTTTGAAATACTTAACTGAATCGCTATGTCAACTTAAAGGCTGGTTCTTACATGTCATATTATGCCTTTTGTATGAATTTCTTATATACTTTAGTGAAATTGTCCGACTAACCATTTTTAGGGAGGTTCGTGCTCCTGCAGTGGAGACAAAAAGACCTATCGATGATGATGATGAAACATTTTTTTTTGTCTCATTGTTACTATACTTTATCTATCCCAATTGATAGCTCAATGGCCCGTACCATTGAGCTGAATGGACGACACTGTCTTTTATTTAATTTTGTGTTAATTATTTTGTGTTAACTATTTTGTGTTAATTATTTTGTGTTAACTATTTTGTGTTAATTATTTTGTATTAATGATTTTGTGATAATTATTTTGAGTTAATTAGTAGTAGCGGTTAACTAGCGAGTGACAGACTGTACCTAGTGATTGATACTGTGGTTGAACCTGCTGTAGACTCCGGTGAGAGACATCCAAATCATATCATAACATTATAATACCTAAGCACCCTATTGCAAATGGTCTTGAACGTAATTTGGGGGGGATCCATGACTCGACCAAGGTGTGCATGCATGTGAGGTATTTTTCTGGATTAGGGGTGCATGTCTGTACATAAGGGCCCAACTCTTAAATATAAGAGAGAAATGGTCTGTACAATGTTATAGTTGGTGAATGAATAATGCTCCTATCCTAGGCAGTGCCGTTGAGCTGGAATGCCATTGAGGAGCTCTGTGACTAGGCATTGGAGAGGATTGAATAGTATTGCAGCTCTGCCTGAGTGTCATCTACTTCAAAGTTTGCTACACCCTTAACGAAAAATTATTAAGATTGAAACTTGCAAGTTTCAATGTCATAAGTATACCTGCGCGTGAAGTGTCGACCCTTTTTTATGCGAAATATCGGGGCTTGCGTTGCGTGCGCCGGTCTACATAGAACAATGGAAGCAAAAACCAATGTGTAGACCAGATGTGAAACCGGGCTACTGATGACACTGCTAAATGAAGCTTTGGAAGATATTATATTCTAAAGACTTGAATCTGAAAGTAAAACTTATAAAGGGATAACATTTTATAAATTAATTTTTACCCAATTTAACATCCACATTATTAAGATCTAAACCAAGACCACCTTTTCTGAGTCTGTATCTCACAAGTAGGTAAGTGGTACGTATCAAGAAAAGCAATTGGTGCAGCTGGTGGATTTATTCGAAAAGGTCCGCCCTAGAGCCTATTTATGTACTAACGTACATTATAACCAAATTAACGTAGTGTATATACAGCTCAAAGAGTACATGACTTATTATGCAAGTATTGACATGTATGTACGAGTGTATAGGTAATAAAATTTGGGAAGAAACGACATCATTCCAGATAAAAGAATATTGTTCAAAATACTGGCCGAAATATATTTTATGTTTTTAAGTCAACGCAAAGATAACATTAGTCAATAATTTAAAATTAATATTATTATTATAATTTAATTTATTTTAATGTATCAGTATTGTTTTGTATGTCTTTAAAATGCCAGTATTTTTTTTACGCTGCTAGCCCATGGGCCTGCGTAATAAACCTTTGTCCACAGAAACAAAAGGAGCCAGAAACTAGGAAAAAAAAAACTAGTGTTGGTTGCCACATTTTCAAAATGACCATCCCTGCAGAAACCGAATATTTTAAACGTGGAAGAATACCTATTCAAATTAAAAATACGTGATCTTGGATAGTTTTCCCATACAAAAATACAAATACAAATACAAATTTAGGTACATCGAATCAGTAATTGACGAAGGATGAGGATTTGTTAGTAGTAATCATGCGGAAACTCAACGGTCAAGATAATGTAATCAGATCACTAGTTAATACTTCACAACCAAATCTACATAGAACAATGGAAGGTCGTACGTCACAACATATACATATTAAGAACGGAATCAATCAATGAAATGATGCCTCTACATGAAACAAGAAACCAAAACTAATCGAACTCGGCATCAGAAGAGTTAAAGTCAGAAGTCGGTAGTCAGGAGTTGGAAACCAGAAGGCAGAAACGGAAATCAATAGTCAGAAATCTGAAACCTTAAGTCTGAAGACGGAAGTCAGAAGCTGGAAGTCTGACGTCAATAAGTCAAAACCCCAAAGTTCAAAATCCGAAGACATTTATCAGGAATCAAATATCAAGAAGTTAGAGGAAAGAAGCCAATCGAAAATCGAAATCCAGAAAGTAGACCTCAGAAAGGTCAGAACTCAGAAGCGAAAATCCAGAAGCCTGAAGTCGAGTGCCAGTATCCAGGGGCCAGGCGTCACGAGCCAGAAAGCAGAAGTCATGAGCCAGGTTGGTCAGGAATCAGAAGCCAGGAGCCGGGAGTCAGAAGATAGAAAATAGAAGCTAGAAAAAAAATATATGTAAGACAGAATTCTGTAAACGCACCTCGGAAATAGGAACCCGGAAGTCAGAAATAGACAATGAAAATACAGAATCAACGAGCTAGAATAGAAGACAGACATCAGAAGCGCGAATGCAAAGCCATTACGACAGTGTCAACAAATTATGCATCTTACAAAGGAGAGAAAAAAAAAATGGCTTAACGACGAATATTATTTTCATTAAGACGCCAAGCAAGATGCGAAAAACACCGCTTTTTGAAACATGGATCATAAAAAGAAGACCATCTACCGAAAAAAAAAATACGCAGTCTATATCCCTTCCCTATTATCTATTACACACCAAGTATAGAATTCTATTCCTATATGTTTACTTGTTGCTGGTATACGGTAGACTCTAACTTCCCCTGTCTTTCCTATACCTCAGACTGCAATCTCCCACACGCTCCTTAATACCCTATATACGTGCTCACCTGGTTTCTCGAGCCTGGTACTGGTTCAAAGAGGTCTGACGTGGCTGCGCTAGTAAAACGGAGGCGATAAGTACCCCTATCGGCCCGTAGCTAAAAGTGCTGTCATGTTCATTCCAAAGTGGACCTAGCTCCAACGCTCTTGCTGCGAAAGCTGGCTGGGTGAGCACAGAACTGAACTGAACTGAACTGATTGTTACTATACTTTATCTATCCCATTATTCAGAACGTATTCAAATTTCTTCCGCAATTTAATGTTCCTTTAATACAAAAAATGTGAAAGCGTTCCAGTCTTTTGGTCGTTTTATGTGACTTTCTTGAATAACCCAAAGGGCTATTGTTGTTTGCCTTAAATCTACCGTACAGCGGCTTTGTTGTGCTACAATTGTGTCTTTCGATTGAAGTGTACATTCAAATGAGTAAAAACAGAATAGCCCTTTCCAGTGGAATTGCAATTTTCACTATCCTATCCTATCCTACTAATATTATAAATGCGAAAGTGAGTTTGTATATTTGTTTGTTACCTCTTCAAGCTTAAACTACTGAACCGATTTGGATGAAATTTGCTATGGATATAGTTTGAGACTCGGGGAAGGATCTTCTTCTTATATTTAAGAGCTGGGCTCTTGTCGGTGGAGTGCTTTCCATGTCTCTCTTCCTTCCGCTAAGTTCTTAACCTCTTTATATGTTTTCACTTTTAAGGGGGGAAGGATATAGGATAGTTTTTATCCTGAAATTCCCACGGGGTGCGAAGCCCACGGGCACAGCTAGTTTATTATATTTAAAGCATAAATTAGAGAAAAACATTATCTATAGCAACGAAAATTTCGTTAGTAATTTACTGTATAGTTTTGTGCGATTGTGTGTTTCGATTAAAGCGTACTTTCAAATGAGTAAAAACAGAATATCCCTTTCCAGTAGAATTGCAATTTTCACTATTGATTATATTAAAAGCATAAATTATAGAAAAACATGTATCTAGCAACGAAAATTTCGTTAGTAATTTGCTGTATAGTTTTATGCGATAGTGTGTTTCGATTAAAGTGTACTCTCAAATGAGTAAAAACAGAATATCCCTTTCCAGTAGAATTGCAATTTTTACTATTTATTATATATGGTCTTAAAAAATATACTTAAAACTATTTTAAGCAATAACTAATATACCGAACTATGAAAAGTAATTTTTGGAAAACCAAATATATTTTTTTATTTTTTGACATAATATGTTCCTTGAGGAAAGTTGTTGACTTGTCGGACTAAATTCACCTTTATCATAGTTTCAGTATATTTTGTTAGACCTTATATTTAAAGCATAAATTAAAGCAAAACATGTATCTAGCGAAAATTTCAATTACTGTACAGTTTTGCTCGCAAATTGTTGTTAACAAAACACAACATTGCATTTTACGTTATCCTAACATTCTATTTAAAATTAATAATGATGATTGATGCATAAACATAATACTAATTTATGAAAAATATATTCTATTAATATAATAATGTGCTCATTAAAATGTAACGTCTAAAAAATATACTAAAACTATTTTACGGAAGAATTCAGTCCATGATTTCTGAAAAACTTTCCCCATGAAACATAAAAATATTTGTTTGGTTTCCATACAAGCTAGGATCAGCTAATCAGTCGATATGTTTGGGAAATCAAAACTTTTGTTTTATATTTTAAAACACATTCCTTAGAGAAAGTTGTTTGTTCAGTATCATGGACTAAATTCACCCTTAAAATAGTTAAAAATCAGTCCAATATAAACACAAGGCAATAATCCTTAATATTAAAATATTACGGACCAATGCTCAGAATATAATTAAATAACCTGCTTTTTAAATTTAATCTAAGGTACAAGATTTCATGTAAGGATATGCGCAACTTTTTTACACAAATTGGCATTTCAAAAAAACTTAATTTAAAATAATATTTATTTTATTGCATCAATCATAGAGCAATGCATATTTCTCAAACTCTCCTGAACCGGCCGTCATCTTGGTTTTATCAATGGTGTCAATGCTTATACAATATCAGTTTTTAAAATTTGAAATATTTCTTTTTTTGAAAGTTCATTATTTTATGAGATAAACACTCCAATGTCACGAGAAAACATATCGTTTTTAAACGTCATAAGAATCCAATCATCTTTATCAAAGTTCTCAGCGTTAGTCCGCATCTTTATCTGAAGTATTCTAAGCAGTTAATCTCGCTCTGAGTTATTGTCTTAAGATGACAGCCGTGAACCTACACATCAGCGGTAATCCGCGGCCGGAGATAAACCTTAAAGCTTCCTTTGTTTGTGTTGTATAAACTCCTTTCTGAGCTATTTTATAATTTAAATTCTCTTAGTAAATTATATAGTTGCCCTCTTAAGTTGTAATCTTTGGTAGTAAGAAACTTATGAGTCATCTATTATTTGTTTATTTATTTATTAAAATCTGTATTGATTGCAATAAGTTAACTTAATGCTAATACATTTCTCTACCTGATTTGCTTCAGATTGACAACCTGTAGGAAATAAGAAAAATATTATTTGATTGCGAATTTTTTGCTTTACAAAAGGGAAAGCCATACTGTTTTTACATACCTACTATACTTTTAAATTTCCGTATTTTTGCTACAAAAATAGATAAAAATGTTTTCTGCTGTGTGTATTTATGTTTTTATTTTATGAAAATATGACATTTATGAAAATATGATAGGAAGTAGACAAGGCTTTTCAAAATATTTTACTTTAAAATTTTATCATAGTGTGAATGGTTGCTGATAATTTAGAACAAAAAAGTAAAAGTTTGATTCTCGAAGGTCATTATGTTTACTATAAATTTCAATACTTATCAACTTAATGCTTTATTTATAGTTAGGAAACTATTCAATAAGCCATTAACCGTGGACACCAATTAGTTGCTCCTATTGGCAATATAATGTTAGCATTAGACACCGCGTTTTATTTGGTTTAAATGTTTAGCTAATAGCAGGATATAATTAATTCACTGAACGTCAAAACAGCGGACATAGTTATTATAGTAATTCAATAATTAACGTAAGCACAACTGTTTTAAACATGCTTCGCCTACCTTAATTATACCTTGAAAGACAAATTGCTGTCAAATAGATTTGATATGGCAAAATCGACTGACGATATTGTCCTATAAATTAATAATTCTGTGTAGGTAAAACGAGTGCTTATAATTGAAATTGTACAGTCAAATATATATTCAAAAGCTAGAAAATTCACTCACTGGCACTTTTCCACGTCAGTATGTGTACAAGTACATTATCTAATATGGTCACAGAATAAGTACTAGTAAAGAAGTCTTACTAAGCAAAAAAATTCAAAGAAATATCTACTCAATGTCGCTAGCGATATGGTTTAATTTGGCTCGCGTCAGAACTCGGCACTTTTTCTTATAGATACCTAGAAGTGCATTGCAAACCAATTTCATTCTTATTACTCAGGCCAAACGATTCATGTCAAAGAATTTCCCACTCCGGAGTGGTCGCCGCGCGCATAGTAATAATGTAGGTATATTTTCGATACCTAAACGGGGAGTGACAGAGGCCTGATATGGTTCAAAATATTAGGTTAATATTATACTTGTGATTTGATTAGGTTTTGGGTAGCTGACAATCTCCATACAAAGTCCAAAGATTCCCTATAGATCTATTACCCCAAGCCCTAGATTTGAAGTACAAAGAAAAAAGCACTAAAAGTACACGTGTCAATTGCTATCACTCATGCAAAACGGGCCCACCAACGGTAGTTGATAGTAAAATTATTTTTGTTCACGTTGAAATTCAAGATGGCTGAATTCGTGTACGTATGTAGACGTAGAAGTAGAGCATCGTAATTGTAATACCAAACAGCCGCATACTGTTACAAATGCTCCAATATCAGGCCCATAGAAACCTGCCTTTGTGCCCGAAATTACGTAAAGCCTCCGTAAAGGGTTACATTTTTTGTGAGACAAATCGTCACGCTTGGTCGGTATCCAATTTACTCTGTGAAGAGGTTCCACTCGTCATTGTGACAACGTAACGTTGCACCGTTGTCGACGTAATAGCTACTTATTTGTGTACTTTCTAATTAAAATATCTGGACGATATGGACAAAAAGTTGATGGTAAATTGGATTGCGTAATGGAATGGAACCTCTGGAATTTGTAAGTGCCATTCAAACTTGTAATATCAAGGTTTCTTAACTTTTTTATCAGTCGGGCTAAATGGACGATTCAGATTTTAGCGGGCTACTGATGGTTGTAAATTGAATTACCTTTAAGAAGTTTGCAATAAAAAAACTAATATATTATTATGAACTATAACTGTTTTTCATTTAATCAATATCAAGTCTCGTGAGAGTGAAAGACTGCTTTAGTTGTTAAGTTTTTATCATCACAATTTTGTGCAAAGTTTGTCAAAGCCTCTTTAACAATTTCTCAATCACAAAATAATTTCTTCTTTTTTGCAAAATGCTAAGAAATCTCGTTAGATATTTTGAAAATATTTTCAACCTCTTCGTGTTTTTTAATAAAAATATTTTGCTGGTTAATTGATCTCTATTCTTAAAAATTAAAAAACTTTTCAGATAATACTACTAAAATTATCCCCATTTTAAAAATTAGTTGTATGATTTTCGTTTCGGATTGGGTGGAACAGCCAAATTATCACCTCATAGCTATACACTCGTAGACTATTTTGAGGTACCTACTTATTCAGTACACCTGTACCATATTTTAAGAAACTATTATCATCGGGTATTTTTGTCTCCACTGCAGGAGCACAATCCTCTCTGTAATACGCCTTTTACGACATCCAAGGAAGGACTTGGAGTGGCCCTGTTCTACTCTGCTGGAAATCACACAATTTTTAAGAAACTAAATTATCCAAAATAAGTTCCTAGTAACAAGAGTTATGTAAATCAAATTACTTTGGAATTTTAAAGCTTTTTATTAAATTATTGATAAGTAGAAACTTGCAAATTGTGTTATAAAAAATTCCACATTTTTCATATTACAAAGAACTCACGAAATATCTTCGTTTATTATCAGCATAATAAGATTAATTAAGCAACGTAATTACCAAATTCTTTTATATTCCGGTCTGTATAAAGAAATAAATGAACCTTAATGGAGTTTGAATGATGTTAATTACATAAAATATTTCCCTAAGAAGTGTATTATTAGATACTAGTTATATTTAACAAGTAGAAATAGAGATGTTGTGTATACAATAATTCATTGAAAGTAAAGCTGATGACTTTTTAAAAAACTACATACAAAACAAATTTATTTACTATAGGTAAATTATAAAATTTAAAACGTCAGCGCCCAACAACTTTTAAATGACTCAACCGATAGTTATCAAACATGGCTTATAACCACCGCATAAGAAGTCGCTTTTACGTAAAAAAACCGCATCGAAATTGGTCCATCCGTTCGAGCGGTACGATGAAACAGGCAGACAGACACTAGTGCCAAACTTAGAAAACCCTGCTTTTTTATCGGGGGTTAAAGAGAACGACACTAAAATATATAGCTCATGTCTAACGGGATGATCTAAGAATTTAACAATACCCTAAACATGCAAATATACAGACCTTTTTGACAATATGGCGGAATGAATTTAACTCACATGCATACACAATACACATACTATGATCCCTTCTTCTTTTTATCGTGTCGGCTCAAATTTAATTTAACCCATAAAACATAACACTCCCTTTTCTAGTCGCGTACTGCCTCCGTGGTGTAGTGGTTAGAGCGTTTGGCTCATACCCGGAGGTCGCGGGTTCGATTCCCGGCGGGGGCAACGAGTGTTGTTGTCCTAGTTTGGTTAGGACATTGTGGGCTGATCACCTATAATTGTCCGCTAAGTAAGATGATCCGTGCTTCGGAGGGCACGTTAAGCCGTCGGTCCCGGTGACTGTCTTTGACATTGGTCGCTACCTAAAACCATGTCAGATGCCTTTAAGGCTGTTTAAAAACTCTAACACTAGTGTTAGTCACTAACACACACGATAAGAAGAAGAGTCGCGTAAAAACTAGCAAGCAAACGCTGACGTAGGTAGATAAAATTCGTGTACAGTGGGCCACATAGAAAAGTATACTACCTCTATACTTGCGGTACTACTAAATTGTTCTATTGGTGGTATACTTTTCTATGTGGCCCACTGTACCTTATTCTAACATCAGGGCACCATTTGTCAAGCTGAGCCGTGCTTCGAGCTGCTTATCCAAGGGAGGGAGCTGGGTAAGACCGTATCACGGACAATCCCGAGATTTATCCTATCTAAGTTCTTACAGATAAAGAAGGTCATGGCGTTTGAATAAAATCAAATAACACGTTTGGAGTATATTGGGTTTATTTTGGTGGTTAATTTCCTGGGTCAAAGATAAATTATTTGGTATTGTTAGGAAAGTCACAAATTAATGACACTTGTCATGACAATATCCATTTAACTTACCGAATTAAAAAAAGGAGGAGGTTATCAATTCGATTGTATGTTTTTTTTTGTATGTTTGTGACGCGATATCTTCGTCAACCGTAGACCGATTTTGGTGATTCTTTCTTTATTTAAAAGCCCTTACTCCCAAGTTGGTCCCATATTAATTTAGTGAAGACGTGATGAAGAACTTCGAAGATATGGAAGAAACTCCGGAAATAAATTGAAGTTTGTTTTTTTTTGTTAAAAATTTAATTATTGTGATTTATTATTGCAGTAAATCTAAAGAGCGCCATTTGATTCTGAGAAACTTTGACGTCATCTTCTGTATTTCATGCAAATCTCAAAGAAAATGTTTATTTTGACGTTTAGAAAAAAGTATCTGATTTGAATTGTTAGAAATTAATGAATTGACGCGATCTTCTATAGAAAACTTACCTTAACCCGTGAGCACTCACGCAATGGGCATTATGTCATGTTGAATTCGGTAAGCATTGAAAACTGAATTTAAACAAATTCACAATTTTGCAAAGCGCAATGCGGCTTCTGGAAATGTATATGACAGACTATATAAGAAAAAAAAATTGGTCAAGGGCGAGTCGTGTCATGCGCAGTGTAGGGTTTCGCAGTTGAGAATGCCGACTTTGAGTTCACGGACTAAAAAACGTCTAAAATATAAATTTTCTATTGAATTTGTACGGAATTTTACTTAACTCTTTTATTTGTAAACCCTACATAGCTCTGATAGTTTTTCTTTAAACTTTAACAGAGAGACATACATGAAACTATAATAGTTCCTTGTTTACTATGAAATCCTAAAAAACCCTATAGTTATATAGCATGTCTAATAAAGTCTTTTTACTAAAAAACCACACATTGTCACTGCACCATTAGTCAAGCTAAGCTACTTACCAACGGAAGCTGGACTCGTACCTTATCACATACAATCCCGAGATATGACTCCGGGCCAATTTATCTAATCTCCCACTTATAGATAAGAAGGATCTTAAGTGCTGGACATTAATGAGCCTTTGAATAATAGATTTCTGATTAACGCTATCGCCTTTTTGAATTGCCGCTGCTTTAGATTGAGTCGGTATTTCGTTAAAAGCGGCCAAGATGTTTGAATCCTTAAGTTTTTTTTATTGCTCCAAAAAAATATGTATAAAATGGTAAAATAGATGTGCATGATATGAGTTAATGATCTTAGTAATTTAAAAGACTTTGTAATATACAACCAAAATTGGCTTGAGTAATATAACATCCTATAAAATCAATTCCAATGCATCCAGACTTGATTTCTTTATAAATGATTCTTCCATTCTTTCTTATAAGTACAATGTTTTAAAAGATAATAGACAAAGTGAGCCATAATTAATGCATTTAGCTTGAATAAAGACAAGGAATAGCCTGACAAAGAAGAACATTGTAAACGAATAGCTTTCTTTACTTAGTTTTCTAAGTTTTTAATAAAATATAAAAAATAATGAACTGGGGAGATTCCGAGTGAAGAACGCTTTTAAAGTAGATATTATACAAGTTTGAGTAAAGAAAAAGTAATTCTGTTACCATTTATACATTTTTATCAATATAATATAACGTATTGAGTAAATGCATATTTGCATCTGACCGAAAATTCAACTATCCCACTAATTTTACCAATTTTATCATCGCTAAATTTAATTTTCAACATAGTTGTACAAAATGATGCCATTAAAATGTTTGACATACATAGTAAAGATTTTAATCATGTTAATTCTGAAATATTCGATGAACAAATTGATTTACCACAAAGTTTTTTCGCTTCACAGAGAATACCGATACGAGGGTTTAAACTGTTAGTCCAAATCGTAAGCCTGACACGTCATTTGAATTTTAACACAGCATTTTAATAAAGTTGACAAACGTCAATAAAATACACATAAACAGTTTAACGATTGGCCCGCTAGGAGGTCTGCAGACGATACTAAATGCCAATATAAACTGGCCCCTTTAAAATTACATTGTCTGACAAATATTCCAGAGCATTTCAGAGAAAGAGCTGGCGGTAAACTGGTTTCCGTATCAGTTCGGTATCAAGTATCTGAGATCAGAGATAGTGTCCATCACGACGTATGAAATATCAGAGAATTAATTATTTACAGACGTAATTCGATTACTTATCTGTATCCCGACGGTAGCCATTGTAATCTGACCATTAGCATCGCGCCAAGTTATGCCGCAGTTTGAGCTCATATCTCCAACCACAAGTTTTATTTTGTTGTTAGTTTCTTCTTTAGATTTATTAGCTATTTCGTAATAAACCTTACATACTCTTGGTGAATTTCCGCCAACTTCTATCGTATCTCGGCCTGCCAAAGTATCGACATTTATTATCTTTCGCTTGACTGAAGTTTGGTTCCTCGTCTTTTGTCAAGATAGAGACAAAAGCCGTCCCATTTTTCCCTGTATAACGGAGGAAATCTGTTTTCTATGCAATGTATCTAGCTGATGGCTATTTGTATCGGATTCATCTATGTTTAGAAGAAAAATCAAATTTGTCTTGCAAAGCTAATTTTTATTTCGTTTCCGCTTGAAAGTGACCTAGTTGGTTTTGTCGAAAACGACTCTCTCTCCGGCTAAAAAGGAGCTACGTGAACAATTAGTTCAGGTCAGACCCCTGCCTCGGTTTAGCGATTAGCCCGTCACTAACACTGTTTAGCATCGTTTTAAAAGCCAATTAGGAAGAGCTATCGGCCGCACCGGCACACAATAGCCCGATAGACCCCGGACACGTTCCATCCCGTACAACAATACACAAATTATAAACAGTTCACTTGCTCCAACACACGCGCAGATCTCTTCCTGTGACACCCATTGTCGGTTGAACACAATAACTTTTATTGAAATGATCCCTGGATGTGCGCAGTGAAAGAGTTTTGTGGGTTCGTGTCACATTGTCAACCGTCCAATTCGATTCTAGCGATTTCCGCTCAACATAATGGTTGTTTGCGAATAGCTTTCGATACAATGATGTTTTGTAATTTATTCGAGACAAATTTATGTCACAAAAAGATCCGGTGGACAATGATAACAATAAACTTACGGAATCAAGGAAGGCGGCTTTGAAATTACCTGTAAATGAAATCGCACATTAGTAACAGTTGCGGATGTGGATAAAAGAATAACAAAATGTGTGGCAGTGAATGTGTTTGCGGCTATTAAACGGAGGCGAGAGTTTAATGCGGTAACATCTGTCAATTTGGAGCGATACTTTACATTTGATGGGTACATAATGGTGCAGATGGTGAAATAGGTCATGACGTAAATAGCCCATTTGGGAAGTAATAAAATTGTGAGTATTTTTTTAAATCTAAAGTAGGTCGTCTGCCAAAACGTCCTGCATGTATTTAAAATGTAACTCATATAAGCTATGAGTATTCATTAGTAAAAATCTCACAATCTGCTTTTTCTATAAATATTTAAAAAAGACATTATAAGTGCGACATATTATAAAAACTGAACTGAAAATACCGAGTAAGAAAACAAAATAAATAAATATGAGAACGGGTCAATACACATTAGTCCTGAGAAAGACATCAGGTGAGGTCTAAACATGTACGTCAGACTCAGTACGTGAGTTGACCGTTTTTACCAAATATATTAGTTAAGTTAGTGTCTCACGTTAGTTTATATTTCTTGCTTGTTTTGTAGCAATATATTGGATCACGAAAAAGCACACTAATATAGTCTTCTTCTTATCGTATGTGTTAGTGACTAACATTAGTGTCAGAGTTTTTAAACCGCCATAAAGGCCTCTGACATGGTTTTAGGTAACGACCAATGTCAAAGACAGTGACCGGGACCGACGGCTTAACGTGCCCTCCGAAGCACGGATCATCTTACTTATCAGACAATCAGGTGATCAGCCTGCAATGCCCTAACCAAACTAGCACAACAACACAAAGTCGTTGCCCCCGCTGGGAATCGAACCCGCGACCTCCGGGTATGAGCCAAACGCTCCAACCATTACACCACGGAGGCTAATATAGTATAAAGGAAGATTATGACATCACTGTGATTGAAAAATATTAAAAAGAAATACATATAATCAAGATAATGATCATTTTCTCAGTCTCATTACATTAAATACATTAAAATACGAATTAATTTTTATTTATCATCTCTTAAATTAGCGTGATTTGCATAAATAACTATAACACGTAATACTGAATATTCAATCACTACATTATAGTAATAAAATAAATCTTAACTCATTTTACTTGTCGCAAAAAGTCCCATTATCATATTTATAATTTTATAAGATAGATTGCTTTTCTGATACAGATCTTATTCACACAACTATTTATGCTTTAAAATAAAATAGGTAGGTATTACGTCAGACACGTAGCATATTTAATTTTCTCGACACGCTTACGATATATCAGACTACGATATTAAATTTTAATGTTGTAATTATTATTATCACACAATATCCACCCAATATAGGTTCCGTATGTAAAGGGTAAAATCGGGTCCACATTGCTAAGACTCCGCTGTATGTCCATCTGTCTGTTTGTCTGCCACAGGCTATATTAGCTAGTTATATATTGTGAATTGTGATAACTAGATAGTTAAAATTTCTGTTAACGCTATAAAAATAATAACTAAAAATAGAATAAATTAAATATTTATACAAAAACGTTAGTTCGTACTTACTTCTACCTTTTAATTGAGTAAATGTCCTCTCAATTTATTGCAGGTTGACTGGAAGAGATCCCTACATGAGATAAGTCCGCCTTTGTATATTTGCTCTTTCGAATTTTTTGTACTTTATTTTGTTTTTTGGTAAAAGAAAGAAAAAAAGAAAGGTACAATAAAGTTATTACAAACAAACAAACAAACAAAACGTAATTTTTCATAGATAACAGTACATAATAGTACGGAATACTAAGTGCGCGAGCCCGACTCGCACTTGGCCGACAATTTTTTTCTTGGGATATTTAAAAGTTCCTACGGGTTTACATATCAATAAGTACCCTTATGCGGCTATATTAACTACAATATAACTTTTAATAAAATATACTGAAACTAGTCACGTCTCAGTCCATGATTACTGAACAACTTTCCCCAAGGAACATATATCGAAATATGAGAAAAAAATTTTTGATTTCCATGCAAACTCAGATCAGCTCATCGTTAAATTGTTTGAGAGGCCAAGAATTATTTTTCATGTTTCGATATATGTTCCTTGGGAAAGTTGTTCTGTATCATGGACTGAATTCACCTTTAAAATAGTTTCGGTATATTTAGTTAGACCCTGTATATAAATACAATTTGCAATTATCGTCCTAACTCTTTTTAGCTAGGCTATCGCCACAGTTGCGTAGTCATATCTTAATTTTCTTTTTACTCATTTTGAAGTAACCGTTTGTACTTTTTAACGTAGTCAAAAAGAACGTTCAATGTACCGTATTATGGCATTGTGATGTCAAATCTAGCGGAATGCTCGTAGCTGGGTAAGTACGTGCTGTTTTTAACAATTGCTTAACTAGATTCCAAAGCTGAATTTGATCTACCGGTAGTAATTGGTACCATTTTAGCCCACGTGTTTATAAAAATAACAAACGTTTTCTAAACCTGTGTTAGTTAGAATAAGTTTTAAATAAATAAAATAAAAATAAAAATCATTTATTTTGAGCCACGAGGCCCATATCTTATACAATTTTACAACTGTCTCACCGCACTATGCTAGTATATTCTATGTGTAGCTTATTTTATCTCTTTATCAAATATTTCAATATCAATATTAGTAGGAGTATAACTTTTTGCTTCTTTACTAGGTTACTTATATACTAGCTTCTTTTTAGAAGTCAACCTTTTTACCCCATCAGCCATCAGCTTTTCGTGCTTTTTGTGGCCCCGTCCACTGCCACATCAAAGAGCTAATCCACTGGGCTATTTCAGTGACCTTAGTTTCCCATGCTGGTCTGGGAGAAATGGAAAAACTTAGAATGTACCAGCTGCTTCTCTTCCCGCGCAGATCGTAAAAGCCGATCGAGGGAATGGGCAAAATCATGTTAACAGGCGATGCGGCTAGCAACCCATTACTGTATTGATTGCTTTTTTATCTTAGCCATCTTCTCGCCCACCATGACGCTAAAAGTGGCTTTTGGGTCTTGCGGCCCTGGGTTCTGCATAGAGCCGCAAGACCCAAAATGCTCTGTCTGCCCCATTAGGGATAAAGACGTGATAGTATGTATAGTAAGAGACCATGTTTCAGAGCCTTAAAGTCATCACATCACTGCTAATTTTGTAAGTTCTAAGTTCATTGACAGTCACATAATATACAATACTATTATATTATACGATAACACCATTACCTCTAGCAATGCGTCTATCATCATTATGTGTGCAATGTCACCACTTAGGAAGTGCTTACATGCCATTTGCGCGTATGTGTGTGTGTATGAAGCCTATAGATTAAACAGGTCGATGCGCTCGTTGCGATTATTATGGAAATCGCAATAAAGTGATGTGAATTCTGATGAGAGATATGTTAATCAGAGAAGCAAAGTCAGTACAATTTATTTTATTTCATGTTGCCACTGTGATTGTCTGAAATTTCGTTGTTCAGCTACCTACTGAGGCTACTAGTTAGAATTATACTTAAAAAAAAATATGTGACTCGCTCCGAATACTGTTTTTGCTGAACAAATGACATAAATATGAATTATTGAAATAAAAATACATAAAAGGAAAAGATTATAGGATCAATGGAATTATGGTGGACGTAAATGGCAATAAAAACAATTTAGGTACAGGAAAAAGACGAACGGAAATCATTTACGAAAGCTTATTTCCATTCTATGAATTTTAATTTTTTGGTTAATACAATATAAACATTTTTTCTTTTTTACTATTTGTTACAATTAAACTAAAAACTAAATTATAAACTAAACAAAAATAAATTTAAAAAAACTTAAAAATAAAAAACGTTGTGCTGGGTATTGCCCTGCGGTAGAGTGTCCAAAAGGCTGGCACCATTGCCAAACTGTATAACAATGATAATTCGCTAGGCGAAGTAATTTCTAGCCCTTTGGTTAAATATATTTCATTAAAGATTGATTCAAGAAAGATTGATTGATAATCAAAAGTACTTCCATATAAATGTAAATAAAATGCATATTAAAGTGCATTAAGGTTATCAAGCTTAACATTGCGTGAATAACGCATCAATACTCTATAAATATACATGAAATAATTATCGGCTATTTACCAGTAGGTCATCGAACCGTTGTACCGTAATGTTAGCCCCAGGGTACACCGGGATCTAATGCAGCTTGGAAAATGTAACATGTCAAGATTGTAATTACTTGTGTAATTTTAAGTATAGCTCCTTTAAAAAGTAAACTTGTGGGTACGTGTAGTGTAGATGTTAAACATTCGTTAATTCAAATTCATTGTGCTCTGTACATAAAAAAAGAGAGTTTATTATGACGAGGATTTGATAATAACTACTTTAAATTACTATTTTTGAATATAAAATCAATATGTATGAATGTCAGGTGTCCAATAAATACCAAAATTAGCTAATTTGATATAGTTTAAGGTTTAATTTTACGTTTGATTTTTCAAAATAAAAACCGTCTTCATCTCCAAACAACACAACCGATTTTAACTAACCAAGTATTTCAAAGTAACCAAGTATTAAAAAAACAATTCAAATCGCTCCATGCGTCTTCGATTAATCGGTGAACATAAATAAAAAAGGAGGTTCTCAATTCGCGACAAATTGATGACCGTACGATTATACATGATTATAATCTTTTCATCTGAATGAAAATTAAAAAAGAATAGAAAACCATTGGTTCTCAAACCAATGTTCGTACCTGCTGATCAATTCACATGCGAAAAATCCCAAATCTCACAGATTTTACGTTCCTAATCCACAATGCAGTTAACCAGTGATGTGACCTCAATCTACGTAACTGGACAAAGGGCCTTCCAGTTAAGTGCTGGACGGGAACTTTCCCCGTATTTCACGCGACATTGAACTAAAATGTCGGATTGGACACTTGTTACGTCGCGTGTCGAATCTTTGGGATCGGATGAATTTTTTGCATCTTCTTTTAACGAAGAAAAAAATATACCTCTCTCACGTATTATGTCATAACAGTAAGTTTAACTTGATTGTTTTAGGATTCCGTGCCCAAAGGGTAAAAACGGGGCCCTATTACTAAAACACTGCTGTCCGTCCGTCCGTCTTTCTGTTTGTTACCGGGCTGTATCTCATAAACCGTGATAGCAAGACAATTGAAAATTTCACAAATGATGTATTTCTGTTGCTGCTATAACAGCAAATACTAAAAACAGAATAAAATAAAAGTTTTAAGTGGAGCTCCCTTACAACAAACGTGATTTTTTATAAATTATGGTGCGGAACCCTTAGTAAGCGAGTCCGACTTGCACTTGGCCGGTTATTTTTTTTGAATTGACGGAGGTATAATAATTATGTACCTAAATAATCTTGGAATTAACAACGGTCAAACTTTATGAAGTCCGATCAAATGAACTTACTTAGGTAAATGTACCTATGTAGGTTTATTTGTATGGTATCTATGTGTTGTTTTATTTAAGGAATTTTGCGCCGCTACCAAATCTCTGTTTATCCTTATGGTTGACTGGGAGAGAACGCTTTTAGCGTTAAGTCCGCCAATTGTAAACAATTGTATATTGTGGATCAATAAAGTTTTTATAAATAAATAAATAAATAAACTTACGTCAAGAAAATACAAATATACAAATGCCGAATAAAATGGATAGAAACCTTCGCTCATTTTGCTCGCTCGTTCAATGTCGGAGCGACCCTAGTCGGAGACGGTCGGCGACAGTCGGCGACGGTTGGGACGTCTGTAATAGCCCTAAAGTTCATCTATGACTATTTGCTCACGATGTCAAAAACCAATAAACGAACACATCACTTATCGTTATTGATGAGAAAGTTACTCTAAATTAGACATTAACCAAGCAATTAAAACTTGCTTTAACCAGTCGCATGTTTTAGTAATTCATATACGTCTACATCGTTCTAATCAAGCCGTAAATTGCGAACAGAAATTAGTTCTCATAATTAAAAACGTGTGTGGTATAGCTCCAGGATAAAATTGATTAAATGGCGAAGCTTAAGCGTGAGACGCGAACCAAAATAATTTTTTGTTGGCTTTAATATTTGTGCGGTGCTCCATTTTTAATGTTTTGCCATGAATTTCATAAAAGTAACATACGTGTTTTTTTTTATTGTAGAATTGCGATGACAGCGTGAGACTAAGGTTATTTTACTTCATTAATTAAATATATTAAATTAGATTTGGCCGTATATGTAGGATGTATGTAACTAAGTAGACATGTATGAAATAAGAGCTGTCATATCTAGCTAAGTAAATATTTTTTTATCATTTCATCATTATCATCATCATTTCAGCGCCATAACGTCCATTGCTGGACATAGGCCTTACCCAAAGATTTCCAAAATGACCGATCAAGGATCAATACCCATTTTATTATTTGAACTCCTCAAAATATTAAAGAAAAGTAAAATATGTAAAAATAGAAGACATGCGTCAGTTCATCTTGTCCCTAATTTACATCAACATTCAAAAGTTTATCAAAGCAAGTTATGATTTAATATTCCGCAAAGTTTGTTTTGCATATAACCAAAGGTTAGCCTCCAATTCCATTTACGTTCTCGCTCCAACTGAAACTTGAGGCTCTCGGAACAACGCAAAATTATGCAAAACGCACGAAAAACAAACAAGAATGAAACGAAGACAAACGTTCCTCCTCTTATCCCTTTAATTAAAATAAAACCTTTAATAATTTATGCAACGTTGCGTAAAGACGCTTTGCGACAATAAGAATACTTCATTCCAACTTGACGTCACATAAAGTCGTGTGCGACGGAACAGCGGGAATAAAAATCCTTTTTTAAATTTAAAACGGAGACAATGAGCAAACACAGATGGTAGAATGCAAAACGAAGAGTTTGCTGCAGAGTTCGCATCCACACTATGTGAAGAACGTTGGCCAAATGTTGGCTGCAAAAAAAACATGGTAGAACTGTGAGCAGGCCGTTAAAAATTACACCAACGACGGGTGCCAATTTTTAACCGTTTGCGCTTTCATATTTTGTGCCACGCTGTGTTTGAATTTGCTGGGATATTGCAACCAGGCAAAGCTTTTAATCCCGAACAAAATATTGAAATATCTTTCGAAAAAATTCAACCTTTATTAGTTTGGGAATTTCGGTATTGTAGTAGAAGTATGGTTGCGTAAAATTTAAGGCAATTTTTGTTATGTAAATATATATTGAGAGGCAGTTAGGATTAAGAAACTCATATGTCTTATTTTTGTGGAGTTCTAGTTTTACTAAAACACAAATGTTAACCCTCATACTTATAAAAATTAACAACCATTTGCTAAACCTATTTATGTTAATTAATATGTTTTGTCCCTTTTCCTCTTTACAATATTTCATATTGAAAGAATGAGAAAACAGGTTTTTACTGAATCAGGTTTAGCAAAGGTCTGTAATTTTTTACGAATAAGGGGGTTAATCCTTATTGTCAAATTACTAACCGATTAGTAACGGCTAAGAATGAGTAATTGGTCATCAAAGTCCCAGATCTAACACATTACAGTATTGCTTGCACTATTCGTGATATAAAAAGTCTAGCAGGATCCGTATTAGACGAACTTCATCAATCTCTATTCAATGGGGGAGATGCTCGATTGCAAACATTACTCACAGTTAAATCGAGGAGTACAGAGGAGTTATTTATGGTTAAAGAGATAAAGAAATGCGTCACGTTCGATAAACAAGGCGGGATTGGCTGGTTGAACGATATTTGTTAGTCAGGGATGAATCGAAGATATCTTGGGGGAAAGGTCAGGGTATATCTATGTAAACAAAAGCACAAACGTTGTCTTCTAACAGATAGGTTTCTAGAGATCTTAACATGCTTTTCAGATAAATAAAAAAACAGAAAATCACTCTTTTATTTTGCATTTAAGTACGTTAGTAAAAAGTTACATAAATATAAAAATATATAGGGACTAATTACATAGATTGAGCTAGCCCCAAAGTAAGTTCGAAACTTGTGTTATGAGATACTTACTCAAAGATACTATATTTTATAAAAAATACATAATACAGATGAGTAAACATCCAAGACCTAGGACAATTATGATAAAAATAATTTATTCTGATTGATAATCTTTCTCTAGTTGTTAAGTCACCAAAGCGCCTCTCTCCCTTCATAGAATCTTAGTCCGGTTCTTATTTATAGCACACAATTATTATTCTTAATGACGGTTGTCAAAATTATAGGTCACTAGATGGCAACACAGTGACATCAAGTCCAATTGATTGTTGTCAATGGGCCATCAGTTGACAGGTTCTTTTGCTCCGTCAAATGTATCCAAGTAAAGCAGCTTATTGAACCTGACGTCACTCTGCTACCATCTGGTGTACCATATTTTTAAAAACCCTCATTAAAAATGACATGCTATAGTACAGTACTAAGAACCTTAAAAGAGAGAGAGGTTAGGGCGTATTACTAAATAAACTGACAACCTCAATAGGTCTTCCATCAATGCAGGTTCCTTCAATATACCTGTTTGTTTCTTTTATCGTACAGAAAATGCTACTCTTATCTATCTAAAGAAAGTCGCTAGATCAAACTAAAACAATATCCGATTCAAAGCTTTGTCGTATAAGGAAAAATCACTAATGAATGGGGAAAGCATTTATTCCGCCAGATAGGGACAGCTGCTGATGCTTACGACATCAGATAACAATACGCTTACTACGCATTATTGTTACCATTGCCTGTAAATATGGCTCGTTAAGATCGAGATAGTATTAACTGATTCAGTTTAATATTCATTAAGATTGGATGTGCATAATACGGTAAAAGTCGATTTAAATTTACTGTATTTTATCTGCAATGAGATATTGGAAATTAGCAAGAATCTCCACAATCGAAACAGTTTTTCGTTAACTTTGTATAGCCCGGGTAACAAAACAGCAAGTTGTCACTTTTACTGTACAATAAACTAAAGAAATGGGTCTTAATTGTGTTCGCAATATTTTTTAGCTTTTGTTTTTAACCAATTTGTATGGATAATTAGTTAGAGTAAATTATCTTGAATTCAATTAACTTTTTTCAAAATTAAGTAAACAAAAAACTTAATATTACTAACGAGGAACATGTCTTAGCCGTTTTTAATTAAATTTAGTTTTTTATGTTAAATCTTTTGTGTAGTTTTTGTCTTTTGAATGCTGGTTACAATCGGCGTAAGAAAATAATTGAAATTACTTTATTAGAAAAACTGATTAAGTGTTAGTCAAATTCACACACAAAGTGACAAAAGGACGGATGACAATTTAGCGTTAGCTTATTTAGTAACGGAACCCTAAAAACCAACGGTGTCAATCTTGCGGCCTATGTAATAAACGAGTCAAACCCGATATTTTGGTCAGTTTCATTTTCAATTAGTCTCATGTTTAAAAGCATACCTTCATATGATTTTGTTAGAAATATTGCAAAAAGCTACAATTTGTCAATTACTATAACAATTATGTCAGAGAATATTTGCTTTGAGACTAGTCAGGTAAAATCTGACAAATTACATTTTTATTTTCCAGGTTTTAAGTATTACAATTCTGTGAGTATGTGCTAAATTGACATTTTAACTAAACAGCATTTGTCGCGACAACTGCACATTTGTCAAAAACTGACAAAACTTTTAAATTGTCACGTTTATTAAATAGGCTCTTGATGTCCAATCAAACGAACATTCCTTTGTCTTCCGATCCGATTCCACCAACCGCTCACTTAACATTCGTTTTGTTAATAAATATGTCCGATTAACACGATTCATGGGCAAAACAACGATATTTAGGAGTCAATTAAGAATAAACATGTTGGGACGCCCGGCGAGCCTCGCGTAAAACGCTAATAGCTCCCAGTCAGCGGGAAGCCATGCCCAGCTATGTCGAAGACCTGTGGGTCGAAATATTTACAGTACAGAAATGAGACATTAACTGACAGGCTGTAAAAGTTGTTTTAAAGTTGGTCTAGTTAAGAACTTTTAGTTAGTTGCGTAGTGGTCACCATGCTAGTCCGCCACCTAAAGGTTCCGGATTCAATCCCCGGTCAGGGCAAGTTGGATAATGGCCTTTTTGAAATGGTCCTGGGTCTAGAATGTTTATCTATATATGTATTTGTTATGTAATATAGTATCATTAAGTATGTATCTCATAACACAAGTTTCGAACTTTGGGGCTAGCTCAATTAGTGTAATTTGTCCCTGTGTATAAAAAAAACTGCAAAATATCAAGGTTTATATCTGCTTTGAATGGTGTTGCTAAACTAGATCAGTGCACAAGTAGATTCTGTTTGCATTAAACTTAAAAAAAAACTAGCAGATACCCGGATTTTTGTTATTTTTTGTTACGGCAACGGGAAACCCCTTATTTTCTTAAGGGATAAAAAGTATCCAATATGAGCCCAGATTATAGCATATATGATATGATATCAACCGGTCTTGCCATTACCTTGTCTCTTTGTACTTTTTATTTTTATTTATTTATTTAACTTAATACACAAATACAAGTGTAATACTGTCCCAAATATATCATTCATCTCGTCAAACAAACAAAAGATAATTTTAACTATTCAACATAGAGTTACTCCAGATGAAACTCAACATCTGTATTAGTTTTCTTTATGTTAGTACAATTTTCTTTGCCTCTTGCGTCATTTGCACCATGGGTGCCTACCAGTTTGGCTGTGTTAACGACACTTCAAACGTTCTTATTGATTGAATTCACCACAAATTAAAAAAAGTTTATGGTCCGGTTCAAAACTGGGCTATAAAACGGTGAAGTTACAAAATGTGTCGATGAAGTGCTGTGCTAATCAATTTAGTCATCGTCATAGACGTAGTTTTCTAAATTTTTATCCATTTAAGTGCATATTCTTTGTATGATCTACTATTTTCTACTTCTAACTTGTATTTGTGTGTTTTGTGTTTATGTACAATAAAGAATTAACAAACAAACACTTTATTTTAAATAATTTCAAATTTCAACGTGTTAAACATTATAATTTTATTTTGCAAAACAAAAGTAAATATTGCGTAAGTAGCTAATATAATCTTGGGGACCTCGTTTACACTGCATCATTTCTAGGATGAAAACAAATCGTGAGTCTGATAATGCTAAGGCGATATTTAGTTTTTTTATATTATCAATACCGTAATGGTAAGTAATTCATTACTTAAGTACTATTTGCATTCAGAAAATAAACAAAAATCACACAGTTTTACATCTAAAGTACTGAAATATATTTAAGTTTAATTACTAATATCTAGTAATACCGAAATTAAACTTTGTTATTTGATTTTTCAGCACAATTGATCCAAAAACTCATAATCTCACAAACATTACCGGTTTCGTAATCAAACGAATAATAATAAAGCCGCTTTCATATGTTATTGTTATAACACATGAACAATGCAATGTAATTATTTTAAACGCAATCGAAGCACCGAGGAATTTAACAATACTGAAAATTGACACCCGATGCGAAACAGAAGCGAATTCTAATAAAGAGACAATAGTGGCTATTGTGCAAGCGATACCATTTTACGACTTAAGAAGCCTTATAAAAGTGACTCAGGTGTCTTAAAACTGCGAATGACGCGTTAAATCTTGAATTCGAAAATGTAAAAGGCGAAAGGATTTCTAATTGATTGCAATTGTGAACACGCTCTTAGAATCAATGAGAGACTTTAAAAATCTTTTTCTTTTTCCCTTGTTTAAGTTTCTTTTATAAGGTGTACAGTTAAGTACGTTGGTTTTTATATTTTTAATAACTAATGGTGTTGTTTAAAGAAACAAGAAGAATTGGTTTATATAGATACTTCTTCTAAAAAACGTGGAAAGGACATACCCGTAATAAATCGAACCACGTGCTATACTAGATCACTAATTAATAAATTATTAGTCAAAAAACGTATATATATTATACATATTTTCCGGGCGGCTGCACTAATTTGTATAGAAAATTGCAAAAGCCGAAAGTATTTTTTAATTTTTGACTGTTATTTTAATATCATTATACATTAGTAATATAGTAAGCCCGTGATTAGATTTATTACGACCCCTTCCATGTTGTAAGCATTAAAAAAACTATTTTAGGAATGTCAAGAAATATAGTGATAGGTTGCTAGCATGATTCGGATTTGAATCATTTTTCCTTGATCGTCTTTTATTCTGTGCGGGAAGAAGCATTGATTTTAAATTTCTCTCTTCTCCCACACTCCACACTGGCATGGAAGAAGTAAACGTATTAAATTACCGTTTCAAACGCCTAAAACGACGTTGTATCAAAATAAAACCAATAAATTAAAACAAACGAAAGCAATAACAGAAAACCGCGTCGTAAAGACTCAAAAGACGTGTCAGATACTGAAGACTTGAAAGCTGGTGCACGTCAATTTGTTTACGAATTACGCATAAATTCGTCTCGAAGAGGCTCAGAGACAACGCTGCGACATTTCAATAAAATTTACGATTGTGTCTTAAACGCTGTGTCCGATGAACAAAAAAACCATGTCCCCGTTTTATTTTAGACTTTGACTTCGTTAAAATATCTTCCCAATGATAATAAAAATGTCCGAACGCAATGCCTATAAAGTAAGTGTAATCGATACGGAATACAAATGAATTTAATGCTCGCCGATTCAATTATTGCTCGTTGGAGATCAATAGGTGATGCGATGATCGTACCGTCAATAACTTTTAATAGATCTGCATAAAACTGCATCGGAGAATGAACCTTGTTCTCGCTTTTAATGAGTCATTTCGAATATTTTACAAATCTTTAGAATTATTAGGCCGTTAAGTTATTATTAGTATTTAGTCCGTCTTTTAGATTATCCTAAAATAAATGGACATTTTAGTTAAGTTAAGTTAGTAAGCAGAAATTTACAAAGATACGGAGCATCCAAGTTGCAGAGTGGGGCTAGCGATGTCAACGCTAAGTAAAAATCGTACCTAGCCATGACGTTATATGAAATTTAAATGTACTTTGTTATTTTTTGTTTTTTTAATAATCTAACCGATGGACCAAAAATATATTTCCAGTTAAATGTTGACATTACCTTCAAGCATCAGACGTTTCGAGGTGCAAAACATCTGACATAGCTCAATAACTATCATCTAGTGACAACATTCAACTTTTCCTCTCAATGTTTTTCTTGGAAGCAAGTGGTGGTTTTCAAAAAATTACAGTTTAAACTCAAGTGGTACAAGTCGCTTTTAGTAAAGATCTAACTCCTGCCCACAGGCGAGAAGCTAGTGCCTAAATTGCTTGGTAACTATCGCTTTTTTTCCGATCAGCAGCATTGATTTGTACTCATAAAGCTAGCATTGCAAGTCCCTTGAAAATGACAATAAATCCTTGTTTCTTTATTATTTTCAGTATTTAGACAATATTTTGAATCCACTGACAGATACTAGATTCACGCCCTCATAACGCTAAATGAGGCTAGGGTCTAATGGCCCCAAACCTCAAGCTAAGTGTTCCATTTAGTGATAACGTGATAGTAAATCTATATGTATCTCTATTCATTATATATAGTATAGATGAGTGAGATAATAAAATCATCAATATGCCCTTTATCTAGGGTCGGCTCAACAAGAATAGCGATAGCAAGGCGCTCCCGCTGTTCCGAACCATGAAATATTACGTATCAATCGTAAAATATGATCTCACTACTTCATGTCGAGTGCAATGACTGTTCAATTCTATATAGTTATAACATACATGACATACACATTGGAAACACAATGCCTTGGTTTGTTGTATGGTTTGTCTTTATATTACCTATTTTGATAAGCCATAACTAAATTTTTTTGTGTCGCCTGTTTTTTAGCGGTGACGAACTTAAGTCATTTTGACGGGCTTTTTAATTGTGTTCTACTGTGAGAAATATGATATGTGCTTTTATTGCCATCAAGACATTCAGAAACTCGATTTATTAAGGCGCAAGCTTAGGGCGCAAGGCGCAAGACAAATAAACTACTCAAAATTCATTAAAAAAAATTAACTTACTAATAAGTTGTAAACTATTCAATCACATTTCATTCCATTTTCCAAATACCTTTGCATATCATTTGTTTTGCAACTAAATATGTTATTTAGTTCTAAACACACTTTAAGTTTAAAATAAAGGAAGCCTCCCCTAAACATCTGCACCCAACAGGCTTCAATCCAAACCAATATTATTGTAGTGTTCCCAAATTAGCATGGTCCATAGAGCCGAACGATATTGGTGGTGACAGGCGATCCTTCTACCCTGTTATTTCCAGACGATGTTTACTCAGATTTTAAAACTTGATCCGTTTGACGTTTACGGAAATAGGTAAGGTTTATCCTTGTACAGAGATATTACTTAAAATAAAACTGTATTTTATGGTTTAAGCCAAAAGTAACAGAACGTATACTAGGTATGTTCGTTTCTCCTTAAATTAGTTTTTTTTTTGTTATTGTTATAGATAGATAAAATAGCACGAATGCTTTTTAACATTATTAAGCTTAATTAAATATAAACAGTTTTAGTATTGAAGATGAAGTATCAAAAAGTCAAATTTCATCAGATTTCTGGTACTTATGCGTTGAAAAAAAGATTTGGTAATAAATTAAAATTGCGTTTAATTTTATTTTACCTGTTAGGATCCGCCAATACCAGATACAGTAAAACAATGGAAGCCGCGTCATATGATGCCATGCGGGTGTTGTCGTTGAGTAATTATTACCTCATACATAACACAAGTCTCGTACTTTGGGGCTAGCTCAATGTGTGTGATTTTTACGATATATTTATTATTTATTTGCTTTTAAAATACATACTTAGTTCACCTTAATAAAGCAATTGGCATTTAAAATCCAAATACAACGTGTTCCATTGACTAAAAATACTAACAGCAATACGAGCCTAAATTCAACTCACTGCGGGTTTTAAAACACAGCACTTAACGACGCTCAGAGTTTACATAAAAAACGCTATAAAAAAGCATATTTCATTATTTTTTCCCTCTAAAACAACGGGGTGCCGTGTTTTTGTGGAGAATGCCAACGACCCACGCGGCAACCCAATGATCGTTCACACTTTAGGAGCAACACGGTAGTGATATACTACTTACGCTATTTTTAAACCTACCAAGGGCTGAACATCTTGAGAGAAATGAGGCGGAAATCTGTTTCGTTTTTAAAAGATAATTAGAATTGTATTAACTTTTCTTTGAAGATTAGATAGCTACTGCAGATAAGGTTTACTTAAAAGGAAGCTTGGTTCTTAACGCAAGATCAAAAGTCAGTATTTAAACATTGTTAGAAGTTAATCTTTCCGTCATAAATACATTAAGAATCAAATCTGCAGATTTATAGCTAATAAGTTAATGCTAAGGCATCTACCTATACATAAAGTGATCATATTTAACAAAAATTAAACAACAAGTTGTCTAAAGTACAAGTTAATACTAAGAATGTTTAGGTCCTTCATAATTTGAGGCGGAGTCATTATAAATAACCAGCAGTTATATCTGTGACATACTTGTTCCTTGTATCGACACCTCTAGGAATTTTGATCGCCGTATACAGATTTTAGCTCACGATAAGGTCGGTCCCTCCATCAATTTGGAACAAAATATTTGTTAAGATCCAAAGATGGTTTTTATGGGCATCAAGAGATTAATGCCAGATAAAGAGATTTGGGGGCGCTTTAGGAAAGGAATCTTGGGGACACGATAAATTTTGACACCTTTGTTTTCCATAAAAACAAAACGGTACGCATGATTTGTGTTTGTTTTTTGTAGACCCTTTTGTCTCACTTTGAAAAACTTTGGTGTTTTAAATTTATCTGTCCCTTTTTTAAGGCACTCATAAGTCAATGTGACATCTACAGGAATGTTTAACTCTCTCATTATTTTACAAATATCAATATGGTAATGTATGCGCAATTAGGGACGCGTTTTTTTTGTGTTGTCGCTAGCCATCATTCTTTAGACTCAAGTTCACATGTGTCAAACATGTGTTGGAAAGGTTAGCTGACAAACATCGTAAGTGGATGGAATACAGCAATTACCCCCTTTTGTCTGTCTCCCCACTTCCTTAGCTTTGCGCGTACGCAGCAAGCTCCGCCTACCGGCATCCTACGGTTTTAGAGAAATCACCCAGCCATGAATCTCTTCACATGCTTTATGATACATGACAACGAACCAGCATATTATGTATACCTTTTACTTGTAAAGCGGGTTAGTGTAGGTACGTATCATGTTTATTGAGGCAAAAAAGGGACAACAAAAAACGAGTAATTCAGTAATTCGTCCCATGTACCTACGGCCCATTTGGGACGAAACGCAGAAAATCAAAATTAATTAAAATTTCATTCTGCAATTCGTCCCATGTTTAAAAATGTAACAATTCTAACGAAATATACTTATCTTAATTCTTGTCTCACTGACTGTACCAAGCGTTAATAAGGTTTAAATTTCCATCCAAAAAAAGAATGGGACGAATTGCAGAATGAAATTTTGATAAATTTTGATTTTCTGAGTTTCGTCCCAAATGGGCCGTAGGTACATGGGACGAATTACTGAATTACTCCAAAAAACTAAGGCGACTAAGGATAAAAAGTTTAGGTTTGTGGATAAAATAAATTTAAAAGAAAAAAAATACATAGGTACTTAATGAAAGACATGGATATATGAAAAAAATATTCTACTTCACTGATTCCAAGTCTTAAAAAAAATTACTGGTACTTGGTTAGTCAACGTAAAAGATAGTAAACTTATCTTTTCTATCACAAGCACAAGATTAAAATCGCATTTAATAAACATTTAGTACCTATAAAATTGTTAATGAGTAATTTCAGATTATAAAGTACTAAGTTAAACGATGAAAGTTGAAACTGATAAAACGTTCGGATAATCCTCAAAGTGTCTGAATCAAATCCCGAATAATCCCTTCAAAAGATAAAATACAAAAAGGCGGTGTTAAAGTTAGTTCAAATGTTTTTGTGGAAGTTTAGGAGCTTCCGCAAATAGCCGAGGAAAGCGATTAGGCGATCGGGCGCGGGCTCTACAAATGAAATTTACGGGCATTAAAACTATCTTCATTTCATCGCAGCCTGTAGGGCTTAGTCCGCTGGCCAGCTGCCGTAATCGAATCCCAATCAACCCGGCCCCGATGTAAAATAGTTTACTGAAACGTTTAATGTGTAATCAAAAACACCGCTCAAACTATTAAAGATGAACTGTAACATAATAATATTAAAGAAACAAAACGGTAACGTGATTGTTTTGTTAGCGGCAGTTTTACTGCTAATTAAAATACCCTAAAATAGTTTGATCATTTTTGTAAAACTAATAACTAAAACTAAAACTAAACTTATATAACTTGTACATAAAAAGCCTTTGCAAACCGCTGCCATATATTTTTGGTTACAATAAAAATATCGCAACTAGTGTAATAATTGGCACAGGCAACAGTTATTTGTAGCTAAAAAATACAAATTTTAATACCACAATAAATATACAACCATGAGTACACAATTCATTACATAATCAAGTTAAAGCCATACGTGTGGCATTTTCAAACAAAACTGTTAGCTTAGAAGATCGATAAAAAGATAAAGAAGAAGCACCATTAATTTATTATTTACCCGAAACAACGTAGGTGTCTGAAAACGGTCGCCGTCAAAAATCGGACGGCGACACAATGGTGGCGCAGGATTAAAAGCGAAGCGGTGTAGCGGTAGCGGACGCATCATTTATCAGACAAGATGCTCCGCGAGCTTTACTCACAAAAAATATATTTCTCTCGGAACAAGACATTCCTTTTTATATTTCCAATTAAATTATCCAAGCTATCAATAAAACTCAATGCGAGTACACAAATAATTTATTAGCAGTTGTGAATCCCAGCCATGTTAAGCCGCGATATCCCATTTGTAATGTTGAAAAATTCAATTTTAATTCCCGACTCCATAATAACTTCTTCTTCGCGTGATCTATCGCTGCATTAATCACTAACACTAATAACATCGTTTATATTGAAATTAATGTGGCAAAAATTTGTTGTTTTATGAAAACGTATCAATGTAAAGACTTGGTCATAAATTTTAATGAGTTCCTCGAACTCCAACGTGGACTTTAACATTATCTGAGAGTCTATCATCTACGTGTTCGGAATCTGTATCTGTCTTAGGATTTAGACAGTCCTTATTTTTGTTTGATTTAGCTTTAAGTACTTTATCGTTGTATCGCGTGACACGAGGCTTTATATCACACAACACTAACGGTACGTCATGTAATTTCTGGTAACGACGTGTTCCTTTATTATCACGTAGAGTATTAGAATGTTTGAGCCCAATAAGCAATTATGATGACATTATTTGTGGTGAAATATTATTTACCTTTGTCACCGTCCAAATGAATAATAAGAGCTTGTTAGGTCGCAACGTTATTTAATATCAACGTTTTATTATGTCGGGTAAAAAGTATGAGAATGAGGTAAATTACAGGTGATGTATGATGCTAATGATCCGCTCACATTAGAGTTATTAAACCTTAATTGGGGTGAAATAACATGCTATGTGGGTGACATTGCACACAGACAGCCTTATTATTAGCTACATATTAGGATATAAAAGCGCAGGTTAACTACGTTTACGTGGTTAATCTGCGCTTATATATTCGGTTTATATCGGTGTTTATTTGGTTATAATTAGTAATTTTACATAAATTGTTAAAAAATATGTTAGAACGTGGATGCAAAAAAGGTATTTCATTTATACAAAAGTGTTTAGTATTATATGTAACTAATTCCTATTTATTAATGTTTGTTAAATACAATTTTTAAATAAATAAACATTTTTTTTTCTGAGGACATTGTGTTTTGGCCAACAGATGTATCTTGAACTGGGCAAAGGTCTGTTACATTAATTACTTTCCAATTGTTAAATATGCTTAAAACGTTATAAAACTCATTCCAAAGAAACTGCATATCAACTCAAACAACAAACTCTCAGTAAAATAATTGGATTTCTTCAAGAACCTAACCCAGCTAAGAAACCCGAAGCAGATACGCATCAAGTCATTACAAGAAACCTATAACTCCAAGCGAGATTGCTTATTGCCAACGAATAAATTCCACTATCTAACATCTTTAAGAAACCCGAAACCGTGAACAAGCTAACTATTCCAAGGGTATTGTACAAAAGGCACTATTTCTCACATCGGGAGATGTAATCAGAGAAGCAACGCGTCGCGTTTATTTATGTATGGAAAGGGGCGAGGGTGTAACAAACAGAATAATATTGATGACACTGCAGGGTCATGAATCATTAATCGTGTGCCTACGGCTTTATTACGGATGCTGAAGGCGAGCTCGTGTGAGATGCTCTTTTGCATGACTTTTCATATTTGAACTAGGTAATTTAGAGAAATCGGTTCTAGTTCATATAATGTCAAAGGACTGGTTGAGAATTTCAGGCAAATGATAAAGTAACATACGCACGACCAAAGAGAGAAAAGCAAAAGATTTTTTTCGAATCCTAATTACGTCCTATGTGAAATACATTAAGTTCTACGATAAATAAAAATTGGAAAAAAATTTATTTAATATGTTGGTAGTTATGACATATTAACAATTAAAAATTTATTGAACCAAATATCAGTCCACCAGAGACATACAACTATTACGGAAGTAAAAAATTAAATTTAGTGAAAAGTTACTAAAACCAATGTAACTGTTAATAGAACAGTACAGTTTGACTGGTAGAGAATGCATTAGCATTAAGTTCACCTTTTGTACCGTTGTGGTCAATAAAGATTTTAATAAATAAATAAATAAATAAATACAGTACAATAGAACCGAAGCAAAAATGTCATTACAATATCAGGAAAAAAATTAAAGCATATTTTCAATTATACCGGCCGGACGAAAGATGGCCGCAAAAGAAACATAAAGCAATCATCTGAAACACAAAAAACGAAGGCAATTTAAGTTAATTCAGTAAGCAGACGTGGCTACTTCCAAATGAACTCAAACGTAACAAAAACGAAAACAAACCGACAAAAACGCAGGTCATTTCGGCTTTGGACTTTCTTCTTGTTTATTTTTTTCTAAACGTTGCCCCGGGACGTGCATCCGAAACCTTGAACGAGTTTTTTTTTAAAAAGCAAGCACAAAATTTTTATTCTACCTCTCTTGTGCATGGCTGAGCAGCGATAAAATAATAATGCTTAGCCCGAACCTCGAAAAGGGACCGTAAAACGAAGGCCGGAATGGTCCTAAATTTCTAATCAAGGTTCTTGTTCCGATCAACCTACTTATTTTTTTTTTGCAACGATTTCAAGGTGAAATGTTTTTGCGAATTATTGTTTTCGGAACAACTTTGAGTTTTGAAATTACGCAATAAAATATAAGAAAGAGTAGTTTACAGTTTGTAACGGTGCCAACAATCTGTTTATAATTTCGCTAAAAATATTAAAGAATGGCAGTTTCAGGAATGATAAAAGGCAGGTAGAGACGTTAGTTAAGTCGTCACCACGTTGCATACGAAACTAAGTCAACTGATTATACATACTTCTTTTGAAGATAAGTAAGAGCCTTCTTATCTTCTTCACATTGGAATATTTGTTTACTTTAAACTTAAAGTAACTAGTTACTGAAATCGCGAACCCCATAAGTCAGCAAACCCTCAGCCGATTTAGCTCATGTTCAAACTTAAAAAGTCTACAGGTTACATCTACATGGCTACCAAATATCATGATGCTCCCATTAAAATTACTCAAGTTATAGTCGAATAAATAAAAATACATACATTCAAATACCGGATCGGTCGTTTCGCTCGCATTCAAATTTATTTGGTCTGCAGGTTTTATATCAAACTAACTATTCTGATTATATATATTATCTTATCTTCACTATAAATTCACTTAGTTAACAAATTTGTGTTTATTAATTGACAAAGCCAGTGGTTGCAAAACCCAATCAAATGAAATCCCATCAAAAACATAAATGTGAAAATGAGAGATAAGTTCAGAACAATTGAGATTTAAAGTAGCCACCAAGTTCTATGGAGAATCCTGAAATTTATTTAGAACAATCTCAACATTTTACCTGGCTAGTTTTTAACAGCAATTCTGACACATATGTAAGAATGTTATTCCACATTGTAATAAAAACAATAACTTGCAAATAACATAATAGAATTGCAACTCCTGCTAATATTTATCTAATCATAACTATACTTAATTAGTAGGCACGTACCGTTGACCCCGGCTATCATTATTGTATGGTAGTCGTTTAGCTATGTCAGATGCCTTTAAGCAGCTTGAAAAATCTGACACAGGTGCTGACCACTTACACATAAGAAAAATAAAATAACTCATTTAGTTATAATTTTGGAAGTGAACCCAACAATAATAAACAGCCAATTAAATATAATAAAACAGAAAGCCCACGGTAACTCAATTGAAATTCAAAACGCATATTATATTTGAACACGACAAGAGCGCTCACGACAAATTTATATAAAGGGAAACATAAAATTTACATGACAACCCAACTTACATGCCTAATGTAGTCATAACCATATCTATATCTTGATACTTAAAGCACTTTTTAAAATTCATCACATGCTTCCAAACTGGCATCGAGGGAGGCACAAAAAGTTTTTAAAAAGTTAAAAAGAAAAAACACCAACCAATATATTTAAAACCTTCTGTTTCAATGGAAAGGACAGTTTTTGGTGACAGTTCATTACAATAGGAGTTTTTAAGACTTCGTAGCCGTCTCATTAGGCAGACACTTAAAGTCAGTTCTTTGTAGTAAATTATTTAAATTTTGTTAGACACATTGACAGTTAAGTTATCTTTTTGTTGTTTGTTTTAAAAGTAAGAACTATTGAATTCCCAGAAATATTTTAAAAAGACAAAATTAACTATAAAATACGGCTCTTAAACAAAATAAAGAATATTCTTTGACAAAAATGTCATTTAGAAAATGAACCGGAATATTTAATACAGAAATGTCGATAAAAGGAAAATTTAAATTGGGTTGCCCCAGGCTAACGGCAAACTTGTTAGCGCAAATTCATCTAGATTTTTTACCCAAATGCTCGCTGCCTGGGAGCCTGTTATTATATTCGTATTTCAAAATATCAAAAAAGTTGAGCGCGTCAGGTAGAAACATTGATTATCCTGACCCGAGCTATTTAGTAATTTGCGCATTTCCTCACGATACCCTAATAACGCGAACAAAGCAACAGCCTTTAAATATCCATCCTTCCGCCCCTGGTAACGTCACGCACATTCAAAGCTTGGCATTGAACCTTTGTCGCAGGTAGCCCAAAAAAGGAATCAAAAGAAAAAATGGCCTAGCAAAAAGTTCAGTGCGTGATCCATCGAAATGCCTCGTGGATTATCAACAGATGTCGATATTTGAAACGTAGATGATGTGCATGATACTGGTGCTATTTTTTCTGACGTTTCTACCTGGAATTGTAAACAGAAATATGGAGCCGCTAATATGAGCGCTTTGTAGAGCAAATATGAGATAAATTGAATAACAGAAATCGATATTGGTGAGGTCTGCCAAACATCAATGGAAAAGATATGAGAAAATAATACTTATTTTGGTTCCATACGGTTAGTTTAGCATTTATATCAGCAATATTTAGTAAGTAGGTACATTAGAAACATGCATGAAATTTGCGATAATTATATGCAATGAAAAATAATATTTTCACTATGAAATTATAATACATAGTACTAATTAGTACAACATTAATTTAAATAAAATAAATGTGACTACAATATTAACTACAATGTTAGAGAAACTAAAAAAGCAATCTTACTAGGCAACAAAGATTAGAAAAGTATTTTATCAACGTTAACAAAAGGTTCAATTAAGGGCATTTAAAGTAATTTAATTCACATGGTACTGCGTTCCTCCATAGCCTCCAATTTATGATTCCATTGAAATCGAACTGAAAGGATTTTAAGTGGCACATAAACTCGCTCGCACTAATAACTTTGAAATGATTTTACGTGCCGACATCAAGAGTTTATGGTCAGCGGGCACCCAAGAAAAAGCAAAGCTGTAACTTCTGTGTATTTGACTTTGATTCAATTTAAAAATAATTAACTAATTATGAAATACTATTTTAAATTCATTTTTTCATCTTCACGCTCACCATTACGATAAACATCGAAGTTACAAAGAGTATAATAAAAACGCAAGTAACAAATGAAATCATGGAGTGCTCTTAAAAATCGTGTAAAGATATCTCCTTTGCAATTAAAATATGTATTCATAAATTCAGATACCAAATGCATATATTTTAAATTTGTCTTCGAGAGTTTAAATTATAAAAAGGCAATTTGAATCGGATATTGGATTCCGAAAAGTTAATAAAACTCCTTGAGAATATTGATTAAGAAACAACATAATTTATTGTTTAATCTCAACCATAGCAGAAACAAATAAGTTTATTCCAATTGAAAGGGATAGCAATACAAATTACATTTATAGAGGAATGGGCAGCGATAACCAGCGGGCAACCCGGTTGGAATGCTTCAAATAAATAACCTAACCAGTTTAGATAAATTCTATCGGTAAATATTGGTCGATATAAATTGTACTTATCGTTGTTAGAGGCGATAAATACTTCCACCATACATAATTGCATTTCTTAGACCTTGCAATGTTTCCTAGTCTTCGAATGTTCATGTCAAGTAAATTATTAAAACGGTTCGCTTTGTGGACGTTATTGTTTTTTTGCGTGTCATCCTCGAAGCTTGATCATTTCTGTTATTGCTATGAAGATGTAGAATTTATGCATGTTTTACGACTTTTTGTTGTAACTTTTAGCGTGTTGATGAATTTGCTTTCAGTTTTATTAATCATTTTGAATTCTTTCAAGTTTTATTGGGATTCTTCCACCCTGGTCTGGGATAAAAGAAAAAACTCAGAAAGTACCAACTGCTTTTCATCCCGTGCAGACGTTAAAGCCAGCTAAATGCAAATTATGTTCCTAAGCGAAGCGGCTAGCAACTCATTACTATTTTGATTCTTATTTTCCAAAGCCCCTCATCATGCTTTCAGTAGCCTTTGAGTTTTGTGGCCCTGGGCTCTATCTTCTTAAAAAAATCTGTCTGTCCCATTAGGAATAAAGTCATAGTAGTATATAGGTATATTTATTACGAGTATTAAATGTCAGCTTAAAGCAACCGTAACTTTCATTATTGTAAGAGCCATTATTCTTTCTACTCATGTTATATTGAAAAAATATTGTGTAGACAGCACTACAATAGCAAACAGAAAAAAATATCAACATGGATCTATCATGCTCATGTATGGCTACATTGTCAATCATTAGAAAGCTATGTTTGAATAGCAGTCCGTCAGTGGCATTTTATGATTTATTGAATGTACGGACTGGACAATGAATGAGTTTACTAAGTATAGTTGATACTAATTTACAGGACTTGTAATCAAGCAATGCATTTAAATTTTGCTATAAATGTATGAAAAATTTAATCATTGATCATTTGCAGCCTTGTACCTTCCATTATCACTACTCTAATTCATTAAAGAATATTTTTTAATTTTACTTAATTTTCATATACAAACTAATTTTTGGAAGTAAAGTGGTTAAAAATTTTGCAGGCATCAAATCCTTTAACAGAAACAGCACACCAACTTAGTACTTACTTCATTACTGATATAAAAGAAACAGCATACCAACTCAGTACTCACTTCATTACTGATTTAAAATGAGGGTTAACATATTGCACACTAACTAGTTTATTTATTAATATACATTATAATTATTAAATCGAATATAATACTTATTGAAATTACAAATATATTTCAGTTTGACGGCTCTTAGCAACGATAATCTTTAATATATAGTATAAAATTATTTGAACATTTTCCTTGTTTCACAACGTCAACGAAACGTTCATCGTTTTCTAGGAAAATTTATCTTATTTCTGTTAGAACAATCGAAATTATATGATCGTATATGAATATTGTTTAAGCAGGACAAAACGAAATTGTGCCAGGAGCGATGCGGTGCGTCGGCAAAATATCTTCACACTTCATGCAGCTTTCTTCTAAGTTTTTGTTTTTCATATTCTAAGTAAATTAGCAAATTAAAGAAAGGATGTAAAAGTAAATAGTTAGTGTATGAACATAAAGCAAAGATAATTCAAAGCATGGAAGTAATAAAATGTGAAAAACATGCTAATTGATGATGATATGTAAAATGATTTAAAATTACCTTTTCTAAGCATGTTGCTCTACACTGTGCTACACGGAGAGGAGAAGACACTTCCTCTTCGGCTGGCACTCCAATCCATAACAGAGAAAACAGGTAGAAACTATAAAACAACATTTTGGCACACATTTTCTTTGGTATCCCTCCTTTTACGATGCAAGTTTTGGTCAAATCACCCCGCTTATCATAACCGACACATGAATCGCGAGATAGTCATAATAACGTGCGACGATCTAAATGTTCCAATTTTATTGGCGACACGATAACATTACTCAAAGTACAAAAGTTTTGATCCCGAAGATTTTTAATTAACTGTTACACTTAATTAATGCCTCTTCAAGGGTTGAACAGACATCAAACGTCATCAGCATCGGAAATTAATCACAAGAAAAAATCACAACTCGGACCGTATCTGGCGCTGTCGCTCAGAGACCCTACCGCGAGCGCGGTTGAATGCGAACTAACTACCCCGCCTGAAGAAGCTCGATTCCGCTCCCCTCTGTTGGTTAATTTTTATTCCTCTCTCGCTCACTTTTGTCCGTCTCCCTTCCTCTCAGTGCGAAGCTTACGTCCGTCGGTACTACTACGTATGCTTCTCTCTGTCGCCTCTACTAGTGCATATATATTATTCTATCTCGTTTCATCTCAGGCGGTTTCACGTTGTTTTTCCTTGATGCAGTTTAACGGATGGGAATGTAGTGGTTATTGTTAGACAAAGACGGTGGTAGTAGAAATTTAGGGTTGTTCAAAGGGGTGACAAAGAATCGAGCTAATTCAGGGCTTGAGTTTTTATGGGAGTCCGGGCGGTAAAAAGTATCCCGCCCTCCTCGTTTGTTCAACTTTATGGTCCTTGCTTCGTGAAGCCATATTAATAATATTAATGGCAGCCGCATCAACTATTACTACTTTTTTATAGTAAAGGGGTTTATGAATTCTTAATTTTATTACTGTTTATATCGTCTGCCCCAGATTTGCTTCGATTGCAGGAAATAAAACTATTTTGATTTATTTCCCAGAGTTTGTTATGTCATCAGTGATGTCATTATTTCAGTTTTTAAACGGCATATTAGATAGATTTATAACTCTCATATTAATAATATAGGTGTTAATTTTGATTAGTTTTGAACAAATGAGTAGCTTTGTTACAACAAATTTTATCAATTATCATTTTAAAATAAAATATAACAAAGAATATCTTAATAACAACCACATCCCTACACAATAACTAAACTACTATCTTACTATTATATTATATGTGCACCCTATCATGATTAGCAAAACATATATATGCTCTCTATTATTTTTAAGTAGCATCATATAATGTACCATGTTTTTAAGTAAATAAAGATCTTAGCTTACATTTTATGTTAAAGATATTATTTTTGTTGTTTAAAGCACATGTTTTTAACTGACTTCAAAAAAGAAGGTTATCAATTTGTTGGAATGTTTTGTTTTTTTTTTTTTTCACGTACTTTCACCGAAATATTTGCCAGGTGTCATAGGAATTTTATCAAAATCAGTTGTTAACTTCGTGTTGTTAAGTCGGTTTTACTTTTAAAAAACTAATAGAGCCGACCAAAATAGGGAAAATGCGAAAAAGAAAAACGTTCAAAGGTTCCAAAAAGGTTTATATCATATCAGTTACTATGGCTAGACAGAAGAGACTATATGCTGTCAAAACCCCAAGATGATATTGAGTAAGTAAAATATAAAACTAACTTATTATTAATCTTATACCTTTAAACGAGCAATTCTTGTATATTTATTTATATATATATATTTATTTATAAATTTCTGTGATCTCGAAAACGGCTCTAACGATTTCGCTGAAAATTTGTATATGGGGGTTTTCGGGGGTAAACTATCGATCTAGATTAGTTTTATGTTTGGGAAAACGCGTGTTTTCGAGTTTTCATGCGTTTTTCTTTCCACGCAGAATATGGTCGCTAATTTCGGCGCGCGGGCCGCCATCGGCTTAGCTCAGTGGTTAAGGATGCTGACCGCTAGAAAGAGTGTTACGGGTTCGAATCCCACTCGGTGACTTACTTTTGTTTTTTTTATGTTCAAGTTTATATATAATTTTTTATTTTGTACTGTTTTTAGACAAGTTTAAAAAAAATAGTTAATGTTTGAGATGTAACCGACCGAGCAAAGCTCGGTCACCCAGGTACTTTAATATTTATACACGTAGGTAAACACATACATATACATTTTTTGCTTACCAGTCGAGTTTCAAAAGAAGATTTTGGGCAAATCCAATGACAATTTACAACTTGTGTTTGAGATACGAAAGTCAAAATTAAGCTTTTAACAACATTATTTAGCACTGTAATTTAAAAGAGATCGGAACCTAAAATTTTTGTTTAGAGCCACAATAATGTAATGCTCTAGCTCTAGATAAAGATGTGATAGTGTATAATATATAGGTACCTATATAATAGATACCTGTATTATATGTTTTGTTACACCTAAAAAGTTTCCGCGAAATAAATAAAATTTTCGTTTTATTCGTGAAGGTTGTTATTTATCTACAGAGAAAGAATTCCTGGAAGGTGGAGAAACGGATTAAACAAGAACACTGTTAGAGACAGTGCGACGTCTTGAAATAACTTTTCAATCTGCTGAAGTTTGGAACTTTAATCTTTTTAAAAACTATTGCAAATAGTCTAACTTATATTCTATATTTTTTATTCTGTCTTATATTCATTTTTTTATACAGTTGTGCCGTGTGGTTTGCGGCATAGAGGAATAGGGCCACTCCAAGCCCTCCCGTGGCAATCGTAGAAGATAACTTAAAAAATACAAGCTAAACAAAGCTTATAAACATCAATGAGACCTCTCCATCCCGTCTGGCCAGCGAAGTGAGTGAAGGCTGTCTGGCTGCTCTGGCCTAGTAGTACAGAGAAGGTCGTGCTCCTGCAGTGGAGACAAAAAGACCTAATGATGAAAAATGAAAATGAAAAATAGTTTATTCAGTACTTATGTTTACAATTTGTCTGATGATATTACCACAAGAAGATACAGCCTCAAAAAGTCCACTGCTGGACATAGGCCTCCCTTAAAGTTTTTCAAGACAACCGATTGAAAGCGACCTGCATCGAGCTTTTTTCTGCAACCTTTCAGATCTTCCGACCACCTTGGTGGGAATCGTACACTACTCTAGCCGGTACGTGGCCGCCATTAAAGAACCCTTGTGTTACTGTATAATATGTACTCGTATTTCTGTAGTACTATATGAATTTATATTCCTGTGTGGTAATTTTCGGTGATCGGCATCGGAACATTCGATGAAGACATCGTGAACAAACATGCTCATAAGTTAATAAAGTAGTATGTCATAATAATATAATTACTTTTCAGACGACGTCAGATGCTTATAGGCAGTTCTAAAAATCGGATACCAGCGTTAGCCATTCAAATTTATGTTTCACTTTTTTCTTATTAATCTACATAAAGGATTACAACGATTGATATACCTACCTTCCTTCCTACCATCCCTACGGTTGTAGTACTTACACATTTTTTTCTTTTTGCGCTACATCACAGCATATCACACAATAGACCTCATCACAAAGATCTCCTCCTTTGCCTAAAAAACGCAACAAAACTTGCACGCGACGTTCAGAAAAAGATTAAATAAGAAGCGAGGAGACCTGTAGGAGACAGTTTGCAAGCCCTTTACGTAGGCACTTTACATTTTGCCAAACATCGTATCTTGTACTGTCTTGCATGTCTGGCTATTAATGCCTTTTTGCAGTACAATACAGTACGGTGGCCTATTTCACCTGTTTGTAGTTTTTAGTACTTCAGTTTTTGTTATAGTTCTATTTGAATATCGCTAACAAAACTGACTAATATCTTAATGGCAAGATTTGTTTTAAAGTAAATTCAACCGTTGGTAAATTTTTGACAGTAATTTATCAACTTTTTTTTTTGGTAAATATGTTTATTTTACCTTGCTTTATTAAAGCTGTAAATCTTTGAACTTAAAATCACTTGTAATAAAAGTTATCACCTGATATTTTAAAATTACTGTTCAGTGCGTAAAAAAGTCCACAGACTACATAGCAATATCATGCCAATACTGACTTCTGTGACGCTAAATAATATAGGTATACAATATTCACATCTGTAGATCACGAAACATACTCGTTACTGAGGGAAGGACTAGACACAAAATCTCAAGACTACGGAAATAAACTTTAAAATGCCTGTAACTTTTCAAGTCTTACAAAATTGTATCTAAGCGTAATTTAAACCTCTGAAATCGAGAGGTGCAAGACTCCAAAGGTGACGCTTAACTTGATAGAGTATTCAAATCTGGCTAGGCCGATAGCTTGCTAACGGGGTTGAACACGTGGTCCTAGCTCAGATAGTTAGAGCATGGTCGTATAAGATCGCGAGTTCAAGCCTCGCTCGCGTGGGGTACACCTTTTTCTATTTCTTGTTTATTATTAAAATTCAAGTTCAGTAGATATCAACATTTGTAATATAACTGTACAAAACCTGAATTTAAAACTTTGAGGTTCGCATTTGTAAACAATATAAGCACAGATAGAGGGTTGTAAAGTCTCTGGGACGTTATGGAAAATCGCTTTTTTTACCATTTCATATCTTCTTCTTCTTCCTTGCCTTTTCCCTATTTGGGGTCGGCTCTGTATGTCAACGCCCTCCATAACCTTCTATCCTTTGCCATCTCTGTACTGACCCCCCGTTCCTCCATATCCGATCTTACGCATTCTTCCCACGTCTTTCTCTGCCTTCCTCTTCATCAATACCCGTCTACTTTCAAGTCGACTATTTTTTTGCCAGGTGTTCATACCATTTTATATAATTATTTATTATATGCCTAAAAATCCTATTTAAGACTCTATATCCTGTAATCTGTGAGCAGACCGGAATCCGGTCGACATGCATTGTTTTACTATTGTGTCTGGTGTTTTTCACAGACGACAGGTTATCTGAGAAAGACAGCAGGCATCTACGGATGTGAGTTATCTCTTTCGAGTTTCGATAATTTGTGCTTAGAGCCTTTACAGCCCTCGATCCGAGTTTATATTGTTGACAAACGCGAACCTCTAAGGTTTACGATTTCAGTAGGCATTTGCTCGTAAAAGTTTTGTCGGGCGAAGACAAAATGTGTGGGCTAAGGCTGGTGGTAAATTCAGACAATATACAGATATACACTTTGTGTGTATTTTTATATTGTATACCACTCCTTCCTCTCTTCGAGTCAAAATAGTTATAATATAGATTTCATTTCAAATGATATTTGATCAGTATATTTGGTGACGGTGATTCTTCTGTCAGATGGTACACGATGTTCAGTTCGGACTATATAATTATGTATGCAGATTGCCAGTAGCAACTTACCTATACATACACGAAAACCAACCAAACAATCTTATTGTATTCCAAACGGGTCCCCCCTTTATAGCAGAACTTTTTGTGCTATAATATTATTATGCATACTAGCAGATTACATAAACGTCATTTCGTAGAAAATTGTTTGGCATCTACTAATTTATCATAGATTCAAAACCAATAATGTTAAAAATCAGAGTCTCTTAGAGCATTAATTTTATAGCCTTATTAATATAAAAGTAGAATCATTATATCGCAGAAAGTTCGCAGTCAGAATCGCCTTTTGGCATTTAATTCATTTATGCGTATAGTCATTTTAATGCAAAATCATTATTGTTAATTTTTTTGGCCCTGAGCTTGAGTGTTTTGGTCACAGGAAACCTAACGAACCTAACCTATGTTCTTCGGCAAAGTTGTTTTATGTCTGCGTTACTTTCCCCCTAAACCTGTGTCGCTCGCTCATGTTTTGGTCACAGGAAACCTAACGAACCTAACCTATATTCGACGGCATAGTTGTTTTTATGTCTGTGTAACTTTCCTTCTAAAATTGAGTCGCTCGCTCACTTCGCTCGTTTGCTCGTATTTTGGTCACAAGTAACCTAACGAATCTAACCCACCCATTGTATTCAAGTTGTTTCTGTGGTCAAACAAATTCGTGAATATAAAAGGTTAACCTAATTAAACATTATTCTAAAACAAAATCTGCGAAACTTAATTTATGTAAAAGGTAATTATATTAAATCAAATTCTGACATCTCAAAAGTATGCTACTGTACATTCGGACATATGAAAATTCGGCCAAACAATAATTATATAAAATATTTTTTATGCATTTGAAATGTTCTTTTAAATAAGATTCTGCCAAGTGTGTTATGCCAAATGAAATTCGGAGCATCAAGATTCTGCCCGATAGAGGGATAGGTCAGATTTGTAGGTTTGGAATGGGTATTCCAAACCTACAAATCTGACCTAAAAGACAAAGCACGTAGAAAAAGCATAAACGGATTTAATACATAAAGAGATGAGAAATTCGATAGAATATAGCAGTAACAAGGCACTGGAGAATAATCAGGAAATATTTCATAAAGGATATTATCCCAGCATCAGTCCATCCCAACTTCATTCCATAAACCTTTCCCTTTTCTTGCAATAGATTTTTCTTTTGCAGTACCTTCCAAGGTATATCCTGGATTGGGTTCTGGCTTTGTATTGTTTGTATTGTAGCGCCACATGACAACAATTTCTTGAAAGGGCCTCTACATGTTATATCTGTATCCCGTCGAATTTTTTTTAGGGTATTTCATAAACACCTAAAGAGGGAATGAAATATTTTTTTCTCGTCTAACCTGTTTAACGACTAAAATATTGTTAGTTTGGAAATACCATATTTTGATTTAGGGATCCGTTTGTGAAATATTGCAAATTGTTGTTACAGTCAAGTGTCCCCCACCCCCTTCTGTCAGCTAAACGGTTGTGTATGGACACGTAAAAAAATAAAATAAAAACTAATGTTAAAAGAGAAACAATCAAGCTAAAGGTTTACAAATTAAAGATTTATAGTCCAATGTGCTCGGAAAGGAAAATTTCGTACATTCTACAGAAAAATAGATTTTTAGACTTATTGTCGTTACACCGTAGGCGTAGGCGTAAACTCAATGTCGGCATTCACAACTACAAAACCGACGCTCTAATTTTAATTTTAAGACAATAAACAGGTCGTTTTTCTTACTTGTACACTATAAATAGATTAAATATGGCAATGTACTACAAATTCTAGAGTCGATAACCTTTGTTTATCCTAAAGTTAGACCTTCCACATTTAGCACGGGCAGGATCAACGTCAGTCAAAGTTTATGTTGTTGACAAACGCTCTTAGGTTTACGAGTGCGGCCGTCATAAACCGACTTTCGGGGCGAAGGTTGCCGGACGATAATGAAAGGAAAGTTCAGAAGTGTACGTATTTGTAGCAGCGTTCAGCACACCTGTGCATTGTTTTATTTTGCAAGTTTTTATTTTTACTCAGTTATTTTCCACGTCTTTGTTTAAAGGTGAAGTTGTGTTTCCTCTTTCTATGACCTTTATTTAGGTGGAAATTTTCATCACTTATTTTTAATTTAGATATTTTGTAATCTTACTAATATCATAAAAGCTAAAGTGAGTTTGTATATTTGTTTGTTTCAACCACTTTCAACCACTGAACCTATTAAATGAAATTTGATATGGATATAGTTTGATACCCAGGGAAGGACATATATAGGATAGTTTTTATTCCGAAATTCCCATGGGGAGCTGTGCCCGTGGGTGAAGCCCACTGAAGTGAAGTAAATTGAAGACTTTAAGAAGCTAGTACTGTTTAAATCAATAATTATATTTGCACTTCCTAATTGGACTTACCGAGATTGATTTCCCGAATATTACTCACAGTCATTGTGACCACGGAACTCTTTGTTCAAACTCACTTTGTTATAAGTTGTTTCCAATCTGGTTAGGATATTGCAGACTTGAATCACCTCATCATCCGTAAAGAAATATCGTTCTGTGTTTCGAAAGGCAAGTATAAGCTGTGGGTCCCGAACGCCATCTAGCGTTTGATCATTTAACTACCCAAGGATTGGCTCTGGTTTACCCTTTGGGTTGTTACGGAGGTCAGACGGCAGTCGCTCTGTGTAAAAACCAGTAACCTCGTCAAATCTCCTTGGCTAGGTAGTGGACCCCGGGTGCTGAAGCATTACTGCTGAGGATGCAACCGGGAACATACGCTCGGATGACGATTATGACCGCGAAACTCAAAAATTATGTATTTGCACTACATTAATGACCTTGTAAGCACGTTTAGGTACAATTTCAGTCCTACCTTTACTTTACTTAAGAGTCCCCCGACCCTAGACCAAAATACAACTTTCCATACAAACGTAGTCTACGTTTTCTTTCAAAATGACATGTCCAATTTGGGCAAAATTATGTAATTTCAAAGATATTGCAATTATCTAGGTTTATAAATGGTTTCCGACGGTAAAAATATGAACTTGAAATAGAATATAGTGTTTTATATCATTTTTGACCATTAGTATGGGAAACTTCTAAATCGTTATATTTTCTTTCCAGTCCATAATTTTAGTATAGGAAACCAGTTATAACCCTAGATAATTGCAATTTCTTTACAATTACCAATTTTTAGCGTAATCTGACATGTGGTTTCAAAATTAAACGTAGACTACGTTTGTATGGAGAAGTCTAGGGTAAGGGACTCTTAATGTTTGAAAGAGAACTTAAGCATGCACTTAGGTCTCTAATACTAGAAGTTGTAAGCTCAAAAGCTAGGGTTAGGGCTAGCTACAAGTGTAATTAGCTGACTTGTTCGCACATTAGTACTTGAATCTAGTGCGAGTGCACGAAGGGACTTTCAAGGCAGAAACCCCTCTTATTTATGAGAAAAACATACGTTACTATTTACATACATACTACTACTAATGACGTGGTTAGACCTTACGGAGTAGACATAACCATATATCCTTAAACAAAGTAAATTTTTCGCATAATAGTAAGTGAAATACCTAAATATATAAAAAATCTAATATGGTATAAGTACGATGTAGTTGGGACCCGCTTCTCCTTTTCGATTATTTCCATTATCATCTTTAACGAGCTGCACAAGAATAAAAGCTGGCAGTGCTAGAAAAATTAACACTTTTGTTTTGTCTTAGACTGTAGTGGAAAATCTGTCTGAGCAATAGTTGACAATAACAAACTAAACAAAAACATAGTTTGGGATTCCCCTGACAAATCCCACGTTTCATAAAATACAAGTACATAAACATTCCGGTTCCTTCAGGTCTCTGGATAACAAGCACAATGTTTTCAGCAGTAACATCTATGCACAGACCGCGACGCTGGGGACTGCAATCCACTACTTCTTCATTGATTTTGTGAGAACAAAGGCAGCTGTGGAGTCGAGTGTTGTTGATTTTAAATTATGTTAAATGTGAAAACTCTAATAAGTGTGATAAGGAATTTGTCTCGAAGAACGAATTGATTTTTAAAATATATCGTTGTTTCAGGTCTTAAAAGAACAAGCACAATGTTTTTAGCAGTAACATCTATGCACAGACCGCGATACTGGGGACCGCAATCCACTACTTCTTCATTGATTTTGTGAGAACAAAGGCAGCTATGGAGTCGAGTGGTGTTCATTTTAAATTATGTTAAATGTGGAAACTCCAATAAGTGTGATGTGGAATTTGTCTTGTAGAAAATCAAAACAAAACGACTGTATTTTTAAATGTAGGTATTATTGTTTCAGGTCTTTAAATACCAAGCACAATGTTTCTTCCGCAAGCCACTACTTTCTTCATTGATTTTGTGAGAACAAAGGGAGCTGTGGAGATGACTGGTATTAATTTGAAATTATGTTACATGAGGAAACCTTAATTTAATGTGGCAATGGCTCGAAGAATTAAAAGAGAATAATCGGATTTTAGGACAGTAAAATTTCAGTAACAACTTGTTCATTGATTTTATGAGAACAAAGACAGTTGTGGATTCGAGTGTTGTTGATTATAATTAAGTTAAATGTTATAATACTAATACTACTCTAATATAATGTTACAATTGAAGATGATTGATGATGTGGCATTTTTCTCGAAGAATATCAAATCAAAATTACCTGTCATACTATTTTACCTTAACGTGTTATGTCTTTATCTCTAATAGGTAAGAAAAACATAAGCAAGCTACAATAAGGCTTTAAGCAGATAGTTCCAGAGGCCACTTTTAGATTGATAGTGGGTAAGAAGTTGGTAGAACGAATCAAAAATATAGTGATGGGTTGCTATGATTCGCATTTTCGCTATTCCCTTGATCAGCTTTTGCTGTCTGTTTCGTAATAGAAGCAGCTAGTACGCAATTGTTATCTCTTTCTTACTAGTGTAGGAGATAGAAATACATATAATATTATTTAAGAAATAATAGTAAAACAGTCGACTCCATCACATTTTGCTCCAGAATCGTCATCATAATAATGCATACTTTCGTTTATTTCTTCAGTCTCAGCATTTTATTTTGCTCGTTCCGTTTGCAGGCTGCATACTTTTAGAGGCGATGCATTTCAGGTAAAAACTTTTCTTGAATGCCATGCAGAGGTAAGAAAAAGAGAATTTTTGATGAGTTTTTACGAGTATTAATACTCGATTATCGTTACAATATTTTTTTAAGTAATATTTATAATTCAACCACTGATTCATGCACCGACTGCTTGTGCGGATTATAAGGCTTTTGATTTTAGCACTTCGCTCTAAATTCCAAAAATACATACATACGTACTATAACGTCTTTATCCTTAATGGGACAGGCAGAGCCCTTGTGGCTATATGCAGACGAAGCCCAAGGCCGTAAGACTCAAAGGCCACTTATATCCCAAAAATTGCAAGGTTTTATATTAGGTATCCTCTGGCTGCTCTGGCTAAGTATGGCTCTGGTAGAGAGAGGGTCGTGCTCCTGCAGTGGAGACAAAAAGACCTGATGATGATGATATTAGGTATATATGTATAATATTATATAATAGTTGATTTCAACTATTCTGGTCACGAATTACCACGATTGATTTTATTTTAACCTCAGAAAAAAAGGGTGTTATAAGTTTAACGCCATTAGAGCCTTCGTAGGTCGTTGAAATGTCACGTGAAAAAACCGCATTAAAATCGGTCCATCCGTTCGAGAGTTATGATGGCACAGACAAACACACAGACATCAGCGTAAAACTTTGAAACCCCTCTTTTTGTTGAGGGTTAAAAAAAATTGTAAAACATAAGCTCTCGACCATTAACTACCTAATCCATAGTTTTCATTTTACTATTCCTTCCTTATTTTTCAAAATGCCCGTTTTGCTCGGCAATAGTAACTTAAGTTTAACATCCACAAATAACGCCAATTGCAGCTGAGGTTTAAAATTAAAAAGTGGACAGAACTAGCACTAGTTACAGCGAGCTTTAATCATGAAACTTAAAAAAAACTGAGTACAAATAATCTGCCTAAGGGCCTCTGCTAAGTGACGAGGGCGCACGCGACGTATTTCGGACTATCTCTGTCACAAACTCTAAGTGCGAAAGAGATAGCAGAATCCGTCGCGGGTCACCTGTCTCTGTCGCACGTAAATGGACCCGCCGCGTGTGCCCACGTCTTTTAGCGGACGCCCGTACGTAAGCAGATAATGCTGACAAAGACGGAGAATGTGGCTAACGTTATAAATATAAATCGTATCGCAAGACTGACTTAAAAAAACCAGTTGAGGCTATTGCCCAACAATGAAACTTTAGCGGCTAGAAAAAATATCTTACCTCTTAGACTTACTTCCGTGAATCAAATCAGGAAAGCGGAGCGGCATGGCACCCCTCATCTTTGCTGCACACTTATTAACACTTGTTTATTTTCACAAAAACGTTACTTGTTTACAAATATTTAAATACATATTGAAAAAATAAATTTAAATACATATAAAAAAATATTAAAACCTAGAACCAAGGACAATTTGATGGCTTATAGCAAATTTAACTTTTTTTTTTACATTATATGTAGATACCTCTATATATATATATAGGCAGATTCAAAAAATCTGACAGCAGTATTAACTACAAGGTTATATACTCGATAAAAAAGAGGGAGCAGTAAAATCAAATTAATGTTATTAAATAAGTGTAACATGTACTTAAAATAACGAAAGTATAAAACTTGATATGCTTCTATACCATTTATATTTCATGACTTTGCTTTTAATTGCACCATGAAAATTTTACTGGCGTTATTTCATCTTTTATCTTTGTCATAAAGATAATTGTTAAATCTTATTGGAAGTTGCCATTGCGACTTTGAACTTTACGACGCAGTGGTTAAGACGTATATACGATTTTAATCGAACACAATTTGAATGACCCGTTTATGTATTGTAAGTAGTGTATTTTATTTGGATTTGTCTTATAAAACTCACATTTATGCTGTAAGGTAGTGTTTTGCTTTTATTGGTATGAAAGACCAAAGAGGTGGTTCTGATTATACAGAAAAATTTGTAGTAAGTAACAAGATTGTGTGTATTGTATAAATAGAGTATTCATTCTGATAATTATATATAGTATATATAGTAGGTATATAATATAATTTTATATTATTTAGTAATATTTAAGAGTGTACATATGTATATTGTATTGCTTTTTTGTGCCGCATAATTTTCTTTGTTGACTGGGAGAAAATGCTATTTGTTTTAGGTATGTTTGTACTTTGGAACAATAAATTTTGATAAAATAAAAAATAAATAAAAATAAAATAAAACAATTTAAAGTACGTAGGTAAGTACTTCCTTTTTTATTGTTGCAAGGACTAAAAAAATTAATCCTATTCTTAAGCTGAGCATTGGTTAAAAAAATCTGCGTATGTACCTATTATTTAAAGAAAAGGTTTAATAATGACTAAACTATCTATATCGATATCACAATCGATAATCTATTCACAGTATCGATCCTGCCGACGAACAAACAATCGATACTATCTATAGTTCCGATGGTATGGTTTCATGAACTATCGATAGTTAATGTGTTATGAAAAGCAATACTATCGATTCTATTGATAGTAGGTATCGACAATTTGGCATTTTTCGATTAAAAATATTGGGTTTTCGGCAACACTAGTGTACATACATACACACACACAAGATACGTGGCGAAAATAATTAGGTATAGTATCTAGACAGATTGTGGTTTCACATTTGTTGGTTGTGCCTCCGGGACAAATGTCAAATATTTTTCGTAAAATTGTTGTTTCGGACTATGACTGTTTTCCAATCTTAAAAATTTGTTAAATTTAACAAAACACAATCAAATTTTACGGTTTAAGAGCCCTGTGACAGATGGACAGACGGACAGAAAGTGGAGTCTCATGAATAGGGTCCCGTTGGCACTTTGCACTCTTTCTGTACGAAATACTAATAAAAATGTTTTGCATTTTGAAAAATGCGAAACAAATAAAACGCGAAATGCTTTTCAAAAAAGTGTTTAAATACAAAATGGTAATAGGTATTTTGTATTTTAAATAAAAAATGATATAAGTACTATTTAATATTTTGCATTTGAAATATACACGACATATAAAAAGCATTTGCATTTTGTGTTGAAATACATTTTACAAACTATATTGCCCATCTCTGCTTAAAAGTAATTTTAGAAACAAGTCACAAAAGTCAAGTCCCGAGACGCTTGATCTGTGGATAGGTACATGTTTGATCTATGTATAGTAACATTATACGTATTTGGTAGTTCAAAATGATCAAATCCTATGAAAATAGTAAGTTTATAGAAGTAATATCATTCAAAGTCTAGAGTCTAAACTCGTGGTTAGAACAAAGTTGGACCGCTGCTCCCTAGCCATTTTCTCACAGTTCAGTGACTCTCATGCGGGTACTGTATCTACCATTTAAGTATCTCTGACATTGTAAAGTAACTATCTATCTTTGTCATTTACAATTGAAATGGAACGGACAATGCTAAATGTATCTACAACTTGTGAATCGAAAGGGTTTAAAATAAAACTACTTCGATACTACTATACTTATTAATAGCTTTGATGTGAGTCAGATTTACGCATCAATACTTCTCGTTAGTAGTTTACACTGAACTGTGGTTAAATGATGTTTTTAACAGACTATACAAAGGAGGAAGTTATGAATTCGAATGTTATTAATATTATGCGTTTGTTTTTAATGTTTATCTATGTATATATATCTATATCTATGATCTGTTTTTCTTTTTATTTTATGTTCCCCTATTACTCGGAAAGAAATTTGAAAGATCCATTTTTTTTTAAATAACATACTTGTTAGGTGGTCATAACTTTGATACGAAATTACTAAATATTCAATCATCAATCATATATAGCTAAATAAAATATGTAAATGGCTTTTAACAGTTTAGGAATCATACGCATTTGTACATATACTTTATGTCAAAAAAGATAAAAATAAACTTTTGCAGTAAAGTAAAAACCGTTATAATGATGTGCCATAAAACATACGTCGTCAATAAATTAACGGCGGAAACACTTTATTTACGACTCAATAATCTCTAAGGAGACATCAAAAGTTAGAAAGTGTTAAGAGTTGCAACTGTTATTACGTCTCCGAAAAGAAGACACGTTTCTTCAAAAATGTATTCCGTGCCTATTTCATTCTTTGGTATTTTTAACCGACATAGAACGAGGTTCAATGAATCTATTCGCCGCGATCTTTTTTTATGTATTTTCACCGATTATTTGAAAACGCTTAGACAGATTTGGAAAATTCTGTTTTTTTAAAGGGTATACTTGCAAGCCTAGTTCCATAAAAATGTTGTCAACATCGGTTATATAGTTCGGGGAGAAGTCGGTTTTCAGTTTAAAAAAAAATTTGCAATATTCTTCTATAGCAGCTGTAACGATCACTAAGACAGACCAAGTAGTATTGTAAGCAATAGTAACTATAAAATATCGACAGTGTATATTATAGTGACCTTAGAAAGCAGTCACAATATTGATAGATCCATCGATAGTATCAATAGTCGATAAGTAGTTTGTAATACTATTGACGAAAGGTAAAATTTATCAATAGTGTCGTTCAGATAGTATTGATAGTATTTATATATATATATATATATTTATTTATATATATATTTATATATAAATACTATCGATCCTATTGATAGTAACAATACTATTTGTACGTATTAAGAACTATCGATAGCTAATTTACTATCATTAGTTGCTATTTTATCTAGGTACTTACAATTTATTCTATTGTTTTTGTATGTAATTGTGTTTTTTCATAGTACAATAAAGTTATTACAAACAAACAAACAAATTTACTATCTATACTATACTATTTTTTATTGACTATATACTAGATACTTCAGATAGTATAAATAAAATACTATAGATAGTTATGACCCTCTGTGGCCTAGTGATCATAATGCCAGGCTGCCAAACCCGAGAACCCGGGTTCTATTCTCAGGTCAAGATGGAAAATCTTTTTTAGATTGAATTAAGTCTTGGATGTTTATGTATTTGTTGTAAAATATAGTATCGTTGAGTTAGTATCCCATAACACAAGTCTCGAACTTTCTTTGGGGCTGGCTCAGTCTATGTGATTTGGCCGTATATATTTATTTAAAGGCCAAAAGCCTCTCTATATATCTCATCATCATCATTTTCAGCTTTCATGATCCCACTATAATTGGGCATAAGCATTCACAATCTACACAAACAATTATAAAAAACATACAACATATTAATAGAGTAAGAATTTAAATAAAATGTTTGTCTGTTTGTCTGTTTGTACACGCTAATCTCCGGAAATACTGGACAGATTCGCATAAAACTGTTTTTTGTTATATAGCTGTTAAGCCTATATATGGGATATGAATGATTTTGGAAAATGGAACGCCTGATAAAGAAACCATAATGGTCCAGCTAACTGTAAGAAATATAAAATGACACGTCTTAGCAAAAGTTGTTAAGCCTGATGATCATTTTCCGGAGTCATAAGGTTCACCCGGATGAAGTTGAGGGCTTCGGCTAGTACACAAATGGATAATTTTACAAAATAACTGTTCGACGTTCACAATGTGATATATCTCAGTAGCGTTGTTACAGTACATTGTCGGACGAAACTTCTAATAAGGTACCCTAATAAAAATGGCTGCGTGGTGATGAGAAATCTCTTTAAAGTTGTAACAGGATCGTAAACAGAGTTCGGCAGTAAAAGAGAACTTCATTAAACTTGGCGGAGACTCGGACAACGGCCACGGCGAAGTGCAATTAACCCTTTGCTTTGGATGTTATTATGTTTATATTTTGTTTATGTAAGTTGTTCGCGAACTGTGAACTCGCATCGTCTTATAACCTTCTCTTGACAGATTACGTTTTAACAACTCTGTTGTTTTTTTTAATGAAAATTTAAAAAAATCGGCCACACGCTTCCCTACTTGCGAATACTGACTTTGAGTTTACGGGACTAAAAAGGTCTATATATTGAGTGTCAGTGAGTTTGTATCATTGTTTGTTTGTTTGTTACCACTCCACTCTTTTACCACTAAACCTATTTACATGAAATTTGATATGAATATAGTTTGATACCCAGGGAAGGACATAAGATAGTTTTTATCCCGAAATTCCCACGGGGAGCGAAGCCCACGGGCACAGCTAGTGGTTTATATCCCTTATATAACCCTATTACAGTGGTATATTGTCAGATGAAACTTCTAGTAAGGTACCCTAATAAAAATGGCTGCGTGGTGATGAGAAATCTCTTTAAAGTTGTAACAGGATCGTAAACAGAGTTCGGCAGTAAAAGAGAACTTCATTAAACTTGGCGGAGACTCGGACAACGGCCACGGCGAAGTGCAATTAACCCTTTGCTTTGGATGTTATTATGTTTATATTTTGTTTATGCAAGTTGTTCGCGAACTGTGAACTCGCATCGTCTTATAACCTTCTCTTGACAGATTACGTTTAAACAACTCAGATGTTTTTGGTAAAGGAAATTAAAAAAAAATCGGCCTCGCTCTTCCCTACTTGCGAATGCTGACTTTGAGTTGACGGGACTGAAAACGTCTATAAAACTAATTTTCTTTAATTCAATTGTATAAGTGGTCGCTTATGACTTTTTAGTTTGTAGATCCTACCCAGCTTTGTCAGTTTCCTTCAAATTTCGTTATATGTACTACCGCCCTAATTGTTTTACGTATACAGCAAAAATTTGCATTATTAAATATTATAAAATATTTCAGACACGGATCTCTAAACTGAAAAATTATGTTCGTATGCTAACGATATTTTTTAAACACCTAGTACGTGGGCGACCAAGCTTTGCTCGGTTACATCTCAAACATCGAAAATACGCGTTTTCCCAAACAAAAGACTAATCTAGATAGATTGTTTACCTCCGAAAACCCCCATATACCAATTTTCAGCAGAATCGTTAGAGCCGTTTTCGAGATCACAGAAATATATAAATAAATATACAAGAATTGCTCGTTTAAAGGTATAATTTTTAAATACCTATTCAATAACAGCCCACACGATTTATGAGTCGGAAAAAAAAATACTCCAACTTTACATGTACACCTGAGATTGGATTTTGGGATATCCCCCCAAAAAAAAAAATTAATCACTTTATTTTACCATTTCTTCGGCATGATATATAAATATCTTTTGCCAAAGTACAGCTTTCTAGTACCTATAGTCTCTGTGTAGAATCACTGACTGACAGACCAGACAGTTCCTTGTTTACTACGGCACCCTAAAAAACTGTCCATCTGCAGCTATCTAACACAATAGTACGTCATTAAACGTACACAAAACAAAAAAAAGCCCATCCCAAATAAAATTGAGTGCAAGTCTTTCTAACAAAGCTTTCGATAACAGTTTTGCTGCACAGTGGACGCACTTGATACTCCAATTAATCAGTCGCCACTGATTTGAAGGACACTGCTGATGCAGGGTTTGTGTAAATTCTGTTTGAATTTAATTAAAATTTGATGCTGGAAGAATTTTTTTTTATTTTTTATTAACCTGTACTGTCCAACTGCTGGGCTTAGGTCTCCCCCATCTCCTTCCAAATATCTCGATCGTGTGCCACTTCCCATCATTCCCTCTCAAACTGTCGCAAGTCGTCACACCAACGCTTCCAGGGCCTACCTCTCATCCTTCAACCATCTTCGGGAGTCCACTTAGTTACTGGAACAAAAACTACACAAATTTTTAAGTAATAAATAGACAAAACTTGTTATTATGGCTACTTTTTACAACCTCTTCTAGTTGCTGTATTGCCTATCAACAAACACATTACCTGATCGCTGAGATGAGAATTATACTTATATAAAGATTAACAATCATTCAAGCACATGCACCGACAACTACACACTCCGACGAAGAAGTTGAGGGCTTCTATGCCCTTCTCAACAAAGTCTGCGATGAAAATAAGAACACTTGGAGTATTGTTATTGGTGACTTTAATGCGAAGATCGGCATGAAACAAGAAGAAGATAGCAACGAAATCATCGGTCCTTTCGGTATGGGAGACAGAAATGATCGGGGAATTCGCTTGCTACAATTTGCGTATGGCCAAAATATGAGAATCGCCAATAGTTTTTTCAAGAAAAAACCTCACAGGCGATGGACTTGGGTGGGTCCAAATAAAGTCAAAAATGAAATAGACTATATACTCTGCAGTGACAAAACTTTAGTCAAAGACGTAAGCACTATAAATAGAATAAAATATAGTTCAGATCACAGACCAGTAAGAGCAAAGTTAAGATTTAATTACAAAATTCATAGAACCGTTTTATTCAAAAATAAAATTAAGAAACATAGTCTAGATACCCTTATTCATAACTCAAATCAATTTGAATTAGAACTTACAAATCAATTTCAATTGCTTGATTCATTAGATGAGAACATTGACGATGTAGACTCCCAGTACAGCAATATAGTGAAGGCTATTAGAAAAAGTAGCAATAATATAAAAAAAAAAAAGTAAGTCCAAAAATAATAAGTTATCTGATGAAACATTAAAGTTAATAGATTTGAGATTAAATGAAAGTATTGGTAGCCAAGAATATAGGAATATAGATAAGAAAGTGAAAAGAAGTATAAGACAGGATATTAGGAAACATAACACTCAACTTGTTAAAATTGCAATAGAAAAACATACATCATTAAGAGTAGCAAAGCAAGGCATATCCAAAGGAAAGCAACAAATTAATGGTTTGAATGATGAACAAGGAGTCAGGCATAGTAGTCAAGAGAAAAAGCTGGATATCTGCACACAATTTTATAAATCATTATATACAGACAAAAGTAAAGACAATCCAGTAGAACAATATAATTGCCCGGATACTATTCCTCTTATAACTCGGGGCGAAGTGCGACAAGTATTAAAAAGTATGCAAAACGGTAAGAGCCCGGGAAATGACGAAATTACTACAGAAGCCCTCAAAATAGGTGCAAATGTTCTGATACCTCAACTGACCAATCTTTTCAATACAATCCTACTTACAGGTAAACTCCCAAAAAACTTTTGCCATTCAAACATCGTACTTCTTCATAAAAAAGGTAGTAAAAGCGATATAACTAATTATAGACCCATCAGCCTAGTCTCCCACATATATAAATTATTTATCAAAATTATACTCAACCGAATAGACAGCAAATTAGATTCCCACCAACCGCCAGAACAAGCTGGGTTTCGTCCTGGTTTTGCCACCACCGACCATTTACAGGCAATCAATCAAATTATAGAGAAGTGTAACGAATTTAACAAACCGCTTTACCTCGGCTTCGTTGACTACACCAAGGCATTTGACAGTATCAAACACCAGTCCATATTTCAAGCCTTGGAAAATCAAAACATCGAAAAGACATACATTGACCTACTAAAAATAGTATACAATAATAGTACAGCAGATATAAAATTAGAAACACAGGGACCATCATTCAACATTGAAAAGGGTGTTAAACAAGGCGATCCACTTTCTCCAAAACTCTTCACTTGTACCTTGGAAGAAATTTTCAAAACACTCGCAGACAAATGGCAAACTAAGGGCATCCAACTCGGCGGAGAAACGCTCACCAATCTCAGATTCGCGGACGATATTGTCTTATTTGCCTCTACATCAGCCGACTTGCAACAGATGCTTCAAGACCTAAGCACAGCAAGCCTTGAGGTTGGACTTACAATGAATCGGTCAAAGACCCAAGTCATGACAAATAGTACAAAACATAGGGTTGAGGTAGATGGGCAAGAGATACACTACGCCGATGAGTATATCTACCTGGGCCAGTTAGTCTCCTTCAGTAGCCGGCAAGAGAGCGAAGTTAAGCGCCGTATTGAAAACGCCTGGAGGAGCTACTGGTCCATGAAAAACTACATGAAAGGCGACCTTTCCCTTTCGCTTAAGCGCCAACTCATCGATGTGTGTATTTTGCCTGTCCTAACCTATGGTGCTCAAACGTGGTCATTGACGGAGGAGTTGAAGTCCAAACTCAAGGTTTGTCAGAGAGCAATGGAGCGAAGTGTGCTAGGAATTAAAAGGGTAGATAAAATACCAAACGCCATAATTCGCTCAAAAACAGGAGTTGTTGATGTAGGATATAAAACCGCCATGCTAAAGTGGAATTGGGCAGGGCATGTCAGTAGGATGCACAGCAAGAGATGGGCCAGAATTACAACAGAGTGGTTGCCTAAAGATGGTTACCGTCGCCCGGGTAGGCCAAGAAAGCGCTGGCGAGACGATATCGACGCATTTCAGAAGGGATGGACGAGCCTAGCACAGGAAAGAGATAAGTGGAAGACGATGGGAGAGACCTTTGCCCAACAATGGGACAAAACAGGTTAATAAAAAAAAAAAAAAAAAAAAGATTAACAAAGGTTGTAAACTTTCAATATAATTTGTTGATAGCAAAATGTGTTGCAATTTTTATAAGTAATTTACCAATAAATATTTTAGTGGCATTTGTATTTCATATGTTGTTACTTTTTATGTATAACGAGTCACCACAGTAGTTGAAAAATTAAAAATAATAATTGTATGTGATAATAAAAACAAGGATTTATTTTATCATCATGCTTAAAATATTAAAGATTTTTGAAAAGCTCTGTATGGACAGAGCTTTTCAAAAATCTTTAATATATATATACTGATTTACCATGGGGTAAATCAGTTTTGCGTCAATTAGTTTAATAGGTCAAAACTAAACTATTTGGTACTGATAATAGAATTAAACGTAAAAAACTAATGTCACTTGTAATTGATCATATCCATTTTTAAAGTAATTTTGATTTAGTATTGCGGAAAAACTGATATCAAAAGCGCTGTTGGACTCCAAGAAACTGTGACGTCATTAGTCTTTATTACATCCAAATTCTATAGAGAATGTTTATTTTGAAGTTTAGAAAAAAAGTATTTTACTTGAGTCTTTGGAAACTTCCTTATTTCTAAGAAAAGAAATAAACTAGGAGGCCAAAATAGGGTTATATGTTTTGCCGTCATATGTATTATTCTCTCGTACCTTCAATGATATCCATGGTACATTTGAAATTGAGTTATTGTTAAAAGCTTCTTTACTGTCCGCTGGTGGCAAGCTATATGACGTCACAATAAATCCAATATAGCGCCCTCTGTAAACCAAAAGATAATGCATAAAAAATGAAATTCATAGAAATATATTGTGTACCAATAATTAACACATTTCAGAAATATAAATATTACGAGTATAAGCTATCTCTTCCTGGTGTGTTTGCATTAAGGCCATACCTGAATTTTCCGGGGTTCAGTGGCCTTGGTCCATTTGAAATAAATCTAAATAAGTTTTTTTTAAGGAAATCATTTGGACAATGCACAAGTCCTCTAATAACAAAGCAGTATATATTAACCGCTGGTCACTGTATAAAAAATGTAAATCAATTTATTAAGTGTGGAAACATGCCATTTTTTTTCAAAGAAACACGATACAATTTTATTAGTTATTCCTCATTAAGCATTAATATAACCGTTATAGAGTTAAACGAGATTTTTCCAAACGCGCTTCTAACATCTACATCTCTAATTCATACAGTCCACATCAAGACACGGGTTTCTATTACTCATAAAGAGAAATAGTTTCAACCAAAGCCAGCGGGGAAATAAGGACTCCTTCGACCGTTAAATTTACGACTTGTCTCAAACCTTGTCTCCTGGCCGAGATCTTTTATAATTTATTTGGTTTGTTACGAGTCCCCTGTTGCTTCCTACAAAATGTATGTGCGGCTGCAACTTGAAAAATTCACTTTTAGAATTGCTATTTGAATTCCTTTCCTGATATTATAGTCGTTGGGGGCCATAGAATATAAGTATCGGGAAATGTCATCTTAGAATGCAACAAAATTTATTTAGATGGAATATTTGGTTTTGATTAATAATATTTAAAGATTTGTTTTCTTTTTTGTTCTGAATAGTACCTACTTAACTTTGCAGTTGTTGGTAAGTTTTTTACCTAACTAAAGAGTAGCCAAAAGCGAGAATGGTCTAACTGACTGAAGTTTGCTTGATTACACATTTCTGCTATTTAGTAAATGTATGGGTTTTCTAACGAAAAGTGTTTATTAAAAATTATTTAGTTAATTTTCTATCGATTGTAGGAATTGTGCACATTTCCTAAGATCATGTATTTACAATACGAATTTTACACATTTCCTGTAACGTTTACATAAAAACGAGACAAAATAAACAAGAGCTTATAAAAGCGGTAGACAACATTTTATGTCGAAGTCGTATCCACACTATTATTTTCACTGAAGACCACATATATTAGCTAAGAAGCCGTCATATCACGGGCGAGTCCAATCTTTTAGGACGGGACTATGTTCACTGTGTGTAAAATTTATGGAAATTGCATCCCCGCATTATGACCGGGAGGGTGGGACGTGAATCCTTTGCAAAATTCTTTGCAAAGATGACATTGCAGCGTCTAGTTAAGATGTCGGATACGTAATTTAATATTTTTATCTCCTTACAGTTTTAAAATGCATGTTCATTGGAGTTTGTAACAATGTTTACAGCTTCTTTAAACTTTATTGTTCATCAAATACAAATTGTCTTCTTCTTCTTATCGAGTGTGTTAGTGACTAACACTAGTGTCAGAGTTTTTAAACCGCCTTAAAGGCCTCTGACATGGTTTTAGGTAACGACCAATGTCAAAGACAGTGACCGGGACCGACGGCTTAACGTGCCCTCCGAAGCACGGATCATCTTACTTATCAGACAATCAGGTGATCAGCCTGCAATGTCCTAACCAAACCAGGACAACAACACAAAGTCGTTGCCCCCGCCGGGAATCGAACCCGTGACCTCCGGGTATGAGCCGAACGCTCTAACCACTACACCACGAAGGCTCTCAAAACAATACAAATTGTAAAGAAATAAAAGGCAAATTAACCTGTAAAAAGTTGTCTTCCAGTCAACCTTGAGGTTACACAAAAAAAATTTAGTTATATCTGTTTTTTAAATAATTTATTTTAAATAGGGCAGTACTGGTCCACGGAAAATTCATGTCTCGCCCATTTTCGCCCATTTCCTTGATCGACTTCTACGATCTGCGCAGGAAGAAAAGCAGTACAAGCAAAGGTTTTTCTTTTCTCCCAGACAAGCATAGAAAACATGCAGTAATGTTACTTAAAAAAACTTATACCTAGTCCTATCAATTTATTTTTAGGTCATTTAGGTTTGACAATAGACTTTTTTACCCGACTTCGGCAAAGCCAAACGGAGGGGTAATGATTTTAGCAGTCTATGTATGTATATTTGTATACATGTATGTATGTGGATAATTGGGTATTTGGTTCCACCAAAGCTTCCGACCCACTTATCTAATTTAAACAAATGAGATATCAATCAATTTGTCATAATTGTTTAGATGACATAAATGTATAAAAGGAATTTTATACACAAAAAAAGTGAAAGTCAAAAAAGTTTTTTTTGTGTCTGTATTGTGGGTTATCAAACGAAAGGTAAATATCACATTTCAAAAATGTAAACATTGTTAAATAAATGGCCCCTTAGTAGGGTAATACTTTTTTTAATTGTTTGTTTCATAATATTACTTTTATCTTCAACTATTTCACTAAATTCTTTGTTAAAAGCGGACAACTCGCTACTCTATCTCACACTGAGAAAAAAATACTGTTGAATTAACAATAAAACTTTAATCCCTGAGAGCCGTCCATAGTGAATTGTTACCATATAAAAGTTTTTATTGCCAAATGAAATCGAGAATTGGGTTGATTCGGCAACAATAATACATCGCTGAAGAAGCAAGGTGTAATCTTGTCATATCAAATACTCCTATTTGTTTCCCTAACAATTGAACTTTGTTCCCATACATATTCCCGTTTGTTCCAATACCTATATCATTTTGTTCCCATACCCATTCCGGCTTTGTTTCCCCAGCAATCTGACTTTGTTACCTTATCTATTCCCCATTTTGCCTCCCTAAAAATGTTACTTTGTGCCTGTAGCTGTCTTCTTTTTGCTGCTTCAGCAATTTAACCAACCCCTTTCATGACCGTTCTTAAATCTGGTCACATTTGTAAATTATCTTTTCTTTCTTTTGAATTCGTTGACATGAGCAATACAAAAGAAAGTTGTGTTTTCTGCCGTAATCAATATCATGGGTAAGGGTTTTCATTGGTGCCTTTAACAATCCTTTGAGCATTTTTAAGGAATGTAAAAGGCACCAATTTTCCTTTTATATTAATTGCGGTAGTATGACACATCATATTTTTGTAGTACTTAATTATGTCAACAAATGTAAAAGAAAGAAAAGATAATTTACAACTAGTGACCAGATTCAAGAACGGACATGAAAACGGTTGGGTAAATCACATTTACAAAATAGCAAAAGAAAAATAGGAAGAGCTTAAAAATAAAATAGGCTAATATTATGTATACCTACTCTGCCTAAATATGGGTGCCGGAACAGGTAAAGTTAAAATCTCAAAACTTACATTTTGTAGCAAAAAAAGGGTATTATGTTCAAAAAGGGTCGCAAGACAATTATATAACTATATAAAATATTTTAACTTGCATTTTGTTTACCTTTATCGCCATCCTTGTAAACCTTACAATTAATTGATTTGGGGCAACTTATTACCAAACAACGTTAGGACAGCTGCTGATTGAAACAAAATTATTTTGACAATCTATTTTTATTTTTACTGCAGTATCAAAGTATTAGGTACAATAATAATTATAAAAAATGTTTATATCTCCCACTACTGACAGGTACTTACACCTCATGCTTTTGTGTCTGATTTTTCATCACAAGTTACGTTTATCCCAATTGTTTACTGTTCACTGCACAGATAGACACTGAACCAGCCGCACCGATATTGTTCGCCGTAAAGTACACCACACGCTCGAACATGGTACGACACCGCACACCGTTGGATTCACAAAACGATTTGATTACATTACTGTCCTCCATGATGAAATTTAGATACATAGAATGTAAAACTCCACAAACAGTTTCACGACTGCAGAAAACGCAGCCACGCGGTCGAACACTCGCGAACAAACTAAGCGCCTGAGTTTAAACCACGGCAAAACGGCACTAGTATTTTGTCACGATACACTAGTTCACTTGTTAAACGAACACCCTAATATTTTGTTACTTTTGAGTATTGTTGACCCAGCGATGCATCAATTAAACATGACAGCAACTTTAGTTTTGTTAGAAGTTATTTTGTTATACTATAAACACCTATATTAATATTCGAGCAACAGTAGCGGTTGTTACCTTAACAACGTTATTCAACATTGTTACACGGTTAAAATTTCCGAAGCCGCAGGTACAATAAATATCTGACCATAAAAAGATTGCCTTGGGCATAATTTACCCTTTGTTAGTGTATGTCAAGTGTTTAGTTGCAGTAATTATAAATATTTAACAACGCTTTTATTGACGCTTTGCCAGCTTATTTTTTTCTCAGTGCATCCTAGTTTTACCAGTATTTTCCTAACCGTAACCTACCCGTAATTTATATTTCATAAGCATCACATTAGCAAGATGCTTATACTTTACGAGTAATAAATGTATTTATTAACTTGCTGGTGACCGCAACTTCGGCTGCGCAGGATCACACAATATCTTTATAAATTGTAGCTTATGTGTTATTCTGATGTTCAAGCTATATTATTGTAAAGTTTCATTCAAATCCATTAAGTAGTTTTTACGTAAAGAGTAACAAACATCCAATGGTCTATACTTACAAACTTTCGCGTTTATGATATTAGGTTATAAATTGTAGCCTTTGTGTTTTTCTAATGTATAAGCTATATTATTCTAAAGTTTCATTAAAATCCATTTAGTAGTTTTTACGTGAAAGAGTAACAAACATCCATCCACCTATACTTACAAACTTTCGCGTTTATAATATTAGGTTATAAATTGTAGCCTTTGTGTTATTATAATGTATAAGCTATATTATTGTAAAGTTTCATTAAAATCCATTTAGTAGTTTTTACGTTAAAGAGTAACAAACATCCATCCATTCATACTTACAAACTTTCGCGTTTATAATATTAGTAGATTATAATCTGTAGCCATTGTTTTATTCAGATGTATAAGCTATATTATTGTAAAGTTTCATTAAAATCCATTTAGTAGTTTTTACGTTAAAGAGTAACAAACATCCATTCGTCTATACTTACAAACTTTCGCGTTTATAATATTAGGTTATAAATTGTAGCCTTTGTGTTATTCTAATGTATAAGCTATATTATTGTAAAGTTTCATTAAAATCCATTTAGTAGTTTTTACGTTAAAGAGTAACAAACATCTATCCATTCATTCTTACAAACTTTCGCGTTTATAATATAAGTAGGAAGTAGGATATTCCTGTAAGCGATTAGAAAAGGTTTTCATTCATTCACTATTTTTTCGACGACCTCCGTTGCGTAATGGTCAACACGCTAGACCGCCAATCCGGAGGTTCTGGGTTCGATCCCCAGCCAGGGCAAGGTGAAAAATGGCCTTTTTCAAATTGTTCTGGGTCTTGGATATTTATCTGCATACATATTTGTTATAAAATTTTTTTTCACTCGCCATCGATTAGGCGAGCCGATCTAACGCGTCTAATCATTAAAAATAAATTAGATATTCTTTTTTAAAATCCGTGACCTAGAACTACCTAAGCACAAAACTGCTGCGTAGTAACAGGTGTTATTACTATATCAAGTGAATTACATAAGCTTTTTTAAGACTATGTTTTAAAAGAGTGAGAAATAGAAGGATATGGACAGTCCCTTCAACCGCAGCCCCCCGCCCACGCCTGTGCGCTCACCGCCACAACCTGAACCCAGGAAAAAACCAGAGCAGGATGAGGCCACAGCAATCATTTCTACGCCGGAAATCCAGAACTGGATGTCACAAATTGAGCAGTGCCTGAATGAGGTTTGCAGTATTTCAACAGAAGGCAAGCTAAATTCAGAACAGAAACTGCGTATTCACAATTTATGCCGAAAAGTGGGACATGGAACATCGCAAATGGCCGTACATTATCAGTCTCTGAAGCAGAAAGCAATTCTGAATCATTCCAACATCCAAGATCTTATGGAAAAACAGGACCTCACGCGACAACTTCAAGACCTTCGACAAACTATCAAGGAGTCCACTAAACCTACCTCGGGAGCAGTGTCCTTTGCCGATATGGTTAAGAAAGGTGAACAGAAATTTGTACAGCCGACCAATACAAGCTCTGTGGCTATTTATCCCTGTAAAAAGATGAAATCCAGCGAAGAGACGAAAGCCCTCGTGCAAAAAATTATAAAACCGGAAGAAATGAAGTTGCATGTGAGAGGATTGCGCAAAACTAAGAACGGCGGTGTTATTATCAGCACTGACACCAAGGCTGACATAGAGAAGCTTAAACAGTCGCCGCATCTCACGACCTCTGGCCTGACTGTGGATGAGCCGTATAAACGAAAACCAAGAATCGTTGTCATCGGAGTGCCATCGGTTATGCAGGAAATAGAAGTTTTTAATTGCATTTACCATCAAAACCTAGCCGACGACCCTCAAGGCATCTCTCTTGATACTTTTTTGACCTCTATTAAGCTCAGTCATAAGTCGGGAAAGAAGGACTCCCAGTCGTGCAACTACATCATTGAAGTTACGGCACAAATACGCAAGGCTATTATAACCAAGGACAGGGTGTTTGTGAATTGGTCGTCCTGTCCTGTGAGGGATTTCACCTTGGTAACTAGGTGTTACAAATGTCAGCAGTACGGACATGCGGCCAAGACATGCAGGGCTGACACCGTCACTTGCGGTCATTGTGGGGCACTGGGTCACACAGTAAAGGAGTGTACGAAAACTGCTGAGCCGCCGAAATGTGCAACATGCCTGCAATACAAAAAACCGTGCAGTCACAAAACTGGTGACCCCGATTGTCCAGCTAAAATTATGGCCGAAAAAAGGTTCATAGACTCCATAGACTATTAATGTGCCATAATACCATTGTTTTAGATTTTCGTATATGTAGCTCATTTAGTGTTATTATGTAATTTTTCTTTATATAGTCTTTATATTCCTTTATATTCATTACTATAGGTATACACTATGCTAAACTTAGGTTACTCTTAGATTTTTTTACTTTATACATTCTCCATTTATAAGTGATATATGGTTATTATTTTTATTTTACTTCTTTCCCTGTAGTTGACATGCTGGATTTCATTAGTTTTTACATTGATGGCGAGTCCTGGTGACCCGTAACACAGGTTCTTTGGAAACCTATCATAGGCACCAGTTCTCCACATCTTTTATTGTTTATACGTGTACAAATATGGTTATTATGATTACTTTTTAAGTTACAATAAGTTTTTGTGGAGGAAAATAAATATTCATTTTATTATTATTTTATTATTATTATTATTAAAATATAGTATCGTTAAGTTAGTATCCCATAACACAAGTCTCGAACTTACTTTGTGGTTAGCTCAATCAGTGTAATTTGTCCCCATATATTTATTTATTATTATTTATTTAATAGTTGGCTCTCGTCGGTGGAGTATGCGCCTAATTTCTGGGTCTTCAGCTTGACTTTTTAGCGCTTGATACTACACATGGCCCCTACTTTTTCTTTTAGTTGGTCTACATAGCTCTTTCTTGGTCTTAGATATGAACAAATAATATTTGTGTAAATTATATGTTAATTCGTTCTAATAGTACATTATGGTACTAGTGTGTAACATTGGTGATTACCTCCGTGGCGCCATTGAGACCCGAGCCGCAGGCGAGGGTCTTAAGAGAGCCAAGGACGGTAATCATCAATACACACGTGTATCATACGACGTTTTTCAACACACTTGTGAATAAAATAACAATAAAAACTCATTTTATTTAGTAAATAAAAAGTTTATTTAGAGAAACAATTAGTAAATGTGCAGTTAGTAAAATTATAATTAACTGTTCTTGATGGCATAGCGGTCTCATCGATAGATTATTTATTAAAATACTTTCATGTTCTATTGTAATTTGAGGTGGCTCATTATTCGTGTAGGTAGGTGAAATCCAATCATTGGATGTACTTGGTGTTTCGTCAGTAGGAATCTTTTATAAATTTTTCAATATCGTCAGACGATAAAACCTTTGATTTCTTGCTTCTAAATCCATCGGTTAATTCGGATAGTCTCTTTAGATAAGCTGACAAATGAAAGTATGTTTTTAAGTCCACTCCATTCTTTGTTCGGACTGTACTTTTTAACATTGAGTATAAACACCACAAAAAGCTAGGTTTGTACTTAGAAGATAATAATTTAAAGTACGCCATGAACACTTTTTTATGAAAAAGAATGCGTATTCTTGCTGTTTTGCCATTTTATGAAATTTTGGTACACTAATAGATATTTTTCCTTGGAGTTTTCAGGTAGTAAACTTTCTATAACGTTAAGGGCTTCACATCATATATCGGGCGGTGTACAACATAAATCATTTTCTTCGTAACTAGTACTTGTAGACATTTTAATTTATAAATAACTATAATTTTAACAGTGAAAACGAGTTGTGAAAAATGTTTCGCTATGGCGGTAAAAATTAATCAGTTTTCGTATGCGCGCGCATTGCGATCGGCCACAGACTAAAGAGATGAGGTTTTTTTTTTTATTTTCCGCGCATAGGATTTGCGCCTATTCTTCCAAGTACAAAATGGGAAATTTAAAGTTTTCTTTTATTACAGAGAAAACAAAAGTTATCTTTGAGTGAAAGTTTTACTTATTAAACACGTACGAGTTAAAATTATCTATTTAAATAAGAAGTTGCATGAAATGAGCAAGCAAAAGGAACATTAATTTGTTTGTTCTATTGAACACGATCTTTTTTTGAATAAAAATTTTTTCAATAAGAACAAAGCAACTCAACCAATAAAATTAAAAAAAAAATCTATAACTCACTAGTGAGTTATAGCAATGAAAAAGTCACAGTTTGATTATGGGTGTCATTATGTGCCTAATTGCGGTGACCATAGAGCCACTTTATGAGCAAGTGTGTTGAAAAAAATTATAATCATCATCAGTCTTCTTCTTATCGTGTGTGTTAGTGACTAACACTAGTGTCAGAGTTTTTAAACCGCCTTAAAGGCCTCTGACATGGTTTTAGGTAACGACCAATGTCAAAGACAGTGACCGGGACCGACGGCTTAACGTGCCCTCCAAAGCACGGATCATCTTATTTATCAGACACTCAGATGATCAGCCTACAATGTCCTAACCAAACTAGGACAACAACACAAAGTCGTTGCCCCCGCCGGGAATCGAACCCGCGACCTCCGGGTATAAGCCGAACGCTCTAACCACTACACCACGGAGGCAGTTGTTCAGCAGATCATCAGTGAAGCCTATTATATTCATCTTCGTAAGCTAATACCTGAAGATCCAATATCACATTAAAATTTCATATAGGCAAAACTATTAACATGCCAAGTAAATTCTAAAACGTACCTAGCATGGAAAATTTATTACTCTCCCAAATCAGTACTAATAATGTTCCACAATCCACGCACGTTAATTAAGCCTGATCTTCCATTCGAAACGACTTCATTGTACGGAATTTGTAACGTGGTAAAACATAATTACCGGGGAATTATGGGAATAATTTAATTAAGACATAACAGCACCTTGATTCGTCACACGACTCGTTTGGGCGGTGTAGGTAATTTGAGAGTAATCGGTGTGGACAAGAGTGTGTGAGGCGAGCGGTGGCGGTTTGAGTTTTCCCCGTCCATTGCTCGCTTATTCGCTATCCAGCTACAATATTAAGAACAACACCCGCAATGTATTAGTAAATTTTAGAACGCTGCCGCTTGCCTCGCTAACTTGAGACTGTGGGTAATCGGTTTACGCTCGCTTTAGCCTCTCCTACTTCAGCGCTGACCAATCAAAGATCAGCTAGCAGTTGTGGAGATTCTTAATTCAATTTGTTATAATTCAATTTAATTGTTTGTTGTATTTCGTTTTATGTTTCCCTCATACTCGTAAGAACTCTTATCTGAATTTAAGAACTGAAATTGGATAGGTATGTAGTAAACATTTAAGTATGTGACAATAATTCAGTTAGTGCTTTACCCCTTTTTTTTAAATAATAGTAAATCATACATTACATATTTTATAGGAAATCATTTTACTAGCAGTTGTATTTTATGTTTTATTACTTTTTTATTACATAAAACAAATTGCTTCCATACTTGGACAATGTTTTATTTTACCATTATGCTTAAAATATTAAAGATTTCGAAAAAACTTAGTGTATGGTAAAGTCATTTTTGGATCGATTTCTAGCAAAAGGCATATTCTAGTATATTAAAGTAATTTTGTATGCTTGCAGGTGCTTGCTTACAGTCTTCATGGAAAACGTATTTACAGTCAAGACTTGGTCTAGAATTAAATCAAACAAACATTATCAATCGTTCACACCGCGCCCTCGAGTGCTACATGGCTGGGCAGATATCAAAAATGATTATCCTTTTATTATTACATTTCTGGCCAAAGACGAAACGAAGAGTTTTAAACGGAAAGCGTTCAGAAGAACTTGCACAGGTTCCCTTATTACAAAAGAATGGGTTTTAACAGCTGGTCACTGTATAGATAAAGAAAATGAGTATATCAAATGTGGTAACATGTCCATATCTTTACAAAATACGCAATGTAAAGCTAAAATACTAAAAAATATTCCGCATCCTTTATATTCTTCTACAGAAGAGCATGATATCGCTTTAGTGCTTACTGAAGAAGTCGAAATGATACGATTTGGAAGGATCCATTCAGCAGATTACAAAACGTTTTACGGACGAGCTGTAGTATTTGCAGGGTTCGGCATGACTCGACCTTCGTATAGTCATAGCGCAGTGGGAGAGGATCAAGCGAGCTTTGAAGACTACTTACAATCGTTAAAAGTTGGTGAAGCAGTTATTTTCGATACGGATGAATTCAATATTTATTCTCCAAAAATAAATATTGCACCTAAATGTACAAATATTCGTCATACTCCGTATTTTGGTGATTCTGGAGGGCCAATTTTTGTGAATGGTAAGATTATCGGAGTCTTGTCCCATGGATCTCACGACCACCTGGACTCAAAATTCATTACAGATGCCAAACACCCAGAAATAAATACCTATACACCTGTTAGCCCATATTTAGATTGGATTAGACTAATATTGACCAATAATTCATTTGGTCAATGAGAATAGAAAGTTGTTGCTGATAAAGATAAGTTGAGAAAAGTTGTTGACGCCTTATTATGCATGATCACATAGGAGAGGAAATAAATATATCAAGAAGTTGTTCTTGGATGGAGTACAAGACAAAAGTCGTGTCGTATAATGGGGACATAGAAAATACTCCATGGACAAGAATCTAGTTCTTAATTTTTTAGAAGATAATTTTTTTACGAAAATAATTCATTTAATTTTTTTTCCTTTAAGGAAATAAAGGATTAAACAGGTCCTTTGAATTTAAAAACATACCTAGCCTGTCTTATTTCAAAAATCTGCTTAAAGTTGCCATTTTCTATCTTTGGGCTGATGTAAGCAGTTATGTAGCCTTTTGTTATGGCCAAATACCTGTTTTTTTTACCCTATTAATGTAGAGGAGAGGCCTTTGTCCAGCAGTATAGGCTATTAAAAAAATAGAAATATTATTGATTCTGGTTTTGTCACGTACGTTACAAAAGAAATCTTTAGAAGAGTTTTACTTTAATACGTTATATAAATATTTGAAATTACCCAATTTCAACAGCATAGCATCCAGGCTTGGGACCGGCAACGGCAGAGGAAGGAATGATGAATGAGACAGGAGGAGGGTTGCCTGGAGGTGAACTACCCAGCCGTAAAACGTCTATGACGAATATCGGGCGGCAATAACCCGATCCAAAGCGGGCACCACAAGCCACGTACCTGATGTCTTATAAATCCCCTTTAAAAGTATGGACTCGCCAACTCGCGATGGCTAGCGCGGCGTTTTAAGGCCCATTACCTCTCCATGTCTACGACTACCGGTTACCAGTGATGATTTATGGCTCTGAAACGTAGTCCCTTACATCTCATACTCAATCAATACTCAATCATTTATTGCTTCCTTAATGTATATACAGGTCTTTAATTATAAAATAGGATCTATTAAGGAAGACGGTCGCGCAACGCGCTATGGAGAAGGCTATGCTCGGTGTTTCTCTACGCGAGCGAATTAGAACTGAGGAAATTCGTAGGAGAACTAAAATCATTGTATGTCAGTGACTTTAGCGGATTGAAATGGCAGTGGTCGGGACAGATGGCGCGACGAACCGACGGCCAATGGGGCAAAAAGGTTTTCGAATGGTGACCACGTACTGGCAAGCGAAGCGTAGGACACCCATCCACTAGGTGATCTGACGACCTGACCATAGAATGGTTGATGAATGGTTTTTATGCCTACGAAAGAATATATACATGCCTTTTAAAACCCCGGATCCCTGAATTGTTTGAAATATTCCTGATTGCTAAAAATGTTACCCGCATACAAAATATAGTTAGATTAGAACTCGTTATGAAAACAATTATATTTTCTTTGAATAATTCTTAGATATCCTCTCGTACTCTCAATTATTTTACGGTGGTTTTGGACAATTAGGGTATTCTATGTCACTCGGGACGACCTAAGATTTTTAACAATTCCACACACTTTTAAATCGGTTCAGGCATTTAGAAGTTACAGTAAAATAAACAAGGGATTACTTATTATTTCAGGAAGGAATATCCATATTATTCTTTCAAGAACAGAAGCTTAGGTATATAAGCACCCGATTATCCGATCACTGAATTGATGAATCACATAGCAAACCTACTAGATCTTTTTAAATTATATTACTCTGAGTACCTAATAAAATAACACAGTATGTAAAGTCATATTATCAAAATTAACAAAAACGTAGATAAAACGTTCATTTTAATGTGTCCGTGTGATTTTGATTGTAGATGGACACATTTTATGTGATGTTTTTTTCAATAAAATTCCTTTTTGACCCTCCCGACTTTAAAGATTCCTATTGAATTCTGATGTTTCTAGAAAAAAGTACTACTCTATAATGACGTTTAAGAAACGAGTAAAAGATTACAATCCGTCTTTATCATCCTGATCATTATATTTAGAAATACTATCTTATGTATTTATTAAGTGTATATATAGGTATACATTATATTGTATAGTTATTAATTTTTGTATTGTACACGCCAAAGAGTTAAATCTAATATAAATCTTAAATAAATAAAGATTTTTTATAAGGTATTATTGTAAATTTTTCAAGCGTACATGAACAATAAAACGAAATGAATAAATAAAAACTCCACCATAAGTTATTAAAACCGACAAGTCGTCGCTCAGTTTCATTCAAATCTCTATAAATATACAAATTTTCAGATATAATTAGATAAACCTTGTAATCAAGTTTACTTTGTACCTAACCTCTTTTTGTTCCTATTTGTTTGACTACTGTTGTATTAACAAATATATTTCAAGATCACTTAGGGCGGATTTCATCGTTGCAGTAAAACGCGATCAATTGAAGCTGAACTCGTTTACGCACGTAAACCGGTTCTTTTGGATTTCATCGACAAACACTAATCGCGTTTAAGGCTAAACGCGTTTAACACTCTGAACGTCCGATATTGGCCGTTTAACGCTTCTAAACGCGTTCAATCAAACAAATGTCAAGTCAATGCCGAGATTTGACAACTTTGATTGACAATATTGACATAGGTAGGTACATACTTTTTAATTTACGTTCCGTTCCTTCGCGATTCTTTACCGGTTTTAAAGCAATGAGTTTTGCTTATCTTTTATTCATATTTTCTGCGTGAAATGAAAACTATCACATGATTTTTACTGTTATCTGTGCTTTTTTGTCTATGAGTTTAGTTGAACTTCGTTTTCGTAAACGCGATCAAAAAGGACAATGCCGACTTACGGCCCAGACGTGCACAGTAAATCTGTTTTTACATAAAAACTTAAAATATTCGTCTTAATTTTATGGTACTACTTATTAAACTGTACAACTTGGTATTATTTTCCTCATTAAAAAAAATAATTAAACATTTATGTAGTTGTGCAGTTTCCGTTTTTACAAAACAGAGTTGCCATTGCAGATAACTTATTTTGTATAGATTTATATGATACGTAATGACTGTTATGTGGTATTTAGGATGGGCACGGCATCAACCTAACATAAATCCTCCAGCTCAATTTCTGGACGATATTTTAATCGTATATGACTTAGAATAGAAAAGTACAACAAAGTGTGTAGTTTTCTATTCTATCTCTACAGGTTATAGGGGCAATAAATCCCTACTATGTGGCCATAAATAGTTTAAGTCATATTTTCAATGTTTGAAGCACTCATGTGGTTAAAATTATTATATTTTTATATAAAATAAAATAATTTATAAAAATTGAACCCCAACTTTTTCTTTAACCTTCCTTTTGTCTTATAATAGTCTATTAAATACTTGTTATTTTGGTTAAACTTCTATAAGTGTGCACTGAGGGCCTAAGTTTCTATGGACGGCTGGCATTCCCCTTTGCTCCGAATTGACGGTGAAATTAATTTGAAGTTGATCGAGATCAAATCAAACATTTGAACTCAGTTATGTTAAACTCAGTTTTGCTAAACTCGTTTATCAATGAAAACGATGAAATCGGCCCTTAGATGGGAGGGTGAGAGAAAGAGAGAGAGAAATGCATTTAAATAAGAAATAAAAAAAACCGTTTATTCTATATACTGAATTAAAGAAAAAACTGTTCAAACGCGATTCTGATTGTCTATCAAAATGCTCCTTAAACATTCAATAAAAAATGTCCTACAAACTTTCATTTCTCAAGAATAAAAATTAAAAATAAAATCATTGTCTTTTACTTAGGATTAAAATCATAAAATTAACATTAGATTGTAAAATTGCAATATATTTTTCTGCGAGCAAAATGTTTTGCAATTTTCATTAATCATATACCGATAAAAAATTTAGTAGCAGTAATATTTTATGTGTTGTTTTTTTATGTTAAACGAATTTCTGCTATAGGAGAACTTAAATTCATTTTAACATCATGATTAAAATATTAAGAATTTCCAAATTTTATTTTCTATGGTAAAATAAATATTAGGTCTAAATTTTACAATATAAATGCACTAATACGTATAGTTAAATGATTTTGTGTACTTATTTGCAGGTTGCTTACAGTCGTAGTGGCAAAAGAATTCACAAACAAACCTTGGTCCGGAATTAAACTAAACCATTACTATCAATCACACACACCGCGCCCTCGAGTGCTACATGGCCTTCCAGATGTCGCTAATAATTATCCTTTCATTATAACATTTCTTGAAAGACTTAATAAGACAGTTTTTGAAAAGAAATCATTCAAAAGAGTTTGCACAGGTTCTCTAATTACAAAACAATGGGTGCTGACAGCTGGCCACTGTATATCTGATACAGTTGATTTTATTAAGTGTGGAGACATGTCCTTATCTTTCAATAAAACTCAATGTAAATCTAAAATATTAAAAAGATTTCCGCATCCCTTATATTCGAAAATAGGAGTGCAGAATGATATTGCTTTAGTATTAATTGAAGAAGTCGAAGTGAATAGATATGGAAGAATCCATACAGCAGATTATAAAACCTTTTTGGGTCGAGCTGTGGTGTTTGCTGGGTTTGGTATGACTCGTCCTTCGTACATTCATAGCGATGTAGGAAAAGAACAAGCGAGCTATGAAGACTACATTAAACCATTACAAGTCGGAGAAGGAGTTATTTTCAATGAAGATAAAAAGCTTTATCGCTTTCCATCAATAAAGATTGCACCAAAATGTACAAATATTCGACGCGGTCCATATTTTGGGGATTCTGGAGGGCCACTTTTTGTAAATGGTAAGATTATAGGAGTCTTGTCCCTTGGATCTCACAACAACAAATATTCAAAAATTAAAACAAATGCCAAACACCCAAAAATAAATTCGTATACACCTATAAGCCCATATTTAGATTGGGTTAGGCAATTATTGAAAAATAGTACATTGATCAGTGGTTAGTGAGAATAAAAAATGTAAGTTTGCGTTTTCGATCCTCGGTCAGGGCCAGTTGGGAAATGAATGGCCTTTTTCAAATTGTGCTGGGTCTTGGATGTTTATCTATATATGTATATTTGTTATAAAATATAGTATAATTGAGTCTCGAACTTATTTTGGGGCTACCTCAATCAGTGTAATTGTCCCTATATGTAATTTGTCCCTATATTTTAAGGGTGAATTCAGTTCATGATTTTAAGCACTTTTCCCAATCAAGATATATTGAAATAGGTTTCCTATCCATAAACATAAAAAATAAGCCATAATGTAACATGGCATACTCTTTTTTGGCATAATGATTTTTAAGTATAACTTTCTTACGCATAATTATTTGAAGCATAATGTATTTAAGCATAATCATATTTAGGCATCACACTATAAAGCATAAATGATTTTTAACATAATAATGTCAAACCATAATTAACCATTGCATAACTTTTCTTGAAAGATAAAAATTCGTTATCATAAATTTATTAAAGCATAAAAATAACCTGAACCGAACCTAACTTCACTTCTGCCCTTACAGTTGTTCCGGGTGGTCATAAATAAAATAACCTGAGCCTAACTTCACTTCTAACAGTTGTTCCAGGTGGTCATAAAAAAAATAACATGAGCCTAACTTCTTTTCTGCTCTTACAGTTGTTTTGGTTGGTCATAAAAAAATAACCTAAACGTAACTTCACTTCTGCCCTTACAGTTGTTTCGGGTGGTGGAAAAAAATAAACTAAACGTAATTTCATATCTGCCGTTACAGTTGTTCAGGGTAGTCATAAAAAAAATAACATGAACCTAACTTCACTTTTGCCCTTACAGTTGTTCCGGGTGGTCATAAAAAATAACATGAACCTAACTTCTTTTCTGCCCTTACAGTTGTTCCGGGTGGTCATAAAAAAAAAAACCTAAACCTAAATTCACTTCAGCCCTAACAGTTGTTCCGGGTGTAGCACACGAACCTGGCAAAGGCGGTAACGGCGTCGTCACCATGAGTTTTTAGTAGCTGAGAGCCTACATAACATAACCGTCCGATTTCCATTGGGCGGCAGGCGGCGGAAGGCACCTTTTCCTCACGTAAAAAAAAAAGATGAGATTAGGTTAATTAAAAAGTTTGGGTTGAGCTTAGGTTAGGGACTGCAATAAAAATGTCTGGAACACCCATGCCAAGACTATTCAGGATTGTGACCTCCTTTTACGAGGACCGAAGATGCCAATCTGTCAGAATGCCCTGTGCAAGCTGATGTTCTCCACGGTGATAGGCGTAGGACTCTGACTACATCCTCGTTGATATTCAGACTCAATTGGTGCTCTTCGCCGACGACACGGCGATTTTTGCAGTTAGTTTTTAAAGTACGCTGCAAATAACCTCCAGACAGCTTTATTAGACGCCCTGCCTGACAAGCTCTTTAAATGAAGATTTTTAGTGAACACGAAGCAGACATTTATCTCAGAGAACACCAACTTCCTGCCACCTTCGGGGAAGATGTGCCGAGGCACTCAACCGTCAAACACCTGGAGGTACCTACCTAAAGCTCGAAAGCCCACATCGATAGAATGGTGACGATAGTAAAGATGACCCGGAGGAAGCTCTATCCAATACGTTTCCCTCGCTTCCCGCTACGAACGTAGCTCGGGATTTAGAAGAACCTAAGAAAACCTATGGTTTAGTATTAGTAGGTGAAAGGTTAGCTGGAAGAAATCACTTTAGTGATAAGTCGGTTTTTGTACCTACTATATTTCAAATGTTCATTTGATTATTGGCATACTTATTGGTAGACCTCAGTGTCTTAAGACTAAAGTTTACAACCAATGTGTGTTACCAGTGATGACTTATGGCTCTGAAACGTGGTCCTTTACTATGGGTCTTATAAGAAGGCTCAAGCTCGTGCAAGGCGCTATGGAAAGGGCTATGCTCAGTGTTTCTCTACGTGATCAAATCGGAAATGAGGAAATTCGTAGGAGAACTAAAGTCACTGTCATAGTCCAGTGGATTAGCTCGTTGAAATGGCAGTGGGTGGGACATATAGTGCGACGATCCGATGGCCGATGGGGCAAAAAGGTTCTTGAAAGGCGACCACGTACAGGCAAGCGAAGCGTAGGACACCCACCCACAAGATGATCTGACGACCTAACTAAAGTCGCTGGAAGGCGCTGGATGCAAGCCGCTCTAGATCGGTCATTTTGGAAATCTTTGGGAGAGGCCTATGTCCAGCAGTGGATGTTATGCGGCTGAAGTGATGATGAAATGACGGTCAACTTGACTGTATGGAAGGCAAAAAAATATTCAATATCTTACTTGATAAAAATGCTTAAAATCATGAACTGAATTCACCCTTCAAATAGTTTCAGTATATTGTTTGTTAGACTGTATAAAATGTTTTGAGGATTCGGTAGTCGGGATTAGGTGGCAGGAGTGCGCATTACCAGCGCTTTCGCAAGTAAAGCGTCACCGGGCGTGGCCTGCACTTGGAGGTCATCCATCCAAGTGCAGACCACGCCGGTGCCACAAGAGGCATAAAAATTTTCTCCAGCTCCTCCGTGCTTCTGAAGGCACTATATATAAGCTATATAATAAGGTATTGTTGCCAAGCTATACCAGATGCCTTTAGGCAGACTGAAAAATCTGACTGCACTGTTCGCCACTTACCCACACGTAAAAGAATACAATACTGATTGCTAACATGTTGACTTAAAAATTATTTATCGGTACAATGTTAATTCCAATTGGGTATTTTCCTAAGTCAGAAATAAATAATTTGGTACTCTTAAGAAAATAAAATGTTAAAAAATAATGTCCCTTGTCATGCTCATATGCATTTTCAGTGTAATTTTAGATTTATTATTGCAGAAAAACTGATATTTAGAGCGTTATTTGACTCCTAGAAACTATGACGTCATCTGTCTGTATTTTATACAAATCCCATAGGAAATGTTTTGACGTGTTTATAAAAATGTATCTCATTTGGGTTGTTGGAAAATAACAGATTGAGTTTAAAGTGTATTGAAGTTACTAGTTCAATACACTTTATACTCAAGATGGAGGGATGATATCAGAAAAGTTGCAGGAAACTTTTGGACCAAATGTGTTTATATTTTGTTTATGGGTGTCTATGTTTGATTACAATTTAGCATCCGAATCGCTTGTCCATTTTCGTAAATGATATGTCAATCGATTCGTCGATTGACTTAAGGCGCTGTGCATCAGAGGAATAATGTGAAACGTTTTTTTTTTCGTCGCACAGTTAGCCTTATTTTTCACTAGCAGTCCATCCCGGCTTCGCCCGTGGTACATGCATAGCCTATGTCACTCAGGGATAACATACCTATCCAACAGTGAAAGAATTTTTAAAATCGATCCAGTAGTTTCGGAGCCTATTCAATACAATCAAACAAACAAACAAACAAATCTTTCCTCTTTATAATATTAGTGTAGAAGTGTAGATGAAATACTAGCATGGAAAAAATATGAAGTACGGTTCAAAGATCAAAATAAATGATTACATTAAAATATTTAAAAAAAAGTATTTAAAACCTAGCTAAATAAAGGGGTAGGTCACGTCTCGCTGTTTGACGACTAGTGATTTACAACGTTTACGTGTATTGCCCACTATCGATGTTATTTTTTAAGTCTAAATTGTTTGTACGAATTGACACTAGTTGGATTTTGTGATGGACATAAATCAGGTTTTAGTTTTGTGTTAATTGTCACTTTGTAATTTAGTTTTGGGGATAGGCGCGGCCGAAGCGACGCTGCGTGACAGCGGCAGGCGCGGGCCGGTCCAGCCAGCCAATTGATATTCCTAATCTACAAACTACTACAGACGAAAAAAATTTATTTCTGTATGTTTGTAACAAATAATCTTAAAAAAATTCTAGACCAATTTCCTTCGCCTTTATAATGCTACATTATTCATAGGCCTTTTAATCACAGGCCACTAGTATTGAATAAAGAAAATAAAATAAAAATTAACGATATCCCCGATATCTCTCGATGAAAACAGCTTAGTCCCGGAACGCGGCGAAGAATTCACTTCGTGGGAGGCCATATTTGTTGTTATGACACTGACATTTCACGAGTCACAAGTGGCAGAATTCCGAACTAATCGATCTACAATCTTACGTTAGCTAGTTTGTTAAACGTAACACTTTGGACGATCTAGCTGAACGATTTTCAGCTGTATTACAAAACCTGTAATGCCAAGCTAGATGGAGGGATGATATCAGAAAAGTTGCAGGAAACTTTTGGTTCAAATGTGTTTATATTTTGTTTATGGGTGTCTATGTTTAATTACACTGTAGCATCCGAATCGCTTGTCCATTTTCGTAAATGATATGTCAATCGATTCGTCGTTTATATAACGAATATTACATATAGAAATGTGAGAGTCAAAAAAATAACTCAAAAAACCAGATCCGACAAAAATATACAAAAAGCCCAAATTCTGCCAAGTTGTGATGAAAGTGCCGGAACCTAGAGACCTTTGAAAAAATAACATTTAAATCGGGCTGGGTCAAATTAAGATCCCCGCATCAAATTAAAATTTTCCTATTCGGTTTTGCCAACTTTCAATGTTAAATGTTAATGTTAAAATGTTACTTTGTTTAAGAAAAAAATTAAGTCATTTTTGAGAGACAAATGTTATTATAGTATTAAGGATTTCTTATCTGATAAATTGTAAATTGATTTTGGTTTATATATAAGGTCCATAGATTAAGTATATTATTATAGTATAGTTATATAGGTAGCATAGGTATAGATGATAGCCTTTCTGACCATATTTGCACATCGGTGATGGTAAACATGATTGGACGAAATTGAATGTACTAATATTTTGTAACACATGTTTGGCAAATAAATTATCTTTATCTCTTTATCTTTATCTTCATCTTTCAAGAATAAATAAAACTAAAATAAAATAAAATTTGTATTTTATTTAAAGATTAAAATCATAAAATTAACATTAGATTGTAACATTGCAAATATTTTTCAGCTAGCAAATGTTTTGCAATTTTCACTAATCATATACCGATAAACATTTTAGTGGCGATAATATTTTATATGTTGTTATTTTTAATATAAAACGAATTTCTGCTATAGTTGAACTAAGATTTATTGTAACATCATGATTAAAATATTAGGAATTTCCAATTTTTTTTTCTGTGGTAAAATAAATATTTAGTTTATTTTTACAATATTAATGCACTAATACGTACGTATAGTTAAATGATTATGTGAGTACTTTCTTGCAGGTGGTTGCTTACAGTCGTTGCGGCAAAAGAATTCACAGCCAAATCATGGTCCGGAATTAAACTAAACCATTACTATCAATCACACACACCACGCCCTCGAGTGCTACATGGCCTTCCAGATGTCGCTAATAATTATCCTTTCATTATAACATTTCTTGAAAGACTTAATAAGACAGTTTTTGAAAAGAAATCATTCAAAAGAGTTTGCACAGGTTCTCTACTTACAAAACAATGGGTGCTGACAGCTGGCCACTGTTTGTCTGATAAAGTTAAAGTTGATTTTATTAAGTGTGGAGACATGTCCTTGTCTTTCAATGAAACTCAATGTAAATCTAAAATATTGAAAAGATTTCCGCATCCCGCATATTCTGGTATAGGAGTGCAGAATGATATTGCTTTAGTATTAATTGAAGAAGTCGAAGTGAATAGATATGGAAGGATCCACACAGCAGATTATAAAACCTTTTTGGGTCGAGCTGTGGTGTTTGCTGGGTTTGGTATGAGTCGTCCCTCGTACATTCATAGCGAGGTAGGAGAAGATCAAGCGAGCTATGAAGACTACATCAAACCATTACAAGTCGGAGAAGGAGTTATTTTCAATGAAGATAATAAGCATGTTTTCTCTCACTCAATAAGGATTGCACCAAAATGTACAAATATTCGACAGGCTCCATATTTTGGGGATTCTGGTGGGCCACTTTTTGTAAATAGTAAGATTATTGGAGTCTCGTCCTTTAGAGCAGTGGACCACAAATATTCAAAAATTATAAAAAATGCCAAACACCCAGAAATAAATTGGTATACACCTATAAGCCCATATTCAGATTGGATTAGGCAATTATTGAAAAATAGTACATTGATCAGTGGTCAGTGAGAATAGAAAGTTAATTCTTACGATAGATGTAAGTTGAGAAAAGTTGTTGACAATTTATTATGCATTTTATATGATATAGGGAGGCAAGGTGGACACGCTAGAAGGAATATAAAAAAAAAAACTTCTTTTGTCGTTTTTGGATAAAGTAAAAGACAGAAGTCGTGTCGTATATAAAGACTTAGAAAATACTCAAAGGAAAGGATCTAATTTCTAATTTTTTTAACGTAGATAATGACGTTTTTTTATGAAAATAATTATTTTCTAATAACAATTGATTTCATTATGTTTACTAAATTAAAAAAGAAGGTTTAAAGAGATCTTTGATTAAAACAATATATCTCCTTCTTATTTAAAAAATCCATCTAAAGGTACTTCTACAGATTTATTAATTTTGTTAAGGCCAAATAGTTGTTTGTTTAATTTTGTTGACTCTGGTTGTGCCACGTTCATTACGACGGAAATATATATATAAGTCTTTTTTACTCAAAATATGTATTTAATATTGAGCAATGACACAGCTAGGCAGCCCCCTAGATCAATCCAGAATTATATTATTGCAGGGTATATTGACATTCAAAAATATTTTTGGGACGAAGTTCCTTATCGCGCGTTGCGAAAGGAGGCCAGACGGAAAAAATTAACCAAAAGTTGTAACGACACTTTTTGCTATATTTGTAAGCCATGCGGCGTGCGCGTGTTTCTCTGTCTGTCTTTCTCTCTCCTAATTAATCGAAAGGAACTTCGTTCCATCCGTGTGTCCCTTGACACCTCTTAAGTTTTTATTATTCTGAGTAACACCATGTTATCCTAAGTTGTATCTTCTATTTGAAACTATATAATAGATACAAAATAAAATATGTCAGAAATGTTACTGCATCGTTTGTGCCAACGTGTCCGTGTGAAAAAAAGGTAGATTTACACATTATACAAGGTGTAACCAAATGGTATACTGAAACTAATTTCAGGGTAAATTTAGTCCATGATACTTAAAAAAAATTCCTAAGACAATAAAAATAGTTTAATAATTACCATATTTTTTTTATTTTTTTTTTTTAATTAGCCCGATGTTGTGTCCCACATTACCATATTGAATGATAAAAAATAATTTAAGTCTTTCCATACAAACTCGGATCTGCTGATCGGTTAAGTCGTGTGGGAGGCCGAATTTTTTCATATTTCAATATATTATTATCTTCATTGGGAAATGTGCTCAAAATCATGAACTGAATTCACCCTTAAAACATAGGGACAAATTACATATAGGGACAATTCCACTGATTAAGCTAGCCCCAAAATAAGTTATAGACTCAATGATACTATATTTTATAACAAAAACATAGATAGATAAACATCTAAGACCCAGGACAATTTGAAAAAGGCCATTTCCCAACTTGCCCTGACCGAGAATCGAACCCGGGACATCTGGGTGGCGGACTAGCTTGGTGACCACTACGCCACGGAGTTCGTCAATAGTTAAATAATATAATTTATAAAATAGTTTCATTATATTGTTAGTTAGACTTTATATAAAATGTTTTGAGGAAGTTGGCGGTCCGGCGGGAGTGCGCATTACCAGCACTTTTGCTAGTATAGGGACACCGGGCGTGGCCTGCACTTGGAGGTCATCTATCCAAGTGCAGACCACGCCGGTACCACAAGAGGCATACAAGTTTTATCCAGCTCTTCCGTGCTTCGGAAGGCCCTTTTGACCCGGCTGTCATCACTGTATGACAGTCGCCGAGCTATATCAGATGCCTTTAGGCAGCCTGAAAAATCTGACTGCACTGTTGGCCACTTTCATACACGTAAAACAAACCAATACTGATTGCTAGCAAGTTGACTTAAAAATTGTTTAACGGTACAATGTAACTTCAATCGGGTATTTTCCTAAGTCAGAAATAGATTATTTGTTACTCTTAAGAAAATAAAATGTTAAAAATAATGTCCTTTGTGATGCTCATATGCATTTTTAGTGTAATTTTAAATTTATTATTGCAGAAAAACTGATATTTAGAGCGTTATTTGACTCCTAGAAACTATGAGGTCATCTGTCTGTTTTTTATACAAATCCCATCGGAAATGTTTTGACGTGTTTAAAAATGTATCTCATTTGAGTTGTTGGAAAATAGCAGATTGAGTTTAAAGTCTATTGAAGTAGTACCTACATGATGGAGTGATGATATCAGAAAAGTTGCAGGAAACTTTTGGATCAAATATGTTTAATATGTTTATGGCCAAAAGCGAGAAGAATGGAAGAAAAAGAAGAAAGCTTTCATAACAAGAGCAGCCCTTGTTAGTTACTTTATTCATCTTGTTAGCTTAGTTTATTCATCTTGTTCTGTTAATATCATTTTTGAAGTGAAAACTTCTTTAGCGGCGTTGTGCACTTTTTTTGGAATGGGTAAAAAATGTTAAACTCGCGTCAGGACACGTGACCTGTTCGAAAATTCGTAAGACGGATGGAGAGTAGACAGCTGGCGCGGCGTAGGAGAGGGAGTATCCCCCTCTCTTTCTACGGCGCGGCGAAAATGTATGCCTGCGCCTGCTGTTTCGTATATCAAAAATGCACAACGTTAATATTCAAGTTTTCACTTCTGCCGGCACTCCCAGAGTGCAACCCGTCTTTTTTTTTGTTTTATGTAAGTTGTATGTATTTAAGTAAGATGTATCCGTATGTTTTTTATAATTAATGTATATAAGTATGTTTATTATATTGATTTTGTTTTCTAAATAGCATGGTTGCCTGGAAGAAATTGCTTAGCGATAAGGCCGCATTTTGCGCATTTCCTAGTTTTTAAGATAATTATGTCCTGTATTTATTTATTTCGTGCAATAAAGGGAATATTGTATTGTATTTAGGGAAGTTTTTAAAGCGAATCTAAATGCGGTGAAGTTGGTTTGACTTTTTCATCCTTGGAACCCTAAAAGATATTTGTATAGGGCCGTGGGCGTTCTGACAATGCGGCCGTCACGGAGCGGCCTTTGAGCTGTCAGCCACTTGAAGGAACCGGGGCAATTACATTGAAACCAGCAATGCTATCTTTAAAAATAATGCGAGCTGCGGACGTAAGGAGCTTATTAGCACGCTCAACGTCACTCCGGGCTTTTGTCTCAGTTGTTATGGCTGTGTTTGAATTTTCTTTGTAAATAACACAAGTGGATATATGTAAGTACTAAGGTTATAAACTTACACAATGAGGTGGTGTGCCCTAATCAGTGCGTACATTTTAATTCGATAATATAAAATGAAAATATAGCGAATTGTGCATACTTTTGCGCATTTACAAATTTTCGAGATAACTACGTGTCCTTTATTTATTTCTTTTTATTGTACGTGTTCCCACAATAGGATGCGTATTTACCATAATTTTTCTCTATGTATATGAAAGATATTAAACACTTTTGTATTAGATTTAGTTCGGATTCTTTGATTAATACATGATTCAGTTCTTTTTACCCGATTACAGCAAAGTCAGGAGAAAGTTTAGTGATTTTAGCAGTCTTAAAAATGTTTATGTGTGTCTATGTTTGTTCCACTGTAGCATCCGAATCGCTTGTCCAATTTTCACAAATGATATGTCAATCGATTTGTCATTACTGCCCGGTTGACTTAAGCTACAGTTTGTATGCAAAAATTATATAAAACGAATATTACACATAGAAATGTTAGAGTCAAAAAAATATAACTTGAAACACCAGATCCGACCAAAATATACACAAAGCCCAAACTCCACACTAAAGATGTAATGAGATTGTCGGAACCTAAAGACCTTAAAGGAATAATGCTTAAATCGGACTGGGTCAAATTAAGATCCCGCATCAAATTAAAATTTTCCTGTTCGATTTCGCCAACAAAGGTTTATAACTTCAAATGGCAAACCGTAATAATTTGTTTATGGTAACGGGCCTCCAGATACGATGGAAAATGTTCCGAAGCTCATAAAACTAAATTGTGGTTGTAAAAACTAGTAATTAGTGAGACTAATAGGTATAATCGACTTCCATACAAAAATCGGTGATGCGCTCACAAAAATTGATTATATATTTTTTGTAACCTCCGGCAAAAAAGAGGGGTGTTAAATGTTTGACGTATCTGTGTGTCGCTGTCAGTCTGTAGGATCATAACTCTAAGATTTTTTGAAGTGAAAACTTCTTTAGCGGCGTTGTGCACTTTTTTTGGAATGGGTAAAAAATGTTAAACTCAATGTCAGGACACGTGACCTGATCGAAAATTCGTAAGACGGATGGAGAGTAGACAGCTGGCGCGGCGTAGGAGAGGGAGTATCCTCCTCTCTTTCTACGGCGCGGCGAAAATGTATGCCTGCCCCTGCTGTTTCGTTTAGGCGGCGCAGGGCGCTTGCGCGAATGTTCGTGTATGTTTATGTTACAGCGTGCTAATAAAATGTCATGTTTGTGTACGATAGCCGAATAAATAAATATTGTATTCTACCACATAAATAAGAGTACTTTTATACTGATAATTAAAGCAATTCGTGCAAAATTATTCCCTAACCATTCCAAAATATCAAAAATGCACAACGTTAATATTCAAGTTTTCACTTCTGCCGGCACTCCCAGAGTGTAACCCGTCTTTTTTTTTATTGTTTGAAAGCTGGCGTGATCGATATGGTTTTTAGCTACAGTTGTGTCGGAAATAATTTTTTTTTAATTGGTTTATGTATATATACTTTAAATTTACAATAAAAAAATCAATTTTTATATTTAATATAAGTTATTTTGAATTAATTTTAGTTAGTTTCAATTTTAGGTGTATTTTTATTTAGTTAATATTTTATTCTTACCATTATAGATTTTCTTTTATTACAACTTCTATTTCTACTATTCACAACTAATTTATTGCACAAAATTTTTTTTTTTTTTTTTGGCAAACTGTTGCTCTTGACAGGACTGATTGAAAGCTAAAATGGAAGGCTTTTTCCCAGCAGTAGGACACTGAATTATGCTAATAATGAATAAAAAACCACCTTTTTTACAGGACAGAATGACGACAGGAAAATAAAATCTCAACAGAAATTAAATCGACTTCCCGACATATCGTTTAAAGGATTATTTTTCGTCTCCATTTATTTTATTCAGGTAAATCGTATGACAGCACAAAGATGGCAAAGACCATTTTTTCTGTCTAAAGAAACCCGATATTGCTCATTCAGTTGTTTTCTCCCTGTTTGCGTATTAGATTACAAAACAATTTATTTCAATATGGCAGTCGAATTTAAGACATGAGGATTGTTAAAGAGCATTTTATTAAGAGAAATAATTTATTTTTAGTCCTTAAATTGTTTACGATTGGTTGATCCGGTAAGGTTTCAGAAGGTTTCAATCATTATTTGTTGCCACATGAATCGTGTATAAACAAATTATGTTTAAACATATTTATACACTTTTAACACATGAGATGACGTCATACTTATGCGTGGTTTCTTGTACGCAGGTGTAAGATTTCTCTTTTCTTTAGACTTATGATGATAAACAAGACCAGAGACTAATAGTTTGTAAGGGTTGGATCTTTTATCTGTGAGTACGAAACAGATCTTTTGCATTCTGCTATCCTTTTCTGCCGCTTAGAACCGTCATTTTCTAGAGCGAGAAAAAACAACGGAACGCTTCAGCACCGGCCGTTCAAAGGCATTCCATTGCTCTTTCTCGCTCTAGCAAATGAAGGTTCTGAACATAGGCAAGTGCTGTTTCGTACTGACAAATGAGTCCCAACCCTAATGATTCTTTATTTTTTCATTCATCCTACATGTAACAAATCTAGCTCATTTCTCCATCATCTCATTTCATCCACCTTCCAAATTTCATTTCTAAATTTAGTTTTCAAATTCTTCACACATTTCTTCCTCGTCATTCTGACGCATTTCTCTAGCACCTTCCATATTGATAGCAAATTCAGAATTCCTCCTTGCTTATTTATTGACAAATCCGCTAATGTCCAACAAGTCAAATAAGATATTTTTTTAACGTCAAGGCGAACATTGTCTATAGGATTTGAAAGAAATAGCACGTCGTATCGTCATAGTTTCTTGAAGTCACACAATTCCATGTTGCAAATGGTTGTGATCACTGGCAAGTGACTTCATTTTGTGACGTTTTATTCCCTCACCAGTGAAAAATATTTTTTAATATAATATTTGTCTGCTTTGCATGAAATTCATTCAAATTAAATAAAAAAAAGAAAAATGTTACATGTCAAATCATCAAATCTTTACTTTATTGTGTATTTTCAGAGTACAATAAAGTTTATTACAAACAAACAAACATTTTTTCAGTTTTACCAAGTCATTATCGGCGGTCGCTGGCGCAGATTGCTATCTCCAGATGTCCGTTTAATCCGCAGATTTATAGCTCAGCTTCCTCGCTTTAATCTGTTAGAGAAAAACTATCCTATTTACTTTGGCAGCATTGGACGAAATGTTAGATTCGTGGGAATAGTCCGAGTACTGATAAATTAAGGAATTAAAACCACTCCAGCTCTGTCCAATCCATTGATTGATAGGGCTCATGTTCAAAATAAAAAATATTTTTATACCTCCTAATGTCATCATCCACAAAAATTCATGAAGTCTCGATAAATCAAACAATCATATAAACAAAATTAGTTAAAGCTGAATTTCGAGATTTTTTCCACTCGCTTGTTGACAACATCGTGTGCCCTGTCCGTCGGTCTGTAAACAATAAATTCAGAAAACATGCTTATATTCATACTTAGGCTATTACAGAAGAGCGATAGTAAGCCGGCAATCACGTACTGGCAAGCGAAACAATAAAGATTTAATAATGTGACATGCAATATTTTTTTTTTTTTTTTGTTTCATTGTCATCATCTTTCTTTTGTCTCCACTGCAGGAGCACGTCCTTTTCTGTACTACTAGAGCCTTACTTAGCCAGAGCATAGGTACAGAGGGTTATGCCTACACACTCCACGCTGGCCAGACGGATTGGAGAAAGTCTCATGATGTTTTCTACCTTTGCTCAGCTTGTGTTTCCTAAGTCGCCTTCTATGAGTACGACATCCACGGGAAGACTTGGAGTGGTCCTATTCTACTCAGCCGAAAACCACACGGCAAAGCTCTTCCTTTCTTAATGTATATTATACATACAAGAAGGTAAGACGGCTCAACATTGTTATACAGTATTCTCACAGAGGCCTTATTAGTACTTATTAAGTAAAGTTTGTTTGGCCTCATTAGCTAACTAAGTCCATCCGGATTAGCAAGTCGATACATGTGTTTACGTACACAGTAAATGTAGGATATACGGGATTATGTTTGAGTTTGTTGTGAGAATCAAAGTGCATGTTTATTCAGACCAAGTTATCTAAAAAGTTCTACGTTATTACAAAAATTCTGATCGTCTTTCCCAGCTTCCTCTAGTTCTAGTAGTTCAGTTGTTTGGTCCGGTCCTGGACTTCTGGGTCCTTTTTGGTCGCTGTAGTTCAGTTATTACGTCAAACCGAACTGTTGGTTATAACTATGTTATTAATATTTTTATTTTATGAAAAGTTTCGAAAAGTTATAGTTTATTTTTAATGAGAAGTCCATCATTGCTTTAGACTGTGTCAAATGAGACAAAACTATCATGAAATATAGTTTTTTTAATTGCTACTTGTTTTAAAAAAACATTGCTACTAGTAAAAAACATTAGGAAAGTACATAAAAAAGAATGAAATCCAAATTAAATAAGAAAAAATATTATTTTGTTTCTATTTATCTATTTATTAAAGCCCATTTGTGTCAGATATTGGTACTTATTTGTTTACAACTTCTGTGAGCGTTTGTCTATCTAGAACACCTGGAAAACTAGGTATAAAAGTAGGCTTACGACTCCTGTGCTATTCAGAGTGCTTTTGTATTATGCAGTGTGCCTACTAGTTTTGTTGGAAGCACAATGGACACTATTATTAAAAAAGTTTGAGTAGAACAAAGTCAAGCTTTGAAATAAAAATATTTTATTTTGTTTAAAAAAATAATTACAGCCTGCAAAAAAAGTTTTACATGTACTGTTAAAATTATTAAAAAAAGGATAATCAAAAGAAGAGCCCCAAAAATTCCCACCAACTGTTGTTAAATAAGAAATTTTGTAACACAGAACATTCAAAAACCTTTCGATTATTTAACATTAATTTAATAGCTACAAGCCTTTTTGTAAAAATTTCCTCACATAAGACCTCGGTGGTATATTTTGATGACTTAATAAGGCATCATTCAAATGAGTATAGTAAAATGAAGTAGTGAAGAATCTTGTCGAGTTAAAGAGAATAATTTTATATAGACATATGTGGCAATATTTTTGAAATATTAGTAACTTACATAGTACAATTTTATTTTTCGTTCCTATTTTCCAGACTGACACATAATTAAAATATTGATTCTCTTCCTTTTAGATATTTTTTGTCAATATCGTAAATGCTTTAATAAGATCCCAATCAAACGTACTATGTAAGTACGTATTTTTTATACTACTATTGTGTTTGGGTTTAAAAGTTAAAAAATAACGTTTTGGGATTTTTTAACACGTCTTTATCCCTAATGGGGCAGACAGAGTATTTTGGGTCTCGCGGTTCTATGCAGAGCCCAGGGCCGCAAGACCCAAAAGCCACTTTTAGCGTCATGGTGGGCGAGAAGATAGAAAAGCAATCAATACAGTGATGGGTTGCTAGCCGCATCGCCTGTTAACATGATTTGCATTTTTGCCCATTCCCTCGATCGGCTTTTAAGATCTGCGTGGGATGCAAAGCAGGTGGTACATTCTAAGTTTTTTTTACTTCTCCCAGACCAGCATGGAAGGAATATCGTAAATGATTTAATAAAATCCTAAAACTTCTTAATATATGTCTCGAAACGTACTACGTACGTATTTTTTTATATTTTTTGTGACTCAGATATTTGGATTTAAAAGTTAGAAAATAAGTTTTTTGTAAAAAATGTACAATATTTTATTGGAAGGCCAAATTACTTACTAAAATAAATGAAAAAACTCGAACTCGATAGAGTTGCGTCGTTTTTTTAATAAGTCCATCTCCGTGATCAGACCCTAGGCATCGTCTACCATAAAGTACTCGTCAAGAGAAATCAAACAAGTCCTATTCAATGGGGTTATGTCATTTTATAACTGAGTTCCGTCGAAAATCTCCCGGCTCCATCATTAAAACTGCTCATTGACTTCACAATTTTGTATTGTCAACCAACTTACACAAGTATGCAAAATTTCAGCTAAATCAGTTGAGGACAATTGGGTAAAATTGAGTTGCGAGAATTGACCTAAACAAACATTCATACATACCTACAAGACACATTGCAAGTTAAATAAAAGCTTGTAAAAAAGAATGGAACCATTTTGTCGAACGAGTAATTCATAGTAGGACTCGCCTGTCTTTCGCTCAATGTGAAATAAGTTAAGAGCCGTGTCCGGAGCATAACGAGAAAATTGCTAAAGTACACACATTCTCTGTTCAAACAGTACTGTGCAATTATTTTATGTACTGCAATTTGACCATCAAGAGAACCGCGGGATGCGATTGAAAAACGGTTACCGGCCATTTTGTTTAATGTTATTTTTTTGCAAATATTAGTTGAATGATTCAAACTCTTTTTGAAATACCTACAACGAATAATATTTTTTAAAACTAAAAGTTGACGACTTTTCTGTTTCGGAAGGGATGTAGCCGTTGGTCCCGGCTGTCATCTTTGTATGACAGTCGTCAAGCTGTGTCAAATACATTTACGCAGCTTGATAAAGCTGACACTAGTGTTGGCCACTTGCACAGCACAAATGAGATACAAACAAACACCAAATTTCGATCGTGGCTGGTCATTATTATTCCAAAATGTTTTTAATATATTCGGCCTGCATCCAGCTTTTCCAGCGCATTGACCAGGTCGTCTGACTTCAGTAAAAAAAATAATCTGTGCATTCAATATATTTCCTAAAAGAAATAGGGGCGATGCAGACATAGTAATGGAGTAAGAATTTAAACAAAAATGTCTGTCTGTTTGTACTCGCTAATCTCCGGAAATACTGGATGAATTCGAATAAAACTTTTGTTGTTATATAACTGGCAACATATAGGGTATAATTCATTTTGGACCATAGAACACCTGATGCAGAAGCATAATGGTCCAGCTTCTTCTTCTTATTGTGTGTGTTAGTGACTAACACTAGTGTCAGAGTTTTTAAATCGCCTTAAAGGCCTCTGACATGGTTTTAGGTAACGACCAATATCAACACAGTGACTGGGACCGACAGCTTAACTTGCCCTCCGAAGCACGGATCATCTTACTTATTAGACAATCAGGTGATCAGCCTACAATGTCCTTACCAAACTAGGACAACAACACAAAGTCGTTGCCCCCGCCGGGAATGAAACCCGCGACCTCCGGGTATGAAAGCTCTAACCACTACACCACGAAGGCAGTTAGCTAAACTAAAAGAAATATAAAAATGACGCCTTAGAAAAAGTTGTTCAGCCTCATGAGCATTTTCCGGAGATAAAAAGTCCACGCGAACGAAGTTGCGGACTTCGGCTAGTCAATAATAAGCTAGTAAAATAATCAAAATAATCTGTTTTCGAAACAAATTAATATTAAAGTAAAAATATATAATTATTTGCTAAAATATTAACAATCGGCTTTATTTCGGTCTGTTTTTAAAGCTTTGAATATTTGTTTCCGTTTGATTTTCTACCTCAATTAACTTCCCAAGGTAGTAAGGCCCAATTTATCGAATTGATAATGTTATTCAATGAATTCCCAGCTGTCATTATATCGCCGTAATTATTTTCTTCCGCTTAACTAGCGGTGAACAAAGGGACACAGTTACTTGAGGTGGGGTCGCAGTTTGAGCGATGTCTAAAGCATTAATAAGCATATGCATTTAAAGTCGTCATTGCGCATCGCATCATCTCATCATATTTACGTGACGTCAAAGACTCGTACTAACGTCATTCGTGGACGTAATGCAGCTATAACGATGATAATTCATATGAATGATGAGTTGTAGAAGTAATGCAGCTATAACGATGAGATTTACTGTAGAAAATAATATGTAATTATTTCTACTAGGTACAGTTCGTTCGTTATATTTTTAAAAACATTTATTTAAAACGTTGATAAAATTTCTATAAAGTATGCAAAACTATTTCAAATTTTTTTGTATGATCGGATTAGAGGATAGGCGTATGTCCAGCAGTGACATTATGTGGCTGAAATGATAATGATGATGATGTTCGGATTACTCAAAAACACATGGACCAACCAGGTGCCTTTGAGTTATCCGTTCGGATTACTCAAAGGCACAACCAGGTCCGTGTTGCAGTAAAAAGTAGATTCCGATGAATTGATAACGTACTTCCTCGAAGTTTAGGTAAATATGCACTGGAATATCCGATCTCTGCCTGTTTCTCCTTTTTTTCGCGCCACTGTGGCGTCGTCTTTAAAGGAGCCGGTTCCGCCTTTATAGCACACCTACAGTCTGCAAGCAAACTATTTAAAATAATGAACTGTCTAAAAGAAGTATATGCTCTGTCCGTATCAGCTTATGAAATTTTGAGGCCACACCCGCTAACGTCGCGCGTTGTCCCGTGAAATTGACAGAGATACACAAAATAATATCAAGCGTTCCTTGCCACCGGCCACAATGCCTCAAACGATGTAATTGGAAATTCAGAATCTAGTCCAGGAAAAACTCTGATTGCGTCGCTGAATTTAATATTATTAAAACTAACGTGAGATGACATGACTAAATATTTTAACACGGTTTTACTCACGTAGTCTTGTCGGAAAAGGCCGACTAGTTTTGACGAAAATATTGTCGCGTAGGACGATAAAAGACAATGAATGAAATTACTTATCTATCTCCAACCTACTCTCGTCACAATATTTAGTCACAGAATTGGTTTTTACTCAATTTCTTTAGGTCATCCTTAGGTCACATTTTCCCAATATACTTATGAGATTAAACAGGAATTTATATAATAAATTAATCTCCACTCTATCAACAGTTCCGATACATTATTACTTCTTTATCATAAACGGGGCAAACAGGGCCGAGGGCCATAAGACCAAAATTTATAATAGGTTGCTAGCCTCATATGTCATCAATTCCCTCGATCAGCACACGTGGAAAAAAGTAGCTGGAAGTGCATTGTATGATTTTTTCTTTCTCACAGACCAGCATGGGAGAATTATTTTACTATTTCAACTTATTTAATATTTTTTTTTACGAAACATTTACTCCAGTAAAGTTAATAAATTAATCATAAACACAAGGCTAGAAACTTAAATATAAGGCTTTTATAGTCCGTTTTTTAAAGAGAATTCTTATAAGGAGAGGTATACTTTTCTGAGTTCAGCAATGCCACTTGGTACGAATATTATACACGTCTACCCAAGCCCAAAACGCCCGGGAGCCAGATTGAACTCCGCGTCATGAGGAGGGGAGGGGGGCCCAAAGTACAGAGCGCCCGGCGCTCAGAAAAAAAATTCTGGCGGAATTGTTTGGACATTTGAATTAAGTTTGGTGTCGTTTTCAGGTAACCAGATGATGCCCAGTTCATTCCTCATACCAGTTCTTTTAGGGTTCCGTAGCAAAATATGACGCAATATTTAAAATACTAAACCTTTTGTAGTAACGTAATGTAAACAAACCCTTATATTTTTGTATGAAACTTGGTTTATAAAAAATACTATCCGAGAGCCCGTTTAATGCAAATTATAAAAATATAAACAATAAATATACTTTTATCTATTTCCAATGTAAAATAAAATAATTATTGCATATACCTAATAGAGCCGCATAGAACGGTTTATCTTCGAACTACTATATGAAACTTTTCATTTGTCCTTTCTGGCTATCACGACTGGTGGCGTTGGATTCCTTGTAATGCTCAAAACCCGAAACTCTCGGTTATAGAGTGCTTAAGGGGCGGAGGGGGGAGAGGGAGGCAATCAAAGATGGCGGAAGAGCAGTTTGGTTTTCACGCCATAATTCCGTAAGTACTGGACTGATTTCCAAAATTTAAATAATTTCTCAAAGGCAATAATATACTCCATGTTTTGTCTATATACATCTTAGATGTATTTATTACAGTTGATGAGTTTTGTTAAATGAAATGTTGAAGCTACAGAATTTTTATTTACATCTAGAAGTGCCCGCGGGCTTTGATCCACATGGGAATTTCAGGATAACACTATCCTATATCCTTTCCCGGGTCTGAAACGATATCCATGCCAAATTTCATTTAAATCGGTCCAGTCATACACGCTTGATGGAGTGACCAAGGGAAATAGGGATTTATTTATACATATATAGATTTCCTCCACAATAACAACAAGCTAGCGTTTGGAGCGATTACATTTGGTACTGCAAGATTTCAAGCATCTACATCTAATCAATTCTAAGCATGCTTGAGCAGCCATAGGACTTTAGGGCCAAAGTGGCACCCAAACTTCTCCTTTTCCCTGCCAACCCCATTTAGATGGGCAAGGAATATTCAGATTTTTCATAAGCACTGCCCCGAAACCTAAACAGCTTGTAAAACTGCCCTTAAGGTATTGTTACGAAACTGGGTTCGAGATTTGAAGTAAAACGCCAAAGTTCGTATGAGGGTTTTTATTCACTACGGAACCCAAAGGTTGACACGTGAAGATGGTCTTCCTGATGTCCAATTCCAAGTCGCGTAGCAGCTGAGGTCCAGGTATCTCGCCAAAGTAGTCGCAGGTACTTCCACTTATCGCACTGAGGTAGGTTTCCTTCGCTTCGGTTCGCTTCGAAGTTATCGCTTTCGTAGCTCGTACTGAACTGGCGGGACGCGCACTCGATCGCCTTTTTATATGCGCCGATACAGAGGTCTACACTTTTCTCGAATATTCGCCTGACTTGACGAATGTATTTCGATTGACGGGAAACATCGAGACGCCGGTATGTATGTGTGAGTGTGACTAAGCCGACGACCATTAAAAGAACTCTAGCCTTTATGCTGTAAGAATATAAGGCCTAGTTTCGCTTGCATTATCCTGACGTCTTTCTATACGATTCCACTCGCGAACATTCCGAGTCTATCTCGTTCGCGACACTGCCCCCCTCTCAAAGACGCGCCTCCCGAGCGTCACTATTGCTGCCATGATAACGTGCTAGACGGTCTATGTGCACCACTTTGAGTGCCCCTCTTGGTTGACGTTGGATCCGATAAGTCACGTCGTTCATTCGCGTAATGATTTTGTATGGACCTTCCCATCTCGTTTGTAATTTCGGTGATTTTCCTCCTTTCCGGCGAATCGGGTTATGAAGCCATACTAAGACTCCTTCTTCAAAGCCACGTGAGTTAGCTCTTCGGTCATATCTAGTCTTCATGTTTTCACTTGCTTGTAAACCATTTTCGCGAACTAAGTCATAGATGTTCCATATTCGCTCTCGAAGATCGAAGACGTAGTCTGGCACAGTACATGGGTCTTCTGGTGGCCTCCCCGTCAGGAGATCCACAGGTAATCTAAGTTCTCTGCCGAAATTCACCTGAGCTGGGGTAAGTTTTGTGCTTTCATGCTCCGATGTTCTATAAGCCAGGAGAAAAAGCGGTATGTATTTGTCCCAGTCTTTCTGATGTTTGTCAACCAGTTTCGCTAGATGTCTCTCCAGAGTCTGGTTAAATCTCTCCACCATGCCATCAGACTGAGGGTGATATGGAGTGGTCCTCGTTTTATGAATCCCCAGAAGTTTGCAGATTTCTTGAAATAGTTGCGATTCGAAGTTTCTCCCTTGATCTGAGTGGATTTCTAGTGGTACACCAAATCGGCAGATTACTTCCTCAACTAACTTGGAGGCTACTGTCGAAGCTTCTTGGTTAGGTATAGCAAATACTTCTGGCCACTTGCTAAAATAGTCCATGACAACCATGAAGTACTTATTTCCTGATTCAGTTACGGGGAATGGTCCGGCAATGTCTACTGCAATCCGTTCCCAGGGCGCGCCGACATTGTATAGCTGTAGACTTCCTCGAGTTCTTGTTGACGGGCCTTTCACGGCTGCACAAGTTGTACATTTGCGGCACCAATCCTGAACATCTTCCCGACAATTCAGCCAGTAAAATCGTTCCCGAATCTTTGTTAATGTTCTCTTAACGCCTAGATGTCCACCTGTTACACCATCATGTACTTCACGGAGAATGTCTTTCACTCTATCTCTTGGAACAACAACCTGAAGGTGAAACTCTTTGCCGTTTGGTTTCTCCCATTTACGGTAAAGTATTCCATTCTGCAGGATGAAACTGTCCCATTGAGCCCAATACGCTTTGGTGGTGGGGCTCGTAGGTGCAACTTCTGCCCATCTAGGTTTATCAGCACTACGTTCTTTCCATGCGATGATGAGCCTTATATCTTCATCATCTTCCTGGGCTTCTCTAAAGTTGTCATCGTCCCATTGTCCTGTAGGAATTGTCCTTGTGATGTTAACCGTAAGCTCCTTTGTCTCCTGTTTAACACAATGCTTGCAGTCTTCCGCACATGGTCTTCTTGAGAGTGCATCAGCATTTCCATGGGCCTTTCCACTACGGTGCTCAGTAACAAAGTCAAATTCTTGGAGTTGTTCAATCCAACGTGCAACTTGGCCTTCCGGATTTTTAAATTGTAACAGCCATTTTAAAGCAGCATGGTTTGTGCGAAGTTTGAACTGTCTACCAATGAGATATTTGTTGAAGTGTTGCAGCGTCTTCACAACGGCCAAGAGTTCTCTTCTTGTAACACAATAATTCCTTTCAGGTCTTGACAAAGATTTGCTGAAATATCCAATTACTATTTCATTTTCACCCTGTTTTTGAGATAGTACCCCTCCGATCGCTGTGTTGCTAGCGTCTGTGTCAACGATGAATTCGCCACTAGCTTGCGGGTATCCCAAGATTGGAGTATTGCAAAGGCATTCTTTTAGTTTGAGAAAGGCATTTTCACAGGTATCATTCCATTTAAAAGGCTGTTTGTCTTCTGTCAGACGATGCAGTAGTTTAGCGATTTCAGAAAATCCCTTTACAAATCGCCTGTAGTAAGAGCATAATCCCATAAATGCTCGTACTTCTGTCTTGTCTTTGGGGGTAGGCCAGTTTTTCACAGCTGCAACTTTATCAGGATCAGTTTGGATGCCCTCGCTGGTAATAACGTGTCCGAGATAATTCACTTTGTTTCTGAATAGACTGCATTTCTTTGGATTTAGTTTTAAGTTAGCACCCCGTATCTTCATCAAGACTTGCTCCAGATTCCGTAGATGATCTTCAAAGTCTCGACCCATGATGATGACGTCATCCAGATAAACTAAGCAGGCGTCTCCTACTAATCCTGCTAGTACACATTCCATAAGTCCTTTAAAAGTGGCGGGGGCGTTGCATAATCCAAAAGGCATAACATTAAACTGCCATAAACCTTTTCCTGTTGAGAATGCAGTCTTTTCTTTATCCTTAGAATGAATTTCCACCTGCCAGTAACCAGATTTCAAGTCTAGGGTTGAAAACCACTGCATTCCGCTAAGGGTGTCCAATGTGTCATCAATTCTTGGTAATGGGTAGCTGTCCTTCTTTGTGACGTCGTTCAGTCGTCTATAGTCGACACAAAATCGTGTGCTGCCGTCTTTCTTCTTAACTAAAACAACCGGGGAGCACCATGGACTTGCAGACGGTTCGATGATTTTATTTCTTTTCATGTCCTCCAGCAGATCTTGTACTTCCTTTTCCTTAGCATATGGAATTCTTCTCGCTCGCTGACGTATAGGTCTTTCGCTTCCAGTATCAATTCTGTGCTGAACTAGCGAAGTTCTTCCTAGATCACCTTCCTTGGAAGAGAAAATGTCAGAAAAATCCAGCAGCAACTTCTTTGCCTTCAAGCTCTGTGAATAAGTTAGGTTGCTTTTGCAATCTTTTAGAAGGTCGTAAACTGTAGAACAACTGGAGTTTTTAGATGCATCTGAGTTTGGTGTTAATTGGCACTTTTTCATCCAGACAACTTCCTCGCATCTTCCAACAACATCGCCTTCATTTAAGATGATCTCATGGTCCTCTAGATTGACTATTCTCACTACTGCAGTATCTTTTCCAGTGACTAATGTTCTTGCTGTCAGGAATCTTTGAGTTGGCTTGTTTGATGTATCCTCAATAAGAACGCATCTAGTTGGCTTGTGTGTTTTAGGTGATGGCAGTTTCACCATTATTTGTGCTTGTGTTCGACCAGGTACGACTATTTTGTTTAAACAAGTCACTTTTCCGGTGGGGCCTCCAAGGATGAAAATTTCCTCATTACCACACTTGAAAACTCCATTTGCGACATCGATTTTACAATTGTATTTCTTCATGAAATCTAGGCCCAATATACACTCATCCATAATTTCAGCCACAATGACATCATGCGTGTATGGTGAATCTCCCACGTATATTGTCACTGTCGTCTCTCCTAGGACAGGTATTGGCTGGCCAGAGGCAGACAAAAGCCGACAAACGACGTTCTTGTATTTCATCGCAGCTTTCACCAGATGTGGGTTGATTATTGTTCTGGAGGCTCCGGTGTCTATGGTCAATTTGCAATCTGTCCTATTCACTTGTCCGCATATCGTCAAACTGCTCCTATTGCTTACTTGTGAGACGATAATTACTGGGGCTTCCTCTGCGCCAGCCAGTACCCGCCCCTTAGTCCTGGCTGTTACTCGTTTCCCTGGTTTCTTGCAGGAAACGAGGACTCCTGCCTTTTCGTAATTTCCTTCAGCTCTTCTCTTAATTTGGTTATTTCCTGCTTTTCTGGACAAGAGAGCCGAAGATGTCCTCTTTCACCACACCTGTAGCAAGTAGGCGCAGAGCTATTGGTCTTCTTTGGCGGGCTCTTGATTGCCTTTACGTGTTCCGTGACTTCTCGCAAATTATGTGAGCGCATGTCCTGCCTTAAAGCTTCGTACTCTAGAGCATGTGCCAAGGCATCTTTTAGTGACGCGTGATGTTGAGTCCCCACTGCAGCCCTTACCTCAACATCTCTAATTCCAGCAATAAAAGCTTGTAAAATGTTCGTGTCGACCATTTTGGAGTCAACAGACGAGTAGGCTTTACGCACTAGTTTTTCTATTTCCAATGCCCACTGTTGAACTCCTTCTCCTGGGCGCTGAACTCTTTCACGCAGCTGGGCTCGAAAAACGTGTTCGAGATGACGTTCTCCATACCTGGCTTCTAACGCCTCCATCAATTCTTTAAAGGTGCTTCCAGAGCTAGGCAGTGCCTCCAGGACTGATAGGGCTGAGCCTTTCAGAGCAACAGTAAGAGCTGTATGGCTCTGTTCATCGGTCCAACCGTTTAAACCAGCGACGGTCTGGAATTGTTGTTTATATGCAGCCCAAGATGTGGTACCGTCATAAGATGGTACTTTTACCTTTGGCCCATTGGTTTCACAGCCGGATGTAATTGGCGTTCCTACTGTCTCTAGACGCAATACTTTCTTTTCCAAAAAAGTTTACTCTATTTTCCACCTTGTTTTCCAAATCAGTTACACGGTTTTCGACAACGTCTACATCATTACGGATCTGCTCCACCAATTGATTGAGTTTGCAGAAATTTCCCAAGACTATTTGCTGTTGCTCACTCAAGCGCGCAAATCGTAAATCTTGTGTCTCTTCTATACGTTGAAGTTGATGTGTGCTCGCTTTTTGCTTCTCCGAATTGTTTCTTGTATCTGTCTCTGCATTTGTTGTAATATGGTCATTAAGTTACTTGGATCGATTGGTGTCTCCAATGAACGCGGCACTGTTTGGTGGGCGTGGTCTGGCTAAGGTGGGCGGGGCCAGTGGGTGGAGCGGTGGGCGTGGCTTGAGGTCCAATGGGCGGGGCTTGACGAATGGTGGGCGTGGCTTGAGGTCCAGTGGGCGGGGCTTGAAAACTGGTGGGCGTGGCTTGAGGTCCAGTGGGCGGAGCCTGATGGGCGGTGGGCGTGGCCTGATAGGCGGTAGGCGTGGCCTCAGGGTCAGTGGGCGTGGCTTGAGGTTCAGTGGGCGTGGCCTGAGCCACGCCCCCTTGAGCCTCCATGGCACGCTGGGCCCTGGTCCTGACGCCCTCCCTGGTGGTATCCTCTTCTTCTCTCGGTAGAACTGGCATCTCCAAATAAACTTCCGACACCAAATGTTACGAAACTGGGTTCGAGATTTGGAGTAAAACGCCAAAGTTCGTATGAGGGTTTTTATTCACTACGGAACCCAAAGGTTGACACGTGAAGATGGTCTTCCTGATGTCCAATTCCAAGTCGCGTAGCAGCTGAGGTCCAGGTATCTCGCCAAAGTAGTCGCAGGTACTTCCACTTATCGCACTGAGGTAGGTTTCCTTCGCTTCGGTTCGCTTCGAAGTTATCGCTTTCGTAGCTCGTACTGAACTGGCGGGACGCGCACTCGATCGCCTTTTTATATGCGCCGATACAGAGGTCTACACTTTTCTCGAATATTCGCCTGACTTGACGAATGTATTTCGATTGACGGGAAACATCGAGACGCCGGTATGTATGTGTGAGTGTGACTAAGCCGACGACCATTAAAAGAACTCTAGCCTTTATGCTGTAAGAATATAAGGCCTAGTTTCGCTTGCATTATCCTGACGTCTTTCTATACGATTCCACTCGCGAACATTCCGAGTCTATCTCGTTCGCGACAGTATGTTGTTTGAGAGCAGCCTCTGTAGGAGGCAATTTTTCGGTTTGCCTGTCCTTCTTATCCAACAGCTCCCCGAGTAACAGCTAAGATACTAGATGGTTCGGCTTTAGTTCATATGTTGAGCCCATAACCGTCAAAAATATTTGGGGATTATGCTACCAATGCATTTTCATCCTTTCTGATTAGAGAACTATCTAATGTCAAAAGACTGGACGTGATTGGTGACTGGAGTTTGAAGAATGGCAGCTCGAGAAAAACGCGGTTCTGGCAAACGCTTACAACCACGCAATCAATAGTTAGCGAACATACAAGGATTCCAAAAGGCTAACTTTCTTCGTGAAGGATCAAACAAAGAAGAGCTATACCATCTTTTGTCGTCACATTGTGACTCAAACATGGGTAAACAAGCACTTACGAATGGGTAAAGAATTCATCATAACTGTAGATAATGATTTATTTTTCTAATAAAAATTCAGAATATTCCTTACCCATATGAATGGGGTTGGCAAGAAGAAGGAAAAGTTTGGGTGCCACTGTGGACCCAAAGTCCTATGGCTGCTCAAGCATGTTTAGAATTGATTAGATATAGATGCTTGAAATCTTGCAGTACCAAATGTAATCGCTCCAAACGCTAGCACGTTTTTATTGTGGAGGAAATCTATATATGTATAAATAAATCCCTATTTCCCTTGGTCACGCCATCACGCGTGTACGGCTGAACCGATTTAAATGAAATTTGGCATGGATATCGTTTAAGACCATGGAAAGGACATAGGATAGTGGTATCCTGAAATTCCCATGTGGATCAAAGCCCGCGGGCACTTCTAGTTGTAAATCAAATTCTGTAGCTTCAACATTTCATTTAACATAACTCATCAACTGTAATAAATACATCTAAGATGTGTATAGACAAAACATGGAGCATATGATTACCTTTGAGAAATCATTTAAATTTTGGAAATCAGTCCAGTATTTATGGAATTATGGCGTGAAAACCAAACTGCTCTTCCGCCATCTTTGATTGCCTCCCCCTTCCCCCTCCGCCCCTTAAGCACTCTATAACCGAGAGTTTCGGGTTTTGAGCGTTACAAGGAATCCAACGCTACCAGTCGTGATAGCCAGAAAGGACAAATGAAAAGTTTCATATAGTAGTTCAAAGATAAACCGTTCTATGCGGCTCTATTAGGTATAAGCAATAATTATTTTATTTTACATTGAAAATAAATAAAAGTATATTTATTGTTTATATTTTTATAATTTGCATTAAACGGGCTCTCGGATAGTATTTTTTATAAACCAAGTTTCATACAAAAATATAAAAATATAAGGGTTTGTTTACATTACGTTACTACAAAAAGTTTAGTATTTTAAGTATTGCGTCGCATTTTGCTACGGAACCCTAAAAGAACTGGTATGAGGAATGAACTAGGCATCATCTGGTTACCTGAAAACGACACCAAACTTAATTCAAAAGTCCAAAAAAATCTGCCAGATTTTTTTTTCTGAGCGCCGGGAGCTCTGTTCTTTGGGCCCCCCTCCCCTCCTCCTGACGCGGAGATCAATCTGGCTCCCGGGCGTTTTGGGCTTGGGTAGACGTGTATAACATTCGTACCAAGTGGCATTGCTGAACTAAAAATTTGCGTACTTTTTCCCCTTAAAAAACGGACTATTAGTACTTTAGCTACAGAATGGTTTAATTTAATTATTATGAAAATAACCCATTTAAGCTGCGAGCTTATTGCTCAAAATTTTCACTTTATAAATTATAAATTACTGCGAAATAATTAATATACAAGGTATATTCTTCTCTGCCTATAATATTGTTAATCTACTTTTCAGTAGTTTTAAGTTTTAAATTTTTTTTTTTAAATAATGGAACAAACAGATTGATAAATATTTTTTTTTAAATACGTTGATAATAATAATTACGATAAAAAGTTAGTAAATAGATTTTTCGATTGCCCAAAGAGTGGCAAGCCTGTCAAGTAATATGAATTTTACAGGTTTTTGGGTAAAAAAGTATTATAAAAACAGATTAAACAGATAAATTAAATATGTGTTTTTAATTCTTATATGTAACTTTGTTATTTTTAAAATCTTTGGGAGATGCCTATGTCCAGCAGTGGACGTTGTGTGGCTAAAATTATGATGATGTATCGTATGTATTGCGGGATTGCATGAAATCTCAATGAGACTTTTTTTTTTTAATTATGTACATACAATGTCCTTTTTAATTAAGAACAAATATTTTAAGGGTTGATTCAGTCCATCATTTCGAACAACTATTCCCAATAAATGTATATCGAAATACGAAAAAAAAAATCATTTTCGATAGTAATGATATCACGTGACTACTTCGATTTGTATGAAAACCAAAATTTTTTTTTCGTATTTCTATATAGGTACATTCATTGGGAAAAGTTGTTCAAAATGATGGACTGAACCACCCCTTGAAATATTTGTACTTAATTAAAAAGGACATTGTATAGGTTGCTTATAAAGTACATACAAATGTACTACAGTCCAAAAGAACCTTCGCCGCTCTATATTGTTTGTAGATGTCGTTTAAATAATGTTTTTTTGCATGAAATGTGACTAACGTAAGTAATATTTTGCTTGATACTTGCACAAGCAGAGTGGCGCAGTGGAAGCGTGCTGGGCCCATAACCCAGAGGTCCGTGGATCGAAACCACGCTCTGCTAGCAAGATTTTTTTAATCTCCGTCAAAAATGTGTATTTTCGTCTCGTTTTCATAACTCTAAAGTATTATCTTTTTTTTAACTTGTGTTTCAGTGTAGCGCATTTCCGTAGCGCATTTCCAAAGTCAAAGTTAAAAAAAATGTCCTCTTTTTAACCGACCGAACCCAAAAAAGGAGAAGGTTATTAATTCGTCGCCATTATTGATATCGAACAAAATAGGGCATACAAATAGCGATTGTTGTATGGGAGCCGCCCTTAAATATTTATTTTATTTTGTTTTTAGTGTTTGTTGTTATAGCGGCAACAGAAATACATAATTTGTGAAAATTTAAACTGTCTAGCTAGCGCGGTTTTTGAGATACAGCCTGGTGACAGACAGACGGACAGACAGCGAAGTCTTAGTAAAAGGGTCCCGTTTTTACCCTTTGGGTACGGAACCCTTAAAAAGATCGCGACAAATTGATAATATCCTTCTTTTTTGAAAATCGGTTAAAAACGTTTTCCATTATACGAGTAATATCTGCTATGCGTGATTGAAATTGGTAAAAAGTTGTATGCATACTGCGCAAAAAGTTATGTTATGTTATGACTCAGAAAATCCAAAACGTCGTACTTCAGAAATCTCCATTATCCCGACACGGCACTTCAAAAGTTCTCGTTCTTCGTTACAATTACGTAACCACACAAAAAATTACCTGACATCATAGAGGCCGCGTTTATGCTACCGTAATCATGTTTACGACTACTATTTGTAGGGTAAATTCAGGGAACGTAGTTTGTATAGCTTTTTATTGTTGATTCCAGCGATCCTGTTTTTGCGTGGCTGCCGCCTGTTACGTCACAGGCTTATTGAAGACCACCGAGACATACGGACTATAAGTTTGACAAACATTGAAATATATCCACTTACTTAAATGATACAAGTTTCTGTGTGTATGTAATCGGAATGATCTTTGCGGCTACAATTAATTCTCCATCTACTAAGTAAAATATTGTCTTTTCTTTATTTCCAGAACAGACAGAGCCTTACTAATAAAAAAGGAGAAAAAATTACAAAAAGATTTACGAGTTAATAACATTATAAGCTCATTGCTTATTGAGTGTTATGTATTTTAAATCTACATGGAAGTGAAAGACTTAAAACGTACTTTATTCTTTATCTTTCAATAAAGCCAGTGAAAAAAAAATGTAATAGTCAATTAAGGAATGTAATTTTATTACTTACGTGCTCGTCGATCAAGCAACAAGCCGTGTGTCCGTATGCTCGTTGATGGCCGCTGTCGAACTATTCCAAATATCTGACACATTACGTCACGAATACGCGAGTGTTACAGTTCTGGGACTTATTTTCATCTACTTTGTCGAAGAAAACGCTCGTCGATCAAGCAACAAGCTGTGTGTCCATATGCTCCTTGGTGGCCGTAATTGAACTATTCGAAATATCTGTCAAATTTTGTCACGAACTTACAGTGCTGGTAATTATTTTCTTTCTTCTTCTCGAATCGTCGACCAATGTGGCCGTAATCGGACTATTCCAAATATCCGACAAATTACGTCACGAATGCGTGATTATTACAGTTCTGGTTCTTATTTTCATTTAGTTGTCAAACAAAATGCTCGTCGATCAAGCAACAAGCAGTGTGTCCGTATGCTCGTTGGTGGCCGCAGTCGGACTATTCCAAATATCCGACAAATTGCGCCGCGTCGCAACGTCACGACCGCGTCACGAGTACGCGAATGTTGGCTCGAGTGTTTCATCCACTAAGTATGTATATTATGTCTCGTTATTCTATTCACTGTGGAGATATATATGTTTAAACAAACTTGTCTTTTGGATTTTGTTTCGGTAAACACATATTTTAACACGTTTATGAAAGAATCTCAAAATCGACGATATGAAATCCCAGGCAGTACTCTGTGTCCCAGGTTATTGAAAATGTATTACGTAATAAATACGTCTTTTTCATTGAAAACTAATCATAGTTATCAGTTAGTTAGTAGATAGTTGATAGGTATGCCTACCCATCACTCATAACAGTATAACATACTTTTTATTAAAAAAAAAGGAAAAAAAATCAGCCAGTAGTTTTTTTTACGTTTTTATAAATTAAATATCAAAATTTATGTCTCTTAGTAAACAGTTCTTGTGTTTTTAACTTTACTGTGACTGTCGTTTGAGATTAAATTGGATTTTTGTTTTGAAATAATATTTCATATTCTTTGTTGTCAGTGTAAATCAACGACTTTTCTAAAGACAAATGACATTCTGAGAATAAGCTATGCTAAAAATTCCCGTCTGGTCTCCACAAAAAATGCGAGACCGGCTCATTAAAAATAACATCGAGATGGTTTCATATGTTGGATTGCTAATTTATCTCATTTAATATACGTTTGGAGAAATTTGACAAATTATGTCATCTGTTCTTGGATTTTTGGTTTGATTGTTCTGCTTAGTAATAATGAGTATAAAATGAGCAAACATTATTGAAATTATTGCTATAGTAAAAACGTGAGTAAAATTAAGTCTTGGACAGACACTACCTACTTGTTTATTTTACTCGTCATTTTACAAACTGAGACCTTTGCCCAGCAGTGGGATAGTAAAGCAAAAACAGCGTTGAACACCTATTTATTTTGGGAATGTCTTTCTACTATGGGGAATTTCATAATGTGATCCGAAATCTATACATATAATAAAACAGTAAAAAAAGTGTGTCTGTACATTGAATATATTTCCAAAAAAAATATTGGGGGCGATGGAGACATAGTAATAGAGTAAGAATTTAAAAAAAAATGTCTGTCTGTTTGTCTGTTTGTACACGCTAATCTCCGGAAATACTGGACGGATTCGAATGCAACTTTTTTTGTTATATAGCTATTAAGCCTGGGCAACATATAGGGTATAAATGATTTTGGAAAATTAAACGCCTGATGCAGAACCATAATGGTCCCGCTAAACTATAAGAGATATAAAAATGTCGCCTTAGTAAAAGTTGTTCAGCCTGATGAGCATTTTCCAGAGACATAAAGTGCACGCGAACGAAGTCGCGGGCTTCAGCTAGTACAAACATAAATTGCATACATAATTAATAAAATTAAATATTTATAACTAGCCCACTGTGACAAATATTTTACCATCCTACTAATATTATAATGCGAAAGTGAGTTTGTATATTTGTTTCTTTTTTTGCTACCACTTCACGCTTCAATCACTGAACCTATTTAGATGAAATTTAATATGGATATAGTTTGACACCCAGAGAAGGACATAGAATAGTTTTATCCCGAAATTACCACGGAAAGCGAAGCCCACGGGCACAGCTAGTAATAAATAAAATGCCAGTCAATGAAAATTTATGTAAAAAACATTAGTTTTTTTTCAGTATCCTATGATATATATTTGAAAGCTAATTATATTCCCAGCAGTGAAAGTACAAAGCTGCAGATCTAACCTTGTAAGTAACTAATTAAGTTTTTTTTTATATTCTCGTCCTCTGCTGATTATAATCTAACTTTTTGATAAGAAATTAAGAATTTTTCTAAACCTTATGTTATTCACGTACTCCAAATCACGTTATAGCTCAGTGAAGCCTTTGAATCTTGTTACCCTAGACTCTGTATAAACCACTAAGATCAATGAAGTGATAACTATGTAAAGTATACATGAAATTTTCAAATCCATTTATGATAATTGCAACGTGAATTTCATTTTACCCTATAAAGGAACGAATATATATAGCGAAGGAGATAATTTAAAGAGCTTATAATAACCAAAGTGCGGAATCTTATCTAGTACGAACTTGCGGGTTGAATGGCAAAGGGCTTAAGTAATGGGTCTTGAACCTTAAATCAGAGAATTTGCATTGCAAATCAGTCCACTTATTTACTTGACACATTTTTGCGACTCAACTTTCGCCTTTCTCTGAATTAATTTGAATATCTACACTTTACAGCGATATTATTTTAAAGTTATGTTAGACTTTTGATTTATTACTGTATAACCATTTGAATTGAACGTGGTAATATTTCTTTTTTTCAATGAAAAACTTAATATTGGTGTCAGACTTTTGTATCAGTTTTGTTATCAATATTGTTGTGAAATTATTGGTATAGCCCAGAATTAATATAAACAACTGTAAGCAACTATAGGCGTTCCTGTAAAATCTATACATCTATCTATACGTATAATAAAATAGTAAAAACATTTTGTATTTTTGACTGAAATGGATAGAGGGACACTTAAAAAGAATAATAGAAAGCAAACAATTTTTTTAATTTTTTTTGTCTTTATGTATGTATGATCACGCTTATCTCCAGAAATGCTGGATGGATTCGAATAAAACTTTTTTGTTATACAGCTGTTAAGCCTTGGCAACATATAGGGTATAATTGATTGTGTAAAGCGGAACACCTGATGCAGAATTATAATGGTCCAAAAAACACAAAAATTAATCCTTAGCAAAAGTTGTTCAGACTGATAAGCATTTTCAGGAGTCATAAAGTCTGAGTCAGACTGACTCAGAAATGACAGACAAAATATTTTATAAAGTTTACTTGCTTCCTATTATTCTTTTTAAGTGTCCCTCTATCCATTTCAGTCAAAAATATAAAATGTACAGACAAAATGTTTTACTGTTTTATTATATGTATAGATTAAATTCAAATATTAAAATTATCTCAAGAATACAAAATAGTGGTGGAGTGTAACTTAATATTGGTTGAATTTGCCCTTAATGTTTGGTCGAATCCGCCCAAGAATGTAATTCAGTCGCACATTGTCTCTCGATGCAACAAAACAAGAGGCAAAGATCGTCTGGAAATAGCGCTGGACCGCATTCAAAACTTTCAATTGACGATGCTCTATTTGCCACTTCCCATTCAGTAAATGTACTCATGATCCAAAATTAGCTACATTTGAATACATCGAATGAAATTGTTATGAACATTGTTAGTCACACTAACGTTAATCTGAATTATATAACCATTAACTTTGAGTTTTTTTCCATCTTCAAGCTAATTTACTGATACCTGAGTTGGGAAGGCCTTCAGGCTTTACGGCCTTGGGTATTCTGTACCCGTAAGGATTCCTAAAGTTCAAAAGACACGAATTTTCAATAGTCCTACTAGTAAGACTAACTTAGTAGATCTACTGAGCGATAACTTACAATCAAATACCATATGTATTTTTATTACATTCTGTAATAGTAGAAATTTTATTACTATCGTAAAGTGCCAAATCAATTTCAAAACAGTGGCAACTTCTAAATCAAGGGCAATATTGTCATATAGAAGCAATATTTGTAAACAATTATGTTATATGCGCGTAAAGTGATATATGTTTGGTAGGTTCATGAGAAATAGACATATAATTAGAAATTAAAACGAGTATACATACCTATACATTCGACAAAACTATTTTGTAAATTTAAAATGTATCTTTTACATTTTAAATCATTAGCTTCATTTAAACAAAATTGTTTATGAATTGAATTTAAAACCTACTTGTGTGACAATAAAAGGATTTGTGAAGATGAATCAAAATTTTAAAGATATTGTTTCAGGTTCTCGCTAATAGCCTTTGTTGAGGAAGTATCTACATTTAAATATTTATCGAGAGTCAAGGCCCGCCGTCCACGATTCAGATCGTTCACTCCACGCCCGCGAGTACTTCAGGGCATGAATGATGTTAATGGTAATTATCCTTTTGTAGTCGCATTATTAGATGACAACCCTTATGATGGTTTCAGATCATGTACTGGTTCTCTTATTACACAGCAATGGGTTCTCACTGCGGGGCACTGTATAACTGACGTAGTAGGTTTCATAAGGTGCGGTAACATGAATGTCAGTTGGACTGAAAGTGATTGCAAATCAAAAGTTTTGAAGGTGTTTACCTTCCCGTCGTTTATAAATGGTACAAGAGAAAACCACGATATTGGTTTAGTGCTAACTGAAGGAGTTGAAATCAAAAAGTATGGAAGAATTCATGCAGCAGATTATAAAACTTTCCTGGGCAGATCAGCGCGATATGCTGGATATGGTGCAACTTATCCTTCTTACCTTCACAGCCGGATAGGAGCACAAAATGCTTTAGAAGAAGACAGTAAAAGACAATTACAAATTGGTGAAGGTGTAATTTTCAATACCGATGACAAAAGTGACGAAGGTGATTTACCAAGGATAGGAATTGCGGCTAAGTGTGCAAATATACATGAGACTCCATATTTCGGTGACTCCGGAGGACCCCTTTTAGTGGATGGTAAAATTGTTGGAGTACTGGCAAGCCGTGAATTGGATCATAGAGAATCCATTACATTTGAAAACGCAAAGCACCCAGAGCATAACTTCTACACACCTGTGAGCCCATATGTGGAATGGATAAAACATATTATTAATATAAATACATTTTAAATTTTTTTGCTTACTGATGCTTTTATTTCTTAGCAAAGAAGTAAAAAATATCTTCGAAAAATTATTTCTTATTATTTGTTGAATGTATATGAGTGTGTATAATTTTACTTTTCTTTATATTATATTTTGATTTTGCAGTTTTTTTAATAGATAGAAATGAAAAGTAGAATATGCTATTCAAGTCGGGTACAATAATATTTTTACTTCGGGCTATATACATGAATCCCTCGCTTCATCACTCAGGATTCAACTTTAGAATCACTGGCTACGCTCTTGTAGATTTGACAAGAATTCTCGACAATGGGGTACTTTCCTAAGCCAAAAATAAATTATTTTGTACTTATAACAAAATAAAACTTCGCAATATAATGTCACTTGTTTTTGAACATGCCCAATTTAATGTTATTTTAAATTTATTATTGCAGAAAAAGTGATAATAAGAGTGCTATTCGATTTCAAAAAACTATGACGTCATCTGCCTGTATTTCATACAAAATCCCATAAAAACTATTTGTTTTGACGTTTAGAAAAAGTATCTGATTTGACATGTTGGAAAATAGCGTATTGCATTTATGATTTTACGGAGCTTCTTTTACCTTTTCCGATTTACCGTGTAGTAGAGAAGAATACGATTCGTGTCCACCCTTTTTCTCTCCCAGGGTTGTTGTTAGAGTTGACTAAGGCAGAGATGAAAGAGAACGGGCAACATCGTCCCCTATACAAAGCATCTCGACTTTACAGGTTATACTGTGTGAAAGTGGCCGAAGAGTTGTGGTGGAGAGGCTGAGAAGCCATAATTGTGAATGGCCTTACTGGCGCATAACGCCTCTTGGAACTTTATTTATAACAAGCTGTTACCCGTGGAGTTGCCCCCGTGGTGGAATGTGTGACAGTCCCTTAGGAAACGTAAATTTTTTCGGGATAAAAAGTAGCATATGTGGTTATCCAGGTAAAAGGCTACCTACGTGCCAAATTTCATAACAATCCGTTTTGTTGTAAAAGCGGAATTAACATCCATAACACAATAATAAAGACCATTTAGAATGGTTTTAATCAGTTAAATGACTTATTTATAGTAAAATATCGAATAATAACAATAATTACGAAATAAACACAAGAGAAGCGGCATTGGTTAAAGATAGTCGTAGCGTAGCTGCTAATCTGACCACGTTGCTCAAGGATTTATTGCAGTATAGCTGTTCGAACGGACGCGCATCCTACGGAGATCTCCTGAGCTGGCTATTAGGAGTAGTATTGACAAGAATTTAAGGTTACCTGGTTATTGCTATGGAATAAAATTGTCTATCTTATACCTTTAAACGAGCAATTCTTGTATATTTATTTATTTATATATTTATAAATTTCTGTGATCTCGAAAACGGCTCTAACGATTTCGCTTAAAATTGGTATATGGAAGTTTTCGCGGGTAAATAATCGATCTAGATTAGTCTTATGTTTGGGAAAACGCTTGTTTTCGAGATTTCATGCGTTTTTCTTTCCACGCAGAATATGGTCGCTAATTTCTTCGCGCCGGCCGCCATCCGTTTAGCTCAGCGGTTAAGGATTCGGACCGCTAGAAAGAGTGTTACGGGTTCGAATCCCACTCGGTGACTTACTTTTGTTTTTTTTTTTGTTCAAGTTTATATATATTTTTATTTTGTATTGTTTTTAGACAATTTTAAAAAAATGTAGTTAATGTTTGAGATGTAACCGAAAAAAGCTCGGTCACCCAGGTACTTTCATACTTATACGCAGATAACTTGACCGGGATAAAAACCAAAGATTGTTAGATAACGTAACCACGCTTATATATCAAATAGTAATTTGTGTGCTGCTTACCCATCAACGTTACAGAAAAAAAACTCCCATGTTTTCGCCAGTAGATTTGGTATTGTCCGCGTTTGTGTATTATTCCAGACAATTGCATAAGAAAGAAATATTCAATAATGATTATAAAAAAATTGTAATTAGAAAATAAGTATAAGGATGTGTTTTAGATAGATGTAGGTACGAGTAATAGACAATTAGGAACAGAAAAAAGAAGACTCACTTGATTCAATCACAATAGCTTCTCAAAAAACAGCACAGATAGAGCGGACCAGGAATACCAAAAATTTAGAAAATACAAGAAATGAGGAATACCGAGATATAGCTACATGTGAATGTCGCATCGTATAGTGAAAAAAAAGTACTCGCAGATTAAATGTGATAATAACAAAATCAAAAGAATTATTTCTATAAGGTACATATTTGCTCTGTGGCTCAGCCGCTAAACTTCTGTATTAAATTCTTCTTCGTATTTTATTTTTGAAGTGAATACAAGTCTTTAAAACTAATGATTTATCGATACCATTTAGTTTGAAGCTTACGCGGGACGAATGGAATTCTGGTTTCACACGCAACAAATGCTCTCATTATCTGATGAACTTTGCTAGGAAATAGCGCATAGAGCATTTTACTATTCAACTTCTTCAAACATTTTTTTTTACTAGTCTGTTATGTCCTAGAGTTGGAAAAGGCCTTTGATTTTCTATCATCACTATCAGTGGCAACAATTGAGTATTTTCCTAGGCCAAAATAAATTATTTTGTACTGACAACAAAATGAAACGTAGCAAAATAATGTCAATTGTCTTTGAAAGTATCCATTTTAACGTGATTTTAAATTTATTATTGCAGAAAAACTGAAAATAAGAGCGCAATTTGATTACAAAAATCTATGACGTCATTTGCCTGTATTTAATACAAAATTGCATAGGAACTGTTTATTTTTACGTTTAGAAAAAAATATCTGATTTGACTTGTTGGAAAATAGCATATTCACCAGTCTTTTCACAAGCAGACAGAGGCCTTCCCATTGTGTTCTTAGGCGGCCTATTTATTTATTATATTATAAGTTTGGCACTAATGTCTGTCGGTCTGTCTGTGTCGTCGAAGCGCACGAACGATGGACCGATGTTAATGCTTTTTTTATACATGAAAGCAACTTCCCTTGCGGTGGTTCTTAGACATGTTTGATAAAAATCGATTCAGTCGTTTAAAAGGTATTGGGTGACAATGCTTCAAATTTAAGGTTATGTAATTTACCTGACAAATAATAGATGGCGCCGATGGACCCGAACTACATTCCATAGAATGTAGTTCGGGTAGTTATCACCAGATGGTGTTGTCGAAGGCTTTTTTTAATTTGCCTAGAAAATAAACTTGTTCTGCTTTAGCCTGCTGAGCCCTACAGGCTCCATTGATTATTTTTGTCTGCCTGTCCGTGTGCATCTGTATCTGCGTATGCTGCAAAATTATTAATTATGGATTTAATTTAAAAAAATCCTACACCTGTTTGTATTGTAAGTTGTTTCTTTTCATAATTATTTTTGAAATGTAAACAGCGCTTTTAAATCTTTTTGGAAATTTGAACCACCACCACCAGTTCTTTTTGTCTCCATTGCAGGAGCACGACCCTCTCTATACTACCAGAGCCATACTTGACCAGAGCAGCCAGAGGACTTTAGCCTACACTCTCTTCGCTGGCCAGATGGGTAGGAGAATTCTCATTGATATTTATAAGCTTTGTTTAGCTTTTATTTCCTGAGTCGCCTTCTACGGCATCCACGGGAGAACTTGGAGTGGCTCTATCCTCCGCCGCAAACTACACGGCTTGGCTCCGTAGATAAATAAAAAAATGTTTTATTGTTTTGCCAGCTCTGTAGAGAATATAATCTGTGTAAAGTCTGCGTGTCGTCGCTTCCACACAGCGATCGACATCGCCATGGATGCACGTTCATTCCAGGGCGTTTCCGCCAATGTTCATTTTGAAAATACGATTATTGTTCAATATTGCATTGTTGTGCACGTTTCAATTATTTTTAACTAACTTTCAACTTTTTTTCTTTGAAATTCATGGTACTTACATACTTTTGTATGGTAAAATAGGATTCGCCAAACAAAATTCTACTACTCTTTTCATTCTTTTAATGGATGATTTCTAGGGTAAAAACTATCTTTTGTCCTTTTCCGGGTTTTTATCTTTATAGGTAGGTACTCTTATTCATCTAAATCGATTAATGTGGTTGAAGCTTGAAGAGGTAAAAGACGGCTAGCAACCCGTCACTATTGATTCCTTTTTCCACCTTCTCGCCCATTATCACGCTAAAAGTGGTTTTTAATTCTTACGGCCTTGGGTCCAGTATTTGCCTGCTTAAGGCCGCAAGACCTAAAATGCTATGTCTGCCCCATTGGTAATAAAGACGTGATATAATGTATGTATGTATTTCGACGACCCTTCACCACAGCCGTCATGGTCTCTGGTAGTAGAAATTGTGTATGATGATTTTCTGTCAAAATTTAACCATTAAAACCTGATGAATGATTCTTGCAATCTTGGAATCTTACAAACTCATTGCCTTACCATTTACTACGTTCTACTATTCGTCCGACTTAAAAAAGAATAGTAATGATTACAACCTACATTCAGTAACCTTAGGCCATCGATGTAATCGCTTCAATTATCTACCAACGTTAATTAATAGCGCACTATTTGTTTAATATCCTGCTCGGTCCCCACGGGTAGCTTGCAAGCGATTTGGTTAATTGAAATAGTTTAGTGATTATAATCTATTACAAAGTTAATTCGAATCTTGTTGTTGTCATTTGAATTACCAATAGGGGTAATGACAGGATCAAAAAAAGTACTATTCTGATAGGGCTGTATTTTAGATTCATCTTCATCATCATCATCATCAAGTCTCCACTGCAGGAGCAAGACCCTCTCTGTACTACCAGAGCCATACTCGACCAGAGAATTTATTAGCTAGTAGCCAATATTTCGAAAATGTTTGTTTTAGGATTAGAATAAGACTATTCCATTTTTTCTGTAGATATCGTAGAAAGCTATTAATATCGGATTTAAATATATGGGATAATATTGGACCAATGGATTAACATTACTATCCAGTGACGGAATACGACCATCATTTTTGCTTCAATGGCTTAATTTAGTTGAATTAATTTTGTTTTATAGTTTGGTTAAGTTTTTTAGAATTCCTTCGGTCCAGGCCTTGTGTTTCAGAGGTCGTGGGTACGAAGCCTACTGGGAAGCATATTTTGTGAATATTTGTTTCCAATCTGGTTAGTATATCGTAGGCATGAAAGATCTAATTATCCGAAAAGAAAAATGATCACGTGTTTTATGAGGCACATATAAAATGTGGGTCTCGAACGCCATCTAGCATTTGCTCAAACATCTAACGATTAATTCTGATCTACCTTTTGGCTTACAGAGGTCAGTCAACACTTGCTCAATGTAAAAAACCAGTAGGTAACCTCGTCAAATCACCTAGGTTAGGCGGCGGACTCCAGGCTCTGAAGCGTTATTGCTGAGGATGTAACTGGAATACACTCGAATGATGATAAATTCAGTTAATTTTTTATGAATGTTGTCGTTTGTGTATAATTGATGACTTCAATAAAGAAATTTATTTAAACAGATGATTCTTACAAATGGATGTTCAATAGCCCGCGTCAATTTTTTTAATCTCGTCGCCAAATATTCTAACCGCGGGAAAAAATCTAGATAAACAACTGGTGTTATGAACAACGTTTAATCGACTAGTCGCAGCTAGCCGTCAAATCTCAAACAGATGTGTACGTAGGTATCTACAATAATATCTATAGAAAAATTAACTAAAATTTAAAACAGAATGATACGCACAAACAAACTTGTTTTTTTTTTTAATCTTTGAGCACAGATACCGCTTGCAAATTCAAAATCTCTATTGCTACTCGCCCCAAGCTTTTTAGAATTAGATCGACCAATTTCACCCATAATGATTGCGAACTGAGCACAACATGCACTTTGTAGGGAAATTATGCAGAATTACCGAAATTAGCTCAAATTATCGTTGCTTACTGGCGATCTTGGTGTGTTCCTCTTGAGACTTTTCTTGATTTTGATGTTAGGACTATAATACGGACGAGTATATAGATGCCCAACAAGAATAATGATAAAGTGTCAAATATATCAACAAGAAACAAGTGTTTCAACTGAATTACCAAAGTTTTGTAGTAACTACTTTTGGAAAAAAATAACTTTGTTTTTAAATTAATATTAAATAGTTTACTCTTGCTCTTAGTAATTACTTTATAGTTGATTGCCGTGTGTGTTGTAAATACATTTTTGGAACTCAATCCATTAGGGTTTGTCAACTTGTTGGCAAATAAAGATTTTTATTAGATAATAAATAACCGGCCAAGTGCAAATCGGATTCGCGCACTAAGGGTTCCGTATAAAACCTTTTTTGTTGTATTAATTTTATTTTGTTTTTATTATTTGTTGTCATAGCGGCAACAGAAATACATAACTTGTAAAAATGTCAACTGTCTAGCTAACGCAGTTCTTGAGATACAGCCTGGTGACAGACAGACGGACAGACGGACAGACAGCAAAGTCTTAGTAATAGGGTCCCGTTTTTACCCTTTGGGTACGGAACCCTAAAAAGCTAGAGTATTATCAATTTTGACAACTAAGATATATATATCTTGTAATTAATAGATACAGGTGTAACTTTGCAGAAATTAAAGTTACATGCTACTTTGTGTGTATACACAAAATAATCCAAATCAAAGAGCATATATCCTGTAGGTGCAATCAAGTTTATTCAACAACACACAATCGAAACTACTACCATAATTATATAACTACCCTTGTGAAAAAAATCTGTTTATTTGATTTTAATAAATAGACAAGCCTGTGGCCTAATTATGCTCCGTCTTACGTTAAAATATGTACCAACTGTATAACTTGGTTTAAATTATTATCATTCTGAATCAAGTTGACATACCTACCTATAGTTAAATGACACTCATATTACAATGTTAACTTAATTTAGGCGTTTAATAGTTTTAAACTAGTAAAAAAGAAAATACGTTTTTTATAAAAAGACGGGATCAAATCAAATCAAATCAAATATATCTTTATTATCATAGGATATTTAAAATATCTCTTAATAATCGTCATTATTTTGTTGCACTATTGTTGACGTCAAATAGTTACTTACAGCTAAGTTTACTACCGCTTCCAAAGCGCTAGTGCAGAAGAAGCGGTAACAAACTGCACTGCACCTCTTCTCCAAGGACGTCAACTCACAATTAAATTAATACTTAAAGTTAATGTGGACAGAGAATACATTGTTTTGTTTGTTATGTCATATCATAATTTAAATTTAATTTTTAGAATGTCAAAATTTTAAAGTAATGTCAAGTTGTAGATTCAGTTTGTACAAAATGTACCAAATTAAGACATTTTCGAGTACCTATATTACAAACTTTTAGAGGGACCCGCGTCAAGCTCAAGCCAGACTTTTTTGTCTTTAAGGTAGTCATCGGTCCTATAATAAGCCTTCTCACAAAGTACTTTCTTTACATAAGTTTTGAATCTTTTGTCTGGCATATCAAGGATCGATTTTGGCAATTTATTATAAAAAAGTATACAGTTCCCCATAAACGTCTTATTAATTGTTTTAAGCCTATAAAACGGGGCAACTAAGTCATTCTTATTACGTAAGTTTCTATCGGTAAAATCGCTTACTTTATTGTATGAGGAAATATTTTTCCTTACATACATTATGTTTTCAAATATATACTGTGATGCTAAGGTACTCGTAAGTATATCTATTTCCTTGAATAATTCTCTGAGTGAGTCTCTAGATCCTAACCCGTAAATAGCACGAATTGCCCGTTTTTGTAAAATAAAAATAGTCTGAATATCGGCTGCATTCCCCCACAGGAGTATGCCGTAAGACATTACACTATGAAAGTAACTAAAATAAACTAGTTTAGCAGTTGCTACATCTGTCAATTGTCTTATTCTCCTAACAGCATAAGCCGCAGAACTAAGCCTATTTGAAAGTTTAGTTATATGAGCACCCCATTGAAGTTTCGAGTCTATTGTAATTCCTAAGAAGGTAGTACTTTCAACAAGATCGAGTTTTTCACCATCTATCATTATGTCAACGCAGCCCTGTCTCACATTGGGAAGAGAAAATCGAACGCATTGAGTCTTTTTCGCATTTAACATGAGATTATTGGCAGAAAACCAATCAGAAATGGAAGACAAGGTGCTGTTCACCGCGCTAGCGTTTGTGCTATGTCGATCAAGTTTGAATATAAGCGAGGTGTCATCAGCAAACAGCACTATGCCAGCCTGCTTCTCAACCATGTAAGGCAAGTCATTAACATAAACCAAGAAAAGGAAAGGTCCAAGAATTGAACCTTGCGGTACGCCTATCTTAACATTAGATCCGTGCGATTTTATGCCATTTAAATTAACAGTCTGATGCCTACCTGTTAAATAAGATTCTATAAGTTTTATTGAATTATCATCAAAACCGTATTGACGAAATTTAAGCAAAAGTGTCGGATGATCTACGCAATCAAATGCTTTGGAGAGATCACAAAATGATCCAATTCCATCATTTTTGTTCTCCCATGCGTCGTATATATGAGTAACAAGTGCTACTCCCGCATCGGTGGTCGATTTCCCGCCAGTAAAGCCGAATTGTTGGCTATGGAAAAGGTTGTAGGTCTTAGAGCAAGGTTACACGCTCAGTTTGGCATCAGTTCAGTCTATCAGTCTGTTCAGAATGATCGGAGAATGATCGTGTAACCCACGAACTGACAGACTGATGGTCCGGACTGATGAAAATTAAATGTTTTAAATAATTTTGTCAGTCCGTTTTGAATGATGAAAGAATGATGGGAGACTGATCGTGTAACCCGCTCGTATCATTCTCGCGTCAGTCACCGTCCGCGACGCAATGGAGCAAGACCTTTTATGCGTTTCTTTAACAGCAAAGCTATAATTATCATAGCACACGCTATCTTGGTATCGTCGCAAAATGTCCCATTCGCAAAACGTCCCTTTCGCAAAATGTACCCTGGTAGCAAAATGTCCCTTTTCCAAAATTTATAAAATTAATATCAAGTGAGTTTGTTTGTTGCGCCTCCACGCCGGCCGTAACTACTGAACCAATTATCATGAAACTAGCTTTTGCGACTCCGCTCGCGTTAATATCGATCCCTAAACAGTAAATTTTCGGGAAAACAAGTAGCCTATGTGTTAATCTTAATAATAATTAATAATTGCATCCAGTGCGGATTCGAGAATGGTTTATATTTATTACGGGTATGTCCCTTCCACATTGTCTAAAAACATGAAATTTTGCGAAAGGGATATTTTTGCCACCAGGGGACATTTTGCTACCAGGGGACATTTTGCTGCTAGGGGGGACATTTTGCGAAAGGGACATTTTGCGAAAGGGACATTTTGCGACTAGGGGACATTATGCGTATGGGACATTTTGCGACGTTACGGCTATCTTTTCCTTATAATATCCATAACTGAGCACTGATAAATTGACAACTGACCGTCGGCTCCGTTGACTAAACGGCGACTGACGTACTTTTTATCAGTCTGCTGTCAGTCTAGATTGACCGTGTAACCGTGAAAATCATCCATCATTCTGGCATCAGTCAAGTCAATCCAGACTGATAGACTGAAATGATGCCATTAAAATGAAGAAGCATTTGATTGAGCATTATCTTTTCGAACACCTTACTCAAAACTGGCAGGATAGATATAGGTCTGTAGTTGCCAGGATCTGTTTTTTCTCCTTTTTTAAATAAGGGGATTAGTTTACTACATTTCATTAGGTTAGGAAATATGCCTTCATCAATACATTCGTTAAATATAAAAGCTAAATCAGCAGCTATGATATTTATGATATGGCTTACTACAGCAACTGACATGCCCCAATGGTCTTCAGATTTTTTTAAATTTAACTGTTTAAATGCATCTATTATATCTTTGGGGCCAATATGCTTAAATTTAAATTTAGAATCACAAGGCCTAACATTATTCTTAAGCAAGGCTTCAGCACGCTGGGGGCTAGAATTCACATTAGAAGTAAGTTCCAAAGGAATGTTAGTAAAGAAATCATCAAAAATATTTACTATTTCTTCAGTTTTAGTAATAGTCTTACCACAAGATTTGATTTGACAGATATTTTCTTTGGCTTTATTTTTACCCGTTTCTTTATTTATAACATTCCAAGTTTCTTTTATTTTGTTAGGAGCATTATTTATTTTTCTACTTATACGATTTGCCTTGGCTTGTCTACAAACTTTTTTAAATATTTTGGAATAATTTTTAACATATTCTAGAAAGGAAGGACTAAAATTATATTGTTTTTGGGAATATAAGTCATAAAGCCTGCTCCTACTTATGTAGATGCCGGTAGTAGCCCACTCACTAAACTGTAATTTTCTATGCACTACAACTTGTTTTTGTTTCAAAGTTTTTGAATATTCTGAGGTAATAACGTTAAATAGTTTATTGTAATGGTCGTCAGGATTTTTTCCTGTGTAAACGACCGACAACAATTTGTTATCTAAATTATTTTTTAGTTTTTGTATATTTTTAGAAGTAATCGGCCTACAAAAAGTCTTATCTTTGTTCAAAATGCTGGACTTGCCTTTGGACTCCTTGACATAAACTACATATACACCTGAATGATCAGAAGGCAGTTTATTAATAACTGATTTAACAGAATATTTAATATTACTAAAAAAATTGTCTAGACAAGTAGCAGATGTAGCAGTGATTCGTGTTGGCTCAAAGAATACGTTTACTAATTCATAACATTTAAAAAGATTTAGAAATTGTGTACTTTTTGGATTATCTACTAAGATATCAACATTAAAATCTCCGCAAACAATTAAATTCTTTTTACTAGATGAACAGGACTTAAGTACCTGGTCCATTGTTTTAAGAAAACTTTTAAAATCACTATTAGGAGGACTGTATACACAAATAATTATATGATGATCTAGCTCGGCACAGGTCACCTCACAAACGCGCTCAACAGAAAGTCTGACAATATCCGTCCGCTCTTTGCTACGGAAAGAATCTTTTACAAAAATTATGGAACCCCCTCGCTGAGCAGACTTCCTGTTAAAGCAGCTAACAATATTATAGTTGTTTAGGCTGAACATCATCTGACTCTCATACAGCCAATGTTCAGTCAAACATAAAATGTCAACATCCAATTCTTCAAGAAATAATTCAACTAATAATTCTTTGCCAGAAAAACCTTCTAAATTTTGATGTACTATTCTTAGTTCATGAGGCCTTTCCGTTGTCTTAATGTTCAGTTTAAAACTGCCGTCAAGTCTACAGATTTACCATCACATATTCCTGGTAAATCGGTAGGCGTCTTAAAACTAGGTTTTCGTTTACAATGTAAACTCGTCCAAAAATTAATATTATTTGCTACTAACGTAGCAATCTTACGTCTAGAATATTTTGAAAGATAAATATTATCTTTTGTCAGATCACATTCACCTATGAAATTATTGGTGTCAAAAAACACTAATTTATCACTATAACGACATGTTATATTATGTATCAAAGGATAGGTCTTCAGAAAAGAACCAACGCGAACACACCAGCTCTCTCAGTAGCCAACATCAAGGTTCGCCCTCGGGCGCCCCTCGCGTGACAGGGCCCAAATACCAATAATTTTAATACGAGTAATTACGAAAACTTCCATGCATTATGCAAATATATTAAACGCAGGCCCGAACGGTAGGCTTCCATTTTTTGAGAAATTGTCGGGTCCTTCTTGGTGGCGTAAGGATTGGACATATTGGGGCGGGTCGCTAATATTTTGAGCGGTAGATTAGCTCATATTTTAAACCACTCTAATAAATAAATAAATTAATTAATAAATGAATGAATTAATGAGTGAGTGAGTGAGGGAATGAATGAATGAATGAATGAATGAATGAATTAATAAATATTTTATAACAAAACAATAAACATCCAAGACTTAGGTCAATCTGAAAAAAATCTTTTCCATTTCAACTGACCGGAAATCGAACCCGGGACTTCCGAAGTTGCATGGTGATGACTAGACTACAGAGGTTTCGTCTGATACATTACAAAATTAAATAAGTGGCCAAGTGCGAGTCGGACTCGCCCATGAAGGGTTCCGTAGTAGCAAATAACATAATATAAAAGTCTTGTAGTTGTTTTTTTTTAAATTTTATATTTGAGTTGATTGAATGAAAGGTAAATTGCCGTTTATGATTTATGACGTATTAAAAAAAAACTACTTACTAGATATCGTTCAAACCAATTTTCGCTGGTAGTTTTTATGGTAATGAACATCATGTATTTTTTTAGTTTTATAATTCCTTTATTTTAGAAGTTACGGGGGGGGGGGACACACACACTTTTTTCCACTTTGGAAGTCTCCCGCGCAAAGTATTCGGTTTGGAAAAAAATGATATTAGAAACCTCAATATCATTTTTGAAGACCTATCCATAGATACCCCACACGTATGGGTTTGATGAAAAATAATTTTTTGAGTTTCAGTTCTAAGTATGGGTAACCCCCATAATTTATTGTTTTTTATCTATTTTTATGTCAAAACCTTAATGCGGTTCACAGAATACATCTACTTACCAAGTTTCGACAGTATAGGTCTTATAGTTTCTGAAAAAAGTGGCTGTGACATACGGACGGACAGACAGACAGACAGACATGACGAATCTATAAGGGTTCCGTTTTTGCCATTTGGCTACGGAACCCTAAAAAGAGGGTAGAATGTACCAAATGCTTTCTTCGAATGTAGATTCTAAGAACCGATTAACTGAATATGACAGAACATCAAATACAGAACGCAGTGCGTACGCACAGTTACGTGTTAATTTCGGAAAAAGTATAAAGCGGGAAGCGTTTGCGTTTTACGAGTATGTGATCTAAGTATCTACCGAATAAGGGATAAAGACATGATAAATATTTAAAAGTGATCTTAACATACTTTTCGTAAAACTCGAGAACAGCTAAGGCCCGCTCAAATAAGCCCACTTTTGCGCAAATTTTGTTGCATTTATAAATGTTGAATAATTTATTATTCAACTATATTTTATGTTGTCATTATTCACTTTCGTAACTTTTGCATGAGTTTCATTTTTGGCGAAACCGACCTACCGTGTATTTTCAAAATCATATTTAGTTGAAAGCGTCCTCAAATGCACACGTCATTACAAAATGTTTACATGACACTGTTATCGTAGGAAAAAGAAGTTCACAAATCTATTTAGAGAAATAATTAACCAACTTCCAAAACGGAGGAGATTATCAATCCATAGCGATCTTTTTTATGTATGTTCACCAATTATATTTGAAGGCACCTGGACCGATTTAGAAAATTCTTTTTTTGTTTGTAATGCTATACTTGTCTAGTGGTCCCATGGAAATTTTACTAAAAGTGGTTGCGTAGTTTGAGGGTGAAGTCTGTTTTTAGTTTTGAAACATTATTTCTGTAATTATATCTTCTGATACCTGCAAACCATACAAGTTTCTCTCGCAAATGTACAAATGGAGATACATCCGTGTATTAAATTACGTTTTAAACGTTATTTTGTTTATTAATATGTTTGAAATTATTGTAATGAACTGCCCTTCTTTATTATGAATAAAATACAGATAAATTCAAGTTAATTTATTATTTTAGAATCTAACTCATATAAATAATAGATTTAATATTTCTGCCAGTAAAATATACATACATATTTTTGTGAATTACTAGCTGATATCTGCGACTTCGCTTACGTGGACTAAAATACGTATCAGGCTGAACAACTTTTGATAAGGTGTAATATCATTTCTTATAGTTTAACTGGATCATTATCATACGGTTCTGCATGTGGAGTGTGAAGTATAAAGTGTACAAACAGACAAACAAACAGACGCCATATTTTTTATATTTGTCATACACAGACACATTTTTATACTGTTTTACTATCATATGGTTCTGCACGTGTTGCATTTTCCAAAATCAATTATACCCTATATGTTACCCAGTCTTACCAGCTATATAACAAAAAAGTTTCATTTGAATCTGTCCAGTATTTCTGGAGTTTAGCGTGTACAAAGCGACAAACAAACAGACGCCATATTTTTTTTTATAATTGCCATACACAGACACATTTTAATACTGTTTTATTATATATACAGATTAACACGTTACCATGCGTGCGATTCAAATTTCTCGTAAACTGATATTATAATTTATTAAAACCTGACAAAAACATTTTAATAAATTATAGTCAAGAAACGCGACACTTATCGATGTGAAACCTATCGTAACGAAGCTTAGCCATTTGTCTTTAGAATATGATATGTGTGGTCTGTGATGAAGATTAACTCGGAGGGATTATGAAGGTATCGGGTGTAAAAAAAGTTTAATGTTAAGATCACTGACAAATTTTAAACAGAACAATGAGTTGGGTAATAAAGTATCGGCTTTCGTGACGCGGACCGGCGGATGGGCATTTTCGGGTGTGGCCAGAGTGTCTAAAAAAATGGTTTCAAAATTTAAAAGAAAAAATTGGACAGTCTAACTCTTCACAGATCTCTTCGAATTGATGATATTAGGTACCTATATACATTTTGTAATAATAGTAAAGAATTTTTAATATACCTGTTATTCAATACAAAATAATAGACTTACGCGACATAGTCTCTTGAACAATCCGCTAGGTGACAACAAGTCAAATTAGACATTTTTTTCCGCAACCCAAAGGGTGCACCAAAAGCAAACTTTGAGCAATCGCTAGATGGCGTCTACCATAGGTAAATGAAAATAATATTTTGTAGTGTGCCTAAATTTTCTTATAGTAAAAAATATATCTCAATAAGACACCACGCACATACCCTATTTGCACCGCAATCTCCCGGTGACTACCACGTGTCACGCACAGACCCCGTGTTTCGTGGAGTAAGGATTATCTCGAGAATAAATATGGATCAGACGGAACAACTGCGGTAATGGAATTCACTGTTTGGAATTATATACCGGCCTTCTTAGCATGGACAGGCGACAAATTTTATCGAGCGCTACACATTTTATCATAACGAGAAAGGCGGTACCAGTTCGTCGAACGATACAAATTTTATCCATGGCCTATCTATAATGACCTGCTACAGGTTCTAAATGAACATAATTTTTCAAACTACACCTATTTCACCCCATAAGTACACAACCTATTTTGATAAAATTGAACTATAAGACCATTAGACAAGTATGCCCTTTCAAATAAAAAAGAACTTGAAATCGGTCCAGGCGTCTTCGAATAATCGATAAACATACATAAAAAAGGTTCCGACAAATTGAGAACCTCGGTCGGTTAAAATATACAAAATATTATTTTTAAGGTCATATTTAATCCATAATATCGCACATTTCTTAAAAAACTTAAAATCAGTTTATTAGTTTACAAGATACTGTTGTAAATGTTTTAAATGTTGTTTTTTTTATATTTTTCTTAATTATTTATAATCATGTGTATTATAACATTATGTCTATTTTGCTAAGTTATCATAAGGCATTGCGAAGTTCTTTGATTCGCTAATGCCTTGTTGACACGCGAAATCATACATATGTATACTTACCTACTAAAACTTCGTGTAACTTATAACTTAACACTTTCCTGGATGCCTAAGTAGATTATTATGAAGGTTGCTTTTAAATGTCCGCAAACATATTAAAAAATAAATAAAAAATGAATGAATGAATAGAAATATTCTTTTACCTACATACATACATACTATCACGTCTTTATCCCTAATGGGGCAGACAGAGCATTTTGGGTCTTGCGGCTCTATGCAGAGCCTAGGGCCGCAAGACTCAAAAGCCACTTTTAGCGTCATGGTGGGCGAGAAGATGGAAAAACAATCAATACAGTGACGGGTTGCTAGCCGCATCGCCTGTTAAAATGATTCGCATTTTTGCCCATTCCCTCGATCGGCTTTTACGATCTGCGCGGGCAGAGAAGCAGCTGGTACATTCTAAGTTTTTTCGTTTCTCCCAGACCAGCATGGGATTCTTTTACCTATTTAAAATTAATCGCGTTTTATCTCTTCTGTAGTTTCAGTTATGTTACTATCTATAATAAAATTCTAGACTTTAAATTAAAATCATGTACATAAATAGGGGCACTAAGAACGTTTGTACCAAGAAGTGCGATCAACAATAGTTTATTCTGATAAGTTACCCGCTCCGTGCCGCTCGCCGCTCCGCTAATGTTTCTCACTCACGCAATAGTCTCAGCGATCATCTCGAGCTCCCAGAAGGCACGTTAAGCCGTTAGTTCCAACTGTCATAATCTGAATGCAGTCATTAAGTTGTTAGATGCTTTTAGGATGACGGAAAAACACTTAATACTGATAAAAAAAAGTATTGTAAAATTGTTAAAAAATAAATTTTTTATATGTACTGCTAAAAAAAAAATCTTTACCACACGAATCAAAATTTTGTGCCTAGAAATGCTATAAATAGCATACATGTTAAAACAGACCTACTATTTATAAAAATTCTCTCCTCGCCGCTTGCCGCCCCGCTAATGCTTTTCACACACGCAACAGTCTCTGCGAACTTTGCGTTAAATGTATCCGCTCATATCAAGTTACTGTAAGGCGTGGGCATTGACATGTCCGTGGTTTTTTACTTTTTTTACGCTCCAACCGCTCGGATTAGGTTAAACTTCGATCGTTAATTGGATTGAGAAAAATATGGAGAGGATGTTACCTGTATTTTCTAAAAATTTTTACAAATAAAATGTGCACAATTGTTTGATGGCAACAGAAAGCAGATTTTAAAAAAAATTACATTTTATCTCGTATTATTCGTATTAATAGTTCAACGAAGATATTTTGTAAAAAAAAAATCATCTGGAATTATATTGGCATTAAATTTATTTACTTACAATTCACTGTTTTTTACATTTTAATTTAGTTCCTAAACAAAGAACATAATATTTATATGATTTGGATTTGGAATTGATTTGATAAAAATCAAACGCAAAGGACAAGGCATAAGTTTTAAATAAAACATGAAGTAGCAATCTATAAATAAAAACACATAGACTTAAAAAAAGTTTTATTTTAATATAAAACTGCCTTTTACGAGTACCTATGTAATTTAATCTTTTCACGTTCCGCTTTATGGCACCTTACAAAACAGACTTTTTTTTACAAACCTTGCCCTATTCCACGTGCGTCCAAGTCGTGACAACGTTGTCTCATAAACACTGAGCAGAGTCTATGGTTTTTACAAGATTGAGGACGTGCGTGCGCCGTCGCATTTATAGCACGTCATTAGCCGCTGCAGCGCTGGACATTGTGATGTGTCTATCACCATTTTGGTCTATGACTTTTTAGGTACAATATATACGAGGACAGTGTTTTATGAGAAACATTTGTTTTTGCTTGTAGTCTTGATTTACTTTATCTAGTGTAATCTTTGTGAACAAGAATTTTATTGAATTTTTTTTAAGTTTTCTGTCACTTTTGCTTTCATATCTTTGGTCATTAATAATTATGTAACTATTTAAAAACACGTGAAATAAATATGTTTTAAAAATAAGATAAAAATAAACGAATTTTACAATTACTGTCAAATTTGTTTTTTTTATTTTTATAAGCAAAGAAGAATAGGTATAGGTAACATTCATAAAGCCAAAAATCATATAATTATCTTTGGATATTCTATTATTTGATAATTGTTAGATGATCTATAATAATGGTCTTTTTGTAATTATTTGTGTTCCTTATACACAAAGCCTCAGACGCAAACTATAAGTTGCCTACATTAAATTTAATTAAATTATTATATATAACGAGCAATATCCAGTTACTCAGTAAAGTCAATAAAATTTAAATTACTGCGCCATAAAAGTAATGAAGATGCAATGTTCGTACTTGAATGTCAAAAGTACAAAGGCATCTTACAGCAAAATTAATTTTTGAACCTCTACGTAACAAGCGAAGCGTCAAATTAAAGTTATCGTTCTCAAAATTAAAATTTAATTTTCACCCGATACTAAATTATTCTTCTTTTATTTACGGGGCCAGATGAACATTCTGTAAATTTTGAATTAAAAATAATGAATATCAATTCGCATTGTACCTTAACAGAGCGAATTGATTTTCATTTTTTTTTGTGTTGTAGATTTTTGTTAAAAATTATGAGAAAGGTTTATTTTTTAAAATAAAAGTTATTACACAGAATAATTATACATAACAATTAAAATAAATGCAAATGGAAATTCTAAACTAAAATTATTTCAAATGAGCGGACCAGAGTTCTTACTACTCTCATTATAAATGGATACTTATTTATACTAATTATGATTCCTAAACCAAGTATTCGCTTATAGGTACATTTATTACAATTTATAGATATAAAGGTACATATTTTAATTTTGAAGGAACATATTTTTTTCGTACGGTCTACATTACAATTAAAAAAATCAAAGTAACAAAATTGGCAGACTACCTACCTACATGGTTATCATGTATGTGATAGTAGGATCTTTAAATTACTGAAGTAAACTAAATAATTGATTTGTAATCTTTAAAAGAGAATCTTGCAAGAAACTAAATTCATATGAACAGTATGCACAACTCCTTAACTCATGCACAAATGGAAGTAAGTTGTCATTCGCCAAAATAACCACGCACGTCATGCTGTGTCGACGAGTCCCAAGAAGATGTTACACCAAACGTCTTTAAATCTGTGTTACCAACTCAGGGGTTCTCCTAATATTTAGGGAAAGAAAATTTAAAGGGGCACAGATAATATATGATATAAAGATTGATAACTTTGTTCAGGATGTAAATTTTATGAAATTTAAATAAATTATAAACTTTGGATTACTATCAATATAAAAGACTTTAGTAGAATTTTTAGTTCTTTAATTGGGATATTAGAATATAATAATATTTTGTCAAAGCTTCGAAGTTGAGAAGGAGACGATACCCAAACCCATTGAGGTGTCATTAAAATCTTTAATTATTTTAAGTGATATGCTTAGGTATTTCTTTTTGGCGCAATAGTTTTATTTTTAATTTTAATTTTAAAATAACTTGTAACTTAAATCTAGAAAAAAGAATGTATATACAATTTTATGGGAGCATGAAGCTTTTACCCTGGAGTTGGTAACCCTGCATTAGCGTATCTCCAGGCATCAGTCACAAACCGACATCAGATAATAACTGACGGCTCATTTACCGCTTGTCGATTTTGTTATTGAGCAATAACTTGACTTTCGTGTTCTATTTTTGGAATGCAGATTTGTATTTTGCGTTTCGTTCTTTTTTGTCGTATTAAAGATTACAAGCACCATAAGGGCCAAGCTAAACGAGTGGTGTTTTTTGAGTGGTGACTTGGTGAGTCGCCGAAAATAAGTTGCGTAATTTCTGCTGCGTCTGAAAGTTCTGCTTATTCTATGTAGCGTCGGAGAAGGCCACACAGTAAAAAAATGGGGAACTTATATTCTGCCACTTTTGAACACATATCATGGTCATATGCTTTTCTGAAATGTTATGATGACATCACTTTGTTGGTGAATTTTCTCTTTTTAAGTTCCCTTTTTAAATTTTAAACTCTGAGCATAACTTTGGCATGTAATATTATGTAAGGCGTAAGGTGCATTATATTAATAAAAAATAGTCTTATTTCCATATAAATTCATTTTAAAAAACAATTTCGTTAATATTTCATCACGGTCTAAATTATAATATCACTAAAACCGCCGACGGTATAAAACGCAACGAAAGCAATAAAAAAATATTTCTCATATCAACTCGTATTTATAATGACCACAAATCGTTTCACGCAGAACAAAATGGCCGTTTGTGTGTGGATATGAATTGTGATAATATTGCAAAACATAGACTTAATTTTCTAGATTCTGTATTATAACCAAAACATCTTCTTTCTCCTCATCATATTTTAAGAGCTTGCTTTTTGATGGAGTTAAGTGGAGATGCCTCGGTTTTTTTTCCTACATGAACACCATAAAATGAATTAAGATACTTTTTAATATTTTAAAGGCGGCCTAAAACAAAACCTCAAATTGTAACAAATAAAATAAAAACATTAACCTTTTGCAACCCAGCGCTCGTTTACATTACTTTACCCCCGACACCAAGCCTAGCAAGCCTAGTAAAAAAAGTACAATTTACAATACCTTATTTGTCAATGGCGTCCTAGTCGCTCGACCGTTTGGTAACTACAGCGGTAAATTTCGCTCAAAAGGTTCATCATCACCATCAGGTATTTTTGTCTCCACTGCAGGAGCACGACCCTCTGTACTAGCAGAGCAGCCAGAGGACTTGGCCTATACTCTCCTCGCTAGCCAGACGTGTTGGAGAGGTCTCATTGATGTTTATAGGCTTTTATAAGCTTGCATTTCCTAAGTCGCCTTCTACGACATCCACGGGCATGCCGCAAATCACACGGCTAAAAAGGTTAAAGACACAGATTTGTGCGCCATCCGAAGAACACGTATGCAATTTTTTATATGGCAACACGGAGACTTTATGTGGAATAGGTCATGACTGAAGAGACCAAATTAAGGATCCTGTAAGCTACTCATTTATAATACTGTGTATCAGTACCTAATTATTTCAAAACTGGATAAAGATACAGATATATTCACGTCCTTATCCCTGACGGCGCAGACAGGTCCTTTAGGTCTTACGGCCCTGGGCTCTATGGGCCGTGAGACCTAAAGGCCACGCTTAGCGTGATGGTGGGCGTTAAGATGGCATTTAAATAAAATCTGGAGATGGTAAAAGTGGATATACAAGTATATAACAAATTTTCTGAAGGAGTCGATAGGCCTAGAGCAGTCTTCTAAAATTCATTTTTTATAAATAGGAATGTTTATTCAATAAATTTTTGCAGGAACTTTTACGTTTCAATAATTTTGTGTACATTACGTTTATTCGAAAAGCTACTGATACTAGCGTTTCGTAGCAACAACGACTGAGAATAATCACCGAAAGAAACTCATTTCCGCAATGGTCGTCTACTTGCCAGAGGGGCTTTGTTATATAATGGTATATTACGATATAAGTGCGTTATGGTGTTTAACCAATATACGCACGTATATCGTGTGACGTTTTTCAACATACTTGCGAGGAAAAATATCTAATTAACAGTTTTTTTTTGGTTTTAAATAAACTCAAACATAAAACTGAGATGCACAATGTAGTTTTAGCGCCGTTTTACTTTTTCAAATCAGCACGGCGCGCTGCGTACTGGCTGGGGGCCATTGTAAAGTTGAAAAAAAAAAAACTATTTGAAGCTTGTAGCAAATAATGCGGTTATGGAATATAACATAACTATTTGCTTTAATAATACACGCGTGTTTTTTAGCTCCTTTATATTTCTAAAACCTGTAAAATTAGATCCAATTTACGAGCAAGTGTGTTAAAAACATATAAAAGTGGGGAACCAAGTAGGTTAAACTTAAAATACTGCGTGAATATCTAGTTGTAATAATATCTGTGTTGTAGACCTCCAGCACTAAGGATTCAATTCCACCGACAACTATTTATGGTCAAAACGAGCGTTTGTTAGAGATATTATTTATTGTATTTCAACTATAACTTAAGGCTATTGTCACAGTCACGATAATGAAACCAGATACAAATAAATTTTGGCCTTACTCAGCAAATAAAATAGGATATCATGGTGTAAATATTAATTTTATAGCCTTTGCCGGAGCTTTGACTGCAAGTAATGAATTGCAATGTTTGCGTTAAGGAAAAATATAAGCCATGAAACGAGTAGGTAAGTAAGTAATATATTTATATAATATTTAACTTGTCGTTTCATAAACAACGTAGAGGAACATATCCGTAATAAATCAATCGATCACGGGCTATATATTAGATTACTACAGTATATTAAAATAAATCAAAAATTTGAAAAAAATCCGCATTTCAATGTGCAATCACAATTAGTATGGGGACGTCGATTGTTTTTTGTTTATTAACTTTTATTTTATTATCATTATATTAAAATAGAGTAGAACCTTTGGTTCGATTTATTACGGGAATGTTCCTTCCACATTGTATTGCACTTGAGATATTTCGTTGAAAAAGCGCGTTTGTTACCAATTTCTGTATTATTTTAAAAACTTTTTTAAATGTAATCTGCTATAATACTAACTCGTATATTTTCACTTTCAATAAAAAGTCGCGTGAACGAAAACACAGAAAATTATAATTCATTCGTCAGTTTTGTTACAAGTTAATTTACATGTAGATCAAATACAAAATTTCTGAATCCAAATGAAATTAGAAACAGTATTAAGTTAACAGTTCGCCCAAAATTCTAAACAGATTAACTAATCTGTATGCATTTATTATACCAGCACTCCCCAAAGTAACTCTGTCGTTACCTATGCGTTATTTATATGCAAATACTAACATTTAATCTGAAAGGACTTTGTACATTTTGTATTGCACTCGGATATAAATTCATTTATCAAAAGTAATTGGGTTTGAATATTCGTGATAAAAAGTTTTTCAAATAATTTAATTTGCATTTTAATTGGTTCATAATTGTAGATTTAAAGTGGTAAAAAGTGATGCCTAATAAAATATGCGATTCAACATACACTTAAAGTAAAATATTGTCGTTGTCATTTAATATAATTACCGGTCAAGTGCGAGTTGGACTCGCGCACGAAGGGTTCAGTACCATTATCTACAAAAATCAAGTTTTTTGTATGGGGATATATTTATTATTATAAGAAAAATACAACTGAGTATTTTGTGTATATTTCAAGTGCCTACCTGTTGCCATTATTGACATCTAGCAAAAAAGGGCAAAAATATCGCATTTGTTGTATGGGAGCCTCCCTGATTTTTTATTTTATTTTTAGTATTTGTTGATAAAGCGGCAGCATAAATACATAATGTCCAAAGTTCAACACTTAAAATAAGAAATATAAAATTGTATTTTTCTTAATGAGTAGCAAATATAGTATAAGTATAACAGGTTATTTATTCATAACTTCTCTCAAGCTTGAAATTACTTAATAAAGAACTTAATTCCGAGGTAAAATACACTCTCCAAATATTTCCAACATGTTTATTATATGAATATAGTTTAATTTAATATGAATAAGGTTAGGTATCTAAATGTAGTAGTATGTAAACCTACTTTCATATTAAAATAATGTTATTAGTAATACCTACATCGATTTCAACCATATTTTATACAAAAAATCTTTTTTGTCATAATCTTATTACAAAAAACAGTACTTGTCCACTTTTAAAAAAAATTATCATCATCATCATCTGGTCTTTTAATTTCCACTGTAGGAGCACGACCTTCTGAACTTCCAGAGCCACAACCAGAGCAACTAGAGGACTTGGCCTACGCTCCTCGCTGGCCAGACGGGTTGGATATTTATAAGCTTGTATTTCCTAAGTCGCCTTTTACGACATCCATGGAAGGACAAGGAGAGGTAAAAAGTACCCGTAACCGAAGGGCATGTATGAAGAGATTGATGAGTTTAGATGAAGCAAAAGAGGTTTGTCAGGATCGTAGCAAGTGGAGGTCCATAGTCTCTGCCTACCCCTGCGGGAAACAGGCGTGATATTATGTATGTATGTATGTATGGAAGGACTTGGAGTGGTCCTATAAACTATGCCGGAAATAACACGGCAGAAGTTTAAGAAGAAATACGTATTCTAATTTCAAAAGTGAATTATTTTTTTAAAGAACAAACTGGCACAATTGTCAGTTTGTCTTAAGGTATAAATGGGATTGAATGGGCGTTTTATCAAAGAAAAAATAGTTTGTATTTATAGCTGAAAGAGTTTATACAAAACATGCACAAATCGGTGTTCTGGGTGGGCCGTTAATTGGCTGTCCAATATTTGTGACAAATGTTCGTGACACATCGCTAGTAGACGAAACGTATGATCAATGAACTGATAGTTTTTTTTTAAATTCTTTACTTGGGTGAGAAGAAGTCATTTTTTATGTTTTATTTGTAAAATAACTTTGGTAGCGGCAATTCACGAATATATAAAAATTGATTTGTTTAACTATAAACTACTGGTCATCATCATCATTTCAGCCGCACAACGTCCACTACTGGACATAGGCCTCTCCCAAAGATTTCCAAAATGATCGATGTAGAGCGGCTTGCATCCAGCGCCTTCCAGCGACCTTGGTTAGGTCGTCAGACCACCTTGTGGGTGGGTGTCCTACGCTACCAATGGAAACTACTGGTACTAACACATAAATGTAATTATGATCTCTAGTTGGTCGAAATAAAAATATATATTTTTTTTATAAATATTTTAGTTAATCAGTTTAAAGAGGGAAGTCAAAAACATTTTTGTATTATTGTATGGACATTCTTTTTGTATGGACGAGTAAACGCTATGCACCTTTCATCAGGCAGTTTAGGACTAGCGTAACTACGTGGTCTCGATAAAAAAATATTTTGCAACTTTTTATCCTAAGTCATAAACAACTTTAGATTACGTATATGGATATAGAAAATTTTTCTGAACGACTTTTTTTTAAAGCAATGAAAAGTCAGCGTGTATTTAGTAATACCCATAAGTAAACTTCTATAAAAAACTTTTTCTACTAAAGCTAAATTTTAAAACCTGACATGATATTCCCGGTAAATACCAGGCTTACTCGCTCAGGAATTAAATCACCTTAAACCCCACAATGACATGGAAACCTTACACTCCTGGGTTCAGCCAATCGCTGACACCGTCGGACGCTTATGCCGGATGGGCGAGGCCCGGCTTTGTAGTGTTGAGTTACTGCTGGCAGTTGTATGGTATTCATAGAATATTACCTATGGATAATTTTTAGGGTTCCGTACCCAAAGGGTAAAAACGGGACCCTATTACTAAGACTTCGCTGTCTGTCCGTCTGTCTGTCACCATGCTGTATCTCAAGAACCGCGATAGCTAGACAGTTGAAAATTTCACAAATTATGTATTTCTTATATATTGCATTTTTTGTTATTATGTTGCCGCTATAACAAAAAATACTAAAAACAAAATAAAATAAATATTCAAGGGGAGCTTCTATAAAACAAACGCGATTTTTTTGGGCTTTTTTGCTCGATGTCAATAATGGCAACAGGTAGGTACTTGAAATATTCACAAAATACTCAGTTGTATTTTTATTTTAATAATAAATAATAAAAAAATTAAGTGGGGCTCCCATACAAAAAACTTGATTTTTATAGCTAATGGTACGGAACCCTTCGTGCGCGAGTCCGACTCGCACTTGGCCGGTTTTTGTAATTTTAACTTGTGTTTTTTAAGGATTAATCAGTATGACTTGTTATGTTAATTGGATTTGGCACTGGTTAGCAAGCTATGAGCATTTTAGCATTTTATATTGTAATAACATTGTATTGAGGTTTTTTTTTATAAAACTAACGTGAGGCACAGACATTATTAGGTAAAGGGTCAGCTACTAGCCGAAATGTTTCGGACCAACGGAGGTCTTCATCAAGTCAAATGTGACAAGAGAACGCCCGTACACGAACACATCTCGCGACCCACTCAAATACGTAAGTAAACCGTTAAATCATGCTAATAATTGTATCTTCCTAAAAAATAGGTCATTGCCTCTAGGACTTGCAACTATCTCTATCGCACAAATACGGGCCGGGAGGCAGAGCGGCGTGAAACAGATATATTTTTTGCAAATATCTACTCGCGACGCTTATCAGCACTACACAATCCAAGTATATAAAAAGAATCAAACACAAAAGCTGCCTAGTGACACATAAACTTACAAAAAGGACAAGAAAACAAACTGCCCAGAAACACTAGAGTACAGCGCAAATCCCAAGCAGATGGTGTCTCTGACGGAATAATACACCCATGAGCGATTTCCTTAATTTCGTGAGCCGAATCAAAGAGCTATCCCTGATCGAAGTTAGCGATAGCGCTATAGCGCAAGGGCTGTTTCACAACAGAGTTAAGTTATTAAAATGTTTGTTATTTTGGGTAGATTTATTAGGTAGTTGTATAACATTTTTCAGGTCTGTCAGGTCAGGTGGACTGGTCCGCATAGCCAATATTTCTTTGTTGTCATGTTAACTTTTTTTTTTCAAACTTATTATTAAAAATTTTGCTCCATAATTTTTATCTGCTATTAAACATATTAGTATATTGTCACATTTGTAAAAATGCCTAAGCTGCCTTAAGTTTTCTCATTTATTAATGTAAGTATAGCAAACAATCTTCGTAAGTAAATATACTTAGGTATTCCGGAATCTTTATTTAGAAACCTTGCAATAAAATACCAATAGGCCTGACGTATGGAAAAATGTATTTGGTCCATCGGTTAGATTATTAAAAAATATTGCACACGTATTTTTTCTTTTCTCTGAGAAACCAAAAATGACAAAGATACAGCGCATATAAATTTCGCGTGAGATCAAGGCTGGGTACGACGTCCGGAACTTTGACGCTCCGTATCTTTGTGAATTTTTCCTTTTTTGTTTTTACTGTCGTCACCCCTATTCTTTATTTGTGCAGTGTGACTGGACCCCAAGTATAAATCTTGTCTTCGATCAGCCGGCACTATGGCAGTTTCCTTGATGTCAATTGTCAATAAGGTTACTCAGATAATGCGACCTCGCACTTTCTCTTCGTTTTTAGAGTTCTGTTTTTGAAGGGTGGCAAACGAAACGTTTTATTAACTCTGAAAGTTTGTCTACAAAAATTGTACATATGTTGAAATAATATCATTAAAATAAAATCAAGTAACAATTAAAATAGAAAAGCAGGCTTAAGACTCTTAATTTTCATCAATTGTTGACAGTCTCAAAGCTGCTACTACCTATCGATTATCTTTAGACAGCTTCAAACATTTGATGAATGATAAGCAACAAAAAAATGTGGACATTTTTAATTATTATTATAGTTTATACGTGGTCTGACTATGACTAGTAAGATATATTTTTAAGTAAGAGTTATCTTGTTAAATTTTTATTTGAGTTTAATTTTTAATATAGTTATAAAACCAAAAGTAACAATTTTCTCTTTTGTCTCTGTGTGACGTGGTAACGAAAATAGTGAAACGGATATAGGGTTTTGTAAAAAATACGTTCTCTCTTTTAACAAACCGTCAACTTCAACAAGTCACTAAAAGACATTTGTCAGTTGGGAAATTGTTTTAAATTTAACTTTTTCAGCCGAAGTCAGTTTCCGAAAGTATTCTTTTCTTTTATCTCAAACATGTTCTTAGAATATAAATAAAAATATAGTAATTAGTTTTAAAATACCTATACTTTATAAGTAGTCATATAAGACCCACTCATGACAATCGCAATTATCTATCAACACACCCAAATTTTTATGTCGAATATAGAAAAATAACAAAGAAACTCACACCTTAAATTAATAACCATTTCTATTTAATCGCCAGTTAAATTAAAAATAAGCTAAGTATACCTAACCCTAAAAAGCTAAGTATCTTTATATATAAAAAAGTATCATATGTGTTAATCCAGGGTGTCTGCTTTCTGCATACCAAGTTTTATCAAAATTGGTCCAGGCGTTTATGCATAGAAGTAACAAACATATACACACACACTCACTGACAAACGCTTTTATAATATTAGTGTGACTCCCATGCTGGTCTGGGACAAATAAAAAAACTTAGAATGTACCAGCTGCTTCTCTTCCCACGCAGATCGTAAAAGCCGGTCGAGGGAATGGGCAAAAATGCAAATCATGTTAACAGGCGATGCGGCTAGCAACCCATCACTGTATTGATTGCTTTTCCATCTTCTCGCCCACCATGACGCTAAAAGTGGCTTTTGGGTCTTGCGGCCCTGGGCTCTGCATAGAACCGCAATACCCAAAATGCTCTGTCTGCCCCATTAGGGATAAAGACGTGATAGTATGTATGTATGTATGTATACGGACACTATTTTAAATTAGGAATATAGGTACATTTGTAAATTCTCTCACCAACTGCCAAGTAGTCACCGAAATGTCCGTCAGTTGTCATATTGTCAGCGCTGGGTGACAAAATGTCTTGAGTCTGGGTGGTCCGCTAATTGCTTGTCCAACATTTGACAAATATTCTTGACACGTTGGTAACAAATAGTTTTGACAAATTGTCATGAACAGGAAGCAATGTCGACTGACTGGTAGAAAGCTGGGTTTACTTCGACTTTAAATATGTCGTCTCCAACAGACGACCGACAGGTATGCTCGCGACATCTGTCGGCAACGGTCGCCGACCGTCATAATGTCGCTTGTCTTTGCCGTGGTGTAGTGGTTAGAGCGTTCGGCTCATAATTCGGTTCGATTCCCGGCGGGGGCAACGACTTTATGTTATTGTCCTAGTTTGATTAGGACATTTTAGGCTGATCACCTGATTGTCTGATAAGTAAGATGATCCGTGCTTCGGAGGGCACGTTAAGCCGTCGGTCCCGGTCACTGTCTTTGACATTGGTCGTTACCTAAAACCATGCCATAGGCCTTTAGGCGTAGGCGTTAGTATTGACTAGAGTTTTTTGTAGAGTATGGAATTGTCTGAGGATGAGTGGAATATTTAGGCTTCTTCTTCTTCTTCTTATCGTGTGGGTTATTAAACCCAGGTTAAGAAAAAGAAGAAGAGGAGGCCTAAATATTCCTCAGACAATTCCATACTGCAGCTATCAACAGTCCAATACAATTAGGATGTAAATGACAGTGGAGATAACACAAAGCGGCTTATTCTAAATAAAGGCCACCCGGTCTGTTCCTGGCATCAACTCACTGTATTAGTTGTTGTATGTTCCACACTTCAGCTGTCAACAGTCCCATGCAGTTAAGGCGTACACGACACCCAGATAATACAAAGTGGCAATATCTAAATGAGGGCCACCGGGTAATAAGACATATTTGTAATATACAAAAAGTGTAGTATGCATAAAATGCTGATAGAAGTTCACTTAAGAAAAGTTCGTTTTTTAATCGGTCCATACGATTGAGCGCTACGATGATGCCACAAACTAACACCCAGACAGACAGACAGTCAGACGTCAAACTTATTAAACCCTTTTTGTTTGTCTGGGGTTAAAAAAAACGATTTAGCACAGATACTATATAGACACTTAGGTTGATAATTATAAGAAATCTAAAAATATCTATATAGCAAATGGATTGTAGACTGTCATCATCATCATCAGGTCTTTTTAGTCTCCACTAAAGGACCACGACCCTCTCTGCGCTACTAGAGCCACACTTGACCGGAGCAGCCAGAGGATTTGGCCTACACTCTCACGCTGGCCAGACGAGTTGGAGAGATCCTATTGATGTTTATAAGCTTTGTTTAGCTTGTATTGTCGACTGTCGTCAAATCACCAAGAACTAACTATACTTGAGGTCCTATTGATGTTTATAAGCTTTGTTTAGCTTGTATTGTCGTCTGACGTCAAATCACTAAGAACTAACTGTACTTACATGACCCTAAAAACATTATACTTCTTTTTTGGAGCAGTCCTGTAAAAATAGTTACGTTACTTTTTAACAAAGAACTTTTGTAAAAAGTAACGTGATATGACGATATCGTGCAGTTTAGGACTTGAAGGTAGGGAGCTAAGATAGCAGCTGCCTCGCTGAAGGTCGCTCAGCACATGTAGGACGATCGTGACTGCCTGCCCCTTGTTGCCCTCATTATACGCTCTGCAATCATTGGAACGTACGGGGAGGAATTGCAAACTTTCCTTGCACTTTTTAGGTAGTTTAAAAAAAATTATTTGAATGAGTGAAAGGAGTTTTTGTAGTCTAGCGAAATTAATTGCTCCCAGAATAACTTTATTTTATGAGACATACAATAAAGGATTCAGTGGTGCAGACAAAAGGTGGCTTATGCCCAGCAGTGGGTCGCTAAGAGATGATGATGATGATGATGATGATGATGATACATAAAAGTCATATAAGTATATGTCTAGCGTATATGTAATATACATATAATTATGTAATGTTTTTGTGTTTTTACATGTAATTTTAAGTATCAGATTCTATGTAGTACAAATGTATGTAAAATCGAATGACATAAAAAATAAGGCTATAATAGCCACTCTCTTACAAAACTTAAATTAAAACACGTAAAATTTGATATGTTATCCCCAAAGCATAACACACTTAATCTTATTCACTTTAAATCTTATTTTGAAACCAGAAATAATGCTATTCAAAGTGTCATCCGTAGGCATGTTAAAGACTTTATGACAGAAAATGTTCATTCAAATGACGACGCAATGTAGTCATTTGATATGAAAACGCGTGAGAATAATTCTAGACGCGGCGCGCCGGGCGATACATTACGCCCGTGTGTCCTTTCTTACTGGGTGGCCCATTCTGAAACGACAGAATTATTGGAAATTACTGCTTTGTTTATTATCTCCGTGTCGTTTAGCTCTTAATTATGTAATGGTGAAAGGAACTGCAAGCGCTCTAGGAAAAGGAGATTTGCATTTGCTTAGTCTGACCGCACATGATGAATAATTTGAGAGGAATAGATTGTGTGAAGGAAGTGAATTTTGCAAGATTTTGATATTAAAGTTATAAATAAATAATAAGTAAGTATAAAAAGACAAGACTACTAAATGTATTAGAGTATGAATATATTATCAGAATGATTCGGCGCTGGATTCAAGCCGCTTTAGATCGGTCATTTTGGAAATCTTTGGGAGAGGCCTATGTCCAGCTGTGGACGCTATGCTGCTGAAATGATGATGATGATGATATTATCAGAAATAATGAATTCTTCTTTTCTGGTCTGGCAGAAATGAAAAACTTAGAATGTACCCGCTGCTTCGAAAGAATGAGCAAAAATTGCAAGTAATTGCAATATTATTAGGTGATGCAGCTAGCAGTCATCACTATTTTAATTTCTTTTTTTATTCTCGCCCACTAGCACGTTGAAATATGTAAAATAATATTGAACATGTATTTTTTTTCTCTGAGAAACCAAAAAAGTCAATGATACAGGGCATATAAATTTTGCATGACGTCACGACTAGGTACGATTTTTACAGCGGTGACGTCGCAAGCCCCCACTCCGGAACTGACGCTCCGTATCTTTGTGAATTTTCACTTGTTTGGTAAACTGAAAAATACGGGTCTATTATTTTTGGACAATCTAAAAGACGGACTAATTACTTTCATACTTTTCGGACCCTGTCGTCACCCGTATTATATTATTTGACAAATAAACAGTGTTGCCTACCCGAGCGGTATCGTTCTGGGAACCTCCAGTCTGTCCGTCTGTCACGCGCAATTGTATCTGCGGCCGACGCTGAACATAAATTTCGATCGCTATCTCCCTGCCCGGGTTTAAAACCATAGAGTTTGTAGTGAGGTAGACGTACAATTTAGACGTTACAATTTAGTTTTATTTTATTTATAATATATTTTATATTTTTAGCAACGAAATTACTTCACATGAAATGTCTTATATCGTGATTTTAGTAATATTTATATCACAGACGGCCCTAGGCTCTGTCTATCTCATTACATATAAAGATAAAGTCGTAATAATGTATAAAAATATATGTGTGTATATCGAACGTTACGTAAAAATTAACCTGTATGAAACTAACAAAAATATTTGTAGATTTTTCAAAAGTAAAAATTTCTTCACCTTCTGGACTTCAACCCTAAACTACACAGCCGATTTCGATATAATTTCTATGAGACAAGTATATCCTTTTACATGAAACAATCTTTTTTCAAATCGGTTAATGCATCTCTGAGGACTTAACGACGAACATTATAAAACAAGTATACGGAATTCATAACTTCTATTTGAAGTCGATTAAAAGTAAAGGACTTTAATATGCCAATCGTTAGGTCGATGCTGCAAAATATCATATAATTGAAAGTATATTAATATAGAAAGTATATCTGGGGTGTTTTGAAACAATCTATAACTTACTTTAAAAAACTTGAGCTTCTATAAAAAAATATTGAATTTCACATACATAATGTGCTCTTAAAAATATGTGTACATCTTTTAATAAAAACAGGATCGAGAAAATTACTTACTGTCACAAATTCTAGTTATTTTTTTTTACAAATCTATTTCTCTTTAATATGAAGTTGGTGTTACTCTATAACATTACAACAAAATCTCTATGGTTAAAAGTACAAATACAACAAAAGATATTTAGCGTGGAGACGCGATTATTATCTTCAAACGCTTGGTCTTCTAATTTAGCTGACTATTTTGAAAATATGGCTCAGTATAAATTAAAAATAAGATAAGGCAGTAGACACAAATTAGCCAGTTACACCTACCTTACCTTCAACAATAGCTTTATCTTATACGCAAATAAAACAAAATTATAAACTTTTAGATTTTTTTTTTAATCCACTGGCAAATTGTAAACTAAACCGAATAATTATTATTAACGGCTGCACACTTTTGTATGGAACTGTTATTTTATTATCATTTTACTACAAAGACCTAGCTCGTGGTTCAATTTATTACGAGAGTGACCCTTCCACGTTGTGTACGTATCAGAATGGGTCTATATTGACTCCCCTAATTTTTGTATTCCTATTTTAGGAAAACAACAGTTTTTCGTACACTTTTAATAATCCTAATTTAGTATAGCCTATTTTTTACTACCCTAAGAGTTTATCGCCGAATATTTACTTCGAAAATTAGTCACTAGGTCCATTAAGAACTACTAATTACTATTTCGCCCAAAATCCACAAAAGTGTAATGCCTAATCGTTTTTGTGTAGCAAACAAAATAACTGCAGCATGCAAGCAAGCATGCAGCATGCAAGCAACCATGCAAGTAACCATGCAAGTATTTCTGGGTGGCTCCACCAGAAGAGCTTCTGGTTACACGCTAAGGAATAACACTCTAGTATAGGGCAAACTAGAGCCCTTGGAGTCATGGTTCTCAAAGTCGGATCTTTGATTTATGAAGATTTTAGAAATAATTATTAGTAGTTGCATTAGTTGTAAAAACCAAAATATATATTTTTTTGTTAGCCGTTCATGTCCCACTGCTGGGCAAAGGCCTCCCCTCTTTTCTTCCATGAATCTCTATCTCTATATAATATAATTATTTGAAGTAATTATTTTAGAAATAATAATTGTCTTAAACATAGTCATACGAGGTTACGTTACGTCTAAAGAAATAAAAGCCAAACGAATTTAGGTCATCTATTATTAGAGATTCTTGAATTGGAGCTAAAAATTGTGAGGCAAAACTGTTATACTTATTACTGCAATAACATCAATTAGGCAAGACAATACTTTTGCATTAAAAGTTAAAACCAATAAGGTTCGGCAAAGTGAAATTAGAAACAAAAATTTTAAACGAATCGAAGGGTACCCATCAGATTTGCTACTGAAGGTAACCAAAACTTAACGGTATTGTTTGAAAAATTCGATATTAATTGCTGGCCTCAGGCACAGAAATAATAAAAGTATTACTTAGTACCTCAGGCTATCTTTTGATAGTTACACGAAAAATAACAATTTTTGGCCAATAATACATAATGTTATTATCCAAAACTTGTAATTTATAAAGAGTTTTATATAGCTTAACTTAACACTTATAATGTCTTGAAACACAGGATTTTATCAGAAGCAAGTTAAATATGGACTTCCTGTGGCTGATATGATGATGATGATGATGAAGTTAAATATTCAGAAAAGTTTACATAAAGTACTCAATAAATTCATACTTTTTTCAAACCACAGACAAACTCCTATAAATCGACCAATCAACATTAACCGTCTCCAACTCCAGTTTACAATCTACGGCAACGTAATATTTTTCGACGGATTGGTTTTAGAACGCGAGCATTCCAAATTCGAATTGACGTCTGAGCGGTTCGCCGCTTCGAGCGGAGACGTCTTATATGGATGTACAGAGTGGAATAGATTCCAAGCCCGGCTTACTTCACGCGTTGTCAGACTGAATAAACTTCCAAATCGATTCCGCAGCTGCGAGTGACAACACTGAGGTTCGTTTCTAGATTTGCATAAAGAAAATCGCGAATGTGAGTATTGTGGTAAGGGTTTAATGTTTATAATGTCTAAAATATCACGTTTAAAGGTTTGATCGTATAAACCTTTCTTTGCTCCCATATAATGAATGTTCCCAAAGTAAGTAAAGTAATTAGGCAAAAAGTATAATCATATAAACCCTTTTTTGTTCCAATAAAATGAATATTCACAAAATAAGTAAAGTCCTTTATTAGGCATTTAATTATATGATGCCAAACCTATGTAAGCATACAATTATGTACATATATATAATTTCCATGCGCTTATCACTAATAATATGTAGTTTACAACTTGGAAGAGATATACCCGTAATAAATCGAACCACGGTCTACTAACTAGATCAATATAGTATAATGATAATTAAATAATAATCAAAAAACTAAATAAAATTTCGACATTTTCATACAAATTTCCCGAGCGGCTGCACACTTTAGTATGGAATCGCCAAAAAATATTTTCAATACTTGACTGTTAAGCTATTGCATAGCTTCTATCGCGGGCCTTGAGCGCGGGGACCGAATCCAGAAATTCCGTAACGAAAAACCCTCACGCTCCCCACTCCGCCTACCATGTAGGTTGCCGCTTCGTCTCCGTCGTCCGTTTGCGACGTTGCCGTCCTTCCTTGTTTGCAATAGCTTTACCGCGGCAGTCCCCGAGTGCCACACGTCTTTTTATTTTAATTTCATTATTCTATATTGATCTAGTAAAAAGACCGTGTTTCGATTTATTACGGGTATGTCCACGTAGTATGCACTGGTAAAGTAATTATTTATGAACATAAATCAATTACAACAAAATATTTACTAAAATTCATGCAACAATCTGGGTATAAAAACGTCGGATATATCACATTAAGCCACCCGCAACATTTTTATTGCATTCATACGCGCGCCATTTAACGCATCAAGTTATCGAGGGGCTTTTACACACAATTTGCGTTTTTCCTTACTATCGGATGTTCCACTAGCGGTACAATTGTAGTTGTCGAGTTATATATTCTGATACAATATTTTTTGAATTTTTCGAGTTTGTTACTCTTAGAGTCCTTGATGTATAATAAACCTCAGCTTTGCATTAGTGTAAGTGAGACCCAAGAGTGGTCAGTCAAAAAATATACATACTGAAAAATAAAATCAATGTTTTATTAGAAAAAAAAATGAATCATTTTGATTATTTGTAAAAACACGATATTATTTTATTTTGTCATATTTCTTGCATCTCCATTTATTATATTCATTATTAATGTTAGTTAGGAACCTCAAGCTGCTAGTGGTAGCAAAGAATAAGGTGAAGGCGGAAAGTGCGCGTCAGGGAGATGAGGCGCGAGGGTCGTGCTGCGCCTCATGCTGAGTTTAAAAAAAACGTACTGGTGTGGGCCGTGCCGTGCCTCAGGCTGATGTTTCACCTACACTATCTATGTGCACTCACACAAATGCACAGCTGAGCTCGCTCTACAGCTTGTACCTACATAACTTTTGTATCAAGTTTATTTTGTCTTGACTTGGTTCGCGTAAAATAAAAAGATAATGACATTTTTTTCTGATTTTATTTAGACTATAAAACAACTTCAACACCAAACTACTCTGGAAGCATTAATAAAATATCTACGGAACCACTTAACAACTATGTCCTTTTAAACAAAAAAAGAACTTTCCAAATTGATCCAGGCGTCTTCTACTAATCGGGGAACATACATACAAAAAAATATACAACATTTAGATTTGATAAACTCCTCCTTTTTTAAATCGGTTAAAGACACACAAAATATTTATACGTGACTACCAAATAAATAAATGCTCGGTCAACTAAAGTAGGATATAACTCACCATATCAAGTAGTAACTTAGTTATTCAATAAACGTTTCCAGTGTGGGAACAAAATATTACCCACTTTGTTCTGAAGAGTATCTATTTGTCTGGGTGCATCCTTTTTCTGTGGGTTTCTTTTTAATTTACATAAATAGAGTAACACTGGCTGGTTTGAAACTATGGGATATTTTTTAAATTGTGTGTCTGTAGATGCTATTTTTTCGGCGTAATAATTTTTCAAAACTAAAAGCCGACTTCATCTCCAAACTACACAACCCATTTTAAGAAATTTCTTATGGGACTACCTGACAAGTATATAATACCCTTTCAAACAATTTAAAAAGAATTTTCCAAATGAGTCCAGGCGCCTTCGAATAATAAGATCGAAAAAATAAATATGGCGACGAATTGATAACGTCCTCCTTTTTGGAAATCGGTTAAAAAAAGTCATAGTTTCCACTCCCCGGCCGCGACTGTTGTTATAATATACGTTATCATTATATCACTTTCTAGCTAGAAGACATTTAATTGTGCGTACCACTCTCATTAGCAATATTATCTGAATTATTGCAATGAGGCGTTTTAAAAAAAATTTGTTCCTTCACGTGACGTAGATGGTTGATGGTGAGAGTTTGTCTTTAGAATCAAAGATAATATAATCACTACTACGCCCATCTATTGAAAATGTTTTTTACCTCATTTTTTTTCACTGGAAAACGCCTCATTACTAGCAGTGCCCCGCGATATTATCCGCGGAAAAAGTAGATTATGCGTTAATCCAAGGTGTCAGCTTCCTGCATACCAAATTTTAACAAAATTAGTCTCTGTTTGCGCGTGAAGAAGGAACAAACATACACACACACTTACAAACTTTTGTGATAAATGTGATTTGAAGAACACTAAAAAATGTCACAGTAATCCGATCCAGTACAAAACCCCTTGGATGTGTTAAATGTGCAGGCTTTAAAGACATGGCATTGTATGAAGCAATAACCGGTTTTTCATATTCATAAAATTAAAAATTCTGTATTTCATCAGCGAAAATAAAAATGGAACCAAATAAATTTATTTCTACGAGCGGATGTTAAAATTGATCCAATTTAAATTAATGGCGTCCAGAGAACATTAAAACAATATTTTTAGATTAGAATTGGCAATTTTGGTTTATTTTGTATGAAAACTGTGATTCGTGTGGCATAATTCATTTTTTATTGGTATTTCCAACCTTTCTTCTCAAATACTTTTCATATCTTTATCCCGTACTGGGTAGACAGTGTTTTTAGTTTTTAGTTTTAGAAAGTAAACAAAATATTTTTCTCGAGTGTGTTAATAGATAACACATGTGTCAGATTGTTTTAGCTGCCTGCGTTATACCCTCTGGATATACCTGAACAGAAGGCATCTAACGATCCTTAATGACTGCAATCTAGTGACAAAAGCTAAAAGGCTGACGCCAAAAGCCGTTAAAATACTATTTTAAAAAACATCTAGTGACAACAGTCACTTTTATATATTTATTTATTTACTTCTACACACATAAAAAAGTGTGGCGGTGTTTTTAAGATGATTTCCTTCGCCGAAAACAATAAGGTATTTTAGTCCATATAAGAAAAAAATCTAAAAATATATTCTTGAGATAGCTTAGGCTAAAAACAGAGGAAGATGATAGTTTTAGTTCATAAAATACCAAAATATATCTCAAAAATAAAGCCATGTTTTTAAAATATGCATATTTTGGCGCCTTTGTATAAATATCTGACATTATGAGCAATAAAAAGCAATATGGCGTCCACTACTCCTAAATGCATTTTTATGGCATTATTGATTGAATAAAGTTTTTGCATATTTTTAAATGGTTTGTCAGCATGATATAATCTAATTTAGACACTTTTCAAAAATGAGTGTATACCCTATTAGTGGTGGTAACTGAAAATGACCGTACATGAGTACAAACTCTGAGGTACAATTCGCGCCTATTCAGGATCGAACTAATGCCTCTCAGACGCACAGCCATTACATAAACTCATTAGTCACCAATGACCACCATCTCTTCAAAGTTACACTAAGTAAGAGGATTCTTCTTGGAAGAATTTCGCGTACAAAAAAAACAATATCCATGCGAAGCCAGGACGTGAAACTAGAGCAAAATATTAATAGTACTCCAACCCAAATGCATTCAACGACAAATGACCCACCACTAGATGTACAGTCGACCGCAAATCACGCGTGACATTGATGTACGGTACGTATACAAGGTCCAGTTTGTTTGTGCGTGCTGATATGGACTACGCAGAAGTTCTCATTATTTATAAATCAAGCTGAAAGGACATTAGTGTAAATAAGTTTTGCTCAGCCTTGCTACCGTTTAGTTTAGTCGGTAATTAAAGTTTGCATAGGTCTTGTACACATTTGAAAGGCACCTAATTTGTTTTTAATTCTATTTTTCTACCAACTTATTATCATCATATATATACATATTCTAGTGGTTAACATGCCACGCTGTCACACTGAATAATGATCCCCGGTCAGGTCAATATGGAAAATTTTCTTTTTCAGATTGTCCAGGGTCTTGGATGTTTATCTTTTTTTGTTATACAATAGAGTACCGTTGAGTTAGTATCCCACTGGGGCTAGCTCAATCTGTGTGATTTGTACATAAATATTTATTAATTTACTGTCATTTGAAGCTTTACAAAACAACAAGAAATAAAAGATGTTGCATTTGTTTAATCGCGATAGGTAATATTTTTTCTTCATTAATGTAAAATCTAAATTAAAACTCATTAAAATTATGGCCAAGAAATGTTTCTTAACCTGTTTAATGGGACATTTTCCACAATATAGAGATGTCTACAACTTATTTATTAAGGTTTACCAAGGTATATGTTGTCAATGAAACGAAAGGTACAAGTTTCAAATGTCACGAATGATGCGCCTGCGACTGTACGAACAACACGAAAACACGGCATGCTTTCACAAACAAATTCCTCCCATTCACTGTGCAATTTCACGCCTTATTTTACTCGAATTTAGTCCACAATTGAAAATCTGGAACCCTTTGTGTCAGGATTTTTTATTACCGACTATTTTAGTGTTTTGTGGATAAATTACCGGTATTATTTATTCGATTTCGCCACAGAATTTAGGGGTGGGTTTGAATAAATTCGAAATGCTGGTTGGTTGAACATATATTCGTGATTATTGATGTTGTTTGTGTTTCAAATCAAATGATGCCAAAAGCATCATGAAGAATATAAGGTCTAACAAAATATACTGAAACTATTTTAAGAGTGAATTCAGTCCGTGATAGTGAACCACTTTCTCTAAGGAACATATTTTTGGCTTTTCACTCAAACTCAGATCAGCGGATCCGTCAACTTGTATGAGAGGCCAAAAATGACTTTTCATATTGATACGTGTACCTTGGGAAAAGTTGTTCAGTATCGTTGACTGAATTCACCCTTAAAATATTTTCAGTATATTTTGTTACACGTTATATTATATACTACATAATGAAGAGCGTTTTTATACGCGCCTCAATAGCTTTGACATCGCTGCCGCGCTGATCTAAAGAGCTGATTAAATAAGTTAAAAAAAAATTACATATTTTTGTGCAAGCATTTGCACTGAAAAAAAGAATTAAGCCCAAACTCCATGGAGTTGCGTCGCTTTATTACTGAGTTCCATCGACCAACTTCCATCTCCGTGGTCAGACTCTCATCATCTGCCATTAAGTCTCGTCAAGACATATAAAACGAGTCCTACTCAATGAAGTTACGTTGTTTTATAACTGAGTTTCGTCTAATATCTCCCGGCTCCATCATCAGAACAGCTTATTGATTTCATTATATTGTAGTGTCATCCGACTTACACAAGTATACAAAATTTAAGATAACTGCTTGAAAATTGAGTTGCAAGCGTTGAACTAAACAAACATTCATACATACATACATACACATTGTAAGTTAAATAAAAAAACTTGAGAGGTGTCAAGGGACAGCCGGATGTAACGAATTTCCTTTTGATTAATGAGATAGAGGGAGAGAGAGAGACAGACAGAGAAACACACGCATGCCGCACGGCTTACAACTATAGCAAAAAGTGTCGTTATAACTTTTGGTCTTAATTTTTTCCGTCTAGCCCCCTTTCGCAACGCGCGATAAGAAACTCCGTTCCAAAAACTTGTAATTTTTTTAGAAAAATAGAGTATATCTCCTCTGAAACTCTGCGGCCTGTTATTCTTTTTTTTCTTCCAGACATCTCGTCTAATGTTTCAACAGTAGACAGGCATTTGCTGGTTCTGGACGACTAAATGATCACACAGTCCATAAACACACGCTGATGAATCACTGCAGAGCAGTCCGCTTTAGCTGGCGGTTTCAGGGGTGGCACGCTATCGTGTTTTAATGGAAATGATAGTAAAATATATTGAAATCGGTACATAACTCTAAAGGAAAAAAAATATCACATCACATAAGAGAGTCGCTTTTACACATGCTAATCTTTATTAGTGTTAGCTTTTAATAAACAAGATGACCAAAAAATTTAAAAAGTAGATGAAACTAAAAGCTATCTATAAATTAAAACTATTACTAAAAATAAAATCATAAATTTATAATTTTTTATTTTTTATTTTTTTTTATTTATTTATATAGAAAATCGTTCCCAAGTCGCCATCGTCAACAGGCAGAGTTTAGTAAAATGTATTGGTATAGGTAGCTGCTACATTTACAATTCTTTTTTCAGTATGTGAAAGCAAGTGCAAGTGTCTTTGATACCTGCTGAAGTGCTGATACATACATTTTAACAAGAAAAAAAAAAAGCGGCCAAGTGCGAGTCGGACTCGCCCATGAAGGGTTCCGTAGTAGCAAATAACATAATATAAGAGTCTTGTAGTATGTTCTTTTGAATTTTTATATTTGTGTTGATTGAATGAAAGGTAAATTGCTGTTTATGATTTATGACGTATTAAAAAAAAACTCCTTACTAGATCTCGTTCAAACCAATTTTCGCTGGAAGTTTTCATGGTAATGAACATCATATATATTTTTTAGTTTTATCATTCTCTTATTTTAGAAGTTACGGGGGGGACACACTTTTTTACACTTTGGAAGCGTTTCTCGCGCAAAGTATTCGGTTTCGGAAAAAAATGATATTAGAAACCTCAATATCGTTTTTTAAGACCTATCCATAGATAACCCACACGTATGGGATTGATGAAAAATAAATTTTTGACTCTCAGTTCTAAGTATGGGGAACCCCGAAAATTTATTTGTTTTTTTGTCTATTTTTGTGTCAGAACCTTAATGCGGTTCACATAATACATCTACCAAGTTTCAACAGTATAGGTTTTATAGTTTCAGAAAAAAGTGGCTGTGACATACGGACGGACAGACAGACAGACAGACATGACGAATCCATAAGGGTTCCGTTTTTGCCATTTGGCTACGGAACCCTAAAAAAACGAAGTGTCCTGGAACCCGTCCACCAAGTCCGTACCATCCGAAAAGTAACAAAAACAAAGGGATTGGGCCTCGGAAGCCCCGATCGAGTTGGATTTTTGAAAGGCCCTGCAATGTGACAGTGTGTATAGGTAGACTGAATAATAGAATATTATTTTCTCATATCAGCAAGGAAGTTCAATACTAGAACAGAAAAAGGCGTTCCCCAAGGATTTTCAAAAGACCAGTTTCCAGGAAGACCTACACTTGACAATACATGACCCTCTTTCAAAAACCTTCATCTCCTATCAGCCATCGGTTCTATGCAGCTATGTTGTTATTTCCACAAATCTCATTTTACAGTATCCAAATAATCGGTGAACATATTTAAAAAGAAACATTTTCAGTATTTCTTTTCATGTACATAATGTTTTTTTATTATGTAGTCTTTTTAGTAAGCGGCAACCCTAGCCCCGCAAGGGCTGCCCCAGCAGGGCGCCACTTACCCGCTAAGTGATTTTATTTGTACACATGTGTATCAAATTACGTACTGTTTGATCGATAGAGTCTGGTACGAGGTTCAAATGATTATCTGTTTTGTCCAGCTGACTCCCGGAAGACGTGGAAACATTTTTGTTTTTTTTTCGTGTTTGTAAGTGGCCAAGACTGGTGTTACAATCTATTACTACAATGATTGCGGCCGGAACCAACGGCTTGTTTGTTTGTTAAATCTTTATTGTACATAAACACAAGACACAAAAATACAAGTTTGAAGAAGAAAACAGTACAAAGGCGGACTTATCCCAGATAGGGATCTCTTCCAGTCAACCTTGAAATATGAGGACAATTTACAACACAGGGTAACACGGCTTATACATACCTTCAGAGCACGGAGGAGCTCGAGAAATTTTTATGCCTCTTGTGGTCACCCATTCAAGTGCGGACCACGCCCGGCGTCGCTTTACTTGCGAAAGCGCTTGCTAGCAATGCGCACTCCCGCCGGGCCACCAAACTCCTTTCCCATTAGCATTTGGGGCCGCTTTAAATCGATCATTTTGGAAATCTTTGGGAGAGACTATGCGCTATGTCCATACCAGCCGTGGTCATTGTGAGGCAGAAATGATAATACCAGCAAAGAAGAAGAGTCAATTGTTTTTCGTGTTTATAAGTGGCCAAGACTGGTGTCAGATTTTTCAGGCTTCCTAAAGACATCGGACATAGCTTGACGACTGCTGTATACAATGATGACAGCCGGGACCAACGGCTTATACGTGCCTTCCGAAGCACCGAGGAGTTCGAGAAATGTTTTGCCACTTGTGGTCACCCATCCAAGTTCTGACCACGCCCGGTGTCGCTTTACTTGCAAAAGCGCTAGCAATGCGCACTCCCGCCGGGCCTGGTCATTTCCCTTTAGCATTTGAGGCCGCTTTAAATCGGTCATTTTGGAAATCTTTGAGAAAGACTATGCTATGTCCAACAGTGGTCATCGTGCGGTTAAAATGTTGATACAGGTAGCGGCACGAAACTCTAGCGCTGACCTTGGCTGCGCAGAAGTCAAAAAGTAATACTTTACCCGTGCGCAGTATCCCCTCTACACTCCACTCAGCGCTAAACTTACGTGCCGCTATTTATACCTGTTGATTGAAGAGTCAATCTCTTAAATTATTCATAAAGCTACTGTTAGAATTCCTCATTATGTAACAATAAGGAATCGTTCCAAACAAATCAGTATGAATACCGCCGATAGTCTTTGACTTCCATATTTGGAGACACAACACTCAATTATAAGACAGTAACGGTACTAAAAGTTATTCCTTTCGTGTTCCGGACTACTTTTAAACACGATGTGACTGTTATCATAATATAAAAATATATATTCAACCATCGTCCTATGCTCCACATCAAATACAAATTCAAAATTCAAATATTCAATTATAGCTTTTAAAATAAACGAGTTAAGGTTTATAAAATCAGAAAAAATAAAGTTGTTTCGAAAATATGTTGTGGCGCCACGTTGCGGCCGTTTGACGAACTAAAGTGAGTATGGAGTTTCTTGCCCTGCATTATCACCTCATAAATGATGCATGCTTTAAAATTGTTGTTTTTATTGGTCGTTAAAACACTTCCAGCGCAACATATATAGCAAGATATAGCGCTCTGCCGCGAAAGATTTATGTCTAATACGATATTGCTGTTTATGAATGCTATATTATGTATGTGTATCTGATATAAAAAAATATCAAAGTAGATTACCCGTGTACTGAATGTAATCATCTCCTGCGACTAAGAGTAAAAGGCATTCATTTTTTGTTATACAAATGTAAACTAATAGACTTTTCGCTATAAGACCGTTTGTTATCCTGAGTCAAAAATAAATTATTTTGTATTAATAATGAAATAAAATGTCACGAAATAAAGGCACTTGTCATATTTATGTTTATTTTCAATGTGATTTTAGATTTATTATTGCAGAAAAACTGATATTAAGAGCGTAATTTGACTCCAAGAAACTATGACGTCATTAGCCTTTATTTCATACAAATCCCATAGAAAATGTTTGTTTTGACGTTTAGAAAAAAGTATCGGATTGGAGTGGTTGGAAAATAGCGTATTGGGTTACAAAACGGTTAATCAACTGATCGATTCAGTACGTGAAGTTCAATTTTTTTTTTCAATTTTATCTTTGTTCCTCGGGGAAAATTGTTCAGTATGATCACTATTGGTATGTCTGAGAATATGGCAAGGTTACAGATTTACATCCTTTATAATCGGATATTGGTAAATTATATATATATATATATATATATATATATATATATATATATATATATATATATATAGATATACCCGTGGGCACTTTGCAGATCCATCGTGCCGTACGACTAGTATTTGTTGGTTCCGTTTACATAGTTGGCTCCGGGTGCCTTTTCTAGATCCAATGCTAGTCAGCCATGCGCATGTTGTTCCGACTGGAGCCAAAAGTGTCAACGAGAGTAATAATAATAATTACGTCAATTTTATACAAATCCACCTTTTTGGCATTCAACACTGTTACTTCCGATTCAAATCAACCAATCAGAGAGCACCGTTGACCTCATTGGCTACAATCTGCTAGTAATAATATTATTACAAGCTTCTGTTCAACTTGCAATGTTTATGCAATCAATGTAGTGTTGCCAAACAATAGATATCATTTTTCAATTGAAAAATGACAAACTATCGACAGTGGTTTATCAGTATGGATATCTGTTTTAGAGCAATACTATTGATAACCAACAATACCATAATTGGTATTTATAGTATTGATCTGACGAAAATCAAACTATCATGAGTATCGATAGTATGCGTTTCATAAAATATCGACACTATCGATATTTTTTGTAATATCGATAGTATCGATAGTTTATGTATCATTAAAAGCAATACTATCGATAGTTTGTTCGTCATCAGAATCGATAGTATCGATACTATCAGCAGTATCGATAAACAATCAAAAGTATCTCAAGACTCACTGTCGGTTTTATTAAAAATACCGATAGTGAGTCAATTGACTGTCAATAGTGGACTATCGAGCGGCAACACTTATCCAATGCTTATGGAGTAAATGAGCCGTTCTGATGATGGAACCGGAACGAATTCAACAACCCTCAGTAAATAAAATAACATAGCCCTTAGATCATTTATTACAGATTAGCCTTACCTGCGTGTTTCCCTCTGCCAAGGTATAAAATCAACTAATCTAATACATTTATAATGTAAGTTGCGTAATCGATTATGATCATTACGTAAATCTGTAAAGTATCGAAAGGACGGTGCAAGTGCTCCGTTAAAATTGCTATGTTAAACAGTTTCCTTGTGTGATAAGTTTTTTATTCTGAGGCCAAACTACTTATTGAAACGAATAAAATAAGCCGAAACTCGATGGAGTTGCGTCGTTTAATTACTGAATTGCATCGACCACCTTCCGTCCTCCGAGATCAGACCCTTGGCATCGTCTGCACTAATGTGCTCATTAAGACAATTCAAACGAGTCCTGCTCCATGAGGTTATATTGTTTTATAACTCAGTCCTAGTGAATACCTCCCGGTTCCATCATCAGAACAGCTCATTAACTTCATAATATTGTATTGACAAGTATGCAAAATTTGAGCGAAATCGATTGAGAATAGCTGGTTGGAAATTGAGCTACAAGATTTGACCCAAACCAATATTCGTACGTAGATATCTGATACATTGCAAGTTAGTAACTAAAAACAAAAAAATACATATAACCTTCTTAAAGATTGCATAACCTTTCACGGGTAATGTTTTTTATTTTATTAACGTTGTTTTGTATTAAGAAGTAATTCTGAAAAATGGTATCAATGAGTTTATCTTCTAGTATCGATTACGGTAAAAAGAATCCAGTCTAGTTTGCGACTAATTTCCATGCCAAACGATTTTCTCGCTTGTTTACTGCCAAACTACAGTAAAAATATTAATAATGGCATGACACAAACTTGCCAAACCAATTTCATTTTTCGATATTATTTTTTCACTATCCTTTGAGCCGAGACTTAATGTATCAATTACATTAGCAAGGTTCGATAATTAAGTTCAAATTTGAAATACAATTAGTCGATGACGAAGGCGCACACGCTACGAAACTGCGCACTTCCCGCGAGACTACCATTTTATGATTTACAACCTTCCCATTTAATTCCTGTGCTTTAGATTTGAATATAGATTAGCCACTCAACTGTCCTAAGAAGTGTTTACATTTTTTGAAAGACGTGTTAATTTGTGACTATCTGATGCCTTTGACCTCGTTTTCGTGGACAAAAAAGTTCGCTAACATTAAAAATAAAAAAAATATTACATTTAAATTTGGAATCCGTTACTTTTATATGATTTTTCATTGTCTTTTCTTCTTTTGGCGCTAATATATTGAACAATATTTTGCGTGATATAGAGAACCGAATCGCTGTGATTGCATTACACAAAGTAGGTTTGAGCCAAATGCAGTTTTTAAAATTCTCCATACGCTTGGTATTAGTCAAATGTTTGTGTACCGACACAGGTATGACACTTCATAGAAACGGAGCAGCATAAATACCTAGTACTACTACAAACGAAACAATCCATCCGTGCACACGTCAAATGTGTGAGTTGAACAATCAAGGTCGCTACCACAGACTTTGTTGCTTTGCTTACCTGTTTTCACTACTCGGAAATCTATACGATTATCTGTTGCTATACAAGGAACAACTATTGAACAGGTGGATGACATTACCTTCTTGGGAATACAACTGGATAGTGCCCTTACCTGGGAAACACAGGTTGATAAAGTGTGCGGTAAATTGGCAAGCACTAGCTTCGCGCTCAGACGACTATCGGATGTGGTACCTAGAGAGGTGGTGAGGTCTACCTACTTTGCGATAGTGCAGTCTGTCCTGCAGTATGGCCTAGAGGTCTGGGGGTGCGCCGCGGAATGGCAACGAGCGTTTCGTATGCAAAAGCGAGCAGTCCGCGCGATAGTCCACGTATCAGGGCGAACAACCGTCAGACCATACTTTAAAACCCTTGGAATCCTCACGCTGCCATCCCTTTTCATCTTACAGGTAGCCACATATGACTTTAGTAACCAACACGTGTACCAAAGACCAAACGATGTGCACGACATTGCGCTCCGCGATGTTGACCGACTGCACCTGATACCACACAGACTAGCTAAGACTGACAGACTGACTCATGTAATGGGGCCGTCTGTCTTTAATAAGTTGCCACCTGATATAAAACAGGCGACTACATTGACAAAAGTTAAGCTAAAAAAGTGGCTTCTTGAGCGTACATTCTACAGTATAGAAGAATTTTATGAATGTCGCTTATAATTCCAATTTGATGTGTTAATTTTCATTCGATTATTCTGTAATTATATGATTATTATTAGTTATGTATGTGTATGCGTAATATATTTATTTGTATGTTTAATTTATTTTATTTTATTATTCAATTTTATTTTTGTATGACGTGTAAATACTTTTTATGAATAAATATGATTATGATTATGATTTTAAAATTAACGTTTTTTATTGTTATCCGTGGATAAACAACGATAATGTGCGCAGTTTCTCACCATTATAATTTAATAATCCTAAGTGACTCGCGTAATGTCAACGTGCGACTACCAATAACCCTGTTTTTCTGGCTCTTACACGTCCCAATAACAGGGGAAAGGTTGCGGGGACACCAGATTGCGGGGGACGGTGCGAGTTTCCGTTCTGTATGTAACACTATTATTAATTCTGTGGTACCGGACTATAATAGGTACAATGAGACCTCCTCTTTGTGACAGTAAAAGATCTGGCCGTCCACGTAGTTTTCATATGAAAAAGGTGGTCAAAGCAGTAAGGGAAAGAATTCGATGAAATCCTGTCCGAAAGCAAAATATTTTAACACAGGAGATGAAGATAGCACCTAGAACCATGTCGCTTATTTTAAAACATGACTTAGGACTTGCTGCTTATAAAAGACGTACTGGTAATTTTACAACTGATAATTTAAAAAAGAATAGAGTAGTAAAATCGAAAAATCTACTGAAGAGGTACGCAATGGGTGGTCGCAGAAAAAAATTGTTTACGGATGACCATTTTTTTACCATTGAGCAACATTTTAACAAATAAAATGACTGTAGGTATTTATGCCCCAAGCTCTAAGAAAGCTTCCCAATAAGTCGACAGAGTGCAGCGTGGCATTAGCCGACATTAGCCGAGTGTTAGCTATGAAGGAGTGACTGAGCCATGCTTTTGTGAAAAAAGTATCGAAACATCGGCATAAGTGTATCAAGATACCATTCTTGAGAAGGTATTTAAGCCCCTTAACAACACTATGTTCAATAACCAAGAATGGTTCTTCCAGTAAGACTCGGCACCGGGTCACAAAGCTCGGTCAACGCAGTCTTAGTTGGAATCAAACGTTTCCGACTTCATCAGAGCTGAAAACTGGCCGTCGTCTAATCCCAATCTTAATCCGCTGGATTATGTTTTATGGTCAGTTTTAGAGAGTACGGCTTGCTCTAAACGCCATGATAATTTGGAGTCCCCAAAACAATCCATAATATTGGCAGTGAAGAATTTTCCCATGGAAAGAGTGCATGCTTCTATTGGTAACTGACCTCAACGTGTAAAGGGCTGTATTGCAGCCAATGGAAACCATTTCGAATAAGCTTTTTATATTTTAAATTGTTTTATATTTATGTATTAAAAGCGAACAATTTAAGCTTAAGCCGAAAGTAACACAGACACAAAAACGACTTTGTTGCGGATTGTAGGTTAGGTTCATTAGGTTTCCTGTGACCAACACACGAGCGAGCGACTGAAGCTTAGGGCGAAAGTAACACAAACACAAACAACTTTGTCGTGGGTTGTGGGTCAAGTTTGTTAGGTTTCCTGTGACCAACACACGAGCGAGCGAACGACTCAAGCTTAGGACGAAATTAACACAGACACAAAATCAACTTTGTCGTGGAGTGTAGGTTAAGTTATATAACATCCACCCATCTATCCATCCATTTCAGCCGCACAACGTCTACTACTGGACATAGGCCTCTCCCAAAGATTTTCAAAATGACCGATCTAGAGCGAAGTTATATAACAATATAAGTATAAAAGAAGACTAAATATATTGAGAATTGAAAAAATTTGATTTGATATTATGATATTATTAACATCGAAAAAATTAATGTTATTTGTAAAAAAAATTGTTTTGTTAGTATAAAATTCTTCATAATAAATATTGTGAGTATGGAATAAATATTCCGTATAACGAAAATCTATAAAACTTTTGTCTGTAAAAGAATGCACACCCAAACTATGCACACTTCCCACAAGACTACCATTTTATGATTTACAACCTTCGTCCTAATTCCCTGTGCATTAGATTTGAACATAGATTAGTCACTCAACTGTCCTAAGAATTTTTAATTCTTTTAATGACGTATTTATTTGTATTTATACTAATTAATGCCTGTGACTTCGTTCGCGTGCACAAAAATGCTTATCAGACTAAACAACTTTTGCTGTGGCGTCATTTTATTATTTCTCATAGTTTAGCTGAAAATTTATAGTTCTGCATCTGGTGTTGCATTTACCGAAATCAATTATACCCTGTATGTTGCCCAGATTTATACCAATAAAGTTTCATTCAAATCTATCCAGAATTTCCCGAGATTAGTGTGTACAAAAAGGACAAACAAACAGAGAGACATTCTCTTTAAAATTTTACTCTTTCACTGTGTATCTATCTGCTTGTTGTTTCTTTTTGGAAATTAAGTCAATATACAGACAATTTTTTTACTATTATATGTATTGCATAATTTAAATATCGTTGTGTGCGTTTATTTTTCATATTCATAATAGAATTAGGGCTCCATATCTAAACGATGTCAATCTCATCAGAGCCGGTATTTTCTTTTCAAGTTTCAAAAAAATATTCATCCTCCATACAAATGCCACCACCAAGCTACTCAACGTAGCCATGTCGTACTGAAGCCCAAGCCATTCCCCTTACTTCTTACTTACTTCCGTCGAGGACAAATTTTCCGCAATTAGGCCCGAAATTGCCGGTCCCGTTTTGCGTGGGGAGCTGCCACCGGCCTCAGTTCTCGAACCAGCCCAGCTCCTGCAGGAAGCCTAGAACGCCTGTGGGCGCCCTGCACGCTTCCGCCATGGTTCCCGGGTGTTCTAGGAACCTTCTTCTTATGTGTGCGACGCCATCGCACTCCAAGAGGAGATGGCTCGCAGTTTCTTCAGCCTCCATGCATGCTCTGCACAGAGGACTGTTAGTTAAACCTAGGGTGAAGAGGTGTTTATTTAGTGCACAATGACCAGTAATGATGTCAATCATACGGCGTAGGTTCCTCCTTGGCAGTGCTATCAGACGTCGGGATAAGCGTCTGTCCCATTGGGGCAGCGCCTCCCTAGCCTGCCGGCACGTCCGGAGGGATTGCCATGATTGAGCCTGTTCTTCGCCAATTCGACCTTTGATCCAGGAGCGAACCTGCGTGAAGGGAATCGGGGCCATCGGAAGGGGACCCTCCGGTGACATGCTCGATCCCCGACGCGCCAGCTCGTCCGCTGCATCGTTACCCAGTGAGTTACTGTGACCTTTGATCCATTGGAGAGTTACTTTGTTGTACTTACAGAGATTATCCAGGGATCTGTGGCATTCTTGTACTAAGGCAGAGTCCACGTATGCTCTCCTCAGGGCAAGAAGAATTGCTGCGCTGTCTGTCAGGATACGGATGGACAAACCTGATACTTTTCTCCTGGTAATTTCTGTTGCTGCGTGGGTTATGGCTGCACACTCGGCTTGAAAAATAGAGTTTTCTTTACCCAAGGCAGCTGCAGAGTGGATGTTGAGATCGTGGGAAAATACACCAGCACCTACACCGTTGTGTGTTTTCGAGCCGTCTGTGTATACTCTCACTTCTTCAGTACCTGAGCTGTCTGATGGTGCTTCATGTAATTGTATTTTGTATTTTTTGTCAAAAATAAATTGTTTGCGGATCCTGTCGTTTATAGCACCTATAAGGTGTGATGCCCCTAGGGCTATTGAGAGGATTTGTGTGTGTGGTGCCTTGTCTTTATGTTTCCATAGGCCCAACGTATGAAGTCTTGCAGCTGCGACTTGTGCTTCTTGTTTTATGTGTAGGTGTAGCGATCTAATATCTAGGATTGCTTCTAATGCTGCCGTTGGGCAAGATTTCATGCCGCCTCCTATCGCCAGGCATGCTGTTCTTTGAAATCGCTGTAGTTTCTCTTGTACTGTAATCAAAGTAGTTCGATACCACCATACTATTGCAGCGTATGTGAGTCCTGGTCTGATGACTGTGATGTACAGCCATTTCATGATTTTCGGGGTTAGTCCCCAGTTTTTGCCTACTAGTCTTCGGCAGTTCCATAGGTTTATGTAGGCTTTGTTTAGTTTTTCATCAAGATGCGTGCTCCAATTCAGCTTGGAGTCCAGTATTACGCCTAGGTATTTGACCTCTTTCGATAGTGTGAGTGTCGTACCAAAGAGCTTGGGTGGTTCGTAGTTGCCTAGGGCTCTTTTGTTTGTAAACATAACTAGTTCTGTTTTGTTCGCATTTACTGAGAGGTCATGTTTGTTACACCAATCCTCTACAATGCGTAATGCACTTCTGGTTAGGCTGCATACGACGCTAGCCGAGTTCCCTTGTATGAGTATGGCCAAGTCATCAGCGTAGCCTACTGTATAGTAGTGTTTCTTGTTTAGGGATGTAATTAGATCATCTACCACTAAGCTCCACAATAGGGGTGAAAGTACCCCTCCTTGTGGGCACCCTCTGGTTGCCATTACTTTTGTGGTTTCACTCATGTCTAGTTTTATGTTGCGTAGTTTCAACATGTTGGATATCCAGCCAGTTACAGTGCCCGGCACTTCATGTCTATTAAGGGCCTCTTGTATGCAATTAAAGTTTGTCTTATCGAACGCTCCTTCTATGTCGATGAAGGTTCCTAGACACAGATGTTTGCTGTGTGTAGCATTTTCCAGTATTGTTACCACTTCATGTAACGCTGTTTCTGTTGACTTTCCCGTGCAATAGGCATGTTGCTTGGGATGTAAGGGATGTTTGATTAATGCCGTATCTCTAATGTGCCTGTCACATAATCTTTCCAACACCTTGAGAAGGAAGGAAGAGAGGCTTATAGGTCTGAATGATTTGGCATTTGTGTAGTCTGTTTTTCCAGGTTTTGGTATGAATATTACTTTAACCTCCCGCCATTGCTGGGGAATGTACCTGTGTGCTAGGCAGGCTGTTAGTAGGTGGGTTAAATGTTCCAGTAAGACTTTTCCTCCCCATTTAAGGAGGCCAGGGAAAATGCCATCCGGGCCTGGTGATTTGAAAGGTTGGAAGCTGTTTATATCCCATTCTACTCTGTCTAATGTAACTATCTCCTGGGCTAAATTCCAGTCTTGTTCTGTAGGATTATGTGTTGATTCCTCTGGTTTTTCCAGGTGGTCGTATTTAAGGCAGCCTGGAAAGTGGGTTTCTAATAGTATTTCACATATTTCTTCCGTGTTAGCGGAGTAACTGCCGTCCAGTTTTTTAAGAGTACCGATCGTTTTGTTGCCCCCGCCTGACAGTAATTTGCAGACTCTGGAAGCTTCAGACGTAGTTTCGATACCCGTGCAGTATTTACACCAGGATTTGCGTTTGAATTTTCTGATCCTGTTCTTGTAGTTGGAGCGAGCTATAGCATAGTTGTCCCAGTCTCTTTCGTTTCTAGTATTCATCGCTCGGTTTAGGAGTCGGTGTACTTGATTCTTGCGCCTTTCTAGTTCAGGGCCCCAGAACTTTTTACCGCCTTTGGGGCAGCAACCTCTGGTGCTGAGAGGGCAAGATGTTTCGTAGCTTTGTGTAATAGCCTGTGATATAGTTTTGGCATAACCTTCTACATTTGGGAGGCTGTTTAGAACCGCACGTTGTTGTATCGGTCCAAGTTTGTTTTGCAGAAGTTTCGTATATGTGCTTCTGTCAGTTTTTCTCGGGTTTCTGTAGGGAACAGGTTTGGCAATTGTAAAGTTTACCTTGTATCGTAGCCATCTGTGATCCGAGCAGGATGCCTCGTCAGATACGTGCCAGTCAGAGATGTATTCTAGGATGCCGTCTGTGGCTAGGGTGAGGTCAATAATGGTACGACATCGTTTAGTTATAAACGTAGGTTTATTACCTTTGTTTAGTATGTTGAGATTTGTCTGTATAAGGTAGTTTACCAGTTCATCCCCCCTGGGATTGGATTTCTCCATACCCCAAAGAGGGTGATGCGCATTGGCGTCGACGGAGACAATGAGCTCCAGGTTGTTTATTTCACAGTAACTTACCAGTTCAATGAGTTCACGAGTTGGTATGTCGGCGCCGACGTCTCCTGGGAGGTAGACGGAGGCGATCACTGTATTCGGTAGGGTTTTGTGGTCACTCGTTGAGATCCTGATGGCTGTCAGATCTCTGGAAGATAAGTGTGTTAGTGGCAATGCCATGAAATTGCGGGGTAGATAGATACAAGCCCTGGGAGACTCACAGGTTTGATCATAGATTATCTTACCTCCGATGTTGTTTAAGCCACATATATTGTGGCGTCTGATCCACGGCTCCTGGATCAGCGCAAGGGTGTCGTTCTTCTCCAGCTCGCCCCGCAGGGTAGCCGTTGCGGTCTGACTATGCTGGAGGTTAATCTGGATGACGTCAGTCATCCGGGTCCGAGTCGGTGAGTCGGACATCATTTTGTCGGTCCTTCTCTACCTCCTCATCCCTGCAGCCTATCAGTGCCATGCGCCTCCCTGCTTCTTCGACGTCCTCGTCGTCGGAGAGCGCTTGACACCCAGCTTCGTTCGTCCTCACCTCAGCCCCGTTCTCGGCCGGGGTGGCCATCTCAGGTGTGGACGACGCGGGGAGTTGTTGGAGCCCTGAGGGTCCTGCCTCCTGCTCACCCGGTGCAGTGGCGGATGTCTCCTCAGGCTCCGTAGCGACGTCCATACGTGTATCGTCCGTGTTTTCTACCTGGTCCTTGTCACTACCCTTGGTGGGTATCTGTAGATACACCGACCCAAGGGAGAATGCCAGGCAGCGTTCATGTTCCACAATGGTGGGCAGAAGCTCGTCCGGTACGCCTACCAGAACGTAGATACCATCCTCTTGGTGTATGGGACTGTATAAGTTCCATCTATCCACGCCAGCCCACGGATTCATGCGGTGGAGCATGGTGTGGAGTTGATGTATTGTCCCCTTCCTTGCAGGAAGGAACAATCCGCATTTGGTCCTCTTCGGTAGGTCCTTTTGGGTCATCACCGTGAGTGGTTGGTTATTGGGGGCCGGGGGAAATCCAGACACCACCTTCTTGAGCCAGGACTTTGTCGCCTCGTCCCTGCATTTGAGCTTAAGCACGCCCTCAGCGATGACAGGCTTACCCCCAAACACAGGGATGACTTCAGCATCCAGGTCAAGAACCTGGTTCATGAGTAAGTCCTCGATCTTCTCCTGAATCTTACCCAATTCTTCAGGCTGTAGGTCTGATCTGTCCACCGTCGTGACGGCCATGTCCAGATCGGTAGCTACCGCACCGGCGTATGTAGTCCCGCTCTTCACAGCCGCACCATCAAGTTTCACCTTCTTAGTCTCACCCCTTGGTGAGATGGTGTCGTCGAGGCGCGCCCGTTTGGTTGTAGGAGGGGGCTGTTGCTGCTGCTCCTGCTGCCGCTCCCTCGGCTGCTGCCTTGTTTCGGGCTGCTGCTTCTGGGGGGGCCGCGGTTTTTGCAGCTGTTTTTTTCCTGCGGATGGAAGTTTCGATCCCCCTTGCGGGGTTTCGAGTTTGGAACGACCTTTTTCCTCCGAGGAGGTGGACGGTCGTGTATTGTCCAGCGTCCTTTGTTCGCGGGTTCGCGGTTCGCCATTCCCCTTCTTCTACTGTTTGTTACCGCTCCCCCTAAGCAATTTTCACGAGGCCACATCACAGGTCAAGAGATGTAAGCCCACAGGGCGAACTGCGTGGCGAGGGCAAACCCCAAGTCATCCACACCAAGTGTTTCTTTTTAATTTTTAGAAATCAAAGATTGCTGCCGAAAGTTACTAACTGCTTGCGATTTGGCTGTAAATCTATATTTTTTGGGCGTAATACGAATTTGATTTTTTTAATGTCCAAAATCTGGATCTGGCATCTGGATGAAAAAAAAATCATAGTCAATCATTACGTCTCGCTGGCACTTCGTAGAGATCTGAAATTTTGTATGTGGAGGTGAAGCACTCCGCTAAACTCGAAATGCAATTATATTTCGTAAACAATGCGTCTGGACTTCTGAATTTGGAATTTACTGACTCTAAAGAAATTGGTAGGCTTGTATGTTGTGTTTAAAATTATTTGCATAATTGCTTTTGTTGAAAAGTACTTTTTCAATCGTACTATATACCATTAGTACCATTACGCAAGAGCGTAAGGCAAGATAGCAAGTTTCTTTGTGTGCATTAAGTCATAAACATGTTTCGATGTATAAATAATGCGAAACAATAAGGTTATCATATTCAGTATAAAAATATGAGTTTTTATTATTGTTATGACTTTTTAGACTTATTACTTGCATTAAAAAGCAAGGTAATTCTAAAATATTTCATAAAATTTTTTTAGAAAAAAATTACTGTAGTTTTTTAACAATCACCCAATAGGTTTCAAAGTTGGCAACACTTTTGGAGCTTACAAGGCATAAGATTTAAAAATATATATTGCCATGCCTAAGCTAACCGTTATATTAAATATATACGAAATGGAACCACACAAGCATTGGTTTTAAATAAAATTCGGAGCTATAAAGTATCGATGAGTTCATAAAAGTATATAGGAGCTTAAAACGCACAAGTTTAGTGAATATAAAATCTGCTGGATCAAACCAAGCATTCAAATTTCAGCTATGGCTTAACTCACCGTCAATCACTATATATATATAAAATGGAACAACATACGTATTGGTTTTGAGTAAAATCGGAGGCAGAAAGTACCAAAGAGTTCATACAAAAACATATGATATATATATAAAACGGAACAACACAAGCATGGGTTTTGAATAAAATGTGGACGCAGCAAGTGCGAATTAGTTCGCAAAAAAATAACCGTTACGGATCCAAGTTTTCTCGGAGGTTGAATACAAAAAATGACGAGTAGAACTTTATTTCTACGAATATGTTGGACAGAATCCATTACTAGAATGCGACGTTGCCACACCGCTCGAAGAATATGCGAAGGGAGCCAAGTTATTCGCCGCTAAAGGTGGAATCAACTAAGTTCAGGCCCACTGCTGGATCTACGTAGTGCCCAAACGTCTGTTTATATATATATATATATATATATATATAGATATAAAAGTGTCTGATTTGAGATGTTGGAAAATTCTTATTGTACCGATATATATATATATATATATATATATATATATATATATATATATCGGTACAATAAGAATTTTCCAACATCTCAAATCAGACACTTTTTAAATGTCAAATCAAACATTTTCTGTGGGATTTGAATGAAATAAATACTAATGACATCATAGCTTCTTGGAGTCAAATAACGCTCTTAATATCAGTTTTTCCGCAATAATAAATCTAAAATCATAAAAATGGATACGACCAATTTACAAATGACGTATTTTGTTACGTTTTATTCTATTGCCAGTACCAAATAATTTATCGTTGAATTCAATATAACCACATTAAAATGCTGGATGATCAAAAAAGGTTTAGAGAACTTTGCTCACTCGTACCAAAAAAACTAAAACTTGAAGAATAAGAAATAAGCATATGGCGCTATACACGAATTCAGCATAACTTCAAACTAATTTAATGTATTACTTCAGACTGCTACTTCCCGTGAAGTGAGTAAGTGAGGGCCACCCGGCGTCAGCTTTAGCAAAACGAGAACTAAAGCGTCGAAGTATTGACAGATTTACATGTCTGCAGAATATGAATAAAAGTAGGCTCTTACAGACAAGCGAAAGTGTCAGTTCATTGTCGTTTCTCTGTTTGAGTCGGAACATGCTTTATTGTTAGACGTATCTTTCCCAAGTTTTGTTTTTTTCCGGAATGAGTATATTACAGGCTTGAAGTGGCGCTAAAAGTCAGCAAATTAAAAAGCCACCGCCTAACCTAGTATGGCCACGTAATGAGAAGGGATGCCGAACACTTGGCTTACGTAGTAACTTATAAGTAATCTGTGACTTGGCAAAAAAATGGTCAACTTAAAATTAGACGGTTATAAAGGAAGGGAAAGGCCGAGAAAGACGTGGTAATGCGTGAGCTCGGATATGGGAGAACGGGGGGTTAGAACAGATATGGCGAAAGATAGAAAGTTATGGAGTTGGCACACAAGGCCGAACCCAAAATAAAATGGGGAAAGGCGAGGAAAGAAGCATCTCTTCCAAGTTTTGGTACGTCACGCAATAAGACAAGTATATCGAATCTACAAAATGATTTATTGTCTATCACGAACAGTCATAATGTTGTCATTTATTTATTTTTTACCAAAGTATGTACACAGAAAATGTATACAGAGAATATATAAAATAAAAGTTGTACAAATGCAATGCCTATCTGACAAGAGAATTCTTCCAGTAGACCTGTGAGAGGACATGTTTATGTAAGAGAGGCATACAGGCGTGTTCGTTATAGAATCTTGAAAAAAATAATTAAATTACATAAAACTACATACATTTGTCGTTTTGTTGTAGCTACAAATAAAAATGCATTGACATATATACATATACACTTATATTTAAATAAATAATTCTTAGTCATACTGTACTCTCGACCACTTTGTCATCCCAAATCTAGGTGCCTAATTGCTTAATCGAATAAGACATTGATTACATAAAGAAGTTTGCTACTTATATCGTTTGATATGACTTAAAAATAACTTAAATCAAAAAATTCAAATAAAATTACATGAATAATCAAAAACAAGGATTTTATACAATTTCGTAAACCATTCGAAAAATAAAACAAATAAAAAGGACCATTTATACCAAACCTATAAAAATCCAAACATGCTCATTAAGTTGAACATCTTATAATTTAAACAATTACGAAAAAACAATCCCAATGAAATCATTGTTTATTTACACAACCAAATTGACGGGCAATAGTGTTGTAAACGATTCGAGTCTCATAATTTGAGTCGACTTTAATGGTAGATCGTTGGTAGTTAAACTGATATAATTGAAACAAGTCTAAATGGACCCATGTACCGCATGAGTTTAATTTAATTATATATACTAATACAAAGTTTTCTTCTTTTTCCTGAATTCCCAGTTGTATTCTCAGGTTTTGCTGTTTTTAAGCCCGGGCTGAGATTTCTCGCTTTTTCTTCTCCAGATATAATATGGATGTAAATGGTCAACCAAGGATGGCGAAGACCATGCAAAATCGAGAAACCTGACGTCAACTCTCTTTGGGATTGCATTTATGCAAAGTTTTATAACCGGCTATAGCTAAACAAAGCTTATCAACATCAAAGAGACCTTTCCAATCCGTCTGGCCAGCGAGGAGAGTGTAGGCCAAGTCCTCTGGCTGCTCTGGTCAAGTATGGCTCTGGTAGTCCAAAGAGGGTCGTGCTCCTAGAATGGAGACAAAAATACCTGATGATGATGATTTATAACCGGCTACTGACCGACGTCAAAACTCCTTGAGAATGCAGTTGTAGCACGAGATTTTCTTCCCTTACTCGCCTCTTACGACATCAATCATAAAAGATGGAAAGGTCTTATTCCTGACTGGAACCCTCTCGGCTATTCTTACAACTTAGAAGGAATATATTATTAAATCGTGTGATGATAATAGAATAAAAGTCAAAAACACTTTCGTATGGAAATGTAAATTTTTTTGAGTATATGACTGTCATTATGCTATAGTGATCTAGTATAGCCCGTGGATTGATTTATTATGGCCATACTCCTTTCACGTGGTATAAAATGAAAAAGAATAGGTAGTATTCCAAAAAAGTCTCAAGCCTCTTACAACACTAGTCGTCATAAATAGTGATAGTTGAATTTGAATTGAAAGGCGCACCCTTCGAATTTCTTCCTCTGCCAAATGGTCCGTGACTGTAAGCAGTTAGGCACACTTTGTACAGTTAACCAACTATTTATCTTCATTAGATAGTATTAAATTACAGCCGTTTAAAGATGTTATCGCAGTGATAAGTGAAATTGAAGATGCAATGATTTTTTGCCTAATTATACTATAATTTTACTACTATGGATAGTCTAAAAATTCTAAATATTTCAACGGGATTTTATGTGTTTTAGTTAAAAAGCTATGCAAGTTCGTTACTTTTTATAGCTTTTAGGTCTACTTATAAATTAATAAGACTTTTTCTTGTTTTGTTTAGTACCTATAGAATTTTATGGTTGACTGGAAGCTGCCAATCTGCTAGATAAAAACTAAAATTTCAGACGCTTTCAAAACAAACATTTACGTACGTATTTGTATTTATTAATTTTCGTTATCAAATTGTATTAATAATTACAGACCACTTATAGTATTTATATAACATTTACCAGAAATATATAAATGTTACCAGCTTCAAAACTATTTCAGTTCTTACATATTTTTTCATCAACCATGTTAAAATATTTATGTGTATATAAAAAATAAATCAAATGGTTTTGTTACAATTGAAATTTAATAGTATTTTCTAATAAAAGTATTATGACTTTTGACTACAACTTCGTAGTGTATCAACCTACACTTATCACGAAAAATATTATTTCTAGCGAATCGATATTACATGTATTAGTATACCGTTAATAGTTAATAAATTCAGTGTTAGAATGGATAGGTTTTTGCAACAAATGTTTGATTGTCATTACTTGATATTCGAAAACAGTTAGGTATTAAAAGTAAGATTTGTATACAAATATTTTTGCATGTGGGTCAAGTCTTGTTAGAACCAGATACTAACGTTCAATTTGGATTAAACTTAGTATATTTCTGGTCATAGCCAAACTCAGTATGAACTTAACGCCGAAAACCCATGGAAATGTGTGGTCTCTACTTTCGTGCCGAAAACCTTTATTTTTTTTATCGTCATGACTGGTACTTTGATGATAATAATAAAACTACTATACTAATACTACTTAAGACGAATAATTTTTTATTGCAACACTACTGTTTTAATGATTTGTCTGTTATTTTGCGGTGAACTCTAGCTAACTGCCTGCACGTAATGAACCAAATTTCAGTGGCAGACCACATGCAGAAGAAGAATTTCGAAATATTTTGGGCCGAGCTGTACGATACGTTGCGTTGTGTCCTAAAGTAAAATCCAGCGTATCGGACTGCTCGTGCCAGGAATTTTATACCAACAACAGAAAAATGAAAAAATGGAAGAAAACCTATAAAAAATCATCTAACTTTATACATTCATTTATTCGTATTCCTCTATTCTCTCTGAATAGAGGCATCCACAGTAGCGGGAATCCACTACTATGGGGAATAGGCTTCTCTTAATTAATTCACTACGCCCTGAGCTAGTGTCATTTCTTGATCTTTTTAATCTTATTGACCCATCTTACTATCGAGCGACCTGCGCTGCGGTTACAATTGTTGTCCACTACTCTGTCAATATATAGCTCCACCTGGTATCACAACGCCTTGCTAGGTATCCTGCCATCCATTTGAGTTCTATCAACTGTTTTTCACTTTGACTCCTCTAGCAACTCTGAGATACAAAGCCTCATCGGTCAGCGACCACGTTTCAACTTCAACACCATTTATGGAAGGATACATTAATTTTAATGTAGGTTCTCAAACATTGTTGAATTAGGCGAGATTTGAAGACATCCTATAGTTTATCAAGGTCCGCTCTGGCTGTCCGACTTCGATGACTTTGCGACATGAGACAATGTTTTTTCTAAGATTCTTATCGAAGAATAGAATATGACCCAGGCATGATTATTCTCTTGTTTGCTCAAAGATTGTAATCTGTTGCAAACTTTTGAATGTATTACTACCCATGACCTTTGTCTTCGACATTTTAATTTAAGATTCCATCTTCGAAGAGGTTTTTTGGATTTTCTTTTAACATGGATTGGGGGACATTCATGTTAGAATTTCACTGACGGACATTCAGCCTATAACTGTTCACTGCTGGATAAAAGGCCTTGTGACGTAGTGATTATTTTGAAAGAAACAATATTTGAAAAGACCAAACTCTTTAATTAAATTTTTAACAATTATACAATGAGAAAGAAGTCACAGATAAGGGTCGTAGGTTCACAGCCACGAGATTCGTTGTTCCAGAAAAGATTTCCAAAAGTACTCAGCTTTGAAGCAGCCCGGCGCCCAGTCGTGGTCGAAATGAAATCTCTTCTGGAACAACGAATCTCGTGGCTGTGAACCTACGACCCTTACCTGTGACTTCTTTCTCATTGTATAATTGTTATAAATTAATTAAAGAGTTTGGTCTTTTTAAATATTGTTTCTTTCAAAATAATCACTACGTCACAGCCTAATCTAGCCAAAATCTCTCGCTGGGCAGACGGGTTGGTGATCGTAGTAGATATTATGATGTCTTTGAACAGTAGACGCTGCAGCCCATTCTTTCTTACCTGTGGTGGGAGCTTTAAACATTGTGCTGGGACAGAGAATAGAATTAACAAAATTTTAAAGTCAAACGGGATGATATGATAAAAGGTGGTGGATGACATCAGGCAGTAAGAGATTTTCATACAGCATCGTTACATCTGTACCTCCATTACTCACCTCTTACGACAACCATGGAGAAGGCAATGGATGATAATAAAGTTTATTTTATATTTTCACGAATTAATACATTTGATTATAATCATGTTTAGTAATATTACAAAAATGCCGGAGATTTGTTAATCTTTAAAAAAAAGTAGACCAAATTACTAGTGTATTATAATTTCACGCCTCTCACCCATACCTGACTAATCTTTTAAATCTAATAAGTGACTATTCCTGTGGGGTCCACGCTATGCGTAACAATGTCCCAATAATTATAATCTTCCACTCGGCCGAGTACAGACAAAGTCGGAATTACCATATTTTTAATTTGACGTCACCTTTTGTCTCAAATAATTGGACAACCTAATCGTCAGACTAGTAATTGGGAAAATTAGCTGGGAGCCAATTATGGGGATAAAGCCGGATTCACATTGTTCTTGACTTAGTAATATTTTTTGTTAATTTGGATATTATAAGTAGTATAAAATGTTGTTTGTTTCAATTTAGCTTATACATATTTTAGTTTAACTATTTCTCTTTTTTAATGTAACCATTTCTTAGTTTGCTCAATACTTTAATAGTTTTTGAATTATTCATATGATATTTTATTGGAAATATTAAAATTTAAATTAGATATAAATAAAAACTAGATTTTTTAGTTATAGTTAATTACAAATTATGTTGTCCCTCTAAAATACTATTTGTACTTTATATCCAAATGTAACTGAAAGAGGATATCAACCTGGAAGGGAGTAAAAGTTCGATCAATTTAAACAACTTTTACTATAATATAATCCCTAAAATCGCAAAAAATCTGCAGATCCACAAATTTTGCCATGGTAAGTATTTAATTTTGTAAGGAGCTAAGAGTAAAAGTTGTTCACATTGATGTATGTTTACTCTCTTCACGTTGTATATGAATTAAATGTTTGCATAAAACCGTTTTAAGGGTCCCCCGACCCTAGACCAAAATACAACTTTCCATACAAACGTAGTCTACGTTTTATTTCAAAACGACATGTCCGATTTGGGCAAAATTTAGTAATTTCAAAGATATTGCATTATGTAGGTTTATAACTAGTTTCCGACTGTAAAAATATAAACTTGAAATAGAATATGTTTTATATCATTTTTGACCATTAGTATGGGAAACTTCTAAATCGTTATATTTTCTTTCCAGTTCATAATTTTACCATAGGAAACCAGTTATAACCTTAGATAATTGCAATTTCTTTACAATTACCAATTTTTACCGGAATCTGACATGTGGTTTCAAAATTAAACGTAGACTACGTTTGTATGGAGAAGTCTGGGGTCGGGGGACTCTTAAAATATACCTTGATTACATAAATACGTAAACAGTTATAAAACGAAAGATTTATGACATAACAAACATAAGATAAACACAACCGAATTTGATACCCTCCTCTTTTTTCGTAAATAGGTTCAAAGTATATCGGTTCTTATCAAATAAACGTAACAGCGTTATTTTCTGATTACGACTTCCAATCGCCAACATTCCCTGCATGTGTCGCGTTTATTTATTGTAGGTAGTGGTCGCATGTGTTTCAGAAGTGTAGTGTTCGTGATTTACACGATTTCCCCAAAAAAGCAGAGTGATGTTTTTAGGGTTCATTTATGTGTGTCTGTATGTTAGTGTCTTTATTTATTTATTCGCTTATAATTTTGAAATGCCTAAAAAGATTTGGATGTTCATAGTATCGTTTAAATCCTTACGTCATTCCAAGTGCCAAAATATATAAGTGGTAATACGGTTTTGTTTTTTTATAAAAAATAATAATCCCGGTTTCCCGCCCAAAATCTGGTAGTCTATGGAAAGGAATAGCATTAAGGCCCGAATTGCCCGGTGACTCTAGCTGTCGTCCAGGTGCTGATAGGTTCCGGCATGATACTAGAGGTGCTAAGGCATGGCAGTAGTGCAAAGCTGCATAGGGACCTGGAAGGAAATGGGGGGAACTTTGGCCAGCATTGAGACGACATAGGTAAGAAAAATAAGTCTTCTTTAAAAATGAAGCAAAAAAATCCATGACAGAGAATTAAATCGTTAAGACATTACACTGGTTTTTGCGAAAATAAAATATGCTCAGGGCTACGCGTTTTAAATGACATGCGTTTGTAATGCATGTAACAAACGCATTGTAAAAAACGCATGTAATGTGAAAAATAATAAATAGTTGTCTAAAATTGCAATAGTAAATTGCTCCAAACAGTGAAATTTTGTCTTTTTTACACACTAATCAAATCTCGCCAATTTCTTGACGTATTTAACTCACGTTCAAAATTAAAAATGTTATTGGTCTCTATTAGACAAGTTGGGTGATTTCAAAGTCGAGTTGACATCGAACGTACAAGTAAGTATATTACGATGTCATAAAGTTAGTATGTTATTACGGTTTAAAACATTTCACTTTGAACATGGCATCGCACAAAAGTTCCGTCGAGTCGCTAAGTTCCGACTGTCTCAGAAATGAGATAAATTAAGTTATTATTTCCCGCTGACTAACATAAATATAGACAGAATACTAATTTGTTATTAATTTTCGTGTGTGCGAGCCAACACTGGTGTCAGATTTTTCGGACTGCCTAAAGGCATATGAGATAGCTTGATGATTGCGATACATAGATGACAGCAGAGAGCAACGGCTTATACTTGCCTTTCGAAGCATGAAGGAGCTCGAGAAATTTTTTAGATACTTGTAGTCATCTATCCATGCAAGTGCGGACCATCCCCGGCGTCGCTTTACTTGCAAAAGCACTAGTAATGCGCATTCACGCAGGGCCACCGAAGGTTATAAAGTAAACCCTTAAGGCCATACCCAAATTTTCCGGGGTCCAGTAGCGCCGCCATTTAAAATAAATCATTTAAAAGGAAACGAAGATATCATTTAAAATTGTGTCTTGGTCAAGTTCTGGGTATCTAGTATAGGTAATTCAAAGTATTTTTTAAACTACTTTTTGTAGTTTAAAGTGAGAACGTAAAGCTTTTCGACGCACATTTGCGAAAAACGGCCACTTTTGGCTAATGTGCGTAGAAAAGCTTCACGTTCTCACTTTAAACTATAAACAGTAGTTCATAAAATAGTTTTAAGGGTTATCTAGGGCTTGATCAAGACACAATTGTAAATGATATCTCTGTTTCCTTTCAAATGATTTATTTCAAATGGCGGCGCCACTGGACCCCGGAAAATTTGGGTATGGCCTAAATATGTAATCCATATTTCCACAACATGCCGCTGATCACTGCAAAACTTAGCCTTATTATCACTATCTAAAAAAAATGTCAAATAAACAATTTCATTTCATTTCCTTAAACCATTATACGACCAAATCAAGTTGACATTTTTAGATGAGATAATGGAAAATTACTAGATGCAGTTTCAGTGCTGGGACAAGATTGATTCTCTATTTATATAGTTGCCCAGCGTTATTGCCTTATTCCGCCAGTCAGAACTCAGCGCAAGGTTGGATCGCAGTTATGATTGAACAACTTTTGTTTACTGCTGATTTGCTCAAAGTATTGCTGCATTTGAAACCTTCCGCCATTTTAGTTACCGAACATTTTATTATTTTTTAAACAGTAGTCCGTAATTGCAAACAAAACTACGTACCTATAATATATATTTTTTGTATCATCGTCATCATCATTACTCGTATCAGGTCATTTTGTCTCAACTGCAGGAGTACGACCCTGTCTGTACTATCGGAGCCATACTTGGCCATAGCAGGCAGAGAACTTGGCTTACACTCTCCTAGTTGGCCAGACGGGTTGGAGAGGTCTCATTGATATTTATTAGCTTTGTTTAGCTTGTGTTTCTTAAGTCGCCGTGTACTACATCCACGGGAGGATTTGCAGTGGTTCTATTCTACTCTGTCGGAAACCATACGGCCATTCGGGATTATTTGTATAAATCCGAGGAAATGGTCGAGTCATTAATAGGCGATATTTAATTCACTTTTTCCACCTTCAAGCCCACAACCGCTCTTAAAGTGGCCTTTAAGTTTGGGTCCCTACGGTCTAGTCTGCTCTGAAATTTTATATAAATAAAGAAATAACTTCAGATGATGATCTATGGCGCTATCTGCGCACTATGGAAAGAACTATCTATGCTCATTGTTTCTCTACGTGATCGAATCAGAAATGAGGAAATTCGTAGGAGAACTAAAGTCACTGATATAGCCCAGCGGATTAGCTCGTTGAAATGGCAGTCGGCGGGACACGTAGCGCGACGAACCGATGGCCGATGGGGCAAAAAGGTTCTCGAATGACGACCACGTATTGGCAAGCGAAGCGTAGGACACCCACCCATACGGTTGTCTGACGACTAGACCAAGGTTGCTGGAAGGCGCTAGATGCAAGACGCTCTAGATCGGTCATTTTGGAAATTTTTGTCCAGCAGTGGACGTTATGCGGCTGAAATGATGATGATGATGAGGATCAGAAGATTGTAATACCGATTGATACGAGTACGCCTACATCTTTTAGACAAATAACTTTTTAATAGATTACATAAACAAAAAAATCTGTTCTTCCTTCATATTCTCTGTACATTTTTTGTTAGTGGTTGGGTTAATTAATGTAGCCACATGAGTACTCACGTGGCGTGCTCGACCGGGCAGACGGGACTCGGTCAAGTGCTAGTATTGTACTGTAGGTAGAGCAGAGAAGCTACATTGTGTGTGTAAATCTAAAATGGCGTCATATTTTTAACTCGACTACGGGGTAGCCAACAGAAGGGTTATGATTTTCGCCGCTATTTAAGTACAATCTATCCGACATATTCTTAAAAATTAATAGGCGTTGCTATTATTTCTATGAATGCCAGTTTTAGTTAAAGCAACTTTTGACCATTTCCTTCGTATTTTTAATGATACCTATGATAACCTGACAAACGAGGTCTTGGCTGTTTATGGTTATTATAAGCCATGTGACAATACAAAATGACAAGAACGCCTATAAAGTAATGTACTAGACATAATATAATTCTCATGATACACATACTCATCATCATCATCAGATCTTTTGTCTCCACTGCAAGAGCACGTTCTTCTCTGTACTACTAGAGCCCTCTAGCAGGATTTGGCCTGTACTCTCCAAGCTTTGTTTAGCACGTAATTCCTTAGTAGCCTTCTACATCCACGGGATATTTAATAATACTAAGTAGAATCAATAAATAAAAATAGTACAGGCTACGAAATATACTGAAACCACTTTGAGATAAACTCAGTCTGATACTAAACAACTTAAACAATTGAAGAAGGAAATGTGCTTGGTGATAATGATGATGATGGTACATCTAATTCAATCAGTAATAGTAATAAAATCCAAATTGTGATTGATTACTAATGATGTAATCTTCAGATTAGGAGACATAAAATTTAGCAATCAGTAGAATGAAGAGAATCCTTAGCTTTTAGATGGAATCACTTTGATTGAGATATAAAAATGGATTGAGAGTTAAGAGGGATTTATTCAATGAGAGCTTACTGAAAGAATAAGTTGCAATTCCAATTCACAATTTGTTTAGCTTTTGGACTGAAAGTATTAAGACGAATCGCTCAATTAGTTTAGCTGTTGGGAGAAGAGGAGCTAAACAAAGTTTTAGTAATTTTTAGGGTTCCATACAAAAAATGAAAAAAGGAACCCTTATATGATCACTCGTGCGTCTGTCTGTCCTCCTGTCTGTCACAGAAAGTTTACTCTTAACCAAATCAGGTGAAATTAATTTGGTAGGATGGTGTAATCCTATGACCCAAACACAGATGTGCAAAATAAATATATATTTTTAAATAAATAATTTTTGGGGACAAAATTAGAAAATTTAAACCAAGTTTTGCAAACTTTAAAGTGTCGTGTATCAAATCAAAGGGCTTATTGTGAGGTCGTCAAATATATTTATGTAATAATTGTAAAATGAATAGTTTTATTTTATTTAGAATAGCATAAAGTCAAATAAAATAAAGCATAAGCAGACAGAGTCCCTAAGGCAAATTTAAGCGTAATGGTAGGCGAAAAAGTGATAAAAAGGAATCAAAATAGTGATGGGCTGCTAGCAGCATCACCTATTACAATGATTAGCATTTTCGCCCAGTCTCTTAATCGGCTTTTACGATCTACGCGGGAAGAGAAGCAGCTGGTAGATTCTAACCTCAAATTTGCACCTGACTTGTTTTCGTCAAACATCTCCAAGTACCTAGGTTGCCTGGAAGTAATTGCAGTTGCGATTAGGCCGCCTTTGACATCTGTTTTATGTGTCTATTTTGTACTCTGTAACATTATTTTTTGGTGCAATAAAGATTTTAACTAAGTTTTTTCTTTTCTCCCAAAACAGCATGGAAGTAACCTCAAAAAGATATGAATAAGATCTGTCCAATCCATGTGAATCAATCTTCTCAACCTAATACTGAAGATAGCTCTCTTATTGAGTCGGAATTTTCGATTAGTGCCTGATTGATTGAAGCGACTCTCGACGTGCATTTTATGATCCGTTCTAGTTCTTCTCCCGATTTGTAGTATGTGCTAGGGTGAGAAGCTTTTTAGAAAATTATTTCTACTTGCTTCGCTCGCTTGTGCGCGCCTTTATTTCGGGTAACATTTTTGGTATATTTTGCTTATTGCGCCGCACAATTTTCTTTCTAAAATCTGTATGGTTGACTGCGAGAAAACCTATTGTTAAAAGTATTTATACTTCGGTAAAAGTGTGTTAAATAAATATTCATATATTATATTATATTCATATAGAAATAATATTTCATGTCTATAGACGAAATTGAAGGCGAGCGTATGAATGACCCATTGTGGGCGAGTAGGTGGAAAAAGTGATCAGAATCAGAATAATGATGTGCTGCTAGATGCGGCGCCTAAAATTAACATAATTCTGATTCCCGCTTATTTCGATCAGTTCGCAAAGCGAAGCAGCTGGTACATAATAAAATCCAAAACAGCAGCACTTAGGTGTTTTATAATTATAATTTAGAGAAGTTTTAGTATAAACTGTAGTTAGAGCATAATTCTTAATTTTTATTTTTGTTTATTCCAACATACTTGGTTTAACTAATAAAACCAAAAACACAATATTTAAAGATTTTGTACTTACATGATTATACCCAGGTTCAAATATTACACCTAAAAATAACATAACAAATGAACCAAAAAAGTAAAGAATAAATTGAATTTTATAAAATGTGTAAATAAAATAGCGAAATATTGAATGCGTAACTAAAGGTTTTTGAAACTGTCAAAAACTACAAAAAATACAGTACATCATTATAATTCTCTAAAACTTCTTCAATCTTCATTATTCACTGAAATACAAAGTATTTTTCTAATTAAATGCTCAACTTGAAAACTTCATAACTTTTTAATGTAATAAACTTTTGACAAAAGCGAACGCCTTTAACCTTGTTAAGCCTTTCAGTTGAAGAGTTTTTATAATTAAGTTCTGCATACTTTAAAGATTTTATCTATGGGAATAGTTGTTTTAAGAATAAAATATATAATCTAGCTCACCGTCATGCTAAAAGTGACTTGTGGGCCCTACCAATTAAAGTATTCAAAATGTTCAAGTACCCTACCCATGCCCTGCCATGCCCTGGGCTCGGTCTGATTGTCCTTAAATGCTTTGTCTGCCCCATTAGGGATAAAACTATGGAATATGGACTGCCTCCATGGTCCAGTGGTCAAGGCGTTCGCCATGTCATCCGGAGATCATGGGTTCGAATCCCACTGGGAAGCATACTTTGTGACAAGTTGTTTCCAGTCTGGTTAAGATATTGCAGGCATTAAATCACTTGATGATCCAAAAATAAAGCTAATTCCGTGTTTCGGAAGGCACGCACAAACTGTAGGTCCCGAATGCCATCTAGCATTTGATCATCAAACTACCCAAGGATTGGTTCTGGTTTACCCTTTGTGTTGTGGAGGTCAGACGGCAGTCGCTGTGTGGAAAACCAGTTAGGAACCTCGTTAAATCTCCTTGGTTAGGTATCGAACCCCGGGACTGCTGAGGATGCTACCGGGAAAATACGATACAATTAGATGATGGGTGTATACTATAGGTATATAGGAAGTCACTAAAAAATCTGTTTCATTCTGCCACGAGATCCGTACCATACAAATTGTAATTCAGAACATTGTGTTCCCGCTGAGTCTTTCATTCATCATCATTATTATCATCAGGTCTTTTTGTCTCCACTGCAAGAGTGCGACTCTCGCTGTACTACCAGAGCCATGCTTGGAGCACCAGAGCAGCCAGAGGACTTGGCCTACACTCTCCTCGTTTCCCAGACGGGTTGGAGTTATAAAAACAATTACACTGTTTTATCTTTTATTCTCACATATACTGCGCTGAATCTACGCAGGCTCTAATGCAATTTTCTATAATACGGGAACGGATACGGAGCGACCATGTCACTGAAGATGCGGCTAAATTACTCTCACGTTCTGTACGGTAGATGACTCCTGCATGGAAACAGATTACTTTAGGTATACATATGTACCTACACTACCTACCGCTGTAGGTAGTGTAGGTACATATGTACAACGTGGAAGGGTCATCTCGTAATAAATCGAACCACGGGCTATACTAGATCGCTATCCTATCCTACTATAATATTATAAATGCGAAAGTGAGTTTGTATATTTGTCTGTTACCTCTTCACGCTTCGACTACTGAATCGATTTGGACGAAATGTGGTATGGGTATAGTTTAAGACTCGTGAAAGGACATAGGGTACTATTTATCCGAAATTCACACGGGGAGCGAAGCCCGCGGGCACAGCTAGTAATATAATGAAGTTAGAATAACAATAAAAGAACAAAAAAACCCGTGGTTTGATTTGGTTTTGATATGGTTTGTTGTTTTTTCCTGTTTTGGTTCTAACTGCTTTCGTTGAAGAAAAACTATGGTAGGAACCCTGGGAGGTTAATAATTAACGTATTTTTGTTTGGAGTCAACACCTCCCTACTTTAGCATTAATTGTATAGCTACCACCAGAGTTAGATACATTTGTTGAGACAGAGGGGTACCAAAAACATTGTCCTTTACCCGTAAACGTAAACATTCCTTCAAATAATTTTATTTTATTTTATTTGTAAGGAAGATTATCGACTACAACAACAGTATAACATTACATTTTAAAAAACATGAAATCATTTACAAATCTCCACTTATAGCAGTTACATAAGCAATAAAGGAACCGACATATTAGCGATAGTCTAAAAAATTATTAATGCGAAAATACAATATATTCACTTATTAAGTACCATAACACAGTACATAATAAGTTGCATTTAATGCGTAAATACAACTTATTATGTACCAAAGCACAGTACATGCTGCAGTTAGATAGATGAGAGGTGAAGCAGAGAGAAAGAATTACTAAATTAATTCTTGATTTATACTCGAGATGCACTAAGTCTGGTCTGGAAATACTTTGTTGATGTAGGCTTTTTTCAATGCCACTGTCTTTAAACCTAGGATGTCCATATCTGTATCAGAGGAGAACCTATTATAGTTGTTGCAAGCTCTAAGTAAGAAAGAATTTTGTCGATAATTAGTAGCTGCTACAGGCGTACCGAAGGTGGGAATGTTTCTGAACATTCTCTGAGGAGCATATATTCCGATGAGTTCAAGAAGCTGTGGGCAATCAGTAAGAGAATTTACGACACGGTGCAGAAAAACAAGATCTAATAGTTCACGACGATTGACCAATGATAATAGATGGTGTTTTTTGCATGATAAGTTATAGTCTGTTATACTCGATTTTGTACGGTAGTTAATATGCTTCATAAATTTCTTTTGAATATTTTCTAGGCGGTCGATGTAACATTTATATAACGAATTCCATACTTGTGATGCATATTCCAAGTGGGTTCTCACATATGTGCAATAAAGAATTTTGAGTGTCTTTACTTGGTTAAAATCTTTGGAGTTTCTTAGAATAAAGCCAAGACCTTTATGAGCTTTTTTAATGATAGAATCCACATGATCACTGAAAGTTAATTTACTGTCTAGTATCACTCCTAAGTCACGAACGTTACTGCATTTCTTTAGCGGTTGGTTATTAAGAGTGTAGTTAAAGTTAATAGGGAAGAATTTCCTAGTGAAAGTAATAGTAGAACATTTTGAAGCGTTGAGATCTAATTTGTTATTTATGCAATAAGTTTCAAGACGGTTTAAATCATTCTGCAACTCCTCAGCATCATTTGATGTAGAAATAGCTCTGAAAATTTTCATATCGTCAGCGAAACATAATACTGAAGAATTACGAAAGCAGGAGTCAATGTCCGATATGAAAATAATAAACAATAAGGGGCCTAATAGCGACCCTTGAGGAACCCCACTTGAAACACGAGTCCATGAAGAGCTATAGTTACCTAAGACTACAACCTGCGATCTATCTGAACGCCATTTTCCATATTATGGGTAAGATTGTTTTCAAAGAAAATCAAATTGGAAATAGTTGATCTACAAGCTAAAAATCCATGTTGATTTGGTGAAAATGAATTTTTAAGTGAGGAGTAAACTTGATCATATATTATTCCTTCAAATACCTTCACTATGATACACAATTTAGATATGGGACGGTAATTTCCCACGTTATCCTTTGCTCCTTTTTTGTGGATAGATAATTATGAAAATACATTTTCCTGTCACTTCACGAGCTACCAAGCGTCACATTACTGCCTTTATTTCCTTACATTGTTCGGGATGCGTCCGGAGACCTGGGAACGCCTTTGACCCGTACATTTAAACATTTGTTCTCTGCAAATATTGGCGAGCGTTACTTAAATGTGGGCAGGAACCTTTCTGTCACCCGACACGGTTGGGAATTGGGATCGACAAAAACAAAGAATGTAAGGAGGTGCGTATATGCATACACGAAGTATATGTTTTCTCTTCTTCATGACCTTGTATCCAAGGAGGTACGTATAATATGCCTATGAACCTTTGATAAAAACGCTTCTTCATGACCTTGTATTACTTATACAACGTCGAAGGGACATATCAGTAATAAATCAAACCAGCTATACTAGATCTCTATAGTATAACGAAATTAGAATAACAGTAAAAAATAAATAACAAAAAAATCGGCACTTTCATAAAAAAAAGTATGCAGCCGCCCGGGCAATTTGTATGGAAATGTCAAATGTATTTTTTATTTTTTTGACAGTTTTATTTCATTATACTATACTTTAGTGTACTAGTTTAACCCTTAGTTCAATTTATTACGGGTATGTCCCTTCCACGTTGTAAAAGCAGGACAAACTTTGTCACTACGTTTAAACCATTATCCTCTTAAATCAAGTTGACTATGACAGATGAGTTAGTTTCACTTTAGTAAATGTCAACTTGATTAGAACGGATAATTGTTCAAACCTAGTTAAAAAGTTAGTCCTGTTTTTATAATAAGACGGTTAATGTATAGTTTCAAATCTCAAATTCGATGTTCCTTGGTTTCATGGACTGAATTCATCTGTGAGATAGTTTCAGTACATAATAATATATTTGTTAGACCTTTAAATTATTGTTAAAAAGCTAATAGGCACACATATTTTGGACTGCAACTTAGTAAGAATTCTTATTATGCTAATGTATTGTAAAGTTTTAGTTGTAAGCTCTTATTTAATTTTTTCGTCTGAATAAAAATTGTATTTGTAGGTAAGTTTCTATACATTTCCATGTCTTATTAATAAGGCCTATGTATGTCTACAAAGAGAATAAGTTAATTCCTATATTTCTCGTTCACTTCATCAGTAGAATTAGTCGTAATGCGCAGTAATTCCCATTACTTTTGCACAAATCTGTGCTCGACTCATGGCCATACATGATTAATGAAGACTGCTGTCGCCAAAGGAAGCGTAATTACGTCTTTATTTTGTACAGTTGACGTAAAATAAATCTAGTTTTGACGCAAGTTTGCATATAAAAAGTATATACTTAACCTATTAAACTGGACTTTATTTCGTATCATCATTATCCTACCCCTTCTTCCTCCCACTGCTGAGCATAGAGCTCTCTTCGTCAACGCCACCCATCTCGGTCCTATGCTTCTCTCATCCAGGTATAGTTTATACAAAATATTTTTTAGTTTTTACTCAAGTTAAACTATAAAAAAGTTGGTAACCCAATTTAAAAAAAAATAGTTAGTTACCTATCTATAGTTTTTTACGACGTCGTGTTTTTCTTTTTAAACTCTCGAAAAAAGAGAGGTGTGTTATAAGTTTGACGCGAATGTCTGTCTGCCACCATCATAGAGCTCGAACGGATGGACCGATTTCGATGCGTCTTTTTACATAAAAGCAAGGCACCTTGCAGTAGTTTAAAAGTTATTGGGGTTAACGCTTGAATGTCAGGGTCTATGAATTTGCCTAGTGAATAGGTAATAGATAGCTTTATGGATATTGGAATACGTAGTTCCGCTACTCATCACTTCTTCTTCTTCTTATCGTGTGTGTTAGTGACTAACACTAGTGTCAGAGTTTTTAAACCGCCTTATAGGCCTCTGACATGGTTTTAGGTAACGACCAATGTCAAAAACAGTGACCGGGACCGACGGATTAACGTGCCCTCCGAAGCACGGATCATCTTACTTAACAGACAATCAGGTGATCAAGCCTGCAATGTCCTAACCAAACTAGGACAACAACACAAAGTCGTTGCCCCCGCTGGGAATCGAACCCGCGACCTCCGGGTATGAGCCAAACGCTCCAACCATTACACCACGGAGGCAGCTATCACTAGATACTCATCACTAGATAGCGTTCTTGAAAGACGGGGCTTTTTTTAATTTCCTGGCAAAGAAGTTTCTATCAAATACCTACCAAATAGCCAAACAATAATCGTTAATTATGCTATACCAACTGTCTTGAAAAAAGAAAAAAGATGATATTAATCATTTACATACAAAAAGATACATTTAAAACCCCAGGTGAAGTTAATTGGCGGGTACTGTACAAACTTCCTGGGTTCACTTTGTTATACGAAATTCCTATTATAAATGAAGCATTATCTTTATGTTCCTTTGTTCACACTCTTAATTAGCGGGGTCTCGTACTCATATGTTCAAATTAACATTTAGGACTCTGGCAGCTTTTGAAAAGTTTTATAATTATATTTTCTATTGTTTCTCTTTTTTACATACGTACAATTATTTAATTTATTAACTGCCTCCGTGGTGTAGTAGTTAGAGCGTTCGGCTCATACCCGGAGGTCGCGAGTTCGATTCCCGGCGGGGGCATCTTATTATTACATTGTTCTAGTTTGGTTAGGACATTGTAGGCTCTGATCACCTGATTGTCCGATAAGTAAGATGATCCGTGTTTCGTTACCTAAAACCATGTCAGAGGCCTTTAAGGCGGTTTAAAAACTCTGACACTCGTGTTAGTCACTAACACACACGATAAGAAGAAGACATATACAATCACGTCTATATCCGAAATAGGCCTTTCAATACCTATTTTTTGAGATAGTCCGGATTACATTCTTTTTTTAGTGACAGTGACTGTCGCGTTAATCGTGGGCTTTGGATCTTAACGGCCTAAGACTCTGTCTACCTCGTCGAGGATAAAGACGAGATAATGTGGCTTGTGTAGATTAGGTACCTAAGTACCTTTTGATTATTCTGTTAGAACAGAATTATTAAATAAGGTTAACATATAAAAAAAAGTCTTGACTACTCTTCGAATAATTTCTTTTCTGTATAAGCATCCCTAACATCATCATGGTCGAATAAAGTCCTTTTTTATTAAGTATAGGCACAAATATATTAAGGGGTGATTCAGTCCATCATTTCGAACAACTTTTCCCAGTAAATGTAAATAAAAATACAAAAAAAAATATATTTTCCATAGTAAAAATATCAAGTGACTTCTTCGATTTGTATGAGAACCTAAAACTTTTTTCATATTTCGGTATACATTTATTATCGCCCCTTAAAATATATGTACTTAATAAAAAACTAAATTGTTAAAAAATATATATTTTCATAAATGTCAATTAATAACACGTCCAGCTTGCATAAATCTCTAAAACAAATGCAAACAACTTATTCGTATATGTTTACCGCGTTTTAAACTAGATGGCGCTGTCCAATTTTAAAACGCGCTATGGTTTTGTTTTCGGTTGATGTTATACTCCTAAACCAACGAGTTCACACTAACGCTGGATGCAGGTAACCACGTGAAGAGTGGAACCGCTTTCTATTTTTGAGGGCTTCTCCTCCCTGAGAGGAATCGCCGTATAATATAATATTTATATTCTCTACTCCAAAGTCCAAATCAATTCAAGTAATATTTTAAATTGTATGTATGTTGAATCGCTATAAATTATGTTTTATTTAACGTTGTAATATTAGTTTATTTTGATAAACGCTTTTTTAAGCTCACAACACAAGAATAAAATTATTCGACAGTTGGACATTGTTTTGATTCCTATTTAGTCTGTTTTTAGGGTTCTTTAGTAACCAAGGAAAGGGTATAGTTTCGCCATGCCTGTCTGTCTGTCCGTCTACGGTTTTACTTAGAATATAAGTACTAGAAAGCTGTGATTTGCCTTTGTAATTTTTTTATATTAATTGTGCGAAAAAGGTGGTAAAAAAATTAAAAAAAAAAAATGATTAGCTTCCCTACAAGTGGGTATCAATTTTATTTCTTGACTAACCCATCGTGTTAGGAATTGTTGAATAGGTCTTTCAAAAATATTACAAAGGGTAAAAACGGGACCCAATGACTAAGACTTTGCTGTCTCTCCGTCTGTCTGTCACCAGATTGTATCTCAAGAACCGCGATGGCTAGACAGTTGAAGATTTTACAAATTATGTATTTCTGTTGCCGCTATAACAACAAATACTAAAAACAAAATAAAATTCATTTTTAAGGGGGGTTCCCAAATAACAAACTTTTTTTTCCCGTTTTTGCTCGACATCAATAATGGCAATAGGTAGGCACTTGAAATATTCACAAAATACTCAGTTGTATTTTTTTTAATAATAAATAAATTAATTAATATTTAAGGGGCTCCCATACAAAAAACTTGATTTTTATTAGATAATGGTACGGAACCCTTCGTGCTCGAGTCCGACTCGCACTTGGCCGGGTTTTTGATTTAGGGGTCCGTTTCTGAAATATACGCAGAGTCGAGTGTCGTTAGGTACGTTTGTACTCCGAACGAACCCGACTTGAAGTAATCTTTTTTTTTAATTGTATAAGTTAATACTGCGTATTTACTTGCTTGTATCAATTTTATTTCGACTATAGACGTAACTATTTTTACCATTGAGCCCTCAACATGCAGAAAAAAGTACAAGTTTCAAATCAGATCGACGTACTATACTCAATACAATTGATCCATAGTGTTTCGCTTTGATTCGTCCAGTTATTTATACGGAGCATTTTTCCACAAAGCCATGGGTCAGCTTAAGAGGGTGGGACCTAATCTGCTGACTTTTATTTATTCAGTGAATTAATCTCGGGGTGGCTCCCCCGGTACCGCTGGACTTGGCGATAAAACATCCGTGCGACCTAAGATTTATTAGTGTCATACTTGGTGGAATTAATTTTTGGGATTTCTTTGCGGTTGAATAGTTTTTTGCGACAACTAAGTGAAGTATTGCTGCCTTGAACTAGGTATAGAACGTGGAAGGGACATACCCGTAATAAATCGAACCACAGGCTATATACTAGATCACTATATTATTTTATTCCATACAAAAGTGTGCAGCCGCCGCCGGGTAGTTTGTATGGGAATGTAAAATTTGTTTTCGTTTTTTTGGTTGATATTTTAATTTTATTATACTATACTGATCTAGTATTACTCGTGGATCAATTTATTTTGAGTATTCCACGTTGTATAGATTATAGGTATTTTAATTTATGTATGCTAGTCTGAGAAAAAAGAATAAACATGGCATGCATCAGAATGTAATACGCGTTCTTCTCTACCCACGCAAATTGTAGAAACCAACTGAGGGAATGGGCGTGAATCTAAATATCCATAGGCGATACGGCTAGAAATTATTCGAATTCCCTTTTCCACCCTCACCATCAGACAAACGAGGCCTTTGAGCTTAGTATCGCTCCCAGACCCTGTCTATCACGTTAGGGATGAAGACGTGATTATGTTCCCGTATATAAAATAATCGTGCGACTGTCAAGATTTATTAATATATGGCACGCTTCAAAAATGGTGTCGTAACCTCTCATACTAATTGTATGAAAAATTGTAACTCTATTTTTGAAGCCTGACCGTAATAGGTACCTACCCTCTTACTTCATGGTAGTAGGTACCTACCATGAAGTTAGAGAGTAAACTTACTGTCAGACTTGACAAATATTGTGACAACCATGCACTGAAAAAATAAATAAAAAATAATAAAAATAATAAAAATAACATCATAATTATATCGAGAATGTTCTACCGTGGTAAGGGATATTGCATTTAGCAAAGTTAAAAAGCAAAATTGAAGCGACAAGATTGCGTGAGCTTAGTGGATTGGAATTCCATTCTTTATTCAGGCTGCTTTAACAGAAATCGTACATATTTTATCGGAATCTTGGTTTATTGTTTTAGGTTTATTATTGACTGACACATGATCCTATTCATCAGCTCATTCTGTCTCCACTGCAGGAGCACGACCCTCTCTGTGCTACGAACGTACGCTATATTTGCAGAGCAGCCAGAAGATTTGACCTACACTCTCTTCGCTGGCCAGGGTTAGAGAGATGTCATTGATATTTTAAAAGCTTTGTTTAGCTTGTATTCCCTAAGTCTTCTTCTGCGACATTCACGGGAGGACTTGCAGTGGCCCTATGCTACTCTACCGGAAACCACACGGCGAAGATCCTATTGATAACTAACTATTTATACAAAAACGGGAACCCATCACTTTCTCGCAATTAACTTCAACGATTTTTATTCCCCATAAAACTATTCGCAAATCTTTTAATACAATATTGAACAAATCCTAAAATCTGTTGACATCGAAATTTCATTTACTCGATTATTCGTTATTGACAAACTCAGTCTATTGTTATTTCTTTTCATATTTTATGTATTTTATCGAAATAACGTAACATCAAAGTTTTGTTACCCATAATTTTGTTTCCACGTAAGTTTCAGTTTGCAAAATAGTTGAAACATTTAAAACGAGTGCTAAGACACTTCTATCTATTTTCCTAGGTTAGGGCAATCCTATAGATTAGGTTATGTTAGAACTGCGACCAACACATGCACGAGCCCAGCGAGCGAAGCAAGCGTACCGCGGCAGCGGCCGGCGAGTGCAAAGACACCACTATCCATTTTCCTAGGTTAGGGCAATCCTATAGGTTAGGTTAGAACTGAGACCAACACACGCACGAGCCAAGCGAGCGAAGCGAGTTATTATGTGTACCGTTATATATTGAAACATGTTTTTATGAACAGTTTTATCGATAACTTAATATTTTATGTGAAATGTTAGTTCGATATACCGTTTTTCTATAAAAGAAAACCATTTTAAACTAGTAGTTCGCCACGAACTTAGACCTCGCGATTATATCTTCTACTATCAAGCAAAGCAAGCAAGCAATCCAATACACGACAATTGAACACAATTAACTGACTAAACAAATTAAACAAAACTTTAAACAAGCAAGACAACAAAAAGTCATACGATTCTAGAAAAAATCAAGTCAATCTTGTAAACTTATGAAAAAATAACCATAGCGAGTTGAGTTTTTGTTGGACATCTACCTACATAGTTATTGCTTTTTGTGAACTATATGGTATTGAATGTACTTACGCAACGCAACAAATATTTGTCAATTTTCTTCTTTTCTTAAAAATAGTGGTCAAGACATTGGCCTTGTAACTCGGAAGTCGCGGGTTTAATTCCCACGGGAGACATGTATTTTTAAGAAAGTTGTTCAGTAACCTGGACTGAATTCAATATTTTGTAAGAAGATTTTGTATTGTATATCCGTCACGGCTCAGTCAGCTAGACTTCGCGAGTCACCCTAAACCCGTTTAAGTATAACGTATAAAAAAGTTGCCCAGACAAAAAAGTTGTTCAATTAAAAAAAATGCGTTTTTATAATGGCAACAAAAAAGTCTAATGAAATTTTTGAAAATATTTTGAAATGGCGGATATATGATAGTTTTAAAATTTTAAACCCCCATATTTCCGCCATTTTGAAAAATTTCGGAAAACGGGCTCGACAAAAAAAATCTATTTAGTTGCTGAGCCTGCTTACAAAATTTTATGAGAATCGGTTAAGAAATGCGACCTGTAGGCGAGAACAGCCAGACAGACAGACAGACAGACAGACAGACAGACGGACAAAAGAATTTTTGGCTAATCTCGAAACTGAGACGCTTCGCTCGCTTCGCTCGCTCGGTCAATAAAATATTTATATTTTTAAATGTTGTTATTATAATATGAAACTGCGATGATAAACTATTCGTTTTATTAAGGAAAAAATGTATTAAAAATCGTGGAATAGTTTTCTGGGAAATGAAATTCGATGTCAAAAAAATCTGTATTCTAATAGACACCCATACAAAAACATAACGTTCCCGTGGTATTAGAAAATACCATTTATTCACGCGTGCTAATAAAATAAAACATATAGTTACTAGATAAAAATTATTTCATAAAAATCAGTTTTCCTAAACGTTATTGGTATTGCAACAATAAATCTTGTTAATGTCAACATTAAGATAAATAAAACAGCCAATCCTAACACGGAACGGGGTTAATCGCCAAAAATAAAATTCCAGATCTGTGAAATTGATCGTAAAATTCCTTCTCTGTTGATATGTTTATTATCAGAAGGAAACAAGGAAATCTATTTCTAGACTTGGTTTGATCCCTTTAGTAACCGGATTGAACGGAACAAATCAAATGTAGGTTATCTGCTACAGCTTCCGTACCTACCCAACGGCATTTGAATATATCAAAAAATAGGCTATGGTAATACATTTTCTTTCTATAACATCACCACTGTCATTGCGTCACATTCTGTAAAAATCTTATTTGTTTAGCCATTGGGCAAAGTTTTTAAAACATGATTTAAGATCATCCATGAAAAAAATTTACATCCCTATCTCTCGGATGTTATTTCCTTATTCCTAATCCATTTATTAACTTATAATTTGTTATTGTTATTGTTGACTTACTTAAATACATACCTGTTTGGATACAAAATTTAAACATATTGCCCATTGTCATTACAAAATAACTGGTACCTAACGAGCAGTGAATTCGCGAAACCCATATTTCTGTAACTTCTTGACAGATTTGACTTATGATCAAATCTAAAAAATTGTATTGGCTGTATCTACATCTGTACTAAATTTCAAAAAACTTCGATCATTGATTCTAGAGTTGTCCTTAAACAAACATGCCCACAACTACTTGAACAATCCGGCGTTTGTATTATTTTGATTTGTAGATATATTGCACCTCCTTTCTTAAGACTTTTTATTCTCGGCATCACCAGTGGGTTGACTGGTAGATGAAGTCTATAGCTTCAAGTCTGCCTATTACATTTGTAATATAGTTAAATAAATAATTAAATTCAGAGAACTTCGTTAAAAAAACGTTTTGAATCAAAGTCGTAATCATGCTGCATTCTGTAGGAACTAAACCAAAAGATACAAAGAGAATATACCATTTAACATTAGAACTTTTATAGAAACACATTTATACCCGTCTTTGATCGTGTGTGGTCCTTTTTGTTAGTCCTTGCTAACAAGTGTAATTCTGTTTAATATAACAAATATTTCATTGCCGTGTAGTGTACTAGCCCTTTGATTTTAGAGTTTACGTTAGTCCTTTTTCAAGCTAATAAGGTGGTTTCTTGGGATTTACGGATGTCGTTTGTAGTTGATATAAGCAATTAGTTTTGTTTTATTAATAAATCATTAAATTGTGCTCTTATTGCCACCAAAATTACTAAGGATACCTATTACGATACAATGAAATGTTATGTTTTTTTTCTACATTTATAAGTACCTTCTCATGACGGTAAATAGACGCACGCAACGAAGATTTTTGCTTCCTTCATTTCACACACTAGTAAACTTTATAGTCACTTTCGTGCAGGTTTCCCCATGATATTTTCCCTCATCGCAATCAGCTGTATAACAAATTGCCAAATGAGCTGAGAATGTGTAAAAGCATAAATATAAGATTTAACAAAATATACTGAAACTCTTTTAAGGGTGAATTCAGTCCACGATACCAGTGTTTTGTCGTTAAAGCGGAACAAACATCCGTGCTTGTACTTTCATACAAACTTCGAATTCATCATCATCATCAGGTCTTTTTGTCTCCATTGCAGTATTGCAGGAGCAGGACCCTTTCTTACAGTGCCATACTTGGTCAGTGCAGCCAGAGGACTTGGCCTACACTCTCTACGCTGGCATGACGGGTGGGAGAGGTCTCATTGATATTTATAAGCTTTGTTTAGCTTGTATTTCCTAAGTCGCCCTTTACGACATCCACGGATGGAATGGATGGAGTGGCCCAATTCTACTCTGCCGGAAACCACATGACAACTTATTAATTACTAGAGGCAGCGCGCGGCTTCGCCCGCGTTAACCACGCGAGTGAAGTCGCGGGCGTGATGCAATATAGCCTATAGCCTTCCTCGATAAACGACCTATCTAATACCGAAATAATTTTTCAAATCGGACCAGTGGTTCCTGAGATTAGCGCGTTCAAACAAACATACAAACAAACAAACAAACAAACTCTTCAGCTTTATATATAAGTATGGAAGTATGGATTATCGCAGTTATAATAATAATAGGATAGATTATTAATATGAATTAAACGGGTTTCTCACGTAAAGAGTCAGCTAATGGCCGACATGTTTAAACCTCATCCGGGGGTTTTCATCTAATTGAATGTGACTAGAGGATGAGCGTACACGATGTCAACTCGAAACACACTCTCATGCAGAACTAATAGTCTTCTTCTTCTTATCGTGTGTGTTAGTGACTAACACTAGTGTCAGAGTTTTTAAACCGTCTTAAAGGCCTCTGACATGGTTTTAGGTAACGACCAATGTCAAAGACAGTGGCCGGGACCGACGGCTTAACGTGCCCTCCGAAGCACGGATCATCTTACTTACCAGACAATCAGGTGATCAGCCTGCAATGTCCTAACCAAACTAGGACAACAACACAAAGTCGTTGCTCCCGCTGGGAATCGAACCCGCGACCTCCGGGTATGAGCCGAACGCTCCAACCATTACACCACGGAGGCAGTTAGAACGAATAGTGTGTCTGACTGTAGCTGACTCTCTTCGTGTGTTCATGCTAATAAAATATAAAGAATTGTAGTAAAAAGAAAAGCCTAACAACTATTAACCTATTCGCAGTTAGTAAATAAATAAATATATAGGGACAAATTACAATGATTGAGTTAGCCCCAAAGTAAGTTCGAGACTTGTGTTATGGGATACTAACTTAACGATACTATATTTTATAACAAATACATATATAGATAAACATCCAAGACCCAGGACAATTTGAAAAAGGCCTTTTCCAACTTGCCCTGACCGGGAATCGAACCCGGGACCTCTGGGTGGCGGACTAGCATGGTGACCACTACACCACGGAGGTCGTCATTATAAAAAAACAATGATAATTCATATAAGGACACTGTAGGACATGGGGACCTTTTAAAATACCTGCAAGTCGAGATAACAAAGCACCGAACTACTGTGTGCAGGTAACCTGTCTACATTATTACCAAAGGCCACCTGTTCGAAACCCGACAGCACATTAGAAGGTTCAATTATCAAAACAAGAACCACTAAGTGGAATTGTTTGTCCCTGAAAACCAACGCGGTACACTAAGATCTGGCTGTAAGTTTTGTTTTATTTTTAAAAAAAATGTATTTTATTTGTATGTTATTTTTCCACAAAATTTTAACTATTACAAAAAAATGGTAATTTCATTTAAAAAATGTATAATTTGACGTTGCTGATATATAAAAATCGGGAAAATCATTGCTTTTCTGTCATTTGCATAAAAACTCCTTAAATTAGCAGCGCACTATATGGCTAGAAATTTAGTCTAGTGTTAATATGTGTAAAAAAAATGTTGTTTTGGAGGGCAAAACAGTAAATTGGTATTTTAAAAGTTTCAATTATAATAGGTAGGATGTGTCAGCTACGAATCAGATGTTACTGATTATTTTTAAACAATGATATATGAATTAGTATACGCCAATACATACGTATCTATTTTATTGTCATTAATCATTGACTATAATTACTGCCTTCTTTAAATGTGACAAAATAACCAAAAAAACCATTGAGTCAATGAAGCATTTTTCTCATCAAGGAACAAAATAACATTATAACTTTGCGGCGAGATCCCGTACTAGGGAGACATTTGGCTCCCAATGGCGTCAAAGCTTAAATAAAAACAAATGGCGTTTGGGACAGGAAAGAAAAAAGAGTTGACCACACAAGTCTTTCTGTAGTTTAACGTTAGATGCGAGTAATGTAGGAAGTGTTTTGTAGAACATGGTTAACCCATTTCAAATTGTCGGTTAATGTAAACTAATCCGTTTTAACAATGGATTCAAAAAGTTAGATGGTATTTGTATTATTATTATTATTATTTTTTGTCTTAGTTTTAAATACAAAAAGTTAGATAATAATCGTATTTTTTTAACTTAGTTGTAACTTGATATTTTTTTTATTACCTTATTGAATATGTATAATGCTTATAAGTTAAGAATATATACGAGATTTTAATTATCTACTTGCTTAATTTAGAAATAAAAATATAATTAAGTTTCTACTTAACAAACATAATAAAGTATATTTTTATTTATATAATGCTCAAAAAAAGTGTTTAGAACTGTTTAATGCCGCGAACCGGAAAAACACGAATAGAGAAAAAATGGAGTTATGAGTTTCAGCCCCAAGCTATTACTCCCCATAGTCCCTATCCCCATGGTTGAGTAGTGTAGGTTTACAATTTCTCTATTGTAAAAAAACTACTTAAATATTTATACGCTCTTTGTATTTTAAAAATTCAATTGACTCTTCATACATATTTAAATCATAAATCTCTATTCCACGAAAAGTTATTGTTTCCAACTTTCGAATTCAGTATTCAAACAAAAACTAATTTTCAATAAAAGGCAGCTTATTGAAGCAAATAAATAATTTATGAAAAATAATTCCCTCGGTTCTGTCACAAACGTCCCGAAATCTATTGTTTCGCCTAAGAGTGCCGATTTGCATATCAAAAGTTTCAAAGGAATGTCTGATAGAACTTTTTGCATTAGTAACGAACCGCGAGAATCGATGAGAATTAAATGAAGCCTTCAGTCTTTCAATTTTTAAACTCCCGAGGGAGTTCAGTTTGAGAAATGCTATTACTTTATTGTAAGTTAGTTTTTTTGCTGAAATCTTTTCTGTATTTTATGTTTTACTAGCGGCCAGCTCCAGCTTTGCACAGGTACGAAACCTTCGTTCTAAATCACTCTATCTATTTATGACAACGGCATTAGAATTTGCTGCGTGCCTAATTTAAAAGATCTAAGCGTACATACATCAGGAATAGACGGCGGGAAGCGACCTCGGTTCTTGTTGACCACTGGATAAAAACAAAGTGCAATGAACCGATATCCGCTGGGTTAGGTTGCCGAATGGCGACCACGTACTGGCAAATGAAGCGTAGAACACCCGCCTGACCAAGGTCGCTGGATCGGTCATTTTGGAAATCCATGGCAGAGGCGAATGACCAGCAGTGAACGTTATGCGGATGAACATATGATGACGATGACTGAATGAAAGAAGCTTTTTTTGTACAAGGAATATACATACTTACATAAATAGTATTAGATTACTTTTAAATTATAGAGCCAAGGACTTCAAAAGCCTTAGTAAGCTTCTACCTAATAAAACCTGAAGTATAAAATGATAATAAGTCAACTGAAAAAAGAATTTGCATATTTTCACTTAACTCTTAGCATCCTAATCATATTCGTAAATCGTAACCAGCATTGCCACCTTTCAACAGTCCGTTACAAGGCATAAACTTCCTTCTTACCAACAATTGAACTAGAACTTGCTCTATTTAAATTGATACTCAACTACGAAAAACTTCATAACAATAAGTGCCAAATTATCCCAATACGGCCATCATCTCCAATAATCACTCTGGCAACACATTAACGGTTTAAAAAACAAAATTGGAGCCAAGTTAATTTAATAATCGCTCGTGCGTGGAGGGTAGCCAATAAATGCTTTTTATAGCATTTTTATTATGATGCATAAACGTGAATCATTTTATAACGGGCAGAGTAATGCCAAATATGTCGTAGCGGTAATAAACCTTGGTTTATTCTGCGTATTCATCATACTTGATACACTTTTGGAAATTAATTTAATTGTTTTTACCACTTGATGCCTGCTAGACATACGAACGGGAACAGGCGGAACAAAGTTCGATAGGTCTGCGAGGCTTTTAAATCCCTACATTATTATACCTAAAGATCGTAAAAAAAAGTATACCAAACATTTTAATCATCATCATACTATCACGTCTTTATCCCTAATGGGGCAGACAGAGCATTTTGGGTCTTGCGGTTCTATGCAGAGCCCAGGGCCGCAAGACCCAAAAGCCACTTTTAGTTTCATGGTGGGCGAGAAGATGGAAAAGCAATCAAAACAGTGATGGTGATGATCAACATTTTAATAATCTATCTAATGAGCCGAAAATTTCGAACACTTTCGTAACACCGCACCGGCTCATGACACACGAAGTGTGTGCGGTGTACAGGCCTGTAGTCACATTCGCCCTGATGAAGACCTCCGGGTGAGGTCGAAACATGTCGGCAGTAGGACTCTTTACGTGAGTAACCCGTGCACTAAATAAAATAATGACTGTATCTCACGTTAGTTTTAATCAAAAAATAAGTGACACAGGTTCTTCCCAAAGATTTCTCATTTTCAAATCTTATTTTTAACACTAGTAGTAAAAGTAGTATTTCTCGTAATCATCCTGGGAAATGTCGAAGAAACAGCCAGCAAAACTAGTAAAAATGAAATCACGAAGTAACACTTTAAAGGCTATAAAATAAGAAATCTTTTCTCATTTATGAGAAGTATTGTATAAGATGAAATCAATATTTTTAAGTATAATTGCTGAGACAAAAGAATTATGTGAGCTCTCAGTTTAAACGCGTTTGTTTCCGTTGTATAACAAATATCAGTAAATCTAGAGGCAGCTTTAATCGTCATTGAATGAAAACGGATTACCTATACTACACAAAATGTTTTTTTTTTGAAGTCTGAAGGAATATGAAGATACAGATACAGATACATTTTCACTTCTATATCCCTGAAGGGGTAGACAGAGCCCAAGGCCGTTAAGCCCAAAGGCCACGCTTACCGTGGTGGCAAGCGTTAAGCTGGAAAAGGAATCAAAATAGTGATGGGTTTTTGAATATGGAGAGGTTTTTATAAACCTCATATGAATTGTTTATACAAAGTGTAGTGTTAATTTGAGTATAATAAATAAACGACTTGTAAAAGTTTTTAAATGTTAAACTCCTTTACATTAGAAAATAATCAAATAGGTATTGTAAGTAACAGTATTTCAATATTTCACTACAAACTGAGTACACACTTACTTGTTTCCAAAGAAATAAAATACAACCTCAAATAAAAAGTCCAACTTCAATCTAAAAAAATATTTTTATATGTTTTGAGCTCTGGATGTGCCTAATGGTTAAATAATTACTCACAAACTAGGCGTTCCCAAAAACAAATCCCATCAGTACCTGCACATTTATTATGTGTTATGCGGTACCTACCTGAACGGCGCGGGGAACCGCACGTTAATAATATTTTATTTTTCTAAACGAAAAGAGCTACAAACTAACCTTTTTTAATTTCTTGTCGTGCCAAATCGTGTCGTACCGTGTTCCAACAATGGAAACGCATCCGATCGCTATCTCCTTTAGAGCGCGTGCAGTCCGTTCGTGTATTCCTCGATAAACATCTGCCGATATGCAGTTAATAATGCGGCCATACTGCAACACCTACGATGCAATGCGTTTCCGACCAGATACGAAATTTAAACGATTTAAGTTAATGTTATTGGTAAACAAACATAGATAATTTTTGTAGGTTTAGTAAGAAGCATCAGACAATTTAGGTAATTTGACAACTTAAGAAAAACTTTTAAGGCCTCTAGGTCCAGAAATATATTTAAAAAAAAACAGAGGCACTCCGGAAATGCCGACAGATGTGAAAACTTGGTGTCGGTCACGGTACTGGTAACAGTGTCGCGAGTTCAATGTTTTTTCCCGTCTCGAAATATGCTTTCCGTACATTCTCAACGCACCTAAAAAGTTTTCACTTAAAAATTGATACAATATTATTTCGCCGCGTTACAAAGTTCGTTTTTCGTGTGTGTAAGGGGCCAACACTGGTGTCAGATTTTTCAGGCTGCCTAAAGGCATTTGACATAGCTTGACGACTGCCGTACAATGATGACAGCCGAGACCAACGGCTTATACGTGCCTTCCGAAGCACGGAGGAGCTCGAGATTATCTTTATACCACTTGGTCACCCATCCAAGTACGGACTACGCTCGGCGTCGCTTTACTTGCGTAAGCAATAGCAATATTATGCCCGCACTCCCGCCGGCCCACCGAACTCCTTTTTCTTCGAAGCGATACAAAGTGTAATAAAGAGAAGTCGCGATATCACAGTTTGGAGAAAACTGGTCTTAGAACTAAAAGTCTGATTTCTGATTGATCATCAATATTGTCATTGGCAATATAGGCCTATGTCCAGCAGTGGACATTGTGCGGCTGAAATTAATGAAAAAACGAATTGTCGTAGGCCTCTTCATCATGATCATCATCATTCTCTGCATTGCCAGAGCCATACTTGGCCAGAGCAGCTAGAGGACTTTTGGCCTACACTCTCGTCGCTGGCCAGATGGCTTGTAGAGGTTTCATTGATGTTTAATGTTTATAAGCTTTGTTTAGCTTGTATTCCTAAGTCGCTTTCGACGACATCCACGGGAGGACTTGGAGTGGCCCTATTCTACTCTGCCGGGAACCATACGGCAAACCTAACCTAACACAACCTAAACCTAAACTAATCCAAATTAAACCTCAACTTACCAAAACACAAAGTTCTTAAATTCAAATACAGAAAAGCGGATTTATTTCAAAATACTCGTACATTGACTTCAAAGTTAAGCAACGCAGTCACGTAATCCGCCAGTCATGTCATGACAGCGATTGAATTTTCAATCAGACGATTGATTGGGATCGGGTTGATTGAGACGGCGGATTGATTTTTAAGTAGACTCAAAGAAAGCTTAATAAATTGCATATTGGATACAGAGAAACAGAAATTCAATTCGAATAATGGAATTGCTTGTGTCAGGCTTTAGACTTTAAGGACTGAAAATTGATTGTACAGGCACAGATTTAATATGAGTATTACGTACAGAATGGAATATTTGAAGGTCCCGCGCAGTATGTGTCCCCGGTCCCTGTCTCTGCACCTCTCCCCCGGTCTCAGAGTCTAGCCGGTCAGGCGCTAGCAACCAAACGCTCAACACCCTCCACAAGCCGAGAACAGGGGAGAGGTGCGCGGACGGGGGATGAGAACGCAAACTGCGTGGATCTTTAGAGATCCCGTTCATGGATAAGTTTAGGGTAAAGGGATTCTTCTTAAGTCACACAAAAATATTTCGTTTCTGGTCACATTTTCCAATACGCTATATCCATCTCGTATCTCTAAATCTAAGTAAATAGCTTACCCTGTTGTCACATTTTTCAAGCTACAACCCGACATTCTTCGGCAGTGACAGCGCACATCATAATTAAGACCGTAACTACCCGACTGCCTCTGTAATCTGACATTCATTAGTTCACCAAATACACTACCCAAATAATAATCCAATGCGGGCAAAACCTCAAGATCTAAGTCCTAAGGAATTCTCCGAGGTACACATACCCCTATTTACATATGCGGATTTGGGGGCTTTCGCGGATGCGTGCGGTTTCGTTTCTATTTGCACTAGTGGGGTGTGTTTGCGTAATTACGGCATCGGGACACGTCCCGAGGCGAGTAAAATATTTAGTAAGAAAAATATTTAGTTTCTGGTCACATTTTCCAATACGCTATATCCATCTCGTATCTTCTAAATCTAAGTAAATAGCTAACCCTGATGTCACATTTTTCAAGCTACAACCCTAAATTCTTGGACAGTGACAGCGTACGTCACAACTAAGACCAAAACTCCTCGATTTGCGACTGCCTCTTTAATCTGACATTCATTAGTTCACCAAATACACTACCCAAATAATAATCCAATGCGGGCAAAACCTCAAGTTCTAAGTCCTAAGGAATTCTCTGGGGTACACATACTCCTATTTACATATGCGGATTTGGGGGCTTTCGCGGATGCGTGCGGTTTCGTTTCTATTTGCACTAGTGGGGTGTGTTCGCGTAATTACGGCATCGGGACACGTCCCGAGGCGAGGCAACCGCATTGTAGACTTAGTGAGGCTGGATGTGGCAAAAATGAACTAGTGGCACTGTGAGCTATATAGACTTCGCAAGTCCATTGAAGTTTAGCGGATAAAAAGTTGTTCTGTCTTAATGGGGGTAACAAAGAAGTTTTACGATATTTTGAAACAAAAATCGAAATGGCTGATATATATTTATTTTTAAGTTTTCAACCGCCATATTTTGAAAAAATTTGAAAGACTAAATCGATAAAAAATTGTTTACTTTTCGAGATTTCTCACAAAATTTCACAAAAATCAGTTAAGACATGCGACCTGTAGAAGAACAGCCGGATAAAAGAAATTTTGGCCAATCTCGAAAATGGGACGCTTCGCTTCTTGAACAATCCGGTGTTTCATAAACCTCCAATTACAGCTTATGGCACTAGGCTCTGTCTACTCTATTAGGGTTAGTAAGACGTGATAATGTATCAATAAAATAATTAATAGTTACTTCTGTATTCTCTAAATCTACGAAGCCATCCTCCAAACGAACCGTGTTCATGTTAATTCAGCCCTCACCTGAGTGTGGACCCTCCATGTGAATCCAAGACCCTCCGTTATAAATATTGTATCGGCCGCTAGTAGGATTCTTAGGTAAATGTTTAGTCGTATTTAAGTGTTCTAAATAGATTAGGAAATTACCTACAGCGTAATGTTTCCTCAGTTTTTCTTATCTGTAAGTGGTCAACACTTGAAGTGGCAGCAGATGGCCGATGGAACAGACGCCTGACAAAGGTCGTAGGAAAGTGCTGGATACAAGCCGCTCTAGATTTGTCGTTTTGGAAATTCTTGGAATAGACCTGTGTCCAGCTGTAGACGTTATGCGGCTGAAAATATGATGAAGTGTCTAACACTGGTTCAGATGTTTCAAACTGCTGAAAAGCATCTGACGTAGGTCGTCGTGAAATACAGCGTAATGTATGAGCGAAATAAATAGTAGGCACAGTTATACATAATACTTTTTTTTATTTCCATGTTTTATTTTTCTAGATAAACCGTTAAGCTTAGTAATTGATCGCTAGTATACTTTGTGAAATATCTGATTATTACTTTAATATTATGTAGTATTGACCGCGCATGAGTAACATCGCACCGCTATACTCATCTGATAGGGTTGCCCGCTGCGATGCGATGTTGCCAGTCGCGCTACAGTGTTGCAAGTGTCAAAAAACGTAACAAACGCTAAAATATGTGTAAAAAACCTAAGAATATACCAGCTGTATCTCTGATAACTAAAATTTAACATCGGAAACAATCTGAATCAAAGCAATAGGTGATTTGGTTTTGATTCCTTTTTATTATTATAAACTTTTATTTAAATTATAGCTTTAATATACGTATATTAATTCTGTGGCGCGGTATAAATAGTTTAAATGCCTTTGTACGGTGGCATGCAATAGGCAGTTGCTAGCTAAGGTCAATTCAATTCAATTCAAATATATCTTTATTATCATAGGATATTTATAATATCTCTTAATAATGGTCATTGTTTTGTTGTACAATTGTTGACGTCAAAAGTTTACTTACAGCTAAGTTTACTACCGCTTCCAAAGCGCTAGTGCAGAAGAAGCGGTAACAAACTGCACTGCAGCATTTTCTCCAAAGACGTTACTCACAGTTGAATTAATATTTAAAGTTAATGTGGATAGAGAATACATTGTTTGTTATGTCATATCATAATTTTAATTGAATTTTTTAAATGTCAACATTTTAAAATAATGTCAAGTTGTAGATTTAGTTGGTACAAAATGTACCAAATTATGTCATTTGCGAGTACATAAATTACAAACTTTAAGAGGGACTCGTAAGGTATATATAAAACTTAAGTTACCTACAAAGGTATACATATTAATACAATTTACCTAGGCAACCTCCTTAGAAATGCTTCAAGATATTGATATTGCGGGGTCAAAGTGGCGGGTAGGCACCCTTAGCATTTATTTACCAATGCCCGCAAAATGGCCGAGAATCCGCAATCACTGTAGAAATGTATCTACTCGATTAGACGCCTTCTCACAGTGTGTGCAGACGAAATACTTTTAGTTTATAATTATCTTTGGATATTTGTATCACTTAATAATTGTCAATATTTTTTTTATTTCTTGAAAGGTAAATGTTGACGTCAGGTTATTTATTTACGGCTAAGTTTACAAAGGCCAGGCCAAGCCTAGTGTAGGAACCAAAAGGATGGTTAATAAAATTAAACTTAATTATTCTGCTCCCACAAACAGAAACTTTATTTGTTTAGTTGGAAACCTACATTATTTTTATTTTGTAAAGTTAAAAAAGTATTTTAGGCTGTTTCTATTGTTCAAATTTGTAAAAACAGGAATGTGAAGACATAAAATTTATTATTTAAAAAAAATAATGATTATTCATTGCTAGCGTTACATCATGTTTTTTTTTTTTGGTTAACATTACTTTACATTTATAAAAGCTAATCAATTAGAATCATTTACTAAATAAATGTATTTTTTTAACGAAAATTTATAATATGTTTTGTATTTTTGACATTTTGTTGGACGTCTTTCAAGAACACTGTTATATTGTTAAAAATTACTACGTTTAGCAGCAATCAACCGTTCTTCTTCTTATCCTGTCAATGACAAGTGTTTTTATCTAAATTAATTAATAGCCCAGAATTTCGCCACATCTGTAAAAAGCCCATCCATTTTAGGTCATCGAATTAAATGGTTAACTATGCATAATTAATAAGCAAATGAAAAATACATACCTATCAAAAAGAATATAAACTTATTAAACGTTCTTTTTAAACAGATGTTTGAATTTTGAATTAATGAACCTGATTAATGAACCTTTTGATTTGGATTAAAAAATGTGCGTGTAATCGCGCGTTTACAACTCCAACCACTATTTCAATATTTAACAAGGCCCACCAATTATTTATTCACACAGTACAGGCTCGGCCTATACTTGTAAACTAAATAAACAAATAGCCGATACAAACTATATATTTGATATAACTACCAGAATATACGGCGTGGTTTGGAAGTTTCTTGTGGGGTTTTGGGAACTAATAAATAAAATTATTAATGAGTTTTACTAGTTAACACGAGTATGCTTGCTGAAACCAATATAGTTTGTATTGAACGGAATAATTAATGTTTTCTCAGGATGCCTATACCTACACCAAAAGAAATTCAGAAACTCAATTCAATTTAAATCATTATTTCTTATCATATTTACATCAGTTTACCTTCTAAAAGTCACAGTCTTATACTAAGTATACTATGAACCCTGTCGGGTATCACAACCAAAAAGTGGAACGTCGACGTATAATTATTAACATTTTTAAACTTATAAATAAAACTTGTTTCACCACCACCACCATCAGGTCTTTTTGTCTCCACTGCAGAAGCACGACCCTCTTTCTGCTACTAGAGCAATACTTGGCCAGAGGACTTGGTCTACACTCTCATAGAGGTCTCATTTATTTTTATAAGCTTTGTTTAGCTTGTATTTTCTTAGCCTTCTATGACATTCACGCGGAAGGACTTGGAGTTGGAAATGTTCTTATACTCATAGGATAAGTAGTATCTTTTTTTAATGAAGACCTGTCGAGACTGAGACTATGTTCAATTATCTATTTATAAAAACAGAATTAAAATTAGCACTTTATTTATGATTAGATAAATTATTTCAAATTACCGTTTTCCTTACTTAAGAGAATTCTGAATAAATATATTCCTGCAACTTTTACCAGCAACAGAATACAAAAACAAATGACGACAACCGAATGACAACAAATACTTCACAATCCTTCCCCTTCGAGTTGTTAACATAAAAACTGGCAAAAACTAATAAATAAACAATAAACTAGGGTACGATCACGTGCCTGCTAAATGACACGAAACGCTGGTATAACCTATTGTTGTAACGTTTGTGGTAGTTTATCAATTGGATACTGACATGCAGGAAGTAACCAAGTGGCTCAGTATAAATTTAATCAGCGAGTGAAGTCCTTAGAGATTAATAAGTACTTAGACAATCCAGTGCAAAAACAAACTAAACAACACTAATAAAAAAACGATAAACAATTATATGATTTCGAAGTTTCGCGGTCACTATTACTGTTATTAGTAAAAAACGATCCCGTAATACTTATAACAGTAGGGTTCATAATCACAATCATACTGAAATTTATCTAGATTTAAATTTATAAAATAGCTAGACTCGCTATTTTATAAATTACGACTCGCTTTTTAAGAAAGTTTATTTGTTTACAAAAATCAATAACACTTTTATAGCTTTTTATAACTTTTCTTTCATTTTGAGTGTGTTAAGTCAAATTCTGATGTCAAATTAAATGATATTTACCAAATTCGTAATATAGTTTTTATTAAATTCATCATTTTATTAAACCTAATTGTTTGCCTTCTTACTGCTCAATAGAACATGTATTTTGATATTGTTTCATAATATTCAGTTTGGTTACTTATCATGTAATACCAACCAATAATACAGCATGATAATGTCATTGGTAAAATATGACGGAAACATGTTTGATAAAATGCTATAAGACACACATTAGGGGTGAAATAATGTGTGAAGTTTTTCTGATTAGAATTATGTTTACACATTTTTTTCAGGTTAAACCTTTCCTTCTTTCAAACGTATTTTTGTAGTACTAGGTAAACATACATATAGGTAGATGGTACGGGTGGAGAGTTGAAACCTGAGATACAGGATATTTCCTAGTTTAGGTATCAACCCACCATAATCCTCTGATTAAGATTATTTGAAATATTTCTAACTTATAGGTTTATATTGTTTCAATTAGTTTTAAGACTTGTGTTATGGTAGGTAATAAATAAATGTTATTATTATTACTCGTATATCTGACTCTTTATGATTATTAGGACAGAGAATATAAGAATTTGTAAATAAAATACTGAATGTTAGCAAAGTGAATTATTTTAATGAAACACATACTATTTAGAATAAGCCTTCGTCACTCAACGTAGTCTCTTCCTTATTCCTTGTCAAGGTATCATAGGTATCACTGAAGATACGAGGGAAAAGATGAACAAACATACGCTCGTTTACATATAAAGCGACGTAACATATTTTAATACCCTCCTTTTGGTTTCGTCGTAGTCAGGTAAGAAACTACCTACCGTTCATTCAATACAAAATAATTGGCACCAAAATACACTGCAATTTTTCATTGTTTGTCAACCCGCACTGCCCTTCCATGGTCTATTTACTAAAAACAAAAGACACACATACGGGTATCTGATTGGCTGGTTCTCAACCCTTGCGATATCGGGTTGCTGCAGTGACATGAGAAGCATCGGTTTTCAAAAATGGCCGCTGTAGTGTAGGATGTAATTTGATACGGACGGATAATACACTAGTGCAGTCACTTGACTACACACGTCAGTGTATGTTAATGTAAATAAAGGAACGGAAATCATGACTGGATATATGGGCTGAAGCAGAAATTAAATGAGTATATAAACAAATTGACTTCATTAAAACATTATTTTTCAAAAAGTATAGTCAATGGATAGAAGAACAGAAAGAAGAACGCATATTTTACAATTCATTAGTCATCACAGTCTTGTTGTTCATTGCATAGGTTTACAGTTAACACTAAGTCTCTAATTCTGGCCGATTAATCAATCATTTGGTGCATTTTTTTTCTTTAAAGTAATTCAAACACTAGTTTGTACAAGTTTAAATTCATATCAGACTTTCAGATAACCATTTTGAAATTGGTTTCTGTACATATTGTATTACGATTAAATTGTAATTATTAAAAAAAAGACTTAATAATAATATGAAAAAGCCCTTCTGGCGAGTATACACCTAATAATGTGAAAATGAGTTTCATTCGGCGTTTCTTCTTAACAGTGTTCGTTGCGAAGCGCAGGTATCGGGAGGTAACTTATCTTTAAAAAATAAATTGACACACGAATGTAAATTATACTTACTGACGTGTAAAATTGCCTGTAAAGGTCTAATTATTAAATTAACATTTGAATACGACCTCAACGACCTTGACGACCTCCGTGGCGTAGTGGTCAACATACTAGTCCGCCACCCAGAGGTCCCGGGTTCGATCCCCGGTCAGGGCAAGTTGGAAAATGGCCTTTTTCAAATTGTCCTGAGTCTTGGATGTTTATCTATATATGTATTTGTAAAATATAGTATCGTTGAGTTAGTATCCCATAACACAAGTCTCGAACTTACTTTGGGGCTAGCTCAATCAGTGTAATTTGTCCCTATATATTTATTTTATTTATTTATTTAATAATTGTCTGCTACTGCAATTCAAAATACACTTATGACTTCTTATCTTCAATTTAAAGTATACCTAAGGGCGGAACAGTCGTAAAAACACGTTTATAAGTGGGGGTTGTCCTAACTACGAGTGGGTAAAAGTCCACCAATGAGAGCTCTGGGTTCCTAGGGTTCTTTGTTTTAAAAGCACTACTCTGGATTAGTTTTTAAGCGGAGCTCTAAACAATGTTCTAGGGGAGAGATGCGAGGGTCCTATGAGTATTGTGTGATGGTACATTTACATGTACATGTGTGGATGTAGTGTTTGTCTCGTGCTTTGTAATTTTTTTAAAACTATTTTAAATTCAATCTTTAAACCATTTTGGAATAGTCTTCTAGGTGTATTACAATATGAAAAAATCGGCTAAACAAGTCGGACTGACGCACGAAGTTTCCTTACCATCATTTATAAAATCACGTTCGTTGTCAGTGTGTAGACAGTGGAGTCGTAGTAATATTGTCCCGTATTTACCCTGTTTGGGTACGGAACCCTAAAAACAGGCTAATGAAGAGTTTACATTTTTAATTTTGCTATAATTTCATTTTTATTTAAATACTGTTAAATCTAAAAATGAAACAAACTTTTAAATTAATTTTTATTATTATATTAATTAATATGTGGAGGGTAATAGTCTCTGCCTACCCCTGTGGGAAACGGGTATATTATGTATGTATGTATGTATGCAAAATTAATTATTTTTTAGTTTCAATCAATTAATATTGTAACATTATATTATATACTAGCTGAAGCCCGCGACTTCGTTCGCGTGGACTTTATGTCTCTGATATATCAGCCTGATGAGCATTAGCTCATCAGGCTGAACAACTTTTACTAAGCCGACATTTTTATTTACTTACTCTTATAGTTTAGCTGGACCATTATGGTTCTGCATCAGGCGTTTTATTTTCCAAAATCCTTTATACCCTATATGTTGCCCAGGCTTAATACCTATATATCAAAAAAAGTTGCATTCGAATCCGTCCAGTATTTCCGGAGATTAGCGTGTACAAACAGACAAACAGACAAACAGACAAACAGACAAACAGACAAACAGACAAACAGACAAACAGACAAACAGACAAACAGACAAACAGACAAACAGACAAACAGACAAACAGACAAACAGACAAACAGACAAACAGACAAACAGACAAACAGACAAACAGACAAACAGACAAACAGACAAACAGACAGACATTTTTTTTTAAATTCTTACTCTATTACTATGTCTCCATCGCCCCCAATTTTTTTTTTGGAAATATATTTAATGTACAGACACACTTTTTTTACTGTTTTATTATATGTACCTATAGATATAGATTTTAAATCAATCTTTTATTTTAAGTGTTTTGAAATACATCCCGACAACTGATTGACAGTACGACCAATAATAGCAGTGGCTAAGAATACCTAATCCTGATAGCATCTTTTAGGTACGCAACCGTATAATCACTCCGCCCAAATTGAATTAATTTTGTTAAGTAGATATGTATACCTAAACATTTGCCACCTCATTCATAATAACCTCTATATGTCGTAAATAGCATGCATTTGTCTATAAATATGGAGGCAAATGTTTACATTTACAAAATATTTCGAAGCTAAAAACTAGCGTGCTGTAATAAACCTCGAACAAAGCCACAATAAAACCGACATCGGCTTAACACAATAAAAGTGACCCACGCGAATAAAACTCATACGAAATTTACTTACGCGAAAACCAGGGTTTGCTCAAATCCGACAATCCCTGTGCATTCGCTAAGGATTGTAACTGTAGCCTGAACACTCTTTATAATCCTGGATTAAGCCAAATGGCGCTATCCTGTTAGACCGCTTCAGTTTGCCCCTACAGAAATGCTGGCTTAACAAGGATGCGTGACAATGGTCTTACAAACAAATCACAGACTACTAATAAGTTGACCAAATGGCGTAATACAAATATTATTATCATCAAATTTACATATCTAAGTTACTACATAAATCCGGACCTAACTGTATGTCTGTGAAATTATTTATAATCAATTGCCCAAGAATATAAAAGAAGAAAAAATTACAAAACATTTTTAAACTTATTTACCGTTCCTTTACCGCCAATAACAGACACAATAGTAAGACAATGAACGAGGACATTTATTAATGTCGTCCGGGTCTTAACCGGTTAAAAACCCATCTGATAAAAAAACATATTATTCATTCGCCGAATACCTGCAGGACAAGAAAACATAGAAAATGTCTACCACCCTCTCTTCCCATTGCAATGCCTGACAAGGCATGTGATTTTTTTTGTATAGAATAGATTTTGTGCAATGACATGTCATTATTAAATATATAAATAAAAAACAACCAAAGGTGCTCAAGACATGCAAAGTGGAGACGAAAAATCCGAAACGGACCCCAGGCATCACAGAACTACAGCTGAGCTAGAATACGCTGAGTGAGATGAGAGACAAAGTGAGTTTGGTACAAAGAATGAATTGATTGTTAATAATAAATAAACTATTGCATCTGCTATTACTAAAATTAAATGTTTATAAACAAATAAAAAAATTATGAATTATCCCCGCTTAAATTATCGTCGCATGATTACCTACTTTGTCTAAGAAATCTATCTAAAAATAGACAAAAAATCCAAGATCGAGAACACCCGTAATCTGTAATTTTAATGGCTTTGTCATATTTCAAAAAATAATAAATTATTTTTCAGATTTTACAAGTAATTTCTATTTCTAGTTGAATACAAAGTTGGTTTAACTGTTGTTTAACTGTCGGACACAAAGAGAATGAATCCGTTAAATCATAAAAAAAATATGACAAACTGGACTTTCGTTTTAGGGATGTCATTCTGTAGAATGTACATAGATTAAATATTTCTGCTTTGTTCTCCTAGTTTCCAGAAAAGCTTTCTTTTTGTGACTCTTTGAATAAAATTTTAAAAATAAGGTCTACTTTTGACGACCGATTTTTATGCAGATTGGGAGTATTTTCGAGAAACTGAAAAAAAAATGTCCTCTAGGATAATTTCGGAAAGCGGATTTTTTTTTGGGAAGAATAAAGCAAGCAAGAAAGCAATTTTTATTAGTTTATTTGATCTTCTCATTGCAATGCACTGCGATAAACCTTAAATCATAACATAACGCAACACATAAATTTTAGTGCGTCCAAATATTAGTACCTACTTTCTATTCGTTCCTTATTCGAACGAAGGTGTAAAATTATATTGTTACATGTATAAACATTGCCACTTTCATGCCAAATGACAGGAAACCATAAAATCCTATTTTAAGTTAAACTGTGCAAATTACAGTGCATTAACAAAATTAGTCGAATTACCCCACAGATGGGCGATGCAGAACAAAGTGTGGTGCCAGCGCCAACTGCTGTTAACAAAACCGTGTTACAGCCAGTTTGAACTGGTTTCAACTGGAAATGACAACTTTATAAAGATTTTTATTCAAATAGAATATTAATTAAAATATATCTGGGAGCGAAAAATATTTCAAAACAGCTGGTTTTTTTCCAGAAATGTCAAATGAATTTTATTTATTTTTTAAGTATTTATTTTTTTCATTGCACTTACAAACTATAAATTATTTACAATAAAATAATGAGATTTATGTACAATTGGCATATGGAAATACCTCGTTTATGAGAAGGCAAAGGATGAGATGCAAGCCTATATAAAACAGAAAAGAAACGAAATATACTTAGGTGTATGTTATTAGATAAGGTACATAAAATACGTCTATATTAAATATTTGTTATATATATATTTTTGAAATATATGCTCATTTTAAACCTAACTAATAAGTTCTTCATTTTAAAGTTAATCTATAAGTAAGACCTCTTGTCAGTGGATAGAAGAATCCCTTTCCATATGTCTCTCTCGTCCGTTTTATTTAAAAAAATAAAATAAAGTTATACTTTTCCACAACTTATAAATAAAAAATCCAAAGCGCGATCCCTCGAGCAACACCTGTGGGTATAAGTTTTTCCGGAAACCAGACTTTTCCAATTCATGGGCATGACAGATTTCTTCACAGAACTTGCGGAAACTCCGGAAGAAACATTTAAACAGTTGAAAAAATAAAGTGGATTGTACACTTTATAGCTGTTGATGGAGTTGTTCCACCTGAGACTTGTTAACGAAGCTCAATAATATATACATCAATAATACATATATAGCTCAATAATATATAAACAAAGTCAGGGACGTTGTTTGTACAATTAAAAGACAAAAATTGAAGTGGGCAGGACACATAGCAAGAATGGACTCAAGTCGGTGGACAAGAAGGGTAATAGAGTGGCGACCATGGGCCAACACGCGAGGTAGAGGACACCCAGCAATGCGTTGGGTGGACGATATTAAGCGTCACGCAGGCTGCAACTGGATGCAGGTGGCAAGGGAGAGACAAAGATGTCCTAAAAGGATAATATAAAGGCTGCTATAAATAGATAGAATATATACATAATATCAGTCAGTCATAAATCAGAAAACACTACTTAAAATTATTTTAGCCAGTTTAGTTAATTTTAGGCTAAGTTATCCACCAATTTCGTTCCATAACAATAATTGTAACTTTGCTTATGAATGTGGTTAGAATGGCTTTGAATAAAAAAAATATCTTAGTAGTTTAGTCTAACCCCCATATTAATAAAAAATTACAATTGTTTGTTAAACTTATTTTAGTTAAAATTGGTTTTGTCTTGTTCTTTCAATGTAAAATATTTAAAAGAAGAAAAGGGCTAAAACACGTTTTAAGTAAAATTTTTAAGTTGCGCAGCTGAAGTTCCGCGAATTTTTTTTTCTTTGTCAATCGCGGAGTCTTTTCAGCTCAATGTGTTGCTTTTGTGACACATACTTTTACTCTAAACCCAATTTCTTTTTATCATGTCATGTACATATCTGGCCAAGTGTGGCTCTGGTAGTATAGCTTGTACTATCATACAAAAAGACCTGATGATGATGATGATGATGTCATATATAAATTGTTGGTTAAAATAATGATCAATCAGTATTCAATCCTAAATGTTTCGTCATTAAATTTTTTTATACTACTGATTCCTGCAGCTACCAGTGTAACGTGACCATGAGATATAGGTTCTAAAGAAGAGCGGTACTAAAATTACGCAAGCTCAGTTTCAAAACTCCCTTTTCATTCCACGCCTAAAAGTGACCTAGATACGCGAAATTTCAATGTGAAAACCAAAGTCAAAGCGTGCATAGCTTTAGGCTGAATTTTAAAAATAAAACGTTTAAATAACATCAGAGGTAAACATTTTGCTGCGAACAGCACATGCTTGTAAATGAAACGATATGGCTTTTACTATTTTATGGCATCGTGTTGGCGAATTTTTGATTTTTAATATATCAACGATTTTCTTTACCTCCACTACTCCAGAGGTTCTTGGTTCAATAAACAAACGTATTATTTGGAAAAGGGCCTTTAAAATACTTTAGATGGACTTGGGTCTTAAGTTTAAGTAAATTTGTACATATTTGTCATAACATTATAACATCGTTGCGTAATATAAATATAAAGTAGTAGTAGTAAAGTAGAAAGAGAGACATGGAAATCACTCCACCGACAAGAGCCCAGCTCTTAAATATAAGAAGAAGAATCTGAATACCATAACACAAGCTAATAAAAGTCTCTTCCAAGGATTTCCAAAATGACCGATCTAGAGCGGCTTGTAGTTGAGGCTTTCTCAAACCATGTAATCTATTACTAATGTGTAAAGTGAATTTATGAAATTGAAATAAGCTAAGATTATTAGGTAAATTGATACAAAATAACTAGCTAATGAATTTAATGTTTTTATTGTACACTTCTGAATTCAAGCTTTTATTAACCGGTCAAGACCCGAACGACATTAATAAATGTCCAGTCTACGTCCATTGTCTTACTATTGTGTCTGGTATTGGCGGTAAAGGAATAAAGATACAGCGCTCGGATGTTTCGGAGAAGGGGTAATTACGTAAGTCTCCCACATTCAGAAACTGTGACGAGACCAAAGGTGACGTACATCTTTGGTTCGTAGCTGATCACGACGTCACGTGAAATTTAATGCACTGTAGCTTCGTCATTATTTGCTAAACAGAGAAAAGAAGAAAAATGTATACCATACTTTTTAATCCTTCAACTACCAGAATCGCAGACACAATAGATTTTCTATTGTTTAGCGGCAGCCGGCTGCCGCTCGGTTGAAGCGGCTGAAGGGTTAATAAGCTATCTAATGAGCCAAATTTTTTTTTAGTTTACATCCCTATTATTCCTTGTCTAAGGTCATGAATATAAAAATGAATGGGCAGAGTACAGGTCTATGAAAAGATGGATGGAATGTGCGAGTAATTATATGGGAATAGTTGGAGTGAATAGAAATATGACGGAGGATAGAGGGATGTGGAGAGTTAGGTAATGGTAAGGAAGATGATGATTATATTACCACCTCCTTATACCCAAAGGGGTGCATTAAGCTAAGGGAATAACTAAACTAGGGAGTAGTAAGTACCAGTTACAATACGACTATGTTATGAATTCATAATAGCGTGTAATTTCGGGATCGCTGCATCCCTAGGGACTACACGGTACTTAAGAAAGATGGCGTCTAGACAGTTTTGTACTGAATGCTAGATAATATCAGTAAAATAGCTAAGATAAGCATATTCATTTGATACTGCTGAAAGAAGGTACGTAGCTACATTTTTATAGTTATTGCAAAGCTATTGAACTGTCTATTACAAGCAGTTTACTTATAATACAGTAAGAATGATTGCCATGTTTCCAGCCTTAGATAGGACCACTCCATATCTACGGTAAGGAATAATGCTATGTTTCCAGTCTAGGATAGGACCATCACAACACATATCCATTCCTCCGTCCGCCAGCGACCATAATAGCAGAAGAGCTGTCAAAATATCTAGCTAAAAACGATGCGATGCGGTAAGTCCCATAATACTAATAACAGTCACCGCGTAACTCTAAAATCATATAATTTCTTATTTCTACGAGTATTTGCTGTGCGGTGAGGGCAGAGTAAAATACAATTGGCACCACCCCTTTTTTCTTTCATGGGCCTCGTAAGAGGCGACTAAAGGAGGTATAGAAAGCAGGGTAGGTACGGGGAGCAAAGTCTTCTGCGCTACGACTTTTACCACAGGTAGCGGCACGAAACTCTAGAGCAGGCCTTTATTGCGCAGAAGTCAAAAATAATAGTGTACCCACCCATGCGCCGTATCCCCTCTACATTTCACTCAGCGCTAAACTTACGTGTCGCTACTTGTACTGTGATCATCACCCAGGGAGGTGATTATGGGCAAAGCCATGGTATAATAAAACAGGTATTCTCTTCCCGAGATGGAACTTGACTACGTCACAAAGTGTTACCACTGATTGTTCTTTTCAGTAAATTTAAGGACTTTCGCAATTAGTTCATGAATATTAAATAAAATATTAAGGCCATACCCAAATTTTTCGGGGTCCAGTGGCGCCGCCATTTAAAATAAATCATTTGAAAGGAAACGGAGATATCGTTTAAAATTGTGTCTTGATCAAGCCCTAGATAACCCTTAAAACTATTTTATAAACTACTGTTTATAGTTTAAAGTGAGAACGTGAAGCTTTTCTACGCACATTAGCCAAAAGTGGCCGTTTTTCGCAAATGTGCGTAGAAAAGCTGCACGTTCTCACTTTAAACTACAAAAAGTAGTTTAAAAAATACTTTGAATAGGTATCTAGAACTTGATCAAAACACAATTTTAAATGATATCTCCGTTTTCTTTTAAATGATTTATTTTAAATGGCGGCGCCACTGGACCCCGGAAAATTTGGGTATGGCCTTAAGTAACTTAGCTATTTGGTATCTCGCGATTCTCGCGTGATTCATCAATTCAATATTTTATAAATTGATATAATGGATTATTAATTCGAAATTGGTATATAAAGTTCAAAAATGCATTACGCTCGGGTAATTCAATTTCACACAGTGGCAGCACATCAAACTGATGACGTAGTCAAGTTCCACCTACGTCATCAGCTGTCATGGGAAGAGAATACCTTATTTTATTATACCATGGGATTGGGAACGGGTTTCGGTCTTCAGTCCAGCAGTAGACTATAACAGTGGGATAAAAAATGTACAAGAGTATTTCATTTCACTTAACCTACGGTTAGTTATACTAAAATAATACACTCCTCACTTTATCCCAGCAAATACAGTAACCACAAAGCTTTGAATTAACATGAGTGAACACGTTTGAGACATAATAAACCCTCATAGTTGACGACTACAGCACCTTAGGGGCTAATTCTCCGTGGCGAGGAATGATTATGTGCCTTGCAGATGGTCTGGCATGGACCGCAATATGCAAATGAATTTAGCCTTTAGCGACTGTGGGACGCACGCTTCTGTTCTGTTCCATAATATTACGAAGGTTATTATTATATAAATTAGTGCCTGAAGAAGGGTTAGGGTTAAGAAAATAGCGAATGGAAGTTGGAGTTTATGTAAATTTAAATGAATGTAAATATTCAGTTTTATTTGGCTTTTTTTTCATCATCCTTGTCTTTAAGAATAAATTATAAGAATAAATATGAAGTCATAATGTCTCTATGAGAGATTATGACTCATTTTTGAAGTGTACATGAATTTAAAACTGTACACAGGCATTAAAAAAATATATCGTAGGATCCTTTACTATAGCTGTACACAAATATACACAAGCTTTTTGTTTATTATTTACCTCTCAGGAACGCACCTAAATGATAAAATAATTTACAAAAAGCCACAAAAGGTCAGTTCATGAATTACCATACTTTCCATTTGGTCTAATTCACCTAATGTTTTACACAAATTACATTAGCATGTTTGCGCCGTTTTTTCGTCCCGCAAAATTATTACAATAAATAAAAATAATTTAATTGCGTCCGCGACGCCATTTTGTTTCATTTTTTGTTCATTACGTTTCACTGCCACTTTTTTATTATTTCTTATTATATTTAGCGTTTCATTCAATAAAATATCTAGAGTGTCAACTTAAAAAGTGACTTATAAACCGAAAAATTACTTGGAAAAGGTAAATAAAGAAATTTGAATATATATATATATATATATAGAAAAAAGGTACAATAAAAGAAAAACAAAAATAATCCATAAAAGTTTAAACCATTTTTATTCACTCTCAAACTAAATATAACAATAAATCAAATAAATAATATACTTAAAAGCCTACCTAGATTATAAGGAAACTATAAAATAAATATATCTAATGAAAAATAAAACATATTAAAAAATATATAGATAAAGTAAATATCCTTTATCGCTCACTGACAAGAATCAGACTATGCCACATTCTATCGGCTTTTACTAGTTGAGTGGAAATATACGCAGCAGCTACTTCATACGATATTTTTTCTTCTGTAGGTCAGCCTTATTACATTAATAAATAAGATCCAAGCAGTAGGACAGTATAAGTTAAATTAAAAAAAACAAGTAGGTATGATATTGGTATCCAAATAAGTAAAATATAAAAATAAAATCCTTCGACATAAAAAAAAATATTCTGTACCATAAAGCTTGAAGTTCTCTAGCAACAAGACTATAGTCTACGGAGCCTTAATAAGCTGTCTTACAACAAAGAGTGACTGATAACACTCTTAAGTTGCTTTAAGATGCTATTCGAAGCTTAAGCGAAGCATTGTCGGTGTAATTGGGAACTTTAATGAGTTTCTGTAAGTTTACTGTAAACAATCTTAAAGTCACAACTGATATACAATACAGAGTAAAATTACTTGTCTGTATTAAATAGAATACAGCATTTTATTTTTTTAAATATTTATTTAATATTCATGTAGGAATGGGTTTTTTAGGGTTCCGTAGCCAAATGGCAAAAACGGAACCCTTATAGATTCGTCATGTCTGTCTGTCCGCCTGTCTGTCTGTCTGTCCGTTCGTATGTCACTATGTCACAGCCACTTTTTTCCGAAACTATAAGAACTATACTGTTGAAACTTGGTAAGTAGATGTATTCTATGAACCGCATTACGATTTTCACACAAAAATAGAAAAAAAAACATATTTCTTTGGGATACCCCTACTTAAAATTAAAATTCAAAAATTAATTTTGAATTAAACCCATATGTGTATCTGGGTATCTATGGATAGGTCTTCAAAAATGATATTGAGGTTTCTAATAATTTTTTTTTCTAAACTGAATAGTTTGCGCGGGAGACACTTCCAAAGTCAAAAAATGTGTGTGTTCCCCTGTAATTACTAAAATAAGAGAATGATATAATTAAAAAAATATATATGATGTTCATTACCATGCAAACTACCAGCGAAAATTGGTTTCAACAAGATCTAGTAGAAAAAAAAAATACTACAAGACTTATATTATGTTATTTGCTGCTACGGAACCCTTCATGGGCGAGTCCGACTTGCACTAGGCTGCTTATTTTTTATTATTGTAGAAAGTTTATTACAAACATGTTAAATAATATAAAATTACGGTTAGAATATTTGTCAGTCAAAAAGTCTGTCCCCAATCGTACCTACTGTAAAGGTGATCATAACACTAGCAGCATTCCCCCGCTGTATTGCAAAGGATATGCGTTGCATAAGGTACTTCTCGGCGCGGGTGTCAGCATCATTAAGTGCCTTCCTATCTCCCGCACATACCCGCTTACTTCCACTGCAAAATGGATAAAAATTTAAGATTTGGGTATAGCTTCATACGTCAACTTCTTATTACTAGCAACAAAGTGACATTTGTCTACACTAATATTATAAAGAGGAAAGATTTGTTTGTTTGATTGTATTGAATAGGCTCCGAAACTACTGGATCGATTTTAAAAAATCTTTCACTATTGGATAGGTATGTTATCGCTGAGTGACATAGGCTATGTATGTACCACGGGCGAAGCCGGGATGGACTGCTAGTGTGACATAAAATACGTGTAGTTACAAATCTTTTATGTACTTTGTATAAGTCGTTTACTCTGTTACACCAGAATGGTGTCTAATAAGATGGCTCAAAGAAGCCTGAGAAAGACCGTCATAGAAGAAAATTAAGGAAGCAATCAAACACCGAAAAAAATTATTTCAGGATACAGATGAAGCTGATAATGATAAAAAGTAGATTATTTTTAAGGGAGTAAGAACTTAGATTATATAGTAAGTGCGTTTTTACAAAATTGACAAAATACTGATCATCTGTTATCTTGCTAACATTTGCAATTCAAACCGATCCCCGTGGGACCGCCATGGACCATGAAATTGGCAAAACTTCCACATCCATCGAGTGTCAAATGACACTCCGAATGTAAAACGACGTCCGAAAACAATTAACGCGGAATAGCGAACCGAGAAATTGGTGTAAACAATGCGAAAAGGGGAATGAATGTTGCGAAATTCCATTTTGAATCGATTTATATGATATGTTGGGATGTTTGGCCTACTGACATACAAGTGATTTGTTTATTCCTCTTCTTTCTTGTCCTCTCTTCCTGGACCTTACCTTTACCTCCCTTTGGATGTTTAAAGTATTTGTTTTAAAATATAGTATCTTTGAGTTAGTATCCCATAACACAAGTCTCGAACCCACTTTGGGGCTAACTAAATCAGTGTAATATGTCCCTGTACATTTATTATTTATTTTCCTCCCTATCTTATCTAACTTATTTATTCCTCTTCTACGCTTTATCCTACCTTTCAGTATGTTTTAAACCGCCGACAAAAAGAGGGGTTTTATAAGTTTGATGCTAGTGTCTGATGGATCAATTTAGATGCCGTTTTTTTCAAGTGAAAGCAACTTTCTTTAGCGATAGTTTTTAACTATGTTTGTTGAAAATCGGTTCAGTTGTTTAAAAGTAATTAAGTGATAACGCTTTATATTCAGGTTTTGTTTTTACCTGCCAAATGATAGATGGCACTACGATATCAATATATTATATTACGTAGTTCCGCCACTTACCACAGAGGTGTGTCATCGGTTTTTTTAAATTTGCCTATACCAAATAAACTTGTTAAATAATGAGAGATGTCGTATCTAGTGGTTAATTATTTCCTCGCTTCTTTTTCTAATTTTATCTCTTAATCATCTTTTTTCTCCTATTATTTATAACACCTCTTAATTAGTTTTACTTTCTGTCCAACTGATCTTCTTAATTCTTCTCCGACACTATATTTTTTTCATCATCATCATCATCATCAGGTCATTTGGTCTCCACTGCAGGAGCACGATCCTCTCCGTACTACCAGAGACCAGAGCAACCAGAAGACTTGGCCTAGACTCTCCTCGCTGAAAAGACGAGTTGGAGAGGTCATATATTCGTTTCTTAGACAATAAATATTGAAAACAAAAAAGTATGTTTGATTTCATTGAAGTTGGAAATACATGTACGTTTTTATACTTTACAGAGGACACATAATTTGTTTGCGGCTTTTAAGCTTAGTATTAGCATTCAACATTTTATGTTTTTGCTCAAAATGAAACGCAAATTGTTGATAGGTGAATCTAAAAAAAGTTCAATGTTATTAAGAAAACTATTGTAGTTTCTAAACTATGTGTTATAAATACACTTATATATAAATATATCTAACAAATCCCAGTAACTACAAAAATTTACCAACATTTTCTAGTTTAATTTTAATTAAAATATAGTTGAGTCGTTTTTTTAATGTCAAATATAGAAGACGATAGATACTTCATAATCATATTATTATTTTTAAATGGTGTCAATTAAGAGTGTTTCATTCATTTATATTTAATACAGGTTAAGTTAGTCAACAATAAAAGGTTTTCTTAATGAAAACTAGGGAATGTAATATCAGTTCACGTATTTGTTTTCAACACTTGTGGTAATAATTAAAATAATAAATATAAAGTAATAAATAAAAGGTCATATTTCCCAAATTAACACATTAACATGAAAACACGATTCAAGGGCTTTCCAGTGGTCATTCATGAATAAATCCCCGGTTTTACCGCCGAAACAAATGAAGACTTAAAACATGTGATACGACGCTTTAAATTCACACTTTATTACGCTATTACCGCAACGTGAGGTTTATGTCCTATTGTCAGGGTTAAGTTACATTATATGTTTTTAAAATTACTTTTTTGTGGACGGTTATTTACGTTGGTATTCTCATAGAGGATATTAAAAACGATTCTTTTTTATGATTGAAATTAGGCTAGAGGATTTTTCTTTTCAAGTGTACCTACGCGTTAGTAGGTTAATGGGTATGATTTAATATAAATAGGTACCGGAAAACTGGCTTAGCAATTTGGTTTGTCTGTAAAGTAAAAACTTGAATCATGAGAGAGAGACAGACAGAGAAACACGCGCACGCCGCACGGCTTACAACTATAGAAAAAAGTGTCGTTACAACTTTTGGTCTTAATTTTTTCCGTCTAGCCCCCTTCTTTTAATAATGGTAAGGCGTTATCGCGGGAGGCTACCAGACACCGCGATTTCGTGCAGTGTATCACTGACATTACGTACAAAATAGTGTGATTAACTTATTATACCTATATAATTATACTTATGATAGTCTGTAAGGGTATTTATCCAATGGGCCTTGTTGCCTCAAATAAAACGATTTCAGTATTAAAATAAGTTATCGAGTTACTCACGTAATAGAGTCACCTACTGCCGACATGTTTCGACCCCGGAGGTCGAATGTCGAATCATTAGTGTGAATGTAATCCGTAAACTCATTTTAATTATGTATGTGTCTCACGTTAGTTATAATCAAACAATAAAATGATTTAGTTTCATTTCAATTTCCTTTAATGTTACAGGGTCATCTCATATTAAAGGCTGATCCTAATTTTCCCGAACTTTCGCCCGCTGCCACAAGGAACATGAAATTTGAAGACACTTCCTACATAATGTAACGACAAAGGCGGGATTTTTAAACCTCCCACGGGAAGGGGAGCGAGGAACATTCAAATTTACTACGGAAGAACCCGCGGGCAGCCTCTGGCGTAATATAGAAATATAATGTTCTGGAATATTGAATATTAAAGAAAAAATCTTCGTTTCTGATTCAAGCCACGCAAAAAATTGTTACACTGATGGTATATAAGGTCTAACAAAATGTACCTAATGAAATTATTTTAAAGAGTAAATTAAATCTACAATACTGTACAATTTTCCCCAAGGAACACGTATCGAAATATGAAAAGTAATTTTTGGCCTCCCATACAAGTTAACCGATTCGAGTTTTTATGGAAAGCCAAATAAATATTTTTTTATATTTAAACAGGTTTCTTGGGGAAAGTTGTTCAGTACCACGGAATGAATTCATCCTTAAAATAGTTTCAGTATATTTTGTTACACCTTTTATTTAGTCTTTTGTAAGAGAAAACGACAAAATTTGGTCGGGCTAACCCGACCATGAACAAATATTCGGTCGGTGATAAGGTCATAACACAGCACTTTTTTCTTTTTCTTCTTTTAGAAGTCGCGATAAGACTTTTTTTGCTCTATCAAAGCGTGTTAGTCTCTTTATATGAAATACACAATTGACTCCCATGTTTTCATGTAAGTAGCATGTTTACATGTAAATACACTTCATTTTTTTTAAATTTCATATTCCAAAAGATTTTTCAAACATAAGGGTTACCTTATCATAAAGGCAAATAGGTTTTGGACGAATTTCAATATACCGAAAATGTATCTTAATTTTTTTACTTTCTATATTTTCATTTGACCGAAAATTCAATTGACATATTGCTAAAATTCAGATTTTCGATTGTTATTTTTTGAAGATCTGGCATTTAAAATTTCGTCATACCGTTTTCGAACAAATGAAATTCAAATGGAAAAACATCGTGAGTATGATAGGTTACCCCATATAAGAATTTGATATTGCAAGGTTGACCCAAACTCGGATTAATAATCATGATCATCAGGCGATATCGGATGACATTAGCCAAAAATCCATCCCATCTTTGTCCCTGTAATTCGCAGGCCCGCTCAAGCAATCGATTAACAATTTAAAGAACAAAGTTACCGATGGCTGTTTGTTGAAAGCGTGGAAATTGAGCATAACGTACCCATTAATATTTCAACGACTTTCTAACGATAAATACCTAACGACCACCCTAAATTGAACAATATTGTTATGAGAATAGAGTGTGGATTTGAAGGTACAGCTTTGGTTTGCGTATAAGGATTGTGGGCATGTATGTACTTTCGGAAACGCATCGCCCGCCCCAAAGTTAAACTCTGGAAATTTTAATACGTCCTGTCTGAGGGTGCTCGGGTAAGAGTCGGTTTACATGAAAATGGCACATCGAATTGAAAATACTTTTAAATCTGCATTGAAATGGTTTTGTTTGCTCAGGCGTTATGTATGTACCTACCATTTTGTTTAATTCGCTGTGCATAGAATAAACTAAAGTCCAGTTGTAGCAGGCTAATTCATGAAAGAGTTTTACTCAAATTTAGAACATTTCTTTAAAAAGGTATAGATGAGAAGGGAAAAAAAATATATAAATAATAACAAAAAGCAAAAACGAAATGACTATCTTACTATAAATGTGTTTTTGTCTACTTTAGTAGTGTAAAAATATCTCAGATCCAGTTGTTATTCGAGGTCGTCTTACATGGACAACACATATAAATGACATCATTATACTGTCAGGTTAAAATTTCCAGTAATCTTTACATATCTTAAATTTTTCAATTGTTTTATTGCCGAAAACTGCTTTGGATAGAGATGGCGATGAGAGAGCTGTATCCATGAGTGGATTTGTAAAGGTCATTGAAATACAATACGCTGTAGTTTCCTTTGTAAATATTACTAAAATCGGCCACTTTTGACACTTTTTGTAAAGGTTTCCAAAGCGGATAGTATTTCAATGACTTTCGAGGTTCTAATGTAACTTATGAACATTAGCTAAAAAGTTGTGCTAAGATTTCTGATACTCTCACTTACAGAAAGAGAAATTAATTTTTCTGTATTTTCAAGGTAGCTAGCGCTGAAATAAAAATTAAATTTAAAAGAAATGTGTATATTTGCAAAATCAGTACTGCCGCAGGCTATAATTTTAGCAAAGAATACAAGTTTATTTGCTAGGCAAATTAAAAAAAATCCCGACAACACTATCTAGTGGTAAGGAGCGGAACTACATATTAAATTTGTACTGCAAATTTAAAAATTCGACTTTCAAGCGAATCCTCCAATAACTTTTAAACGTCCGAATTGATTTTCATCAAACATAGCTATGAACCACCGCGAGAAAACTTGTTTTCATGTAAAATAACCAGCATCGAAATCGGTCCATCCTTTCGAGAGCTACGATGCCACAGACATTAGCGTCAAACTTATAACAAACCTCTTTTTTATACATACATACGTACTATCACGTCTTTATCCCTAATGGGGCAGACAGAGCATTTTGAGTATTACGACTGTAAGCAGATAAAAGCTCAGGGCTGCAAGACTCAAAGGCCACTTTTAGCTTGATGTAGGCAAGAAGGTGGATGAAGGAATCAAAATAGTGATGGGTTGCTAGCCGCATCGCCTATTAACATGATTCGAATTTTTACCCATTTCCTCGATCGGCTCTTACGATCTGCCCGCGCAGAGAAGCAGCTGGTACATTCTAAGTTTTTTTCTTTTCTCAAAACGAGAAATCTGAAAATAGTCATGTGATCCATGTTTGAAATTAAAATCTATTCCACTAGCGGCCGCCGGCAAAACTCTCGAATGTTTAAAATTCTCATCGTATCTCCCATTTTTTTAATACAAAAAGACCAGTCCCTTTGATTCTTGCTCGAAAAATTCATATTTCGGGATTAAAATTGCGATTATGCTTGGTTTAAAAAGAACTACCTTCTATAGCTCTTTTTTGTCGAAATATTAATTATAAATCCTCCATACTCATAACATCCCTGCAAGGGGTAAATTCGTAATGATAAGTATTTTGAGGGTTGTTTATCTATATAATACATGGATTATATATCTATATGATACATCGGTAAGTTAGTATCCTATAACACAAGTTTAAAACTTTAATGCTAGCTTATATGTGTGATGTGTCCGTATATATTTATATTTTGTACCTATGACTTAATTCTTAAGTAATGATGTCCAAATTAAGTATTGTCAGAGAAAAGAAATACTTAATATGTGTACAATATCTAAATGATATTGCGTATTCTAAACATTCACCAATATAAATAAAGTTTGCTTCTATCAGTGACTTGGATTTACTTTTCCCTTATTGCAAAGATAAGATAAAACATATTTTAACTAAAATAAGTAAAGCAAATGTTTGTTAATATTTGATGAATGTATAAAGGTTTTTATGAAATTTATAATAGTATAACAAGTCGCGCGTTTCTGTCCCGATTTTGGAAAAATACCTCTTTATTTTAATTTAATTTTAGTTTGTCTGTTGTTTAGATAGATAGATAGACACATAAGGACTTAACACATTCATGGACACTTACGGCTGTGGACGTAATTCAATTGTTATTTCTATTGTGTCTGGCTTAGTGTCCGTGAATGTGTTAATGTTTTTGTTTTTGATCTCCTCGCTTCGTTTTATAAATCATTAATTATATTAACACCATATTTGCCACCACACCAAACAAATTATAAAAAAATAAGTAGGACAATGACCAAAAAGTAGGTTTCTAAACTGAAATCCAACCAGAAGATATAAGATGAAATGGGGCGTTTAAAATTTTAGTATTAAAGACACAGTTTTGGGGAACGAAGGGTTTTTCAAGTGAGAGTGGGACGGAAAATCCTTAAAGCAAGGCCAGAATACAGATTGTGTACTCAAGAAAATTGCTTTGTAGGGCTTGAGGCAGTTAAAAAATGTTTCCCGGCCGTCACAATCCCGAGCACAATCATTTTCAACCGCCTTATTTAAACATAAGATGGTTTGTGGAATAAATTGAAGGTGAATTACTTTTCTTAGTAAATTATATGTATATTTGAGTAGAATAATGGTAACAGAAAGACTATTTTATAACTTACTGATCATCATCAGCAGGTCTTTTTGTCTGCACTGCAGGAGCACGATCCTCTCTGTACTACCAGAGCCATACTTGGCCAGAGCAGACAGAGGGTTTTGGCCTACACTCTCTACGCTGGCGGGATGTATTGGAGAGGTCTTACTGATGTTTATTTACTTTGTTTAGCTTGTATTTCCTAAGTCTCCTTCTACGACATTCACGGAAGGACTTAGGAGTGAAACTTTTCTTCTCTGCCGGAAACCACACGGGGCGAGACATCTTACTAAGTTATATAATACATTTTCTTTAGACCAAATTGTTTCAGGAGTAACGAAGTATACGACAGTGCCACATTAATTAATAAATACTCCAAAATCACAGCTCAAAACTAGAAAAGTTGTTAAGTCAACTTAGTTTTATTTTCGTGTGTGTAATTGGCCAACACTGGTGTTTTCAGGCTACTTAAAGGCATCTGACATAGCTTGACGAGTGTCATACATTAATAACAGCCGGGACCAACGGCTTATACGTGCCTTCCAAAGCACGAAGCAGCTCGAGAATTTTTTTATGCCACTTGTGGTCACCCATTCAAGTCTTCGTATAATCGGTGAACAAACATAAAAATAGGGCGACGAATTGATAACCTATATTCCTTTTTTTTAGAAGTCGGTTAAAAATGAAGCAAACATCAAAATTAATATCACCATCCCTAATCGAAACAACTTGTAGTATAAAAGGCAAACTAGATAGAACTTCAGTACTAAAGATGTAGTTCCTGAACTTCGAACTCCTTATCTAGCTTGTGTCGGTGTAGTTAGCTTGAGAGACTGAGGTTAGTATTTTAGCTGAAGATTTTATCTCTCTTGTTGTTATATTAATAACATCACTTACCGAGGAACTCTTAACTTTAAAGCTGAGACGCGTTCAGAGGTAAGTGTATAATTTTATGATAAACATTGATTATTTATCTATTGTGTCTGAAATATGAATGTAAAAGAGTTTAGGCTCTTGTAGATTTCGTGTGCTAAATTTAGTTAAAAGTTAGTTATTGAGTAAGTTTATAATATTTATGAAAAATATAAAAAAGTAGCAATAAAATTGTAAATCACCTCGTTATTCTGACAGGTAAAAGGTCAAAAGAAATCCAAATTTATGATTTTACTAGAATTTATTAAAGGTTCTAATTTATTAATGATGCCACCTGGTCCATTTGTCAGTCTGTCCAGATTTGAAATTAGGAATAAATAATGTAAATAATACTGGTCCAAAAGATTAATGGATATTTTTTTTTGTTTCTACGACGGTCTACTTTCGTACGTACAATTGTGTGTGCAAAAATGTGTATTTTATATTCTATTTAGTATAAAAGCTACTACTACGCCTATTTCATTGCTAAAAGAACAGCACATAGAAGTGTCTGACAATAGCAAGCTCTTAAGTGTATTATAAAAACAAAAAATACTGCCTTTGTTTATTAAAAAACTGAAAAAGATTGCTCCTAAAACGTTCACAACCTAAAACACGTACGTCGTAAAGCAACCGTAATTCCCCACCCAGTTTTTCCTTCAAAATATTCATTGCAAAGCGCATTAAATTTTCACACCCGCATTGCATCAACTCCTAAAGCATGTGAAAAATTATATTCAAAGCAAAACTGCAAACACAATTCTCACGAATTATGGAACCCCTTTCTATAGGTTGCACTTAAAAGGAACATTCATTATAAGTGTAGCGCCATATAGAATGGCGTTTGTGCCATTGATATTAAAATTTTACATGGAGATGACAACATTACAATGAGATATTTTTTGACGCATTTTTAATATTTTATACGCAGTGTATGTTCTGTTATACATACAAAGTTGGAGCTTACCGCATTAAATTTGCCTAAATTAAAAAAAAATGGACGTTTCTGACTACTTCGTAGATATTTTGTCACAAACCATATTCATGCGCGTTTAAAAGATATTTATTTTAAAATGCAGTCGTAATAGATGGTATTTTCAAATAGAATTCTTCGGAAAAGTTATAATAAATCAGTAAATCGAAATATAATATAAAAATTCCTCACCCGTACTTATGTTCTAGAATTTTATTATATAAACCTTGTCTTTTGTAATATTAATAGTGAATAATAGAACAAATATTCTAGAATTTAACTATTTAATAGTTAAATTCTAGAATATTTTATATATATTGAATATTTGTTGCGTTCAATTCTTAAGTTTGTATTGTCGCTTCTAGAGAAGCGAAACAAACACGTCAATGGATTTCACTCCGAAATGCAGTCGACCTAAATTTAACAAATTGCCGATGTTTTTAATTTCAACTTTTTTAATAATCAAATCTATACCTATAGGGCTTCAGAAATATAATTAGAAAATATAAAAGAAAGTTCATTTCTTAAGAGTCCCCTTACTCTAGACCAAACTACACTTTTCCATACAAACGTAGTCTACGTTTTATTTCGAAACGACCATATTTTGACTGTAAAAACGAGTTATTTGGCTACCAGGTTTTTTGCAATTCCTTTGAAATGTCAAAATTTTACCGAAATCTAACACGTTGTTTTAAAATAAAAGTTAGACTACGTTTGTACAGAAAAGTCTGATTCTGTCTAGGGCAAGGGAACTCTTAAGTTTGAATTGTCACTTCTACAGGACTAAACAAACACTTCAATGGATTTCACTCCAAAATGCAGTCGACCTAAATTTGACACAATGGCCGATGTTTTCGGAGCACAATGCGTTCGTTGCAGTTTGTTCAGGTGAAACTTGCAGTATTTACGGTATTTCACTTCCGAATTATATGTATTGTGGAGGTGTAAAGATTTTGACATTGGAAATGTTGGGTGTTTTTCGTTTTGTGTTCTAGGACTTAAAATTAATAATGTTTATTAAAAAATTATGAAATAACATTTGTTTAAAAATATAATATATCTTCTAACGCACCGCATCAAGGCAATGTACCTACTGGCAGCATTCTCTCGCTGAATAGCGAGACTTATTCGTTGAGCAAAAAAGCTACCAACCCTCGGGTAACCTCGATGAGACGCATTATGTCCCTGTTGCGTTATGATGTTGTTATTTGTGGGTGATTATTGTTGAAACTGAACTACATTATGTGGGTATGTTTTTCAATATTTACGATATTTCACTTCCAAATTATATGTGTTGTAGAGGTGTAAAGATTTTAACATTGGAAATGTTGGGTGATTATGGTTGAACCTGAACTACATAGGTGTGTATGTTTTTGTGTAGTAATTTTGTGATGTAGTATCAATATACAAGTCATATTAAACAATAAAGTATTATATAAAGGTTATGTTACACATCTCTTTTTCATGAACGTCCTATTTTGTACTTCACTTTTTTTTTGTATTTCTCGGTCTTCTTCAAAGACTGCTAGCTGAACTGTATTTTGTAACTAAGTATGAAAAATATGGTAATGATTTGCAAATGTTATTATCCTTTTTAGTTCTGGATATGTATTTACAGGGTCGCTGGAAAGCGCTGGATGCCGGCCGCTCTGAATCGGTAATTTTGGAAATCTTTGGGAGAGGCCTATGTCCAGCAGTGGACGTTATGCGGCTGAAATGAAGATGATGATATCATGTCAACTAGATTTGAATATGTCGGATAGGGCAGTCAACAATTAACTACATTCGGATCTTGCGATCCTTATAAATATTTCCATCAGAACCTTTATAATGTGATGTGTTATCCAAACATGTTATATTACTATTGAAATAAAAGTTTCATTTGAAATGCACCAGTCAAATTTCAGTGATTGAACTTTAAGCTATGAAACGGATAGGTATTGGCAGAGAATTCCAGTTCCAACGAGGCGTGGAATAAAAAAGTTCAAGTTAAACTAGTCGGGCGTAAAAGTGGAACAAACGGCCGAAACGAGATTTAAAGTTCAAAATTTTTGGGTGCTTTTATTTTCTGTAGTAATAAAACCCTCGATATGAATAAAACGCGCACTATTCTACTATCAGAACCCATTAAGTAGCGTAAGAGCAGAAGAAAGTGATTGCCTTTACAATATTTTATTCAAAATCATCGTCATCATTTCAGCCGCATAACGTCCACTGCTGGGTATAAGCATCTCATAAGGATTTCCAAAATGACCGATCTACAGCGACCTGCCTCAGGGCTTTCAAACTTCAGTCAGGTCTTCAGTCAGCGGCTTCAGTCAGTTCCGTTCCAGTGAGGTCCTACGCTTTGTTGCCAGTGAGTAATTGCAATTTAAGAACCTTTTTGTTCTAACAAATTGAGATGGCTTAGGCATGTAGAAAGAATGAATAAAAGGAGATTTACTAAAAGAGTATACAAATTGAATGTAAGTGGAAGAATCTACGTCAGGGTCGTCCTCGACGAATGTACTGCGACCAGGTTGCAGACGTTCTTAAAAAGGAGAGTTCAGGAGTACCCATATCAGGATCGTAGCAAGTGGAAGTACCATTGTTTCTGCCGTATAGGCAGAGGGTAGCTGTGGGAAACAGGCGTGATATTATGTATGAGTTCGTAGTTTCAACTATGACAATCAACAATCTAGACTATATGAACCGAACTCGTCACGATATGTGTCTCGCCCACTGCCACTTAAACGAGCTTACCAAATATAACAAACTAATATGAAGTTCTCACGGCTAAATATACTTAAATTAAAACCGCAACTCTTTATCTTTTATAGTCAAGTAATTAAGTCATATTCAGTCTTTATACCTATAATCTTCGATGACGGTCAACCTGATTGGCGTGACTAAAGAGCTTAAACCTTGTTTCTGAATATCGACGAGGGTTGAGAAGATTATTTTAAGGTTGTACTCGTAAAACCTCAGTTTTAAAGAACCGTGACTAATATTATTAGCTTGTGAGTATAACAGGATTATGGTCGATAAAAAGTTGCAATAGATTTTATTTTTTGTTTTGCACTTCATGCGTTTTATTTATTGAGTATGCAGGTTTTTAAATTTGATTTGATTCAACATATATTATAGAGATAATGAAATGTATACTTTTTCATTTCATTAAATTGTAGGTAAAAAAAAGTATAAGGCAAACCGCAACACACACAATCGCACATTATTAAGCATTGATATAACCTGGATGGGGACCTACTTTTGAACGCGTGAGTCATACAACGAATGATCAATGCGATTGTTTTTAAGGTGCATTATTTCCTGTAAGACTTCAACTTTCAAATATAAGTATTTTTATCAAGGTTTCAGCATAGCGGTGAATATAGGAAGCTTCCAATTGGAAATCCTTCAGTCCACTAGTGAAACAACGATGATAACTAATACATTAAAAATATAAGGGACATAATTTACGAAATTCCCAATTCAATTAACGAATTTCAAGCTGGCAAGCAATTATTTCAATTGAATTTCCACATTTCACGGTGTCCGTAATTACTTAATTCGGCGATTAGTTTTGAGAGAGGTGTGGGTGATTTACGGCAACTACAGGGGCAGCCGGGTTATTTAATTAGAGCTATCTGTTACGGCATTGGTATTGGCCAATTTGCTAGTTAAGGCTTGGCTCTACGTTTTTATTTTTCAAAATCTGTCAAAATTGATTCAAAAGTTGTCCGTTCTTTTCCGCTAGGTTTGCAGTAATGTCTAAACGCAATGCAGATAGAGTTAAAAAAATATAGAGGTTACAGTATGAAAGACATGACGAAATAAAAAGTATCACTAGTATGTTTACTTTTTTTGTAACATATTATTTTTTTGTAAAGAATTGAAAAAGGTCATGTCACGTAATCTAATAGTTACGTTATATTTTTGAAACTGAGACTTATCAAGCCTTCTAGATCAATGAACCAGAGGTATTGGCTTTCAATAAGAAATCTGAGCAATGACTAACATTCTGGAGGGAAGTCTAGAATGTTCGAAATTCATAATGAAAGATCAATATTTATTAGTTTGAGCCAACGACACGTGGAGAAAAAGAAGAAAAATTTATTTATTAATTACATCTTAAATGACCATAATGGTACAAAAGGTGGACTTAATGCTAACGCATAGTCTACAGGTCAGCCTTTAGATAAAACAGAAATAATTTATTTAAATTTTAAAATATACACGGTAATTTCTTATTGTTTTTTGGACCAAGGGCCACTGTATAAGGATCGTTAGTAAAATTAATAATATGTTAATTAGCTAGTCAAAATAAAAATTTTAAAACAATGTAAAATCGTGAGATCCGTTAGTACTACCGCCAGGCACCGCCTCCGTCCGGCCGGCTGGAGTTCATCGAGGTCATGCGGTAGTTTTGGTCGGACATAACTACGTGGTCTCGATTTGTTTATCTTATGTCATACACCAATTTGGATTACGTATATGGATCGAGGAATTTATTCACAATACGATTTTTTTTCGAAAACCAATGAAAAGTCAGCATGTTGTACAAAATAAGTAAGGGGTAAATACGTAACTATATAAAAAAGAGCTGCATTATCCAATTCTTTATATTAAAATAAGTAATATTTTTTAAATTGAAAAATAGTTGTGTATTTTACCATATATGTGCGTTATAGTGGTTATAACACAGGAGGCGGAATTTTCGTGCCCGAGCCGAAAGCGAGGGCGTGATAGAGCCGAGAGTGTTTAACCAATATACGCACGTATATCGCACGTTTTTCAACACACGTATATCTAAACTGATTTTTATTTTAACCGGTAAAGACCCGTACCATATTTATAAATGTCCACGTTCATTGTCTTACTATTGTGTCTGGTATTAGCGGTAAAGGAACGGTTAAATAAACTCAACCATAAAACTGTGAAGCAGACGGCTGCTTTCCCACCGTAATACTTATTAAAATCAGAGCGGCTGGCCAACCATTACTAGCTGGTGCCACAAGGCAGTGGGCGTGTTCGGAATTTAAAAAAATAAATAAAATATTGCTGTTGCATAATATAACTTCACTATTTGCGTTTATAACGCAAGCGTGTTTTATGAGCTACTTTATATATGTCTAAAGCCGATGAAATACAATGAGATCCACTTTACGAGCAAGTATGTTGAAAAAACAATTAATATACAACATGGATGAGACATACCCATAATAAATCGAACCACAGGCTATACTAGATCACTATATTTTAATGTTATTAAAATAACATTCAAGAAACAAAAATAAATTCGACATTCCCATACAAATCGGCCGGGCGGCTGCACACTTTGTATGGAAGTGCCGAATATTTTTTTAAAGTTTTTGACTGTCATTATACTATAATCAAGTGGTCTAGTGTAGCCCGTGGTTCGATTTATTACGGGTATGCCCCTTCCACGTTGTATATTGGCACTACTGTGGGCAATACATTTATTCTAAACTGACGTCGAATTTGCGGAGCGTCTATGTACTGTAAATGCTAGGAGAGCAATATTATATATTCAGATTTGTCGCTTAATACACGTTTATTTGGCTGTTATGCTACAGTAAACAATGGGCAAAATTTAAAAAAAGTGCCAAAAAAGGGTAATTCAGTCCTTTATTTTTACCCACTCTTTGAAAGTTAAACTAGGTCTTTTATCATTTTAGGGTTCCGTACCCAAATGGTAAAATCAATACCCTATTACTAAGATTTCACTGTCTATCTGCGTCACCAGGCTTTTTCTCGAGAACTATAGACAGACAGTTGAAATCTATACATTTCCTAGGAAGATGTGTCTATTAAAAATATTTCTACAAGTGTTGTATAGTATAACTCTATCTTTAATTTGACTATCGATAATTGATCTCGAAAAACCTTCACAATGAAAAAGTTGTATCGATGATACAACTATCCATATCGATTAGAAAGTCTAAAAACTAATTTTAATTCGTGTACCCTAATTAGGATTGATAGTTTTCTTTTAACTTTTAATAAAACCAAATATATTAGAAACGGATCCCTAAATCGAAAAATGTTGTTCACAAGCTCAAAATATTTTGAAATACCTATTTAACGATACCCTACACGATGGGTTAGTCGAGAAAAAAAATCTTGTATGGGAGCTACAATATTTTTTCCCAATTTATTTTACTATTTACTTTATTATTTACCTTTACTAATTTTTTTGGCATGATTAATATGCCCCATGCCAAATTGCACTTGGTGGTAGTGGCTCGGTCTACGGCCTCGTAGGTAACCTCTGCCTTCGGCCTCAGGCTTCACTTGGTTGCTTGTTTGGAGGGTTAAGCAGAAAGCCCCCCCCCCCCCCCCCTCTCTGCTCCCCCACCAAGCAAGTGAGCTTCCTTCCTTACGCCTATCACTACAGTGCAGATCAAACAACCATATCAATCAGTCAGCCAGTCAGTCAGTGGTAAAGTATGTACGTGTATATTTCTCGAAATCTAAAAGTAAATAAATCCGAAGAGTATTATTTATAGATAAGTTTATTTGTCTATTATAAAATCATTTATTGCCACAAAACTGGTAATTAAATAAAAATAAAATATTATTAATCGATATTGTATGTACATTACTTGTATGAAAAAAATCTATGCCGACCATGTCTGTCAGGTAATCAATCTATGCCACGCTATGCTTTGACACTTCCTTTGACATTATGACAAGTGACACAGTGTAAGAAAGTTACTCGCACCTTTGTTTACAGACTGTTCGACCCATATATATACGTGATATTATTCTACACTGTGACAATAATTTTACGAAATCAAATGTCATTTTTTTTGTGAAGAGCGACGCGTCCTTGCTTCGTGAGGCCCATCGGCCATCTGACAATTTGATGTATAACTGTCAATAATCTGTGCAACAAGAACAGTTTATTTAAATACACTCACGAAAAAGCGAGACGGCAAGTACAATATTTTTCAGGAAGGCAAAAGGGCTTATATGACTGAAATCTAAAGCCATGCAAAACTGATTAATTATAGAAAAATGGCTCTAAAATTAAAACTAATACATTAAAAAAAAAATTGTACCACAATTTTGAAGATTACATAATTACTAATCTGCATAAAAAGTTTCAAAGCTGAAGTCCCTCTCGTTTGTGAGAAATTAGACCATGTATGTTTTGGTAGAGGTGTTTTTGTCGAGCAAGTTTGTGTTACAAAAATTAACTAATCATGTATCCACAACCACAATTATGCTAAAAAAGCGTTCTAGTATGCTATTAGCAAGTATCAGTTCTAAATTTCTGATATTCGCTGAGAAATAAGAAATAGATAATGCCCATTTTCACGGTGCGTCCCCTTAAAATGTATTTCGATTGGTGCTCAGTTTTAATAATAGACGTTTTATCTAATTGATGGACAGATAAAATTAATGCAATATTGTTTTATTAAAATTAGTTAACGGATTACTCACGAATAGAGTCAGCTACTGCCGACATCTGTATCGCTGTAGTCACATTCGCTCTGATGAAGACCCCCGGATGAGGTCGAAACATGTCGTCAATAGCTGAATCGATACGTGAGTAACCCGTTAACCCGTTAGTGACGTTGTGTCTCACGTTTTAATTAAAAAAAAAATTGATTTTTATCTCTTTTCCATTTTGTTATTCTAAATCACTGAGTCTTGGGAATGCGAGAAAGATGCAAATAATGAACATTGAGACTAAGACATGTTCTCTTTTATATTGCTTTAGTACATTAATAAAACAAGTATAATGTTTTTCAGGCAAGTTAAAAATAAGCAAATAATATATTATTCTACAGTTATCAATCGTATTGTTATTTCCGCAACTCATCACTACACGGCGTTGTTGACAGTCAGGAGATTTTTAATTTGCCTAGCAAATAAATTTGTTTTATTTTTGTACTAAAACCACTAACATAGAACATGTCGCAGGTAACAACCTAACCGAACATTTTATTTAAAACAAGATACCAGTCAAGTGCAAGGCGGACTCGCGCACGAAGGGTTCTGCACCATTATCTATAAAAATCACATATTTTGTATGGTTTGTAGTATTTTTATTCTAGCGGCAACTTAACATTATCTGTGAAAATTTTAACTGTATAGCAATCACAGTTCATGAGATACAACCTGGTGACAGACAGGTGGACAGACAGACGGACAGCGGAGTTTGAGTAATACCGTTTTATCCTTTGGCTACGAAACCCTAAAAGTAAAGAAAGGTTACTTCAATCACGAGAATACTCCGTTTGTATCTAATTGGGCACTCTAGTTGTTCTGATAATTGGATAAACTGGGAGTTAGTGGTTTCTGAGGGCATGGGCTTCAAGAATAGAACGAATAGCGAAATTTATACAAAATAAATAAAAATAAGTAGGTAGGTAATAGGAAAAAAAACAAGCCATTATATTCTTATTTTGCTTGAGAAAGGGAAAAGGTTAATGTTATAATGATACAGATCTAATATGTGATTGCCTATGGCCTATTTAAAAATATACCTACAGATTTACGTCTGCATTTAATTTTTTCCATATTTTTAGACCAGAAAAAAATCAAAACAGAAATATATGAATTATAAAAATATCATATATTTCTTCATTGTAAACCACAGCGACAATACCTAGTATGATATTTACTAGACGTCTCTAAATGTGGGATATGACTACACTTTGCACTTAAGTTAGGAGGGCGTAAGATGTCCGCTTTATTGTGAGATTGATGCTGAGTTTGACAAAGTGCAGTTCAATACATGTTGAAATACAGTCTGAAAATGAATGCTTGAACTATTTTTTTGCTAAAGTAAAGCCTGAAATTGCAAGAGACGCTTCTCTTTCTAGATCAATAGAGAGCGTATGAGTGTATGCTCATGTATTATTACTATAGAAGGCTTTCAAACTTTCAACAATAAAAATTCCGCTTTCAGAAAAAAAAGTAATAGGTATATTTCCTCACTCCCCTATAAAGCACAGCGACAATACCTAGTATGATATATCCTAGACGGTACTTTGCAATGTGGGACATGACTACACTTTGCACTTAAGTTAGGAGGGCGCAAGATTTCCGCTCTATTGTGGAATTACTGCTGAGTTTGACAAAGTGCAGTTCAATACATGTTATTATACAGTCTGAAATCAAATGTTTATAGTATTTATTTGCTAAAGTAAAGCCAGGATTCACAAATGTAAATTTTAAAATAAAAGTAATACGTATATTTCCCCGCTCCCCTATGAAGCACAGCGACAATACCTAGTATGATATATCCTAGACGGCACTTGGCAATGTGGGACATGACTACACTTTGCACTTAAGTTAGGAGGGCGCAAGATGTCCGCTCTATTGTGGGATTACTGCTGAGTTTGACAAAGTGCAGTTCGATACATTTTTAAAACTAAATCCAGTTGCTATTTATTTTGCGAGTAAGTTCAGAAAAGCATCAAAAGTATGAAAACTTTCTGTGTGACTAGGCAGGAAAAAAGAGACTACGCAGCATATAACACTTACATTCAAAGTAAGATGACTTGAACAAGGTTACAAAAAGAAAACACTTCAAATGTGAAACATTACCTTTGCTATTAACAACCGGTAGTTTTAGAAATCGTCAAAAAACCTACGTCCAACATAGAGCGGTGGAAACTGATCAAGTATAGTAACAGATTATAAAGTAATTTTATACACGTTTATTGACTTTTGTCCTATTGGTTACTTATGAAAAAATAAGCAAACGTTAAACTATTTTCCATTTGCAAAAACCAAAAGCAATCATGCTTATTGCAAAAATATATGTTGAGAATATCTCTGAGTTTTCTTTAAAGCTATAAAATTTACTAAGCAGAGACAACTCGAATGCATTTTAAGCATACTAAAATAACGACTACGAATCTACTTTGAAATCGAGGAAAATATTGAAAATGTATATCGGTTTCAATATCACTGGAGTCTTATTGATTTAGAAATAAATTGAGGATAGCTTGTGCGGATGGAACGGTCTTATAGGATATAAAATGTAATTTTATTTTATGGAATACGGTGGAGCGCCATGGCCCAGCGGTGCATGTACCGTGTATGGTGTGTTTTAGTGCCTTTGACCGACTTTTAAAAAGGGAAGGTTATATGAATATTTTTATTTTTGTATGTTACCCAATAACATGACTGGACCAACTTGGAAAATGCTTTTTTTAAAAGGACGTACTTGTCAATTAGGCATGGAAAATTCCTTTTTTGTTTGCAAGGGCATAATTTAATCAAAATCGGTTGTATAGTTTGGTGTTGAAATCGGTTGTGAAATTATAGCGATATGCCTACATTTGTTTTTTATTGATATGCAATAAAATTATTTTCTTAGGTTTAGAAACGCTTTAATTTTTTTGTATTTGTTCTAAATAAATATTGTATGTTTTGAAAATTTCCATAACTTACTCAAAGCACTGACAAAAGAGATGATGAATTTAGTGTGTGTTTTATATTTCTAAATTATTATTCAGAAAATCGATTGAAACAATATTTCACTTATTATCACAAATATCTAAATTTTATACCGAAAATACACAATACATGAAGCACAAAATGATAACTGATGACTTTCCTTGTAAGGTAGATGGAAATACGTACTTGATAAAATAACAGATAAATATATACATAGTATAGATATGTCGTTCAAAAAACTTTATTGTACTTCAGGTGTAAAACAGAGTCAATTTAGGCGACCGGCTTTAAAACGACCACTTAAACCCTCAATAGGTCCGCTTTTGACGACCAAATGACCCTTGGTCTTGGAGAGTGCTCTTGGACCCTTTTACTTGTCTTTGTTTTCTATCCTGAATTATTCGAAGATACTTTACAAATATGTAAGCGGTTGCTTTTTTGTAAAAAGCAATTTTAAAGTAGGAAAAAACCAAGGCTTTTCTAATTAAATTACGTAGGGTCACATGTGAATTTCTTTAAACTAGATTTAAATTTCACAATCGTATGTACATGAAAACGAGAAATAAATGAATTATGAATTACTATGTACAAAATAAACTATAAATGTAACATGGTAAATATTTTTAATTTTTTATAATTCTTCCATGCTAGTCTAGTCTGGTTAAAAAGAAAATCTTTAACAATTTTTCAACACTTAAAGCCGATTTCACTCCCTAACTACACAACCGATTTTGATAAAATGTCTACAGGACCACTTGACAAATACACCCTTTCAAACAAAAAATAATGTTTTAAATCGGTCCAGGCGGCTTCCAATAATCGGTGAAAACTGAACATAAATTTAAAAAAAAGATAGCAACGAATTGGTAATCTCCTCTTTTTTCGGAAACGGTTATAGCTGATTGAGTGAATGCGTGAAAATGCAAAAAAAACTCGATGTTGATTTCTTTTTCCACTTTCTCACCCACCATCACGCTAAAAGTGGCATTGGGTCTTGCGAATCTGACTGCTCAGAGCCGCGAAACCCAAAAATCTCTATCTACCCCTTTAGAAATAAAAACGTGATAGTGTGTTGTGTTAGTGTGATGATTAGTTCATGAAAAAATCATCGAACAGCTTATCTGTGATTATATTTTCTACATTTTTAGAAGGCCGAGGAAAAGTGTAAGGGACGACAATGAATGCTACATGAGTGGATGGTAGCAAGCTGCCTTGGATCGTGAATCGTTGAAGCAAGAAGGGGAGTCCTTTGGGATACTATTAGGCTACAAAAAAAAAATGTACGTAATATATTTTTTAAAACATATATTAGGTAGATACACAAAAATTGTATAATCTACAAACATAACGAAACAATACGAAAAACTACAAGTCACTGAAGCAATTGACTAGAGAAGTACCAAACGACACAAAAATTTCATTAGTACCACTGGTAGACTGACACCTCTTTACATTCAGTTACCGCTGACACTTTATCTGTTTTTCCCTGTATTGTTGTTTTTTCTAAATATTTTTTACTAGATTTTAACCGCGACTTTGTCTGCGAAAATTTAGTATTTTGTAATATAAGCTATTTTTGCATAGCAAAATAGGATCCCCAATATAAAATTCCACTTCCTTTTTTGGTCCATTCCCATACTAATTTTTGGGATAAAATGTCCTTCTTCGGTCTTAAACCGAATTTCATCTTAATCGGTTCAGTGGTGTAGCGTGAAGTGGCAAACTGTTTGAGCTATGATTAGAATGTACCGTCCCCGGGAATTTGGGAAACTTAGGGAATATACCCGTAAATTTTACTTTCAATGTTCCTAAAAATGGAAATTTAGGGGAATATTTACGGGGATATTGGGAATTTTCGTAAATTTAAAAAAGGACAATTGGGACGTGGACTAGGTTTAAAATAAATTATTCGGTACAGTTAATAAAATAAAACGTCACAAAATAGTGTCACTTTACATGGATCATATCTGTTTTAACCAAGATTTTAGATGTATTAATGCTATTTTACAAAAACTGATATTATGACCGTTATTTGACTTTAAAAAGAATGACGTCATGGTTGGTTATTGCATACAAATCCAATAGAAAATTTTTGTTTAGACATTTAGTAAAAAGTGTCTACAAAAATACAAATACTAATCATTTATTTAACGAGAGACTTAATACACTGGATGATTAACAATGATTCCCGCACTGGGCACAAGCCTGTATCGCGGGCAATCAGAAGGATTAACTAAAATAAGCACTTATACATTTAAAGGACGAGCGGCGGGGAAAATTTAACTTTAAATTTAAAAACAAAGTAAAACAATGTACGTGCATTAAATCTAGTGCATTTGATAAAGAAAAAAAAGTCTTAGTGCACATTACTAGTTATGATAGTTAAAGTTTAATCCGTCACGGTGTTTCCACAATGAATCCGAAGATGAGCCTGCTACGAGTTAAGGGCTAAGGATCTAAGCAACCTTCACGGTCGACTCGGCAAAGGGAGGGAAGGGTCGGAACTTGACAACGAGAGACTTTCAACAATGCTTGTTAGAGAACAGCTAATGATATCATTTTAAATAAATGCGAGCTCAAAGGAATTCGTTGGAGTTTTCTAGAATGATTGATAAATATTTAGATAAAGTACTCTTATCTACCCACAAACATAATGTGCGCGTTTTTGAAGTTAAAGTAATAAAAGTGATTTTAAGTTCTATAATGTATTACACAAATATAACCCGTTTTACACAAATATAACCCTGTGTTGTGTAATTATCTTGGAAGTAATAAGGGATATTCTTTGGATAGCTGGTTTAATAAATTATCTTAATCAATTTGATTATACTTTGTACTTTTCTTTAACTTACCTTTCTTTATATTTGTGATTCCTTAGTTATTCTAGTCACAGAAGTACTAACATATGTAATGGAAGCACACCCCTCTGACGAGATGACGTTTTTAAGGGGCTACCTGAATTTTCTGGGTTCATTTGAAAGAAAACATTTGGAAGGAAACAGAGATATTATTTAAAATGGTCTTGATCAAGTCGTAGATAACCCTTCCAAGTACTTTTTAGGGTTCCGTACCAGGTAGCAAACTGACGTCAACGACGTATAAGCGACGTCACTTATAGGTCATAATAGGGTCGGTCATTTATTCGTCGAGAGCAGACGTTAAAGTGACGTCAGTTTAGGGTCAGCGTTGAGCAGGACGTCGTATTTACGTCAAATTAAAGGCAAGTATCTGGACGTACCATATACGCCGCCAAGAGGACGTTTTGCTGACGTCTATTTAGGGTCAGTTTTTGGACGTACCATATTCGCCACAAAGTGTACGTCTTACTGACGTATATTTAGGGTCAATATCAGGACGTACCATATACGACGCCACGAGGACGTTTTACTGAAGTAAATTTAGGGTCAGTATATGGACGTAAGTACCTACCATATTCGTCCCAACGTGGACGTTTTATTGTTCAAGAATTTTAAGGTAAAAGTAACATGTTCTCAGTGACACAATTAAGTTAAAAAAACGGCGGAACCGAATCGGTGGTAGACGCCAAGGCATTGTGAAGTTGGCCACCTGTTAAGTTTAAGTAAAAGTACGGTTTAAATCATTTTTCCATGTCCTTAAGTCTATGGTCTTAAAAAACATGGTCCCTGTATCATTGTTCTGGCAATTGTCTCCCACTGTCCTTAATTGCATCTTAAATATAGATTATACTACTTACATTGTGTTTTTTTAGTTTCATCCATAAAAGTTCTTGAGTCTCTTCAAGATACGTAGGTAATATATATTAGTAGTATGCCTAATAGTATGCCTGCAAATGTAAATGCTACATGCTAAGCACTAAATTCTATCCTACTATCACGCGTAAGGATTTGCGAGATGGAGTGAAAAGGGATATAATATAACACGTACCGTAGTCTTTTGATCTAGGGCCCCTGACCAATAACTTAGAACCGTCGTAGAGCTTAAATGCGCAGCTCAGGCTTTAGTGCCAGTTTTGCCAGCACGTTATTTCACTCAATAGCCAGGGCGGTTCTCTTTTTTAACAAACTACCCACCCAAACTACCTAAGGGGGGCATATTGCCATGCTAACGATATCAGCTGTAAGGGTGTTCTTACAATCTATATAATACCCGCTGTCCAAATTCGTGTAGTCTTTGTTAATTAATTTTATTTCCTCTAAATTAGGCAGTTTTAGACTTCGTCCATTCCGTAAAAAATTAAGACGTAAAAAGCATTAGGTAATAGTTCTAATCATAACCATAAAACCTTTTATTTTGAGTAATATTGTATGCAAGTGTTAGTTTCTTAGAAAATCCCTAGATGGCGCTGTTCAAAATTAAAACTGGTTATGGTTTCTTTTATATACATTCTTATTACTTGGTGCATATTTCCAATTAATCGAGTTCAGCAGTAGTGTGTGGTTTAATTTCCATATCGGTGTGCGACGGTAGCGACATCCAAGACACACTGTACATATCATGAGTTCCCGTAGGTCCTACTCCTGACTTGTATGTCTTAGTAACGTTTGTGTATAACGTCAGTGGCTGCCCTAATATGTACGGCCCAGTAACGTCCCTATGAATTCAGTATATGACGTCACTTAAACATCAGTGGCTGCCCTAATATGTACGGCCCAGTAACGTCCCTATATGACGTCTCTCTAACGTCTGTTAACTGACGTCTCTCTAACGTCTATAAACTGACGTCTTGAGGCTGTGACAAATTGACGTCATCTGTTGGGACCCCCCGACGTCAAGACATGACGTCTCTTACGTCGAGCAGTACCGTAAACGGACGACATAATGACGTATAAATGCTACCTGGGAGTAAACAAGGAACCCTTATAGTTTCGCCATGTCTGTCTGTCTGTCTGTCTGTCCGTGCGCGGTTCTACTCAGAAACTATACGTACTAGAAAGCTGTAATTTGGCATGGATATGTATATTAATCATGGCAAAAAAGTCGTAAAATAAAATATGGATTTTTTTTTAGGGTAGCTGCCTTACGAGTAAATAGGAAGTCAATGTTTTTTTTTTCTCTACAAACACATTGTGTGGGGTATCGTTGAATAGGTCTTTTAAAAATATTGTAAATTTGGGAACACAATTTTTCGATTTAGGTATCCGTGTCTGAAATATTTAGGTTTAAAGTGATTTTTTTTGTTAAAGTCACGTGACCCCCCCATCTATCTGATAAACGGTTATATATGGACAAGTGAAAAAAATTACAGTTATAGTATACATAATGTAGTTTAAAGGAAAACTATCAGAGCTAAGTAGGGTTAACAAATTAAAAAGTTATAGGTGATCAACTTATAAAATGTACTCAAAATGGAATATTTCATACAAATCCAATAGATACTTACACGTTTTAGACGTTTTTAGTGGCATGAACTCAAAGTTGGCATTTACAACTACGGAACCCTACACTGCGCGTGGCCCTACACGCATTTGGCCAATTTTTTAACTACAACGCAAATTTGCGAAAAGCAGCCACTTTTGGATAATGTGCGTAGAAAAGCTTTACGTTCTAATTTTAAACTATAAACATTGGCTCATGCTTGTGTAGTGCCGATACATGTCGCAAGTAGGTACCTATTTGCAAAAATGATATCAGTTTCACGCCGCTCTGCCTCCCGACCCGTTTTGTCGATAGAGAGAGTTGAAAGGCGATTGCCTATTTTTGATTAAATTAAAATTCTATTTTTACGTGGGGGGGGGGGGACGTTATCGGTTTTTATATGCAAATTTACTATACAATCCTCGTCAAGTTTCCCCCGCTAATCGGTTTAATAATATGAATACATGTGTAGGTATAAGGTTTGTAACTACATAACTGTCAAAGCATAACTACTGCTATAAAATAATGACAGGCAGCATACAACAGGTAAATTAGTTTTATCTTCAATAGCGTTTCACTCACACAAGAACGCCTGTGTACAAAAGTTTCATGTATAGTTTAGTCAAGCTTTACGGCTGTGATCTAGTAATACGTCTTCTATTAGTTTAGCTACTTTATAAGACCTTCATTGTGACAATAACTTAATATATCAGCACATGAATTGGTAATCAAAATATTAGCCCAACCAAACTTAAATTAGTTTCAAAAGACATAAAACCAAATGACGTGCGAAATTTCGGATATGTAACTAGCACCCGTATAACTAGTTATTAATTACTCATAAACAAAATAATACGCCATTCCTCAGTGATAAAACAGTAACTCCGCAGATAAGGGTCCACAAGCGCAAGCAAACAAGATCATTTCGCGCGTGCCTGCCGAGCCTATCACCAGATATTAGGATTTCACGGGAAGATATCATTCTGGGAATCAAAAAGCTTGATCCGAATAAAGGCGCAGGCCCTGATGCACTACCGGCAAGATTTATAAAAACTTGTGCCACGGAGTTAAGTGTTCCTTTAGAGATATTATTTAATAAATCGCTTAAATCTGGTCGCTTTCCTGATTATTGGAAAACAAGCTTTATTGTCCCTATATTTAAGTCCGGAGATAGAACAAAGTGTGAAAATTATCGTCCAATAAGCATTTTATCATGTATCGCCAAACTTTTTGAGTCTCTTGTCTATCCTTTTCTCTTTAATCATTTTAAACAATGTATTTCGCAGTTTCAACACGGTTTTGTACCAGGTCGCTCTACAGTTAGCAATTTATTGGTTTACAAGTCCTACATATGTAATGCTTTTGACAACCGTCTTCAAGTGGACTCTGCAAATACGGACTTCTCAAAGGCCTTTGATAAAGTAAATCATCCTCTTCTTATAAAGAAATTATCTAAACTAGGAATTCATGGGTCTCTATTACGGTGGATCGAATCTTACATTTCTAATCGAAGTCAGATAGTAGCTATCAAGGGTTTCAAGTCTGGCCCTGTTTATGTAACCTCTGGGGTACCTCAAGGTTCAATTTTGGGGCCATTGCTATTTATAGTTTTTATAAATGATCTAATTGATAAAATAAATAGCAAATGTCTACTGTATGCTGATGATTTAAAAATTTTTCGCTCGGTTTCTGATATTGATGATTGTACTATTCTACAAAATGATTTAGATACAGTCTATAATTGGTGTGTTTCTAATTCTATGTTTTTAAATGTTAAAAAGTGTTTTATAATTTCTTTCCGTACCAGAAACCCTAAATATAATTATCGGTACATCATCAATGGTCAGGAATTGGAGCGTAAAGTTGAAGCCAGAGATTTGGGTGTCATCTTTGACTATCAGCTGTCTTTCCGTTCTCACTTCAATCAGGTCATTACTAAGTGTAACCAGTTAAATGGATTTTTACTGCGAATATCAAAGGATTTTAAAAAACCTTCGACTCTGACTTATTTGTTTTCAACCCTGGTACGTCCATTAATAGAGTATGGATCAATTATATGGTCACCTTATTATAAAGTCCATCAGGATAATATTGAACGTGTCCAGAAGCGGTGTCTGACATCGATTTCTTGGAGATTTGGTTTACAAAGAAAACTATTAACCTATGATAGTAAATTAAGTTATTTTAAAATGTCCTCTTTGAACTCTAGAAGACAAAGAAACAGTCTGCTTTATCTATTTAAATTAATTCATTCAACGATTGATTGTCCTGAACTATTAATGCAAATAAACTTCAATACTTATCATCGTATTCGAAATCCTAATACGTTCACTGTTCCACCTGCCAAGAATAACGTCTCCTACAATAACCCATTATCTGTCATGTGCAGATCATACAATGATGCTAAACTCGATGGTTTTGATATATTTAGACTAAATTATAGACAATTCCGCAATTACGTTCTTAAAATATACCCATAAGATTGTTTCAATACTATGTTTTAGATTTATATATATTATGTATATGATCAAGAGTGTGATAAGTAAGAGAAATCTATATATAAATATAGATTTCCCTTACTTATTAACCACATTGTTTTGAGTATTCTCATAAATTATAAACTTAAAAATTTAAGTACTGCTTTTTCACTGTTAATTAGACTCACATGTACTTAGATCATGCTGTGTACACATATTTTTTGGACAATTTTACTAGATCATAAATATATAGAAGTATCTATTAAGAAATTGTTAGTAATAATGCAACTTTGTAAAATGTCTGTTTTGTGTGCCTATTAAAGTAAAATAAAATAAAACAAGCCATTATAAGGGTAGTATAGCAAAACTTTTTAATTAATGGCTGTAAACATGGCTAATTTGAGAACTGCCAGACGTGACAATTGCACATTTGAATTTATAACTGTAATGATCCTTATCCGTCTTATTATAAAACGCAGACTATCTTTGTTACTAGGTTTAAACCATTATCCGACCAAATCAAGTTGACATCTAGTAATACCTCATTGTCTCATCTGAAAGTGCCAACTTGATTTGGTCGGATAGTGGTTTAAACCTAGTAAGAAAGATAGTCTGCGTTTTATAATAAGACGGTATGTATTTAATCAGATTAGGAAATGGGTAGGACGATTTTAGTACCAATATATTGGTCTACTAAATATATTGGCTACTGTATATTAGGCTTCTTATAATATAACAGTAAGAAAATGTGTCTCTACTTAGAAGTGCCGTCTAGGATAAAAAATATTTAAGGCAATTGAGACATGGTAATAGAATAAGAATTTTTCTAAAAAATGTGTGTCTCTATGTCTGTTTGTATACGCTAATTTCCGGGAATACTGGACGGATTTAAATAAAACCTTTTTTTGTTATATAGCTGTTTATCCTGGGTAATATATAGGGTATAATCAATTTCGGAAAATGGAACACCTGATGCAGAGCCATAATGGTCCAGCTAAACTATAAGAAATATAAAAATGACGCCTTAGCAAAAGTTGTTCAGCCTGATGAGCATTGTCCGGAGTCATGAAGTCCACGCGAACGAACTCGCGGGCTTCGGCTTACTTTGTTAAAAGCCATGTTTAAATCAATTCACATTTATGAATCACGCAAAAAATTGAAATCTGTATAAGGTTCACATTATTTAAATTAGATAGGTACAAAAAAAATATTTCGACCTTAATAATCACAAAAGTACTATAAATATACAAGATTAATATTCAAACGGTTTGCGTTGTTTATTATGCGTTTTTTTAAAATCATAGATAACTATGTTGTAAGTTTTCATTTACTTATCAGTTAATTCATCTCAGAACTTTAATTATGAAACAAATCGTTAAAACATAAATGTCATATGAGAAAATTTATTCTTGTTTAGTGAGTTTATCAAGGTCACACTTAGAATAAAAAAATAATCGAAGGATAAATTTTATCTTTCAGACATTTAGTCTAGCACACTTATGCCAATTGCGTTCACTATTTGTCTAATATTACGAAGAATAATATTTTTATGATCCTTTATGATACCATAAATATACTTAAATTATCTAGAAAAAGCTTCACGCCTTTTTATTCCAATTTCTATATTATATCTTAGTGTCATTGTAATGTCGTTTCAGACAGATATTTTAACCGCCTTTCTAAAAAGAAGGAGGTAATCAATACGTCGCGATCTTTTTTATTTATGTTCCGGTTATTCGAAGACAACTGATTAGGAAAATAAAAAAAATAAAAACTTTTTTGTTTGGAATGGTATACTTATAAGGTAGTCCTATATAAATTTTATCAAAATCGGTTGAGTACGAGTAGTTCAGGGTTAAAGTCGGTTTTAAATTTTGATTAATTATCATCATCATTTCAGGCGCATGACGTCCATTGCTGGACTTAAGCCTCTCCCAAGGATTTTCAAAATGACTGATCTAAAGCGGCCTGTATTTTACTAGGTAGGTATCTATTAATGAAGTAAAAATATTCTTACGATCAGAATGAGAGATATACCTCGTCTTCTTCGTAACATTTCATACGCATAACGTCCACTGCTGGACATAGGCCTCTCCCAAAGATTTCCAAAATGACTGATCTAGAGCGGCTTGCATCCAGCGCCTTCCAGCGACCTTGGTTAGGTCGCTTTTTGAGGTTCTTTTTATTGAGTCTATACATTAACACAAACTTGCTTGCAAATAAATTTATTTCATTTCTCAGTCTTATGCCAAGCAAAACTCAACTTTTATCTTAAATCTTGTTTGTTATTATATTTTAAGCACTTGTATATAATTATTTGCACCAACATTTTCAAAAGCACCGTCCTTCGCGACTCAGCTATATTTTCTATGAAGATAGTATTTATAATAAAGATTTTTAAATGTAAATATAATGAAATATTCTTTGTTCATTTTTTGTTTTAGTTTTAGTTCAACGCCATTAAACCCTCGAGACTTATAAATTATAGAGTTAATATAACTTTTTCTATTTCAATATTAAAAAATAATCTAAATTAAATGAGCTTTTTTGTTACTTTTCACAACTATTAATAATGCCAACGCCATCTAGCTTTCAAGACTATAAATCATAGTGACTAATCTATCAAGTACTAAATACTGCGAAAAATATTAGAACATATTACTCTTCTGAGAATCATTTTCTGAAAACAACGTAAAGGCGTGATCGTACCATTAATCTCTTCGACCTTTACACTACAATTCTCGGCTTAACCCTCAAATATTTCAGCTTCAAAAAGGCAAATATTTGCGCCCACTAATCCTGCAAACACGCTTAAAAGTCCCAAAGGCAAAGCCTAACAAAACGTGACCCGATACAAATGTCAGTCCAACCACAGGGTAACAGACAAATAGAAGCTCTGTTGTATATGAAAACAGTATTTACAGTATTAGGTTGAGTGGACTCACTACGTAAAACAGTAACTGTAATATATTTCTTTATTAACTTTTTTTGAAGGATTTTGTCATGTTACAAACTTTCTCATCATTACAATTAAACAATAAAAATTTATCATTCTGGCCATCCCTTACAATTTTAATATTATTAAACATTTTTCATTTGTCATAATAGTCATTGCAATGAACGAATTGCCTCAATATCCACCCCTTTAGCAATGCAAAGCTGATAAACTACAAGCCAAGTTTTGAATATCAAATTCTCTATACTACGTACCTATACCGTTTTGTTGTCAGCAAAGAACATTGGGTAAATTTGCTCGCAAGTTAGCTGGGACGGTGGAACGTTCACTCAATTAGTTAATTTTGTTAAATATCCTTGATTGAGCAGCGGCCAGCAATCAGCCATGCAAATTTCCCTTCATTCCACGCTCAAATAGGATTTTCCTAGAGGAACTTATTTAGTCGGCGATGAATTTGTCTTTTGTTTTAGGTAGTGTTATGCGGGGTAGTTACGGTATATTTTTGGGTTAAGATTTTTTTTCTCCTTATTGTGTCACCAACAGTCATTGCAAAAAATGACTTACTATCTGGAATTGATACATTATGCAAACATTACCGCAGGAAAAGTCGAAACTTAATTATTTACAAAATATTTTATTAATTAATGAAGCTTCATATATGTTTCTGTGGATCGCTATCATGAAGTTAGAGGATCTAACTTCATTGTTGATATTGCTACAAAAAATAGACATTTTAAATCATTAAATTTGAGAGCAAATGTCATGTCATTACAAAATTGTTTATATTTTATTGTACCAGAATCGGAATATTTAACTGGCAATATATGTACCTATTTTTGTTCAAATTAAATCATGCAATCGTGTTTTGAAGAAGATATCCGCTGAACCGAGTTGAGTTCAAATTTAGCGTAAGTCTATCTAATTAATTACAATTCTGATCAGTTTTGGGCTCGTTTATAAAAAGATGAATAAGAGATTCTAATTAAAGTATTAGTAAGTATCTTACAGAGAAAATAAAATAATCTACTTTTGTAACATAATGAATTAAAACAAATCAGTTTGAAATTAGTTTAGTCTAGAAAAATACAATTAGTCGTTTCACCCTCGGGCATGTCTAATAAACGAAGATTGACGGGACTTATGTCTAGAGAATATGAAAATCCCTAATTTTCTCTGACTACCTCAGAAGAAACTCACTTAGGTAAAGTTTTCACTTAAAAAGATTATTGTCATTCTATTGGTATACTGTTACTCTTTGTTACCATTAAGTGACGTGAAATGAATCTATTGGATTAAAAATATGTACCTACACTTTTTGATAAATACGTATCAGCTCAAATTGATAAATACATTTTCATTATTTAAAATTAAAGACATTTGTCAAAAATTGTAGGTAAAAAGTTTAATTACTCATAATTTTTAGAGTTTCATAACAAAAGGGTAAAAACGGGACCCTATTACTGAGACACCGCTGCCCGTCTGTCCGTCACCAGGCTGTATCTCATCAACCGTGATAGCTAAACAGTTAATTTTTTTACAGATTATGTATATCTGTTGCCGCTATAACAACAAACACTAAAAACATAATAAAATAAATATTTAAGTAAGCTCCCATACAACAAAGGTGATTTTTTATACAGTATGTTAAAAAACCCTAAAGTCCGATCCGTTTAAGGTAATGTTGTGTAGCTTGTAAAGGTTCTATTTACCGGTTTCTCCCATCCCAAAATCCCACATTTTGAAACGGTAGATATTTGATTTTGTATGGAGCCGCAGATTTTCTTTGTGATTTTAGGGATGAGAGAAACCGATAAACAGAACCTACACAAGCAACCCAACATCACCTTAATGGATCGGACAGGGTTTTTCTAACATACTGTAGATAAAGGTACGGAACCCTTCGTGCGCGAGTCTGACTCGCAATTAGCCGGTTATTTATTTCACACTTGTTAAATTGTATTCATATTTAAGATTGTATCCAAAAATCTCTAAAATATTCCGCGGTCATTTTCAATTTTACAATACCGATATAGTAACGCTATACTACATGCAGGCAACTATTTTAAGGGGATACTTTAATTGATTGGGGTCCAGTGCCGCCCCCATGTGATAAAAATTATTTAAGAAAACGGAGATATCATTTGCTTAAGAACTTGTAGCTTTTCTTGCTACATTAGCCAAAAGTGGCCGTTTTTCGCAAATGTGCGTAGAAAAGGGCTTTAAGAAAGACAAAATTTTAAATTAAATCTTCGTTTCCTTTTAAATACATTATTTCAAATGACACAGAAGCCCGAAAGAAAAACGCTGGACCCCGAAAAAATTTCATATTTTATAATCGTACTGGCAAACGCACCGTAGAACACCTACTTGCCAGATGGTCAGACGCCCTTTGCAAGGTTGCAGGAAACCGCTAGTTTTGGAAATCCACGGGGGGGGGCTTATGTCCAGCAGTGGACTTCCTGTGGCTGAAATGATGATGATATTTTATTCTTATTCTCGTCATCACCAGTGGGTTGACTGGTAGATAAAGCCCATGGCTTTAAGTCCGCCTATTACATATTTTGTAATAAAGTTAAATAAATAAAAATAAATAAATTTTATAAAATAATCTGGTCTATTAATTTCCAAATCAAAACATTCCATTATTGCATACAAATTAACTAAAATTTCTTTCACAGTGTATTCGGAAGTTATCAGATGAAGTTTACGAAATTCAGAGTTTTTGCCGCCCGTGTATTTATTAAATTTCTTATCGCATTTTGGGCATTTGGGAACGACTCTATTAATTAGTTCCTGAGTTCCCAAACAAAGTCTAATTAGGTGATTGAGTTACAAATTCGTTGCTCAGAACTTCCACGCTATGTCAAGGCTATTGTGAGAAATTCAGGCCTTTCTCTGATGAGATCATTACGATTCTAGATTGGAATGAAAATTAATTTCTAAAAAATAAGTTCTAAAACTAATACTTTTAGATTTTCTCTCTCTTTCGTTTATCTTATTTGCATCCTCAGCTGTAATGTGGTGAAACCTGAGGTCATAGAGTGCTGTAACCAGAGGTTTGCTTTCCGGCTTTCACTTCTTTATTTCGCATGGTTGAGCTTCTTTTGTAGTAAGACCATTGGCTTGCATATTATCCTTGAGGAAGTTAAGCCAGCATTTCTGAAGTCTGCTACGTTTGCCGGGGCTCGGTGGATGCGAAATGTCTTCTCTTAAAAGACTCTGAAACTTATTTGACTACCAATAACAGAAATTTGTTTTCAAGACCAAATAAACACCACTAGATAGTATTCCTTAATACGTTCCTCAGATAACTGCTGTAAATCAGCCTTTTATTTTAAACCAAATATATAGAGTATGTTAAACATAATACTAATACTTATTATTGCTAAATTTAATCCACGGGGGAGGCTTATGTCTAGCAGTGGACTTCCTGTGGCTGAAATGATGATGATATTTTATAAAATAATCTGGTCTATTAATTTCTCAATCAAAACATTCCATTATTGCATACAAATTAACATAAATTTCTTTCACAGTGTGTTCAGAAGTTATCAGATGAAGTTTACGAAATTCAGAGTTTTTGCCGCCTGAGTATTTATTAAATTTCTTATCGCATTTCGGGCATTTGGGAACGACTCTATTAATTAGTTCCTGAGTTCCCAAACAAAGTCTAATTAGGTGATTGAGTTACAAATTCGTTGCTCAGAACTTCCACGCTATGTCAAGGCTATTGTGAGAAATTCAGGCCTTTCTCTGATGAGATCATTACGATTCTAGATTGGAATGAAAATTAATTTCTAAAAAATAAGTTCTAAAACTAATACTTTTAGATTTTCTCTCTCTTTCGTTTATCTTATTTGCATCCTCAGCTGTAATGTGGTGAAACCTGAGGTCATAGAGTGCTGTAACCAGAGGTTTGCTTTCCGGCTTTCACTTCTTTATTTCGCATGGTTGAGCTTCTTTTGTAGTAAGACCATTGGCTTGCATATTATCCTTGAGGAAGTTAAGCCAGCATTTCTGAAGTCTGCTACGTTTGCCGGGGCTCGGTGGATGCGAAATGTCTTCTCTTAAAAGACTCTGAAACTTATTTGACTACCAATAACAGAAATTTGTTTTCAAGACCAAATAAACACCACTAGATAGTATTCTTAAATACATTTCTCAGATAACTGCTATAAATCGGCTGATTTATAGCAGTTATCTGAGGAACGTTTTAAAAAAAAGTAAAAGGCTTTTTATTTTAAACCAAATATATAGAGTATGTTAAACATAAAACTAATATTATTGCTAAATTTAACAATTCTAAATAAATATACAGATTTCTTTTAATATGAATAAATATTATTTAAAATGTATATTTTAATAAATAAAATAAAGTGACAAATTACTTTATTATCTTGTATATGCTTGTGCCATTAATACGAGAATCAAATTCACTCATATTTTTAATGCCTTTGAAATATTTACCAAAGACAGTTCAAATATCGTACCGCTGTCGTTAAGACTTAATGAGCAAACAGCTTTCTTGTTAATTAATATATTTTATAGCAAGACTTTATCAAATTAGTGTAATTAAGACTGCGTACGGGGAAAGCATTGTAGGGAGGATTCCGTGATTACCGACAGTATGGAGAGTGATTTACTACGTGTTAAAAAATTAGAAAACTCAATGGGAATAATTAGTTTTGTTGTTTCGAAGGTATGTTATATTGTGCGTGTTTTAGATTTTTTTTTGTTTAGTTAAGTATTAAGTAGGTATACTTTTTCTTCTAAAATTAAACATTTTTAATAAAAAATAAATTCAAACTTGAAAATATTTATTTTATCATGTTTCCCTTTTTAATGATCACCACACTTTTCATGTAATAATCATTTGACGTAAAAAAAAAGAACATTAATTTCATCTTTACATGCATTAATTGTGTATTAAGTTGCAAATATCATGACTGTTAAAATACGGTATGCTTATACCGTATTTAAACAGTCATGATATGAGAAAAACGTTTGTATTTTTCTAACTTACAGCAAATTCAATCGGTTATGTGTGAAATCCAATACTGTCCCCAGCTGACCACATTCTCTTGGTCAATTTTCGTTATTGATGGCCGCTGAGACAGACCTCTGTTTTTATTCCACTTGACCCGCAAAAACTAAGAGGTTCGAGATAGGAGATTTCTATTATTATGAAATTTAGCTAAGGTTTGCTCAAACAAAAACCTGGTTTAAATTTTTTAAGATGTCAATGGGCGAGACTCGTTTAGAGATGGGCAAATATATTATGTGTTGTCATTCAAGGTAGGAGATTTTTATTATTATGAAATTTAGCTAAGGTTTGCTCAAACAAAAACCTGTTTTAATTTTTTTAAATGTCAAAGGGCGAGATTTCATTAGAGATAGGCAAGTATATTTTGCGTTGTCGTTCAAGATAGGAGATTTTTATTATTATAAATTTAGCTAAGGTTTGCTCAAACAAAAACCTGTTTTAATTTTCTAAGATGTCCTATTAGAGATGGGCACGTATATTTTGTGTTGTTGTTTTTGGGAGAGGCCTATGTCCAGCAGTGAAAGTTATGCGGATAAAATGATGATGATGCTCTGTATTGACGAACAATAGAATTACGATGTTACCAGTCAATAATACTATCTCTATCTCTTTAATAACGAAATGTCATTGTTTGTTAAAACTCAGCACAAAATTGTTCATCTCCAATGGATACAATATAATATCCGTCTTTCTTACCGTGTGTGTTAGTGACTAACACTAGTGTCAGAGTTTTTTTAACCGCCTAAAAGGCCTCTGACATGGTTTTTAGGTAACAACCAATGTCAAAGACAGTGACCGGGACCGACGGCTTAACGTGCCCTCCGAAGCACGGATCATCTTACTTATCAGACAATCAGGTGATCAGCCTGCAATGTCCTAACCAAACTAGGACAACAACACAAAGTTGTTGCCCCCGCCGGGAATCGAACCTGCGACCTCCGGGTATGAGCCAAACGCTCTAACCATTACACCACGGAGGCAGTAACGGATAATATCCGTGAAACATAGACTTTGAGTTGGGAGTAATTAATAAAAACATTTAAATTTACGTAGATAAAATGATGGTAATGCTCTGTTTTGACAACTAATAGAATTACGATGTCACCAGACAAAATATACTATGCTTTTCTTTTTACTTTTACGATATGTTAATAACGAAATGTCACAGGTTGTTAAAACACTTGTTTAAACATAGACATAGACTAAGAGTTGGGAGTAATTAATAAAACACGTTTAAATTAACATAGGTTTTTATGTAATTTTAATATATTATAGACTAGCCGAAGCCCGCGACTTCGTTCGCGTGGACTTTATGTCTCTGGAAAATGCTCATCAGGCTGAACAACTTTTACTAAGGCGGCATTTTTATATCTCTTATAGTTTAGCTGGACCATTATGATTCTGCATCAGGCGTTCCATTTTCCAATATCATTTATACCTTATATGTTGCAAAAAAAGTTTCATTCGAATCCGTCCAGTATTTCCGGAGATTAGCGTGTACAAACAGACAAACAGACATACAGACAAACAGACAGACATTTTTTTTAAAATTCTTACTCTATTACTGCGTCTCCATCGCCCCCAATATTTTTTTTGGAAATATATTTAATGTACAGACACACTTTTTTTACTGATTTATTATATGTATAGATATAGATATATTACTCATATCTACATTAGACAAAATTTAGGCCAGTAAGAACTCATTTAGACAGATATTGTCAATTTTCATTATTGATGGCCGATTGGCCGCGGCGACAGACCTTCGTTTTTGCCCTACACTTGACCTGCAAAAACTAAGAGGTTGGGATAGGAGATTTATTTCGATCATTATGCGATTTGGCTACGCGTTAGTACGTGCAAAAGAATTTGCTGTTTTGTAATTAATCACTGTTTAATAGTTTGGTAGCATAGCACTGTAGTGGCGCACAAATAATGTATCGGTAAAATAAATTCTGCAAAAAGTCAAAGATTTGGTTTGAAAGAATAGTCCTTAAACTCAAGTATAAGAGAAGGGGTTTAAGGCAGATAAAACAAGACGTGATTAAATTTTGACCTCAGACGAGTGAAAGAATATCCAGCTATATCCTATAAGCAATAATTGGCCAAGTGCGTGTTGGCCACACACAGTGTAGGGTTCCGTAGTTGCGAATGTCAACTTTGAGTTTATGTCACTAAAAACTAATTTTCTTTTGAATTTGTATGCAATTTTCGTTTTTCAAGTACATTTTATAAGTTTATCGCCTATAACTTTTAAATTTGTAAACCCTACTTAGCTCTGATAGTTTTCCTTCAAACTTCATTATATATTACTTTCCTTTGTATGGAAGATACCATTTTTCTTAAATAAAGGTAGATATGTGAAAGTCTGCTACTGAACAAAGCTAAGGATGTAACCGGGAACGCGCTGAGATGAGAAAATCCAATAATAGAGGTATTGTACTTTCAACGCATCACACTAATAGACTATACTCGTTATCAAACACATCGCCCTTACTGTACGTAAAATAAAGCAAAACTCATTTCAAAGCTAAATACATCAGGAATCTAAACAATTACAACAAAACGAGCAGACTCAACACGACAGATCGTACGCTTCTAATTATTCCAAACGTTTGAAAAAGAACTAATGAAATCTCCCATTCAGCTTCAAACGGACACATTGAGTTACAAAATGTCATTGAGAGTCAAAATAAAGCTGTTTCCTGCACATTCGATTAAAATCTCAAGTGATTTGAGTTGATTAAAAAGCTTTTGATGTGAATAAGAAAAAGAAACTTTATCGCAATTCTGAAATCTAATCAGGAAAAAAAATTATAAGTTAATAGCTTAACATGATGTCATCTAAGTGTAAGTAGATGTATGTGAAAGTACTGACTTTGCATCGTAATTACTGTTTTTTTATTAATTTATGATCTTTTTTGTATAACATCAAAGGTTATATATAGTATAGCAATTTAAAGTTTCATTCCCAAAGTCGCCCTTCTTTCTATTTTGAGCTTTTATTTCCAGTTAAGTCATCTTATTTACTGACATTTATATCTTTACATAAATGTATAATTAATTGTCATCATCAATTTATTTATAACTATGCACTTATCGGTGGACTATTTTCCATGCCTAATCCAAAAAATATGAAAAATGCTCATTTTTTTTTATAAAAAACAAAAGACATACTTTTTGTTAGGAAATATAATGTTTCGTTTTCCCTGCTTATTTATTTTAACATGCAAATAATAACGAAATGAAAAATCTTTGGAATCTCACTAACAACTTAACATAAAATTATATATGACTAATGGTGTCTTAACACATTAAAAACACTTGCCGCTACTATACACAAAACTTTCTATTCATTTTTCAGTAACCAAATCCAGAATTTACAGGTTCTTCAACTTAATTAACACATTACTACGACATAATTAAAAACACGGCGATAAAAGAATAAACAATAAAAACACGCGGCACCAGCGTTTTTCAAGAGATGACGAGGAAATGAGCAATTACGTCGTCGAGGTAGACTAATGAAATTTAGAGAATACCGGAACACAGCGGCGGTGGAGGGATTACTGTGATAAAATGTCGCTTTTTATCCGTATATTCGACTTATACACGTGTTATGTTACTGAAATGCGAAAAAAATTTGAGGAATGCCTTGCATTCAAATGAGAATCCACATTTGATGAAACCACAGGATGAACTATGAAACAGTCAATTTGTTATTTATATTTAAAAATTCTTTTACAGGTTAGCCGTTGCCTGTCGGGGAGTCAGATTCTGGATTATACCTATTATATTGGTACTTTTCTGTAATATGCGATTGACATATTATTATACATACAATATCTACACTACATGATATCATGTATTTATGATATTTGGTTATGCCAATACGAGTTACGGAACGATTTTTATCTTATTGTCTTTCCCCCAATCCATAGGCAAAGTAAATTAAAAATTAAAGATATAATTTATTGCCGTAGTTTGGCTCTGGTATTACAAAGAGGGTCGTGATCCTGCATTGGAGACAAAAAGACCTAATGATGATGATGATTGCTGTAGTTTGAAGCAGGTGCGGCACAATTAGAAATCAATAGAACTATTGAACCAAACTTTGCAAGTTGGCAAAGGGATACCTCAGCTTACATTACTCCTTACCGGAGTCTAGAGTAACGCTGTTTTTCAGGCAACCCCACTCGCTATATCACAGATTTCCTATTTGTTATTATATAAATAAATAGGCAGTTAAACTGTCTTACACAAACCTTTTAAAGAATAAATCCACAATACGATCATTCGCTGCAACGAAATGCAAATAGATGCACCAACTTTTTAAAACGCCGAACTTCCAAGCGTCTCCACAAATCCAGGACTAGCTAGGATTCAGGAGCACGGAAAATTATACCGAAATACAATTAAAGTGTAAAGCAATTTATATTAATTTTAATCCTCCTACCCCGCCATATCTTAGAGTTACGCCACAGATGTAAGAATAAATAGATAAAACAGGGATTGTAGTTAGGTAAAGAGATAAGATACGTTTATGATTATTGTTATTTTATTTATAACTTTACTTTGTCAATAGTAAAATAAATGCAATGTTTAAGGTTTTTGTTTCTTTTAATTAACCTCGGACATGAAGGGTGTTATAAATTTGGCGCCAATGTCTGTTTGTTGATCTGTTTGTTTGTCTGTCTGTGGCATCGTAGAGCTCGAAGGATGGACCGAATTCGATGCGGTTGCTTTTTACATGAAAGCAAGTTTCCATGTGGTGGTATTAAGCTATGATTGATAAAAATCGTTCCAGCCGTTTAAAAGTTGTTGGAAGTTAACGCTTGAAAGTCAGAACTTTCTTTAGTAATAATAGATGGAGCTACAGACATCAAGTTGTATCAATAGTTCTGCTACGTATCTCTAGATGGCGTGCTTAATATCAGGGTTTTTTATTTTTATTTGCTCAGCAAATAAGCTTGTGTATACACATTGTCATTTATTGTTAGAAAGTACAATTTTGATAACACGGCTTCCACTTGTTGTGTGATGCGTCTTGATTATGTCAACTTTACCCAATATAATAATTAATTAACCATGATGAATACCGATACTTCCTTTTCCCCTACTGATAATCTATTTATAAAACCGGTAACATTGTACGACATTTCAATTACGTGGTTTGATAAATAATTATTCAAGCTGAGCATACTTACATATTTTCTGTAACCATGCACAAAGTTTGCGTTGTCTATTTTCATACTTGATCTTTGATCTACTCCCTTTAATATTCATTTCAGAAGTTGATCACACGTATTGCCGTTATGGGAGGCATAAGCTGCTTAACAAACTGTAATTAGTAATTTATGAGAAATATTAGAGTTTCAACACTCAATTCTGTAAGATTAGTCGAGTCAGAAGTTTGGAATGCTATGTCAAATTACTTATTTATGGAATTAATAAGTTGTCGAAATTTAATTTAAATGTTACCAAATGACGACGTTGTAAATTTGCCTTTATTAACACAATGTTACGAAAAAAGAGAGCCATTTGAAATGTTGTAGGTACATTTCTTACTTTTCGTTAGATCTGATTACCCGAACACTATTTAAATATTTATTTTAAAAATATAAGAATTAATTTAATGATGTTAATCGAAGTAAAAGTAATCGATAAAAGTATAAAATTATTTATTTAAAAAATATAAGAATTAATTAGTGATATTGATCCAAGGGCAAAAATGCAAATCATGTTAACAGGCGATGCGGCTAGCAACCCATCACTGTATTGATTGCTTTTCCATCTTCTCGCCCACCATGACGCTAAAAGTGGCTTTTGGGTCTTGCGGCCCTTGGCTCTGCATAGAACCGCAAGACCCAAAATGCTCTGTCTGCCCCATTAGGGATAAAGACGTGATAGTATGTATGTATGTATGTATTGATCCAAGTAAAAGTAGTTGATTAAAGTACCTCCCTATTTATTCATATTCACTTGTTCAAAGCAAGTTGTTGTTTATAACATTCACACATTCACTTTTGATATTTTACTAGTTGCGCCCTGCGGTTTTTACTGCGCCTAAAGTAGCCTATGCGCTAATCCCGGGTGTCAGTTTCCTGCATTCCAAATTTTATCTAAATTGTCCAATCGTTTGCGCGTGAAGAAGTTACAAACATACTTGCACACACTCACAAACTTGCACTTTAATAATATTATAAGTGTGATTATTCTGCTTCTTTTAACAGCTTTTTCCAGGCAACTGTTGAGCTAATAAAAGGCATCTGCTCAGACTTTTTTAGTTATACATACTCATTGGCATAAAGTATCATATGTTAACCGTGAAACACTGTTGGAAACATTATATCTAGAAATACCAAAAAATAAATGTAAAATTTAAAACAAAGTTCAAAGTAAACTATTGCACAAAAAAACAAAGCCAAAGCGTATTTTATAAATGAAAAAAAGCTCATTACTATATTGCGATATCAATGAAGTGCATTCCAGCTTTGCCGAGGCCGACAGGAACTGAATAAAAAAATGTATATCTAAGAATAAGCTGCGTAAAACGACAGTGTTCCGTACGTAGCCTACTAAATAACTAGTATGAAAATATATGCATCCATGAACATTCAAACACAAAATGTAATTGTACGTTCTGAATTTTTTTATTCAAGTTAAAATATGATACTTATATGTATTTGCAAATTTAATTGTGTAACACATTAGCACATTTTTAAACAATATTTATGTGTATTTCGTGTATTTTTAAATCAAAAAGGGTAAGTCCTAAATCTCTGAGAATATATTCCAAAACCTTCAGGAACAAATAATGCTTATAAATAATCTGACCCTTGAATACTTAGGCAAACAATTAACTCCTAAGATTAATATTACTTTCCAAATCCTCAGGCTGCTCTGGCCGGTATAGCACTGGTAGTACAGAGAGGGTCATGGTCCTGCAGTGGAGACAAAGAAACCTGATGAAGATAAATCTTACTATGTTAACACGATGATTTAGCCACTTTCATACACAAAAACCGATCAAATAGATACCGCAAAAAATATCACATTAAAAATTTAATAAACAAAACCCAGCCACTGAATTTTTTCTCCTCCTACGTAACCCTAAAAAAGTGCATTTGCAATTACCCCATTGAAAGCCGGTCGCGTTTCAATCCTTTATGGCGGTCTCTATGAGTCCGAATGGAGAGCTATACGAGTAGAGCCAATAATGAAATATAAAAACAGAAATAAGCGCTCTTCACTCAAGGGCCCTCTATTATTCCATTCAGCCTCCGTCGGTGCTTGTCAAGCGATTAATTCCCGTATTTTAAGATGCCACTTTCTTTTGAGGACTGCCGAAATAAAATTTTGTTTTTGCTTGTGGAAATCGAATACTTTTAGTGGATATGGTGTAGGGTTCTTTTGGAAATTGCGGATGACAATTTTGAATATTCCGCATATTGTTCTTATTTTACGTGAGCGAATTGCGTCCACGTATGGGCGGGCATACGCATTTTTGCGCACCCATTCCTACTAGATGATTGGACAAATAGTTAAACTATTTGACTTGGGCGCATAATGCTTCCATTGACAGGTAAATAATTAACTATCTTATTAAAACATATTGACATTTTATTATTATTGTAGTTAAAACTCATTTTGTCCATAATTAACTTTAATAATTGATGTTACTGTAATTATTTAGTTCAAGATTATTTAGAAGATATACTTATTTTCTGTAAATTGTAAGTGCTTAATTGGGCATCATCATCATATATTAATTGTTCAGTTTTCACCTCTTATATTAGTATGTAAGTTTAGTACCTAACTCTAAGTCATCTAATGTAAGAGCTTGGCGCACTGTAATACAGGTCAACCTTCTACAGTCGTCAGTCTCCAAATATAATCAATGTAACAATAAATACGGGGACGCACCGTGAAAATGGGCATTATCTATTTCTTATTTCTCAGCGAATATCAGAAATTTAAAACTGATACTTGCTAATAGCATACTAGCACGCTTTTCTAGCATAATTGTGGTTGTGGATACACGATTAGTTAATTTTTGTAACACAAACTTGCTCATCAAAAACACCTCTACCAAAACATATACGGTCTAATTTCTCACAAACGAGAGGGACTTCAGCTTTCAAACTTTTTATGCAAATTAGTAATTATGTAATCTTTAAAATTGTGGTACAAATTTTTTTTTGTTGCTTTAGTTTTAATTTTAGAGCCATTTTTCTATAATTGATCAGTTTTGCGTGGCTTTATATTTCAGTCATATAAGCCCTTTTGCCTTCCTGAAAGATATTGTACTTGCCGTCTCGCTTTTTCGCGAGTGTATTTAAATAAACTGTTCTTGTTGCACAGATTTTTGACAGTTATACATCAAATTGTCAGATGGCCGATGGGCCTCACGAAGCAAGGACGCGTCGCTCTTCACAAAAAAAATGACATTTGATTTCGTAAAATTGTTGTCACAGTGTAAAATAATATCACGAATATATATGGGTCGAACAGTCTGTAAACAAACGTGCGAGTAACTTTCTTACACTGTGTCACTTGTCATAATGTCAAAGGAAGTGTCAAAGCACAGCGTGGCATAGATTGATTACCTGACAGACATGGTCGGCATAGATTTTTTTTCATACAAGTAATGTATATACAATATCGATTAATAATATTTTATTTTTATTAAATTACCAGTTTTGTGGCAATAAATTAATTTTATTATAGCCAAATAAACTTATCTACAGATACTCTTTGGATTTATTTACTTTTAGATTTCGATAAATATACACGTACATACTTTACCACTGACTGACTAGCTGACTGATTGATATGGATGTTTGATCTGCAGTGTAGTTATAGGCGTAAGGATGGAAGTTCACTTGCTTGGTGGGGGAGCAGAGAGGGGGGGGGGGGGGGGGGGGCTTTCTGCTTAACCCTCCAAACAAGCAACCAAGTGAAGCCTGAGGCCGAAGCAGAGGTTACCTACGAGGCCGTAGACCGAGCCACTACCACCAATTATATTACCAATTTGGCATGGGGCATATTAATCATGCCAAAAAAATAGTAAAGTAAAATAGGGAAAAAATATTGTAGCTCCCATACAAGATTTTTTTTCTCGACTAACCCATCGTGTAGGGTATCGTTAAATATGTCTTTCAAAATATTTTGAGCTTGTGAACCACATTTTTCGATTTAGGGATCCGTTTCTGATATATTTGGTTTTATTAAAAGTTAAAAGAAAACTATCAATCCTAATTAGGGTACACGAATTAAAATTAGTTTTTTGACTTTCTTATCGATATGGATAGTTGTATCGATATTGTGAAGGTTTTTCGAGATCAATTATCGATAGTCAAATTAAAGATAGAGTTATACTATACAACACTTGTAGAAATATTTTTAATAGACACATCTTCCTAGGAAATGTATTGATTTCAACTGTCTGTCTATCACAGTTCTCGAGAAAAAGCCTGGTGACGCAGATAGACAGTGAAATCTTAGTAATAGGGTATCGATTTTACCATTTGGGTACGGAACCCGGGTAAAAATAAAGGACTGAATTACCCTTTATTGGCACTTGTTTTAAATTTTGCCCATTGTTTACTGTAGCATAACAGCCAAATAAATGTGTATTAAGCGACAAATCTGAATATATAATTTTGCCCTCCTAGCATTTACAGTACATAGACGCTCCGCAATTCGACGTCAGTTTAGAATAAATGTAGTGCCTACAGTAGTGCCAATATACAACGTGGAAGGGTCATACCCGTAATAAATCGAACCACGGGCTACACTAGACGCCGTGCAGCCGCCCAGCCGATTTGTATGGGAATGTCGAATTTATTTTGACGTGATAACGTCTTTAAAATCGTTTTAGTCGGGTGACATGTTCAGAAACTTGTGTCACACCAAAACCTCACGAGCGCGATCGCAGGTATAACGAGAGAGAGACGGACCGATCTCCCGTCTCATCTCGAGCGCTGCCAGTCATTCCGTGAAACGACGTTATCACGTAAACATCTCGATCGTAAACCTACTTTACAAACAACCAATTTTTTTTGTTTTTTGAATGTTATTTTAATATCATTATAATATAGTGATCTAGTATAGCCTGTGGTTCGATTTATTACGGGTATATCCCTTCCATGTTGTATATAAATTGTTTTTTCAACTTACTTGCTCGTAATTTGCATCTCATTGAATTTCATTGGCTTTAGACATATATAAACTAGCTCATAAAACACAATAGCTTATAAACGCAAATAGTGAAGTTATACTATGCAACAGCAATATTTTAATTTTTATTTCTCAAATTTCGAACACGCCCACTGCCTTGTGGCACCAGCTAGTAATGGTTGGCCAGCCGCGCTTATTTTAATAAGTATTACGGTGAGAAAGCAGCCGTGTGCTTCACAGTTTTATGGTTGAGTTTATTTGACCGTTCGTTTACCGCTAATAACAGACACAATAGTAAGACAATGAACGTGGACATTTATAAATATGGTGCGGGTCTTTACCGGTTAAAATAAAAATCAGTTTAGATATACGTGTGTCGAAAAACGTGCGTTTAACCAATATACGTGCGTATATTGGTTAAACACTCTCGGCTCTATCACGCCCTCGCTTTCGGCTCGGGCACGAAAATTCCGCTTCCTGTGTTATAACCACTATAATGCACATATATGGTAATAGTACCTGGACGACCGAGCTTTGCTCGGTTACATCTCAAACATTAACTATTTTCTTTTAAACTTGTCTAAAAACAATGCAAAATAAAAAAAAAAATATATAAACTTAAACATAAAAAAAACAAAAGTAAGTCACCGAGTGGGATTCGAACCCGTAACACTCTTTTTAGCGGTCGCTATCCTTAACCACTGAGCTAAATCAAGGCGGTCGCGGCGCGACGAAATTAGCGACCATATTCTGCGTGGAAAGAAAAACGCATGAAAACTCGAAAACACGCGTTTTCCCAAACATAAAACTAATCTAGATCGATTATTTACCCCCGAAAACCCCCATATACAAATTTTCAGCGAAATCGTTAGAGCCGTTTTCGAGATCACAGAAATTTATAAATAAATATATATATATATATATACATACATACATACAAGAATTGCTCGTTTAAAGGTATAAGATACACAACTATTTTTCAATTAAAAAAATATTACTTATTTTAATATAAAGAATTAAATAATGCAGCTCTTTTTTATATAGTTACGTATTTACCCCTTACTTATTTTGTACAACATGCTGACTTTTCATTGGTTTCGTATTGTCGAAAAAAAATCGTATTGTGAGTAATATGACATGTATGACATAAGATAAACAAATCGAGACCACGTAGTTATGTCCGACCAAAACTACCGCATGACCTCGATGAACTCCGGCCGGCCGGACGGAGGCGGTGCCTGGCGGTAGTACTATACTAATGGATCTCACGATTTTACTTTGTTTTTGAATTTTTATTTTGACTAGCTAATTAAATTTTACTAACGATACTTATAAAGTGGCCCTTGGTCCAAAAAACAATGAGAAATTACCGTGTATATTTTAAAATTTAAATAAATTATTTCTGTTTTATCTAAAGGCTGACCGGTAGACAATGCGTTAGCATTAAGTTCACCTTTTGTACCATTATGGTCATTTAACATTTAATAAATAAATAAATTTTCCCATTGCGATCTTTTTCTCCACGTGTCGTTGGCTCAAACTAATAATATATATAATATAAATAACATTCTAGACTTCCCTCCAGAATGTTAGTCATTGCTCAGATTTCTTATTGAAAGCCAATACCTCTGGTTCATTGATCTAGTAGGCTTGATAAGTCTCAGTTTCAAAAATATAACGTAACTATTAGATTACGTGACATGACCTTTTTCAATTCTTTACAAAAAAATAACATGTTACAAATAAAAATAAACAGAAACACAAATATACTAGAGATACTTTTCATTACGTCATGTTTTTCATACTGTGACCTCTATATATTTTTAACTCTATTTGCATTGCGTTTAGACATTACTACAAACCTAGCGGAAAAGAACGGACAACTTTTGAATCAATTTTGACAGATTTTGAAAAATAAAAACGTAGAGCCAAGCCTTAAGTAAATCTTAAGTATGTTGGAGAAATAAATACTTATTTTTTATTTTTTCATTTTTATTTATTTTAAGATATCGCAGAGAACAATAATTATTTACTTGTTACTGAAACATTCAACAGTTGCAAAACGTTCCGTCACGAATCACTTACATAACAGATTGACTTGAAAAATGATTTTATCCAACTGATCCAAACAATTCATCCCCGAGGGCCGTTCAGATCTAATTAACATCTCAATACTTCGCCAATAGAGTGACGAATCGATTCCGAAATGAATTTAGCGACCCCTCAGTCCGTCATCAATCATACGATATTACCCCTGATAATACACGTAAGGCGATAAGAATTTGTCGCAGTGTAGCGAAAGCCCTAACATATTATTGACTAACTGTAGAAAAACGAGGTATACTTCTTCAATTTAATTAAACTGTGATAGCGGGAGAATAGAATACTTGCCACAGAGTAACAAATCTTCTAACAGATGACTGACTATCTGTTAATATTGACAGGAGTGTTTCTAGGCTGTGGCTTTGTTTAAGTCGCTCTAACATGAAAACCTTTTGGGTTCTGAGCACCAATTGGCATTGGCTCAAGGAGATGAAGGGTACAATTAATTGAATGAAATTTATTAGAAGCTCACCCATTTATTATACTTTAGCAGTTGGACTTACAAGTTTGGATTCGGGTTTATAAGTAGAACGTACACGTGTAGATATCTAGTGTGTTTTTTTGATGACTTTATATATTTTCATTAAATACATTTTACTCAGAAATACTCATTGCCATTATAGTTTTTACTTTATATACAATATTTACTTAGGCAGAATAACAGAAATAATTTCAAAGCTAACTAGCATTATATATAAAACAAATAAAGTAAAAAGTGTAAGTATTATTTTGTAAGTAATATTTTATTGTACTATAAAACTTTAGTTTTTAATAAGTTCTTGAAAAATTTCTTTGTGTCTTCTAAGAAGAACAAAAAAATATATAACGAGAACAACAAAATCTTATAAAAACGCCCAAAGCTAATCAATTGTTTTGCAATTTCAATTACAACCCACTGACGAGCTAAATTGTTTGTATAAAATGAAAAGATTCTCAGATTCTCAGCGTTCACGGGCCGCGGTCAAAGTGGCCCCAAGTAGAAACAATCTCGACGGTATCCGGACGGTTAACATAGAATAATTATACGTAGAATATCATCTTAAGATAGTTATGAGTATTGTAAAGTTATGAATGTTTATGATAAAATCAAATATCCGATAATAACCGAATCGCATAATTTGGATTGTCTAAAACAAAACCGACGACCTGTACATTTATGAGCAGTTTCACTACATAATAAGTTTAATAAACCTAAATACAATAGCTTGTACGGAAAAAATACTCACAAGTTATCTTGCACCGATTTTTTTGAACAAACTTCCCACAGATTTACAAAAGTCGTAATATTGTTAAAACATTAAAGTATTATTTACAACCCGATCATAGCGACTCACCAAAAACCAAAAAAACCTTTCGAGGGTTTCGTGTTTTGGTATCATTTCAATGTACCTACATTATCTTTTGAATTTTGAACAAATCATTTTAAAAAAAAGTTACTTGATTCAGTTATAACTTTGCGGAAGGCAAAGTTGGGTACATACTATGTGATTTGAATTAGTTTGTGTGATTCCGCCACCAGTTAGTTCATGCAAACTATTGATGGCCGGCGCCCACCCATTAACACACTGCACCGCGCCCCGCTGCGTAGTACGGGGCCGCCATACAAAAACGACGCGCGGAGACGCGGTGTTAGTGTGTTGTACTATGCGTGTTTTCTATACAAATGGAGTTACTTGCATACAGTGCGGCTCCGCACTATGCAGCGGGGCGCGTTGCAGTGTGTTAATCGCGTTAGTCCCAGCATACCTGCTACCAGCAGCCCGTATGCACCCGCCAGCAGCCGATGCATGATATCCCAAGCTGCTATATTGAGCGTAATTATTACCTATATGCAAATAAAGTATCATACTGATTAATTTATGCTATGGTACCCAGTGAAATTGAAGTCCCAACAATGTCATCGTAATGAAATTCTCTCTGCGTTGTTGTCGCGTCTGCTTACAGCTTGCATACTTTCTGTTTCATCAACTATGAAAATGTTTGAGTCAAACCAAAGTTTACTTGAAAGTAAATACCTCTAGGTTTTATGTGTATGTGTTACCGGCCAAACCCGATTTCAGGACAAACTAGTTTTGCCTAGGCTAAACTAGTTATTCCTATACGTGATAGGATTAACTAGTATAGGCTAGTCCAAATTAATTTGTCCTAAGCCTGATAGGATTACCCCGTTTAGGCTAGGCCAAACTAGTTGATCCTGATATAAGTACGCACACTCTAGGATAAACATACAGGTTACTGGTTATCTTAGAGTGTGCGTATCAACTAGTTTGGCCTAGGCTAAACTGGTTTATCCTATCGGGCTAAGAACAAATTAGTTTGGACTAGGCTAAAAAACTAGTTTAGCCTAGGCAAAACTAGTTTGTCCTGAAATCGGGGTTGGCCGGTAACATATGAAACAGAGAAAAGTAGCTAATTATAAGATACAAACATCTAAGTTCTAGAGAGGGGGCTTTTGACATCACCGCCCTGAAAGAGGCGTACGAAGTCGTGACGTCATGCGATATTTAAATGTGCTGTATCTTCGTATTTTTTTGCAGTCAGAAAAAAATACGTGTACAATATTTTTTAATAAAGTAAATAATGACAGAAATACTTATGTGGTTATATTATTATGTAATTAATAATGTAGATGCGACATAATGTTCTCTCCGCATGACACCTTAGGTATCATTAATTCTTGGCTCGTGGATATCAATCTCAACCAAAAAGGTAAGTACTTTAAATATGTCTTATGAAAAGTATATTCAAATAGTAATACATTATAGGACCATTTCCACGATATTTTGCACGGGAGCTAGAGGCAAATTTCCTTCGCGGAATTATTAAAATCTCGTCGCCGGTAAATCATATGGCAACATGCGATCTGAACGCAGTTAAACTAGAGTTTGTTTTATTTATGTAAAAGCTTGGTTCTTTTTGGACATTAGGAATATTGTATGTACTATTATTTAATGTGTATCTAACATTTTTCAGACGAAAAGCAAAAAAGGTTTATACCCCTATCCTAATAAAACTTTCACGATTTAGGACGACGTATTTTGTTTCGCAGAAAATTTTCCAATTAAGTATTTATAGAAAACAGTCATTGCCCAAAACCAAAATTAATGGAAAAAATATCTTTACTTATGTCCGGGAAATCAATTACAAAATATTATGAAACAACAGTCTATCTAGAAAATACACGAAATCTAAACATTCTACTTTCTCAGACACATAGGTAAATAAGTAAAGTTGCAAGTTAAAAAACTTGTTAAAATGAATAGACGTAAATTTATTCAGGTATATTATTTGACATTTGATTTAACTCACAATTATATGGTATATAATCTAGATTGATATCCATAATTTATGTAAATAGACATTATCAAAGCGAACTGTGAAATTACTCAATTTAGTTTAATGTTATCAATTAGCGACAGGAGTTATGACGTCATCAGTGGCGTCACATGTGAGTTGAGGCTATAAGTACGTACCTATTATCTAATTTACACGGCGGATTACTGAGATTAAGGACAGGTAACATATTATAAAATTATGTAATACCTACCTAATATTAAAGTCGAAACATATTAAGGTCTAACAAAATATAATGAAAGTATTTGAAGGTTGAATTCAGTCCATGATACTGAACAACTTTCCCCAAGAAACACGTATCGAAATATGAATTTTTGGCCTCTTATACACGTTGAACGCTCAGCGGATTAGTCGCTGTTCGTGCGTCCATAGTTTTATGTAAACAACAGCGTTGGTTGCGGTTCGGGCGTTCTACAAAATGACAAAAAAAATGTGATCCTAAGATGGTAGCGGTTCGTGCGCTCAACAAAATTACATTATTGCAGTGGTTGCGTTTCGGGATCTCTTCAATAAACTTAGCGAGGATAGTCTATCGAAGAGATCCCGAACCATCTTAGGATCACATTTTTTTTGCCATTTTGTAGAACGCCCGAACCGCAACAAACGCTGTTGTTTACATAAAACTATGGACGCACGAACAGCGACTAATCCCGCTCAGCTGATCCGAGTCTGTATGGAATAATATATAATATAATGTATAATCGGTTGCCGCAGGAGATCAGAGCAGCTGATACTATTAAAATCTACAAAAATAAAATTAATAAATGGCTGATAGAACTAGCCCTCTTGTAAAATATTAAATATGATAAGTATAAATTAATTTAGAAATTAGTGGCAAAAATTATGAGAGGCCCATGCTCAATAGTGGACGAAAAAAAGGCTGAGATGATGATAATGATGAATTCTTATGCTACATTAAAAAAAACTTATTTGCACACTGGCACGTCCATAAAATGTTAAATTTTACCATGAGATCATAACAATTACATTTCCAAAATTTATTTAAAGTGGCGATATGGGGACTTCTGGAAACAACAACAAATAATGCTTTTTTAAAATTTAGTACAAAATTATAAATACTCGTAACATTTATGAGAAATACGAGTCAATGAAAGTCACAAAATTGTTAAATACTTTACAACGGAATTTCTATTTAGAAAACAGAAAACTGCATCGTTTATCAATTGTTTGATAAACGATGCAGTTACAACAATTAATACCCAAGAGTGTGGCATGTTACCTGATTGCCGGCGATGGAAACCGCTTAATCCTGCTTACAAGCGACGACTCATTTCCACCGAGTGCATTTTGGCTTACATCGGAAAAGCGCATCCACTGCGTCATCACTATTGATGTACAAGGAGCTACAAATATTTGTAACCGACAGATACGCCTATACTGTTCTTACCTTTTGGGCATCAATCATAGCGGGTTTTTACCAATTTCGATTAAGGCGTGGATTTTTCGTTGTTTGTAAATTGTTAATTGTAAATTCTTTATTGTACATAAAAAGTGACAATTAAAACACAGATGAAACACAATAATATAAAGGCGGATTTATCCCTGTCAGGGATCTCTTCCAGTCTATTTGGTCCCGTTTGCTCCAAAAAACAACATTGAACATACTGTGAGTTGTCAAAAACTATTTTCTCAGTTGTCGGACTTGTACGAAAGTTAAAGGTTCCATACCGTCTTAGTTTATTTAGAGTCCAAGGATATAGATTCGAGTGACAGCTGCTTCGAAATTCAAGCAGAATTACACTAATATTATAAAGGCATAAGGTGTGTTTGTGTGTGTGCAAACGGCTGGACCAATTTTGATAAAATTGGTATGCATGAACATTGGTAAAAGAGATCGCCAAAATGATTAAATCTTAGCAAAACATCGAAACCAGATAGCTCGCAGCTTTCTGAGCGTGCTGAGGTATAAAGATTTACCATTATCATACATTTTGCAGATTACACAGGAGGATAACAAATGAAAATAAGTTAATACAAACTAGTGACCCCTACCATACGGTCTTTAAATTTAGAGCGGTCAGGTTGATCTGCTCCCGACGACTATACCTACTCCTATCTCTCAACTCCTTGCACACACACAAAAATACACCGAGTACATGATCTGTATTGATCAGCTTTATCGGACTGATTAGACTGAAGTCCGATCGTCGGACTAAATAATCGAACTACTAATACTAGAGGGTAAAAACGTATTTAAATAAGCGGCCAAGTGCGAGTCGGACTCGCCCATGAAGGGTTCCGTAGTAGTATTTTTTATTTATTTTTATATTTGAGTTGATTGAATGAAAGGTAAATTGCAGTTTATGACATATAAAAAAAAAACTTTTTACTAGATCTTGTTCAAACCAATTTTCGCTGGTAGTTTTTTTGGTAATGAACATCATATATTTTTTTTAGTTTTATCATTCTCTTATTTTAGAAGTTACGGGGGGGGGGGACACACTTTTTTCCACTTTGGAAGTGTCTCTCGCGCAAAGTATTCAGTTTAGAATAAAACGATATTAGAAACCTCAATATCATTTCTGAAGACCTATCCATACATACCCCACACGTATGGGTTTGATGAAAAATATTTTTTTGAGTTTCAGTTCTAAGTATGGGGAACCACAAAATTTATTGTTTTTTTTTCTATTTTTGTGTCAAAACCTTAATGCGGTTCACAAAATACATCTACTTACCAAGTTTCAACAGTATAGGTCTTATAGTTTCGGAAAAAAGGGGCTGTGACATACGGACGGACAGACAGACAGACAGACATGACGAATCTATAAGGGTTCCGTTTTTGCCATTTGGCTACGGAACCCTAAAAATCTGTTGCTTTAAGTCAGGTTCCAGCTTTAGATATAAATGCATCGCACCACATTCTCCACGTGGAATAACGTTCGCGATATGGGACCTGTAGTAGTAACTCTATATGCTACAAATGAGTATCATTTTAGTCTTGTTTTTTATATATATAGTTTAGGGTATCGTTTGGAGTCTCCAAATGCCAAATATTCGTAGATGCACGTTGATGTCCATTATACAAAATGGGAGCGCAGGATTTCAAGTTCATTAGACTCGCATCTCGTTAGCGCATAGTCGAGTGCTTTTCCAATATTGCTCTTCTGGGCAGCGGGCACTTGCATAATTTGCGCGTTTGTTCTCAACTTCATCGGCAAATGAGATCAATTTGTAGACGATTAAGGATTCACTGTATTCCTAATTGAAAACTATCGTCTATGGAAAGCTGTGCTAAATGGCAGAAATTCATCTAAAGCAGTTTTTTTTTTTAAATTAACCTAGATTGTCCGATTGCTGGGCAAAAGTCTTCCCAGTTTCTTTCTAAGACACTTTATTCCATCCTCTGTTTCTCATTGTTTCCAGATGTGGTCACTGATCAGTGCACCTTGCCTTTGTTCTGCATCGTTTGCGTCGCCCGCCTTTCAGTTCGATCTGAAGCTTTGGTGCTCAAACAGTATACAAATACCGTAGTGATGGCCAAGTGGTCTGTGAGTCAGGTCATGCACGGTCATTTTTTACTACTACTTTTCTTTTTGGTGACTCGTCAACAGGAAACTCTTCACCAGTTCTCTAATCTGCATTTCGAAAAATCTGACACCAATGTTAGACACACTTGATAAGAATATATTTTTTTCAAAACTAAAAACCGGTTATACTCTAAAACTACTCAACCGATTTTGATAAAATATCTAGGGAACTACCTTTAAAGTGTGCACTTTTAATTCAAAAAAGATTTTTTAAATTGATCGAGGCGTCTTTGAATAATCGGTCAATATACATTGAAAAAAAGATCACGACGAATTGTTAACCTCCTCTTTTTAGAAAGTCGGTTAAAAAGAAGCCCGTTACTAAAAGTTTCTGAGTTTTAGGCAGAAGGTCACTTCCATATTTTTACCATACAAATGAAATTAGTAGGTAAATAGATTAAGGATCCACTGTAAATCCTGGACTAACATGACAGTACAGTTACACACATGGCTAAGGCTATTTTTACTAATTCCAAAAAATCTAGCCTTATTTTGAATGATAAAGTATTGAAACTAACAGTGACGGTGACAGATTTCAAGCCTCAGTTAATCTAGAACGTGTGCTAAAACATAATGCGACAGTTACCTCAATTACTAATGTAGCTTTTACGAACAATGTGTGCACTAGTTCATCAAAATGCCTGCTTTCAGAGCAATTGTGCATATTCTGGTATGAAATTACCTGGTGAATTAACGCTTCAATGTTGATGTAGAGTAATGAGGATGAGAATGACAAGGGTTCGGTCTTTTTTGTTCAGTCTATGATGTTCCATACCTACGCAAAGGTATCATTCTACTTCCTACTAATATTATTAATGCGAAGGTGAGTTTGTATATTCGTTTATCACCCCTTAACCACTAAACTTATTTAGATGAAATTTGATATGGATATAGTTTGATACCCAGGGAAGGACATAGGATAGTTTTTATCCCGAAATTCCCACGGGGAGCAAAGCCCACGGGCACAGCTAATGAAACATAAACTTGATCTTACTCAAAAATGATTCGTTGTATATCTTGTCAAAAAACATATAATTCATATAGATGAAACTTTTGATTCAAAAGAATACCTCTCTTAATCTGATTAAAAGCCCTTTTCTGGCTTGTTGTAAATTGTCATTCAAAGCATCATACATTCCCATTCACGTAAGATTATGTAACATTAACGGGTATTAACATATGAACTGAGGGTCAGCTCTGTGAGATGTTATATCTCAAGGGTTAATCCCTGTCTAATGGATATAATTCTGAATGTGGGTAGTATTATGTTTTGATTGGGTTTTGATGACGGATTTAGGAGATGGGTTCTTTGTCTTGTCTCGCCCAAAATTTTACAGTTAAAAGTTGTACTTAGGTACCTATGTTTATTGTATTGATATGAGACTATCCAGTCCTATAATTGAAATTGAGTTGACTTATTTAGATTATTTTTATCAAATATTAAAGTGTATATAGCAAATATGTCAAACTTTGATTGCATTTTCCCACAAAAATGAAAATTTGACTTAATTCCTATTTTTATCAAAGGTGCGATATGTCTGTCGTAGATATCGTTGCTTAGAAGGTAGATGATTTTATTGTATTTAAAATGATATTAAAAGGGCTATTTATTAATGTTTAACTTTATGGTCATCACTCACATTTTTTTTTCGACTTCCGAAAAAGAGGAGGTTTTCAAGAATTCGTCACTATCTTTATTTTTTTGTATGTTGACGTATTAGAAGATGCCTACCTATTAAGGAAATTTGAAAGGGGCGAGTGGTTTCTTAAATTTTTTATCAAAACCGGTTGTGTATTGGGGGATAAAGTCGGTTTTTACTTTTGAAAGATTATATATCCATTAAAATAGTTTAAAGTTCACTCCTAAAATTTTTACTACTCTAGTCAGTCTTCTTCTTATCGTGTGTGTTAGTGACTAACACTAGTGTCAGAGTTTTTAAACCGCCTTAAAGGCCTCTGACATGGTTTTAGGTAACGACCAATGTCAAAGACAGTGACCGGGACCGACGGCTTAACGTGCCATCCGAAGCACGGATCATCTTACTTATCAGACAATCAGGTGATCCGCCTACAATGTCCTAACCAACTCTAGTCAGTCAGGCAGGTAGACTAATAAACAGTTTTTCGTCAGGAAATATAGGTACTTACTAAAAATGATAAGTTGGCAATTTAATTTTTTTATAATGGTAATTTTACTTCTTCCTTTGTATAATTCAAGTCATTGTTCTCAGAGGATTTCCCCCCACGTTTTTATTTACACTAAAAGGTATCAACTCTAAAATTTTCATGCCACCGTTCCTCTCGCGTAGGATAGACTATAACCATTGAATATTGATATTACATTGTCATTCCGTTTTACGAGCCTATAGCGTAAAAGTCGTGATGTACGTTGGTTTAGATGAAAACATAAATGATGGTACTATAGGGTCTCTCGTAATACCTTTATTGTTATTAAGAATAAAGAAACTTCTGGATTATGATAAGTTAGAGATTAATGAAGACCAACTGAAATAAAAAGCAGGGGTCATGTCATTGCCGTGTGATATCCGGCAAAGTAGAATAGGTCCACTCCAAGTCTTCCCGTGGATGTCGTAGAAAGCGAATTATGGACTACAAGCTAAATAAAGCTTATAAACCTCAATGAGACCTCTCCAATCTGTCTGGCCAGCGTGAAGAGTGTAGGCCAAATCCTCTGGCTGCTCTGACCAAGTATCTAGTAGTACAGAAAGGGTCGTGCTCCTGCAGTGTAGTCAAAAAAATACCTGATGATGATGATGACGTATCAAGCGCTATTGAAGACCGAGAAAGTTGGTATATACTTCACCGAAAAGAGCTACTAAGGTCTTAAAATATAAGAAAAAGAAGAGACAAATAATTCAACAGTCTATCTAAATCAATTTTAAAAAATGTCATCTCCGCAGCATTATTCACGTGCTGAACTAGTCAACTGTTCTACTTACTAAGACTCCGTTGTCCGTCCGTTTGTCTTGTCTGTCTGTCTGTACGTTTGTTATATCTACAATAATTTTATAATCTAAAAAAAAATATTCATTCGTTATTTCGATTTGACTAAATAGATATAGGTTTATTTAGTCAAATCGAAATTGGAACTGCTGCCAAATTTACAAACCCTATAATCTGATCTCTTCAACAAATTCATCAATCAAACTTTGTCAAACCCCCATTGTTTCGCGAAATCTAATTAACAGATACCTCCAAGTTGACATTGACCCCAGAGATCGCTAAGACGACGTTATTAAGACCATCAATGACCCTTCATTACACTAGGCTTGCTTGAGGCGTGGTTGTAGTGTGAACTGTACTGATAAGTTTTTTTTTTCACAAAAGTAAAAATTCAAATAAATATATACGGACAAATTACACAGATTGAGCTAGCTCCAAGGTAAGTTCGAGTTTTGTGTTTTGGGATACTATCTCAACGATACTATATTTTATAGCAAATACATATATAGATAAACGTCCAAGATTCAGGACAGCTTATAAAGCCATTTTCCGACTTGTCCTGGCCGGGGATCAAACCCTGTACCTCTGGTCAGACTAGCATGGTGACCACTACGCCACAGAGGTCGTCGAATTAAATGACTAGTAAACCTTTTTCGGTTTGGAAGTTTGAGTACAGGTAATCAAGTTCAGTAATTTGTAAAAACGACCAGCTTTGTTATTATGAGAATGCGATTTGCTTTCCTTATCTTTCTTGCAAAAGGTAATCTGTTTAAAGGGATAAAATATTTTTTCTGTATGAAATAGAAGTACTCACGTAGTAGGTATGTGTAGATGGACGCTGACTGACAAATATTATTATACCTTTTATAAAACTCTACGTGTAAAACTCGCTAAATATGATGACATTGCACCACACCTTTATCTCTTTTATGAGTTAAGGGTGCGAAAACCGCCCGTTGCTATTCAATACTGCTATACCAAATTTAACGAGTCCGCCTTATTGGCATTGGGTTTCTAGTAGTCTTTGTGTCTAGATTTTCAAACGTAATGAACTCTGTAACTTGATAACTAGATGTCCACGAAATAATATGAAATCACTGGGATTAGGTATATTTAGTTTCTTGCTAGTTTCAATTTCAAACATAACAATATTTTGCATTATGAAGCCTTAGCTGTGTATTACATACGGCCTCTTTGAATGAAAATGAAATTTCAATTTCAATGAAACATGATTTGAAATAAATTCTCAAAAACATTTGAATTCGTCGTGTGGTTTCTGCCAGAGTAGTATAGAATAGAACCACTCCAGGTCTTTCCATGTATGACGTAGAAGGCGACTTAGGAAATACAAGCTAAACAATGCTTATAAACATCTATGAGACCTCTCCAATACGTCTGGCCAGCGCGGAGAGAGTAGGCCAAATCCTCTGGCTGCTCTGACTAAGTATGGCTCTTGTAGTACAGAGAGGGTCGTGCTCCTGTAGTGGTCACTAAAAGACCTGATAATGATGATGATTGAGAAAATATACTCGTGTTTATAATTTCTCAATTGAAATAGAATAAAATTTGAGAGAAGCAATAGGACATTATGAACGTTTACAGATAAAAATAATGTATACATCAAATTATTAATAGGTTCTATTTTATTGATGGCTACTTTCTTATTTCAAAAGAAGTGAAGCAATGCTTTAAATATGCTAAATACTATTTGCGTATTACAAACATATTCATACATCAAAGAACGTTGAAAAAGCCTCTACCGACAAAATGAGCAAATTCAAAACGCACTAAGTACAGGTTTAAAAGGCTTTTTTGAAGCTTCAATTTGACGTTTCATTCAGTGGCCAGTCGGTAAGAGGTTGAATGAGTAAAATTTTTGCTTGTGGTACAAAATAAAAAAAAAGTCGTACATATTATTATCATTCCAATAAATCCTCGTTTTTAACGTAGTGGTTTGTTTCATCGACATCAAGAGGCATTGTGAGTCATGCCAAGGCACACAAAAGTTAGTAGTAAAATAAGTTTGGAAAATCCAAAAGAGCACGCCTCAAAAAGTCCATAATTTTTTTTTTAATTCGAACGCATATAGAAAAATAAAGATATGTATAGATATACTAAAACTATGAAGAACAGTAGATTTTTTTTTTTGTTTATTTAATAACAATTAAACCACATCGAATCAGACCCTGAAAAATTAATAATCTATTCCTGAGCATACTCAAGCGTAAGAGAAAAAAAAGACTCGATTAGTAAAGTATTTCGGTCGTTATCGTGTTAACAAGAAAAGCCTCCGCACATACAGACACACGGACGTCCAAGACAGAACTTTTTTAAACTGTTTTTTAACTAGTTTAAATAACAAAAATGACATCAAAAATATCATGAGTGTTAAAAATAGTGTTTTTTTCTTAATATGTGTGTGTAATACAAGTGCAATGTATGATACATAAAGACATTTTAAGTTTGAAAAATCAGATGTTTTGCGCGAAGTGACAGTAGTACCCACCACAACGCTTCGCTTATGAGGCGTGCAAAATACAATACATTACTACGATACAAGCTGAGGCCGGGATATAAAGTAAATCTATCTGTATTGAAGATAATTAAATCAGCATTAGGTAAATCACACAATTATTATAAAGGCAAAAGTTTGTGAGTGTGTATGTGTGTTTTTTCTTGTACACGCGCAAACGGCTTGACCAATTTCGATAAAATTTGGTATGCAGGTAGCTGACACGATAACGCCGCGAGGCACAGCTAGTTAAACATAAATTGTTAAGGTTTTAAACAAGCTAAGCTGTAAGTCAAAGACTCCCAGGTTAGTCCTTGTGCCGATATGCTAAGCCACGTTATGACAGTTTGCTTTCGTATGCTATCACGACACTGGTTACGTGCTCTCGCTTATTATTTTTTTAAACATACGGTAGCCGCGCTCAGCCCTAGTATCTTGAGGCTAAGACGTTATAATAGTTAATTTACGTATACGCACGTTATTAGCATCATCATCAGGTCTTTTAGTTCCCACTGCAGGAGCCCGACCCTCTCTGTACTAACAGAGTCATACTTGGCCATAGCAGCCAGAGGACTTGGCCTACACTCTCATCGCTGGCCAGAAGCGTTGGAGAGGTCTCATTGATGTTTATAAGCTTTGTTTAGCTTGTACGACATCCGCGGGAGGACGCACGCTATTATGACACTTAGTAAAAAGCTCTCGTCTATAATTTGTGACGTAACAGTTTATTTGCGGACACATGCTATGACGATACTGGTAATCAGCTCTCGCTTATGCTTTAAGCCCTACACGCTGTTAAGTCGAAGTAGCCGCGGTCAGCCTTAGTGTCCTGAAGCTTAAAGACGTCAAAACAGTTAATTTACGTATATGGACGCTACTATGACACTAGCAAAACGCTCTCGCGTATAATTTATAACGTGATGACACATTCTCGTACACATGCTATAACGATACTGATAACAGCTCTCGCTTGTTCTTTCTCTCTATCGATAACGGCCCTCGCTTATGCTTTGAGCCCAACACGCTGTTTCGAAGTAGCCGCGGTCAGCCCTTTTGTCGAGAGGCTCAGCGATGTTATGGCCGCAGCCCTTGTCAGATCGGAGAGGAGAAATCATCACCATCAGGGCTTTTTGTTTCTAGAGTTTGCCAGAGCCACACTTGGCCAGAGCAGCCAGAGGACTTGGCCTACTCTCTCCTCAGAAGCCAGACGTAATGGAGGGGTCTAATTGACGTTTATAAGTTTTTTTAGCTTGTGTTTTCTAAGTCGCCTTTTACGACATCCACGGGAGGACGCACGCTATTATGACACTAAGTAAAACGCTCTCGCTTATGCTTTGAGCCCAACACGCTGTTAAGTCGAAGTAGCCGCGGTCAGCCCTTGTGTCGAGAGGCTCAGCGACGTTATGGCCGCAGCCCTTGTCAGATCGGAGAGGAGAAATCATCACCATCAGGGCTTTTTGTTTCTAGAGTTTGCCAGAGCCACACTTGGCCAGAGCAGCCAGAGGACTTGGCCTACTCTCTCCTCGGAAGCCAGACGGGTTGGAGGGGTCTAATTGACGTTTATAAGTCTTTTTAGCTTGTGTTTTCTAAGTCGCCTTTTACGACATCCACGGGAGGACGCACGCTATTATGACACTAAGTAAAACGCTCTCGCTTATGCTTTGAGCCCAACACGCTGTTAAGTCGAAGTAATTTGTGACGTCATGACACATTCTCGTACACATGCTATAACGATACTGATAACAACTCGCGCTTGTTCTTTCTCTCTCGATAACGGCCCTCGCTTATGCTTTGAGCCCAACACGCTGTTAAGTCGAAGTAGCCGCGGTCAGCCCTTGTGTCGAGAGGCTCAGCGACGTTATGACCGCAGCCCTTGTCAGATCGGAGAGGAGAACTCATCACCATTAGGGCTTTTTGTTTCTAGAGTTTGCCAGAGCCACACTTGGCCAGAGCAGCCAGAGGACTTGGCCTACTCTCTCCTCGGAAGCCAGACGGGTTGGAGGGGTCTAATTGACGTTTATAAGTTTTTTTAGCTTGTATTTTCTAAGTCGCCCTTTACGACATCCACGGGAGGACGCACGCTATTATGACACTAAGTAAAACGCTCTCGCTTATGCTTTGAGCCAAACACGCTGTTAAGTCGAAGTAGCCGCGGTCAGCCCTTGTGTCGAGAGGCTCAGCGACGTTATGACCGCAGCCCTTGTCAGATCGGAGAGGAGAAATCCCTGCATTTTTCAGTTTTGAAGCACCCTTGTTTTGTACAATTTGGATATATTAGGATTCTTGTGCAGTGAACAAAGTATTCTTGTTGTTTTCATTTGGCATGTTGTGCAAATCTAAGAAAATGATAAAAAGTAGCAAAGGTGAACTGGTAGACAATGTTTAGCATTAAGTTGTGCCTTTTATACTAAGATTTAAAGTAATAAGATTTTAAGTGCGTTAAATTAAGTAAATAAAAAAATTGATTGGATTATTTGACTACACATTTGGTGCTGAAATATTTGTCTAGAAGATTATACTTACTTATGGGACCTCGTATCAATTTTCTCACAATTTTACTTTGGTTATAATTGTAAGTACGTATAGTTGTCCTACTGGTAGGATAAACTTGGTAGGATAACTTTACTAATTTGCTTTATCGAGAAATACATATAAACCCTTTGTACGAGAATCTAAAAGACGTCCTAAATAACAACAACGACGAAATAATGTTATAATGTTTACTTTTTGTTACAATACGAAATAAAAAGATCGATTTTCTACACAGCATTAAGCAAACATGTCGGTATTATGCCCGCATGACACATTGAGAATCACATTTTTATTCCACGTCACATCATCCCTTTTTCGCATTTTTCAGTTCATTATTACGAAGCTGTGTAAAAAATGAAAAACGCCCGAGGGCCATAGACTCCGCATATTAAGCACGTCAAACTGTATGAGAAATGAACTTCGAAATAAACATAATTTATTCAACAAAGGCACACACGTTTCATCTTTTCGTATAAATATTTGGAGAGCACTTTATTTAACTTCACTTCGCAAATTAACTAAATGTTGTGTTTTGGGCTTCGTCATTTCTTTTCTGATGAATGGTTGCGACAATATTGTAATTTATTTATGAAATGTAAATGTTTGTTTTACCATATTTTCCCGTTACTGAATTAGTGGGTGTCTAATAATTTGCGTTGTTTATTTAAAATTAGTAAGATGTTTCTTTAGATGTTATTTAATATAATGCCTAACAAATTATATTGGAATAAATATCAAAAGGAGATTCAGTTTGTAGCCAATGTTAAAAACTTTTAACATATGCAAAACAAATTGTAGCCTAGACCGGAAAAAGAAACGGTTCCGTTTCTAGACTTACAATCCAGACAATAGGTATTTAGGTATGCCTAAAATTTTAATTAAAACTATCATAAAATAAATGTATGTACTTTAATAATCTACGTTATATTTATCTTCTTTCTATTATACCACAATGAAACAATTCTCACAGATATAATTAAAGAATAACAATTTCCAACTTTCAAAGAGAATAACTCGACCTTTTCTATATTATCTTGTAGCAGAGGGATATCGTTTAGAAATACGATCCGAAAACGTAGAATTCTAAAGAAATGATTAATATTTGAGATGTTGAATTAGTCAATTTTGTTGTTCAATTATATCATTATATATACACTTTGATAAAATATTTAGTTTATGTTAATTATCCTCATTATTTATTCATAAACATAAATTAAATTTTGCAATATGTCTTCATTAAGAAGAGAAGAAGAATGTGTAAAGTAAAATAAAATACAAAATGTAAATACATACATCTAGCTGCCCGCTGTGCAGTGAGACAAGGCCCAAGCTACCGGCATTAATTATTACATTTAGGATACACTACCACGTTTTAAAGATCTCCTAAGAGGTAATAGCAAGTATACCTTGGGAAAGCTTCTTAAGTTCAGCGATATTCGGCATCTTTACACATTTGTAATCTATAGAAAAGAAAAGCTGAAAAGCGTAGGTACAACAGACACCACAGGACCCCATCTGTGTCATTCGCTACATCAACAAAGCTACACCGAGTATATAGCTCTTTCTTTAACATTACTTCTTACAGGTCTCTGCCCAAGCTTCAAATTAACAGAATGTCACACGATACAGTCTAATTTAAACTCTAACCATACAAAACGAGATCTCATATGCCATTAAGGAATGCTTGTTGAATTTTAAATTTTACACCACATTTGCTCCCAAGTTATACACAGTACATTTAGTCCACGTTCTGTACGGACGTGGCCTTATTTTCCAGTAGAATACGCGCGGTAAAACACAACAAGTACAAAATTGAATTTTTAAGGACTCTTTTATCCCATCTTGCTAACAAGTTTATTTGGTACGCAAATTGAAAAATTACCCGAGTGTCATGATCGCCATCTTCTAATTGATATCTGTAGCGCCATCTATTATTTGCTAGGGAAAACCCTGCATTTCAAGCGTTAACCCCTAATAGGTTAACTAATTAGTTTTAAGGGGGTAACCGATTTTCTTCAAACATAGCTATAAACCACCTCAAGGTACCTAAGTTTCATGCACGTAAAAAACCTCATCTAAATTTGTCCATTTACAGACACAGACAACCACCCAGTCAGACAGACAGAAAAACAAACATTAGCGTCAAACTTATAACACCGTTATTTTTTGTCAGGGATTAAAAAGACAGAAGTCAGAATAATAAATTTATAATTTTTATTTTTTTAGCTGTTCACCACAGACAAAAGACAGACCTTACAAAATATAGTTAATACAAATTAATATTATGAAAGCGTTCAAATTTTTTGACTGTTGCATACCCTTTCACTGAAGCAATAAATGACTATGGCTGATGGATGGTAATGGACATTATATTATATATATTTTTTAGTATTATCATCATCGTATTTTAGTAGTTACACACATTTTTCCACTTTGGAAGTGTCTCTCGGGCAAAATATTCAGTTTAGAAAAAAATTATACTAGGAACCTCAATTTTGAAATATCATTTTTGAAGACCTATCCATAAATACACCACACGTGTGGGTTTGATGAAAAATAAATTTATGAGTTTTAGTTTGAAGTATGGGGAACCCCCAAAATTATGTTTTATTTTTTCTATTTTTGTATGAAAATTTTAATGCGGTTTACAGAATACATCTACTTACGAAGTTTCAACAGTAAAGTTCTTAAAGTTTCGGAAAAAAGTGGCTGTGACATACGGACGGATAGACAGACAGACAGACATGACGAATCTATAAGGGTTCCGTTTTTTGCAATTTGGCTACGGAACCCTAAAAACCATTTGGAGTTTTAACTTTCCACCATACCCACTATAGTCTCAAGATTATGATTATGAATTTTATGACTGTTGCGATAAATCTGTTAAATATCACTTAGTTATAATTATTTTATGCCTTTTCAATATGTCCTAGGTCATTAAATATAGTATCGTTGAGTTAGTATCCCATAACACAAGTTTAAACTTAATTTGAAGCTAACTCAATGTATACCGTCAACAAAAAAATTAGTACATAGGTACTAATATAATAGAAAGCAAAAAACTTGCACCAGTCTATACCGGTGCAAGTTTCTTGCCTTCTATTATATTAGTACCTATGTACTAATTTTTTTTTGCCGTGCGGTTTCCGGCAGCGTAGAATAGGGCCACTCCTAATCCTCCCGTGGATGTCGTAGAAGGCGACTTAGGAAATACAAGCTAAACAAAGCTCATAATCATCAATGAGACGTCTCCAACCCGTCTGGCAAGCGAGGAGAGTGTAGGCCAATTCCTCTGGCTGCTCTGGCTAAGTATAGCTCTGGTAGTACAAAGAGGGTCGTGCTCCTGCAGTGGAGACAAAAAGACCTGATGATGATGACGATGATGATCAAGTTTACGAGTATTTTATAATTAGTTTAACATTTAGTTTGCTGGAAATTGTTTTGTTGAAAGATCAATCCACGCAGGAATTCCTTTATCATGAACACAATTTCGCGTACCTTTACACTACCGAATTTTCAGACCTAACATATACCATAATGAAGCGTCCACGAGTTTATAATACAAACATAATTAGCGGAAACTGTTATTGTTGTGATCCCGGTATAATTGAATTCCAGAAGTTTATTCAGAGTCGAGGCAATTGGGCTATTTGGGGTCTTGATTAAACTAAACAATCTTCCACGTTTGTTTGGGGCAACCCTACCCGATTATGTGGGTAGTGCACTGTTTTCAATACGTAATTGAATTCTAATGATAGCTTGATTAATTCGCAGTTGAGGTTCAACTAAATTAATTCGAACTGTTCAAACAGTAATTTCGGGAATTCCATATTGTCTTAAGCTTGAGATTTTGTAAATATAGATAGTACCAAATTTCAATAAAGGATACGAGGATGATGAAAATGAAAAGGAAGGGAGCTGGTTGGCAAGGATGTCTAGTCTAGTAAGTGGATCGTAGGTAGTTGGTGAACGAAAAGCAGATATCGAAGCACTTGACGTGATGAGTTGAGTCATTGAAAAACTAATATAACCAATTAAATGCTCTAAGGGGAGATTTTTGAGGAAACCTTTGATGGTTACACAAATCCTACTTCCTACTAATATTATAAATGTGAAAGTGAGTTTGTATATTTGTTTGTTTGTTACCTCTTCACCCTTCAACTACTGAACCGATTTGGATGAAATTTAGTATGGATATAGTTTGAGACTCGAGGAAGGACATAGGATACTATTTATCCCGAAATTACCACGGGGAGCGAAGCCCGCGGGCACAGCTAGTAGGTTATATATGTACTCGTCTGTGATCAGATCGGAATCCGGTCGACAGTATTATTTTACTTTACATATTGTTTTAACAGTATTGTGTCTGATGTTTTTCAGTGACTACAGGATAAAAGTATATGTTCCTGTGATTACTAAGATAGTATTATCTAATTACTTAAGTAACTAGGCGCCGAACTAGAAACGAGTCTAAGAAAAGGTAGACCACAAAGAAAAATACGTACGGTATACATTGACGGTATACATTGAGTTAGCTTCAAATTAAGTTTAAACTTGTGTTATGGGATACTAACTCAACGATACTATATTTAATGACCTAGGACATATTGAAAAGGCATAAAATAATTATAACTAAGTGATATTTAACAGATTTATCGCAACAGTCATAAAATTCATAATCATAATCTTGAGACTATAGTGGGTATGGTGGAAAGTTAAAACTCCAAATGGTTTTTAGGGTTCCGTAGCCAAATTGCAAAAAACGGAACCCTTATAGATTCGTCATGTCTGTCTGTCTGTCTATCCGTCCGTATGTCACAGCCACTTTTTTCCGAAACTATAAGAACTTTACTGTTGAAACTTCGTAAGTAGATGTATTCTGTAAACCGCATTAAAATTTTCATACAAAAATAGAAAAAATAAAACATAATTTTGGGGGTTCCCCATACTTCAAACTAAAACTCATAAATTTATTTTTCATCAAACCCACACGTGTGGTGTATTTATGGATAGGTCTTCAAAAATGATATTTCAAAATTGAGGTTCCTAGTATAATTTTTTTCTAAACTGAATATTTTGCCCGAGAGACACTTCCAAAGTGGAAAAATGTGTGTAACTACTAAAATACGATGATGATAATACTAAAAAATATATATAATATAATGTCCATTACCATGCAAACTACCAGCGAAAACCGCAAATTACCTTTAATTTAATCAATTCAAACAGAAAAATTAAAAAAAACATACTACAAGACTTATATTATTTGTATAGTTACTTGCTGCTGCGGAACCCTTCATGGGTGAGTCCGACTCGCACTTGGCCGCTTATTTAGACTTTCTTCCGTCTGTTTCTAAAACATCACTCTTACATGAAATTCATTTCCTGGATGACGCAAGTCTCAAACTCCAAGCATCCCTTTGTACACAGTACAAGAAGAAAAACGATAAAAAAACGAACTACCCTTGATGTGCGACAGACGGTCCTCCAGACAATGGCGCCCTCTTAATGCCTGTATCATGTACACCTACTTAATCACTTAGATCTTACTGCATTACGAATAGAGTCGAATTTCCTATATTCTAGATCTCGTCACAGTCTAGTAATTAGCTCGACTAAAACCCTGTTTGTAGGAATACATGAGCTCTTAATAATACGTTAGGTTGGGTTTTACATGAATTCGTGTGTGTTTTGGGTCATTTGTAAAACAATATAGACTGCTTTATTAAAACAAGTCTTTTTCTTCTTCTTCTTCCAGTGCCATCTTCAACGAAGGTCGGCAATCATCTTTGTGATCTGCACTTTTTAGACGGCCGCTCGGGATAATGGATCGCGTACTCTTGTTGTACCGTTGGCGTTGTTGGCGTAGATTTTTCAACCACGATGTTCTCCTTTGTCCAGACCTTCTGTCTTCAGAATATTAAAATATAAATCAGAATATTAAAACATACCTACTTGAAAAAAATACATATATGTAATATATTAGGTTTGTTATGGATTCAAAGTATTTTGCGCCCTCACCATAAAATATTAGCTACCCCTTGTAGCAAAATTGACTAATTTACATTTTAAATATTTAGAATAGACAGGATTAGAATAGAAAAGAGTGTACTCAATAACCGTTCCTTGCGGTGGCGGATAGGAAAGCAATTAAATTCTGAACGATGAGAGCATACATGTTCATATTTACCTATGGAATGTTGTTTTTTTTTCTTGATCCTTATCTATATTGTGTATCGACAGTAACCTACATCCAGTCTAATTAACCTCTTTGTGTGGTTTGTAGAGCTACTCGTATTAACATAGATATCCATCCATCCATAGCAGCCTTTATATTATCCTTTCAGGACATAGGCCTCCTCCATATTTTTTTGTGTTTGTCATATTTATGGAGGGGTTTTAGCCTTATTCACCACGACAGCCACGACGGGTTTGTGATCGCAGTACTACAACCGGTGGTGCCAGATACTGTCGCCGCTTGTAGATCTCGTTTCCCACAGCCGTACTCCTCCACTCAAGGTCCGCCTGTGTGAATACTGGCAGGCTGCTGCCCTCTGCCAGGGCCTAGCACCTATTTGATGGCGGTGCCAACTCGCCATGTCATAGAGTCGTCGTTGGATATATGCAAGTTTTCATGGAAGTGCCTGTGCCACCAGGCACCCCGCTCGCATCCTGGTAACCCTACCGCCTCGGTCCGGGACTGCTTATTAGGGTTTCCCCGTATTCACAGCTATCCCACATACTGTGGGACGTGTCGCTATCCGCCACCTGCGACCCGATAGGTAGCTGAGGCTCGCCCCTACAACATAGATATACAATATCTCAACACATCAAAGCTTTGAGATTGATTGCTGCTTTAACAAAGCTACTCGCATGCATTGCACGGATTAGATGCAAGCTGAACAGTGAGTATGTACGTACATATTAACGTACTTACATACAATAACAAAGCTTTAGTTATAATAAACAGTAGGTTTTAAGTATACATGTTTATGCAATTTGCTATGGATTATTTTTGCAGTATAATATGACGAAGCAATGTGATTGCTAAAATCAAAGCGAGTAAAACTGAAAGGTCAATTAAAAATTAAGAGTTTTGGACTGATTAGTGCATTCCGTTATCCATTTAAAAAAAAGATTTCAAATCTAAACTTAAAAATACCCATACAACGAATTGAAACACGTAGCACCATCTGTAAATTGAACCCGTAAATAAAATATACGTACATTGAGATATAGAATATGTCAAGGAGTGAATGTCACAGTTTATTGTTAATTATTTAATTAAAATATAATACTAAATTTAAACAATGGTGTATAAAAAGCTATGCCTAAATCAATAAGATTTCAAAATCACAGAATCTACCTAGACTTTTAAAAAATTAGATATAAAAAACACAACAATCTCTAATGCTACCTCCATTGAGAAATTCACTTCCAGATTTTTTTAAATGGAACTCTTTGATTTTATCGGTTTTGGTATCGATACAATTTAGTAGTTTCAACCCCAAATTGTGAGTTTAGATAAAGTACTGTACGGTACTGGACATAACCTGTTATTAAAATAGTCGTGTAATATTTATTACATGAACTGAAAGACTAAAACAAACATTAATTACTTATAACAATAATTACTTACACATCATTTAAAATACACTGGTACAAATAGTGTACTTTTGTCAGAAGGGATCTCTTCCAGTCGACCAGAGGAATAAAGAAAACGAATATTAGGTTACAGCAATAAAAACTACTTTTATAATATTTTATCGAATTTTATGTACGTGAAGAATGTAATCAGTTTATTTTAGCGCATTCAAAAACAAATATTCCTGTAAGTATCTATAATTACAAGTCCTTAGTTCTTAAAACCCAGGATGGTCATAATAACCCATTTACACCTCACAATAACAATAGATTTCCTGGACGAAGCCCCAAGAGCGCTGTAAGAGCACTATGTATGTGAATAAGTAAACGCTTGACCAGAGTGGTCTATGGGAATAGTGTTGAGAGTGGCTACAGACTGCAACTAACAGCTAGATGATGTTTATAATTAATCTTAGTACACGCCCTGTTTACTATCAGGCTTATTTATATATATATAGTCATATCAGAAGGATGAATGACGATGTTGCGATGGATGTGTGGGGTGACACAAAGGGATAGGATTAGAATGTAAATGTAAGGGAAAGTTTAAAGGTAGCACCAATAAACGAGAAAGTTAGAAACAATCGGTTGTCTTGGTTTGGACATGTAATGAGAAGAGAAGATCAACACGTAACAAAAAGAACTTTAAACATAGTGGAAACAGGGGAAGGGGAAGACCAAAAAAGAGGTGGATGGAATGCGTAAAGCAGGATATGGGGGTAATAGGAGTAGATATTAGTATGACGGCAAACAGAGGACTGTGGAAAGAGAAGACATACTGCGCCGACCCCAGATAATGGGATAAGATAAGGCAGATGATGATGATCAGAAGAGCGTTATAGACACTGAAAGCCAATAAAAAGCTGGCTATTTAAATGGATTGCAGCAAGCTGTCCATGTGTAGGAGCAGAAAGAGGAGGCCTTTGCCCTACAATGGGACACTTAGCAGCCTTCAAAAATATTACCTATACTTTGGAATCGTTATTTTGTAAGTGCTATCAATAGCATATAATATAAGGTGTAACAAAATATACTATTTTAAGGTTGAATTTAATCCATGGTACTGAACAAATTTACCCAAGGAACATGTATCGAAATATAAAAAAGTAATTTGTGGCCTTCCAAACTAGTTGTTGATCAGCTGATCCGAGTTTGCACGGAAAACCATTAATGATTTTTCACATTTCGACATGTGTTCCTTGGGGGAAGTTGTTCAGTATCACGGACTGAATTCACCCTGAAAATAGTTTTAGTATTTAGTGAGGCCTTGTATAAAGACTTAACTTTAACACTTTAACTTTGCCTATCCCTTAGCCTACCCTGAATAAAAATTTCCCTTTTACTTTCAACGTACTGTAACTCCCACATATACATTAACACAGAAAAGGTTTTCCTATACTAAATATTCATCACTATAGTGCTTCCAAGCAGGGGTGCGCGTTCAACCAATGCGATCTTGAAGGGCGTCGCTTACTCCCAGCTAAGTGACTCTTATGGAAGAAATACTCGTAAGTTGCATTCCGAATGGCGTGGTTATAAAACGTTTGCTAACTTATAGCTGAATATAGTTTTAAAATTATTTTTCTAATATTAGTATGTATGTTTATTTTGGGTTTGGAACATTTTCGGGTTTCCATCCCCAAAGGCTTGAAACGGGATCATATTACTAAGACTCCGCTGTCCGTCCGTCCGTCTGTCTGTCTCTGAACCGGGATAGCTAGGCAGTTAAAATTTTCAAGAAGATGTAATGTATTTATATTACTGCTAGAACAACAAATACTAAATAAGATAAACATTGAAATAAACTTGAAAGAAGTAGTATAATTAATTGTTTCTCTAGCAATGTTATGGACAAAAAATTTATCATATATAACTAGATATTTTAATATTAAAAATCCAAACAGATGAAGTTTAAAAGTACGAGTTTTATCTACCTATATCAACGTTGGTGTTCGTTGCACGCACCCTGTATTTTATTAAACTTGGATCAAACTCGCCACATTGAAAGCAACTTGAAAGAAGTACCATTGTTTCTCAAGCGATATTATGGACAACAAAGTTATAGTATACATACATACATACATACTATCACGTGTTTATCCCTAATGGGGCAGACAGAGCATTTTGGGTCTTGCGGTTCTATGCAGAGCCCAGGGCCGCAAGACCCAAAAGCCACTTTTAGCGTCATGGTGGGCGAGAAGATGGAAAAGCAATCAATACAGTGATGGGTTGCTAGCCGCATCGCCTGTTAACATGATTTGCATTTTTGCCCATTCCCTCGATCGGCTTTTACGATCTGCGTGGGAAGAGAAGCAGCTGGTACATTCTAAGTTTTTATTTTATTTCTCCCAGACCAGCATGGAAGTTATAGTATATAACTAGATATTTGAATATTAAAAATCCAAACAAATAAAGCTTAAAAGTACGAGTATCATCTATCTATATGAACATTGGTGTTTGTTGCACGTACCTTGTTCTTTATTAAACTTGGATCAAACTAGTTTCAATAAAATCAACTTCAAAGAAGTAGTATCATTGTTTCTCAAACGACGCTATGTACAAAAAAAAATAATATAGAACAAGATTTTAATATTAAAGATCCAAACAGATGAACCTTAAAAGTATATTCATCTATATCAACGTTGGTTTTCGTAGCACGTACCCTGTATTCCATTAAACTTGGATCAAACTAGCTACATTGAAATTAACTTGAAAGAACTAGGTGCAGACCGCGGGTGCACGCGATCATCCCCTGAAATTGAAATCTAAGACCAGCTCACTGTAATCTGCACCTTGTCTGGGACAGATTACCTTTAGTTTTGCTGCTTGTTTCATTTTTGTATGAATATAAAATGTTTTCTGCTTTAAAGATACGACAAAATTTTGTGTTGAAGATTATGTTGATTATGACCCAAAGGTGGCAAAAAGTTATTAATATATGTTCTCAATACGTTGTTTTTACATGTTTTGTTTTGTAATTTTTGTACTTTTTTTCTATGTGTGTGTGACTATAGCTACAAATAAACGTTTTATCTACTTATCTAAAACAGATTCCTTTTTTAGTGATGAATCCGCCTTTGTGCTTCTATTTATTTTGAAATTTTTGTGTTCATTATGGTGCCATAAAGTTAATTTGTATTATAGGTAATTGACCAAGCGAGTGGAGGTCCATAGTCTCTGCCTACCCCTGCGGGAAACAGGCGTGATATTATGTATGTATGTATGACCAAGCGAGCGAAGCGTCTCAGTTTCGAAATTGGCCAGAAATGTTTTGTCCGGCTGTTCCCGCTTACATATCGCATTTGTCAACCGATTCTCTTGAAATTTGGTGAGAAGCTTCAAAAATTATGACGGTTTTTTTGTTGATTCAGTATTTATTTTTTTAAGTACCAATGTATATACACGGAAAATGTATACAGAGAATTCATAAAAGTTGTACTACTTATTATTCGACATTTTTCAAAATGGTGGAAATATGTTACATACTTATTCAAAACCTTAAAAATATATATCATATTTCAGCCATTCCAATTTTTTTTAATGTTTACAGAGCAACATTTTACCGAGTATAAAAAACAGGAGCTTATCGATTCGTTAGTTTTTTTTTTTAATGTGCCCAATTACTTTTAAATACGCCTACACCTATATGGACAATTCTTTTTATTTGCAAGGGCAAACTTCAGATTGACCTATAGATTTTTTATCAAAAATGATTGTGTAGTTTGAAGTTAAGTAAGTTTTTAGTTTTATTTATATTTAATATTTTTTTACAGGTCGGGCGATTTGCGAGGTCTACAGCTCACAAAGCCACTAGAATAACAATAATTTTGTTACGGGATATATTCGTAGATGCTGTGTGATTTTTATCCTTAAATACGACCAATCTTGTTCTTAGGGTGTCATCAAAATCAAAAAATAAAAGAGAATCTTCGATCATTTTTTTTGCACAATTACCTGAGTCAATAACTGTATTCCCAAAGAGGTTTGACGTCGGACACACCACCGGTTTCTAAACGAGAAAACATATTACCTATATAAAGGATGCACCATCTAATTTTTGATGAAACCAGAAGGAAGCACTGTAATCCCACAACCCACACAAAATATAATCCAAGGTAAAAAAGTGAACTAATCGTTTGCGATTCTGTAGAATTCCTCTAAAAACTGAAAATACTCTTCACTTAATTTTTTCGCTGCTAAATTCAAGCTTTCGGCTCTTCGCAAATAAAGGCGATGCCCAACCAGAGTCGCTGGCAGATCGATTTCGTCACAATTTTTTTTATTTCCCGTTCTGTGAAACAATTTCTAGCTCCCGAATACGAAGTGCCGGCGCGATGTATTTGGTTGAATATTTCATCTGCGAATGTGCTCGTTGCTGCTTTGAGGTATGTAACTGGGACCTACTAATGCAATTTTTCAGAATCCATTTTATTTATTTATTTATTTATTTAACCTTTATTGTACAAAACACAATTTGTATGGCACAATAGGCGGACTTAATGCTAAAAGCATTATCTAACAGTCAACCTTTGGGTTGTTAGAGAAATTTATGTGGGTGTAAAATAATGGGATAGAAAAAGAAAAAATAGTTGGGTATGATTCAGATAAATAATAATAATTACTACATAAGATAAACTACTGTATACTACTTACTAAAATAAATACATATATGGCACATATAACCAAAACGAAAAATAATAATATATACAATATATATAATATATACTAGTATATACATATGTATGTATATATACCAGTTATATTGTATACTACTTGAATAATAGATAGATATTACTATTACAAAAACTACATATGCAGCAATTTTACACTTAATTGGACTCAGCAAGCAAATGCTTAAACAGCGAAGTTTTAAAACTAGCACGACTAGTGGCTGTCTTCACGGTATCAGGAAGTGCGTTCCAGAGTCTTACTGCCGTTACGGCGAAAGATTTAGAGAAAAAACCAGTACGGTGGGAAGGAATTTCTAATGTCAAATTATTTGAAGAGCGCAGGACTCTCTCATGAGTAGAACTTAAAAGTTTGAAACTTGTCTTAAGATAATCTGGAGAAAGAGGGTCATTAAGCACATTATATAGCTGACACAGTAAATGCAGATTCCTGCGTTGACGGATGGTGAGCCATTTAAGCTGAGAACGATAATCTGAGATATGGTCGTATTTACGCAGACAGAAAATAAAACGAATACAGTTATTGAGTAGGCGATCCAGTTTGTCAAGCTGTTCCTCAGTTATGTCCAGAAAACACACATCAGCATAATCAATGATAGGTAGTACAAGTGCCTGGGTCAACATAATTTTAGTTTTAATCGGGAGAAAATTCTTAAGGCGTTGCAGATAATGCAGTGTCGCAAACACTTTTTGACTGACTTCTACAATATGGTACTTCCGATTGAGATTTGAATCTATATAGAGACCAAGATCTTTAACTACTGGACTAAACGGAATCATAGTACCATTGTATATGACCGGCTGAGTAGTGTTTAAGTCAAGTTTGTTAATTTGGATAGTGCTCCCCACTACTATGACCTAGCATTTTTTTTGCATTAACGCTTAAACCGAAGTTATTTGACCAATCCATGATACGGGTCAAGTTATCATTTATAAGAGATATTGCCGTATCAATATTATCGATATTTGTTTGTGTATAAAGCTGCAAATCATCGGCGTAGAAATGATAAGAGCATGTGAGGTAGTGTGATAGGATATTTATAAAAATAGAAAATAAAATAGGAGACAAAATACCGCCTTGCGGAACACCAGCCTCTAGGTCGCACCAGTCAAATGTATCCTGACCAATACAAACCTGTTGCCGACGACCACGAAGATAGCTGGAAAACCACTCAATCACTGGAGGAGAAACGTTGCAACTGGAGAGGATAGCTAATAGGATGTCAATGTCAACTGTGTTGAAAGCATTACTGAAATCAACTAGAGCTATAACTGTTACTTGCGTATTTTCCATCCCAGCCCTAATATCATCAGTAACTCTAAGCAGAGCAGTTGTAGTGCTATGGCCAGGCCTAAAGCCCGACTGATAGATGTTGAGCAGATTATGATCAAGCAAATGTTTGATAAGCTGACCAAACACAGAAGCTTCCAATATTTTTGAGAGGAAAGGAAGGATTGAGATTGGACGAATATCATTTAGTCGGAGGGGTTCTGGAATCTTAGGAAGAGGGCGAACATGTGCAATCAGGGACAGGAAGCGCTTTCCCTAACGCGGGTTTTTAGCGGCTAATTGATAGGCTTGAATATTTTTATTGGATCAAAAACCCCTATCGCTTGGTAACCCTTTCGATCGACTAACCGTATCATATGGAAAGCCTTTAAAAGGGTTTCCCTATAAATAAGTTGTTAAAACATGCACGTTACGTTACCCTTACAAAAACCATATCTCATAGGGTAACCCTATCCCATAGGCTAACCCTTTAAGAAGCGCTTTCCCTGGTGGCCAACGGCGGCGGCGCGCGGCGGCACACGGTCAGACTCAAAGCACTCAGGCTGGCTGAACCACGACGCGACGCGACGCCATGCAAAAGTATACCTTATTAACATAACAATTTGTTTGATTTCGGCGCGAGCGCCACGACGAAACGTGTCGCGGCGTGTTTATGTATTGTTTTTGCAGTTTGGATTCGTAATTGTTATTACTTCTTATCGTCCCTGCTGTTAGAAATGTGATGTTTCCGGAAACAGTGTGAATTATAAGTGGCTTATATCTATCGTGTACTTTTATCTATCTATATCTATACTCCCATGCTGGTCTGGGAGAAATTAAAAAACTTAGAATGTACCAGCTGCTTCTCTTCTCGCGCAGATCGTAAAAGCCGATCGAGGGAACGGGCAAAAATGCGAATCATGTTAACAGGCGATGCGGCTAGCAACCCATCACTTTATTGATTGCTTTTCCATCTTCTCGCCCACCATGACGCTAAAAGTGGCTTTTGGGTCTTGCGGCCCTGGGTTCTGCATAGAGCCGCAAGACCCAAAATGCTCTGTCTGCCCCATTAGGGATAAAGACGTGATAGTATGTATGTATGTATGTATCTATACATCTATATCTATACATATAATAAAACAGTAAAAAAAGTGTGTCTGTACATTACATATATTTCCAAAAAAAAATAGGGGGGCGATAGAGACGTAGTAATAGAGTAAGAATTTAAAAAAAAATGTCTGTCTGTTTGTCTGTATGTCTGTTTGTCTGTATGTCTGTTTGTCTGTATGTCTGTTTGTCTGTTTGTACACGCTAATCTCCGGAAATACTAGACGGATTCGAATGAAACTTTTTTTGTTATATAGCTATTAAGCCTGGGCAACATATAGGGTATAAATTATTTTGGAAAATGGAACGCCTGATGCAGACCCCTAATGGTCCAGCTAAACTATAAGAGATATAAAAATGCCGCCTTAGTAAAAGTTGTTCAGCCTGATGAGCATTTTTCAGAGACATAAAGTCCACGCGAACAAAGTTGCGAGCTTCGGCTAGTTGTTGAAATAAAAACCTGTGTAAACCATTGTAATGCCTCCACCTAAAAAAGACAGTGTTCATCGATATTTTTCTTATAATGAAGCCAGTAATTATAGTATTTGCAATTTATGTAAAAAAAATATCAAGGTATGTATGTTTCGAGTGTTAACATTAATTGTCTATGAGTAAGTAGATTAGCTAGCGAGTCTAGCGACTGATTCAACATACTTTAGCCCCGAGTTACGATGTAGGTAGGTATCTGAAATTACTTGAGTAGGTAATCTTTACGTCCATAATTAAGTGTAAAGGAACCAAACTTCCTTATTTAATTCTCAGAAATATTTTTGTTTATACTGTTAGCTACGAACTATCTTGTTTTGAACATAATTACTAATGAGATGATAATGTAATGATTTTGTTTTGACTCTCAAGGGAAGTTTGAGTCCTTAACTAATTATTGATAAATATTGATAGTAGTACAAGGGTCGTGAGACCACTCATCCATCAGGGATGATAACTATCAGTATAAATAGGTCTGTAATTTAGATTTAAGTCAGTTCGCTTCTGTTCGCTATACCACTTCGTTCCATTGTGTTGTACTCGTTTCGTCGAAAAGTTATATTATTAAAAAGTGTTTAAGTCCAAGTTTTCGAGTTTATAGTTTTCTCCCACACACCAAAATTCGCCAACCGCTCGGGCCATTACAAATTGGTGTCAGAAGTGGGATTGCTTCGGGAAATTTTGGACATTTTCTTCGAAAAGTCTTCGAGATTCATTCGGCGTAAATACCACCGCGAATCGTGAAACAAGAAGACCAGAAATTCGACCGGCATCTTCGAGACCACCGATCGATACTTCGATAAGCACTTACGGCGACTTCGAGGACCAGGCGTGTACATTGACGGTTCCGTGACCATCACCAACCGCTGCACCGTCCAGCTCCTGTCCACGAGTACTGCAAGGAATGAAGCTCCTTCCCGCATCAATACTTATACTGTGAGTACGCTACCGTCTTCAACCGTAAATAAAGAAAATTTCCTGATTACTACAAGAAGGTGAATTCAGTGCAGTCTTAGCATCAGCGAAATTCTTAGAGAACTCTAAACATTCGTTTATTTTAATTTATTATTTGTGTGTGTGAATCTTTTCTTGAATTACAACAATCATGTCTCAAAACGAGAATATTCCCAGCCAATCTTGTGTTACAAACACATATATATCTTTAGAAATGGCCGAAAGAATGTTAACAAGATTTGACGGTAATAAAGCGCGTATCCACGAGTTCTTAGATAACTGCGAAACGGTTAATAACTTAATAAATCCTAGATTAAAACCTATTATTTTGCAAATAATTATTACTAAAATTACAGATAATGCTAGGTCAATGATAAGAAATAGAGAATTTAACAATTGGGAAGACCTTAAGTCATACTTATTAGATACATACACGGAAAAACGAACGATAGGCCAGTGGCAACTGGAATTAAGCAGCTGTAAACAGGATACCAATGAGAACGTATTAGCTTACGCGAATAAGGTCGAAAATTGCTACGTTAAATTAATAAATTCGTTGGATTCCACAAATCAAACTGCTGAAGCAAGACAGGCGTGCATAGAACTTTTAAAATCCCAAGCCTTAAGCGTCTTTATTACTGGACTCCATAAAGATTTAAACTTAATAATTAAAGCACTTCAACCCAAGACACTGGAAGATGCAATTTCCATGGCTGTTCTAGAAGAACAACAAATGAAAAGTAAAAATGAAATCGCTAAATTCCAAAGTTTAAATTTATCAAATACCAAACATTGCTATAAATGTAATAAGCCAGGGCATACAGTGGTTAATTGCAGAGTTAGAATGTATTCAGGGCCCGTCCAAAATCAAAAGTTTTGTAATTATTGCAAGAAAAAGGGTCATGTTAAAGATGAATGTTACCATTTAAAAAACAAAAATAAGTTTGATTCAAAGCCTAGCAGTAGCAATCGTTTTAATAACAACTCGCATAATATGCCAAATTATAAATCGAATAATGCTGGTAATCGTAACGATAGCAACGCGAACTCATCAAATCAAAAAAACTAATAAACCCCGACGGTATGAGCCGACCTAAGGGTGATAGTCTTATAAAAGGGCTCATATCTTCAATAAGTAACTGTTACATTGCTTCGCTGCAATTAGAACAAGAAAAAAGAAATATTGATTTCTTAATTGACACTGGTGCGACTATAAGCCTCATAAAGGAAAGCTTCGTGCATAAAGACGCTGAAATTCATTATGACATTTTAGCTGACTTAAAAGGTATCGATAGAGTAGACACACCTACTAGGACGTTAGGTTATGTCGAGTTAGTATTTCAAGGAGGTATAAAATTAACACTCCACATCGTTAAAGACGATTTTCCTATAAATGCTAATGGCATTATTGGAGGCGATACGTTAGAAAAGTATAAAGGCACCATAGATTATAGTACTAAAACATTAAGTCTCGCTGATAACAAGTTTAATCTAATTGATGAAAAACAAGTCAAATGTAAAAATAAAGTACTAATTACGGTCAAAGCAAGAACAGAAAGTGTTATTCCAATAAATATTACAAATAATAAGATAGGAGTTAAACATGGGATTGTTCCGCGCTTAGAGATAACATCGGGAGTACTTCTATGTCCCAGCCTTATCTTAGTAAATGATAACAAGGGCATTACGACCGTTCTTAACTCTACAGACAAAGATGTAACTTTCCCTATTCCAGAAATTGAATTGGAAGATACAGATTTAGAAATATCGAGTGAAAATGTCCTTCAGTTAGAAAATAATAATAAAAAGGTTTATAAAAATGAAAATTTTAATAGTGATCGTCTTCAAAAACTTGAGAATTCTATAAGGACAGATCATTTAAATAAAGAAGAAAAGGAATCTTTATTAGAATTATGTAAAGAATATAATCATTTGTTTCATCTAGAAGGAGACAAACTCAGTTGTACTGATATAGTTATGCATGAAATTCATACAAAAACTGATGCTCCTATTAATACTAAAAGTTATAGGTACCCGGAAGCCTTGAAAGAAGAAGTAAACAAACAAATTAGTAAAATGTTAAAAGACGACGTTATAAAACCTTCTAATAGTCCTTGGAATTCACCCATCTGGGTAGTACCTAAAAAAGTAGATGCCTCTGGACAAAAGAAGTGGAGAGTAGTAGTAGATTATAGAAAATTAAATGAGGTCAGTATTGGGGACTCCTATCCCTTGCCTCAGATAACTGAGATATTGGATCAGTTAGGTCATTCCAAATATTTTACAACACTAGACTTAGCGTCTGGGTTTCACCAGATTAAAATGCACCCTAAGGACTCACCAAAAACGGCATTTACGGTACCTCAAGGTCATTTTGAATATAATCGAATGCCATTTGGATTAAAAAATGCACCCGCAACTTTCCAACGTCTAATGAACACCGTGTTAACGGGATTACAAGGTAACCGTTGTTTTGTGTACCTTGACGACGTCGTTATTCATGCAGATAACTTAGAAAATCATAATAGGAAGTTGAAAGAAGTATTTGAAAGATTCCACACTAATAATTTAAAATTACAACCAGACAAATGCGAATTTTTAAAACGAGAAGTTATGTATTTAGGTCATTTAATAACAGAAAATGGAGTTAAACCAGACCCAGGAAAGGTATCAGCAATCGAAAACTTTCCAGTGCCTAAAAATAGTAAAGACATAAAAGGATTCTTAGGATTAGCAGGGTATTACAGAAGATTTATATCTGATTTTAGTAGCTTGTCACAACCTTTAACCAAACTTTTGAAAAAGGATGTACCGTTCAATTGGACAAGTCTTCAGCAACATGCGTTCGAATCTCTTAAGAAAAAACTTTGTGAATCACCTATTCTAATATATCCGGACTTCAGTCAACCTTTCAATCTAACAACTGATGCCAGTAATTACGCTATAGGAGGAGTATTATCACAGGGACCGATTGGGCAAGATTTGCCTATCGCCTATGCTAGTAGAACATTAAACAAAGCTGAACAAAATTATTCAACTACCGAAAGGGAACTCCTAGCTATTATATGGTGTGTGAAACATTTCCGCCCATATCTATATGGTCGAAAATTTAATATGATTACTGATCATCAACCACTAACATATTTATTTAATTCAAAGAATGATGGTGCTAGAATTTTCAGATGGCGAATAGCACTCGAAGAGTATGAATTTACTCCTATATACAAGCCAGGAAAATTAAATACTAATGCAGATGCATTAAGTAGGTTTACTCCAACGGTCGAAAATAATGTTTTAAAGACATCGACTCAAGGAATATGCGAAGATTATAAATCATTTTTAAAAGCTTTGCAAGGATCAATTATAATAAATGATAATATATACGAATTGAATGAAGAATTAAATGCCAATAAAAGAAATATTGTAATTCCCATTTCTTCGGATAAGCAGATAAACGATAATGGTTTAAAACAATTAGTTAATGGTTATGATCATCTAAGTAAAATTGATAACATAAAGGTAAATGAATTTGCTATTTTTAAAGAAGATAAATCGACATTTTATTATATTTGTACTAAACAAAACTATTGGGAAAAATCTAATTATGAAACTTACTTTGAACTATTAAATAATGTCAAAGAAGATTTAATAAAAAAGGGAGAAGACGAATTACATTTAACTCGTCTTGGAGATAAATATGACAAATTGAATTTTAAGAAATCTAGGATTATGTTAAGATTTATATTTAGGAAAACTAATATTAAACTCAATATATACAATAATACATTAATTAATCCTTCTTCTAATGAAATAGATGAAATTTTAAAAGAAATGCATTGTAGTCCAATGGCAGGACATGCAGGGTTTCATAAGACATATAAAAAAATAAAGAGTCTATATAAATGGCATAATATGAAGAACGATATAAAGAATTTTATTAAAAACTGTGATTCTTGCCAACGGAATAAACTTGTACGAAAAAAACATCGCGAACCTATGGTTATCACAACTACATCAAGTGAAGCCTTTGAAAGGGTTAGTCTAGACATAGTGGGTCCACTTCCGTTAACACTCAATGGAAATAAATATATTTTAACTTTGCAAGACGACTTAACTAAGTATTCACAGGCTTATGCTATAGCTGACCATACAGCCGAAACAATTGCTGATGTTTTCGTGAGGGAATTTGTGTGTAAATTCGGTATCCCTAAGAGTATTCTAACTGATCAAGGTGCAGACTTCACATCTAAACTTTTGAAAGAAGTTTCTAAACTATTTAAAATTAAACAGTTGACAACCACTGCATATCATCCGCAAACTAATGGTAGTTTGGAAAGAAGTCATGCTACTTTAGCAGAATATCTTAGACACTTTATTAAACAAGATCAGAGTGATTGGGATAAATGGATAGATTTCGCAATGTTTTCATATAACACTGCTATCCATTCGTCTACTAAATTCACACCACACGAATTACTATTTGGTAATAAACCTAATCTACCTTCATCAATTACCACACAACCCGAATTTAAATATTCTTATGATGATTATATAGACGATTTAACTCTAAAACTAAGAAAATCTAGAGAACTGGCAAGAGATAATTTGATAGATTCTAAGCATAAAAATAAAGAATATTATGACGCAAAATGTAAAATAGAAAATTATAAGGTAGGTGATAAGGTATATATAACAAATGAAAATAGCAAATTAGGAAAATCAAAAAAGCTCCTTCCTCAATATTTAGGTCCATATGAAATTGTAGAAATTAACTCACCAGTAAATGTTACTGTGTCAATAAAAAGAAAGAAGGTTAAGATACATATTAATCGTTTAAAACTAGCAAAATAAAAAAAAATGGGATCATCTATTGTTGCAGGATTGGCTTCGCAACACTAAGCCGAGGTGAACCTTACAATGTAACAACGCTAAACAAAGGTGGAATTTATTTCGAACATGTAGGAAAAGTAAATCAATTGGATAGTGAATGGAATTTAGTTACATATCTTGATATTTCAAGTTGGAATAAGAAATTAGAGTTAATAGAAAACACTCTAGCTGGAAGTAAAGCCATTTGTAATCAAAATATATTTAACAGATTTTCTTTATGTCAAACATCAATGATAATACTCGAACAACTTCACCCACATATGAAAAACCAGGAACTTGTACTAAAAGAAATGATTGGTCACCCTCGAGTAAATCATCGAACGAAACGTTCTGTAATAGATGGTGTAGGATCTTTATTCAAAATACTCTTCGGAACCTTAGACATTGAAGATGCTAAACGATACGATACAGCTATAAATAATTTAGATAAAGATGAACACGAATTAATTAAGCTATTGAAATCTCAATCCCAAATCATAAAAACTACTATACAAAACTTTAATAACACCATAACTGACTTCAGAAGAAATGAAAATACCTTTAATAAAAACTTAGAAACTTTGAACAATTATACAAAATCAACTAATAACAAAATCTTTAACATCGAAATGAAACAAGATTTAGATGAGCATTTATCTTTGCTAACTCTAGTAACTACAGAAGTGAATAACGAAATTTCAATGATAATAGATGCTATCTTATTTGCTAAAAACAATAATATTCATCCTATCATAATTACACCAGAACAATACATAAAGGAGTTAAGAAAAACCGTTCCGCACATCCCAACTCATACCAGATATCCATTGGAACTAACGGTAGATAATGCGTCCGAACTATTGTCACTTGTTAACATTGTTTCGTATTACATGAACGACAAACTTATATTTGTTATTAAAACACCACTTATTATTCAACAAGCATATGACATGTATAATTTAGTTCCTGTACCTATATTGAATAAAAATAATACTTATATGTTTATTTTCCCTTCAGAAAAATATATTTTGCTTTCTGAAAATAAAATACATTATACAACTTTAGAAAATTTTAATACTTGTAAGAAATTGTATAATAACAACTTTTTATGTAAACTAGATAAACCTTTATATTCTGTACATGCTAAAGACAATTGTGAATTAAGTTTATTTTTAAATAACGTTAATAATATACCATCATCTTGTGACATTAGGATAAGTATGATTCAAAGAGAGCAATGGTTTACTTTGAATAACGAAAATACTTGGATGTTTGTAACACCTAATAAAGTTATAACAACTATTTCCTGTAAATATGAAGAACCTATAGATCTAGAACTGAAAAATACTGGTATTTTAAAACTTAGAAAGAACTGTAAGTTGTATTCTCCTAATATTGTATTGTATTCAAGTAGTATAGATCCAATTTCGACTCATAATTCCGTTTTACCTAACTTTGATATAACAAATGATGAATGCTGTAATAAATTAAGAAATAATACTATCGAAGACAAGGTTGAATTTATACCCTTAAACAAATTTAATGTTAATTTTGATGACTTGAATGTTGCAAGTCATAAGATCGATAAAATTAATAATATTTTGGAAGAATTAGATAATAGTAATATATTTCATAAGGTTACAAATAATACATATTTTATATTTATATTTTTGTCTTTGTTAAAAATTTTAGCTTTTTATATTGTTTACAAAATAGGAAAATATTTATTATTGAGAAAATTCTTTTGTAATCGCCAAAATAGAATATTAGCCCTTGAAGATACAAGGAATTGTTGTGGAAGAATTACCAATTGTATCACTTTTAATATGAATAGAAATGCTGACGTATCTCATAGTGATAGCAGTAGAGACGTTGAACTCGAAGAAGTTCAAACATCACAACAAAATGAGAGTATTCCTTTACGGCGTTCTGCTAGAATCGCTCAAATCAAATGCAAATAGAATTATTTTGATTGTATATTATTTAAGTAACCAATATAATAGTTATAATTATTATAAAAGAAAAATGTCTTTCTATGTTTGTACTATTTTATAAGTTATGTTTATGCGAATAATTTTCAATTATTCCCATTTTAAGGGGGGAGGTGTAAAGGAACCAAACTTCCTTATTTAATTCTCAGAAATATTTTTGTTTATACTGTTAGCTACGAACTATCTTGTTTTGAACATAATTACTAATGAGATGATAATGTAATGATTTTGTTTTGACTCTCAAGGGAAGTTTGAGTCCTTAACTAATTATTGATAAATATTGATAGTAGTACAAGGGTCGTGAGACCACTCATCCATCAGGGATGATAACTATCAGTATAAATAGGTCTGTAATTTAGATTTAAGTCAGTTCGCTTCTGTTCGCTATACCACTTCGTTCCATTGTGTTGTACTCGTTTCGTCGAAAAGTTATATTATTAAAAAGTGTTTAAGTCCAAGTTTTCGAGTTTATAGTTTTCTCCCACACACCAAAATTCGCCAACCGCTCGGGCCATTACATAAGTATTGCATGCATGCATGCACACTTACGTTCCTTCGCAAAAAAATTTGAGGTAGGTAAGTACCTCGATCATCAGTCTTGTGATATGATACCGTATCCCAGGTAGCATTTATACGTCATTATGTCGTCCGTTTACGGTACTGCTCGACGTAAGAGACGTCATGTCTTGACGTCGGGGAGTCCCAACAGATGACGTCATTTTGTCACAGCCTCAAGACGTCAGTTTACAGACGTTAGAGAGACGTCATATAGGGACGTTAGAGAGACGTCATATAGGGACGTTACTGGGCCGTACATATTAGGGCAGCCACTGACGTTGAAGTGACGTTATACACAGACGTTACTAAGACAAACAAGTCAGGAGTAGGACCTATGGGAGCTCATGATATGTACAGTGTGTTTTGTAGAAGCAAGCGATCTTGGGTGTCGCTACCGTCGCACACCTATATGGAAATTAAACCACACACTGCTGCTGAACTCGATTTATTGGAAATATGCATCAAGTAATAAGAATGTACATAAAAGAAACCATAGCCAGTTTTAATTTTGAACAGCGCCATCTAGGGATTCTCTAAGAAACTAACACTTATATATACATACAATTTTACTCAAAATAAAAGGTTTTATGTTTATGATTAGAACTATTACTTAATGCTTTTTACGTCTTAATTTTTTATGGAATGGACGAAGTCTAAAACTGCCTAATTTAGAGGAAATAAAATTAAGTAACAAAGACTACACGAATTTGGACAGCGGGTATTATATAAACTGTAAGAACACACTTACAGTTGATATCGTTAGCATGGCAATATGCTCCCCGTAGGTAGCTTGGGTTGGTAGTTTGTTATAAAAGAGAACCGCCCTGGCTATTGAGTGAAATAACGTGCTGGCAAAACTGGCACTAGAGCCTAAGCTGCGCATTTAAGCTCTACGACGGTTCTAAGTTATTGGTCAGGGGCCCTAGATCAAAAGACTACGGTACGTGTTATATTCTATCCCTTTTCGCTCCATCTCGCAAATCCTTGCGCGTGATAGTAGGATAGAATTTAGTGCTTAGCATGTAGCATTTACGTTTGCAGGCATCTTACCTACGTATCTTGAAGAGACTCAAGAACTTTTATGGATGAAACTAAAAAAACACAATGTAAGTAGTATAATCTATATTTAAGATGCAATAAAGGACAGTGGGACACAATTGCCATAACAATGATATAGGAACCATGTTTTTTAAGACCATAGAATAGACTTAAGGACATGGAAAATGATTTAAACCGTACTTTTACTTAAACTTAACAGGTGGCCAACTTCACAACGCCTTGGCGTCTACCACCGATTCGGTTCCGTTGTCTTCAAAATTCTTTATTGATCACTGAGTACATGTTACTTTTGCCTTAAAAGTCTTAAACAAAAAAACGTCCACGTTGGGACGAATATGGTAGATACTTACGTCCATATTACCCTAAATTTAGGTCAGTAAAACGTCCTCTTGACGTCGTATATGGTACGTCCTGATATTGACCCTAAATATACGTCAGTAAAACGTACACTTTGTGGCGAATATGGTACGTCCAGATACTGACCCTAAATAGACGTTAGTAAAACGTCGTTTTTGTGGCGTATACGGTACGTGCTGAAATTGACCCTAAATATACGTCAGTAAAACGTACACTTTGTGGCGAATATGGTACGCCCAGATCCTGACCCTAAATAGACGTCAGTAAAACGTCCTCTTGGCGGCGTATATGATACGTCCTGATATTGACTCTAAATATACGTCAGTAAGACGTACACTTTGTGGCGAATATGGTACGTCCAAAAACTGACCCTAAATAGACGTCAGTAAAACGTCCTCTTGGAGGCGTATATGGTACGTCCAGATACTTGCCTTTAATTTGACGTAAATACGACGTCTTGCTCAACGCTGACCCTAAACTGACATCACTTTAACGTCTACTCTCGACGAATAAATGACCGACCCTATTATGACCTATAAGTGATGTCGCTTATACGTCGCTGACGTCAGTTTGCTACCTGAAAGTCTGTACCTACCCAGGAGATAGGTATCCGGACCGAACCGCTATGCTTAGGCACGAAATCTTTCATAGTTTTTCTCATATTACAACTGGTATGTTTATTTGTTTGTTTAGCCGTTATCATCTCGGATCAGCTGGTCGGTCAGCTTGTATGGAAGGCCAAAAATCACATTTTTATTTTGACACATGTTCCTTGGGGAAAGTTGTTCAATATCATGGACTGAATTCACCCTTAAAATAGTTTTAGTATATTTTATTACACCTTTTATATTCCAACCGATGTTAAGTGGAATTGATATACGTAGCGCCATGTATTATTTGCCAGGGAAATTAAAAAACCCTGACTTCAAGCGTTAACTCCCAATAACATTTAAACGGCTGAACCGATTTTCATCAAACATACCACCACAAGAGAACTTGCATTCACGTGAAAAAACCGAATCGAAATCGGTCTATCCGTTCGAGAGCTACGACGCCACAGACAGACAGACAGTCATTATAGCGTCAATCTTATGACACCCCTCTTTTTGTCGGGGGTTAAATTTTTTTTACGCAGATCGCCATGATATTGTTTTCAAAAGATGTTTTGTCTATGGTCCTTGTTCTCGAATTTACGTTTCGATGCCATTATTTCACACGTCAAATAATATGTGATCTGATCTGAATGATATAACACAGGTGCGTTGGCCAACGGCAGCAGGCGGATAATGAGTAAATGTGTTTAACCATTGGCTAACGAACGATAGAAAAGAGAAAAGACGATTGCGGGCGGGACGTGGGGGGAAAAACCCTATCAAAAAAGCGGAAAAAAAAACCCTTTCAATCATTTGGTAAGCGCTTAGCCTATCATAAGGATAGGGTTACCCTATAGGGATACGGTAAGCCTTTCGCTGGGTAAGCTTTTAACAGGCTAACATAGACGTGAGGGTAAGCTTATCGTAAGGATAACCACTTAAAGGGGTTTTAAAAATTAGCTGCTAATCCGGTCCCTGTGTGCAATAAGCCATAATGAAGGAAAGCAGTGTTCCAAGAGACTGTAATTAATTATGTGCGTGATGACAGGAAGTACATAATAAAGGATAGGTTTTATCATTGTACTGTTCCTAGCTAAGGAAAACAAATACATATATAGATTTATTCGTGCCTTTCAGCATCTGTTCCGTCCAGGAAGTTGGAACTAGCGCCAACCATAATTTCTTGCAGCCATTGTGCTCGTGACTGATTTGTTACTAAACTTATTCATATACTGAAGTAATATTTTATGAGTAAAAATTAAATGAGATTTTTATATATTTGAAAAGGAAATGAGCCACAGCTAATTACCACTTCGCGTTCGCTCCGTCCAGGAACTTGGAACTAGCACCAATTGTAACTTCCTGCAGGTTTTAAGCTGGTAACTGATTTGTTACTAAAGATATATTCATTTACTGAAGCAATATTTTATTTTGTTAAATTAAATAAGATTACAAGATTTCTTATATATTTGAAAAGGAAATGCGCCACAACTACTTACCTCTTCGCGTCCGCTCCGTCCAGGAACTTAGAGCCATTATGCTGACTGACTTGTTACTAAACACAGTTATACACTGAAGTAACACTTTATTAGCAAAAATTTAATGAGATTACAAAATTTCTATATATTTGAAAAGGAAACGAGCCACAGCTACTTACCTCTTCTCGTCCGCTCCGTCCAGGAACTTGGAACTAGCGCCAACTGTAACTTCTCGCAGCCATTATGCTGGTGACTGATTTGTTATTTATTGCCTAGCTCGAATTGAAATGAGTAACATGCACATTTTAAATGAATGGAGACAATTAAATTTGAGTTATTTTACTTCCGTGTGCCATACTGTGCACAGTGCAGCTATAATCCTGTCAAAAGTTTTATCCATAGATAAAGGAGTTTCTCGTTGTAAAGAAATAACATGGGTCTTGTGTGTTTTTAAATGGAGTTGAGAAATATAAAAAATGACGGTTCAGTAAGGACTTGACATTCAAATCCTGGCTGAACTGTCGTTTTATCAGCTACTTTTCATAACGTCTCAATAACTTAAAACGTTTCCTAATCTTAATTATTTTATGAACCAAGGCTTAACGTCTACTGCTATTCTAAGTCTTCTACATAAATTACAATAAAGTTGATCTAAAGAGACCAATATCCATCATTTTCTTGCAATTCTAGACATCAACTATATAGGACTATCTTGACTACGCAGCGCTTGTCGATGCGTAGTCGATATTCAAAAATCTTCACTACATCGGCTACGGTTCCTGCTCTATTGAATTTTGAATAAAAAAAGTTAAACATTCAGCATTATGTAAAATGAAACGAACAACCCGTAAATATTGCCCCCAATTCAGAAAGCTGGATTGTATGTATGTAATTCACAATCGCATCACAAAGAGTGCTTAACGAGTGCTAGTTTCATCGCGATATTGCTTTTGTTCAGCCGATTGGATTACTGTATTGTTTCATAAATTCAATCGACTTCATCACACGAGGATGGTATTATTTTGAAAGTGCATTGTTATGTTTGGACAGCTCCTATTTTGAAACGGAATGTTCTGGAAAAAGGAATTGCTAGAGAAAAAGTTCTCGTTATCTGAAAGATATTTTGTGTATCTTGCTGGTAAATTAATTTAGAAATAAATTGTCACTGAACGACTGTCGGAAAAGCGTTTACTCACACGTTATGCCGCCGTGACATCGTTTTTTAAAGGTTAAAACCACTGCAACGGTGATGTATAAACACTTCAAGCAAGACTCTCGAACTCTGTAATAATTTCTTAGTTTAGCGTGTGCTGCAAGCAAGACAGCAGGCCCTGGCTCCATAGGATAAAAAACTTAACAATGCTTTGGAGCTCAGGGGCAATCTTCATTGGGTTGTGACGTCAATTGATTTTTTGTAACATATTTTCATGAGGAAGTCGGTGGTTCAGTGAGGGAATGCACAACTAGCGCTTGGGTGTGGTCCGCGCTTAGATGGGTGACCACCATCATTATATCAGCCACTGTTGGACGCTTGGCTACGTCAGTGGCCTTCGTTCTTCTAAATGCTGATGAGCTCTTCAGTGCTTCGGAATGTTCAGTTGTCGTTGCCGACTGTCATAATTATGTATTGTATATATGTATATTCATTCTCATATTTATTTATAATAGGTATACAATTTAATTTTATATTATATTGTATTGCTTTTTGTGCCACATCATTTTCTCTGTTTATTCCTATGGTTGGCTGGGAAAAAATGTTCTTATCATTAAGTCCGCCATTTGTTAAAAATATATTAAGTACATTGGAACAAAATAGTTTGATAAAATAATTATATAGCAGTCGTCCAGCTATGTTAGATGCCTGCCTTTAGGCACCTTGAAAAATCTCACACAAATGATGGTCACTTCATCATTATCATCATCTGAACTTTTTGTCTCCACTGCAGGAGTCTCTGTAATACCAGAGCCATACTTAGCCAGAGCAGCCAGAGGATTTGGCCTACACTCTCAAAGCGGGCCAGACGGGTTGGAGAGGTCACATTGATGTTTATAAGCTTTGTTTAGCTTATATTTCCTAAGTCGCCTTCTACGACATCCACGGGGGGACTTGGAGTGGCCCTGCTCTACTCTGCCGGAAAAAACACGGCACATACAACACGAGGAAAATAATCTATCATTCAATAAGATCGGTCTAAAAATTTTCGCTCTTAAAACAGTATTTCTATATGGGGTAACAAGAACGGCAAAAACTGCATGCGTATGTCAACAAGGTGCATGTATCTCTTTGACGACCAACAGCATTTTGCAAATGCCGGACCTCTGAAAAACTTTGTTTGCATCATTCGTCCTTTGAGCCGCAGTTTTTCTATTGCCAGAATTTAAAGCACCGTGAATTATTAAAAGTTGCTTTTTGCTGGCTCTATTTTAATTTTAAGCGATTTTAAAAAAGGGAATGATCCATTCGTTGGAATCTTTTTTTATGGATATTCACCGATTAGTCGTAGCCATAGAACGAGATTTTTTTATTTTTCTCCTTTTATTTTTTAATGCTATGCTACGACCACATAAAATATGTACCTACATTACCAATTTACAGATATTTTAGACTTTCTTTATCCCTTTCTAGCTAGACAGTGTCCTAAGTTGTAAGACCCAAAAGCTATGTATAGAGTGATAGCCTAATAAGAATAGAATAAAAATTCTATTTAGATAAAATAACAATAAAATATATTACTTACAGTGCTTACAGTAAAATCATAATAATTACAATTCTTCATTAGATAAAGATAACTCTGTATCGGTCTGTTAATATGTAAGAAATCTTATTGGCCAGGCAAATTACAAAATCCTCGACTTTTAATTACTTTCATATTTAAACGCCATCTAGTGATAGGCGAAGAAACTAAGTAGTAGAATTAATCAGTATCGCCTACGTAACGTATCCGTAGTGCCATCTATTACTTGATAGGCAAACTACAAAACTACCCCGACTTTTAAGCGATAACACAGAAACAAAAATAACTTTTTAATGGCCGAACCGATTTTCGTCAAACATAACATTTATAAATGTAAATGTTCATTTCGTTGCCTGAAAATATGCTTTATTATATTATTGTAGCTCAGAACTACTGCAAGGCAACTTGCTTTCACGTAAAAAAATACGCATCGAAATTGGTCACCGCATCTGTTCGAGCGCTACGACGCCACAGACAGACAGACAGACATTAGCTTCAAACTTATACCACCAGTCTATTTGGCCGGGGATTAAAAAATTGCCAATTCAGAATGTTAAAAAGTAACTATATATTACTAAAGAAAAAAGTGAAAGTAACGATCTGATTCAATACATTTTACCATAAAATGGTCTATGTAAGCCAGAAAGCCGTGAAAACAAATGGCGAAGCAAGAAACACACTTAAGATTATTAGGAGGGCAGTAAATTCTAGGTTATCGCGATGGAAAGTGTCTTACGTGACAAACGGACTCATTAAGGCGTAGTCTTTGATAAAAATGCTAAACACTGACCTTTAAGCACCCTGTGGTTTAATAAGGTAATGTTTTTGGCTGGTTATTGTTCCAGGATTAAGGGATTTTATTATAAAATGCTAAGACATTTATAAAAATGTATGTATGTGACATAATGACTGTAGGCGACGCACAAAGGAGGTCTATTTTGTACATATTTTTATTAGGTTTTATTTTTATGCTGGCTGCTAAGAACTTTTTCTTTTTCTATACCCAGCGGCAAATTTAAATATTTTTGAGTGTTCTGTTTTACAATTGTTTTATGTGCACATATTTTATCAATTTTCGCGTTTTATAAATAAATATTCCGCAGTATACAGTATTTCCCACCTATTTTAATTTGCGTCGCCAGCAATGACAAATGTCATGTATATTTACATACATACATACTATCACGTCTTTATCCCTAATGGGGCAGACAGAGCATTTTGGGTCTTGTATATTGAAGTATAAATTTATAAGATATTGTTAATGGTCTTTGATAATAATAAAATTTTTAAGAAAAAAAAAACAACCGACTTCAATTTATTTCAGGAGTTTTCTTCATATCTCCGAAGTTCTTCATCACTTCTTCACCAAATTAATATGGGACCAACTTGGGAGTAAGGGCTTTCAAATAAAAAAAAATCATCTAAATCGGTCCACGGTTGACGAAAATATCGCGTAACATACATACAAAAAAAAACATACAATCGAATTGATAACCTCCTCCTTTTTTGAAGTCGGTTAAAAAATGCTGTACCCGCGGGCTTCGCTCCTCTGAGAATTTCTGGATAAAGAGTACCCTATGTCCTTCCCCGAGTCTCATACTATAACCATACCAAATTTTATCCAAATCGGTTCAGTAGTTTAAGCGTGAAGAGGAAACAAACAAATATACAAACTTACTTTCTCATTTATAATACTAGTAGTTCGCCACGAACTTAGACCTCGCGATTATTATTTCAGAATAATGTACACGATTTGGATGAATTTTACTATCGGTGCAGGTTTACCGATATACGAATTCATGGTTGTGACCAAATTTCCAAAATAGTTGCCAATCACAGCCCTTTCTTCAAATGACTTTCAATCTAGCTCTGAAATGTCAGGAGCACCTTCAAACCATACAATCCTATGGATATGAGGTCTACCGTGATGCAGAAATTCAGTTCTGTACTAGTAGTCTTTCACCGAAAAATGACCCATCATTTTTGACAAAGTCAGCTCGTTTTTGGAAAAACCAGGTTTAAATGTTTATTTGTATTGCCATGGCTCTATGCCGCTGCTTATTGGTTTCTTACTTTCTTCGTAAAGCTACTTCGCGGGCTTTGATTGCTGTTGATCTCTTGTTAGTTCGTAGCATAATTACTTAAACTACTACAGAAGCACAGACAAGCAGCTATAGCGATTGAACGAAAGTTCGCTCAACAAAATTGGTAAATTTAATAAACAAGCCAACAATCAATCAAAATAAGTAAAAACTGAAGAAAAAAAACTAATCGTAAAATAAGCAAAGCCCTTTTATTTTAAGTCGGTTAAATATGATAAAATTTATTGAACCACTTATGAAACTCAAAATAATAACCATATTCAGAGAAATTACTTCGTGGACCCCAGGGGAGATATGTATTTTTAACAAAGTTGTTCAGTAGCCCGGACTGAATTCACCGTTAAATAGTTTGAGTATATTTTGTAAGAGAATTTATATTGTATATTCGTCACGGCTTAGTCAGCTAGACGTCGCGAGTCACCCTAAACCCGTTTAAGTATAACGTATAAAAAAGATGTTCAGACAAAAAAGTTGTTCAAATAAAAAAATATCGTTTTCATAATGGCAACAAAAAAGTCTAATGACATTTTTGAAAATAATTTGAAATGGCGGATATATGACAGTTTTAAAATTTTAAATCCCCATATTTCCGCCATTTTGAAAAATTTCGAAAAACTGGCTCGACAAAAAAATTCTATTTAGTTGCTGAACCTGCTTACAAAATTTCATTAGAATCGGTTAAGAAATGCGACCTGTAGGCGAGAACAGACAGACAGACAGACAGACAGACAGACAGACAGACGGACAAAAGAATTTTTGGCTAGTCTCGAAACTGAGTTAGTCAGCTAGACGTCGCGGGTCACCCTAAACCCGTTTAAGTATAACGTATAAAAAAGTTGTTCAGACAAAAAAGTTGTTCAAATAAAAAAATATCGTTTTTATAATGGCAACAAAAAAGTCTAATGACATTTTTGAAAATATTTTGAAATGGCGGATATATGACAGTTTTAAAATTTTAAACCCCCATATTTCCGCCATTTTGAAAAATTTCGGAAAACTGGCTCGACAAAAAAATTCTATTTAGTTGCTGAACCTGCTTACAAAATTTCATGAGAATCGGTTAAGAAATGCGACCTGTAGGCGAGAACAGACAGACAGACAGACAGACAGACAGACAGACGGACAAAAGAATTTTTGGCTAGTCTCGAAACTGAGACGCTTCGCTCGCTTCACTCGCTCGGTCAATTAGTAGGAAGTAGGATAGGATAATAGGATTATTATTGAAAAATATGAAGGATTTATAAACCGTTTCACAGCGAACGCCGGATTTATCCGAGAAACATTGCCGTGCCCATTTCTCGAGCGTCGGATATTATCGACAAAAAAAACACTGCTTGTATTGCACATAAAGTACCACAACTCTTTTTTACTATGCCTCGCGCGGGGGGTACGACAACTAATATATATAAATAATGATTACCTACCTATATAACATTATTATTGAAATGTTTTGTAATCATACAATGTGATCTATATTAGGCTTCTCACGCAATTTAAACTACCCTCAATATTAATATCTATGCTTTGTGTTTGTATATTTGTTTATTTGTTTGTTATCTTTTCACGCTTAAACTACTGAACCGATTTGAATGAAATTTGGTAGGGATATCGTTTGAGAGTCGGGGAAGGACATAGGGTACTCTTTATCCCGAAATTCCCACGGGGAGCGAAGCCCGCGGGTACAGCTAGTAAAAAATAAAATAAAAGAAGAAAATCATCATCATCATCATCAGATCTTTTTAGTCTCCACTGCAAGAGCATGACCCTCTCTGTAGTACCAGGGCCATAATTGGCGATAGCAGATAGAGGATTTGGCCTACACTCTCTACACTGGCCAGACGAGTTTTAGAGGTCCTGTTGATGTTTATATGCTTTGTTTAGCTTATATTTCCTAAGGCGCTTTTTACGACATCCACGGGAGGACTAGGAGTGGTCCAATTGCACTCTTCCGGAAACCACACTGCGATTGTAACAGAATAGTACCCGGGCGACCGAGCTTTGCTCGGTTACATCTTAAACATTAACTAAATTTTTTTAAACTTGTCTAAAAACAATACAAAATAAAAAAATATTTAAAAACTTGAACATAAAAAAACGAACCAGTAACACTCTTTCTAGTGGTCCGCATCTTAAACCACTGAGCCAAACGGATAGCGGCCAGTGCGACGAAATTAGCGACCATATTCTGCGTGGAAAGTAAAACGCATGAAAACTCACCCAAACATAAGACTAGTCTAGATCGATTTTTTATCCCCATATACCAATTTTCTGCGAAATCGTTAGGGCCGTTTGTAAGATTTTTTATTTATATACATTTAAATAAATATACAAGAATTGCGCGTTTAAAGGTATAAGATTATAAAAGAACACAAAGTTAGAATCTAGTTATCTTACTATTAGCAGTACTAGATTTCTCGTTAGAACCTTCAAAGTTTGGAAACTGAATCGTACGAAGACACTTATGACGTAACAATTCTCACCACAGATAACTTTACTAACATAACTTAGAAACTAAGTTAGTTATTTAAACTGCATACTAATATTCAATTACCTACAGATAATACTGAGCTTCCATACATACATACTTACATACTATCACGTCTTTATCCCTAATGGGGCAGACAGAGCATTTTGGGTCTTGCGGCTCTATGCAGAGCCCAGGGCCGCAAGACCCAAAAGCCACTTTTAGCGTCATGGTGGGCGAGAAGATGGAAAAGCAATGCGGGTTGCTAGCCGCATCGCCTTTTAAAAATGATTCGCATTTTTGCCCATTCCCTCGATCTGCGCGGGAAGAGAAGCAGCTGGGCAGCTGAGCTTCCATACTACGAGTTAACTATATAATACGGCATAGTTTCAACAATCAAAAATTGCCAAACTGGCAAGTTTTTTAGTAAAAGTGTTTTATCTGACAGATCTCACTTCTACCGTGATGTAACTTGCTGTACATACACTATACCTACACTTGAAAACTTTACAGATTTGAACTTAAGTCTCGCATATAAAACCCATTGGCTTATTCACTAACTGAGTGCTTATTAAGTGATTTGTAAAGGTTCCTATTTCTTCCAACAATATGAGATCTATTCCAACAAAATATTTGTTACCATATGTTTCATAAAATGGTATTTTATGAACGGCTACCTAGTTGTAACATAATTAGCCTTTATCCTTAACCCTCTACTGGGCATAAACATCTTTTTATGGTTCCGTACCCAAAGGGTAAAAACGGGACCCTATTACTAAGACTTCGCTGACTGTCCGTCTGTCCGTCTGTCCGTCTGTCCGTCTGTCTGTCACCAGGCTATATCTCAAGAACCGCGATAGCTAGGCAGTTGAAATTTTTACAAAGTATGTATTTCTGTTGCCGCTATAACAACAAATACTAAAAACAAAATAAAATAAATATTTAAGGGGGGCTCCCATACAACAAATGCGATTTTTTATAGATAATGGTACGGAACCCTTAGTGCGCGAATCCGATTCGCACTTGGCCGATTATTTACGCTTTAATAACACTTAACAATTTTGGTATTTACCACGGTTTTACTCACATAGTGTAGGATGGTCGTCTTAACCGATGGAAACTAGCAGGCCTTTTTTCAGACTATACTACGTAGCGTACGTACCAAGTTATGACATGTCACGTAATGTTTAATAAGTTAACAATCTAATCAAATTCAACAAAACAAAATTGATAAAAAAAAACTGATATCATAATCACTATCAAAATACAACCAAAAATGCAAAAATCCACGTCGAGAAATCGTGAGCAAGATGAAGTCAGCAAACGACCCGATATGAATTTTTATTTATGCATCAGATTCACCAAAATCGATGGATAGGGATCTCATCCGGCGTTCGTTGACCCCCAGGGCTAAGGGCATGCGGGTCACGACCTCGGCAGGTGCATAGGGCAAGTAAGACACAGGTGATCTTGGTAATGGATGCCATTTTTAAAAGTTTTGGTTTTCTTTGTTTTTCTTTATTCCTTGTGAACCCTTATGAAATAAAGACGTAAAAGGTACAAGAACATTTGATCCCACTAAAACATTTTCATATAAAGTTCCCTCCCTTACTTTACCTGCGACACAAGTCGCCGAATGTCGCCAATAATCGGCGACGGTCGCCGATCGTCATTGATGGGTGTCGCTCGTCCGCAAGAGTGCTAGTTAAGACAAGTAGGAACATGCACTGTAAAAAGTTACCAAATCTCATGGAGTGCCAAGCTTCTAAATCTAACTAGCGCTTTAGCAAGTAAAGCGACGCTGGGCGTGGTCCACACTTAGATGGTGATGCCACAAGTGGCATACAAATTTCTTGAGCTCCTCCATATTATATAAGCCGTTGGTCCCGGCTGTCGTCCATTGTATAGCAGTCGTTTAGCTATGCCTTAAGGCAGTCTAAAACCTGAAACTTGCACACACATATAAGTTCTCTACAAACCCTATATCTTAGACAAATTGTGTGGCCTGGCAGTTTCGTAAAAGTGAACAGAAAGTAATTACTTTCTGTATATCCTATTCATGTTTTTGTTTAAATATTAACAAATAATAACAGTAAGTTAACCAAATCACCAAAAAGCTGCCTAACGTAGGTACATAACCATAAGTACATAAGCGTAAAACAGATTTTGATTCGAATTAAAGCATAAACCTTTTGTTTCGGACTACTTGGTAGTCATCGCAACGTAACCGACTTCCAAAAAAGGAGGAGTTTTCAATTCGTCGCGTACTTTTTTATGACTGTTCACCGATTATTCGAAGACAACCGAATCGATTCGGAAAATTCCTTTTTTGGTTTGAAATACTGCGAGGTGGTTTAAGAGAAATTTTATCAAAATCGGTTGTGCAGTTTGGGGTGAAGTTGGTTTTTAGGTTTGAAAAATTATTGAAAATAAATTCTTCTTCTTATCGTGTGTGTTAGTAACTAACACTAGTGTCAGAGTTTTTGAACCGCCTTAAAGGCCTCTGACTTGGTTTTAGGTAACGACCAATGTCAAAGACAGTGACCGGGACCGACGGCTTAACGTGCCCTCCGAAGCACGGATCATCTTACTTATCAGACAATCAGGTGATCAGCCTACAAATGTCCTAACCAAACTAGGACAACAACACGAAGTCGTTGCCCTCGCCGAGAATCGAACCCGCGACCTCCGGGTATGAGCCGAACGCTCTACTCACTACACCACGGAGGCAGTTAGAAAATAAAATAAATTAAATAAATTAAAAAATAAATAAAAGTTCTTCTCATATCCTGTATATCGCAAACTGTTTTGAAATTAATACAATCGCAAAATTTGCTAATGTCTCAAAATGCTGCTGTGAACAAAACCCTTATTGTACATATTTTTCCCGTAACTACTTGACTACGCAATTCTAGTCACGTAGACCCGTCTACGCCGTAGACGTGTATCGTAGACGTCTACGGTAAGTGATATAGCATGTAAGCATGCAAACGTTACTTTTGAAATGGGGAGTAAATAGCATTATTTAATACATCTATACATATAATAGATACATTATAATATATACATAGAGAGTGTAGGCTAAGTCCTCTGGCTGCTTTGGCTAAGTATGGCTCTGGTAGTACAGAGAGGTTTGTGCTCCTGCAGTGGAGACAAAAAGACCCAAAGATGAGATGAGATGATACACATAATAAAACAGTAAAATAATTTGTGTGTACATTTAGTATTTTTGACTGAATTGGATAGAGGGACACGTAAAAAAAATAACAGAAAGCCAAACATTTTTTTTAAATTTTTTGTCTGTCTGAAATACTGGACAGATTCAATGATTTTTTTTTTGTTAAGTCTGGGCAACTAGGGAATAATTGATTTTGGAAAGTGGAACACCTAATGCTAAACCATAATGGTCCAGCTAAACTATAAGAAATATAAAAATGACTCCTTAGCAGAAATTGTTCAACCTGATGAGCATTTTTAAGGAGTCATAAAGTACGCGCAAATGAAGTCTTGGGCTTCGCCTAGAAATACAATATAACTTAATTTATTTTTCATTACTTTTCTACACGTAGACTAAAGTTGAACATATTTAAATGAAGAAGCTCACATAAAATAGCAAGATAATTTTATTACAGAGACAGCCAATCAACTAAATCAAGTGCCACATTCTCAGCCACGTTCATACATACTCAGCAAAAAAATCAAAGAAATATCTACTCAATGTGGGTAACGACATGGTATAATTTAGCTCGCGTCAGAACTCAATACATGTTCGTTTAGATACCTAGAAGTACATTGCAAGCTAATTTCATTAATAATACTCTGGTCAAAATATTCATGTCACTGAATTTCCCACTCCGGAGTGATTACCGCGCGCATAGTAATAATGTAGGTATATTTTCTATATCTAAACGGGGAGTGACACAGGCCTGGTACTGCGTAAATTAAACGCAAAAGATTAAAGAGTCATTCCATTAGCTGCATTATAGTATAAATCAATCTAGCTGGACTAAAGGTCTCTTCCAATAAAGAGAGGATTCGCCAATACATATTAAAAGTTACCTACTTAAAAATTAAAGTAATATAAGGCATAATCTACGTTTTATACGTTAGTGGGAAGTTTTACGGCGACATGTGTCGTTGAAGCTTGGATTACGGCATTCAAATTTATAGCTAGTTCATAACCCTGGCTCTGTGGATAGCCGAAGTATAACATTTTGATGTTGTATAGTGAACATAAAGAAGGATTTTGTATGTAGTGGAATCGCACTACATTGTTGCTAGCAAATTAAAAGATATGTATCGTTTTATGCTTCTAAAAACGTCCGTAAAACTAAACTACTCAACCAAATACGATGAAATTTCTATGAGACCGCCTGAGAAGTATGTCCTTTTAAACAAACAAAGAATAAAAGAAATAACTTGAACCTAACTTCCATTCTGAACTCACAGTTATTCCGGGTGGTCGTATAAATAACTTGAACCTAACTTCCTAAACTCCTTTCAACTAATTATTGACTTCATCAATCTCATCATCATCATTTCAGCCCCTCTTCCGCCCACTGCTGAGCATAGGGCTTCTTTTGTCGACGCCACCCATCTCGCTTCTGTGCTGCTCTAAACCAAATGCGACCCATGACTTTCACTATGTCGTCGACCCATCGCATTGCTGAACATACAACGCTTCTTCCAATTATATAAATATAAATTTTATTTATATTCAAACCTTGAAGAAATGTTAGAAAATATTAAGTAAAATATTAGGCGTTACTCACATTTTATACGTTAGTCGGAACTTTTCGGGCGACATATGCCGTTGAAGCTTGGATTACGGTATTCAAATTTATAGCTTATAGTTCATAACCCGGCTCTGTGTATAGCCGAAATAGAACATGTTTTATACTGAACGTAAAGGTGGATTTTATAATTTAGATAATAGAACAGTGACTACTCTATTGCAGATTGCTATTTAAATGTACGAAACCATGATCGTACCTACAACGTCAACAGGGTATTGGTATATTTAGTACGATAAATACATTAATTTTACAGTAAACTAAACTATAGTTATAGCTGCCAGGTATGCCCCTATAATGCACCTGGTCATACATGTACAGAACAAATTTATATCTGAAACTTTTTATAAAGTAAAATATATATGACCAGTATGGAAACGCTAGCTTGATATCTCAATATGCGTGACTATAGTCTCATACCAAAGACCGTGCGAACTAGAGAATAACAGAGTCTTATAAAATATACCGAAACTATTTTAGGGCGGAGTTCAGTCCATTCTGAACAAGTTTCCTCAAGGAACATATATCAAAATATGAACAATAAATTTTGGCCTCCCATACAAGTTGACCGATTATCTGATTTTAATTTGTATGGAAATCAAAAACACATTTTTCATGTTGCGATACATTTAATTTGGTCCACAATTAAGAATTGTTTACAATTAACTAAACTACCTAACTTATACCTACATGTTCCTTGGGGGACATGGGACATGGAGGTATAAGTTAAGTCCCAGGCTCCAACCCGTCTGGCCAGCCTGGAGAGAGCAGGCCAAGTCCTCTGGCTGCTCTGGTCAAGTACGGCTCTGTTAGTACAGAGAGTCGTGCTCCTGCAGTGGAGACAAAAATACCTGATGACGATGATAATTTTGTTAGACATTATATAGCCGGAAAGCGGACCAATGGGCTCTGAAGAATACGAAATTCGTTTTTTTTTCTTCTCGAGTCGAAAGTTCATTATGAAATCATATTTTTAACACTAGAAGGTTAACCCATTTACAACGTTTTTATATGTGTGTTTTATATTTTATATGTGTTTGTATAATGGGGCATGATGAGCACACGCTAAGATGAAAGTGAGAGTCGAACTCAATTTTGTATCGAATGATGATAAAACCTCTCCCCTATTATATTCTGGGTTCCAAAAGATCCTGTATCACAAGTAGTCCAATCAAAAATCACCCCGACATAATTTCCCCTGTTACGCAGCTCACAGCAATTTGTCCAAAGTAATGGCACAAAAATGGGATAAAACGGGATAAAGCCCCCAAATTTATGTGTCAGCTCATCGGCCCATTAACACGTGCCTGCATAAAACATTAAAACGCCTGCAATGGAATTTATGGAACTTGGCTTACTATTGTTAATTATGATTTGCACTAGACTTATAAACATGAATTATGAATAAAGTTCGTTTATCTGTGATAGTGGATTTCGGGTATTATCATGAAGAGCTTGTTGGCCTTGTGGTGACCACAAGTGGCAAGAAAACTTGTCTAGCCTCCGTTCTTCGGAAGGCAGGTTGATCCCGGCTGCTATCGTTGTATGGCAGTCATCAAGCTATATTCTCTTTCGACAGGTGATAGGATTAAGTCTTTGTACAGAGGACGTTCCTACCCCATTCTCTGTTAACATATTTACTTACTCATCTTTTCTGATACCCGTGGGAGAGAAAGAAATGGCGACAAAGAGAATTTTACTTAATTTTACTTTGTTTTCAACACAGTGAAAAGGTTTACTATTTTCAACCCCTGAACAAAAAAAGGGGTTCTGTAAGTTTAACGCAATTGTCTGTCTGTATGTCGGTCGAACTATCGGTCTGTGGCATCGTAGCTATCGAACAGGACCGACTTCGATGCGGTTTATTTACGTGAAAGCAAGTTCCATTGGTGTAGATTTTAGCTATGTTATTGGGGTTAACATTTGAAAATCGGCTATTTTTAACCTGGCAAATAATAAATGGGGCTATGGATATCAATACCATCAGTTGGAATAAGTAGTTCCCCCACTCATCACTAGATAGTATAGTCGTGGTTTTTTTAATTTGCTTGGCAAATAACACCTTGTTCGAAGATTTCGTTACATATCTACAATTAAAGCTAATAAAAGCGCGTAAAAATGAAAAAAAAAATAGTAGCCTCTCTAGATAGCTTAATTAAATGGAAATTAAATCAAATATTTACAGGCGTTTTCAACATCCCAGACAATCTAAGCTTTATAAGCAATCCACTGCAAGTGGCTCGCCATGGAGGTCGTCACGAAAAACGAAGCAAGCGCTGTCTATAGTGGGTGCTACAATTATCAGTTTGTTTGTAATAATAAGTTTATTGAGTTCCAAAAACACAAATTTGTTGTTAACAAATTATTTTGAAGGTACAATTAACAACACTATTTCGTCCAGCAAAGCCACTACCAGAGACAATTCGTTTCAGTAACAAAACGACACTTTAACCTGACCCTGTAGGGCTGAACTAACGTGTCGCAGATCGTTATCATAGCAAATAGCTGCAATAAATTTTTGGACACGAAATATACCTCTAATAGAGCATAATAGCCTTATAACAGCCACACCGCGGACTATCGTGGTGAAATTGTCGTTGGCATGAAATGGAACGCTCCTTTTGGTTCTACGCAGTTAGTTATATTCGTAAGATCCAATATTATTATGCAGATCGGCAATTTATTCATTGATACGTTAGTCAGTGACAAAAAGCTCACTGTATTCTTCTCCAGTGAAATTGGGACAATATTACCGGACTCTAGTTAAGTAAGTACCCACTGATAAACGCACTACTACATTATTCATTAAAATAGCATTACAATTCTCGGAAAATGATCTTAACCCTAATGAATTTCCTCATCATATATGATCATCATAATCAGGTTTTTTTTGTCTCCAATGCAAGAGCACGACCCTCTCTGTACTACCAGAGCCATAGGACAGTGCAGCTAGAGGACTTGGCTTACACTCTCCTCGCTGGCCAGACGTGTTGAAGAGATCTCATTGATGTTTATTAGCTTCGAGTAGCTTGTACTTCCTACGTCGCCTTCTGAGACTTAGCAACTTTAGCTTATAGTATATAATTCTTAGTCACAATTAAGGTAGCACTATTGGAAGTGCACTCATAGTAAATTTAGCCGAGTCACCATCCGGCTAGCGAAGAAAACTTTATTAATTTAGGGATTCGGTAGTACATCCTGACGTCCATTCATGCAAATACCTTCGGGTTTGTTGTATAACTAGTAAGAGAACACATTTCTTAATATTTTAACCTTTGAAGACGCCGACAGATCTATATCTTGGAACCAGCACACCGTTTATTGATGTTTTTGCAGGATTCTCACTAAACGTATCTTTATTTTTTGATGATTACTTGATGATGTAAAACGTACCATGTTTTGAGGCCGGTGTGGTAGCACATCACTATAAAACAAATACAAAAAGAAAAGAAAAAGGTTACAAGAGGAAAATCGCATACAGAATGGGCTTCAATTCATACGTTTATCACGCTTTTCTGTTAATTGAGACATTTGCACTAAAATTGGGTAGTGTAACGATTACGATGTACACGAAAGGTTCAGCGATAAGAGTGGCGAAACAATTGTACATAAAGACGTCTATTTTGTGTTTTTGTGTGCTAATTACCAAATAGATAGTATAGATAGTCTTTTATTTTAGACTTCTTCGTCTTCTTCTTAGCGAGTCGGAATTGCGTTATTATATGGTTACGGATCAGTGTGTAGCCACACTTACTCCCTTGTCATTAGCAGAGTTTTAAGTCGTCTATTGTACAAGGTGTTGGTACTACTATTTATTCTATGGTGTTGGGCAGTTCAGGCATTAGAGTAGGTGGGCCAAGATTTGAACAGCACAGTCAACACGGTCACTATTTGAGAAACCCCACCTGACTCGATTTTCAAGGCTCCTACCAACACCAGCCCGGAGCCTATTTAAGGACTTCCAGACTGCCCAGGGGAGATCACCACCTGGTGGGAGTTTGTTTTAGACAACTACACATAACCAGTAGTCCCTAAAAATAAGCACTTAATTAGCATTACTCATCATTTTTAGGGTTCCGTACCCAAAGTGTGCAAACGGGACCCCTATTACTGAGAGTCTGTCCATCCGTCTGGCACAGGGCTCTAACTCTTGAAACGCAATAGCTAGACATTTGTAGTTTTCACCGAATACGTATATATTACTATGACCGCTACAACAACAACTACTAAAAATATAATATAGTTAAAAATTAAAGGGTTCTTCTTTGAGAAACGATCTTTATAATGGCAGCCGATTTTACTTTTATACATTACTATCAGATTAAATATTACCACTTCATTATATATTAACGATTATATGTTACTACATGACGTATATATTTGACGACCTCCGTGGCGTAGTGGTCACCGTGCTAGTCCGCCACCCAGAGGTCCCGGGTTCGAATCCCGGACAGGGCAAGTTGGAAAGTGGCCTTTTTCAAATTTTCCTGGGTCTTAGATGTTTATCTATGATATGTATTTGTTATAAAATATAGTATCGTTGAGTTAGTATCCCATAACACAAGTCTCGAACTTACTTTGGGGCCAGCTTAATCAGTGTAATTTGTCCCTGTAGGTGACAGAGGTAGGTTGAAGGGTCCAGGATTTTGAATTGAGAACACAGGCGAGTATTTTGAAGCACTTTCGGGAATAAACATGCGTGCGTGTGCGTCGGTTAGTAGCGGTCAACTAGCTTGATAGCTGCTGGTGTGACACAGACACACACACATCCGTACTCATTACGTTGCGTTTATTCAACATCTACAAGATACAGCGGTAAATGGTAAGTAACTACCCTATTAGTTCTATTTAGTTTTTACATAATTTAGTTTTAATTTATAAATAATCATTATAGTTTAGTTTAACGTTTATTTATAGTTTAATATAGTTTAGTTTAGTATATATTAATTTGTAAAATCGACTGTATATATATTTTTTAATTTTTAACATGAATAAAATAACTTATTTACTACCCTATTTATTTATTATTACTAAACCAACTTTTCTTTAATTATGTTTTATTTTATTTTATATTTTGTATGTTCACAGGTGCAGCCGGGGGAAGCAGCGGTGCTTCGCGTCGTCTACGGTCCCTATATATTTATTCATTTATTTATTTATTTATTTATTTATGAGTACTGGTACTTTTTCTGTAGTATTACTGTGGTGTCTATAACAACAAATACCTACTAAAAATATAAAAAATAATATACGGAATTATACGGAAGTAGAGATCATTTCATGTACAAGTCCGACTCGCACTTGATCTTTTAACTTTTAACCGACTTAAAAAAAATGTTAGTTATAATTACGTCAGAATTTTGTTATTACATTTTATTTTTTCGTTCAAACAAATTGCTGTTTCTTAAGGTTATGGATAATTACGCACCCTTGACTTTTATAAGTTAATATTTTAAGGTTATAAATAACCAAAAAATAATTGCAACGATTAATTTTCAGCCTGCCTTCACTTTATTTAAATATTCGAGCATTGAAAACTTTATTCAGCTTATAACCAGTCATTAGAGGTTTATGAGGCAAGGCACGCTTGACCCGACCTCTAAGTTCGATTGAGTCATTATATAAAAAGCCAGTTCAGAATTATACGTTTAAATCCTTTGAAAAGTCCTGATAAATAGTCTGAAACATGAAGGTAAATAAATAAAATATAGGGATAAATTACACTGATTGAGTTAGCCCCAAAGTAAGTTCGAAACTTGTGTTATGGGACACTAACTCAACGATACTTTATTTTATAACAAATACATATATACATAAACATCCAAGACCCAGGACGATTTGAAAAAGGCCATTTTCCAACTTGCCCTGACCGGGGATCGAACCCGGGACCTCTGGGTGGCGGACTAGCATGGTGACCACTACGCCACGGAGGTCGTCATAGCATCTAGCTAAGTAGGCGTTACATATAAGATCTTACAAAATATACTGAAACTATTCTAAGAGTGAATTTAAGCCATGATACTGAACAACTTTTTCCAAGGAACATTTCAAAATATGAAAATTAAATTTTGACTTTCTATACAACTTGGATCAAATAGTATGAAGTACCAAAAATTACTTTCCGTACATAAAATATCACGCCTGTTTCCCACATATTTTTAAATTAACATATTTACTTTTTATACTCCCATGCTGGTCTGGGAGAAATAAAAAAACTTAGAATGTACCAGCGGCTTCTCTTCCCACGCAGATCGTAAAAGCCGATCGAGGGAATGGGCAAAAATGCAAATCATGTTAACAGGCGATGCGGCTAGCAACCCATCACTGTATTGATTGCTTTTCCATCTGCTCGCCCACCATGACGCTATAAGTGGCTTTGCGGCCCTGGGCTCTGCATAGAACCGCAAGACCCAAAATGCTCTGTCTGCCCCATTAGGGATAAAGACGTGAAAGTATGAATGTATGTATATTTCGATATAAGTTCCAAGGGGAAAGTTGATCATTATCATGGACTGAATTTACCCTTAAAATAGATTAAGTACATTTTGTTAGACCTTATATACTACATACCAATCGTTTATTTATCAGATCCCTTTAGGCAGCCTAAAAAATCTGACCTCAGCGTTGGCCACTTACACATACGAAAACCACCTCCATTTATAACTTACCGGGACAGAGTCCGCGGTATCTACGACCGTGTAACCACAGGGCGCTTAACCTATATTTTAATATTGAACGAATTTAGAAAAAAAAAACTGTTTTAAAAACTAATTTTATACAGAGCCAATGAAGCAATTCCCTTAAAAAGGGAATCTAAAAACTATTTAGGTCACAAAATAAAGACGTATCTAAAACCCAATCTTGTCACTGAAGTGACTATTCAAACCCACTCAACGCGGCAAAACCATTAACGAACGACCTACTTTAAAACGCCTAAAATACTCAATGGAAATTCCTAAGCTCCTTTTGGAGCAGACTTAAATACAGAGTGCTGCATTGGATACAATTTAAATCTTCCCTAGGGATCCTATTATTGTGAAGGTGTCGAGAAAGGACGTAGAGATTCTGGAAGTGGATATTGTAAACAAGATTAGAAACTTTTTTCAAGTTACAGGCTTTGAAATTGGCTAAAATTGTCTACAATCAAAAATGTTTACCTATTTATTTTTCATAAACTCAAATGACATAAATTTGAATAAACTAAACTACGATTAAACTAAATATAACTATTAATAAAAACTAATGTAAAACATGAAATTATTTTAAAAATAAGCCTAAATCGCTGCGTTCGTTACACACGACAATTTTTAAAATACGTATGTTTGTTTCGCTTTATCATTTGATGGCTAGATATTCAAATACTATTCAACCCTTTTTCTTGATGCTTCTGATATAGCGGATAGAGATAACATTTTATGTGGCTCTCATTATAAACCTGTCTGTAACTTTTATATATATCTATTCATATAATGAAAAAGTAAAATATTTTGTTAACATTTAGTATTTTAGACTGAAAAAAAAGGGACACTTAAAAAGAATAAAAGAAAGCAAAAATGTTCTTTTTACATTTTTTAAATACTAAATAAAATTAAATACTGGACGGATTCAAATGAAACTTTTTTGTTGTATAGCTGTTAAGCCTGGGCAACATATGGGCTAGTCTTTCCTAAATTTCTTAAGCATCATATTGTAATTTAAAATTTTTGTTTCGGTGCAAGAAAGAGATTTTCATTTGTTTATTCATTCATTATCATTGATTAGTCTTGCCACGTGACTGGAGATGTTACATCTAGTGCCTGTAGATCTACATTTAAGAGCTAAGCAACCGTGTCGGTGCCTCGAAGCAGCAATAAATTAGACAAATCCGATTTGCCAAAGGGGCGCACTCGCAGTCGTCGCTGCTTTGGCAATTGTTTGCGTTCTATGACTAATGCAAATTGTTCTAAACAAATACGGAAATGTTCGGAATTCTTGTTGGGTGTTGAACGTTGAATGGCTTAATTTACGCTGTTAAAAGATAATGTACAAGTTAACGTTTTAAGACAAGACTAGATATTATATTATTCTAATTATTATACTAGTAGTTCGCCGCGAACTTAATCCTCGCGATTATTATTCGCGTTTCACAATTCAGCAACCAAAGTAACACCTATCCAAAGTTAGACGCGCTATGGTTTCGTTTTGCTACAAAATCGCAAGCATTTTTATTAATATTTCAAAAACTGCTAAACCGATTTTGATGTCCAACGAACTTGAGAATTCAATTGATATTTCCTATGCCAAATTTCATCAAATCAGACCATCAGTTCGGCAGTTATCGCGGTACAAATATACATACAATGTGTTTTCGCCCCCAACTCGAATTAGAGACAACTATTATCTTAAAGATCTGATTTTTTTGTAGTAACGAAGAGACCAAAATATGCGGTGAGTGATGGTAATGGCACAGGTATGGCACTTCATACAAACGGAGCAGCATATATACCTAGTACCACTACAAACGAAACAATCCGTCCGTGCACACGTCAAATGTGTAAGTTAAACAATCAGGGTCGCCGCCACAGAATTTTTGCTTTGCTTACCTGTTTTTATCACTCGGAAATCTATAAAATTTTCGTTATTTATTGTTTTCCGTGGATAAACAATGATAATGTGCGCAGTTTCTTACCATTATAATTCAATAATCCTAAGTGACTCACGTAATGTCAACGTGCGGGGAAGGGTTGCGGGGACACCAGATTGCGGGGGACGGTGCGAGTTTCCGTTCTGTATGTAATACTATTATTAATTCTGTGGTAATGGTGTAAAGAAGGATTTGTGTAGAAAAGGAGGAACTAACAGGACAATCTACCTTATCCGTTATTTTCTAACAAGTCAAATCAGATACTTTTTTCTAAACGTCAAAACAAACATCTCCAATTCGTTTTATATGAATCACAGGCAGATGACTTCATAATTTCTTGGAGTCAAATAGAGCTCTTAATACCAGTTATTCTGAAATATTAAATCTTAAATCACATTGAAGATGGACATGATCATGACAAGTGACATTATTTTGTGATATTTTATTACAAATAATTTATATATGACCCAGGAAAATAACCATTTGTAAAAAGAAACGTTGAAAATAATAAGATAGAAAAAAGTTAAAATACAAATCTCACTCATAATGAGATTTAGGTCCAATACATATAGAAACTAATAAATTTTTACAACAATCATCAAACAGCTACGTATTACCTTAACCACTAGAGTAGGTAGGTACATAAAGATCACTTTACTGTCTGCAGACTTTTTTAACCTACTTTGACATTGTAGACCAAAAAACTCTTTTTTATGACACATACGCCACCTTACCGTCTATTCTTCGTATTCTAGGGCGCCTCAGTCTAATACACATAAGAAAAAAAATCATTTTTCGATTCCACAACTTTGATATTAATGCCCTAACATTTAACAGATCACGTATCCTATCAACATTTCAAACGAACATAAATGGAGCATTTTTTGTCTAGACGAATTTATCAGAGAAAATCACTCTTTAAACAAAGCCCTTTGTTTAATAAAAAAGGAGAAGTGGGATATATTTCATTTACCCTTCAACGATGTATCAAGTGAAGACAAGGGTGCAAAAGGGGCAAGCAAATGAAAATACACGTTGAACGATCGTTTGGCCCTTCAGACCTCCTGGAGGAAAATCTGCCAAAAAAATACAGTGAGACAGTTAAATATTGGGAGAAATGTAGTAGACAGCATTTCTGCACGTTGTTTCTGACATACGAACGGTGGGTATGTTATGCAAAAATGCCAAATTATAGTTTCCTACTAGAAACACTGCTAGTTCCTACTAGAATAGGTACTTAAGGGAAACTTAATAAGGGTACTATACTTTAATTTTTTGCCCTATTGAAATAAATTATTAGACAGGAAACGGAGATATTTTTAAAAATTTTGCCGTGAACAACCCATCTAGAGGTCATCCTTTTAAACTATTACATGAGTTACTGTTTACAGTTATAAGTAAGAACGTAAAGCTTTTCTTCGCACATTTGCGAAAAACGGCCACTTTTGGCAAATGTGCGACGCAAAGCTTTGAAGGACTTGTGTCGAGCACATTCACAACGGTTTTCCGAATTATCATTGTCCGATAATCATTATTTTTGTTAGGTAAATAAACCATTCTATCTATATATTAGTGAGTCAACCCGAGTCAGCAACATTTTGTATAATTATGATTATGAAACTTGGCATTTATGAAAAACATTAGCTTGATAAATGATCGTCCTAAAAGTTAATTATTCTTATAATTTTATTTCAAACACAGACCTCATAGTGGTCTAGTGGTCATCATGCCAGGCAGTCACACCGGAGGTAGCGGTTTTGATCCCCGGTCAGGTCAAGATGGAAAATAATGTTTTTCAGATTGGATGTTAATGTATACACTGTGAAAGGGACATACCCGCAATAAATCTAACCACGGGCCATAGTAGATCACTATAGTATAATTATAACAAAATGATAGTCAAAAAACAAAAATTATCATACAAATTGACCAGGCAGTTGCACACTTTTGTATAAAAAAGCCGATTTTTTACTGTTATTCTTTTTCACTATACTATAGTCTAGTACAGCCCGTGGTTTGATTTATACGGGTATATACCTTCTACGTTGTATAATTAATTTGTTATAAAATTTAGAATCGTAGTAAGCTCAACAAAGCTTATAATACATCAATGAGACCTCTCCAACCCGTCTGGTCATAGAGGAGAGTGTAAGCTAAGTCCTCTGCTCTGGCCAAGTATAGCTCTGGGAGTACAGAGAGGGTCGTGCTTCTGCAGTGGAGACAAAAAGACCTAATGAATACTCATAAAACAAATCTCGAACTTGCTTTGGGGCTAGGTCCATCAGTGTAATTTATTCGTATATATTTATTTGCTAGGTACTTTGTAGGTACTTTGAAAGGACGATAAGAAAACTTATGACATTTCAAAGAAAACCTAACACAAATTGGTGTGGAAAAAAACACAAAGTAGCTAGAACTTTGCACATAGGTAGTAGTTTGATTACATTACTGGCCATAAATATTCAAGCATTGAAAACTTAATGCGGAGGTGGCTAACTACTCATTACTTTTACGGGTTCAGTCACGCTTGACCTGCTTGGTGATTGAGCAATTTTCCTAATACAAACGTCAACTGAAGTTAATTTGTTGGAGTAACCATGTAAATCATAAGTTTTGATAAGCTTTATTTAAAAAAAATGAAAAAGAAATTAAGACAAAAAGGTGTACGTGTAATTATGGATTATAACCACATACTTTGCAGATATGGCGAGTCCCAAATATGGGTGGGCAATTTTTTTCATAAATCAAAAACGAAGTAAGGTACAAGGTTGCAGGAAGGCACTGATTGCAGGTCGCTTTTGATCGGTCGTTTTGGAAACCCTTGGGGAAGGCCTATTCAGTGGACTTCCTGTGGCTGATATGATGATGATAATGATGAAAAAACGAAGTAAAACATTTTAACTCACTAGTAGATACCTAATTGAAGTAGAAATAATAAACAAACAACTTTACAATGATCAAAAGTATAGAATTATGAATTTTATAATTTAGTTTTTACATGTACGATTCAAATAAAACAAACCAAGACTAACAACATCTAGCGTAAGAATCTAAACAAAAGTAAACAGATTTTCTTCAGACAACGTCCTTTGAGGAAAGGACATTAAAAATAACAATTTTTCCACACAATTGCCCATGATATCTCTGAGCAAAATAAAGTCAGCAAAATAAGGCTTAGAATAAATACTTAAAGTACTCCCTGGAACAAACCTTAATTTCCTCAAACAAATTGAAAAAAAAAACATTAGATGTCTCAGCTGATTTGGTCGCGTGGCTTTTAATGAGATTTAGGGACTAGCTGGGCTTTGTTTAAAATTTTCATTTGCGGGCAGGATTATTTTTGTAGATAAAAATATTTTTTGCACATTTAATTTAGATACTTTTTAGACAACATTAATAAATTAACCTTTAACTGTTGACGTGGTTGCCCAGCTAAATAATTATACAATACAATACAAATTTACTTTAATTATATTGTCATATCATAATATATATCAATAATATTTTAAGTTGATTAGATATTTGTTAAATCTATGAGTACATAAGTACGATAAGGTATAATTGTGTTTTAGAATTTACATTGTACGTAGAATAACTTCTAAACATTTCACTACAAACCTCAGTGGTTTATGTCTTATGTTCTGTTGTATCTATTTTTGTAATATGTTAGTATAAAACTCACATGCTGGTCTGGGAGAAAAAAAAAACATAGAATGTACCAGCTGCTTCTCTTCCCACGCAGATCGTAAAAGCCGATCGAGGGAATGGGCAAAAATGTAAATCATGTTAACAGGCGATGCGGCTAGCAACCCATCACTGTATTGATTGCTTTTCCATCTTCTCGCCCACCATGACGCTAAAAGTGGCTTTTGGGTCTTGCGGCCCTGGGCTTTGCATAGAACCGCAAGACAGATACAGTATTACATACAGAACGGAATCTTCTAAGATCCAGCTAAATATGCGGCCACGTTTCACGTTCCTATCACTTCTCCCCCGTTCTCGCCTTGTAGACGCAGCTGCGTGGAGGCTTGATAGAGGCATATTTGCAAATGGAGTAACAACTTTATTTTTAAATTCCCTAATGAAACATAACTTTTTTCAATGTGTATAGTCTTAACGTCCTTTGTGGCCCAGTGGTCCTATTACCAGGCTATCACACCGAAAGTCCCGGATTCGACACGCGGTCAGAGCGAATTGGGAAATGGAATTTTTCAAATATTCCTGCGTATTGGATGTTTATCTTTAAATGTATTTGTTATAAAATATGTCGTTGAGTTAGTATTCCTTAACACAAGTATCGAACTTACATTGATGCTAACTCAATCAGTGTTATTTGTCCCTATATATTTATTATTTATTTTATGATTCGTGTAAAAAAATATACCTTTTGTTTTTCCCCCTTTATCCACATAAAGGAGAAGAAACTAAATAGTATCCCTATTCTATTGTAGACTCTGTTTAAATGTACAGAATAACAAAAGGTTTTCCATTACAAGGAACTCTTAAAGCGGCAGTACATTTTAATGTTCTCTTCAAACCGCGGTAACGAGCCAAAAAACCTTGGTTTTAAAATTATCTAGTTCTCAGACAAAACAAAACCTCGGAAATTGCGGAACCGGCGTCATTAAGGCTGCTTTTGCTTTGAAGCCTTTGCGTTTTCGGCGAGGCCCTTCAGACGTCTTTCGCGAGTCACATCTGAGATACGATCGCTGGTCACTGACCCCCTGCATGCAAGCATCGGGAAATGTTAAATTTTTCACGGAAGTATTTTGAATATGGTGGAGTTTTGAATTTTGACGGAGATTAATTTTGTCCTGACTTTTACTTGCCGTTGGCTCATGGAGAGGGTTGTGGCCGGTGTTTCTTCACGAGATCGAATCAGAAAAAAGCTTCTTAGGAAGAACAAATGCTGCCTGATAGATTACCTTAATGACATGTTTTTTCGTAGTATGTGTTAACAACCAACACTTGGGTGGCAGATTTTAACGACTGCCATACAATGATGACAGCCAGGCTCAACAACTTAAATGTGCCTTCCGAACCATAGAGCTCGAGAAGAAATTTGTGTGCCACTTATGGTCACCAATCCAAGCGTGGACCACGCCCAGTGCTGCTTCACTGCGAAAGCGCTAGTAATGCGCATTCCCGCCAGGCCACCAAACTTCTCGACAAGTACATCTGAAAATGAAGGCATATAACGCACAGAACCGATGAGCAGAGAGGTTATCGAATGTAGACTACATTCCGGCTGAGCTAAGTAGCAGGTATAGCACAGAGGTATAGTAACAAACGAGAGAAAATTTATAAAATGCTACTTTAGTAACTTGATGCGTTACGTAATCTTCTGATGAACTATGATTTTACATCTACTCTGAAATTCCGTCACAGATTTAAAAGCTACTTCGATAGTTTTACGCACACTCGCGATAAACTATTCCCTTTAGCACAAACTAAGGCTCCAATCGCACAAATGGAAGTATTCGTTCCTGTTCGCTGCGCCGCTATACACCATTCCGTCTGCTTGTGACGGAATACCCGATCACATGTTTCTTCCCAAGCAATGTTTATTTTACGTGTATCCGAATGTTTTTGTAAAATAAAAGAAAAAAAAAGTATTCAATCATAGATTTTCATTTAGTTTAACTGTTCCTTTACCGCCAATATCAGACACAATAGTAAGATAATGAATGTGGACATTTATTAATGTCGTGCGGGTCTTGACCGGTTAACATATATAATATAGTTGGTATAATTTGAAATTGGATTGAAATTTATGGAAATCTCTAAATGGATAAGTAAGAGTAAGAAAGAGAAGCTTAGTGAAATATTTGTTACCGCAAGAGATTGAACCTGGTTTCTAATACGCAAACCGTTCAGTATTCCCCATGCACCAATCTACTTCCGGTACTATATCACTCTTGCCCGCGGCCGGAAACTGACTCTGAATCACCTATCATGTTAAACCGACTTCTGACGAGTAAGCGACTCATATGAAAATTAGTTTCTTTCGGCGTTTCTTCTCATCATTGGTCGTTGCAAAGGGCTGGTAAGCTGGTATGGTACGGAAGTTTTTTTTTAAATATAAATTAAATTTTAATATACATTACACGAAAGGTAAATTATACTTATTGACGTGTAAAAGTGCCTATAAAATTCAAATTACTTAATAAACATTCTAATTTTGAATTTTTAAATTTCAAGAAAGCTGTATCAAGCGAAACTTTCTTAGTATTTATTTTAAACAAATGGTACTGATAATACTGATTATAGAAATCGTTATAAAAAAACAGATTTTGAACTTCAATTTAAGTTTATTAAGGAGATTGGGCTACAAGGGGAATAACCATTATTTTTACGCTATGGCGCCATTTCGAATCTCTAGAGTGACGAATTTATTTTATTTTTTATTTCATCGAACTTTATTGTTCCAAAGTACAAATATACTACAAATGGCGGAATTCTACGGTCGAATCCTGAGTGAAGGTATAACTTTCCTTATCGCTTCGGATTCAAAATTAAAGCTATTGTTTTAACCCGAAACAATATTTTAGAAAGGAAAAATAAGCAATCTCCTCTAGGACCTTCAACTCTATCGCACAATACGGTTTGGGAGGCTGAAAGGCGTAAAACAGATATAATTTTTTCAAATACCTACCTACTCGCGACGCGTATTGGCTCTTCAAAATTCTCTTAATTTTTGGCACAGTATTACTAGCCCTTAGCCAGGCAGTGATCATATAGCGACCACCTCAGAAATATTTTTTTCCTGACGAGCAGATGCCTGATAGAAACCACAAAATGTCATCCGAAGAATAACCGATACCCAGCCTATGTCCTTCTCCATGGTCCAATATAAGTCTACGTTAAATTTCATCAAAATTGGTTTAGCAGTTTTAGCGTGAAAATGGAACATACATACATACAAACATACATACATAGACACTTTTGCATTTATAGTATTAGTAAGGATTCGACAATGCCGTTTATACCCAAAATTTTGAACCTTATTTAAACATCAATGTGACCCACATTGATGTTTAAATAAGGTTTTATACAAAGAAACACACAAATCTTTCCTCTTTATAATTTAGGCTTAGATTTAAAATTCCTTATTTATGATGTGGATTCACCTTTATTTTTTCCATACTTACATGTTGTGAACTAACTGGGCAGTAATCAGATATAATCCACATCATATATATTTAAATGGGTAGTGGTCATATCCAGACCACACGGTTTTTTTACAGGAAATTGTAGGAATAAAAAAAAATTAAGAAATTAGTTTTTTTCATTATCATCGAATCTACCATTATCTGTATATAAAGATAAAATAATTGCCAAGCCTGGCTAAGGGCTAGAGTACTAATACTAAGGTACCTGCGAATCGAACCAGAACATAGTAAAAAGATTTTTCGAATTCCCTAAAGTTTTCAAAACTTACCAACGTACCCAACGTTCAGTATTAGCTATTCAGTGATCCCTGAGCAGGGTAACCTACTTCCGCTGTTCCGCCCGTGGCCGGATGTGGGCTTTGAATCACTCATTATGTCATAAGTACCGGAAATCCATCGGGGATTTCTCGGGTATGTATAAGAAAAGTTTTGATTTGAATTTTGATTAACTCTTTAAAAAACTTCAATCGATATTAACTTTAGTAATGGAAGAAAAGAATGATAAAAATCCAGGCACAGCTATGTGAACCTTTTAATCATCGTCATCATCAGGTCTTTTAAGCTACGATGCAGGAGCAGCCAGAGGATTTGGCTTACAATCTCCACGTGGGCCAGACGGGTCGGAGAGGTCTCATTGATGTTTATAAGCTTTGTTCAGCTTGTATTTCCTAAGTCACCTTCTACAACATCCACGGGAGGACTTGAAGTGGCCCTAATTTGGTGGCGGAAACCACACGGCAACATTTTAATATCTTGATACTTACTAATCAAGATATATTTTTTTTTTTCAGAACTAAAAACCGACTTTAATGCCAAACTACCCAGCCAATTTTGATATATTTCTGTGGGAGATGACTGTAAAAAAAACTTGAGAGGTGTCAAGGGACACCCGGATGGAACGAAGTTATTTTCGATCAATGAGAGAGAGAGAGAGAGAGAGAGACAGACCGAGAAACACGCGCAAGCCGCACGGCTTTTAACTATAGCAAAAAGTGTCGTTACAAATTTTGGTCTTAATTTTTTCCGTCTAGCTTCCTTTCGCAATGCGCGATAAGGAACTTTGTTCCAAAAAAGAATTTTTAAGTTGCTTCTTCAAGTAATCGGGGAACATACATCAACGGGTTCGATTCCCAGTCCGGGCAAGTTGGAAAATGGCCTTTTTCAAATTGTCCTGGGTCTTGGATGTTTATCTATATATGTATTTGTTATAAAATATAATATCATTGAGTTAGTATCCCATAACACAAGTCTCGAACTTACTTTGGGACTAACTCAATCAGTGTGATTTGTCCCTATATATTTATTTATATTTATTTATTTATTTATTTATTTATATATACATTCAAACTAATAACCTCCTTCTTTTTAGAAGTCAGTTTATAAGATAAGACAGAACAATGGAAAAAACTCCACCGACAAGGGTGTTACTCTTGGCTTATGATGATATTGAGTTTGAATACCAATCTTAATAATTGGTCAAATTTGGGTTAGTCTGATAATTTGTAATTACCTATCCATTTTAAATGAAATTACACTAATATAAGTCTGGATATACACACAAAAGTAAAAGAACTTAAAGTAATTTTTAAGCTAGAAAACATGCTACAAATCTTTCGTCTGAGAATAATCCTAAAGGAAAATATTTTAAAACGTATTGAATTTAAAACACCTCGAACGATCGGTACACAAACCCTTGTAAGGGAAAACTGCATTGTTTAAGCCCCACAGAAAACCACTGGAATATGAAATACTCGTCTACCCGACAAAGTTAAAGACAGCCACTATAACGAGTATTGTTAGGCTATGGGGCATATTATACAGGGACGCTACTAATCCGGTTTCATTGGAAATTTAGACGTAAGTAGCGAACCACTTTTACAAATCAATCAAGAAATTTTGTTCATTTTGGGAGCTTTCCTAGAGTGTTGATTTTTAAATAAAGAAGGAAGTCAAAGGAATCATAAGAAGTTATTATTTCTGAAAATAGAATAGCAATATGAGCGGGAATAGGAATAGGAAATAGGAGCTAGATTGTCCTACAAATAATATAATATTTTTTTAGGGATCCGTATAAATAATTAAAAAACGAAACCCTTATAGGATCACTCGTGCGTCTGTCTGTCTATCCGTCCATCTGTCACAGCCGATTTGCTCCGAATCTACTGGACCAAATCAGGTGAAATTTGGTAGGATGGTATAATCCTATGACCCAAACACAGACGTGCCACGTAAATAAATATATATATTTTTAAAAAAACAATCGTTTTCGGGAACCTAAAAGGATTCTATCAATTGAAAATAAAGTGGTAAACTCAATATAATATTTTCACTTACGGGAAATAGTTCACTAAAACACCACTAGACAGCGCCAGTAGTAGTTAACTTTGACATTTGACATTGAACGAAACCCTCACCATGCAAGTTCAATTCGCACTTGGCTAGATTATTTATCCCTAACGGGACTAATAGAGCCCATGACCGTAAACCTCTAAGGCAAAGTTTAGCGCATTCACAGTTCAAACATCAAATATTACTACAAAGCATCCCTGTAGAACATAGCTCCCAACGCTGTGGAACGTCTTTGACCCAGCCGGGGTCTTACAATGCCTCCCCTATTAAAATTCTTCGGCCAACTCCTCAAACTTTATCTCAAATAACCGGCCATCTAAACGCAAAAATAGGGGAGCCTTACCTCCATAATAGGGATGTGGACTGGGTCCAAAAACATTTTTTTAGTCCATCTGTAAACTTTCCTAGAATAATGGACTCATATTTTTTCGTTTAGAAATGTAGTAAAATTTCACAAATATACAGACAGCACATCGAAGTTTCGTACCGCATTTACACTCTCGAGTTCGCTATTCGCCTCGTTATTCGACGAAACATTAGTATCCAAATGCCGACGTAAGCTACTGTTTTTACCGCATTTACACATTCGTGTTCACTACTCGCCTCGCGATTCGCGCGAATGTGTAAATGCGGCATCGAAGTGGCTTTACGTCACCATCTAGTGAAAATCGTGTGTGTCGTCATGAGTGATTTAAATGCGCTGTATCTATATCATTATTTGCTAATCAGAGAAAAGAAAAAAATAAGTAAGGATAATTTTTTTTTTTAAATATTAATGAGCCAAAAACAATTTTGGCCACATCCGCATTATACGTAGGTACGGCTAAACGGATCTTCTAAATTTTTCCCTTCCAAGTTTTGTAATTATTTTTTCGGAGTTGTTAACATAAAGTTTATTTTCTTTTGACTTGCAGTAAACAGGAAAGGGATATTTTATGGGATTATAAAATGAAATAACTTTTTGAGTTGCTGTTATAAACAAGTCGTTATTAGATTTGAGTTAGTCATTAAAACCTTAAAGCGATTCGTTCATTCATTTATTTACAGTTTTCAACAATTTGTTTTAACGCATCGGAAGCTTTATTACTTCTTTTGATGAGGCAATAAGTCATCAAATAAATATAGCCTATGGTCATTATGGCTATTGTTGCTGCTTTTCTACTTGACGTCTCATAGATTTGACGACTATGATCTTATACTCTCTAACTTCATGACAATGACGTTATTGAAAATAGAGTTTTTGGTGAAAAGTTACGGTTCAATTAAGATTTGCTTTTATTTATTTTGCAAATTGATTTTAGTGTACTTTATTATAGGAAATTGGTATAGTTTGGTATAACGTATGCTCAAACTGATGAATAATAGCGTACCTACAGTTTAGTGATATGTTTGTTATAGCGGACAGTGAGCATCATAAGGTGCAGGCCGTCCGCCAAACAATCTGCTATGAAATCCTGTGAACTAGTATAGATTAGTCTTCAAAAGCTCCCTACCTATATCAATAGACTCAAACAAATCTTTAAATGAAACTTTTTGGAACTAAAGAAATAAAAAACTAAATTAAATAGGCTCTAAAGGATTAGTATTCAGAGAATATTCTATTGCTTTTGTGTATACTTTGAATTTAGAAATACCTACCTGTAGACAGGAAAATTCTCGGAAATTTTCTTCCCAGCCAGTGATGGGTTGCTAGCCGCATCGCCTGTTAACATGATTTGCATTTTTGCCCATTCCCTCGATCGGCTTTTACGATCTGCATGGGAAGAGAAGCAGCTGGTACATTCTAAGTTTTTTTTATTTCTCCCAAACCAGCATGGGAGATAATAATATGGCAGATATAATTTTTGCAAGTACCTACCTACTCGCGACGCGTATTGGCTCTTCAAAATTCTCTTAATTCTAGGCACAGTATTACTAGAGTACTAATACTAACGTACCTGCGAATCGAACCAGAACACGGTAAAAAGACTATGATCTTATACTCTCTAACTTCATGACAATGACGTTATTGAAAATAGAGTTTTTGGTGAAAAGTTACGGTTCAATTAAGATTTGCTTTTATTTATTTTGCAAATTGATTTTAGTGTACTTTATTATAGGAAATTGGTATAGTTTGGTATAATGTATGCTCAAACTGATGAATAATAGCGTACCTACAGTTTAGTGATATGTTTGTTATAGCGGACAGTGAGCATCATAAGGTGCAGGCCGTCCGCCAAACAATCTGCTATGAAATCCTGTGAACTAGTATAGATTAGTCTTCAAAAGCTCCCTACCTATATCAATAGACTCAAACAAATCTTTAAATGAAACTTTTTGGAACTAAAGAAATAAAAAACTAAATTAAATAGGCTCTAAAGGATTAGTATTCAGAGAATATTCTATTGCTTTTGTGTATACTTTGAATTTAGAAATACCTACCTGTAGACAGGAAAATTCTCGGAAATTTTCTTCCCAGCGCATCCCAACTGGATGAAAAGATAAAAAAAATGCGGGGATCAATTTATATTCATAAACATAGTAGGTACGTTGGAAAAATTCTGAATATTAGGGGTGGCACCCTCAGGTAATCGACTGACAAATGTCTAAGATATTTTACCAACTTCATTTCACAGATAGTGACGCACACACCCCTTCCGCCCCTCGTATTTGTATGGAAATTTTGATATGCTCTCGTTGGCACCACTGCTACATTTGTACTTCCATATATACACTATGGAATGTGTCTCGTAAACAACGATTAGCATTACCCTATGTACATTCATTCATCTTTTGATTGCTTAACGATCAACAACTTATTTGTACTTGAAAATGGCTCGTCTAGAGATGTAAATCGTGTACTACAGCTGATGTTGCTGCACCAACGGAATACAGCAGGTAAGCTCGAGCTGTTTGCTAATATTTTTCTATTCGTTTAAAGAATATACATGAAGGACAAACTTACTCAACATAAAGAGAACACACCATTTCTGGTTGTTTTACATTTTTACTTTATTTTGGTAATGAGCGCAGGTATACCTTCGGGAAATGAGGCGCGAATATATTTCTAATGCTGAATTTATTTTCTGATTGTTTCGCTGCGTGGTTTGGACTGGTGTGTATTTCGTTTTTTATTGCTCTGGGAATTTGAATTCGTTTTAAAGGTTCAAGCTATTGACCGCGACTCCAAATGTGTTTGTTTCTTGGCAGTTTGCTTTAGGTAGCTTGAGAAAATCTGATATCAATGTTAAACACTGATACATTCTACAGAGATCATCATCATTTCGGCCGCATATCGTCCACTACAGGACATAGGCCTCTCCCAAGGATTTCCAAAATGACCGATCTAGAGCGTCCTGCATCCAGCGCTTTCCAACGACCTTAGTCAGGTCGTAAGACCACCTCGGAGGTGGACACCCACCTCCGAGGTGGTCTTACGACCTGACGCTTCGTTTTAAAGTACGTAGTCGCCATTCGAGAACCTTTGTGCTCCATCGGCCGTAGGTTCGTCGCGCTATGAATTCCGCCTACTGTCATTCTAACAGAGATATACTTTCCTATATTTTAAGGAGCGACTAAAATCAACGAAACTTTCATTTGCTGTTGATTAATGCTTTTATCAAATTAAATTTTATTCACAATGGTTCCTAGAAGTTTCGAAATACAATATATAAAAACGTTGTAGATATTAACAAGATTTTACAATCATCATCAACATCATCTTTACGTATTTTTAGTCTCCACTGCAAGAGCACGACCCTCTCTGTCCTACTAGAACCAAACCCTCTTCACGCTGGTCAGAAAAAAAACAAAATCCAGATCATAAAATACATTAAGAGCCACATAATGAAACAGAAATGGGAGTCCGAAATCCGAAAACAAAAGCCCATTTTCCACTCCGCCAAAAGTGACCATCAAATACCTCTAGTTCATCAACAACCCCTATATCCTACGGGACCTGCGCGGAATTTTTATCAAAACCATTTCCACCCCTACAAAAAGGTGCGAAATTAGGAGAAGAATTAGCCCCCTACGATCGTGTTCGGAATCCGTGATGCAGGGTGCAAGACAATGCCACCCTTTATAGAAATAATTTATTCCCTACTAGCTTTTAGCGGCGGATATGCTCGCGCCTCATTTTTGATAACTATTTCTTTGATACTTTCTTGGTTATATTTTAAAAACGCTAAATTTTTGTATCAATGCTTCCTGATAAAACGTTTAGCATACTTATGTAAAGTTTTTCTTTCTTCAAAACTTATCCCACTTATAATCAGTGTTGCCATAGTAAAGAGATAAAATTTACCCTAATTCTATGTAGTGAGTGATTGCAGCCAGTATTCTTGGCACCATGCCACACGAATGAAATTTAGATTTTAAATTTAGTTTTTGGTTAAATTCTAATTCGTAATTGTTCTTTGAAATTAAAAAATAGATCTATGTCATTATCGAATTAGGTATATCTCAAATACCTATATAAAAAAATGGTGATCCGTTAATACATCGTTGCTTCATTTTGCCTAAAAGAACGGACAAACAAACACCCATTGCGTTTATTATATTTGTAAAGACTTATCCCCTATTGATTTATATTCTGAAATGGTATTTCTTAATTTTGCTGCGGCGTTGTCTTTCGGCCATTTTGATTCTTATTTCCATGATTTAAGGTTTTAAGTCAGTAATCTTCTATTTTTGATGAAAAAATATTTTGTAAGGGGAATGTTCATTTATTGTTGATTAGAATGTAATAGGAGCAAAAATATGAATTAAATTCAAAATTAAATATACGCAGTGAAAAGTATTTAATGAAACATTTTTTTTTAAATTGTAAACATCAATGAACTCGGTAGATCATTCGTACTTTTATACATTAGAATTTTAAAAGATAAAGTAACAAAATACCGCATTCATTTGTGTTAAAATATTTTTCAAATACAATTTCATATTTAATTTGCATTAAAATTGTTTTATAAAATACTTTTCACTGTGTACATTTAACTCTACCTAAAAGCAAAGTTTAAAAAAAGAAGAATAATGTACATATTAAAGCAAAACTTGCGTGGTACAACTTTTTCGATGAAATCAAGAAACTAGTGTTTTGTAGATGCCTCGTAGTACAACATACATACATACATAATATCACGCCTGTTTCCCACAGGGGTAGGCAGAGACTATGGACCTCGTAGCACAAAACACAAAAATAGTTTCAACTACAAGGCAAATATTAATAACGTCGCAAAAATAAAAATACTTGAGCTTGTTTCCTTGGAACATGCAGAATCCCTAATAAGAGGGGCTTACGGCGTATAACATCTGCGGCTCAGTCCGCAAACACTGGGAGCAAACAGGCCCAGAGAAAAATGTTTTTGTTTCCAGATTCAGGAAAAAGTTGAGACGACGTGCGTGTTTCTTTGAATACTAAACCTTCTTGGAGGCGACGCACGAAAGAGTTTTAATTTTTGTGTTTACAAGTATTTACAGCTACTGAAATCCTGGCCACTTAGAACTAAGATTTTTTTTCTTTTTTGTCAGCGCCAATTTGAATGTCCTTTGTCTTTTGCATTTTGTACTTTGTTTGTCGCGGTAAAGTTGATTGTCTCTTTTTTATCTCGTTAGCTTCTATTTTCATCGCATATTATATTTTAATAAACCGAAGTTAAAAGTTTTCAAATTTATTATATACGGCATACGGCGTATATAATAAAATAAAACATGATAACATCTGCGGCTCTGTCCGCAAACACTGGGAGGGACAGGCATAAAGAAAAACGTTTTTTTTTCAAACTGTTTCTATATTCCAACTCCGTGACACCCTACTTGTATATTCTAAATCTATTGCGTGAGAAATATGAGAAATATTCAAACAAAGTGGGAAGTGTGACAAAGTGACATTCGTGACATACAAGTTCAAATCGAACGTCTTAAATGTCTTAAAATGTCACTGTCCTGCTTCACAAGTTCTTGTTCAAAAATGTTCAACAATATCCTACGCTGTACAAGATAAGTTTACAAACTAATTTCGACTAGTACCAAAGGTCATTACGCTCAGTCTCGTCTTTTTACCTCGGTTTCCCGCACTTTTCTCATATATTTTCATAATATATTCTGTGCTTGGATGCCTGCCGGCGATGCAATATGTTGTAATCATCCCTTCGTTGTTATCTGAAGGGCGGTGTCCCAAATAGCTTATTTATTCATAGAGAATTTCCAAAGTTATTAAATGAATATTGAGCGCCGTATTATCTTTGAGATCTCTATAATTTATATTATATTTTACCAAATTTAACTGTTTGTAGCTGCCTAAAGGTATCTTACATAGCTCGACGACTGCCATCTAATGGTGACGGCCCAGACAAATGGTTTAACAACATTTCGTTTCTGACAATTGAACCTACGTTACTAAGCCGAATATAATATTCTTTCTACATAAATTCCGACTCAATTTTCTTTTTTACCTAAGCAAAAAACTGCCCAAAAAACTTCAATCTTTTTAGTTTAAATTATTAAACATTTATACAAAAAATACATTAATTTTTCATAAGATGGAAACTTCGAGACTACCTGAATTAATTTGCCTCTATTCAATACTGAAAACTCTAGTTGAATCGCTATGAAAAACATTCATAAGAAAAAGCTAAAGGATCTTCGAAAGCAGGTACAGTCTGCTCCCAAAAAGTTTTGTTTGAAAATTAAATAATAAATGTAAGTTTTAAATTGTGAAGTGAAATATTTTAATTCACAATAAAATTAAATATTTATTTCTAACGCTAAAGCATCAGAAAAAAATAAACCTAGGTAGCGTTCTTTAGGAATATTCTATATTGTACTCTTTAAGAATAATCTAAATTGTTACACTTTTTGGCAAAATCAGTTCATTCGTTCGAGAGCTTAAATGCCACAGACAGACACATACACAGACAGACAGACAGATCGACCGACAGACATCAACGTCAACTTAACACCTTTTTTTTCGGGAATATATTTTTTTAATAGAAATGTTTAATTACTCCTCTGTGACTGTACTAAAAACCGGTAAGTTTCAAGTAACTAGTACAAAGGCAAGGAGCTAGTTAGCCCTGCCTGGAACTTTTATTAAGGTGAGCGTAAGAAAAATAAGATATAACTTTTCTTCATTTAAACTTTATACCTTGCTGTATTTGAGAGAAAAATGCAGTTCGATCCTTGACTTTCTTTATGAACTTTAACATTAACAAAGTAATAAGCCTCAACTAAGAAGATTCTTCATACTGACTTATTCCTTGATCCTTTTGATAAGTCAAGCTGAGAAAAAATATTTTATCTGCTTAAAATTATATCTGGATTGATTCTGTGCAGGCTGATAGATGGGGTGCAAATTTAAGTAGGTATATAGAAACAAATAAATTAGTGTGTATTTAATTACATAAATTATACATGGTATACTAACATAACAAACCATAAAAAGCTATAGAAATATATACAAAATCCTACTATCCTAATAATAATACAATACTTACTATACTGATATTATAAATGCGAAAGTGAGTTTGTATATTTGTTTGTTTGTTACCTCTTCACGCTTAAACTATTGAACCGATTTGGATGAAATTTGGTACGGATATAGTTTGAGACTCGGGGAAGGACATAGGGTACAATTTATCCCGAAATTTCCACGGGGAGCGAAGCCCGCGGGTACTGCTAGTTAAGTAATAAATGCAAATTATAAACTTCCATAAATATAAATACGTATAATAAACATGTCGTGACTATACTATATACAACTCTTTACCAAGTCCATAAAACAAAACCCACGTGGAGTACCAAATATCGCGCTATTTTCCCGTCCACACGTTTTACAGCACAATCAGTCATAACTGGTATCCATATATTCGGGAAAAATCGGGAATATTTTTACGTTCGGTCAGGTGTCGTGCTCCTGAGGGAAATCTAACTTTCCCGGAGGCGCAGACACCAATCGATTCTATTCAAATTTATGACAGAGAGAAATGGTTTGCGATGTACTTACATAGAAATGATAATATGCTACAGAAAAGGTATGTGTTTGTCATGTTTTACTGCAGCTCTCTCATTTATCTTTCGTTGGTCTTTTGATTTTAAGTTAAACGTTTCAAAATAATAATTGCTCGTACATATCAGTTACTTATGCCAATATGAGAATAATTGTAAAAATGAAACCTATTTCTATATAATAAAAACTGACAAAAAGTATTTTGTGTAAATAAAGGTTTTTTCGCTTTAAACCTTAGACCTAGATTTTTATTATTGCGTCCAAAAACTATACCAACAAAAATAAGCTACATTTAAAGCATCATAAAATAATAAAAGGAATAAAAGAATGCCAAAAGTATCGTATATTACAGCAACTGTCAAAAAAAATAGCAATAACTGTTATTTTTCCCAAGGAAGATAATTATAATACAAAAAATTACTTAAATACGAAAAATTGTGTCGAATATGTAATTGGAGTAAAAAAGTTCACGTATTTTTAATCTTATATCTATGGAGGTGGTATTATCACCTCTACATTTTGGCTTAGCGTCGGGAACCCTATCAATAGCTGTCTGCGACTGGCAGGGCGACGGCTCTTCGCGAAATTTGCGCCTTATTTTATTGCCTTTTGGCCAAGATTAAACTCACCTATTTTTAAGTCCATTCTGTGTGTTATAACATGCTATAACATTCAATATTTCATTGAATAAAGAAGATAAATAAAATATACAGGGACAAATCACAAATCGCACTGATTGAGCCAGCCCAAACTGAGTTGAAACATGTTTGAAAAGTTCGTAGGTATTTCGTATCAGCTTTGTGATGAAAAGATGATTAAGCTAAAAATGTACTTACTTTTTGGCTACTTTACCGTAAAATGTTCATAGTTTAAACATATTATATGCACATTTAAGTTTTACGCGACTGCCAAAAATAGGTGTGCAGTGTTTTCAGAGTTCATTATGTATGTTTCTTTAGAGATACAAAATACATCATCACGTCTTTATAACATTTAATGTTCATGATATACGAGGAAAGTAATAAAATAAATATATTTACTTTAATTATGTAATGGACAAAGCATCTGGATGAACAGTTGAAAATGGAAACTAAAATGACGTAAGATATTCATACTGTTTACTCCATTCACTCTTTACTCCATTACTCCTTCAAGTGAATATTAAATCTGCTTTTCAAGATCTAGAGTAATAAACCAGACGAAATGCGAATTCATCACGAACGTCAAATTGACGAGATGAGACGACGGCAGTTGAGAAAAGTGATTCTCGATTTGATGTTCTCAGTTTTTATTTTTCTTTTTATTGGCGTCGTAAATGAAATGCTGCTTCTTCCATTGCATTGACATAGGTGCTTTATTTTTGTCTAAAGACTTTAGCAGGCAAGCGACAGTTAGTTATTTATCTCTTTATTGTACCAAAAAACATAGGAATAAATAGTTATGTGAATAAATTACAGATTAAGATGCAAACGAAATAATTTAGTATGCAACTTCATAAAATACAATGTCCTTTTTTATTAAGTACAAATATTTTAAGGGGTGATTCAGTCCATAATTTTGAACAACTTTTCCCAGTAAATTTTTATCGAAATACGAAAAAATAATTTTCATTTTCCATAGTAATGATATCACGTGACTACTTCGATTTGTATGAAAACCAAAATTTTTTTTTACGTATTTCGATATACATTCATTGGGAAAAATTGTTCAAAATGATGGTCTAAATCACCCCTTAAAATATTTGTACTTAATAAAAAAGGACATTGTATACTTATATGTTCAAAAAATTTTTGAACTTACACAATATGTATCTTTGATTAAATTGACTGGATAAGATTAGTATTAGTATAATCAGTATTGCAATCCAATGCTAAAATGTGGCCAGCGTACTTGGCTCTATGCCACATGGGCACGATTTTTTCTCTTTATTTGTAAATATGTAATTTTTTTATCTTATTTATCTCAATACCTTATATATTTTACCTTATATTATTATAATAATTTGACGACCTCCATGGCGTAATGGTTAACACGCTAGACCGCCAACCCAGAGGTCCTGGGTTCGATCCCCAGCCAGGGCAAGTTGGAAAATGGCCTTTTTCAATTTTTCCTGGGTCTTGGATGTTTATCTATATATGTATTTGTTATAAAATATAGTATCGTCGAGTTAGTATCCTATATCACAAGTCTCGAATTTACCTTAGGGCTAGCTCAATCAGTGTAATTTGTCCCTATATATTTATTTTATTTATTTATTTATTAAAAAAATTTAACTTACAGAATGAATAATAATTATATTTCACCTTTCACAGGTATCAGACTGTACCGATTACTATCATAAAAGTTTATAATATACTCGAAGGTTGGTTTAAAACTCTTAGGCTCGTAGTAACAGTTTCGGAAAAACAAACTCTCATTTCACATTTACTACGAATATCGTTGTACAATTTCGCTACTTCTACGAAAATAATATAGTATTTTCTTTGCTTACAGCAGCAGTAAATAAAGCTCTTGTTTCGTAAATAATTAACCAGTACGCTACTGACCCAGTTCCAAAATATTTTGTTATATTTTATGAAAAGGATATTTCGAAAAGAGGTTCGTTCACCCAAGCTAAGTTTAACAATTTGTTGCCTTCTTGGAAATGAAGGCTCAATCGACGGATCCAAATGGAAATTAAACAATGGCCAGGTTAATCGACTTTTTCTTTGTTCTAAAATGGGGTCATTTTTTATAATCTTCTCTGGAAAAAATGCAAAATGTTTAAAACTGACTATGGAAAAAAACTCACTAATAATGCAAAAAAAATACACAAACACAATACTCACGTAATGCTCAATTGAAATGGGCATAACCTAGATTTTACCAATTGTATTGTCAAATTCTTGATGATTGATGAGCTCTTGTCATCTCAAAAGAGTAGAGAAAACTATTTTATAAAAAAATGACAAATACAGCATCTCAATTTAATGGTAAATTGAAAAAACTTATAGTTTATCATAAACAGAAAACTTTGAAACTCTCGTTAACTTCGAAACTATCTGCATACGTCAACACTAACATGATTTCGTAGGATTTATTCCGTCTCAATTGACTTAACTAGTGAGAAAACTTACTATAGTAAGTATAGTATAGTAGTAAAAGTTAATCAATATAACATCGGCAAGGCTTTGGGTGCAGAAATAAAAGCTATAAGAGCGATGGTAAACATACCTTCATGGCAATATTGCGAAGAATATTTTAAATCTCTGCAAATTTTAACTGTGCCTTCTTTATACATATTTGTGATACTGACGGATGCGGAAAGACTTGACCAGAGTGATCACTTCTGCTCTGAACATTGTAGAACACAGTCTACGAAATCACACAGTCATATTGTTATTTCAGCCGCATAACGTCCACTGCTGGACATATGCCTCTCCCAAAGATTTCCAAAATGACCGGTCTAGAGTGGCTTGCATGCAATGTGTATTTCTACTATTACTTTATATTTGTTAGTTTAGTTTTAAGTAGATATTGAGTTTGACATTCAAAAAAAAAAAAATATAATAAAATAAAATCTTTATTTTCAAGCCAGTAGTTTAAGTAATACAAATTTCTGGGACCCACCTAGTAAGATTTGAAAAAGCCTTGCAAACATTCGAACACAATGTATTGTTAATGAATAAATGAAATGAAATGAAACGTTTGCTAAAGATCTTGTAGTTAAAATGTATTTTATCTTGTTCTTATTATGTCAAATATTAAAAAGAGGGAAAGGAACAAAAGATGTTTTAGCTAAAACAGGTTTAGCAAACGCTATTATTTTTTATGAATACGATAGATATTATGTAAGTGTCACGAAAATTGCTTTTGCCTAACATATTCTCCAGAAACAAAATCCAAAGAATAAATTTCGGAGAAACTTTATTCTTGTTCCTTAGCGGAGAAAACTAAGGCTTCTATCAACAAATTTCCTAATTTCCTAAATCCACTAAAATGGTTTAGTGGATTAAAACGCATTCTTTAGGCTTCGTTTACACCATCGAATCCGGCAACGCAGGCTTGAAAAAGTAGGTGTTTTAACGACGTGAATCAAAAGAGAAATAACTGTCCAATTCGAAATGTTTTCGTTCGAGACAAAAAATAATTTAAGCATTGTTACCGATTATTTCAGTACCAATTTTATTCTTCGATTATTCTAGTTTATAAGAGACAACAAAAATCTTATTTTCACATTTACATATTAAGCAATAAACGTTTTAAAACAGCTATCAAACTATTTAGAATGTTCGAATTTATTAAAATTAGTAATCCAATGACAACTCAGCCTTATAAAAGTGTGAACCGACAGAATATTTCAAAGGAGTCAGCTTGGTAATTACTATGTCTTGGCTGCTGTGAGCATCTTGGGGTTTGATACATACATACATACATACTATCACGTCTTTATCCCTAATGGGGCAGACAGAGCATTTTGGGTCTTGCGGCTCTATGCAGAGCCTAGGGGCGCAAGACCCAAAAGCCACTTTTAGCGTCATGGTGGGCGAGAAGATGAAAAAGCAATCAATACAGTGACGGGTTGCTAGCCGCATCGTCTGTTAAAATGATTCGCATTTTTGCCCATTCCTTCGATCGGCTTTTACGATCTGCGCGGGAAGAGAAGCAGCTGGTACATTCTAAGTTTTTTCGTTTATCCCAGACCAGCATGGGAGCATGGGGTTTGATGTAGTGGATATTACTTGCGGGTTAAGGAGATTAAATGGAAATATTTATAAGCTAGTCTTCTTGAAAAATTTACTTTTCTTTGATACAACGTTAGTTACTACCTAAAAGGAGAGTCTATGATACTGAACGACTTTCCTCAAGGAACTCATGTTGAAATACGAAATAATTTTTTGGCCTCCCATAGAAGTCGACCGATCAGCTGATTCAAGTTTGTATGGAAAACCATTTTTTTTTAACATTTTAAAATCAAAATAGTTTTAGTATATTTTGTTTACAACTTATACATTTGAAATTGAACTTTTACGAATTTTACCATCAAATTATACGTGAATAAAAAAGTAAAAGTTGTATGAAAAATTTGCTTTCCTCAGCACCACTTATAGATTGACTGTTAGAACATGCCTAGGGCCTTAAGCCCGTTTGTTACATTTTTGTAATAAAGACTATCAAATAATAAAAGAAGTATATAAAAATAAAAAAAACCTTTTTACGATGTGACCAGTATACCGTGTAGTTTCTGGCCTAAAAAAGGACGAACTACTCCATCACTGCCTGTCGATGTCGTTAGGAACTAACGAAGGACTTAATTTATACTATATCATTTCTAAGTAAATATATAAATATAAGTAGTGTTGACGGTAGCCAGAAACCAGTCATAAAACAAAGCAAATTCTCTTCTCCATCTCACATGGTCTTGGATGTGGGACCAAGAGTATATGACCATGAAGTCCCTTGTAAGACATTGGTATGCATTTTTTTTGCTTTGAAGCAGACATAAAGTCAACACAAACATTTCACTATTAAAAGTTGGTTACTTTTTTGTACAAAAGGCTGTAATATACTTATGTGATAAACAAAAAGAAGTTAAAAAAAACACATTTTAAAATACATCACGCCTTTAATAAAAGTTAGAGACAGCTTGTTCAAAAAATACTCTTCCAACTCAACGAAATGAATTGCTTCAACTTTTCCATTTTTTAAGTTTTGATCGAGATGCTCCGTGAAATTGGCATTTGAACCGGGAAATCTTTTAACTAAATATATGAGGAAAAGTTCTTTAAGTTAGGAGAGGAAGGCATTTCTTTTCTTTAAAGTGAGGTAACTAGTAGAAAATCTAGTAATAAATATAAAACCACATTATAGAACAATATATTTTAATGTTATGTATTTATTTCACAAATATTATCTTTAAATGCAATAACATTTTTACTAACTATTAGATACCTGCCTTTGATTGACAACTTCTGTGTCAAAATGTCTATCTCTATGTACCTCTATAATAAACTAAAATAAATTCATAATTGCAGAATTAAAAGAGCTTTTATAGGTAGGTATTTGAAAATTTATTATCAAAACTTAAATCCAGAGTTTTTGTTAGAAGTTAATCAACATTTTTTAACTTATTTTCTTCTTTCATGTTGTATAATAAGCAATTATAAATTGGAATGTATTAGCAGTTTCCTTTTTCGAAGAAACCTGTCAATGATTTCTGTTGAATTGGCAACAGTTCTTTTTATTCCCTGTTTTTTCTAAAACCGTAGATACTATCTTGCAAACCAAACAAATGTGTAATGTACTTCAATTGTTTATAAGTTATATATAATATGTTTTGTATACCTGGTTTTAAAAAATATACCATTTTGAAACAATACTTTCTGCCTTTGGAAATAATTACAAAACGAAAATTCAATAGGGGTGACGTCAGGGTCAGAAAAGTACGATTGTGGTTAGTCCATCTTTTAGATTATCGAAAAATAATGGACCAATATCTTTCAGTTTACCAAACAAGTGAAAATTCACAAAGACACGGAGCATCAAAGTTCCGGAGTGGGGGCTTGCGACGTCACCGTTAAGTAAAAATCATACGCAGCCGTGACGTCATGCACAATTTGAATGCGCTGTATCTTTGTCATTTTTTGATTCTCAGGGAAAAGAAAAAATACGTGTACAATATTTTTTGAAAATCTAACCGATGGACCAAAAATATTTTTTGGTTCGTTATGCATATTATTGAGGAGCTCGGTGGTCCGGCGGGAGTGCGTATTACTAGCGCTTTCGCAAGTAAAGCGACACCGGGCGTGGTCTGCACAAAGATGGGTAAACAAAATTCCTCCCTGCTTCGGAAGTTCGGAAGGCACGTATAAGCAGTTGGTCCCAGCTGTCATTATAATGTGGCAGTCTTCAAGCTATGTCAGATGCCTTTAGGCAGCCTGACTGAACAATCTGTCACCACTTACACACGAAAAATAAAACAAACAATTAAAATATTATGAAGTTTCTCGTAATATTAGTTCCGCTAAAGTTTAAACAGTAGTATATCCATAGTATGTAATATAGTATCTCCTTTCAGGCAATAGAAACTTTAGTTGCTCAAACTGCGATATTCCGTGGACAATGTGACCTGCCGTACAACTACAAGTAATTAAACAGCACTTAATTAAATTCTATGTACTTATACTAAGACTACCGAAAAGCGTCGTTTACACAGCGCGATTAAACGCAAAATATTACTTTTGTAATTTTTGTTTTTATGTCAGTGCAGTGGACTAGGCTTCTCTTAATGAAAGAAGGTTTTAGACTGAAAAATGATCGCAGGAGATAATACAGAAACAGGCTAGCTTCGTCTCGGTGACTACAGCTGTCGTTGCACAGATGACATTGCTTCCTGTTCCCTGTTACTTTTAATTTCCTTAGGCGCCATTTACCATAACCTTGGGAGTGGAAGAAGTGGTCATAATAATATGTATTATGCTGAGTAGGTAAGTCCCATAATACTAATAATAGTAACCATGTGGGAACTCCACCTGTCCCAAATAGTAATAGTGTGTTTCCACACGAAATTTATAGAGGTCATAGAGCAAGAGAATAATAGAAACAGATAATAAATATATTTATTTTAAAATATAAATGTTACAAGAAATAACAAGTGCTGAGATATGTTATTCGTATCAGAAGTAAAAGTAGAATGGGTAAAAAATGATCAGCAAGGAATGTCTGGAATTAAAAAAATAAATTTAAAGATAATGAAATAATAGAAAGGGTATGAGCATGAAGGATGGTTGTTATTTCAACATCGTTACAACCATAGACTATAAGAGTATAAAAATGTATACTATTTAAAAGTAACTACAGATGCCCAAACACAACACCTTTGAAAAAAAAAATGAAGAAATGTATAATATACAAAATTAAGACGATTCCGTTGAAAGGTTAATCGTGAGGTGTGAACAAGTTTTCCACTCTAAGCTGTTCCCAAGTCCAGGTCGGACGAACTTCACGATGAACTCAAAGTAACCAACTTTTCATAATTCCTTTGAAGCGGTCTCTTTGATATTGTAAAAATAATGAATTTTACGCACACCTGACCGAGGGCAGCGATTGAAGGTTGAAGTTTTAAAAAGAATAAGTACTAGCTTTTTCATAAAACTTTTGTCCTTTTAAGTGTATCAGCTTAAAAAAGCTTTTTTATTTCTTTGATATTTTCTTGCTCTCCCATGCTGGTCTGGGAAAAATAAAAAAAAACTTAGAATGTACCAGCTGTTTCTCTTCCCACGCAGATCGTAAAAGCCGATCGAGGGAATGGGCAAAAATGCAAATCATGTTAACAGGCGATGCGGCTAGCAACCCATCACTGTATTGATTGCTTTTCCATCTTCTCGCCCACCATGACGCTAAAAGTGGCTTTTGGGTCTTGCGGCCCTGGGCTCTGCATAGAACCGCAAGACCCAAAATGCTCTGTCTGCCCCATTAGGGATAAAGACGTGATAGTATGTATGTATGTATGATATTTTCTTCTATCCATTTATTTCTGCTAGGTTATTAGCAGTTATATCCACTTACAATACTATTGATGTAGAATTTTGTTTGTTAGGTAATTATAGACAGATTTGACAGAGGGCCGCCACAACAGACAAAAAAGACGGGTGATGTAAGTTAAACGCTAATGTCTGTCGATTTGTCTGTCTGTATGTGGCACCATAGCGCTCCAACGGATGCACTGATTTCGATGCGGTTTTCTACGTGAAAGAAAATTTCTTTGCGGTGGTTCTCAGCTAAGTTTGATGAAAATCGGTTCAGCCGTTTAAAAATAATAGTCGAGGTTTTTTTTAAGTATGCCTAGCAAATAAATATGTATTCTATGGAGTTGAAGTCCAGCTTCTGATAAATTAATTATGACGTGGTGCCATGACAACAAAGATTTCTTGTATGTATTCTTCTTCTTTATCTTCATCTTTAAGTCTTTTTTTTCTCCACTGCAGGAGCATAACCCTCTCTGTGCAACTTGAGTCATACTTGGCCAGAGCAGCCAGAGGATTTGGTCTACACTGCCACGCTGGCCGGATGGGTTGGAGAGGTCTCGTTAATGTATTAGAGCTTTGTTTAGCTTGTATTTCATAAGTCGCCTTCTACGATACCCTCAGCTTAGATTGATCCTATTCTACTCTGACGGAAACCACACGGCGTCCGGAAACCACACTTGTAAGTATGGTGCCGATAAAACTCTAACAAACTACATGATCGGCATAAGCCGAATGAAATGAGTAAAAAGTGCAATAATTGCTTCAGGTTGACTTTGTTGTTCGACAAATACTGTCAAAACGATAGTGCTGGCCCGCTTATCTGTGTAGCAACCCTGACATGAAAATGTTTCCAACAAGGCCCACAAGCGTATTTGAACTAATACCTACTAAACCGCTTACTCTCCCCTCAGACCGCAAAAATATTCATACATGAGTACAAAAACCCCACAATCAGTAGAAACGCTCCCCCGGGCATATTGCGGGTTTTCATTAAACAGCGGGAATGTCCAAAAAATGCTTAGCCCCGGGTCACGTATAAGGAATGCTGTCCCACAGAAATTAGTTCATAAAATAAATTCCGACTCGCAACGACAGTCTGCGTGGAGCTGATTATTTTTTATGTTTGGCTGTGATGTTTCTTTTTAAGATCTGTTAGGTGAGTTTGGACGATACGCGCACGCCAAACCCACGCCTAGTGCATGCTTCGCGAACGCCGTTGTTTCTTGAATGTAATTTGAGTCCTATCACACGACAAAACAACTTAAATTGCATGAACCGAATCACGCCACGCGCTCGCCTTGCCTCCGCCTTGCTTCTGCCTTGCCTCGGCCTTGCTTTGGCCTTGCTTCCGCCTTGCTTTTATCTTGTCACCGCCTTGCGCTCGCCCGGCGCTCGCCCCGACTGGACTCCGGAAAACGCAATTTGAGTTGTATAAATCTGTGGCAGGGTCACTTACTTACTTACTTGATGTGGGCCGATCGATCATTTTGAAAATCTTTGGGACGCGGCGATCATACAACGGCCGCAAGATAGTTTCAACTGCGACCTAATAAAAAAATAATATCTTGGTACCATCGAGAAAAAAAAAACGAAAAATCTCCTTTAAGAATATTAGTACCTGGGCGACCGAGCTTTGCTCGGTTACATCTCAAACATTAACAATTTTTTTTTAAACTTGTCTAAAAACAATGCAAAATAAAAAATTATATATAAACTTAAACATAAAAAAAACAAAAGTAAGTCAGCGGGATTCGAACCCGTAACACTCTTTTCTAGCGGTCGGTATCCTTAACCGCTGAGCTAAAAACAAGGCGGTCGGCGCGACGAAATTAGCGACCATATTCTGCGTGGAAAGAAAAACGCATGAAAACTCGAAAACACGCGTTTTCCCAAACATAAAACTAATCTAGATCGATGGTTTACCCCCGAAAACCCACATATACAAATTTTCAGCGAAATCGTTAGAGCCGTTTTCAAGATCACAGAAATTTATAAATAAATATATATACATACAAGAATTGCTCGTTTAAAGGTATAAGATTTTACATCTTGATCAACACTTTTATCTCTAGTAAATAGTAACAAAGAAAACTCTACCAAATGATTAATTTCCGTTCATCAAAAAGTACTTATTTCCAGAAACTAATCTATAAAATTAAACATCATTGCGATCCAACCAATTTATTGTATATCTACCTGTTGTGAAACGTGGGCAAAATAGCTTTCGCCTTTTTGCTTCGCTCTCTTTATTTCTGCCCTTTATGCCCTTTTATCGTATATTACGCCAACTTTAACACAGTTTTCTTCCTTTATACTTTTCCAAAAACTCAAAAATTTATTGCTTCTTTTCTTGCACGTCTCATATGCGGATGCTAGACACATCATCTATTGACATGATCTACATCCTCGCCTTATAAATGGCCAACACTGGCGACAGATTTTTCAAGCTGCCTAAAGACATCTGACACAGATTAACGACTGCCATACAGTGATAAGAGCCGGCACCAACAGCTTACCGGCCTTCCGAAGCACAGAGAAGCTCAAGAAATTGTATGCCACTTGTGGTCACCCATCCAAGTGCGGACCACGCCCGATGTCGCTGTTGCCCCCAATGCGCACTCCCGCGGGGCGCAGTTTATGTTTTTTTTTTGTTTTATCCCAGACCTGCATTGAAGATTTGGGCTCGTCTTCACGTCTAAAGAGAAATTCGAGTATACTTTGATGCAAAGTACAAAGCTTAGAACAATTTAAAATATTTAAAAATACTGTAGGTACTTAAAAAAATTATAATAACGCCAGTTTATATCAGACATTTACTCCATATTTAGGAATACTTGGTGTGTAAAATACCTGGGTGCTATGTTGATATCAGCTGCACTACTTACGTAAATATGATATTCTCCAAGTATGTGTTTGTTTTAATATAAGTCTTTATTGTGCTTTATAGTTTAATATAAGCATTGTTATTTTACAATTTATCTCTAACCTTTGTATAACAAGTCAACAAAGTTATTACTATCTCTTTTATGAGTTCTTTGATATTTTCCAACCAACAATGATTAAATCCACATAATGGAATTTAATAAAATAACGCTACGAGATCACATTAGCCGATTCAGCGCGTCCTTTTTATTGCGTTTCAATATAAAACCACGTGCGGGATCGAGGTCAGTATTACGGGAATAACAGGGACACTTACGAAAATTGCTTACACAGAAAACTAATATCAGTGTTTGCCAGCCGGCCGCGATTGCTATGGGACAAGTCATAGGATTAAGCTAAAATAATAATGTAAATCCGAATCCTCCCGTGGATGTCGTAGAAGGCGACTTACTAAATAACAAGTGAAGACTAAATACAAGCTAAAAAAAGCTTATAAACATCAAAGAGATCGCTCCAACCCGTCTGGCCAGCGAGAAGAGTGTAGGCAAAATCCCCTGGTTGCTCTGACCAAGTATGGCTCTGTCAGTATCGAGAGGATCGTGCTCCTGCAGTGGAGATAAAAATACCTGTTGATGATGAATAATGTAACTGTAGTAACGTGATAATATGCATATACATGCTTATTATAAGTTACGTGCTTTGAAAGCTACATGAGATAGATTCGGTAATTGTTACTCTGATTTAGTATAAGATGTATTTCTATTCAATAGAGTTAGAGTCGTCACTATGTAAGGAATAGGTTTAAGGGTCCCCCGACCCTAGACTTCTCCATACAAACGTAGTCTACGTTTAATTTTGAAACCACATGTCAGATTCAGGTAAAAATTGGTAATTGTAAAGAAATTGCAATTATCTAGGGTTATAACTGGTTTCCTATAGTAAAATTATGAACTGGAAAAAAAATATAACGATTTAGAAGTTTCCCATACTAATGGTCAAAAATGATATGAAACACTATATTCTATTTCAAGTTCATATTTTTATTGTCGGAAACTAGTTTTAAACCTAGATAATTGCAATTTCTTTGAAATTACAAAATTTTGCCCAAATCGGTCATGTCGTTTTGAAATAAAACGTAGACTACGTTTGTATGGAAAGTTGTATTTTGGTCTAGGATCGGGGGACCCTTAAGAAGATGGAATAAATATAGTCAACGGCTCTCGTGTTTCCATCACCACTCCCAACCTCAACGCTACCTACTGGACACCATTTTTTTTTTTTTGACGCGGAGACAATCCCTTCGGATACCTTACCGGTTACGGGACACCGGTAAGGTTATGTGGTGTTACCACTAAAAACTCCGCGGTGTCACCTCTCGGCCGCTATCGGCCGGGACCGTGTGCTTCTTCATGCTCCACAGCCCCGGCGCGGCCGGCCGCTCCTTAAGCGGCCCCGGCTCGCCAACGGCCTCACGGCACCCTCTGCTGAATCAGAGGGGCCGGAGTAACCGCCGCCTTGGCCTCTTGGCCCAAGGACAGGCGCGCTGACACGCACACGCGCCTGCCTTCCACTCCGGAGGGCTGTCCGTTGGTCGATGGAATCCCGTTTCCACCGTCCAACCAGCCCTCATAATTCGGGGCCTGCGAAAGCAGGCCCTGCCCCAGTCCACCTGACGGCGACCGGGGCCCACACAGCCGGCCGCAGGGGATAGGGAGAGCGGCAACGTAACACCGATTACACCGACACTCCTCTTCCCCTGCGGCCCCACCGATGCCGTGCCAAGCGCCACGGCCGCGCTTGGTCGCGGAGGATAGGGCGAGCGGCAACGACACACCGACACTCCTCTTCCCCCGCGACTCCTACCACGGCTGTGATGGTAGGGGGGTCATCGTCACCCCCCTTCCCCCACAGCCAGGCCATACTCTCCAGGAATGGCCTCCGCCGGGCCCGGGGTGGCCTAAGCCTCAACCTACTGGACACCAACATCAACCCAACGGCATGGCACATATCATTTTGTTATTGCATAACATTCAATTGCACTTCAACAACTAGGGTTTTGTGTTAACTTCATGATGCCCGTTTAGCGAGGATTAATAACGTGAGCACTTGTTACTTTGAATGATTAAATCAGCATAATATAAGCTGGTAAACATTAATATTGCTTACAGAGAAAAGTAATATCTTGCTATCACGATTAGTCGCATCTAGCCAGTGACTTTGGGCAAATCCAAGGTCCAGGTACAAGAAAAAATGCTAGCCCTATCTAACATTACCGCCAAGTTTAATACTTTTTATTAGAAAACTGTAGTAGCTACAACCAGTTCGTCCATAACTTACACCACCGGTTGTAGAATGAGACCGCTTACCTTATTGTGTTGGACTGCCAGATAGGCGCATTTGGATTTGCCATTCTTGACGACACTTCCATTGTTTCTTTAGTGATATGTATATACAACAGCTATACACACCCTAATCCTATCCACCCTATCTGTAAGTATAAAGCAACTTTGAGGAAAATACTGGAGGAGAGAACGTTTATTAACTATTGTTAAATAGACCTTATTAAATAATAGCAGTAACTTGAATCTTGTAATTTGATATCACCTACTTTTATTAACAAGAAAAGAATTAAAAATAAACAAGAAAAAAAGACTATTAACAAAAATTACGAACAGATAAAAAAGCCCTGGCAAATTGTTGCCCCGTGGTAACATCTTGAGAAAGCTGTCAGCATTGCATTCATTTGATTTCAGCTTATTTTCTTCATAGATGAGTTATGTTTATTAAAGATTACCTTTGTTGATAATGCGACCACAAAATAGTAAAATGTTTAGTGGATTTGGCAGTAGCTTTACGACAACAGAGTACGCTCGACGTCAAGTCTACTCTCCTTGGGAATGCAATTTTTGCTCGAGATGTTTGTACTGTCGGTACAAACATCTCGAACTCTGTCATCTATTACAACCTCTAAGAAGACAAGGATTGGTCCTATTCCAGACGAACAATCAACATGGCACAATCCAAACAAACCCTTAAACCAACTGCTTCTTCTACTCTCCTTGCCATATCCCTATACGGGGTCGCCCCCCTAATACTTTTGCGCCATTTTTTAAGTCATTTTTGAGCTTATACCCAACGTCTTCCTATCATTGGATATGCATGGTTCGACGTTAGGTGGGCATCCTCTTCCTATCTTTTCCCCTTGTGTGTTCATTACCTTACAAGTTATGTGGTCTTATTCTCGGCTCATTACATGCCCGTATCACCTCAAGCGATTTTCCCTAAGTTTGAAACCCTCAAACCAACTGCATTTGAACCTATTAACCTCTCGTATGCCGTTGCGTAGATCTACGCGAGAATGCATTTTTTAACTATTGTGTCTGATATTCTGTCTATCTACTTTCGTGGCTGAAAATAAAAATAATTAGCCTTGCATTTCCAACAACGCTTTTCAACACAAAGCGCATTTGTGATATTTTTTCCATCGTGTTTGGATTATTCTGTGTTCGTACGAAAAATTAACCCGCTCGCGAGAAACTGGAATAGTATTAGCGCGCTTATTTCTTGCGGTTTTTGTTTGTTGCAGTTTTTACCGTGGATGTTTATATCATTGTGCATTTAGGTTTGAGGCTGCATTTCGCAGAAAAGTTTTTATAAGCATTACTTTGTTGTGTTTGTGTTTGTTATATGGCCGGTTCAGTTTAACATGTAAGAATAAAGAGACATGATTAAGAGTATACAACGTGGAAGGGACATATCCGTAATAAATCAAATCACTGCCTACAATACTATAAGATTAGAATAACAATCAAGACAAAAAAAATCGGCTCTTCCATACAAAAGTGTACAGCCGCCCGCACAATTGGTATGGGAATGTAGTTTCTTTTTTTGATGGTCTTATGACTATTATTTTAATTTCATCACATTATAATAATTTAGTATTACCCATGATTCGATTTATTGGTATGTCCCTTCCACGTTATATATTATCACGCCTGTTTTACGCTTCGTTTAGATAAGAAGTGAGGTTGGTGCTATATATCTTAAACGAAGAAATTATGAAACTAAAGCGACTAAGTATATTCCTACTATTCCTACTAATAATTAATAATTAATAATATTAATAATAATATTATAAATGCGAAAGTGAGTTTGTATATTTGTTTGTTTGTTACCACTTCACGCTTTAACTACTGAACCGATTTGGATGAAATTTAGTATGGATATAGTTTGAGACTCGGGGAAGGACATAGGGTACTTTTTATCCTGAAATTCCTACGGGGAGCGAAGCCCGCGGGTACAGCTAGTATTATATATATGCAATATCCACGAAATCCATCTAATTTAGAAATGGGGTAAAATGGAGGGGATAAACTTGAACCCTCAAACTTTTTAAATTTCTAACGAAGCGTTAAGTTGGCGTAATGAAGCGAAGTAACCCCTTTGTCGCCGATGATGTAGCCGTTTTAAGTTTCATTAGCAAGGGGTGGGGTATTGCCATTCTGATTGCAAAGTCAAGAGTCAAGAGTTCGAAGGCGAAGATATTTTTCAAGATAAAACAAGGTGGTTTTTAAACATTATAAATACATATGTATTGTCAAAAAATGGAGTCATAATTACCCATACATGCATACATACATACTATCACGTCTTTATCCCTAATGGGGCAGACAGAGCATTTTGAGTCTTGTTGCTCTATGCAGAGCCTAGGGCCGCAAGACTCAAAAGCCACTTTTAGCGTCATGGTGAAAGAAAGAAAGAAAGAAAAGAAAGAAAAATTGTTTATTTGGTACATGAATTAAAAGGAAAAAAAACATTTATAATCACACAGTAATTATTAGGTACCAAATTGGTCTCCGCTCAGCATTATGTCATGGTGTTACCATGACGCTGGTCTTCCGCGGATGCCATACTTAAAACTACACATAATAATATTGAAAATAATAATAACAAATCAAAGACAATAAAAACAGCAGACAATATTAATAAGCGAACTCCGATATACATATAATATAAATTTTAATACTATTCGCCTATCTAACAAATAATATATAATCACATAATAATATTAGATTTATACATATTATAATAGTTATTATAACCTAAATATGCTGCAACATAATAATTTTTGCGAATTTAATAAATACTCCTTAAATTTGACTTTGAACATTCTAACTGTATTGGAACGCCTTATAGGAGGTGGGATATTGTTCCAGCAACTAGTTGCAGCATATCTAAAGCTACCTCGGAAGGCAGCAGTTTTATGTCTGGGGCACAAGAGACGGTCGGGCACTCTCGCACGTTGGGTGAATTTCAATTTATGGTACAAATACGAAGGACTCTTATTTTTTATGACACCAAAGAGAAGTACCGCAAAATGAAGTTTCCGCCGAGAGTCCATGTTTAACAGATCCCTTCTGTTTAGATATGGGGAAATATGTGACCTTCGAGGAATTGAAAAACAATATCTGGCACAGGAATTTTGCGCGCGTTGAATGATTTTCTTGGTACGAGCTAATAAGCATTGCCCGAACACAACATCCGCGTAGTTGAGTTTAGACAAGACGAGAGATTCACATAAAAAGATTCTTGACTCTACACTTACATACTCCCGTATTTGGTATAATACCTTTAACCGGTAATAACAGTTCCTCACCGTCTCAAGCACATATTTTTCGAATTGCAAAGTACTGTCAAATAAAACACCTAAATTCCTAGCCTCTGCTACCTCCCCTATATGCATATCATTCAATTTCAACTCTGGCGATTGACTCCTAATACCAGATACCTGTGCTCTCGTGCCCAAGACAAGATATTTTGTTTTTACCGGATTCAAAATTAGACCATTGGCATTTGACCAATCGGCAATTCGCTTGAGTTCCTCGTTAATGTTGCTAACAACAGTGTTAGTCTCGCACGGCTTAAATGATTTATAAATTTGAAGATCATCTGCATATAAGTGATACTCACAGTTACTCAAACATTTAGGTAAATCGGCGGTATACAATATAAACAGTAATGGTCCCAATATTGACCCCTGTGGTACACCTCTATTTATAGGTTGGTCTCTAGATGTTATCTTAGTACCGTCACTGCAGGTGACTTCCACTCTTTGTAAACGACCCGTAAAATAACTTGAAAACCATTTCAGCGTCTGCCCATCAAAGCCATAATAAACTAGTTTGGCCATAAGTAAAGTAGAATTCATAGTGTCAAAAGCCCGGGTATATTCTAGTAATACAAGTATCGCTCCTTCACCTACGTCTCTTCCCGCCAAAATGTCATCTACAACATCCAAAAGCGCCGTAGCTGTGCTTCTACCAGAACGAAAGCCAGACTGTTTAGAAGGCAGCATATTATTGTTGTTTAAGTATTCTACCAGTTGCTTACACACAATTTTTTCTAATATTTTGGACATAAAGGGAAGAATGCTAACGGCTCGTAAATCATTATAATCTTTTGGATTCTTTACTTTTGGGAGTGGTTGTACTATAGCATGCTTCCATATATCAGGAAAAACCCCACTCTCTATAGACATATTAACAATAGCGGTAATGATAGGTAACACGCGTGGAAGCATAAGTATAATCATATCGAGTGAAATGCCATCCACACCTTGCGCATTGGTTTTAATTTCTTTAATAGTTTCAAAGACGGTAGCTTCATCCACTGGTTTCAGACTAAAAACAGATGAGCCAAATCTATTGAACCAAAAATACGTCAACTGGGACATACTGGTATTAGAGTTGTCAGGAAGATTCAAAAAGTGACTATTAATATGATCAGGATTACGAATATGGTAGGGCAATTCCATCTGCTGACCTTTGAAATTTATATCACGTTTTATGTTTTTCCAAAGAGCGTGAGAATCCTTTAGGTTTTGGTCTATTTTAAAACGAAAATAAGCTTTTTTCTCGTTGTGTAAAGCTTCACTGACAATTTTCTTTAATTCCTTATACGCTGATATATCATTTTCCATCTTTGTTTTTCGACTTTTAGAATGTGCCTCATTTCTTAATTCCATCATATCTTTTATTGTTTGTGTTATCCAGGGATAGCTTTGTTGTTTAATATATGCAGTTTTAACAGGAGCATGACGATCAAACAAAACATTTATTTGTCTATTAAAGGCTTCAACAGTGTCATTTACATTCCCACAAATGAGATCCTCCCAGACTATAGAATTAACTTCATTATCAAAATCAACAATATTAATATCTTTTAGAGGTCGGTACTGTATCCAACGAGGCTGAGGTTTAGGCTTTTTAATATTTAATTTTATTGGTGGGCGAGAAAATGGAAAAGCAATCAATACAGTAATGGGTTGCTAGCCGCATCGCCTGTTAACATGATTTGCATTTTTGCCCATTCCCTCGATCGGCTTTTACGATCTGCGTGGGAAGAGAAGCAGCTGGTACATTCTAAGTTTTTATTTTTATTTTTCCCAGACCAGCATGGGAGTTACCCATGCAATAAGCAATTAGTATGAGAGATTACGACTCCATTTTTGAAGCGTACTGAGACTTGGTTGTGGTATGTACGGTACGGTACCGTACATACACAACAAAGTCTTCACCTAATAGGGCAGACAAAAAAATTTAGGATTTTTGGCTCTATGCAGACATAACTTTGATCCACAACCGCAACACTCAAGCCCACTTTTATCGCAATGGCGGGCGAAAAGGTGGAAAAAGTAATCAAAATAGGGATTCACATTTTCTACTACGTCGATTGGATATTACAATCAGCACGGAAAGAGAAGCAGCTGTTACATTAAATTTTTCTTTTCCTTCAGATAAACATAGAAGATGTTTTTAAGCCTGATTAAAATCCACAAACATTAAAATGATTTAGCCGCAATTTTACCAAAGGCTACTTATCCGACACGAACATATCTTTTACATAAGTTTTTAAAAAATATTACATTTTTGTAAAAGCTTTTATTGCGAGGTCAAAGTACTTATGATATATAAGCCCAAACTCGATGAAGTTGCGTCTTTTTATTACTGTGTCCCATCCGTCTCCGTGATTAAACACTAGGCTTTCGTCTACTATAAATTGTTCGTCAAGTAAAATCAAAAAAGTCCTAGTCAATGACTTTATATTGTTTTATAACTAAGTTTCATCGAATATCTCCCGGCTCCATCATCAAAACAGCTCATTGATAATATTGTATTGTCATCCGACTTACACAAGTATGAAAAATTTTAGCTAAATTGGTTGAGGATAACTGGTTGAAAATTGTGTTGCAAGATTTCACCTATACATACATACAAGATACAATGCAAGTTAAATAACAGCTTGAATAATTTAACAATTTGCAGGACACTCAGTCGAACACAATAGAAATAACATTTGAATTACGACCACAGCCGTAAGTGTCCGAGAATATGTTAAGTAATAAATCCTGTGATTTGAGATTTGCTTGTGATTTAATTATATTATAAACAAAGATAACATAAATAATACACATATTTTATACTGTGATTAAGCTAAATTACTAAACATAAATTTTAATGAAAAACTAAACCAGATATCAATGCGATAAAAAACACCTTTAGTAATTTTAAAACCATCCCGCTTAGAGTCACTAACAAAACGCTGGGGTCTTAATATAAAATGTAGATTGTTCTATTCCCTGGGCATCCTTTTGTACCTGCATGTTACTAAGTATACAACGCGTGGTTATTAAGAAAACAACATATGCACTAGGCGACCCAGAAAATGTACGAAAGAATAATGTGTGTTAAAAATTCAGTGTCGCTACTGTGAAACTTGTACAGTCGACTGGTTTTTGTTTCTCACTTTTAAATAAACATTTTAACACCTCATCATTATTATCTTTAGGTCTTTTTTCTTCACTGCATGAGCATGAACCTCTCTGTACTACTAGAGCCATGCTTGGTCTGGTCAGAGCAGCCAGAAGATTTGGCCTACACTCTTCACGCTGGATAGACAGGTTGGACAGGTCTCATCGATGTTTATAGCTTTGTTTAGCTAGTGTTTCCTAAGTCGACGACGATGTTCTACGACACCCACCGGAGGACTTGGAGTGGTTCTGTTCTACTCTGCCGGATACCACACGGCAAATTTTTACACCTAATAGGTGCACTAACTAATAATCTATATGATTTTATACAGCTAAGTAGGCCATTAGCAGTAAGTAGTAAGTGGTTTTTGTAGCTCTGTGCCTCCCAGAGAAATCCCGACCCTAATTCGAATATTTCTTTTTATTGCTTTGATTGCCCCGTTTGGAGGTCCATATAGTCTCTGCCTACCCCTGCGGAAAAAAGGCGTGATATTATGTATGTATGTATTGCCCCGTTTGACGTGATAGTAAAAAACTGTACGTATCTTTTTATTAGAAAGAAGTTTCTTCTCGCAAGAAACGGGAGTAGGACTTTCACAATTCGTTCCTTTTTAAAGTAAAAATCTGGTAAAGAATTCCTGGTTATAAAATTACAGATTGCTTAAGTACTACCTCAGATAGTCTGACTTATTAACTGACTTCCGGAAAGGAGGAGGTTATCAATTCATCATCATTCACTGCTGGACGTAGACCTCCCCCAAGGATTTCAATTCGTCGCAATCTTATTTTCTTTTATGTATCATCATCATCATCATTTTAGCCGCATAATGTCCACTGTTAGACATAGGCCTCTATGATGTCATGTATGTTCACCGATTATTTGAATTCGCCTGGACCGATTTGGAAAATTATTTTCGTTTTCGTTTGAAAGGGTATACTTGCAAGGTGGTCCCATAGAAATATTATCAAAATCAGTTGTGAATTTTGGAAATAAAGTCAGTTTTTAATTTTGAAAAATATTGAAGAGCTGGTTAAATTAATACCTTGGGTTGGATTTCCAAAAGCGCGGTCAGCAAAATTCTTAGCTGATAGTACTTGGAGAACGCAAGGAACTCGGGACAAAGGCTGTCGGGCTAAAGAGGGCTTATTGCAAATTCCGGACCACCTTGCTGTAAACCTTTTACCTCTTCAGAAAATGTATCCAATTAAGTTTGATATTTTAACACTAAAGTCAAAGTTGGTAAACGTTCACCAACTTAATTTCCTTTACTTAATTCATTAAGGGAAATAGATACCCATTCCGGGTGTGTATAATACATGTACTAGACACACCTACTTATTTCTACATGTAGAAATTTGTGATAACTGCATCAATGCGGACCAGCAGTTCCAGAGCACATCTACTTATGTCTACATGTAGACATTTATGATAACTGCATCAACGCGGACCAGCAGTTCCAGAGGTTATCGAGTACAGACATATAGATATATGCGCGAAGGGACAAAATCTTATAGTAGGTAAGTATGGATATGGAAATGTAGAACAGTATTTATCGATAATTATTTTCTGTAATATTTGCCACTTGGCCACGAATAACAGCAACAACTTGCAAAGAAAGAAAGAAATAAAAAAAAACTTCATTTGGTGCAAATTTACAGGAGTTACTTTATTTTATAACTTAAACTTACAGACAGGTCATAAATTACTACTAGTTCATACAAAAAAACTGTACAATTGACCCATAAACGCAAATTAATAGTTTTCTAGATATGAAATCTGCAATTTTTTACATAAATATAAAACTGAAAAATTGCTGGTCAAAAATTCGAAATACTACAAAATTATTCCAATTAACTGTGGCGATATTTCCAACAAGCCTCTCAACTTAAGTCAAATGCCGTGGGTATGTCTACTCGAAATATGCGATCTAAAAGTAAACTATGATTTTTTCGATAAACACTTGTATATTGTGACATCTTTAACACAATCGGGAAGACTATGGCTGTCAGCATTTTTATATGTAAATCATCGCAGTCTTCAACTATATAAAATATTTTGGGCGGTTTACAGAAACTGACATTAAAATGAGACTTGTGACACTGCTAAAAGAAAATAATATTTTTCAAGCATTATTTTGTAAGTACAAACGCATGTCTATTCCTTTGGAATTATAGGGAGCCTAAGCTACTGAAGAATTAAGATATAAAAAAATACATTCTTACTTATTTAAATAAATAAAAATAAATATCTTAATCAAAACAGAGTGTATGTGGAGTGTAGTTTAAATTTTTACTTACTTTTTAAATTTGCTATCAATAAAATAATAAAGAATAAAATAATATGAATAAAGGATATGATCCGAATTAACTAATTACAGATCATACAATACAAGTGGACACACCCACTGCCCCGCACACAATATCGTTTTCCGATGAGGGAAACTTTGGCCCAGCAATATTGGGTAAATCTTTTTAGGGTTTAGAAAAATAATTGGATTGCTACCTACATTGAGAGAAGCAATTACATCCGATCGTTTCCTGAAACGACGGTTTAGCGTGAGCTTGAATGACTGGAACGTTTTATATAGATATTGATATGGTATTCAATTGAAACGGTTTCAATTTATTTTCAAGGGATGATCTTTTATAGGTAAATATACCGGTATTCTAAATACTAGGTAACTCATATATTTACCAGCTATTCTTATAAACTAAGAGAGAAGAAAGACATACCTAGTAAGTTCTGAATAAAATTGTTCAATTTCAATTTTTGATTCTTATATCCCTTTGATATATAGTTCGATATAGTATACTTAATTATAGTATTTGTTGTTAATTAACCTGTCGTCTGTGCAAAACACCAGACACAATAGTAAAACAATGCATGTCTACCGGATTCCGGTCTGCTCACAGATGACAGGTTAAGCGGCAAGACCAATACATCATCTGTGAAAATTTCAACTGTCGAGCTCTTACGGTTCATAAGTCGTTACGACAGGTGATAAACAAACAGACGGACGGGCAGTGGAGTCTTTGGGTACGAAATTTTAAAAATGTGGGCAATATGGAAATAGGCCTATCACGACTTTGGTAGACATGTAAAAGTCAGATAAGAGAACCTCTGGCTTTTTCTTAAGAATAAGGACGTAATGATAACAAGTTTATTTGCCAGGCAAATAAAAAAAAAACCGAATTTTAAATAGTTTAAAAAAATTACATTGTCTGGAATTTCTTTAATAGGTTCATATGTAAACGGCATGTAGTGATAAACGGAGGAACTAAAAAGAATTAACCCGAATCGCCAACGTAACGTATACGACATACATTCTATTGTTCGACGGGCAAACTACCCCTACTTTCAAGCGATAACTTAATAACTTTTAAACGATAAAACCGATTTCCTTCAAACATAGCTAAGACCCACCGCAAGGGAACTTGCTTTTACGGAAAAAAAAGCATCGAAATTGGTCCATCCTTTCCAGCGCTACGATGCTACAGACAGACACACAGACAGACGTTAGCGTCAAACTTAAACCACCCTCGTTTTCGTCGGGGTTAAAAGAGAAAAGTTCAACTTTGTTCGATCTACAGCAAAGAAATACATACATACGTCTTTATCCCTAATGGGGCAGACAGAGCATTTTTGGGTCTTGCGGCTCTATGCAGAGCCTAGGGCCGCAAGACTCAAAAGCCACTTTTAGCGTCATGGTGGGCGAGAAGATGGAAAAGCAATCAATACAGTGACGGGTTGCTAGCCGCATCGCATGTTAAAAATGATTCGCATTTTTGCCGATTCCCTCGATCGGCTTTTACGATCTGCGCGGGAAGAGAAGCAGCTGGTACATTCTAAGTTTTTTCGTTTCTCCCAGACCAGCGTGGGAGCATGGGAGGCAAGGAAATAAACTTGTTTATTTTTACTGCAACATATTTCGCTGAGCGTATTTTCAAACTTGAACAATTTGCGACGACGCGGACAAATCAAGAGTGACACGCTAGCAATATATCCGCTGTATTGGACTGTCGAGAACATATTTCCTCTAAATAACATATTTTCAACTTCACTCAACATTATTTTGTCAGATTTTAAAATAAACATGTAAAAATAACTTTGTGACGTCAGTGTAGCTTATATTTAGTATTAATTTATAAATTGTAACAGAACTGTTTTTAACACTAAGCGTATGATAAAATAACAAGTAACATCTTATTTTCCTTAAGAGAGTTACCATATGTATTTTATTTTTTTAACAAACGGTATATCCGTAACCAAAGGGTACAAATGGGACCCTATTACTAAGACTCCACTGTCCGTCTGTCCGTGTGTCTGTCTTGAACTTGAACAATTTGCGAAGATGCGGACAAATCAAGAGTGACACGCTAGCAATATATCCGCTGTATTGGACTGTCGAGAACATATTTCCTCTAAATAACATATTTTCAACTTCACTCAACATTATTTTGTGAGATTTTAAAATAAACATGTAAAATGTGACATAATTATTCGCGTGTAAACTTAAAAATAACTTTGTGACATCAGTGAGGCTTACCTATATTTAGTATTATTTTATAAACTGTACATAACACAAACTGTTTTTAACACTAAGTTTCTGATAAAATAACAAGTAACATGTAACTATCCTTATAACAGTTACCCTATGCATTTAATTTTTTAACAAACTATAGATCCATAACCAAAGGGTTAAAACGGAATCTTATTACTAAGGCTCCACTGTTAACAAAAACTTAAAAATAACTTTGTGACGTTAGTGTATCTTATATTTTAGTATTCATTTATAAATTGTTTTTAACATTAAGCTTCTGATAAAATAGATTCTAAAAATAACTGTACCTTTCCTTACTTTAGGTACCATATGCATTTTAATTTTTTTTTAAACTATAGATATTTTTTTAGAGTTTCATAACATAAAGGGTAAAATTGGGACGCTATTTCTATGACATCAGTCACCAGGCTGTATTTCTATTGCTGCTATTTGTTCAACAAATACAATAATTAATTAAAATTTTTAATTATTTTACCATAAAAACTATGTTATTTTTTCGGTTTTATGAAGCTCTTCAATTAAAATGTTCATATATTATATTTGTCATGTTATTAAGATGTAGTTGTTTCTCGAATCTTAGTAAAATAATGTTACGAAACTGGGTTCGAGATTTGGAGAAAAACGCCAAAGTTCGTATGAGGGTTTTTATTCACTACGGAACCCAAAGGTTGACACGTGAAGATGGTCTTCCTGATGTCCAAGTCCAAGTCGCGTAGCAGCTGAGGTCCAGGTATCTCGCCAAAGTAGTCGCAGGTACTTCCACTTGTCGCACTTAGGTAGGTTTCCTCCGCTTCGGTTCGCTTCGAAGTTATCGCTTTCGTAGCTCGTACTGAACTGGCGGGACGCGCACTCGATCGCCTTTTTATATGCGCCGATACAGATGTCTACACTTTTCTCGAATATTCTCATTACTTGACGAATGTATTTCGATTGACGGGAAACATCGAGACGCCGGTATGTATGTGTGAGTGCGACTGAGCCGACGACTATTCAAAGAACTCTAGCCTTTATGCTGTAAGAATATAAGGCCTAGTTTCGCTTGCATTATCCTGACGTCTTTCTATACGATTCCACTCGCGAATATTCCGAGTCTATCTCGCCAGCAGAGTTCTTACTCGCGAATATTCTACATTTATCTCGTTCGCGACAATAGATACTATCAAACTCAACATTAGATTCTAGAACATTCTAAAGAAAAGACAGTGTTTGATTTCCAATCAACATTGCTGAAGGCTGTGCTGCCTGGCATACCTACTACTAGGCGGAATACCTCTCTACTATTTTTCAAGATAATTAAATTCAAAATAGAAAGAAAAAAGAAAGAGCTAGGTACCTTAGGAATAGCTATTTATAAAAAATAAAGACAAGAGAAAAAAATAATGTGAATAATTAAAAAGAGCTGAGATGAGCGTCGCACTTGGAATATTATGGATAATCAAAATCAGACGACTTTCATTTTTTTAAAGAGCCGAAAATGGCAAATTTTACACTTGTTTAGAGTTTAGACCAAAATTGGCCACCGATGACCGCTTTGCCGTTGGCCACATTGAGAATTATCATTTCATAAAATCTCTTTCCATCCTCCTTAATATGTGGCTTGTGACGCATCGAGAAACTGTATTTGAAGCTGAAACTTGGACATTAGGAACTTTTTCAACGCACGCCTGCCCTCAGCTAATGGACTCCTCGGAACTTCTGCGACGCGAGTTGGGGTAAAAAATATATTTTCTTTGAGTTTTGTCTCGTCCGGGATAAGTTTGAGGCAACAGACTAATCTTTAAGGTTGCCACTGACATGCTACTTTTAAATATGTTGGTATAAAAATACTCTCTTTACTTGCGTCTGGACGAAAATATAACATTTTGTTTTTCTTTAAGACTTTCAGCGTTTCTTCTCAGCGAGCATCATCATTATCATCATCATATCAGCCACAGGAAGGCCACTGTTGGACATAGGCCCTGATTTCAGCAAGCGGTTTTCTCTAAATCCAAGATTTTTTATATAATATTGGGAATAATGGACGTTGTGCGGCTGAAATGATGATGATGATGATGATGATTGGGAATAATACTTCTCACAGTCACTCGGTTCAGCTGTTCGATATTCTAACTGCGCCAACTCCCCCACATCTTTTATAGTCTTCTTTACCCAAAGGTTGGTTGGAAGAAACCAAATATACTTTTGATTTTTATCTACTAACTAACTAAGTATTAGTTGGTGGAATAAAGAAATTTCATCTTATCTTATCGATCAACTTGCGTCGTAGGATAAGGAGGCTTCAATTTTGTATGTGTTTCTCGCTCTCTCTCGCTCTCTTGAGCAAATTCTCAATGGAATAAAATACCTAATATAGATGAGAATTTGCTCAAGATCATAAACTGATTGTCTCCTGCCTGACCGAACCGACCCTAGACCGCGATCTTACGATCTAGGGTCTGAGAGATTAATTTATTTATTTTCATACTAGCCGAAGCCCGCGACTTCGTTCGCGTGGACTTTATGTCTCTGGAAAATGCTCATCAGGTTGAACAACTTTTACTAAGGCGACATTTTTATATCTCTTATAGTTTAGCTGGACCATTACGGTTCTGCATCAGGCGTTCTATTTTCCAAAATCATTTATACCCTATATGTTGCCCAGGCTTAATAGCTATATAACAAAAAAAGTTTCATTCGAATCCGTCCAGTATTTCCGGAGATTAGCGTGTACAAACAGACAAATAGACATACAGACAAACAGACAAACAGACAAACAGACAGACATTTTTTTTAAATTCTTACTCTATTACTATGTCTCCATCGCCCCCCATAATTTTTTTGGAAATATATTTAATGTACAGACACACTTTTTTTACTGTTTTATTATATGTATAGATTATATGTATAGATGTATAGATATAGATGTACAGACACACTTTTTTTACTGTTTTATTATATGTATAGATAGATGTATAGATTATTTCCGATTTTAGTTCAACGTTGTAAGTATTTATCATTATTAAGTCTGTATGATATTTGTATTATATTAAATAAGTAAATTACAACTGATTTTGTTAGCCCTATATACCTAACTATGCTTACCGTATCCACTGAATGTTTCCCTAAAATTCCACTGTTGCATTACAAGTTTCCCCACGTGTCCTCCCCCCTTAAACTAGCATCGTATTACACGTACCCTCGGCGATATTAGCTCGCTTGTAGCAACGCTGCCGGAATAAGAATCGACACGGAGACAAGAAGTGACTTATTAGAATGTCTGCTGAGTTTCTTCCTATTGATTTTCAAGTGACAGGCAGAGGGTTTCCATTTGAGACCTGGTTAGGGCTCTTTCAGACAAGCGACAGTATGCCTGTGACATCTGTTGACGTCGGTCGCCATCTGTCGCGAATGGCCGCGAGAACGTGTCAAACTGTCACAAACTACCGCGCGCGCGATTATCGGCAGCTGTGTCACGCGAATGTTTGCGACAGTCGGTAACCGTCGCGCGACACAAGTCGTTGACGGTGGCCGATGGTCACCGACCATCGTCGATAGGTGTCGCAAGCATACTGTCGCTAATTTGTCTGTAAGAGCACAAAAATATATCACCCGTGTCTATTCACCGTCGCATCGATTTAAAATAAAATAAGGAAGCTCTTGAATAGGATCATCTCTATCTCTTTCTGTTCTGTTACTGTGAGAATGCATCGCAAATTAGGTCTTCAGCAAATTTTTTTTATACTTGTCGCGAAATAAGAATGAATCTTTTAAAATGTCAATAACTCTTTACAAATTCAATTTTTATGTACCTAGTTATGGTGATCTGAAAAAACAGAAGAAATAAGGTAACAAAATTTATATCGAATCAGTTGTTTCGCTCCAGGTTTATTGCACAGTACGACTGTCAAAATTGACAGCATATCAACCTGAACCCTTCCTGAACTGAATAAAAGTAGTCAAGTACGAGTCGAACTGAAATACGACGAGTTCCTTACAATATTTCATGATTTATATTTTATACTATTGTATTTTGTTTGTATATTTTGATGTTATAACGGCGAAATTAATAAGTCTACTGGCTGGTCCTAAGCCTGGATGAGAAAAGGAGGATGGTTGGTATTAAAGGAGACCTATACCCAATCGTGGAACATTTAACTCTGAGTATCAGTTAATGAACCCTACAAATTCGGCTATAATTCACCTCCCTTAGTCCCCAAAAGTGTGGACTCACCATCTCGCAGTGCGAGACTTTGCGAGTTCCTACGTGAGACGCTTGCGTGAAAAGTTTAAGATAAAATAGGTCTTAAGTTCTCAGTTGATAATAAGAGCTAGGCCAAGCTACGACAGTGGCCAGGGAACTGGCAGGACAGAAGATGCTGGAAGCCACCAATGCGCTGGGCTGATGACATCGACAAAATATTCGGTAAGACCTGAATGCGAACTGCAAAAGACCAGGTTAAATGGAATAATCATAAAGAAGCCTATTATATATACACAAAAATGGGTGAACATAAAGAGTAAATACGAAGATACTATAAACACTGCAACTGTCTACTTAAATATGCTCCTTGTACCAAATATCTATCTTAATATTGATCATCATCACCATCAGGGCTTTTTGCATCTAATGCAGAAGGATGGCCCTCCTGTACTTCTACAGCCATACTTGGCCACAGTACCTATAGGTAGAGGGTTTGGCCTACACTCTCCTCGGTGGCCAGATGGGTAAGAGAAGTCTCAGTGAGGTTTAAAAGCTTTGTTTAGCTTCTATAGCCTAAGTCGTCTTCTACGACATCCTCGTGAAGACTTGGAGTGGTCCTATTCTACTCTGCCGAAAACCACACGGCGATTATTATTGCTATTGGATCTCTTTTGGGGTGACGAATCCCTAAATATGTTGAAGTGAATATTGGAAAGTGTAAATACAATTTTCAGCATTTCGGGATGATCGACAGGTGACATTACAAAAAATCGGTGTATCTGTATAAACACGTTGTTTATTTTTTGTCGATGTAGAGTAGGTAGAATGACATGAATACTTTATACTATATTGTCACGAACATATGAATTCAAGCCTTTAGTTTAGTTGTGTATTTTTGTTAAACTTATAGAAAGCCATGATTAGCTAAAAAGAACAGCATGAAGTGCTTTAAAAATTCAAAAAGAAAGTAAACATCAGAAAGTTTCCCTTATGATAGTATGTAACCTACTTTTTCCTCCTAATATCTTATTATGTAAACATACGAATTTATTCTCTAAGATGTTCACAATACCACAGAGTAAACAATACTAAGTAATTACTATTAGTTTGCCCCGAACTGTGAACTTGCGTGAACTGTAAACCTTATATCTCAGAATTTGCTGTTTTGATTTACCTCATATTTAAAAACTCAGATTGCTATTCTAAAATTATTCAAGATATCGTAAAAAACATACAAACATACACCAGATAGCTTAAGTAAACTCCGATAACTTTCCTCGTTTCGCTTGCTAGTTCCAATAATAAACAAATACGAGAAACCAAGTAACATACATGTTATCGAATCAGTTAATTAACCGACCGAACCCACAGCAAATAAGTGATAGGTGTCGATACTCAAACACAATCTTAGAACACTTGACGTTGGTGAAATGGGTCCAAGTCAAACCGAGTCCCTAGAGGTAAATTAATCAAAGTTGCCCCAATCAATGATGCAAAGTATACCCACTTGTGGAGTGGACAATTACTTAGTTTGATTACTTTCGGGGCAAGTTTGGACTCTCCTGGACACGCTTTTGTTTGTGATTTTAGTGATCTAGTTTTAAGGGCTCTGGTTTGGTAGAAACTTGGCTTGGACTATGTTTAATAAATGTGCTTGTCATATACAGGAAACCATAATTGATTAGGTACTATATTGATTATTAGCTGTCCCGGCACACTTTGGTCCGCCCGTTCCCGTTAATTTTTCCATATTTTTACACCGTATAAACCTGGACTTCCAACAATATTTCAAAACGAAAATTAGCTAATCCGTTCTCGCGTTTGAGCGAGACTACGAACATCAATTCTTTATTTTTAATTTAAAAAATGACAGATTCATATTGTATACGTTTTTGTGTATGTATGTGACTAAACACTGACACATTTTGTAAGCTAATATATAGATACAATGATAACAGCCGTGAAAGATGGCTTAAAAAGCATTATAAAGCACGGGGAAGCTCAAAAAAAAATTTGCCAACTGTAGCCTCTGCTCCAAATCTAAAACGGATCCATTTGACGTTCAACCATTAAAAATATAATGATGAGAGATGTCGTCGAAATGTAAAATCAAATGTTCAAAGTTCCTACATAGATGTATATATATATATATGTTTATCTCAAGTTAACTCGGCAATGATAATAAAGCCGCGTGTACACATGGAAATCCGACTAACTCAATTACTTGAACACACTTAGAGCGTTGTGACAGGTAACTCGGTAACTGAGTTAACGAGAATGTCACGAGCTATATACATATATCTGTATGTCTGTGCATGTGTTTTGTGTAGAAGTAGGTAACTAGTTGTATTTACTTGATTAAGACTTTATCCAATTACGTACGCAGGCACATATACATCTGCTCAAAATGCAAGATCATTTTGCACAGATTCAATTTATTTTCAACCGAATTCTAGAAAAGGAGGGGTTGTCGATTCGGCTTTCTATTTTATGTTTATTACAGGTCTCGAGATATAAGCTCGGTGGCCAGGCGGGAGTGCGCATAACTAACGTTTTCGCAAGTAAAGTGATACCGGGCGTGGCCCGCACTTGGATGGGATGAAACAGTGGCATAAAAATCTCTCGAGCTCTTTCTTGGTTCTTCGGAAGGCACGTATAAGACGTTGGTCCTAGCTATTATTATTGTATGACATCCTCGTTAAGCAATGTCAGATGCATTTAGGTAGCTTGAAAAATCTGACGACAGTGTTGGCTACTAACACATACGAAATACAAACTATTAATATAGTTTATGTCGTCACGCTCATAAAGGGCCCATCCCTTTATGAGCGTGACGACATAAACTTTATTATATATATCTTATGAACAAGCTTTTTTTCTCTTTTAAAAAGCGTTTTTATAGGGTGTCTCTTTAGCTATTCATAGCTATTATTAAGATAATTCAAAAGTTATTTTTAGTAGGAACTTCTTAAAATAGACGAGGTGGAATTTTTTTAAATACTTTCACAATAAACCCAAAACCAATTTCTGAATTTCCGAAATAATATTGCAAACATTTATGGTAGAAATTAAATTAATTTTCAACAATTTCCAATTACTTACTTTGAACTCTAACATACTTTCGTGAACTTTCTTCATTTCAAAATCCGTGCTATTCGCAAAACAAAACACAAGTTGGAAAACTCATAAATTTCCTTAGGGCCGTTACATACGTAACGGTATTTCGGATTCTCTGCTTCGGGCAAGAAATTTTCAAGTTCTAGGAAGTACTGTGGGGAAAAATTTATAAGGGAAGAAAATAAAGCATTTTTTTATAAGACTGGCACTTTTATTATATTCACTCTCTCTCTCTCTCTTATTTTCTCTTTTTCTCAACCTTCATTAAAAATGCATACTTTATTTATTTTTCATTTCATCATCATCTTTATCATCAGGTCTTTTTCGTCTCCACTGCAGGAGCACGACCCTCTCTTTACTACTAGAGCCTTACTTACCCAGAGCAGGCAGAGGATTTAGCCTACACTCTCCTTGCTCAGATAGGTTGGAGAGGTCTCATGATGTTTATTAACTTTTTAAAGCGTAATGCTGTGTGGTTTCCGGCAGAGTAGATTATGACCTTTCCCGTCTTCCGGAGTCTTCGCGTGGACGTCGTAGAGGACGACTTAGGAAATCGCCCTCTACTCTAAATCTAAATCAGCAAAATTAATCAAGAAGCAAGTGCATTTTCACATACTTTATTACTTTTTATGAACAGGAAAATTACCTAAAAGGAAAATAAGTCTTCCATGTCCTTAAGACGGGCGAATATGTTAAAAATTGTTCACATTAAGTAATGTGCAGGGCGCGCCCGAAGGCTCCATCCATCAGGCTCGATTGACACCGACGTCGACGCTTAACCCGAGCTTATGGTGGATGGCTCACATGGGTATGGAAAATAATACACAAAAAATACACACACGACAAAAATGTTTTTTTTTTTTGGAAAATTAGACTATTTAGTCTGTTTGCGCTAGGTACAAATTGGTTATAATAAATGTATTGACGGCTCTTGTGTTTTGTTTTGAAGTCAAATCAATTAAGACTATTATTAATTATGTAGCGCTCAATGTTGCTTGACACTGTAAAACGGAGAAGTACTTTTGGAGTAAATATCTTGATCTAGAAATAAATACCTAATACCCTATTCTATTCTATTCCTTTCTTTTTTCTACTCTATTTTGTTTTATAATATTCTATGAGCTCAATTGCTGCTCTAGGATCTTGGAGCCAAAGAACCAAATGTGCATGAAAATTGCACCTAATATTGTACACATTTTTACACTATCACGTCCGAAACCGCAAGACACAAAGGCCATTCATAGCGTCATGTAAATGAAAGTGGAAAAGATAGTCAAAATAGTGATCGATTACCTTAACCCATTGTCATACTAGAAATTTGCCCTTCTCCTTCTACTTATAGCCTTTACTAGCTGCGCTCCACAATGTTACTCACGCCTAAAGTAGCATATGTGTTAATCCAAGGTAAAATAATAAATAAATAAAACTATTGTTTATTTCCATCCACAACAGCGAAAAAGTTAACTGTGAGAACCTGTGCAAAATGTTACAGCAAAAAAAGGTGTCAGCTTCTTGCGTACCAAATTTTATCAAAACTGATCCAGCCATTTGTGCGTCAAGAAGTAACACACAAACACTCACACAAAAACTTTAACATTTAAAATATAAGTGTGATTCCTTATACTGTGACAAGCGCACTACATGTCAGCCGACCTCTAATGAAGATTTATGACCCCACGCACGCGAGATGACTCCTGTCCGTCACTCCCAAAATTGTCGTTTATATTGACGACGCGGGACCTCGTGATTGCATAGGCGTGTTTACTAGACCAGAGTACACCTGTATTAGAGTCATACTAAAAACAACTCTTGAGCAGCCTATCAAACAATTGCTTAAACTAGTCAGCGAAACTAATATTCACAGCGTTACCGGGAAGGTGGCAATTTTGTTGCTACCAATGTTTTTATAAACCTTTAAACCTGGAAATGACAAACCTATAATAAATAGAACCACAGGCTATACTAGATCACCATACTAGGTATAATGATAATAAAACAGTCAAAAAACTAAAAATAAATGCGACATTCCCATAGGAAAGTGTACAGACTTAATTTCATTGTACTATTGTGATCTATCATAGCCCTTGGTTCGATTTATAACGGGTTCATCTCACTAATATTATAAAAGCGAAAGTTTGTGAGTATGTGTCTATGTTTGTTACTTTTCTGCTGTTTCAGGCGCAAACGGCTGCACTAATTTTGATAAAATTTAGTATGCAGAAAGCTAACACCCTGGTTTATCACATAGGCTACTTTAAGCGTGGTTAACACTGCGGAGAGCAGTTAGTAAATTAAAATCTGGATAACATCTGGAGAATATTAATTCCAATTTTATAAGAACAGAAATATAGAACAAAGTTATTCACCAGTACAAAGCTGACCCGGGAACTTCACAATTAATTTACAAAGTAAGCTGCGGTCGGGAACTCATTAAAAGTAAATCCTGCATTTCCAAAGACGCTGAATTAAAGCGCCTTTGAATTTCCTTAAAATGCAGTCACGTGCTTCATTTGCCACTATTCAGTCAAACTGCGGTTGTACTGATGAATACTGGAAGAGTAACTGAAATGTAAATACTGGTGGAAAGATAAATACTCCCCGTTACCAGGCCTGTGTCACTCCCCGTTTAGGTATCGAAAATGTCCCTAGATTATTACTTAGAGATGTGCCGATTATGACTTCGGCCGACTAGCCGACTAACCGATTAGTCGGTTGTGAAAAGGCCGACTAATTGGCCGACTATTCGACCAAGCCTATCACGGTTTTGGGGATTCCCGTGGCCGCGATCGTGTCGGAACCTGTTTTGTTTACTTCGCATTGTTTCTTCATTTTTGCTTTCATACGGACAGAGCGGTGTTTTTGTGTTTTTTTAATAATTATGTACCTAATTACCCCCACCTGACATTATGTACATATTATTGAGAAATACACAAAAAAATTATATTACACAAAAAAAGCCGAATAGTCGGAATCGTATGTGTAGAGTAATAAGAATGAATTGGCTTGCAATTCACTTTCAGGTATCTAAACGAAAATGTGCAGAGTTCTGACGCAAGCTAAATTATACTATATCGCTAACCACATTGAGTAGATATTTCATTGAACTCTTTGTTGAGTAAGACTTCTGTACGTGAGTACTTGTACTTATTCTGTGCCGTTACCACCCGATGAGAAATTCCCACCAGGTGGTGAACTCCCCTCGGCAGTATGGAAGTCCTTAAACAGACTCCGGGCTGGTGTTGGGAGATGCCACGAGAACTGGGTCAAATGGGGTTTCTCAAACTAAGATCTTTGTTAATGTGGAGCTGTTCAAAGCATGGCCCACCTTCTGTCATGCCCCAACTGCCCAACCTCTTGTACATTAGATGATTTACTCGGTTAATGGGAGGGGAGTAAGTGTGGCCACACACTGGTCTACAACCTTATGAAAAAGCCATTCCGAAATAAATGCGTGGGTTCTGTTAACGGGTTTATACAAGTTAATTAGCTAGGCAAAATTAAAATCTACGACAGACAAGAACACCAGGTGATGAGTAGCGGAACTGACGATAGGACTTGATATCCGTAGGGCAATCTATTATTTGCTAAGAAAAATTCTGACTTTCAAGCGCTAATCCCCAGTAACTTTTATACTGAACCGATTTGTATTAATCATAGCTAAGAACCATCGCAAGACAGCTTGCTTTTACGTTAACTCGCATCGAAAGCGAGTTCGAGCGCTATAATGCCACAGACACATAGACAGACCAACAGATATCAGCGTTAAACTTATACCATCCCTCTTTTTTGTCGGGAGTTAAAAAAGATAATATGTACATAGACCAAAACTAATATTAAAACCTAATTCACAAAAAAACTTATTACAGAGTCATAACACAACACAGATACTTGGTTTAGTTAAGACCTCGCCGCAAACAAGAAATTTTCCCGCAATATGTCACCTTAAAACCACGTTCTAAAGTTAATCTGCGTTTTATGTTTTATAATAAAGAGGTAAAAGTTTTTTCAATGAACCAAGGCAAAAAACGCTTAGACATAAGTACTAACGAATTTGCTTTTATCTGTTTTCGGCCAATCGATCGAATCGTAATTTGTAGAACCAACCAATGATAAACGGTTTCCGGACAAGGATAATTCGAATAAATATGATGTGCTCATTTCCTGTAACCTATTTACGTGATATTAATATTTATAGCTAACGCTGGATGCAGGCCGCTTTTGATCAGTCATTATGAAAATGCCTATGTCCAGCAGTGGACTCCCTGTGCCTGATATGATGACGATTTTTTACAGTTTTACAGTCAACGGTATCGGTATCCCTGTGAAACTAAATCTTGGATTTTCAAAGAGTCTGATTACTTCTCCTTTGTAGTATTTCCGTAAAACTGCAGCCACGTCCCTCATTTGCCACTATTCAACTCTTTTCGACTTTCTAAAAACGGACCGAAGGAATCGGAATTCTCTGCCTGAAAAGCATTTTGTCGAATTCATATTGTAATGCTTTCTTTCTTAGCTGCATTTTATTTACTTAATGGTATAAAAAATTAAACCGTATTCGGTGCTGAATTCTTATTGTAATGTTTTTTCAAAAGTACCTGTACATTTTTTTTATACAATTATTAATACTTATTTAGTCAAACCAGAACTCGCAATCGTGTTACACTTAAAATTCCATTACTCAGGTGTTGATCTTCTATTTTGATTATTTAGGAATTAGATCATTAAATTAGCACCAGGCACACACATAGCTAGAACAACCGATGGCCGATTGGACAGTAAGGTTCTCGAATTGCTGCCACATACCGGATAACGGACGCTACACAAGAATGACTGTGAGTAAGGTTAAGGAAAACCATGAAGGAACCCTACCGTTTTTATTCAATAAAATTATTGGGGGAACCCTTATTTCAGCAGTGGACTCCTCAGTTATTTTATTGAACAAAGACACTTGGGTTCTCGTCGAACATAAAAACAATGAATTGTCTAAATAGTGTCAGAGAACTCGTCTTCCTTTCATGCTGGTCTTAAAAAACAGAAAAAAAAATAGTTGTTTTTAGTCTCCACTGCAGGAGCACGACCCTCTGTGTGCTACCAAAGCCATACTTGGCCAGACGGGTTGGAGAATTGTCAAAAAAAATAATTACTATGTTAAAATTTTTGTTTAGTAATCCTTTTAAGGAATTTTTGTCCCAATAATCCTATAAGGTGGCTTAAAGATTTTTTTTTTTAAATAACATTAAGTTTTTGTTATTCACTTACGAGTAGTTTTAATTCTAATAATAATAAGTGCAACATTATTAGTTTATTATAAATAATTATGTACCAAATAATGTTTATGTATGCGTAACAGCAAACAAAGCGCGCAAAATAATAATAAAAACACTGTCACAAAGCTATAGGAAAACAACTGCTGAACTTGCTGAAACTACCACTTGCCCTGTGTACAGTACACACGCTGATATCGAGGAGACGCGACGAACTAAACAAACACAGGGTTCGCATTAGCCTTATCTGCAGTTTACACTCGCATCGCATCCTCCTGTATTGAAATCCGCTGATGCCGTACATTATACATATAATTGTTATCCAGCATTGTTAATTTTAATAAACTAGCGTTTAAGAGAACTAAGTAGGAGGTTTCTGCTCTGTCTGGGATAAAGATAAAGGATAAAGACGTGACAGTATGTATGTATGTATGTAGGAGTTTTATGTGACCTTTTGATGAAGGGCATGCTACGGATTTTTGAAGAAGGATGACGAAGCATGTTACCACAGAGTACTATATACTAGCGTAAATGTTACACATCTAATAATATGCTTTGACGAGCTTCTTGAAAAACATAAACGCCTGTGACGCTAGGCTTACATATGGGGTTATATTCTGGGGAAATAGTACCGACGCGAATAGACTGCTAATTCTTCAAAAGAAATGCATACGTATCATAGAAAATATTATAGACAGAGATAGCTGTAGGCCATATTTTAAAAATATTGACATTGCCATGTATATACATTTTAGAAACTAGTAAATTTATGAGGAAATATCCCCAATATTACCCAAAAAAAGACGATTTACCGCGACGCTATCCCACAAGGAAGAAGAATAAGTTAGCGAGGCCTAATAACACTCGTAATTTAGAAATATTTAATTCTGGGCAGCTTGCAACGACAATTAAAGTCTATAATGCCCTCCCAGACCTGCTTAGAGCAGAGGAGAAGAATTCGATCTTTATTATAAGAATAAACGCCCTGCTTAATTGCTTAAAGATAAAAATAATTATACATTGGACGAGTTTTTTAATGATAAAGATTTGACAAAATATACAATTAATGAGAATGACGAATAACATAATCTGCATTGACATTTAATATAATTGACAATTACATAAAAACAACATTTGGACGTTATTAAATATTATAGTAAAGTATTGACTCATTAAATAAAAATAAAAAAATAAAATAAAATAAAAATATGACCAAAATTAAATTAAATTTTAAGACATCAATAAAAAGAAATTACATATTTATTTATAATAACTTTAACATTGAATTTGATACATACTTAGAAATAATCCGCATGCCGTTCCGTTATTTTCCGTTGCAATGCCCTAACAGGGTTCATGTTGTACCTACTAACTTAAGAAGTGACTGTGTAGTGTAATCTAATGCATGTATAATATGAAAAGCAATAAATAATTTGAATTGAATAGGTTAGACGTTTTTCAAGAAGCTTTTGAAAGTATAGTTATATATGTATATAACTATACTTTCAAAAGCTTCTTGAAAATCGTCTTAGTTAATTAAAACAAAACAACAGGTTGATTGGAATACGAGTAACAGCCAGTATAGATAAGGATATTTATGTAATGACATATAATTTATATAATAAAACAAAAGCAAAAATCTTCATTATGTATAAGCAAGGAAACGTTTTTTTACAACATAGGCTGCCTCAAAGAAAAATGTTCGTACCACAGTATGAATGGGTGCAGTAAGTCATTTTCTACATCATCATCTACAATTCTTGTTTTTCGTTGACCTTGAGTTATAAGTTTTATTCTTTTAAAGTTCAGTTTAATTTTTAAGTGTCGAAAATGTTAATTTACTGTGCTACTCTCAGATCGCGTCATTAGCTAAGAATAAAGATAAAATAATAATACCTATATGCCCCGCTGCCAGCAGGCAGCTAGATTAAGTTTTATAATATGTTTGTATTTTGTAAAAGATTTATTTTTAAATTTACTTTTTAAAGATTTATCATAAAACTTAACGTATGTTTCTAAATAAATAAAGAAAATATAAAACAAAAAGATATTCAGGTAAGTAAGATTGAAAAAGGATAAACATGAATTTTAAATATAAAATATTTATAGGTATGTATTTTTACCAGCGTGCATGTTCGTTCAGTTAATTGAAAACGTCGAATAAAATAGCAAACCTACTGTATTCCTATTATACTGTGTCTTTACCATATACCAAGTCACCCCAATTCTCGAAATGCGACTGCTTGGCAAACACTGATATTAGTTTCAGCAGAAGTACTTTTCTTGAGTGTTTTTCGCTATATATCATTCAGGTTTATACCAGCAACAGTGCTCATATTAAAGTGGAACAATTCACCCATTTTCTCGATGAGAATAATAAAATTTTGGAATCTACGAGAGAATTTATTTCAGAGTGGGCATTATCTACTTAAACTATAAAGCAAAATAGTAAAGTAAAAGATTCGTCAAATGATTGTAGTTTGATGTGTGTCTAGAAAAGTAGTCTTATCATAAAGAATCCATTAAAATTTACATCTGTGATAAATGCGAATAAAAATATATCTTATGAGGAGTCGTCTTTCATACAGTACGCTTGATATGTAAAATAAAGATATAGCTACTAGTACATAGAGGTATATAACGTTATTAGGCTTTTCAAAATATTTTATTATAAACTGATAACCACGCAATCTATTTTTAAACTGTTATAATTTTGAAATTAGCGTCGTTCACAACCAAAATAGACGAAAAAGAATTGATTTGTTATTGTGTTGTTGTTTTCTGTTTTCGTTGTGTAGCTGCTTACTTATCACCTACACTCATAATGTATTAAATGTACAGACACGTGGTTTCTACTGCTTTAATTATATGTATGATGTATATATACACAATGTAGAACTGTCGTTTTTTTATAACAAAGGGTGTCACAGCAAGGCACAAAAAGTAAACCCTTAAAAAAGGTTTGAAATAATCATATAATATAAGGCATAATTCATAAAGTCATTATGAATTATACGTATATTAATAATTATTCAACATAAATAACATCCCATAACGTAACCAAAAGTTCTTTCCATATTCAAATGTGACAAAAAAAATCCAAGGAAAAATCTGCAAAACCTGACGTCTTGCTCAGCGAACCGGAAAATGGGCATCTCCAAAATTAATGGGTATTTTATTACGTTACAAGTTAAATTGAGCGTGAATGTCAAAAATACCTCAAATACATACCGGGAGGATTGAAGTATTTAGGTAAAGAAGACATTTTTAAATTAGTATTTAATTCCATATCTAAGTTAGATGCTTTTATTTGCTGTTGTTTATAAGTAAAGTGCTTAACTAACCTAACCCTTAGGAGTATCTTTCTAGAAAGTAGATATAAATATGGTGCATAACTTTCAAAATAACAAAAAGACGTGTGGCACTCGGGGACTGCCGCGGTAAAGCTATTGCAAACAAGGAAGGACGGCAACGTCGCAAACGGACGGCGGAGACGAAGCGGCAACCTACATGGTAGGCGGAGTGGGAAGCGTGAGGTTTTTTCGTTACGGAATTTCTGGATTCGGTCCCCGCGCTCACGGCCCGCGATAGAAGCTATGCAATAGCTTAAAATTAATTTTAGCGTGATAACGAACCAATATTTTAGCACCAAGTTAGTATCATCTATCAAACCTTTTCATTACATTACCACTTGTCACTAGTCTCATTACTCGCATAGTCTGAACAATGTTTACATGTGACTACCTAATCTATTCAACATGCACTTTCTTAGCAACAGCATTTTATCATGACTAAGTAGTTACACATATAAATAAGGCTACATAAAATAAGTACCTTAAAGAATATATTTATTCCTTGGCACCTCTGAGTAATTTTATCTCTGTGGCTGAAAGCGCTTAAAACGTGTCTGCCAAATGTCGGCTTGAAAAGAAATCGGAGTTTGAATACCTCTGTCTTCGCGAAACGAAGAGGCATTTAATATTGTCTTTTATATAGGGAAAATGTTAGCAAAATGTCAACAATCTGTACAATACTGTACTTTTATTTAGCATTTTCTTTTCATGCGTCTACATTGGTATTTCGTTATTTGATTTGTGCAATAGATAATGTAGTTATGGACTTATGGAGTGACAAGTATCAATATATTTAATTTTGAGCCTCATTTAGACGTTGCAAGTTTCTTACCTGTTGCGTATCTTATAAAGAGTTTGGAAATACAAGCTAAACAAAGCTTATAAACATCAATGAGACCTCTCCAGCCCATCGTCTAGCCAGCGAGGATGGTGTAGGCCAAATTCCGATGGCTGCTCTGGCAAAGTATGGCTCTGGTAGTGCAGAGGACCGAGCTGCAGTGGTGACAAAAAGACCTGATGATGATCCCTTTTATTGAAGCTGTAAATTATTTGTATGGCTGACGTTTTATTAAAACCCTGCGACATATCTATTGCTTCAATGAAATGGTATGCAACAGACAAGGCACCGTCTAATAGGCATTTGCCCTTAATAATAAGAAAATTGTCAATCAAAAATATTCTCGAATTATCAAAAGTTTTTGAGATTCAAAATTATTTAAAAAGGTACAAAATGTCTCTAGAAGTATTATTTTTAAAGGCTTTTAAACATAGAAGTATGAATGTGGCAGTAACTAAAAATCTGGTGGAAAGTCATTATCATGGTCACCGTCATCGTCATATCAGCTACAGGCAGTCCACTGCTGAACATAGGATTATTAATTCTGTGATATAGGCCTCCCAGAAGTATTCCAAGGTTATATATATACTCTATAGTAGTTTATTATAAGTATGTACAGTAGACAAGTCAAAACCAAAAAAGCTCCATTTAATTTTGTTTCATTTAGAATTTGCTTGCAACTTACATATCTCTGCTAGGAATAAGTTAAAACTTAAAAGAAGATATCATCTTTTCTTTCATTCTGTTTATTATTCTCGTGGCAAAACCGCACTTCATTAAATATTTTCAACGCAGTACATTCAAAAGCATCGATTACAAGCTGAATCGAGTTGGAAACTGCAAGTTTTAGAAACAAAGGAATATATTCAACTTCGCAGTTTGAGAAGTTCACATTAGTCCAACCGAATAAGAAAATTATAGTCATAGGAACTGTATATAATATTATTAGGAGGCATAGAGTCTTTATTTCACATCTCCTCGAGGATTGGTAGTACGTGCTACTAGTTACACGATAGAGAAGTGAATAACTCTTTTTCCAATCGGTCAATTAGATGGCAAGCCGTTGACGAGCCGAGAAGCGGAATCGGATTTTTCAAAAGCGTGGCCTTTTTGGCGAGTCAGCGGCGTACACACCAATCCAAAAAATAATCTGTATGACGGAGCAGGAGATGACCTACGCCGAACTCACTAAAAGTGTGACGATAAGTACAGCACTCCGCCTCGCGCTGTATCATGGATTCCAACCATATGTGTCTGAATACCCCTGGCCCACACAGTTATTGAATCTGTGTCCACCTGGGCTTATCGTCTAGCTGAAACAACTATCACTGTAATTAATCGGTTTACCATATCCTCATCTATTACAACAATCACAATTTAAGAAGTTATGGCCAAGCCCACAGCACACTACACAAAGGAGATGTTCACAGTACTCGTAGCCGCTCGTCGCTAGGGCGACCGCTTTTATACTTGTTGAAACATTTGAAAATTTAGCAGTTGTGTTTTGTAGTAAACAACTTTCTGTTTGCACATCGAAAACAATAATAAATGGGATTATCTTGAACTCGTCGACATATAGATTATTTAAAACCACTAAGTTTGGGAGAATGGAACTGTCTGAGTGAATCATCTCCACTCTACGCTACTCCTAGAATCGTTACATATTTCCTTGCAATACGATATTTTTCGCTTCTCCTCTCTCTCCACTTTTGTTTTAAGTACTAATAGATAAGTTTTGAGTGTATGCGTGTGTTTTTTGTGTTTAACCTATGCATGATCTGGTAAATTAAACTTTTAATTCTTTTTAATCATATAAATTAAACTGAGTTCTCCCAGTCAACTCGACCAATGTAATAAACAATTTCGTGTGAAATAAATTATCAATCAGGTGTTACAATGCAGTGGTGCTAGAACTTGCACTGGAATCCTAACTAATATTGGGATTTGAATGGTTGGAGTTTCATACTTATGGAGTGTGAGATTTATAGTCTGTTGCCATTAAGGAAAGGCGCCACCTAAAATGGTATTTCATAAAATGATGTAGATATATCATCAAGAAAAGGAATGTTTCATTTCTTTCTTGATGGTTTAGGAAAAAATGTGTTGCTGGGTAACCCTGTTAGGAACAAATTCCTTACATTATATCCTTCAGAAGACGTTATTATTTCACCTGTCAACTCCAACGGCAAGCTATGTTAAGGAACTTATTCACAGAAAAAAAGATAAAAGCCGATCGAGGAAAAGGCAAAAAACTTCAGGAACCATGTGGTTATGCGGTGCAGTTACCAAAACTATTTTTATTACCTACCTTTTCTATCTATATGTAGGGCTTTAGATTTAATGGCTCTGAGCTGCCTGACCTGTATAGGACAAAAATGTGTGTAGCACACGTACGTTGCATAAAAAATAATTTTTCCAAACTAAAAACCTACTTCACCCCCGAACTACTCAACCGATTTTAATAAAATTTCTACGAGACCTCGTCACAATACTACCTTAAAAAAAAAGAATTTTCCAAATTGATCCAAGCGTCTTTAAATCGATGAACATATATAAAAAAAAAGATCGCGACGAATTGATAACCTCCTCCTTTTTCGGAAGTCGGTTAAAAATACTTTAGAATAAAAACTTACTATGCTTACCCCACATTGTAGGTAAAGTGGGATTTCGGCCAAGGTTATTTCGGTCAATTGTTGTGAGGTCGAGATAAAGATAAGGCAGAAGAAAATGTATATGTACCATATGTAGGTTGCTTAAAGTTATAAATAGTGTACGCACCCGATGAAGCGTGAACGTCCACAAACAATACATTTCATTCACAGCCGCCAAACGAATGGCTCCAAACAGCTGTCCATGAAGCTATTTGTTGGCAACACCTCGCTGTGCTGCCAGTGAAAACTGACCTAAGTCAAAAATGTAGTTTTAAAAATACAATTAAAAAAATCTAGGTTTGTGTAGGCTAGAAAAGCTTTGTTGAGTAAAATTGAGAGAAATATAATGATGAAAGGAATTTCTTTGACTAAAATAATTAAATTAGTTTCTAAGATATTGAAAAAAAAATATCAAGTTATAATCACAAGACTATTAGGTAATATTTATCATAAAATATTTATCAAAAATACTACAAAATGGCTTGTATCAATATACACCTTTGCTGTAAAAGTATTTGAAGCAATGAATCAGGAAGTTTCAAAACGAAATTTCCACTTTTCAGTCTCAGCTTTTTTACATTTATGTTCATTTACTACATTACGTTCCACTATTATGAAAAAAATATTATGTAAATTTGTTTAAATAATATTTTAGTACACCTTTCCATTTTGTGTACTTATCTTGATATGTAACAAATATTCAAGCGATCTATATTATTACTAGAGAAAAGTAATGAAATTAATTTTAAAATATTTAAAATTTGGCATTCTGAGTTGCGTATGCATGGCGTCCCATTTACAGTGTACCTACTCATGCTTCATGTGTATACATACTTATACTTCATGTGTATACATACTCATGCTTCATGTGTATACATACACATGAAGCATGAGTAGGTACACTGTAAATGGGACGCCAAAGAAGTACCACGTTAAAGTTTTTATTGTCTTTTAAAATATGAACCAAAATTCTGTAATCCTTTGAACCAAAATTCTTTGATGGCGCAGATTCTACATTTAAGTCTTATAGGGCTAGTAAAATAGCATATTTTTTTAAATTAAGATAATGCAAAATCCTTAAAAGCTTACGTAACTCGAGTTAGATGCCTTTTCACTAGCAGTACGGTTATGTCCTCGTTTGTTGTCGCCTTCAGTATCGGCTGCTCAGGACGAAATAAATACACTGTTTGTTGCTAGACGTGCTAAATAGTCCGGGGCTGCCTATTGTATCGGCTTCAAGCCAGAGAAAATGATGCCAAAAACACGATAGATATTTCTACATGACTCAATTTTTGTGTCAATTTCTTTATTCCGAAATAACTTCGAAACGTCGGTACAAATTTTGAATTTTTGATATAGTTAGAAAAATAAGCAGCAGTCAGTATATTTTTTTAAATTAGGTACCTACATGTTTCTAGTTGATGAAATATTTTTTTAATTATGGCTAATATATAACGATATAAGGCGAATACCATGCACACTTAGTGGCGCCCTCATTTAAAACCAATTGTTTAATCGTAAATATGAGCCCTTTAAATATTTTTTTGAATAACCATCGAAAGTATCATTGGCGTAAATCACGTTTCTGCTGCAAGTATGTATGTGCGTGGTAACATAAATACCCGGCATAAAACGTATAAAAACTTGAGAGGTGTCAAGGGACACCAAGATTGGAACGAAGTTCGAGAGAGAGAGAGAGAGACAGACAGGGGAAAACGCGCACGCCTCACCATGGCTTACAACTATAGCAAAAAGTGTCGTTACAACTTTTGGTCTTAATTTTTTCCGTCTCAACGTGCGATGAGGAACTTCGTTCCAAAAGTACAAAATTTAAATAAAAAGGACTTGAGTGTCGTGGAATACGCGGTTGGAACGCAGTTACTTTTATAGTATATTATTAAACACTGTTCCTGTGTCCACGGGGTATCCTTGAGGGTTCTGGGGAGTAGTGAAGGAAAATGCAGCCGAATCTTAATCAATATTTTTACATTTTACATCAATGAAGTGACAGTTTATAATTTGCGCCATCTACCGGTTCAACTATGAATCATATACAAAGTTTACTAAGAGCATAGGTACTTGTATGTGGAAGCTAAATTACCATTTACTTTATTTCGTGACGTAAAAAAAGTAAGGGAAAAATCTTACATTTTTTTCACCTAGCCCCCGAAATAAAAAATCTATTTTTCTTTTTGTGGCAGTTGTACTGCCATAATTTTACATGACTGGCTTTAGCAAAACAAATACAGTGAACGCGCTGTAAATTCCATATCTGTTCATCCACTTTGGCGTAAAGTGCAGTCACTTGCACGAATTTAAGCTACGGAATGGCATTGCGGGAGATTTTAACTCGTTCAGGCGGAAAAGTGCTATAGTACGCGCAGTAGCAAGTAATTTTCCTCCCCGGAAATACCTAGTGCAAATTGTCTCGGCTTTGTTTCTTATAAATACATTTTGTTGCACATTTTTCTTTTAAATTTTTGCTGAGAGTGTATTTAAAATGGTGAATGTAGTCAATTGCAGTGCTGTGTGTTACCCGGCAGAGAAGAATAGGGCCACTCCTAGTCCTCCCGTGGATGTCGTAGAAGGCAACTTAGGAAATACAAGCTAAACAAAGCTTATAAACATCAGTGAGACCTCTTCAACCCATCTGCCAAGCGAGGAGAGTGTAGGCCAAGTCTGGTTTGTCTGGCCAAGTATGGCTTTGATAGTACAGAGAGAGTCGTGCTCCTGCAGTGGAGACAAAGAGACCTGATGATTATATCGCATTGGTCGAGTGGTAACTGTAGAATAGAGTACGATTTGTCACCACTCCTTTTCTCTCCTACGTCGTAAGAAGTATAGTAATACAAAACTAGCTACATTTGTGCAAAGACAATTTTGTCTATATATAGTGATCTAGTATAGCCCGCCTGTGGTTTGATTTATGATGGGTATGTCCCTTCCACATTGTATTTCTTCGTTAGGCTTCAGACGTTATTTGACATAACTTTATGAAAATAAAATAAAAAATCTATTTGATAAGCAACCTACATAAAAATAAAAAGTATCCCTGAAGTACCCTCTATGATCAGCAATCCGAAAAGGAATTTTCATAATGTCGTCATAAATTCGGGCATCAAATGGGATGGACTTTTACTGCTCCATGAAATTTTATAAGAGAATTAGGTTCCACTTACATTGTGGACAAAGGCGGACGTTGAGAATAATGTATGGTTTCAGCTCTTTCATTGCTGCTCCAAATTATGTCAATTCAATCCAAATATATTTTTATCATCATAGGATATTTATAATATATTTTAATAATCGTAATTGTTTTGTTGCACAATTGTTGACGTCAAATGGTGTTAACTACCGCTTCCTAAGCGCTAGAGCAGAAGAAGCGGTAATAAACCGCACTGCAGCATTTTCTGCAAGGACGTCAACTCACAATTAAATTAATATTTAAAGTGAATATGGACATTGTTTGTAATGTGTAATGTCATATCCTAATTTAAATTAAATTTTTAGTAGTCAACATTTTAAATAATTAAGTTGTAGATTCAGTATGTACAAAATGTAGAAAATTATGACATTTGCGAGTATGTTACACACCTTTAAGAAAGACCCGCGCCAAGCTCAAGCCAGATTTTTGTCTTTAAGGTAGTCAAATGTCTTTAAGGTAGTTAAATGTCTTTAAGGTAGTCAAATGTCTTAAAAGTTGTCACTTGGGTATGTAGGGAAATATTATTATTACAATGTGTTGGTTCCTTAAGTACCAATCACTATTTTTATGCCTTTGTTCACCTCCTAGTTTTTCAAGTACATTCACTGATGTTAATTATTTTATATTTCGTTATACATAATTTTAAAAATCTAAATTAATATCTAAATTACAATCTAAATTAAAAATCTAAATCTTGATCATGTGGCATGGTGCCAAGAACACTGGCTGCATTCCCGCGCTGAATAGCTACTGCAATTCTCTGCGCGAGATATGAGCCACTGATTGATTAAAGATTGACGATTGTCGATGTTTAAACTAACGTGGAACCACTACTTGTATATATTCAGCTTTGCGTATAAATCTTTTTTTTTCAAAATACATCATTGTAGTGGTTTTCATTTAATAGGTGGGTGATAGATATACTTAGCAATTTATTTTCGAGTCGTGGAAAATATAACAGTAAGTTTTTAATTTGAGTAGGTATGTAAGTAATTAAGTACATAATCATTATACCTAATGGTTAATAACAGCAAAATAAAATTATTAATGCAGATAAAAAATAGCCTTGACTTAATAAACTGCAATAAATTACGAATAACGATTAATATGCAATTAAAGGTATAGAAAAAGAGAGCTTTAACCTTTACGTAGACATTAAAGAAGCTATAAGCTCGTGCAAATACGAATGCATACATACGGGGTACAATTGTGCCACAAATGCCACGATACGATTCCTACAATCGTGGTCCCTTTCTATGGGTCTCATAAGAAAGGCTCAAAATCAAAATCAAAAATTATTTATTGCACATCTGTGTTTATAGACATAATGAGGTAAGTATGTCTCAACAGTTTGCCATTTCAGGCAGGCAATAGTGACTATGTAATGTAATTTACACTCAAAACAGTTTATATACCTAATTTGCTTTAAGGTCGGTCAACGCGCTATGGAGAGGGAGTGTATCTTTTCGTGGTCGAATCATAAATGACGAATTTTGTAAGAGAACACAAGTCTCTGACATAGCCCAGCGGATTAGTTCGTTTAAGTGGCAGTGGGTGGGACACATAGCGCGACGAACCGATAGCCGATAGGGCAAAAAGGTTCTCGAATGTCAATTAAAATCTCGATTTTCAAAAATGTGTTTTAAGGCGAATATTTAAAGATTTGAATTACCATCCCGTATGTTTCAAACCTTTTATTATATTTGTGCGGCAATATTTTGTCGGCCCGCGACGTGTATTAACGAGTTCGTGTAACGCCCTGCCGAGTAAACATATTGCTAATATATTAACAGGCAATACCATCACGAATTCAAACTAAGGGACTGAGAGTCTATTGCTTTCTAACCATAGGCCATCATCACACAGTACATAAGTAATTTTGCTATTTGTTAGGTATATGCTGAGTTACAAAAATGACAAAGATAATATACTATTGAATTAGCAGCCCGTATGTTTCAAACCTTTTATTATATTTGTGCGGCAATATTTTGTCGGCCCGCGACGTGTATTAACGAGTTCGTGTAACGCCCTGCCGAGTAAACATATTGCTAATATATTAACAGGCAATACCATCACGAGTCGTAACGTGCCGCGAAACTCTAACTATGGGAGCCTATTGCTTACTGATTGAGATAATGAAACGATTTAAGTTATTGCTTTTATGAAGTATTATTGCAAAGTAGTGTCCAATGTAAAAAGTAGAATAGTACTTGAAGCCTTGATAACTAGTTTACCGTACCTACGGGTTACACTATTTAATATTTATTCTTACCTAGGTAGGTTTCGTTTAAGAAAACAGAATATGCACATCACTCTTATAAAACAGAGTGATGGATTCTAAAGAAATTTGAATATGTGAACAAAAATCGAAAGAAAATTAAAAGAATTAAAGCAGGTTGTAGGAAGGGCTACTTAACTACCTTCTTTAGTTTTGTTTTAGACAGGTTTTTTTTTGTGTCTGGCTAGATCCTTTTTGGTATCCATTATGATTTACGTACTGCGTCATGGTAAAAAGTTTTTGTAAAATTTTTGAACAAGTTTTTATTATGAGGCCAAAGTATTTTATTATGACAAAATAAGTTTTTTTACTGAATTCCATCAAATATGTATCTTCCGTCTCCGTGATCAGACCCTATATGGTCTAACATAAAGAGCTTATCAAGACAAAACAAAGGAATCCTGCTAAATGAGTTTATTTTATTACATACATTATAAATCAATAATTTTACTAATTATGAGTACAAAGTAATTATGTTATAAATTACATAATTACTTTGTAATTTGCTAAGGTATTGATTTTTATAGTGTATATTTCAATAAAAAGACATGTCAAGATTTTTTACATTTATAATACATAACCAAATGGAGTTTAGTTGGTTGAAAATTTTGTTGCAAGATTTGACCTAAACTGTGGGTGGAGTCACCTGTACAGTACCAACTCAGTGTAGATGTGTTTCCACATAAAATATTTACATTAAACGTCGTAGAGCATGAGATCGACTAGGGTTAAAAAAATTATTTATTATTATAACAGAACTGTATACATATTGTATGAACTGTATGATATGTATACATATTTTTATATTATATATTTATAATATATATTTTTAGTTGCGTATATATTAGTCTATGTATATACATTATGTATTGTATAATAATGTATTTGTGTATATGTTTAAATTTTTAGATAAGTAGCTACATGTATATGTATTTAAATTTAGTTTATTATGTACACGCCTACTACTACCTGTTTTCTTCACTTTTCCTCTCCTGGGTCTGCTGGAAGAGATTTCTTATGAAATAAGCAGTACCTATGTACTCAATTTTCTTACTTTGTTTGTTTCTGTGTTTGTATTTTGTGTACATGAATTTTGTAAATAAATAAATAAATAAATAAACTGATTATACAATAAATTACAAGTAGATGTTATTAGTATGTGGCGACCTCTGCGCCACTACGAGGAACTAAACACCACAAACAACAATGAACGCAGCAATACCTAGTTCACAAGAATCATACAAGATGGCGCCAGCAGATTCTACATCTCGATCTCAGAGTTCTGGTTGCAACTGACTATATATAAAACCTCCGACGATACACTGTCGGAGCCTGGCGGGAAGATCTCCCCTTTGTGGCGGTCGAGCATATCACCTTGTATGAAGACTCCTTCGTCACTACGACCCCGCTACAAGTATGAGAGGGGCGTCTTGCAACCAAGGATGCTCAAGAACGTGCGAAGTGGAGAAGAAAAAACTTTTGAGGTATCAAGAGACACCCGGATGGAACGAAGTTCGAGAGAGAGAGAGAGAGAGACAGACAAAGAAACACGGGCACGCCGCACGGCTTACAACTATAGCAAAAAGTGTCGTAATAACTTTTGGTCATAATTTTTTCCGTCTAGCCCCCTTTCGCAACGCGCTATAAAGAACTTCGTTCCAAAAAGCCGGAAAGCAGAACTGGGAATACGCTGAGATAAGAGAAAGTTATTAGTATGAGAGATAGAAGAGGAATGAGTCAGAATGAAGAAGAAGGAATGAGACTGGAATTTAAAAATTGAATTACAAACAAAATTTGAGAAAGTGGACAGTAATTTGAGAAAGTGTCTGAGTAGGAACACGAGGAATTGAACGGACAACATAGTTACAAAACAAACATCAAGATTCTGTTACATACAAAATACATTGCAAGTTAGAAAAAACTTCTAAAAAAAACCAGATACCTACCCCTAAGATTTTTAAGAACTACTTTCAACACTTCGATTCCGATTTTTCACAGAGAGAGTTTGTAAAAGAACCGACTTACTAAAATTTTATCTCCATTAAGTTTATCTTAACGACACTTCCCCAGAAATAACTCTTCTTTGAAACTATTAACTATGCAAATGCAAACGTAAAAGTCCAAGTTCGATTCCGAATGCCACCACCGGTTTGATTGGGAGCTTCAACACTTTTGGAATTTCAAGCGATGTCGAAGGACCAAGTTTCTAGGTAGATATTAATGAGACTTGAAGTACATTACAATTTTGCTTTCAGGTATTGGTACATTATTGTTTTACAGAATTCAGTATATGTTACGTTGAATTAGTCTAAAAAACTTAACACTGCTTTAATCAAGTCTAGTTTATACTTACTAATTTTGGAGATAAAATATATAAATAAATATATAGGGACAAATTACACTGATCGAGCTAGCCCCAAAGTAAGTTCGAGACTTGTGTTATGCGATACTAACACAACGATACTATATTTTATAACTAATAAATAATATAAATAAACATCCAAGACTCAGGACAATTTGAAAAAGGCCATTTTCCAACTTGCTCTGACTGGGAATCGAACCCGGTACCCCTGGGTGGCTGACTAGCATGGTGACCACTACGCCTCGGAGGTCGTCAAGTTATGAGCACAAATCATTAAAAAATATTATCTCATACTTATACGTATAAATATCGAATACTCTATCAAAAAAAGGAATTTTCTAAATCAAATTCTATGTAATTGGTGTTAACATTATGGAACGCTAAATGTATGTGCTAATTTCTAAATTCAATACTGTTGTGGCGTGTCCACATAATCATAAAAATATTTATATATAATTACTATATTACTATACCTACATATATATTTAGTATATCACACATCCCACTACACATACAAATAAACACAACAGTCAGACATAAACACTTACCTTCTTGCGCGCCTAGCCGCTCGCTATGATATCACTGGCCACCTACAAGAAGTTTCGCCCGGTGACAAGAAGAAACAAAGTGACGTTCTACGACAGACTTCTTGATCTTCTCTACGACCCCGCTATACTGGTGACCCCTCAAGAGTGAACACACCCCCGGCATATACTGGATTCCAGTTTATAAGCAAGTAAGGCAGATTTATTTTATTGAAAAACTATGGAAACCGCAAATGGAAGCGAAGCGTCCGGCGATGAGATCGACGTAGGAAAAGGATCGTTTACACCATCCGATATTTTTAGAGTAGGCGTGCGATTACCACCGTTTTGGGCGGAAGAGCCCAGCGTTTGGTTCGCTCAAATAGAAGGTAACTTCATACTCTCAGGGATAAAGAACGACGAGACCAAGTACTATTACGTCATCGCCCAACTAGATCAGCGATATGCAGCCGAAGTCAAGGACATAATAATATCGCCACCTGCAAAAGGGAAGTATGAAAAATTGAAATCAGAGTTGATAAAAAGATTGTCGGCATCCAGAGAAAAGGAGGTCAAACAGCTCCTCATGCACGAAGAGTTGGGAGACCGTCGCCCTTCCACATTTTTGCGACATCTTCAAGGCTTAGCAGGTCCCAACGTACCAGAAGATTTCCTGCGAACCATTTGGACCAGCCGCCTTCCAGCAAATTTGCAAACAGTTATCGCATGTCAACCTGACTCACCCCTTTCATCTATTGCTGACTTGGCAGACAAAGTTCACGAACTGGTACCACCGACGCCTCAGGTAGCAGAAGCTAGTACATCAGTCGACCCCATGATAGCCAAAATGGCCCAGCAAATTGAGGACCTGACGCGCAAAATAGAAACACTTACCTCTAGAGGCGGTAACGACAGAAGGTCAACTTCCAGGTCTAGGTCGATTTCCAGGACTGATAACAACCAACGTGGACTACGATCGCAGTCAAGTTATAGAAGGTACCCAATTTGTTTTTACCATTACAAATACCGTGAGAACGCTAAGTCATGTCAGCAGCCGTGTGACTATGAGAAGTCGGAAAACTGCAAGGGCGGTCGTTAATGGCGACAGATGACTGCCCCACGTCGTACAGTCGCTTGTTTGTAATGGACAGACGGACCAAAATGCAGTTCTTAGTTGATACAGGCAGCGACCTCTGTGTCTACCCTCGTACAGCAGTTAATCAATGGCGAGAACCAACCTCGTATGGACTTTTTGCTGCAAACGGGACGCCTATCCAGACTTATGGCATCATCCACCTTGACTTAAACCTTGGTCTTCGACGCGATTTTCCGTGGCGATTTATAGTGGCAGACGTCACTAAACCGATCATAGGAGTCGACTTCCTCTCCTTCTACAATTTAATGGTGGACTGTCGTAATCGTCGTCTAATTGACAATAAAACCACATTGTCAACGGCAGCATCCCTAATAACTTCAACTATTAGCATTTCGTCGGTGAAAACCATATACGGCGACTCAAAGTATCACAAGCTACTTAGTGATTTCCCGGAAATAACTCGTCCCTCGGGCACACAGCGGATACCACGGCATCAAACAGTCCATCACATCCGGACAACGCCAGGACCGCCAATTTCGTGCACACCGAGAAGATTGGCACCGGACAAACTAAAAATAGCGAAAGCTGAATTTGAAGCAATGTTGAAGAATGGAACTGCTCGTCCATCGGAGAGTCCCTGGGCTTCGCCGCTGCACCTAGCTCCAAAGAAAGACAACGGGTGGCGACCATGCGGTGACTACAGGATGCTCAACGCTCGCACGATTCCAGACAGATACCCTATACGACATGTGCAGGATTTCACACATAATGTTTCTGGCTGTAAGGTCTTCAGCACAATAGATTTAGTGAAAGCCTACAATCAGATACCAGTCTGCCCTGATGATATCCCTAAAACAGCCATCACAACGCCCTTTGGAATGTTCGAATTCAATTACATGACTTTTGGATTGAGGAACGCAGGTCAAACATTTCAAAGATTTGTCGATGAGATGACCAGAGGCCTTGATTTTTGTTACTGTTACTTGGACGATTTTTTAATCTGCTCACGTGACGAGGAGAGCCACATGGAACACCTACGGCAGATATTCACCAAACTTCAAGAATTTGGAATGGTCATTAATACTTCAAAATGTGTATTTGGAGCATCTGAAGTCAAGTTCTTAGGCTACAATGTTTCTGAAAAAGGTATTAAGCCCCTCGACACAAAGACTCAGGCTATTAAGGAGTTCCCAATCCCGAAGAACGTGAAAGAACTACGGAGATTCCTCGGGATGATCAACTATTATCGCCGATTCATCCCAGGTGCAGCAAAAATACAAGCCCCTCTAAACGCCTTGTTGGCAGGTTCAGTCAAAGGCTCATCTCCCGTTACCATCTCTGGAAAGCTCCTGGAGGCATTTGAAGAGTGCAAAACAAGTCTTTGCCAGGCAACCCTCTTGGCTCACCCAGACTTAGGCGTTAAATTAGCTCTAGTAACGGATGCTTCAGATACGGCTATTGGAGCAGCTTTACAGCAACTAAAAGACGGCGATTGGCAACCGTTAGCTTTCTTCTCTCGTAAATTGAGCCCATCTCAACAGAAGTACTCTCCATACGATCGAGAATTACTAGCCATCTACGAAGCCATCAAACATTTTCGTCACATGCTAGAAGTCAGACACTTCACGATCTATACTGATCATAAACCTATCTGTTTCGCATTCAAGTCCCAGAAAGAAAACTGCTCACCACGACAATTTAGGCATTTGGATTATATCGCCCAATTCACTACGGATATCCAACATATATCTGGAAAAGATAACGTGGTAGCTGATACTCTCTCCAGAATTACGGAAATTACGCAACCCATAGACCTGACGGCTCTAGCGAAATCTCAGTCGTCAGACACCGAACTGCAGAACCTTCTCAAAGACTTATCTACAGCGCTTCGACTCAGGAAAGTTAATTTGGACGGAGCTAACATGCCCATTTATTGTGACATTAGCACCGGAAACGAAAGACCCTTCGTTACTCAACACTTCCGAAGACAAGTTTTCGAGAACCTTCACTCGTTTAGTCATCCTGGCGCTAAAAGTTCTGCAAATTTGGTCGCCCAGCGTTTCGTATGGCCTGGCATAAGAAAAGATTGCAGAAAATGGACAAAGGCATGTCACGCGTGTCAGTCATCAAAAGTCACCCGGCATACTTCTTCACCTCTAAGTACATTCAATCTTCCTATAGCTAGATTTCAAAATGTTCATATTGATCTCATTGGACCCCTTCCCATATCAGATGGTTTTCGATACTGCTTGACAGCTGTGGACAGATTTACGAGATGGCCTGAAGCCTACCCCATAGCCGATATTACAGCAGAAACTGTTGGAAAAGCACTGCTTCAAGGATGGATTTCCCGCTTTGGATGCCCAACAGAGATCGTAACAGACCGCGGAAGGCAGTTTGAATCCGCTTTGTTCAAATATCTGTCAGATATAACCGGATTCAATCACAAAAGAACCACTGCATACCACCCCGCTTGTAATGGCATGGTCGAGCGAATGCACCGGCAGTTAAAAGCAGCAATAACATGCCACAATACTGCTAGCTGGACAGAATCACTTCCCTTAGTGCTGCTCGGCATAAGGAGCGCTATCAAAGAAGACCTACAAGCATCACCCGCTGAACTTCTTTACGGAGAAACACTGAGGCTACCTGGAGAATTCTTCAACCCTAACACCGTCACAACAACTGACGTGACCGACTTCATCGCGCGACTTCGCTCGATAATAGAAAATATCCGCCCAGTACCAGCATCACGTCACTGCAACAAAAATATCTTCATTTTTAAAGATTTGAAAACTGCAACACACGTTTACCTTCGAGACGACAGCGTCAAACCTCCTCTCCAGCCAGCATATTCAGGACCATACCTGATTCTGGAAAGAAAAGACAAAGTTTACAAATTATTAATAAAAGGCAAAGAGCAAACAGTATCCATCGACAGAATAAAACCAGCTTACTTTGTTAACAATAGCCCAGATCCTTTGCACAGTATACCTGAAAAAGAAAAGAATGAGAAAGACACTGAAAGTGACTATCACCGGACACGGTCCGGAAGAATTGTTAAGCCTCCGGCCCACTATCGTCCGTCCTAGGACGGCCTCAGGGGGGGAGTGATGTGGCGTGTCCACATAATCATAAAAATATTTATATATAATTACTATATTACTATACCTACATATATATTTAGTATATCACACATCCCACTACACATACAAATAAACACAACAGTCAGACATAAACACTTACCTTCTTGCGCGCCTAGCCGCTCGCTATGATATCACTGGCCACCTACAAGAAGTTTCGCCCGGTGACAAGAAGAAACAAAGTGACGTTCTACGACAGACTTCTTGATCTCTCTACGGCTGCCTACGAAGCTTGCGAATCACAATTAGATAAATAATTATTATAAATAACATCTCGCGCATTGTGCTGGAAAATATTACTTGTGTTTTATGTATATAACATTGTTACTAAATATACAATATTAATAGTGGCTCGTTGTTTGTATGAAGAGTCCTTCGTCACTACGACCCCGCTATACTGTCTAATATTTAATACTGTAAGAATGCCTACCTTATAAAATAAAAATGAAATAAATTTATTTATAAAATGAAGCAGAGCTTTGGTAAAGAACATAAAAATACAACTGAATTGACAACTTCCTCCTTTTTTTGTAATCAGTTAAAAATAGCTCAGTACCTGTATTTCTTTCATATAAAAATTCTCCTCAGCAAAAAGTTTGAAAATGTTTCAAAATTATCACTTCGCAGCTTTTGTCTGTAAGAAATTCCGCCGTAGTGGGGAATTAATATGAAATGTGAAGTAACGACCTAGTTTTCTGCTTATCTTATATTCTGCAGCCTTTTAGTTGAGAGATTGCACAATGTGCCCTCTTCTGTGAAATAATTGTCACTGAGTAAATAATAGAACAGGCGCCGTTTACATTTTACTACACGATTCTTCCTTATAATTTTTTTAAATTATGTGATAAATTAATTTCATCAGAAAATATGACGAAATTAATTCATCATAATAGGGAGGGCGACAAGGTACGAAAAGTATGATTGAAATTAGTCCGTCTTTTAGATTATCCAAAAATAATGGACCTGTATTTTTTAGTTTACCAAAAAAGTAAAAATTCACAAAGATACGGAGCGTCAAAGTTTCGGAGTGGGAGCTTGCGACGTCACACTTAGTAAAAATTATACCCAGCCGTGATGTCAAGCGAACTTTATATGCGCTGTATCTTTGCCATTGTTGGTTTCTAAGAGAAAAGAAAAAATACGTATACCATATTTTAATCTAACTGTTGGACCAAAAATATTTTTCCATTCGTCATGCCTATTTCTGGGTCAAAAATAAATTATTTGGTACTGCTAAGAAAACAAAGAGTCACAAAATCATGTCACTTGCCATTGATCATATCCATTTTTAACATGATTTTATTATTGCAGAAAAATTGACATAATTTTACTAAAAAAATCAAAACATCATTAGCCTGTATTTCATACAAGCCCCATTGAAAATGTTAGTTTTTATGTTTAAAAAAGTATCTGAGTTGTTGAAAAGTAGCTTAAATTTTATAAAGAGTAAATAAAAATTCCGCGGTTTTTAGCTAGCCAGTTTTTGGCCAAACTTTAAAAGTAGGATTTCTTGGCCGAAACTAACCAAAACTAAAAAAATATCGGTCTTATCAATGTACTTAAAAGTAGGTAACTAACAAGATACTTACACTCTGTCTCTTTATGTCATTTAATCGTCTTAGACTAACTGACCAATGCAAATTTGACGACTTTACGATTGTGGCCCAGTAGTCACCATGCCAGGATGCCACTCTAGAAGTCCCGTGCTTGATCCCTGGTCAGGTCAAGATAGGAAATGATCTTTTTCAGAATGACCTGGGTCTTGGATGATTATGCCTAGTATCGTTGAGTTAGTATTCCACACAAGTCTCGAACTAACTTTGGAGTTAGCTCAATCTGTGTGATTTATCCTTATATTTATTTATTCAAAATGTTTATATGACATATTGTATTTTATTTGTGACATTTCCATAATAAATTTATTCAAAACTAGCTGAAGCCCGCGACTTCGTTCGCGTGCACTTTATGTCTCTGGCAAATGCTCATCAGGCTGAACAACTTTTACTAAGGCGACATTTTTATATCTCTTATAGTTTAACTGGACCATTATGGTTCTGCATCAGGCATTTCATTTCCAAAATCATTTATACCCTATATGTTGCCCAGGCTTAATAGCTATATAACAAAAAAAGTTGCATTCGAATCCGTCCAGTATTTCCGGAGATTAGCGTGTACAAACAGACAAACAGACATACAGACAAACAGACAAACAGACAAACAGACAAACAGACAAACAGACAGACATTTTTTTTAAATTCTTACTCTATTACTATGTCTCCATCGCCCCCAATATTTTTTTTTGAAATATATTTAATGTACAGACACACTTTTTTTACTGTTTTATTATATGTATAGATATAGATGTAGAACTTAGTACATTTTCTTTTAATTATCTCAGTTAACAACACCGTCCACATTGCAAGGAACTAGTGTACACGATCTACGAACAATATTAATTGCATTTTAATGTTAGTTGTAGCGCGCAACCTGGTATACACCTACTTGATATTCCATTTTAAGCACTTAGTTCTGTTGTATTCTTTGAAGGTTTTAATAGATCACGATAAAACGGGGTCCTTTTTTTTTAGCCTAATAACTACTTAAAACCTATATATTTTAATTATCTCCGTGAACAACACCGTCTTTATTTCAAGGAACTAGTGCCGACAATAAATTGCGCAACACTAGCTGCGAATAATAGTAATTGTTCAAAATTTCGTTAAATTGTTTCTTGGGAAGTTGTTCAGTATCATGAACTTATTTCAACCTTTAAATAATTTCAGTTTGTTAAACCCTACCTATGTAAAGTTAATACTTAGCTCCATCTTCTAGCTCCGTCTATATTGCAGGAACTAGTGTCGGCGATAAATTGCGCAACACTTCTGCGAACAATATTAATTGCATTTTAATGTCAGTTGTAGCGAGCAAGAGCCAAACGTGACTATCTGAAGATCGATATGTAAAGCAATTTTCTGGAATTTTCTCTTTTCCATCCATCCACCATCTTTTCTTTAGTTGACCTCTGTAGCCTAACGGTCATCATACCATTTGTTTTACTTTTCTTTCGGTCAATTAGTATGGGAGGCAAAAAATATTTTTCAGATTTCGTTACATGCTTTGTTCCTTGGGAAAAGTTGTTTAAAATCATCGACTCCATTTAACCTTTATTCAATAATTTTAGTTTGTTAAACCCTACCTATGTAAAGTAAATACATAGCTCCATCTTCCAGCTCCGTCCATATTGCAGGAACTAGTGTCGGCGATAAATTGCGCAACACTTGCTGCGAACAATATTAATTGCATTTTAATGTCAGTTGTAGCGAGCAAGCGCCTTTATACACAGCTCCTTTGTTTCGTTTTTTAGAGTTTAATTGTAATGGATCATGATAAAACGGGTCGTGTTTCGTTTACTAAGTATTTTATTTAGGTAGCTATTTTCTTGAAAATACCTACTAAAAATCTAAGTTTGTGCCTCCAAATTACGTAGTTCTATGTGTATGTTAGTTATCTACATAATATCTCCTATATTTAGAATATATTTTCAAAGTATAATTTTTCAAAATTAAAAACGGACTTCACCACCAAACAACACAACCGATTTTGAAAAATCTGTGGGACCACCTGACTAGCGTGCCCTTTTAAACAAAAAATGATTTTCCAAATCGGTCCAGGCGTTTTCGAATAATCGGTGAACATACATAAAAAAAATAAGATCCTGAGGAAGCGTTTCCTTTTAAAAAAAAAATTAGTTCCTTCACGTGACATAGATGCCGCCAGCAATCATATAGGGAGTAGTTATACCTAGCGTTGCTAGCGCAGCGCTACGAGCGCGACAGCTGTCAAATCGATGAATTTGTATGAAAATGTATGGAACGGATTATACCTCGCGCTTCGAGCGCTATAGCGCTATAGCGCTCGGAGCGCTCTCCTAACGTTCTCCTAACGCTCTCCTAACGCGCGTCGAGCGCGCGCTTTGGGAGCGTTGAAAGCGCTCGGCAAACGCAAATAATGTCATTTGCGAGTAGTAGGGTGACTAGGCAGGCAGGTGGTAATCTAAAGAATGTTCCTTTCCTTGGTCGCGCGACTCGGGTGTAGGTAGACGAGTATTTTCGGACATACATTGTTAAACTTACATACCTACATGACCTACATCAGAGTATATTTCAAATAGGTACCTAATACGCAATAGACAGTATTTGAAATATACCAACTATGTATTACTTGCGTCGGATCATATTATTATTTAAGTTACAGATCAAATAGGTGCTAGGAAATCAAAGAAAATGCCGGAAACGTGTTTTTATTTTATTTGTGTGTGAATTTTTAATAACAAATAAGTATAGTATAAAAACAACATGTCGACAAATATTACGTGAACTCAACAGCCACAGTGTAGATCTACACGCACAAATTATACGCATTGTATATTTTCTTTTGGTTTTCTTTCCATTTATTATTAACTGGTTTTTGCAAATTACGTTACCTTGACCGTAACTTATTAGTAATCTGTGCCTTGACAACGCATATACTTATTGTCATCAAATCATGCATTATGTCATGTAGGTATAAATTAAAAGAGAATTTAGTCTCTCGATTAAATTCTCATTATTTGCAATTAGAAATAGAATGGATTTTTACCCGACTTCCTAAGTATGTATTGAGTTTATTTTCACCAAATTGCAGGTGTACATGCTTAGATTAATGGATGACTTTGTTTTTCGTACATGTAATGGACCAATACTGGTGACAGATTTTTCAGGTTGCATACGAGTAAAAGCTTTTGACAAAATTGACTATTGGGACCAGCGTTTTACACGTGCTTTCTACAGCACGCAGGAGATCGATTTTTTTATGCTCTTGTGGTCATCTATCCAAGTCGGATAGTGGATAAAAAATAGTACAGAAATGTGGACACCCTCCGAAGAAAAGCGCTCATCGAACTCTCTGCGAACGCTAATCGAACGCGGATTTTTTGATGACATGTGTTTGACACCTGTCACGCTAGGAGAGCGCTGGAAGCGCTGCGCTTCTAGCACAAATCGAACGCAAAATCAACGCTAGGTATAACTACTCCCATAAATAGACCTGTCAATGTCTATTATCTAATACATATAAAATTTTCATAGTGAGAGTTTGTCTTTGGAATCAAAGAGAATATAATCACTACGTTTTGGAATATTTAATATTTTTATTTTATTAAATTTAGTTAAAAATATATAATAATTGTTTGAAAATATATATTTTTTAAATTAATTATAGTAAAATACAAGATTGGTTAATAAATTACAAATTTATTAAAAGTATTGAACCAAACGGTCTCTTTCATTTTTGACGAAACGATTTAAAACTTTTATGCGCCTCTATTGACAATGTTTTTAACCTCATTTTTTTCTCTGGAAAACGCCTCATTGGTAACCTCTTTGTGGCGACCTCTACGCCACTCGACTACGATCGAAATAATGTGAAAAACACATTGCTTGGCACCAGCTTGGCACCGACTCCAAATAAATAATGAGTATTATAGAGATTTTTTATCCAAAACTTCAGGGACATCTGTTATAAAAAATAATTATTTTTTGCTTTTTAGTGTATTTCGATTTGAAGTCGGTTATTATTTTTAAGAAAATAGTTTTATTTCACCACTTTTTAGCAGGAAGTAACAAGAATTATGTGGAGTCGGACTCGCCCATGAAGGGTTCCGTAACAGATTTGATTGAATGCAAAGTTAATTGCGGTTTACGATTTATGACGTAGGTACTTATAATATAAAAACTACTTGCTAGATCTCGTTCAAACCAATTTTTAGTGAAAGTTTGCATGGCAATGTACATAAAATATGTTTTTTAGTTTTATCATTCTCTTATTTTAAAAGTTACAGGGGGGGCACACACATTTTACCACTTTGAAAGTGTCTCTCGCGCAAACTATTTAGTTTATAAAAAATATATATTTGAAACCTCAATATGATTTTTGTAGACCTATCCATGAAGAAGACCACACGTATGGGTTTGATGAAAATATTTTTGAGTTTCAGTTCTAAGTATGGGAAACCCCAATTTTTTTTTTCTATTTTTCTGTGAAAATCTTAATTCGGTTCACAGAATACATCTACTTACCAAGTTTCAAGAGTATAGTTCCTATAGTTTCGGAAAAAAGTGGATGTGAAAAACGGACGGACAGACAGACAGACATGACGAATCCATAAGGGTTACGTTTTTGCCATTTGGCTACGGAACCTTAAAAAACCACAAATCAAAAACTTTGCACTTTTTGCAAATGACTTGCTGTCTTTCTTTCCGGAGTTTTATTCCCCAGATTCAAAACCCTTCATCAGATCTTCATTCAAATTATAAGAAACTAATATCATAAGCGATTCTTATAAACAAACATTGAATCATTAGAATCGATTTATATTAGAAAGTGATATGAGCTTGCAAATGTATTATAAATATTTGAGCTGCAGTTGTCTGTTGAGGAATTTCGGTCCCCAGCACCAAGATCTTTCCTCCGATCTTAAAAAAATTACATGGGACCAACCTTGCAATGCATTCTTCAAAACGAGATTTTTAAATTGGTTCATATTTGGCGGAGTTATGAGGTAACATACACATAAAAAAAATATATGCACGTCGAGCTATCAGTCTTTCTTAAAACTTATGGCTTGTGATTGTGATGTTTAAAAATTAAATCTTCCTAAACAAAACCGCTGTATTTTAATTTTTGCGTATTAAATACGAACTTTATTGGATACGGTCACATAATACATACAAATTACATACGCGGACTAGCACTTTATTGCGTTAATAATGTTGACCGTACCTGCATTAAGGAAAGAATTAAATAGCCGCTGACACAACAAATATAAAGTGCACAGAAATAAAAGCGTGGAAACTTTATTTACATCACAAAATTTATTCAAAAGGAAAAATAAAACATAAATTGACTTTAAAACAACTAGAATGCTGGGTGTAGGCTATTATCAGTGGATCAGAGTGTACTAAAGGGAAGAATTTAATCCATTGATGGATTTGATCAATAGATCAAAGCGGAATAGAGATTCCAAACGGTTATTTTGAAAATTCATAAGGGGCCTAATGTCTAGCTATATTTCCGCAAATAAAGATGATTCTATAACAGAAATCAAGTGACCAAATCGAAAACTTCTTAAAATATTGTTAATCATGAGCTACTTTTCTATAACATCTACATTTTGCGGCTGACGGTTGTCCGGGACAGTGGGACATTAAGCAAATATTCCTGTAATTGCGTTGTCTGAAAAATGTGAAGATAAATTTTTTCGTACCGAGACCCGCATACGAAATGAGTGGGTATTTGAACATCCTAATTAACGTGACTTTCTTTTTGTTAGACGAATAAATAATGTGGTTAGTTCTGTTAGCTTTAGGCTGGGATATTTGTGGTTAGAATTTTTAACAATTTTAAATAATAACAAAAATGTATTTTATGCAACAGTTTATAAGGAGGGTCAAAAAATGCGAGTAGCGCAGGTTACGATGCAAGCAGCAAGCCTGGGCACGCATCGACATCGAGCATTTTTTATTGTTCTTATACAATGTTGCATACAATGCTTTTTCTATTACTATATTCTCTAAATAAAATTCAATAATCGGTATAAACAAAAAAAAAATATGAAAATGTTTGACATATTTTTGGTAGATACTAAAAACACTAGGTATTCGCAGTACATACAATTCCATGGTATTATGGTTTTTTTTTTCGATTGACATCTTCCTAGTGACTGTGTTAAAAAAGCGATTTTCTTATGTTGCCATTATGACAGATCTAAAGAAAAAAGTTCTAGGTCTATATGCGGCTAGGCTTTCTTTTCGGTGAAATAACGACACGTGCTGTTATGGGAAATGAATAATAGAATACTTCTATCTGTCATAGTATCATCTTGCTTTACTGATTAAGAGCCCGAGTGTCAGATTCTTTAAGATTTTCAAAGAGTAAAAAGCTACAAAGCCAGGATCTCTATCTACATGTATTTTTAAAAATTTACCCTGCAAGTAAATACGTTAAAGTTTGGGTTAAAAATTAAGTTGTTGCAAGTACTGGGTATTGAGATTTAATATAGACCTATCTACTGTAGGTACCTAGTGGCTAGGTACTTCTACTGAAACAAGCAAAGCTTAACGGAAGTTTCGCCCCCGCTTCTCGAAATTTCGGCGGCAAAAACGTGTAAACAACTCGTAATTCTTTTGACATGGTAATCTGCCACTCGTGTTCCCTATACTTCATTTTTGGCTCATGCAGGGGTATTGATAACTGTCTAGACGCTTTGAGCACATGTTATGAATTTTAGGCGACAGTATTCCACATTTTTCAATGACTTTGTTAAATGCAAAATTATTCTGAAATCTTTCTTTCTTGTCGATTATCTATGTTATTACTAACACTAGATTAAACTGCATGACTTTCATCTCTTTTGTGCTTTCCAACATCATTACTCCTGGTGAACTAATGTTGCAAGTTTATCTCTATTTTCTTCACTGGAAACAAATACGAGTACATAGTTGTAAAATAACCACAGAGGTAAGTTATACAAGTCACGTCTGGTGAGGGTCAAACACATAATGAAAATAGTTTGAGGAGTATCGCTGAAAAAGGTAACTTTAACAAAAGGAAAAACATACATAAGTACACGCCTCTCTTTAAAGTTATAAAATCCTTTTTTTGTTACTTAGGTACCTAATGAAATCACCATTACCTATCAACCGTTTTCTTAAAATTTGTTAAAAAAGGGGACGGGTATATAAATAACAAGGTCTTCTTAACCACAAAACGATCCATCTTTTGCTAAACGAAATATAGCCCGTATAAATTGAAATGTTTTTCTTTGAAATTACTCGAATCGTCCTCAGTTCTCAACTCCTCACCCTAAACGCCATTTGAGTGATTCGTCAAAGAATATAATGTTATAATGACATGTTTTTTCAATCCCCATTTAAAATGCACCTCGCTGATCTTGAAGACGTCAAAACATAAAAGATTGCTTGCGATGATTTGCCTCTTTACTTGTAAGTACCTACCTACTTTTTTAAACTCCTGTAGTGATAAGTATCTATCTTTCAAAAAGATAAGAACACCAATTTATAAGAACATTGATAATTTATGATTTCAGGAATGTCTCTCCCCCATAACAGTCGTAATTTCGCATAAAAATTATGCCTAGCCATAGACATAGAACGTTTTTTTAGGGTTTCGTACCCAAAGGGTAAAAACTGGACCCTATTACTAAGACTTCGCTGTCTGTCCGTCTGTCTGTCACCAGGCTGTATCTCAAGAACCGCGATAGCTAGACAGTTGATATTTTTACAAATTATGTAAGTATTTCTGTTGACGCTATAACAACAAATACTAAAAACATATTAAAAAATATTTTATTTAAAATATTTAATTCCCATACAACAAACGCGAAGTTTTAGCAATATGTAGGCACTTGAAATATTCACAAAATACTCAGTTGTATTTTGATTTTTTTATAAATAAAAAAATTAAAATAAAATAGATATTCAAAGGGGGGCTCCCATACATAATGGTACGGAACCCTACGTGCGCGAGTCCGACTCGCACTTGGCCGGTTATTTCTTTAGATCTACTAAAAAACATAAGAAAATCTTTATTTTAACATAGTGTAGAATGGTGTCTGTATTGGTACTTAACTATTACGAGCTATAGTTTTCTAAGAAACGTTAGTAATCTGACAACAAGTTTAATTTTTTACATCACGAGATTCACGAGCAATCATAGCAAATCCCACTTCTCAAAAAAACGTGCGTAACTGCAATATATTTCTATCCCACCATTTCACCTAAAATCGAACAAACACGCCGTACAAATACCTTTTTATCCCTCATTCATATTCCCAGGTTTGGACCATAAAATGCACGCGAACTGGGTCGATACGATAAGCCTAGTTCATATTGTTTGAATGCTTTTGGCGAGTAAAATAAATATGTACCTACGTACACCTACATTCTTACTCATATTTAACTGGGACTGTTATCTTAACAACTATGTTCACGTTGGTTTTATGGAGACCATAGACGTACTAAATATATTATGATGGAGACTTATGATGGAAACCTTGCTGGAATTTGCTTGCCATGTGGTTCTGTTCTTCATGTGATTTTGACCATATGTTGCAAAGCATCCAATGTTTAAAATCAACATCTTAACCCTCAAGACTGATACTCGATTTTGTAACACTTACACTGATACAGGTCTGGGAGACTCCCATAGTAAAAAAAAATTAATAAATTAAATAATGATTTTTTTTCATAATAAGTTTTATTGTTATGTTTTACTATTCACAATCTAATATTCAAAAATAAAAAGAACAAAAAAGTTAACAAAACAAATTATTTATGGGAACTTTCTTTCAGTCATTACTTAAATGACACTTTTTTACTTTAATAGCCTGTAAAAAAATATCATTAATTAAATTGTTACTAAAATCGACATAACTTAATATTTTTTTTTAATTCTTTCATTTTTAACCTAATTTATGTTGTTTTCTGTAATAATATCGAAAACTAGAGTGGTTAATTACACATATTCTTTGTATAGTCACATACAGTACAGTATTTACTGTATGTATTACACTCAGAATTAGTATCACTGTCTAAAGTTCCAGCTACGAAATTTTCATCAATATCTGAATAGTCACTGAATGGATCATCTTCTTCGTTTAAAATCCAATCTTCTAAAGTAAAAGCTATTTCCGAGTCAAACACATTTCTTTCACGTGTCCGCAAGGACCGTGAAGTACCTGGTTGCTCTATATCCATTCTAGAAAGTAAAAACACAAATCTCGAAATAGTTACGAAATTACTGATAGAGGTCTCTCAGATCTACATTTAAAAATAAAACATCGATAAATACCTTAAAACGCGCGCGCAGTGTCCTAACTTTTTTTGCAGTCCGTTGCTCACTGAACGAATAGAAGGTACTCAAGCGCACGAACCTCTGTCGTTCATTAGAGCGAAATAGAAAACGTTTGTTTTTCGAATGGGAGTCTATCAGACCTATATCAGTGGTTAAGGGTTAAATTCATTCGGCATAGTTGATAGTAGCCTAAAGCCACGATAAATTTGCAAGTGGCGAAGATGCACCAAATGTGACGGGTGTTTTTAAACACAAATCAATCAATCAAATATATTTTTATAATAATAGGATAGGTATTTATAATATCTCTTAATCGTCATTTTTTTGTTGCACAATTGTTGACGTCAAATAGTTACTCACAGCTAAGTTTACTACCGCTTCCTAAGCGCTAGTGCAGCAGAAGCGGTAACAAACTGCAATGCAGCATTTTCTCCAAGGACGTCAACTCAGAATTAAATTATTATTTAATGTTAATGTGGACAGAGAATACATTGTTTGTTATGTCATATAATAATTTAATATTTATAATGTCATTTTTTTATTTATTTAAATCAGTAAATAAGGAAGTGATCGAATTACAATTTACAATATACCCAAATAATAACTACTACTTATTGTCTGATCGTCGACTACGACCAATGTGAACTATGTCTATGCTCAGAATCTCATTTTCTTTTATTCGGGCTCTTGAGAACCCTTTCGAGTGCCTTCGAGGGTGCAGTGGATAGTGGCAATTAGAGGTTGGTACAAACAAACACACTGTTTGTAAGTATTTAGAGAAAAGGGTTAGTATATAAGTGAAATAAGTTGTAATGTAGATATTAAGTAAGTGAATACATACTTTTTACGGTTTATGTAGGTACCTAAATTATATTCCCGGTAGGTATTTAACATAAAGTATTTACCTAAGTACTAACATACAAGTTACAAGTACTGCAATTCGCTACTTTCCAGCAAGTCAAGTCAGAAACTTTTTTCTAAACGTCAAAACCAACATTTGTAAGGGATTTGCCTCAGAATAAAGTTTGCATGATGATGATGATGAACATGATAATAACTTCATGGGGATTTGTATGAAATAAAGACTAATGACGTCATAGTTTCTTGGAGTCAAATAGCAATCTTGATCTAAAATTACATTGGAAATGGATATGATCATGACAAGTGACGTAATTTGTGACGTTTTATTTTTTAAACAGTAAAGTACCCAATTGAGACTGAGAACGTGCGATTTGGAAATAAAAGGCTGAAAGTACCTAAGTAGGTACCTACGCACACTATTCAAACATTTGCTTTTCTAGCTTTTTAACCTCCGACAAAAAAGAGGGGTGTTATAACTATAACCCCTACTGCTGTCACTGGGAGGAATTCCTCCCGACTTCCATTGTTTTACTATTGTTGTACTTTATATTGTTTTACTTTGTTTTAATAATCTGGGTAGATATTGGCGCATCTTAAAGAGATAATAAGATTGACGGAAAATGTCTGCCTATCTGTCGGCATCGTCTTCACTACTATTACTTAAGTAAGGTAAGTATAGGTGGTGCTTTTATCACAGAATAAATACTAGTAGGTACTTTGACTAAGTATAAATAAATATACTTATACCTAATTCCTAATTAATTTAAAACTTTAATCCACAATACAGCTGCTGTGCATACCTACTTAATATACTTACATAACTATCCTTGTAAGCATTGGAATTTCTGAAGCTTTCAGAATAATGAAAATGGCTTCGTTTCAATCAAGTCACGTCTCGGCCTTTGCCCCTAAAGACGCCTATAACGCTGTTAGCCTGACTGAAGTTCTAGTGAACAAAACCTACTAAGTATAAGTACCCATGATTTAAATAGGTTTCTGTACTTATTTAAGTATATTTTATTCCCATACTTATAGGAACTTACCAATTCCATAAAAACATCTTAAGTTAGGTAGGTAAGTACCTACCTGCATATCTAGTTACAATACAAACCTTCTTATTAGGTAGGTAACTTTGTAACTTAATACAAAGATTTTGAATGACAATATTGCCCTACTCAGAGAAGGCCCTACAGTACAACTAAATATACTTAAATATTAAAAAAAATAAGTTAGTAACATATAAATACCGAACCCTCTCTTCATATTGTTGTAGTTGGTTGTAACCAGATTGACAGTAGATATTTGACAGCAAACGATGATGATGATTCGGTAATTTTCAATACGTCTGAGGTGCTATTTTTCAAACGCGGAGTCACTAAACGAACGGTTTTTTGTATGGAAAAACCATTTGTTTAGGTGACTCCGCGTTTCAAAAATAGCACTTCTGTTCTCACTACCCATAAATACTTAAATGTGATTGGTTCTCTTTGGCCTGCAGAGTCAGAGACTGCTCGTGTATACGTTCCATTTTTGCCTCAGCTTACGATTATAAAATTATAACATTTTGTTGACTTCCATATTGTCATCTGACCAATTAATATCATAAGTCATTAAAAATCATTATTCAATTTTACCAAAAAAAATTACAAACAAACATAATTTCTTTTTTTTACATTTTAACTCAGTTTTAAAACCATGTTTAATTATCCGCATTAAAAATGGAACGTATTTTTCGTTCCGCTCGTAAACTGTAAAACTGTCACGTCAATGAAAACATACCAATTTTAAGTTTGCTTGTCATTGCCGCCGACCGTACACGGGAAACGAAAATAAAATTATTACAATATTTACAACAATAAATGAGTGAATATAATCAATTGTATTTACATTAACAGTATATTTAAAGTATTATAAGTAGCACAGATCATGAGTTCAATCGGAACTGGTGTAAGTAACAATTTTATTAGGTTATGTTTCATTCATTGTTTCTCTGGATTTTTACGTTTATTTAGACCTGTTACAGCAATTTATTGTACGTATTTTTATTTAAAACACGACAATTTTTTCATTTTGGGTGAATTGTGCTCGTATTTGAGCATTTTTATGATCAAAATAAATGCATAATCATGTTGAATATATCATCAATTTTTCTCTTTCAGTATGACCTTTCGGCATCTCAATTTTCGCCAGATGGTCGTGTTTTTCAAGTAGAATATGCAGCTAAAGCTGTAGAGAACTCTGGCACAGTGATTGGACTCCGAGGAAAGGATGGTGTTGTGTTTGCTGTTGAAAAATTGGTTACATCAAAGTTGTACGAGCCTGGTGCTAACAAAAGGATCTTCCATGTTGATGAGCATGTGGGCATGGTAAGCCTTCTATAGCGTTTTTTTTAAACAGCTGAATTTAGTAGTTCACATAGTATCTGTACTACAAAGCTGTTATCGTACTCCGTGACATCATTATTCTGTAACACAGCAAATTTTTTGGGTATTTTGAGTAGTGAAGAATCTAGTAGTATGTAGGTTTCTTCACATCGTTTTCTTTCATCAGAAGTACCTACATATGTTGTCATATACATAAGTTTGTCTATTAATTATAGTTGTATAATCAAGGTATGGGTTAAACCAATTTAACCATTAACTTCTTGATTATTTTATTTTAATTTCACGGGCTATGGCTTTTCTGTTACATTTGAGTTGAAAGCAGGTTAGGGGGGTAGATAGAAAGGGATTGTTAATTAGTACTATGACCCACGGTGTTAACTGCGGAGCAAGTGGTGTCAGCTTCCTGCACATCAAATTATATCAAAACTAGCCGTGCCCACAGGTTTCGCTCCCCGTGGGAATTCCGGGATAAAAGAGTACCCTATGTCCTTTCCCGAGTCTCAAACTATATCCATACCAAATTTCATCCAAATTGGTACAGTAGTTTTAGCATGAAGAGGTAACAAACAAACAAACAAATAGTAGGATAAGTAAGATTTTTTTTTTAAATAAAAATAAAATCTTTATTTTCAAGCCAGTAGTTTAAGTATTTCCTGACCAGACTTAGTGCATCTCAAGTATAAATCAAGAATTAATTCAATAATTCTTTCTCTCTGCTTCACCTCTCATCTATCTAACTGCAGTATGTACTGTGTTATGGTACATAATAAGTTCTATTTACGCATTAAATGCAACTTATTACGTACTGTTATGGTACTTAATAAGTTAATATATTGTATTTTCGCATTGATAAATTTTTAGACTATCGCTAATATGTTGGTTTCTTTATTGCTTATGTAACTGCTTTATGTGGAGATTTGTAAATGACTTCATGTTTTTTAAAATGTAATGTTATACTGTGGTTGTAGTCGATAATCTTCCTTACAAATAAAGTAAAATAAAATAAAAATAAAGTAATATTTCTGGGACCCACCTCATAAGCTTTGAAAAAGCCTGTGGCAGGGGGACCCGCTCTTCCAAACACTTAGTATTAACATAGGCCTAGTTTACAAATGTGTTTGGATTAGGATTGGTCCAACCATTTGCTACTGTGAAAAAGTAACAAAAATACACACACAAGTCGCAAACTTTCGCCATTATAATATGAGTGTGATGATGAGTGTAGGAATTTCTCAGAGAAAAAATTCTATCTTGCATCTAGCATTTTCCAGTGAACGTGGGCAGGTTATCTGACAACCATGTTGGTAATGATCGTGTTTTTATAACTAATAACTAAGGCATATACTTCTACACAATGCGCTGATGCTGAAGAATAAAATGAAAATAAAAATTGTATCTTATACTGTCAGAATCAGAGTATTTAGATTTATTTTGCTTTTATTTGCCTACACATTTCTCTTTTGCTTTTTCTTAATATTTTTAATGGATCATTGTTGGATGTCAGCGTGTCTTGCGACACGAAAGCCTCTTTCAGCTTTTTCCACTCATCTCTTATTTTGGCTGTTCTATATCTGCTGTTTTTTTTTTGTCTTGAATCTAAGGGTCGATTCTGTTGTCTTTAGTCCATTTGTTTATAAATTTTGATGTCAGAATCAGTGTATAGGTTAACGGGTAAAGACCCGGATGACATTAATAAATGTCCACATCCATTGTCTTACTATTGTGTCTGGTATTGGCGGTAAAGCAACAGTTAATAAACAAATAAATTTGATGCCAACCTTAATTATATTTCCAGGCAGTAGCAGGCCTTATTTCCGATGCCAGACAAATTGTTGAAACTGCTCGCTCCGAGGCATCCAACTACAGATCTCAGTACGGAGTCCCAGTGCCTCTGAAGTATTTGAATGAGCGTGTATCCATGTACATGCACGCATACACCCTGTACAGTGCTGTCCGTCCGTACGGCTGCTCTGTTGTCACGGGAACCTGGACTGATTATGAAGGACCACAGATGTACATGCTTGATCCCAGTGGTGTTTCATTTGTAAGTATTTTTCTTTTTTATGTTTAAGGTGAAGGCAGTGCAATTGTAAATGTAGTGTTAATTAAAATTATTTAAAAATCTATCTAATGCACAATTTAAAAATGTTAATTATTACCACATATACAATTTATTTCCAATTACTGCTACTTCTACACTGTCTGAGCCCTATAATGAAATATGGTATTCATTTGTTTTTAACCCCTTATGCATCCTAGTGTCTATAGTAGTGATTGAGCCCAACGCACTACCAACAAACATTTTCCTTTGACCAGGGAGTTGCTGTTGGAGTCCATTTACCATAAAATCAGAGTCTAGGAAATAAAGTTTTTACAGCTCTTGACACTAAAGCTTGTCTTTGCATTTGTGTGAGTGCACACAGATAGTGTAGGGTTTATACTTACTGGCTTTTGAAATTTGGCCTAAGACGAGGCACGACCCTCGCGCTTCATTTCCCTGCCGTGCCCTTTTCGCCTTCATCTTCTCTTAACTTGATGGTTTGAATGATCAGTGAAATCCTCATCAATAAATTAATTTAATCCTCATCAGAAAAGAGGATGCATGAATTTTCCAGGGTCCAGTGCTGCCCCCATTTGAAATAAATCATTTGAAAGGAAAAGGAGATGTCATTTAAAATTTTGTCTTGACCAAGCTCTAGATAACTTCAAACTATGTCCCTTTTAACTATATTAAAAACTACTGTTTATATTTTAAAGTATTGTATTTCAAATGATAATGAAGCACTGACAACATGCTTTTATGGTTCGTTTCTTTCTAATAAAACACAGATTTATGTAATTTTTTGACGCCTCTACTTTTGGCACTCACACACTAATGCGAAGCTGAGCTTAGTCCTTGAGGACTGTAATCAATTATGGATTTAAACATTCAAGAATACTTTGTAATTTTCCAGTCTTACTTCGGCTGTGCTGTGGGTAAAGCTAAGCAGGCCGCCAAAACTGAAATTGAGAAGCTCAAACTGGCTGACATGACTGTCAAAGATCTGGTAAAGGAAGCCGCCCGAATGTGAGTACATATTATTGTCATCTTCATCCTTTCACTCACTGCTGAGCATAAGCCACTATTCGGGGACTTCACCCATCTCAGTCATGAAGTGCCATTTATGAGGTCAAAACGGCTGTATCTCATGAACAGCTAGACAGTTGAAATTTTCACCGATGTATTTCTGTTGCCGCTATAACAACAAATACTATAAACAAAATAAAATAAGTATTTGTTTTTTTGTCAAACAGCTTATCTTTATAAGGCCATCTGTACTGTATTTCTTGAACTATCCAGTGTCCGCGTGCTTTTGAGCCCACGCCTATGTGTACGTTATTGTTTAACTGAGTTTTGAATAGATGGCGTTGTAGAACGATTTCTCAAACCAGAGCCTAGTCTGGACATTAATTTAATATTGTTAATTATAAATTTGTACATTTGTTCCGGTTATTATCACTGTGCTCGAGCAGCTTAAATAATCTGAATAAAGTGTTGGCCACTGCCACATACGAAAAGAATGTAGGTAATATCGCAAACCTTGACTACTAGGCTTTCCTTTTGAATAATCTTACAACCATTTAATGTCCACTAATTTGCTTAGCGTGGTAGTCTACCTCTTATGGACCCCCATATTTTTCCGGGACATAGCTGTTCACAGACTGAACGTCCAAATGGTTCGATAATGTAGCAGGCGTATAAGACTTAACACGTTAGCTGCCAACTACGAGTATACTCGTAGTAAAACAATAAAATATGCATTGTTATAGAAATGCGATTAAATGGCTTGTTATGTTCCTATGATTGTAAACTATTTATGTACAATAAAGATATATAACAACGACAACCAGCAGCGAATGTGAGCGTTAGCAAGGCATAATGACGTTTCCGTATCGTCGCAAACGCGCGTGTGTTATACATTTAATGCCAATATCTGTTTATTTGTATGTCTGTCTGTAGCATCATAGCCCTTGAACGGAAGGACCGATTTCGATGCGGTTTTTTTTTTAATGAAACCAATTTTCCTTGCATTGTTTCTTAGCTATTAAAATCTTGGAATTGTCTTTCTGAAGTCGGGAGTTTTTTTATTTGCCTCACAAGTGAACTTGTTCAGTCTTGCCTATACTTACGTCCATCTTTCTCAATTCCAGCATCTACTTAGTCCACGATGAGTTGAAAGACAAGCAGTTCGAGCTAGAGATGTCTTGGGTGTCGGCAGCTACCAAAGGTCGTCACCAACTGGTGCCTAAAGAGGTCGCTTCGGAGGCAGAGAACTTGGCAAAGCAAGCGTTGGCTGATATCGAGGATTCGGACGATGGAGACATGTGAATTTAGATAATACACTTTTATTATTAAAATTTATGGCGTTTTATTTATTATAGACTAGCTGTACCCGTGGGCTTCGCTTCCCGTGGGAATTTTGGGATAAGGAGACTCTATGTCCTTCCCCAAGTCTCAAACTATATCCATACCAAATTTCATCCAAATCGGTTCAGTAGTTTAAGCGTGAAGAGTTAACAAACAAACAAACAAATACAAACTTACTTTCGTATTTATAATATTATATAGTAGGAAGGATAGTAGATTATGAGTTTTGTATCGTAGAATTTCAACATGTTTAACGTTGTATTTTTACATATTTATTTATTTAAATTATTGCACTTAAAATTTTAGTACAGGTGTTTTCGGCAGAGTAAAATAGGACCACTCCAAGTCCCGTGGATGTCGTTGTAGGCGACTTAGGAAATACGACCTAAACAACGCTTATAAACATCAATGGGACTTCTCCAATCCGTCTGGCCAGCGTGGAGAGTAGGAAAAGTCTTATGGCTGCTCTGGCCAGGTATGGCTCTAGTAGTACAGACAGGATTGTGCTCCTGCAGTGGAGGCAGAAAGACCTGATGATAATGATAGTAAAGAAGGTTGTCTACCAGTTCTCCTTTGGGACGTAGCAGATAAGATGGTAGATGGGGTGTTAATTTAATTAGATATTGCACTCCCTCTTTTAAAAAAAAGAAACTGCTCAATGCTTGTTTTCAAAAAAATACATAGAATGTACCGACTGCTTTTCTTCCCGCGCTGATCGTAGCATTTGATAAAGGAATGGTTAAAATGGGAATCACGATTATGGGCGATGCGGCTAGCAACTCTTCACTATTCTGATACCCTCTTCCACCATCACGCTCAAAGGGCCTTTGGCGCAAAACTCTAAATGCTCTGTAGGCTCAATTAGAGCTCGGTGGCCCGGCGAGAGTACACATTACAATCGCTTTTGCAAGTTAAGCGACATTAAGCGTGGTCCGCATTTGGATGGGTGACCATAAGTGGCTAAAAATTCCTCGAACTTCTTCGTAAAGTCATTGAACCCGCTTGTCATCAATGTATGTCAGTCGTCTGGCTATGTCAGATGCCTTTACGCAGATATCTTCCTGGCGTTATTGTTATTTCTATTTTATCTGGTTGTGTCCCAGAATGTGTTAAAAAATCTGGCACCAGTGTTGACCACTTACACAAATATTAACGGTGTTTAAAAATTCAGACTGTAGTTTCTTTTTTTTAATGTTCTATAAAACGAGGAACCTACCTACACACTAATCCAATTGTTTAAATCATACTCAGGTCTTTTAAGTCTCCACTGCAGGAGCACGACCCTCTCTGCACTACCAGAGCCATACTTGGCCAGAGCAGCCAGAGGATTTGGCCGACACTCCACACGCTGGCCACACGGGTTGGAGAGGTCTCGGTGTTTATGAGCTTTGTTTACCGTATTTCTGGACTTGGAGTGATGCTATTCTTCTCTGCCGGAAACCACACGGCGTTTTGTTTGATTGTTTAAATAAAAGGCGTCAAATAGTTCATGATTTATTCGTATTGTCAGTTTATGAGTAATATCTCACAATATTCCAGACATACTAAGAACAATATACAAACTTTATGACCAATATTAATTATGACTCGCGTATTTATAAAATGTACAATATAATCTCATTCGTTTTGAACTTATTTAAATATTTACAAAATATTCGATCTGATAAAATTGTATACAATATCTATATCCTTTAGATTACAGTGATATAAATACATAAAAAATAAAAAGAGCTAACAGTATTTACAAGATAATCAGGTCATATATGTAAGCTTCATTGATTCTTTATTCCTGCTGTGTGGTTACCCTCGGATATAACTGAAAAAGATAGAAATAAATTTAAAATTTCGCATGACGATGTCAGCATTTATTTATTTTATCAAACTTTATTGTTCCAAAGTACAAATATACTTTTAACAAATGGTGGACTTAATGCTAAGAGCATTTTCTTCCATCATCATTTATAGCATCATCGTATATTACCTACCATCTGGTAGGTATGTTTGTTTATGTGTCCATATTGCAAGTAAAATAAAAGCTAAAATACGTGTTCATTAGCATTATATGTCAAGCCTTTCATACTAGCTCCCCGTTGTTCACCAGCTCGTGTATAGTGTCCGTTTTTACTAAACGTTAGTTCATCAAATCTTCTTTATTTTTGTTGAACAGAACTTTAATACGTACCAGCGTTTTAGTGGTATAAACTTTTCTCAACCACCAGCACGTCAGCTCGTCGTATTCTCCATATTTGTAGTCTAAATTGGACCTTAAGTCGTAAACTATAAGGTTAAATCTCACCCCAAGCAAGTTCCTCGGCACGTAACCTTCATGTCCCGTGTCATCCCGGCACCACCACCACTCCCGCTCGCTGTCATCTCTCTTTCTCAGCACATGCAGCCTCGCTCCAGTACTGAACGTCAGCTCGTCGTATTGTCCTTATTTGTAGTCTAAATTAGACCTTACGTCGTAAATCATAAGGTTGAATCTCACCCCAAGCAAGTTCCTCGGCACGTAACCTTCATGGCCCGCGTCATCCCGGCACCACCACCACTCCCGCTCGCTGTCGTCTCCCTTCCTCAGCACATGCAGCCTCGCTCCAGTACTGAACGTCAGCTCGTCACTCCGACTCGCCGTGTACGAGAACACGGCGTAGACTAAACCGTTGTTCATGATGCCCAGTTTTTCTTGTACACCTGAAAGAAACGTAAAATATTGTTTTGAGATTTCATAGACCAACAATGGACTGAGAGTCGCAGAGGCGCCAGACCTTATCTCAGAAATCATGTAGGTGCGATTAAGAGGATTGTGACAACATATTAAAAAACAAAATTGGCCTATATTTAAGAGGAGGGAAACGCTCGCTTTTTGTATGGAAATTTACAGCTACACAGTAGTGTTAAAGAAATAAGTTGGAAGCACAAGTAACAAAAATAGAAGTCCTACATAGAGGGTAAAAATAGACACCTACAGGTCAATGAATTTGTTCACACTTGATACGACGTGAAAATTTTATCATCATAATCATCATCATCATCATTTCAGCCGCATAACGTCCACTGCTGGACAATTTTATGCGCATTTTAATTTAAGAGAAGGCAAAATAGAAGGACTTAGGGGAAGAGGAAAGCCCAGGCACAGCTATATATAGCAAGTCAAGGTAAAGGTGACAGGAATGTCAAGTATCAAGATGTCAAGAGGTTGGCAGAATACCGAACAGAATGGAAGAAACTCCACCGACAAGAGCACCACTCTTTAGTTGTGATGATGATGAATTAGTGTTAGTATGTACAAGACTTGGCTTAACTATACTAGCTTGTTTGAAAACAGGGCTGATTGAGGTACCTACAAAGGCCCGCAAGATGCAACAAACCGTAAGTTACTCACTGGCTGACAGTCTGACAATAATTATATTAAGCTACTTCAATTATGAATATTTTTGGGATGAAAATAAAAAATGGTATGGGTATCAGCCCCGCTCTAGCATGGCACTGGCAAGCGTTTATCGAGTGCCATTGATGTCTCGCTCTATATTATCAGGTAGGCATAGCATTATTCCGACTAGTTATATAAACTTATCTAGGTTTATCCACCGGTGCCATGCTAAGGGCGGGGGAGTGAGGATTACAGGGCATGTACTCACTATAGAGGTACTCTGAGCAGCCGTCGAAGCCTTCCTCGTCCTCTTCGCACTTCTCGGCCGCCGTCTCGTGGTCAGACAGCGTCGTTGCGAATATACACGCTCCTGGAAATTGCAAGTTTTGAATGATAGATGGCGGTATACTAAAAGAACTACCGTGATGAAGGCGGAAAATGAAGTTAAAATAGTATTCAGAGCCGCATAAATTATTTACATGATTCTTCGAGATTTTTGGAAGAAATTCACCTGTTTTATTTGAAATCTTTTTACGGCTCTGGATACGATATTTTTAGGGCTTATCTTTTTTTCTTCATTTCTTTATTCCTATCCGCTTATCCTAATCAATAATAGGTTGGTGTAGATCCTTTGATTGCTGCAAGGAAGCTTCTGGCGACAAATCTATACGAGTCTACTGGTTTCCATATCCAATTAAGTGGCGGACGGCGCCCTAAGACCCTACAACAGACTGCAATTAAATATTACTACAGCCGCACTATAACTGTCTTCTTAAACATTTTATGTACCTAACAATCCATGAGCACGAGCATTTATAACACCAAACTACACCAATTTAAATTTGATTTTTTTTAAAGCAAGCCCCTACTGAATTCATTGACTTCCCGCCAAAAACTCCAGCTGCATCAATTCTTTTTTTCCTAGAAGATTTTGATTTTAAATTGCAATCATAGATGGCGCTATCCCAAAAAAAGGTCTCTATCTTTACGTAATTTCACTTACCGTTATCGACGAGGAAGCGCACCATCGGCAGATTGTTGCAGGAGGCGGCGCAGTGCAGTGGTGTCCACCCATCAGAGTCCTGAGCGTTCACGTCGCAGCCCAGCTCCACCAGGAATCTAAAACCATCATCATTATATTAGTACGCTTCTCAGCTACGGATCCATTGGGGGGTTCTTTGAGGCGTTAATGGGGCCAAAGTTAACATGAAGAGGCCTTCCTTTACATCTAAAAAGTGAGATGGCTGCATCTATCATCATTATTGTTATTATTCTGAGTCACTGCAAGTCTTCTGCTAGACGTGGTTTCCCCAAGGATTTATAAAGCGACCGATTGGAAGCGATGCATGAAATGCAACCTTGCACATTATTAACTTTCAGCCAGTTCTCGTCAGAAGTACTTGCATAGGAATCATAGGATTCGATCATGATATGTACAGGTTGACTCTTTAACCACCAGCCAAATTTTTGTAGCAATTCCATTCCGCAATTTAAATCCGTAATAATGAATAATGAATTAGATACTTTCTTTAAATAAATACTGATAGTCGATAGAAAATAATCTCCTTTCCATTAAAAATCCGTTAGGCTAAGCCGTAATTTGCATGGGAAGGCGAATTGAGTTTTTTTGTAAATTATTTATGTTGAAAGTAAGTAAGTAGATAGTTATACCATGGTCAGAACTAGTTCCAAAAATGTCTAGTCTAGAATTTAATATACGTGCAAAATTTCAGCTCAGTCTGAAACCGGGAAGTACTTAGGTCAAATTTAACTTGCAGGATTTAATTACAGATAGACCAACAGACAACGGGACAGGTGAAACTAAATAAAAGCTTGTAAAAAAGCCACCCTGCGTGTCGTGACATCTACACAATGTTTTAGAAACCTTCAAAACGTACCCCTTCCCGGGTTTTTATTCGAGTCGACTTAGTTCCCTGCTTATTCCCGGGTTTTTATTTGAGTGTTTATACTTACTTGACGATTTCAAAGTGGCCGGCACAGATGGCGTTGTGTAGCGCTGTGATTCCTTCATCGTTCGCAGCGCTGGCATTCTGCACCTGGAAACCAATTACATTTTATTGGTTTGTACATTACTATTATTACATATTGCAATAAGAGTCGGTACACTCGAGTAAATTGCGTTTATTTTCTAAAGGTAAACAAAATAACTGTGGTCTCTTTTGTTCTCACACATTAAGATGTGATTGGGATGAGGACTAAAAATATTTTTTAGGCTCATAAGATATATTATTAAAAAGTTTGGTGTACGTATTTTTTCTTTTCTCCGATTAACAAATAATTAGAAAGATACAGCTCATTTAAATTTTGCGATCACGATCAGCTACGATTTTTAACTAAAGGTGACGTAAGTAATCACCCCCACTCCGAATCTTCTAGTTTAATTAGTTTTAAATTAACTAGTTAATCACAACGACTTGCGTTTCGAAGATTCGAAGTGTGATTAACACGAAAAAAATATGGGTCTTTTATTTTTGGATATCTAGTATAAGAACTAAATATTCTTTTTTTTTTACCCAGCCACATCCCTCTTGTATGTACATATTACACACCTGCTGTACAAATTTTTATTTCTAATTTTCAATATGTGCCTATTGTCTCGTGACATTGAATAAATTAAAGTAAGACTTAATAAAACTTCTTGCTGAAATTTAGTAGTTTGATGAGAATACATCTCTAGCAAGTATGCAAAGTAATTAGAATTACCCAATTACATACCTGTGTCGCCGTCTTCTTCACCAACTCCAGCTCTCCCTCTAAACTAGCGTCGAGCAGTAGCGCAAGCGGATCAAAACTAACCCGCCTGGCCAGCGGTGCTTTCCCCCCTTGCTTCAAGTTGCCCTTCTTTGACCGCCTCAGAACATTCTCAGTGCCCTGAGAATCCTGACCGTTCAAATCGACCGAACTGATCTGCTCAGCTACATCACCCACATCATCCTTATCACTATTTAACGATATGTTATTGTTTAGAGCCTTATCTACTTCGTCTTTCTTCGTTTTATCTTTTAGGCCGTTCTGCATTTCACTTGGAACGGAATCGAGTGTCAGCCGATCCATTTCGGGGAACAAAAACGCTGGTGGCATCTCTATACGGCGATTGATGCTGACGCTTATTCCGTTCTTTGTTGGGTTAAGATTGCGTAGTTTTGGCTGCTCGCTCAAAGGTGGTTTTCTAATAGTTAGTGGACGTGCTTTGATGATCATCTCGTTGTTGTTGCTGCCGTTGCTGGATTCCTTTTGATTCTGCATTGGTTCGTCTGATTCTGTCATGGCTGTGGACTCCGAGTTTTGGTTAAAACCTACATCGTTGTTTGCCGACTGTCTCGGTGGTGTCTGAAATGTAAAATAACTTTCATTATATCTGCTATTCATACATAATCTCGTTAAGTAATTCGTAAGATGTTAGGAGTTCATACCTTGATTGTAGGCTTTGGAGGTAAGGCTGGTTTAGGAGATTTGTCCGTTCCGCTGACATCGGGAGTAGACAACGGCGTACTGGCACTTTGCGGCGGGGACAGTAGCATGCTTTGTGACGTGTTCTGGCCACTGAAGGTGCTCCCGCTAGATGACAGTCCAGACGCCGTGTTTCTAACAATCTGGGGTTGGGAAGTTGCCACGTTACTAGCTACATGATTGGTTGATGATGCAGTGATACTTTGAGTCTGAACGGTCTGCGGTTGGACCGGTTGGATCTTTGTGGATGATGTCTGATATATGGGTGATGGTTTTCCACTTGATACCTGAACAGTTGTGGGTGCAACACTCGATACAGGTTTCTGGAATGAATGAGTGAATAATGATATTTACAAATGTGGGATGAATAGCAAATTATGATGAAAGCATGAGAGTTACATTTCTACGTAAATGATAAAACATAAAGTAAACGATAAGGTAATGGATTCAACTTACCCCAAATCCTATAGAACTGCTGGCAGACGTCGTATTAGATCCCAAACTCGGAGAACTGCCTTTTATTGCGTTACCCTGTTGATTTTTCCCCGCACTGTTCTTCGAGCCATCATTGCTCTGACTATTACTCTGACTTAGCCTAGAATTCTGCGGATATGCATGGTTTTCCTTCCCTTCCTGATTACATCTACTAGAAGAGTCAGATTTTTGCAGCTGATATGTATGTTCCTGTGGATATGTAGTTTCAGTTTGACTTAGAGGCGTCGCCAGACTCTTGTTCACAACCGTGAGCGGCGTAGAATGTACTGTCATATGATTTACATTTATATTAGCATTCTTATCTTCGTTGCTCTTTCCGTTGACTTCTGCTTTCAACTTTCCGTTTGTACTTTGAGGGAATTTGGTGTTATATGGCAATGTTTGATACTTAGGGTCTGATTTACTTGCAGCGAATTCTGGTAGAAATTCTTGCTCGTTTATTTTAAGCTCTTTCCCAGTTTGGTTACTGTTCGAACTGCTTGTACTATTTGGGCTGTATTGTGGTTGTTTCGGGTACTCTGGATATTTCATATGATCGAACATTCCTTTCTGATCGTAAGCATTGCTTATACCCTGTTGAACGTGGCTGAAGGCGTTGTTCTCGTGTTTGTTTGGATACTGGTTCTGGTACTGGTTTTCTCCAGCTTGTATGTGTGGGTATCCGTTGTACAGAGGATTCATCATTTGCTTCTGCTGCAAATAGTGAGCTTCTTGCTGCGTCAGATGAGCTTGAATGTTATCGCTCTGCGTGAGCTGTTTTAATGGCACGTTGTTTTGTATTACATTCTGCTTCATTGCCTGAAAATAAGAAATGAACATTTAAGGTTATATTAAAAAGCTGCATTTGAATTGTGCTAGACCTACCTACAGGAGTTATCCCGAAAATCTGTTACATAGTTTTCTGTCTGTTGTTATTGAGACTTAGTAATTCAATGCTCGTATATAAGAACTTTTGTACCTTAAATTTCTAAATATTGACATGCGAATAATTGAGCTCACAAAGTTATTCTGAATTATCCATTGTACTATGAACTGTTCAAATAAGCTCATCAATATTTTGAAAGTATAAACCTCAAGATATCTATGAGCAATAAGTATTGCCAATGATATTTTTTTAGCTATTTAGGGCCCCTTTTGGTTTTCAATTAATTCTATCTTCAGCTATTTATAAAATTAGTTAATTAAATGATATTAATAAAACGAAAAAATTTGAACATTAAATAACCTGGAAATTAGCGTTATGACTGACGCTCTGCGCATGAGGCACATGGTTGTAGGGCTCCACCGCCGCAACGTTCCCTCTCGCCTGGCTCTTTGGTTGGCTCGCGTTGTAGTTAGAAAGCTGCTGCATCGGCGTTGGGTTGTTAGTTCTGGAAATTTAAAATTCTTATAAGCCCTACGAGTTCTTGATGAAACTGATTCGGTTGAAGCTTCTTATCTTGTTGATGGTATATTATTCTCATCATCACATTATGACGTGAAATGCCGAGCATTGAGGACTGGGTTCTAGTTGTTGTAAATGTCTTCGTTCTCCTTAAAATTTTAATTAATTAAGATAATTATCTTTAAATAAATGACTAAATTAATGTGTTAATATTATTGCTCCATAGATAAAGGTCACCTCAAAATCATACTAATAAATTAGCCAATTCTATAACTCAAAAGAAATTGTGTGATTTCAAACTTGATAAACTTCTTTATCTCAAATAAATAATTAATCATGGCGTAGTGTATATATATGTAGGTTATGGTATGCTATACTATTTTATTTTTATTACCTTATGCGAAATGACAACTTCATAAAAAACATCATGGAAGGGAAAGTGGAAGCCAAGAGGGGAAAAAGAAAACCAAGAACGATATGGAGTATAGAGGTATTTTTGGACTTATATATCGGTAGTAATTATTAGGTATTTAACTTTTTTTCGCCACACCTTTTTTTTTCTCTGTTTATACATATGGTTGACTGGAAGAAAATGCTATTAACATTAAGTCCGCCTTTTGTTAAAAGTAAGTTTTTGCTTTAGAACAATAAAGTGATAAAATTAATCTATACATACATAATATCAATACAGTAAAATAAATTTGTCTGTACATTAAATAAATTTCCAAAAAAAAAAAGCCTAAGGCGCATTGCCCCTGGTTTGTACACGCTAATCTCCGGAAATACTGGACGGATTCGCATTTGATACTCGTAAATAGCTGTTAAGCCTGGGCAACTCGTAAGGTATAATTTGATTTTGGACAATGGAACATATGCAGAGCCAAAATGGTCTAGCTTAACTATAAGAAATAAAAAAAATGACAAGCATTTTCCGGAGTCATATAAAAATAAAACATAAGAACTTTCAGAAATTGTCACAACTTTTCATATGAATATTCTGGAAACATGATTTACGAATCCTTAAGGACCGAGCAAGTTGAGATTGCTTTGTAATAAATGGACGTTTTTTCAGGCATAAGATAAGATTGAACGAACTTGTCACATAACTTTGAGCTAAGGAAGTGCTAAATATGATCTTTTTAAGGTGATGAAGAACGTTAGAATGTTAGACGAAGAAGATGGCGACGAACGTTAATGGTGTCGATCGTAGGTTTTTTAGGTATAAGAACCAAAAAATATAAAATAAAATTCTATGATTTGTTTTATCAAAAATTAAACTGGTCAACAAGATTTTATCACAAGTAAACAACTGTTTTTATTAAAGTCAAAGTCGAAGTCAATTTTTTAAAATTTTATTTAGGATAAATTACTCTCTTATTGCAGGTCAGTTTTTTAATATTATTTTAGTGCAAAAGCTAAAAACTACTAGCGTTTTGGAACGACCACTGCTAGGAAGATTACGCCGAAAGAAACCCAGTTCAGTATTAGTCCCTAGCATCAGCCTTCAGTACAAACGCACAATGATTTCTTTGCTTTAAAATCCTTTATATTATATATAAGCTAATTTGACATTTAAAATTAATTATTCTCAGAGATTATAAAGACAAATATCGTACGGGATAAGTACGTGAATGATATGAGAGATATACCTACGAAATGCAACAAATACGTATGAAATGAGGAATATACGAAGTGCAACAAAGGATAAGTACAATAATGGCGATAGGTATGAACGGGTTTGTTGGTTTAGCTCATTGTTCGTCTCTTCTATTCATTCTTTTGTTTTGTAAACTTGCGAGTGATTAATATCGAGATTTTATACATTATTTTTCTCGTGCATATTTTTCTCTTTGCGCACTATAAATATGTTAGTTCTTTTTAGTTAAGGATGGATTTTCTTTTCAATTTGAATTTTGTGTCTTAGTTTTACTTTTTTTTTAAATTATTGTCTACATCACACATGAATTTATGACATCTTGCAATGAATGCTTTCTAATTTCATTTGATTAAACTATTACCAACATCTTATACTACTATAATTATCTTATGTTGAGAATACCTATGCGAATCTGTTAGCAGTGTTTAAGGTCTCTTTTCTGTTACATTGCTTATACCTTGCTCCGACTGTGTTTCACTTTCTCAATTTGTTTTACATTGATGATATTTTTAACTGTCCAAATTTACAAAAGATACAAAAATGTCTCCCATTACTGATTATATCTACTACTCTACTCGTGACGAAATTTTATTTATATATTTATTTATTAAAATATTAACCACAACGGTACAAAAGGTAAACTTAATGCTAATGCACTCTCTACTAGTCAACCTCAACGAAGTCAAAGAAATTTTGCATCACATGTTATATTTGGATGAACTCCCATTACCTTTGTTGTTGTTGCTGATGCTGCTGAGGGTGTCTATGCGCCGCTGCAAGCTGTCTGTTGAGGGCTCTCTTCCGCAGTAACCTCGCTTGTAGCTCTGAAACCCTGCGGTCGATGCTTCTCATCTCCTCCTGCCTCGCGCCTAGCGCTGCTCTTTGCGCTGACAGCCGCCCATTTTGTTGTTCATTCAGCTTGTTGCGGTACTGAAATAAATAAAAAATAATAATTAAGTAAGAGATACCGCCGTCGGATCAGCCGTGTGGTTTCCGGCAGAGTAGAATAGGGCCACTCCAAATTCTCCCGTGGATGTCGTAGAAGGCGACTTAAGAAATACCGGCTAAACAAAGCTTATAAACATCAGTGAGACCTCTCCAATCCGTTTGGCCAGCGTGGAGAGTGTAGGCCAAGTCCTCTGACTGCTCTGGTCAATTATGGCTGTGCTAGTACAGCGTTAGTAGGAGGGTCGTGCTCCTACAGTGGAGACAAAAAGACTTGATGATGATGATGTAGAGATACTATAGCATCCTATTTTTAGTTTATTCAGTTTTGTCTACCTTCTTAGTAGATAATCAATTTTATTACTATCCTTTACGATTCTTTTATGATTGATACAACAAACAAAACGAGTAATAAAAAATCGTCGTAAAGCGATGCTAATAAAAAGTTGAAAACATCTTAAAAATCTTTTCGCATGTTAACATAAAAATATGTCAAAATGAAAAGCTTTCCAGAGTAAGGGATTAAATAACGCTTTAATTACAGCAGTAAATAACAGGCACAACAGCAATAGTATGCACTCTCACATAATTCGTGCTAATTTAAAATGCATTCGCTTGGGAAAGCTGACACTGGTGTTAGCGTAAAGAGACCACGCAAATGGTATAGCAAAAGTTTTAAGCTTAAAACTACAGTGCATCGAGGTGTAGGTGGTAAAACTTCATTTCATCCGAAACTTAGGCTACAATGTTCTTTTACGGTCTATTATTTGCTAAGTTTCCAACTTTTCCATGAAGTTTTTAGTAACTAAGTATAAAAGTTAGAAGTTTAAGTTGTTATCGGTATTTCAATGATAGGTACATAAAATGAGTGACGTAAATATTAGGTTACGTTTAGTTTCGTTTCGAATTTTGGGAATGAAAAACTATCTTTATAGTCTTATATTTTTTAATGAGTAGGTGGCCTTTCCATTAGTTTTTATACAAATCTTATTTAAAGTTAATTTAAAAACAGTTTTTTTAGACTTTTAACACCCTAATTTTGAAGATAATATTGTGTTCGTAGTCTTACTATATTACACTACATACTATAATACCTAATACAAACAAGTTACTTAGATAAACCCGCAAATAATAATAAAAAGAGCTGTAACATAAAACCCTGATCACTTTTACTTCAAATCATCCCTAGATTAGAAGTTGGGATTAAGTTGGAAACTTTCCTAGTAATTCTTCCGTAAAATTGGTTGGTTATCGAGTAACGTCTCCGGGAGCTCTTCAAAGTTTTTTGTTACCACCAACTAAAGTGCTAAAGATATCAAATCGAGTTGATAAGATCGTTTGACAAAGGTTCATGAAGACGAATAAGATGCTTAAAGAAAGAACTACTTGCGATTCGAAACGAAAATACAGACTTTTAATGTCTTGCAAGATATATTATCGTCTTTAGTTAATTAAAACCAGAACACAGTGCAATGCGTCACAAAAACAATAAATAGTTAACTTGTATTCTATTAAGCATATATTTTAGAATACATTATACATTATGCTAGTCAGTAAGGTATATAATCTATGGTCATTTAATATTGTAAATAATATCAAATACGTTACCTAAAAATAAATGATTGGATTGGATTGATTTAGTGCCTACATATCAATTTTATAGGAAACTAGCTGTACCCGCGGGCTTCGCTCCCCGTGGGAATTTGGGGATGAAGAGTACCCTGTGTCCTTCCCCGAGTCTCAAACTATATCCATACCAAATTTCATCCATATCGGTTCAGTAGTTTAAGCGTGAAGAGGTAACAAACAAACAAATATACAAATTCACTTTTGCATTTATAATATTAGCAGGACTAAACTTAATCTGATTTTATAGATACTTGTTTCATACCTTATCATAAGTTTTGAGAGTTGTTTTGTAGGTACTTGTCCCGAGCTAGATTTCATTCAATGAACTTTGATCCATTAAGAGTCCCCCGTACCCTAGACCAAAATACAACTTTCCATACAAACGTAGTCTACGTTTTATTTCAAAACGACATGTCCGATTTGGGCAAAATTTTGTAATTTCAAAGATATTGCAATTATCTAGGTTTATAACTGGTTTCCGAAACTAAAAATATGAACTTGAAATAGAATATAGTGTTTTATATCATTTTTGACCATTAGTATGGGAAACTTCTAAATCGTTATATTTTCTTTCCAGTTCATAATTTTACCATAGGAAACCAGTTATAACCCTAGATAATTGCAATTTCTTTACAATTACCAATTTTTACCGGAATCTGACATGTGGTTTCAAAATTAAACGTAGACTACGTTTGTATGGAGAAGTCTAGGGTAAGGGGACTCTTAAGGAACATTTCGTGATAAACAACATTAGCCGAATACTATAGCTACAAACGCCTATACCCCCAATTAAAACAAAATCAAACTCCAGCTACAAACAAATCTGGAGATCGCTTTTATTTCATTATTATTTACACTGAAAAAGCATATTATCAACTTGATAAAAGTATTTATTAAAATAACAGACTATGTTTTGCGGTAGTTCAAAACTACAAGGAAAACACATTAGTTTCGGAGTATTCAAGCGTGGAAACCCACAAATTGCAAAGATAACAAAAAAGGACCTTCTACAAACTATGATTCAATTCCACAAAACCATAAAGCCGTGCTGGCTTTCCAAATAAGTACACTTAGAGACAAAATTACCGTAGTCACAAATAATATTTAACTATATTTGGGGCTTATTAAGCCACGAAAGCAATAAGGTCTTTTGGAGCAAAATGTCCAAAATGTTGAACTCCGTAGATGTTTACCTTTGTACCTAAAGACGATGATTAATTCTATACCTTTAAAAAAAGTTCATAATTTAGTCTTTATGGAAGAAACCTTTGCCCAAACACGGGACAAAGCAGGAAAACGAAAAAAAAATTTACATTATGTACCTACTATTTACGAAGTAAAAGAGAGAGTAGCCAAGGGTCACAAGGCCCAAAGAGCACACTTAAAACTTGTCTTGATTTTTCATTTCGAAAAATATCTATGGTAACGCCCTTAATTGACTTTTACGATTAAATCAGCTAGTTCAGGACCATTATCTTGAAAATCTCTAGAAATACTATAACCACTTGACAGATACTTCTCCTGATCTTAATACATATTAATATTCTAGTAGTATGTACCATTATTGTTTTTGTACATACAAGATGCAAAACAGAGAAAGAACTTAGAACTACTTCCAAATCCTAAGTGCAGAATAATAAAAAAAACATACGTCCTTTTATTTTTTTCTCCGACTGTATTAGGTATCATTTATCCCTTTTAGGGCAACTGGGGTCAACAGTAGAACTTTATCATTATATAGCATTCAAAGCAATATCCAGCCCATTATATCACTCGGAGTCAGCCAAGGGCGCAACCAGGGAGGAGGTCAGGGGGTCATTACTCCCCCTGAGCTTGTAATTTTTTTTATCTTGAAATAACTTAACTTTAATCTAGTTAGGTCAGCAGTTCATTCAAAAGTTTTAAACTAAAATATGTTTTGTATACCTGCTTATGATCCGTACAAGTAGCGTTAAACCGTCAGAAGCTTACTTAGTATATCGGTAGCTACTAACTTCCAATACACGTAGAAACTAGTTATTTTTAAAATTTTACCAATACTTCCCTAAACAATAATCAAAAAAAATTACAAAAAATAAAAACTACCCACATCATTTTCTTTCAGGAGTTTCTTGCATATCTTCAAAGTTAATTAAAACATTTTCACCAAATCAAATGGGACCAACATGGAATTAAAGGCTTTCAAATAAAAAAGAATCATCAAAATCAATTTACAAGTGGCGAAGATATCGCGTAACATGCATACAAGAAAAACATACGGGGCGAATCGATAACTTCCTTTTTTGAACTCGGTTGAAAAGGAATTAAAACGGGGAATGTTTAAGGCTTCTCCACTCATCGCTCCAACTCCAAACTTTTGTTATTACGATTAACATCCCGATTACTACAATTAAAAAGGGGGGGCCCTTTCCTTCCAGAATCGAAACCTGGACCCGCCCCTCGGAGTCAGCCCATTATATCATCGGAGTTTATCTCACCGCGAATCCATTCTTGAGAATCTGTTCCATACGAACGCTTTTTTCCATATCACCGATTTTGGTAGGCATTAACTGCGGTGTGCTGTATTTTTCTTCGGGATTTGTTAAAAATGTAAAAAAAAACTGTTTAAATTTATACTTAGGTAAGTATTTATTATGTAGGTACTAACATGATTTCTAGTTGAAACTTCTTTTTAATAAAGTAATTAAATACAGACCTATACAGAGTCCTTTTTTGAGATTCGTACATTTTAGTCAGTCCAAAGAAGTTTGTTTAAGGTAAATTGTTTGAAATTTTGTTTGTATTTGCTTTGTTGTAAATACAAAGGGTAATAAAATAAGTCTCGAATAGGTTACTTACTTTTATTTACTTTACATTGAAAATTCAAACTGTTCTTGTTACATTTTATGGGTACCTATTCTGTATAAAATTCATACATAATTTGATATCGTGGTATTTTTCCTGTGCACAACCACATATTCTTTACATATTTGTTTATTTTATTCATTGTACTTGGAAATAAAGAAACAAAAATTCGTTCAGTCAAATAAATGTCAAAGGTGAGGCCGTAGGCGCTTTTATCGACAGAGAATGTAAAAATAATCAAAGAAAGTTTTAACGACATCATTAAGTGATCATACGATATGACAAAGATAGCAAACGAAGCAGCATCAATTGGGGTTGTGTCAAACCACCCCCTTTGCGGAAATTGGAGGAGTATGCCTCGTGTATGTCTTTGATCTACCACGAGACAGTTACCGAACTTTGTACGGGAAATATCAAAATATTCACGCGGGAAGTGAAATTAAAGGAGATTTCGTCTTGTGTAGGTGAGGAGATGTCGTATTTCGTTTTGACGACCTCCGTGGCGTAATGGTCAACACGCTAGACCGCTAATCCGGAGGTCCTGGGTTCGATCCCCAGCCAGGGCAAGTTGGAAAATGGCCTTTTTCAAATTGTCCTGGGTCTTGGATGTTTATCTATATGTGTATTTGTTATAAAATATAGTATCGTTGAGTTAGTATCTCATAACACAAGTCTCGAACTTACTTCGGGGCTAGCTCAATCAGTGTAATTTGTCCCTATATATTTATATTTATATTTATATTTATTCGTGAGTCGTTTTGTTATTCCTTCAGATTTGTTACAACACAATGGTGCTTCAAATTAATTCGAAACTCAAGGTTGAGTTTTAGTGAGGTACCAAGAAGACGAAAGAAGAAAGAAAGAAGAAAATATTTATAAACCTACAATAACAACTTCAACATAGTTTAACGTTTACCGAAGTCACATAGCTGCAGTTTATATTAAAACAGTTAAATTTTTTAAAACTAAAAACCGAAATACGCAACCGATTTGAATGAATTTTCTATGGGACAAGACATGCCCTTTCAAACTGAAAAGAATTTTTAAAATCGAGTTTTAGAGTAATCTAAAAAATAATTCGATGAAATAACTCATCTTTTTATGAAATCCAAAAAACATACAATTGTTTAGAGTCGAAGCTAAACTTTTTTGTTTTGACATAGATGAACTAACTTTACTTAAGATAATATAATTATTATAACACTTTACGCAAGGTCTTTACCCTCGTATCGTCGCTATGGCAATAACGCTTGTCAATACCTTTCCAAAGATACATCAACTATATCACGTTCACGTTTTCGTTTATTATTATTTAGACGTTACTAAATACTTCAAAATTTATGACATAGCAACTCATGAAAGGTCTTAGTTTGAACTATAGGCAAGTTACTGGGGAACGACGAAATAAGCGGTCTCTGTAGAATTCTTTTAAGCTAAGATCCAGCTGCAATGTTTTTTACGAAAATAGAGTTGATTTTCTTTTTAAAATCGAGATTTAATGTCAATTTTAGTTTGGAAGCTCGTACTAGTAGGAGAGACAAAATTATATCATCATCACCATTCTAACCTCAGTCCATCTTCCGCCCAGTACTGAGCATAGGCCTCCATTTTTATATCAGTTATACATAGTTAAACCTAATACTTGCAAAAGTATCAACATCACAAAACAATTTTTAAAACTTAAAAAATAAAATATCTGTTCAAACCTCATTCAAACTTAAATCAAAACGTTTATAAAGGGATTTAACAAGACCATATTTTAATCAGTTCCAATGCGGACATTATTTTAAATAAGTAACAACAGTTGAACATTTAAATCTTGCGGCGGGATCTTGTATTCTGTCTCATGCGAAGTTCGAAACTTTGGTGAACTAGAATCCAGTACACAAATTCCTACTCCCTTAACTACTCCTGCGGGATAGGCACAGCTTCTCGGGTATTTTACAAACTTTTTTATTTTCGTATTTTACTTCCAAAATAAAGTTAGATTTGTGATTATAAGTACTACAAATCGATTCTTGTTTTCTTTTTTGATATCCACTTGTAGAATAGACACTTCTTTTTTGTCTTCCGTGTTTGTAAGTAGCCTACAGTAGTAGTAGGCATCAGATTTTTCAGGCTGCCTAAAGGATGGACACAAATGTACTGGTAGACAGGAGGAACAGAAAGGTATGAAATTAAAGAAGAAATCTAAATTAAAGCTCAAAATTTTTGCCTGTCTAGTCTTATGAAGTAACTGATGCCAGGTCGCCTTTACTACATCATAACATTCATCAATAATAAAGAAGAGAACCAAGTTCTTGTCGGTGAAGTAATTTTTCATGTGTCCCTAATTTGGCTTTTGTACATTATCGTAATTGTCATCGTCAGCTTTCAGGAATACTGCTGGCTTAAGGCGAAATGGTAGCAGAAGTTGCGCCCCTATTTGAAATAAATTGTTAAAAAATTAATATGACGGACGATACGTATTTAAAAATTATCGCCATATTTACTTTAATATAAAAATTTGAAATAAAAAACTAAATACCTATACGATACTTTTTTTAAATCTATTTAATAAGCTAAAAAAAATATTTTTAATCTACATCCCTTTTCAGTTAATTCTAGCAACTTCCCTGTCACCGTTGACCCACCTATCCGCCGGACGCTCTACATACGTTTCCCTTTTCTGAAATACACCTACCCTGTGTTCATGATAATTTATGTAAAGTCACATCTTTTACTCTACCATTTTGTGGAATTATGCGATTATTAATTGAAATTCCAACGTGTAGACTCTACATTGCATAATCCTAAGTACCTTATTAATTTTACCTTCACCTTAAACGCAAAATATTACCAGTGTAATTTTACCAAGCCCAATTTTTATCACTCCTGAGACGGCAGGTATCAAAATTTCACAAAGCACCAACTCCCAAAGGTAACAGAATAACGAAAGTATAGAAAGTCAACTTCAGTAGGCGTCATTAGGTATAGATAGACACCTATCTAACTCTTTATTGTACACCAAATATTTGTACCACTATCATTATGTTGGGACCTCAGTACGGACAAGGACTACATCTTGACAAATAAGAAATATATTGTAACTGACGTTTCAACTCTAAATAAAATCAATATTAGCAGTGACCATCGAATAGTTCGAGCTAAAGTGAATCTCAACCTAAAGGCCGAACGCAATAGTCTTATTCAGAAACGTCCAAGACATTGCTGCCTTAAGGCGATCGAAGCACAAAAGGATAAGTACGAACAGCGTGTCATCGAACTGATCAACTCAAAGCCAGCTGAAACTATCGACGATATCAACAACCGCTTGTCCGAAGCAATAACCATAGCATCTGGAGAACTGGGGAAAGTAGTCCGACCGAGGGAATCAATTCTGACGAGAGAAACTAAAGACCTACTAGAAAAACGAAAAGAAATGCTTTCTTCAGGATCCAGAGGGCTTTCTGAAATTAATAAAAAAGCTAAGAACGCAATCAGAAGAGACCTACGAGAAAACACCCATAAAACAATTACGGACACAATTAAACAATACAGGGGACCGAAGGTTTTCAGAAGAAAGCTACAAGTAGGAAAGCAGCAAATGTATAGACTAAAAGTTGATAGTAACACCGAAACAACAGACCTAGAGGAGATCATGGAAATAGTTACTAAGTTTTACGCGGACCTGTATAGCTCCAAGGTGTCCGCTCCCACTCAAACAAACACCAACAAACGAGCTAAACTGTCGCGATACCTGACAGAAGATCTCCCAGACATTAGTCTATATGAAATTAAAACAGCCCTTAAAGCCATGGCAAACGAGAAAGCTCCCGGTGAAGACAACATACCTATTGAACTCATCAAGTATGGAGGAAAGGCTATTCTGCAGGAACTCAAACACTTATTTAACCAAGTACTGGTACAAGGGATAACACCAGAAACGTGGAAGAATGCCATAGTTAAGCTCATATTTAAGAAAGGCAACAAAGCAGATTTAGCTAACTATAGGCCTATATCTATCCTACTGCACATATATAAACTTTTCACCAAGGTGTTAACCAATAGACTAGCCTCCAAACTGGATGCGGCGCAGCCTGTCGAACAAGCGGGATTCAGAAAAGGATTTTCGACAATCGACCACATATTCTGCACGAGTCATCGAAAAATCTGTGGAGTATCGTCAAAACTGTTGCATAGCCTTCGTAGATTACGAAAAAGCCTTTGACACCATAGAACAATGGGCGGTATTTAATGCTCTTCAGCGATGCTTGATAGACGACAGGTATGTGGAAGTGTTGAAGGAAATCTACAGAAGTGCTAACCTCCAAATACAGCTGCACAAGCTTACCCAGCCGATCCACGTAAAAAGAGGAGTTCGGCAAGGCGATACAATATCCCCAAAGTTGTTCACTGCCACTCTAGAAGACGTCTTTAAACTCATAGACTGGTCTCGAAGGGGAGTGAACATTAATGGTGAAACATTATCGCACCTTCGCTTTGTTGATGACATCATCCTATTTGCAAACTCTGTGGAAGAACTTAATGTCATGCTAGAAGAACTATATATGGCGTCCCTAAGTATTGGCTTGAAGATGAACGTAAGCAAGACCAAAATAATGTGCAGCGCAAGTACCAGTCTGCCTCACATTTTAGTCCATGGACAAAAGGTAGAAAATGTCACAGAATACCTTTATTTAGGGCAAATCATATCATTTGAAGACGATCGACACGAAAAAGAGATTGACAGACGGATTCAGCTTGGCTGGGCGGCATTCAGTAAGCTTGACGACGTTTTAAAGAGCAAAAGGATACCAATGTACCTCAAAAGACGCATGTTTGAGCAGTGTGTTCTGCCCGTGATGACATATGGCGCCGAGACCTGGACACTAACGAAGAAGCTTGTGAACAAACTCCAGGTAGAACAGAGAGCAATGGAGCGAGCGATGTTGGGAATATCGCTCGTAGATCGAATCCGAAATAACATCATACGGAAACGCACTGGAGTCACTGATATCGCAGTAATAGTGACGAGGTCAAAATGGAGATGGGCTGGACATATGAGTAGAAGAGAAGATGGTCGTTGGGCGCGTAAAATTGCCGAATGGAGACCTCGGCCTGGCCGGAGAAATGTTGGGAGACCACCTATGCGCTGGGCCGATGACATCTATAAAATATTGGGCAAGACCTGGATGCGAACTGCAGAAGACCGGGTCAAGTGGAAACACCATGAAGAGGCCTATACCCAACAATGGGTGAATGAAGGCTGAAGAAGAAGAAGAAGATTGTTTTTTTGTAAAACGATTGGATTAATTCAGTTGAAATTAAGTACCGAATAAAGGTGATACCACTATAGTATATTCGTTCAATTATATGACAAGCGGATTAGTTCGCGGAAATGGGAGTGGGTGGGGCACATAGCGCGACGAACCGATGGCCGATAGGGCAAAAAGGTTCTCGAATGGCGACCACGTACAGGCAAGCGAAGCGTAGGACACCCACCCCAATCTTTGGGAGAGGCCTAAGTCCAGCAGTGGACGTTATGCGGCAGAAATGATGATGATGATGATGATATGACAAGCGGTAGGCGTTGCGGCATCGGTTTTTTCAAAGGCGTGGCCTTTGAAACAGCCGATCCCAATGATCCTTTAAAAGGGATTTATGTTTCTGTTTTGGATATACTAGTAAGTAGTTTGATTGCGTATTCATTTGAGTACCATATCTGTTCTCTCGCCATTTCACACCCCAGGATCCCAGAGGCGTCCCGCTAGATTGGCGCCGTAAATTTCCACCAAATTAGAAGAACGGAACGCGATATTAATCCAGGACTCGGGGGAGTCTCATGTAGACACATCTGTATTGCGGTGGAGACAGATACACTTTTGTTTTTTGATCTAGTACAAAATTAATAAAAGTGCTATTGTAGTACTAGACTATCATATATATCATTAGAGAAATTGTTGGCAAATATTTTTTTTAAAACCAAGTACTGACTTTACCCCCGAATTACACTACCGATTTTGATAGCATTTCTATGGGACCACCAGACAAGTATGCCCTTTCTAACAAAAAAAAAAAAAGATTTTTTTAAATCGATTTCGGCTTCATATAATCTGTAAACATACAAAAAAATAGATCGCGTCGAATGAGACCTCTCCAACCCGTCTAGCCAGCGAGGAGAGTGTAGGCCAAAGTCCTCTGGCTGCTATATTAAAGCCAGGCTCTGGTAGCACAGTGAGGGCCGTGATCCTGCAGTGGAGATAAAAAGATCTGATGATGATGATAATAGAAAACTCTGTCAGGAACATTTTAGTTTTAAAGCAAACCTGGACGGCCTTACTGGTAGAAAAGATATAACTAATGAAATGTTTTAACAAAATTAACTTTAAAAAAAAAATTGCGATGCCAACAATGCAATCGCCATTTTCATTGACACATTATTTCGATTCTATTCGTATCGCAACACTTGAAGTCTAGACTCGAGTCGTGAATCGATATCGTTACTTGACCATCCGATCGTATAACCGAAGCTATATACGGAATAGTTTCCACTGAACAAACACTTTTTCCGAGTAATGTAGATAAACTCTAATTCGCTGTAGAGTTTATTTGTTAATTGTCTAAAACAATATCTGAACTATCTGAGCTAAGCTATGGTCGAACCGAAACTATAAGTGCCACATCTTTGGACTTCGGATCCTAAAAACGCAGATTGAAAACATCATTCAACGTCATTAAAGTTTTTAAGAGTAATTGATAAAATAAACAAAAGTTAATGTACGAACCCTAAAATAATTTTTATTTTACCAGCAGTCATAAATAAATGACATTCTAACCAAGAGATATCGTAAAAGCCAACAAAGGGAATGCACCAAAGCCCAAACTTACTGAGTTGTCGCGTTTTCTACAATGGACTATAGCATATTATAGTCCACCTTTTATTTAGTTTTAATTCTATTTATTGGATAAAGTATAGAAAAACTTACATACTTCGGTCATTCGTCAGTTGTATTTTCGCTACCTAATTTAACCCGTCGCTTTTTTCCACTTTCTTTTTGTCAAAATGATTACTAGTGGATCTGTGAGCTGCAGACCTCGCAAGCTTAAAAAAATTGCAGAGAGAGCGAAAACCATTATGTTTTTCATAAATCAAAATCTCGATAATGTTCGTTCCGCTAATGTTTTCAACCTTTTTTCCTCCTCTGTTCATAACAGAAGGAGTTTCATTGGCCTGATACTGGTCAAACGATCAAAATCGAAGAAATAACTATCGACTATAGAATGTCATGGCTTGTTTTGTTCTGCACATAATAATTAACGCCTCGCTTTTTTAAAGTAAAAAAAGGCGTTAATGATGTAGAGAAAAAATTAAAAGAATACTTGACTTAGTAGAATGGTTATTTTGTCTAATTCGGAATCATAAAATCTTTATTCTACATTCTACAACTAAACCCCAAGTCTGAGTATTATCGACTAGAAACTCCAAGCTGTATTGCCATAATAAAACTATTAGTGCTCACGTTTCATAGCCGTAGCTTATTGCTTACCATCTGCGTGTAACGATACGTCGTTTGCAAGAATGCTCCCAATACGCCCATATTATCCTTTCAAAGATTATTTACATAAAGGTAAAGATTGTTTACATAAAGGTAAAGATTGTTTACATAAAGGTAAAGTTTGTTTACATAAAGGTATGTCTTTATAACGTACGGAAAAGAATATAATTGTTCAAAACTAAATATCGATTTTGACACCTAACTAAACAACCGGTTTTGATAAAATTTCTATGGAGCCACTTGGCAAGTATGGCGAAGATGAATTCTCGAAATTAGACCTGGCATTTTTTAATAAAAGGGGAACATACATAAAAGATAAAAAACATAAGAAACTTTTGGTCCGTGGGGTCCTTCCACCCATAATTTATTTAAAATTATTTCTAAACGTTTATTCGAGGTATCCCGTGACCAAAGGACCGGTAACTATCTGGCTCAAAGAATCAGCATTGCCATACAACGTAACAATGCTGCCAGCCTTTTGGCCACGTTGCCGAGGGGGAATATTTTAGCGGGACGAAATTTGTAATTTTTTGGTTTAAGTTCTTATTTAGTTTGAATTTAATTTTTAATAAGTTTGTATAGTTTGAATTTAAATTAAATTTGATTTTTTCCAATAAATATAACCTTTTAAAAGTTAACTCAGTTCAGGTGAAACTGCAATGTATAAAAACCCAGCCGCAGGTTTTAATGAAGTAAATATATTTTATGATGAAAGAAAGAAAAATGGCGATGGTCTCCGGGCTAATTAAGCGAAAATAAATCTTGAAAAGTGCCCTTTTTACTGCGCTCTGGAACTATCGAGAACGTTTTATAGTCTATGGAAAGGTGACGAGGACAAATTGCTTCTTAATTAGTTTTCCGATTTCCAGGAAAGGCGATGTGAAAAAGAACCTTTATGAATTTAGCTAACTTTCATAAAGCCTATGCTTAATTTCACATTTGACATGATTCTAATTAATATGTATGTATTATGTATGTATTTTTATGTCATATATAATGACATAACAATGTATAAGTTGTGGTTTTTGGAGAAATTGCTGCAGTGCAGTTTGTTGCCGCTTCTTTTGTACTTGTGCGGAAGCGCAATAAACTTAGTTGTAAGTAAATGATCTAATGTCAATAACATACATTTTAAATTATATTGACCTAATTGACAATTTTTCATTCGCGTTAGTGATCCAAATATCTATAGACGAATAAATGATTTTTGACTTTTGACTTTGACTTTGCCTGGTTATTTTCTTACATATTTATTAAGATACATAGAATAATTAAGTATTCATTTTAAAAAAATATTGTTTTATTTTTGTTTCCTGTGCTTCAGTAGGTACAAAAAGCTCTTGGTACAAGCTAATTGTTAATTTTATTTAAAATTTCGGTTAGCAATAAATGGCCAAGCACATAGGATTTTTTTTTGTCTAAGAACTATATCCCTAGAATAAATGAGTAGGTATTACGTAAAAACTTGTAACCTCATTATTGCACTAAAAATGTCTTTATTATCTCAGCATAGCGAAGTAAAACCTCATATTTGTTCTGCTTACTTCATACATTTTAAATCAAATTTGTAAATAATGGTGCCGTTTTTTATTTATCCTCTTTATGTGCGCAGTCAGCCGTTCTCACAATAAACCTGGTGAATTAAATATCTAAACCAATTAATTTTGCGATTTATGTGCTTACTTTTATTTCCTTTTCCGTTGGCGTAACGTAATAACCTTTTTTAAAATTTGATTTGGGATAAGCGCTTTCGTTTGTTTTTGGAAATATATTTATGTATCAATAACAATGGACAATTTTCCATAAACTAAAAACTGATTGTATAAATCTTGTATTTTAATTTATACATTGTTTGCGTTTCCAGGGTCTTGGATGTTTGTCTATATATGTATTTGTTCTAAAATATAGTACCGTTGAGTTAGTATAGTCCCATAACACAAGTCTCGAACTTACTTTAGGGCTAGCTCAATTAGTACTATTTGTCCCTATATATATTAATTTATAACTTTTACGTATAACAGTGCTCAGTAAAACTGGAAAATAAATTGTACTCAATCATATTTTCAACCCATGCCAGAAACACATCATAAAATCAGCTATGTAAATTTATTTAAAAGTTTATTGTTTATAACATTTCGTTACAGGTCAATATAATAAAACTTAGAATTATTTAGCACATCAGTACACATAAAATTAGGTGTAAACACACATGTCATTTTAAAGAACCAGAGGTTACCTGGTTCATTCTTTGAAAAATAATGTATTTTTGACCTTTTTGTGTATTATTATAAAATGTAGATTTTCCTTTTGGCATGTCTACTCATAAATTCTAAAAAGTAGTATTTTGTTGTAATAAATAATTAATTATAATGTGAATTGACATGAAAAAGTGCCATGGTAGATCATGGCACTTTTTCAACATTTATAATATTTCTAAGCTGTTTCAACATTTCGAGTAAAAATACTCCTGAATGTCAGAAATTCTCGTAAGCGAATTTCAATATACATAACGTGGAAGGGACTCACCCGTAATAAATCGTACCACGAGATATACTAAGTCACTACGGTTTTATAAAATTAAAATAACAGTCACATTTCATCAATCGACATTCACCAGACTACAAACTTTGGTATGAAACCAAAAGTGGTAGTTTGTAGTCCGCTAAATGTCGACTTTTTAATGTTTTGACTGTTATTGCACGCCTCATAAACGTAGCGTTTGAGGTAGTGCATTACTCTCAACATGCAGGTTCAAGCATTGTTTTGGACTTAAATTGTCTAAGTTTATTATCATTATACTATATTGATCTAGACCCTTTCACGTTGCAATGGTCGCTTTCCCTTACATAAAGAAGTCACAATTACAGACCTTTGCACTTGTAAAATCACTCCACCACACTTCACAACACTAAAACTCACTATTTTGTTTACCACGAGGCCACTGTGTTAGTATGCGATCGCCGTTGTCAAATTGGCGTCCGATTGTATGTTGGCAGGGCGCGCGAATGCATTTAGTCCACAACGTGTTCCAATACACAGGATGATGATGCTGAATTGGGTAGATGACCGGGTCAAAAATAAATTATTAAGTACAGTTCATAATATTAAACGCCACATATCATACATACATACATACATATATAATATCACGCCTGTTTCCCACAGGCGTAGGCAAAGACTATGGGCATCCACGTGTCAATTATGGTCACTGATCTTGACAAACCTCTTTTGTTTCATCTAAAGTCATCAATCTCTTCATAAATGCCATTTTCATGCCTTTCATGATCATATCCATTTTCAATATGATTTTAGATTCATTAATGCAGAAAAACTGATATTAAGTACGCTATTTGACTAAAAAAAGCATGACGTCACACTTTTGTATTTAGTTCCAATGTTTGTTCTGACGTTTAGATTATCATCTAGTGGATTTCATTGAGGAGTTGAAATTCTAACTTGCCGCATTATATTATGTGGTTGTGTCAGTTTGCTCTGAGTTGTGCATCTATAATTTATTTTTCTTTAACACGTCGAATGCTGAAAAATGTACCGTGTGTGTATTCTTTAATGGAAAACTCACACAATGGGTTTTCCCGCAGAGTCTGTAACAGTCCACTGCTATGCTATTCTGTGGTATTAGGAGAAACCTACTACCACGGTGATCATTTCATGTACCTTCATGCAATTTCAAAACGATAATCTAGTATACAAAATGCACATGAGACTCTGGAAGGGTGCTGAATTTGATAAAATATTTATTATTGGTAAAATCAGAAGAAATCTTAACCACTTAAAAGTACTGAAAATATTTCAAGTGATCATAGTAAATACTTAGTATAAGTCTTTGCACAGTAAACGCTGCTGCCCATCCTCTATTAACTTTTCGACAAGAACAGAAAAGATAATGTATTATACTCTGCTGTCACCACAAGGTAACGATTCTAGTGTAGGGTGTTATAAATTAAATAGATTCAATAACAATGCCGTAGTAACATCGAATATTATTTAATTAGTGTGATAAATTATCGCCAAAAACAATCGGGAATAAAATGAAACTCCTTCCGAAGTCGCCGACCCCAACGATTCTCGGTACTAATCACAATATTGCTTCTTTGACTCGCATCTTACCCATAATATAACGCTCGGGTTGCTCACAAAAGCCGTGTTTTTGATCATATTTAAGCACAATATGTGCACGATTTTAATATTTGTAAAGTTAATTATTTATTAATTACAAAACGTTATTAAATATTTTGCTCGGAGCAATATTACAAATAAAATATGTGATAAATAGAATTCGTCGCAGTTATAAAGTAAATCGAGGAGTAATTTTTTTTTATTGCTATTAACTGCAAGTATTTGTACTGTAAAGTGAAAGTTTATTGTAAAAAAACATTTTGGTATTGAGGAAGTCGAAGTCTAAGTTGGATTCTCAAATAAACAGAAAGGCGAGTAAACACAGAAGATAGTAATTGTACCAAAAAGCGTAAAATGGTATTTAAAACATATCTTTTACTTTATTGACACTTACATACAAATATAAAAAATGTGCATAAATATTACCTCAATATCAAGGAATTTAATCTCCTCCTTTTAATATATCAAACAAGCATTCCCTAGAAGCCTTCTATCAAAATGTACCAGGCGAACATAAATTCAGAAGAGGTTAACCACATGTGAATACGATATGACTCGCGAACTCTAAAAGTCACGTCGAGACAATTAAACTTTACAGTCGAAGTTAACGCACGTTTATCATAGAGACGCATAATTGCGTCTGAGTCATGTAATCCTGGTAGGTTGAAAGTTTGAATTTATGCAAAATAAGGACTAGATGTAAGGAATTTTATGAAGGATTCATTTACGTACGTATTTTTTTTTCGTTTTTAGGGTTCCGTAGTAAACAAGGAACCCTTACAGTTTCGCCATGTCTGTCTGTCTGTCTGTCTGTCCGCGGTCCTACTCATTCACAGCTATAGTATATATAATGTAGTTTAAAGGAAAACTATCAGAGCTAAGTAGGGTATACAAATTAAAAAGTTATAGGCAATAAACTTATAAAATGTACTCGGAAAAAGAAATTTCATACAAATTCAATAGATAATTAGTTTTTAAACGTTTTAAGTGGCATAAACTTAAAGTTGGCATTCGGAACTACGGAACCCTACACTGCGCGTGGCCCGACACGCACTTGGCCAATTATTGTAAGTTGCCGACACCGGTGTCAGATTTTTCGAGTTCTGACATACATAACTTGACTGACGACTTCCATACAATGATGACAGCCGTGACCAACGGCTTATACGTGCATTGCGAAGCATGGAGAAGCTCGAGAAATGTTAATGTCACTTGTGGTCACCGATCCAAGTGCAGACCACGCCCGGTGTCGCTTTACTTGCGAAAGCGCTAGTGATGCACACTATACCGCCGGGCCATCAAGTCTAGCTATTATACATGTAAATAAAGGTCTAAAAGTTGATTCTTTTGCAATTTCAGATAAATTTACTTACAGAAATCGATAACGTCCTTTATAAACAAGTGACAGTAACGTAAACTACTGTCTCTACTTTTATGTCTCTCAACAACTACTAAGTAAACTTGTCATGTTATCTTATACCTTTAAACGAGCAATTCTTGTATATATATTTATAAATTTCTGTGATCTCGAAAACGGCTCTAACGATTTCGCTAAAAATTTGTATATGGGGGTTTTCGGGGGTAAACAATCGATCTAGATTAGTTTTATGTTTGGGAAAACGCGTGTTTTCGAGTTTTCATGCGTTTTTCTTTCCACGCAGAATATGGTCGCTAATTTCGTCGCACCGCGACCGCCTTGATTTAGCTCAGCGGTTAAGGATAGTGACCGCTAGAAAGAGTGTTGCGGGTTCGAATCCCACTCGGTGACTTACTTTTGTTTTTTTTTTATGTTCAAGTTTATATTTTTTTTTATGTTGCATTGTTTTTGGACAAGTTTAAAAAAAAATTGTTAATGTTTGAGATGTAACCGATCAAAGCTCGGTCGCCCAGGTACTGTTTGATTATACAGCTAAAAGACATTGTTTAACACATTGTCTTTTAGAAGGCTATGTATTCAAAATGATTTTCTTGCTAATTCTATTTTATAACAATCAATTACTTAATGAAATCGATAACGTCATATAAAACAAGTGACAGTGACGTAAACTACTGTCTCTACTTTTATGTCTTTCAACGACTACTAAGTAATATTATTCAATTATATTATTGTAGAAGTAGATATCCGATACGCTACATAATAATTAATGCTGTATTGTTTTCGAAGAGTAATGAAGCAAGTTATAGCTCTAAGTTCAAGTAAGACTATTTACTATCTTCCAAATTAGGGCAAACTACAAGTTAACTTAATATAGGCGATAACTCACAGCTGCTTCAAATGGCATAGCATAGATAAATTAGTTAGGTATCTTTAGTAAAGACTGGCACACATATTTTTTTTTGTATTTCGCTTGATGACTTCTGTTTTGAAAATTGCCCTCCGGAAAAACTATTCATTGAAGTTAGATTTAATCGAATATCATCCATTCGTTACGATCCTTCTTTTTAATATATGTTCACCGGTTATTCGAAGACGCCTGAACCGATTTAGATCTTTTTATACTTTTCAGATGGTCCCATAGAAATTTTATGAAAATCGTTTGTGTAGTCTGGGGGTGAAGTCGGTTTTTAGTTTTGTAAAATTACAATAAGCTAATTGGAATCAATATCTAAATTCTAAATTTATATTAATAATATTACGCCATTGACCCAAAACACTGAATTTGTCATCACAACTATTGTCCAATAATAATATACGACGCACAGTTGAATGAAATCTATATAGCTTTGCGGATCTCGATTTGGCAACCTACTTGGCGGACGGCATTGGTCGTTGATAGTTCGATACGTTTGATTAACGCTTGCGTATAAAAAGAAACATTGCTGATACGGTCAAACATTGATCGAACAAAATTGATGTCGAGCAACTGTAGTGCCGAACAACAAAGCAAAATTTTTGATTTAAGTTCCCGCTTAGTAGCAACCCTAACAGAAGTTGGTCAACAATTAATTAGGAAACCACAACCGCAAGACCCTTTCGGTTCTTTTGAAGTAGGCTTCACCGTAAAACTAATTATGGTGAAAGTTTACGATGTTAATTTTTCACTAAAGAACCATTGAAGTATACGTACATCATCATCATCAGGTCTTTTAGTCTCCACTGCAGGAGCCCAACCCTCTCTATAATACTACCATACTTGGCCAGAGCAGCCAGAGTACTTGGCCCACACTCTCCACGCTGGCCACACGGGTTGGAGAGGTCTTATTGATGTTTATAAGCGTTGTTAAGTTTGTATTTACTAAATCGCCGTCTACGACATCCACGGGAGGACTAGTAGTGGCCCTATTCTACTTTGCCGAAAACCACATGGCAATATATTTAAAAAGGTACACATATTTATTTAATTAAAGGATACATACATACATACTATCACGTCTTTATCCCTAATGGGGCAGACATAGCATTTTGGGTCTTGTGGTTCTATGCAGAGCTCAGGGCCGCAAAACCCAAAAGCCACTTCGTCATGGTGGGCGAGAAGATGGAAAAGCAATCAATACAGTGATGGGTTGCTAGCCGCATCGCCTGTTAACATGATTTGCATTTTTGCCCATTCCCTCGATCGGCTTTTACGATCTGCGTGGGAAGAGAAGCAGCTGGTACATTCTAAGTTTTTTTTTTATTTCTCCCAGACCAGCATGGGAGGGAGAAAACCAATTAAAGGATAGTGCAGAATATGTCACCAAGTAACTGAGTTCTCTGATACACCAATAAAATTATGTCGATTTAACGCTGCGCGTTCTAAACCATTTACCTGATCAAAAAGGAAAAACCTAATATAAGAGTGTAATGAATGACTTTTCCTTCTACATTGAATTACCAGAAATGTGCATGTTATATTTTTTCTGTGAATAATTAAATTATCTATTTAAGGCCTAGTTTGTTTAATCGTGTGTGTAAGAAGCAGACACTGGTTTCAGATGTTTTCAATCTGCCTAAAGGCATCTAACATGGCTTGACTGCACTCTTATCTTACAGACACTCTTTTTTTACTGTTTTGTTATATGTATAGATAAAGCTTTATAAACAAAAAGAACTCACCATCAATTCCCTCCTAAGTTTGTCCAACTCATGCGCAGAAGGTGGAGCGGGCTGCGCGCGACCTCGTCTCAGCTCCTCGAGCTGCCGCGTCAGCTCTTCCACCTTGGCCACCGCCACTGATAGCTCTTTCTCCTTCTCATTGAATAAAGCTCGGATCGACTCGAGGTCACTCGCTGGGGACAAAGAAATAAATAAGTTGAGTAAATTTGCTGAATAGGCATTATGAATGGAAAAATATTTTTGGTCCATCGGTTAGATTATTAAAAAATATTGTACACGTATTTTTTCTTTTCTCTAAGAAACCAAAAATGACAAAAATACAGCGCATATACATTTTGCGTGACGTCACGGCTGGGTACGATTTTTACTTAAGTGTGACGTGCGACGTCCAGCCCTCACTCCGGAACTTTGACGCTCCGTATCTTTGTGAATTTTTACTTTTTTGGTGAACAGAAAAATACGGGCCCATTATGTTTTGAATAATCTAAAAAAATGAACTAATTACAATCATACTTTTCGAACCCTATTGTCACCCCTTTTGATGTGGATTATTCGTCGGCGCGACACAAAGCCCGCGTCTTTGTAAAAACCGAAGCGCGTCGATGGCATACCAACCAATTGAATGAATAGACATCGCCTTAGAAAGACCACGGCCAGAAGCTTTATTGTAGATTGACTGATGGTCTCTTTTATGCTGGTTTGGGAAACACCTTACAATGTGCCAGCTGCATCAATTCCCGTGTAGATCGTAAAAGCCAACCAAATTTTTCAGGCAATGCAGTTAGCAACCAATCTGATACTAGTGTTGGAAGTACAATTTCTCACACGAAAAACAAACAATACGTGGAAGGGACATACCCGTAATAAATTGAACCAGGGGCTATAGTAGATTAATATAGCATAGTAAAATTAAAATAACAGACAAGAAACAAAAAAAAAAGAACTTCCCATACAATTTGTTCGGGCGGCTGCACACTTTAGTATGGAAATGCCATTTAATTTGTTTTTTGGCTGTTATTTTAATTTCATTATACTAAAGTGATCTATTAAGCCCGTGGTTCGATCTATTAAGGGTATATCCCTTCCACGTTGTATATACATATTATTTTTCTTTAAGTTCTATTTTTTTACTGAAAACAGTAACACATATCAGAGGCAAAAGGGCTTTATGAGCAATATACTTCCTAATGAAGCTTAGTTCATTATACGCCCCATTACTAAGTCTGAAGTTAATCTAGACAATGAGAAAGAATCTAGACTTGACACGTACTAAAGTACCTAATTCTTCAGACGGCCAAGTCTGAGAGCGAAATGCTCACGATATATATTCCACAAAGTAATACCTCTGAATAAACGTAAAGCTGTTAGCATTTTTTCTTTAAGAAATATTACTTTAATCTTTGCAAAATTTACTTCTTAAAATACTAGCTGTGCCTGTGGGCTTCGCTCCCGTCGGAATTTTGGGATCAAAACTATCCTTTGTCCTTACCTGGGTATCAAACTATATCCATATCAAATTTCACATAAATAGGTTCAGTGGTTGAAGCGTGAAGTGGTAACAAACAAATATACAAACTCACTTTCGCATTTATAATATTATTATTAGTAGGATAGTAGGATTTATAATATTAGTAGGATTTTATACTTGCAGAAATTGCGTCTATAAAAAATATATTTTTATAGCCTTTTGGGCACTCTACCGCAGGGCAATGATCTGGAAGACGTTTTCTATTTGTAAGGTTTTTCTTTTTTATTATTATTATTTGTTTAGTTTAATTTAGAGTATAATTTAGATTTCAATTTAGTTTTTAATTTAGTTGTTAATTAAGAAGATTAAACTGTTATTTTATTACTTCAATCTACCCTAGACTTTCATTTCTTCAAAGTAATTTACGTACCAGTATCAAAATACGTATACAATATTTTTGTCAGCAGTCGCCTTGATTCTATCTTAGGTAGGCTAAAAACATCATAATTAAATGCCCCTCAACTGTTCTTAAATCCGAGTATAAAAAAACATCACTTAAAATAAACTTGAAATGTCACGTGAAAAAATGTATCTTCTTCTTCTAAATAGTGTTGTAGTCTTTTAGAATATACCTTATTTATAAGTATATTCTAAAAGAAAATGATCTCAAATCTTACATTTACCATTTTTACCTACTACCTAAATCTAAATATACAAAAAAATGGTCGTGATTTCACATTTCCACATAACATAATACAGTAATTTGCTTTACATGTCTGTCGTGTCGTAAAATATAGCGAGAAGCTTTCGTCTTCATTACTCGGTTTATGTTGTGGAGAATACCTCATTTTCGGAGGAGGATAACAGCATGGCTCCATCTTGGATCGTATAGTGCAAATTAGCCTTATTTAGGATGATACTTTCATGTCTCTTCGTTAGTGCAATTGTGAATTTGTTATAGTAGACAGAAAAAATTCTGTCTATGGTAGACAGTGTGTGACAAATGGAAAAATATTTTTGACCCAACGGTAAAGTTATTTAAAAAAATATTTTAAGTATTGCTATCCAACGCGGAAATGCCGCCAACCTCTTGGGTACTTTGCCCTGTGACGGCAGCAATTTGGCCTTAATTTTTTATATAATTTAATATAAGTTATTTTTAATAAGTTTTAATTTTAGGTTGTATTTATTTAGTTAGTATTATATTGATACATTATGTTTATTATAATGCGATTAAACTTTAAAAAAATTGTGCACGTATTTTTTCTTTTCTTTGAGATACAAAAAATTAAATAGTTACAGCGCATTTTTCAACAAATTTCGCATGACATCACGGCTAGGTACGATTTTTACTTAACGGTGACGTCGCAAGGCCCCCACTACGAAACTTTGATGCTCCGTATCTTTCTGAATTTTACTTTTTTGGTATACTGAAAAATGTGAGTCCCTTAGTTTTAGATATTCTAAAAGATGGACTAATTAGAATCATATTTTCCTGAGCCTGCTTTTAAATTACTTTGGGGCTAGCTCAGTCGGTGTAATTTGTCTCTATTTATTTCATCATCATCATTATCATGAGGACTTTTTGTCTCCACTGCAGCAGCACGACCATCCCTGTGTTACCAGAGCCATACTTAGCCAAAGCAGCCACAAGACTTTAGCACACTCTCCACGCTGGCCAGACGGATTGGAGAGGTCTCGTTGATGTTTATAAACTTTGTTTAACTGGTATCATTCTCCCTCATAACTCCCCTTACATATTTATTTATTATAATTTAGATATATTATAAAAAAAGAACTTATCATGAAGCGCAATAAGGACATTCCTTCTAAAGAAGCTACAATTGAAAAATTGCAGCACATTTAGTCGCAAAAATGCCATTTTCCGGCGAGCGGGACCAGCTGGGGCGTTTACTGCATGGACCTTTCAATTACAGAAACAATAAAGATTTTATCTGGACGCTTGTTGCCAACATTGTAAGCCTGACGGAGTACGTTCTTTACGTTTTAGAGATGCTTATTTAAAATGTCATTTCGTGACTTTTATTTTCATAAAGATTCAAATGTTTATAAAGTAATTAATCAATTGTTTTTAACTCTTAACAATTGCATAAAATAAACAAATACAGGACATAATGATATCTAATAATAATGAAGTTATGTTAAACTAAAAGCTATATATTTTTCATAAAGTAAGCTTTTTTTTCCAAGATGAATAAATATGAATTATGTTTTGTTTCGATTGAATGTAGCTCTTGGCAGTGGAGTGCTTTATAGGGTTACGCTCCCAAAGAGTAAAAAGGGACCCTTTTACTAAGACTCCGCTGTCCGTCAGTCCGTCTATCCGTCTGTCAGTCTGTCACCAGGCTATATCTCATGAACAGTTGAAATTTACACAGATGATGTATTTCTGTAGCCGCTATAACAACAAATACTAAAACATAACATAACATAACATACTATCACGTCTCCATCCCTAACGGGGCAGACAGAGCATTTTGGGTCCTGCGGTTCTATGCAGAGCCCAGGGCCGCAAGACCCAAAAGCCACTTTTAGCGTCATGGTGGGCGAGCAGATGGAAAAGCAATCATAACAGTGGTGGGTTGCTAGCCGCATCGCCTGTTAACATGAACAAATACTAAAAATTAGAATAAAATAAGTATTTAATAAAATAAGTATGTAGTCGTCTTTGACTCGCACTTGGTCGTTTTTAAGTCGGTCTTCCGCCAAGTTCTTAATATTAAATGTTTATATTTTTTTATCCAAATTATTTGGCTTTACCTGTTATTTTCTTTTAATTAATATTTTAAAGAGGCAAGTCAAGAGCCCTTTCCTTCTCAATTGGTTTAATTAACAAAATATATAATATTATTTTATATAAGCACGGGCAAACGGACCCAGAGTCCGTCTAATGCTCTATTATTATAGTAAATTGAATAGCAATACTACATTACAGTTCAAGTGATCTCGTGTCTGGGATGGGGAGAAGCATACCGTCCAATTACCGAAAGGAGACTTGATCTGTGAAAGACTTCCGACATCTTAGAATTAGAAACGACGATATCTAAACTAAGATATGTTCCTAGTTAGGATTTTTATTTTCGAGGGTGTAAGTGTTAGTGTCTCGGCACACTTTGCCGAAGTTCAGCCGCTGAAGTTCAGCCAAAGCATGCCTGCAATGTTATTTCCATATACCCCGACACACTATGCCGAACTTCCGATGCGTTTTGGCTGAATCGGAACTTCGGATTCAGCCAGAACGCGTTCAATGTATTTTACATATACCCCGACACACTATGCTGCGGCTGAAGTTCAGCTTGACGCTGTCGAGCTGAACGGGGAACCCATTTTGAACACGCGAGTCATAAAACTGAAAAGCGTTTTTCCAGTACCGGCGCGACGTATGTATTTATTTTTATTTAATATTTTTTTAAATAATAATACCTAATGTTTGGTTTGGGATCATAATCATGATCTTCTGCTATCGACGGCTCACAGCTAGGCATAAGCCGAATACAAACTTAAAAACGGTTGTATTAAGATTATACTAGTGGTTCGCCGCGAACTAAGCCTCGCGATATTCCACAAGTTTATTTGCCAGGCAAATTAAAAAAAACCTCACCTCATCGAAAATGGTCCATCCGTTCGAGAGCTACGATGCCACTGACAGACATTGATGTCAAACTTATAACACCCCTCTTTTTTGTGGGAAGTAAAAAGTACGAGTATATAAATTTACTGAACCAGTTTTATTGTCAATCGAAAAAGTGATATTTATTAATTGCGCCGTTCGATACAGTTGCAGTAAACAGATTTTCCAACCTTCTATTCTGAGCTGCAACACTTCCATTTTTTTATTTTTTTCCATTTATTTCCACGCGGATAAAATCGAAACCTGGATCAAATATTGACAGAGCAACGTCTCTACATCCGGTCGCCAACTCTTTTACGACAATGTCCACCTTATCCAGGCAAGTGACAGTGGAAATTGCGTTCATGACACTTGGCTAGTCTTCCAGGACCGCGTGGAATGGGAACCGTACAATTTGTTTGAGGACCAGTAATACTTCTCATACTGTACACAAATCACAATTGGTATAGATATCTTGTGGTAGAGCTGACCCCGTGATTCAGAGAAATGTCACTTGTGTATCAGAGACACCTAGATACATATTTAAAACCTAGATCAAATATTTATTTGTTTATTAAATCTTTATTGACTATTAGGCGCTTTGTATATACATACATAAACAATAAAAATACATAGACATACATCATTAATACAAATATTCATATATTTACATGTGTAATTGATGTGTGAAGGTAACTTTAGTTACCTTTAATTTAAAGTTTTGGTTGCTTGGTGATATAAATTTAGGGTCGAATATACATCCACCAACTTCATCTAAGGAGATATAACTGTCACATCACATTTAACACTACGGTAATTTTTCTTCACATTTCAGGTTTCACTCAATAGTGAATATGCATGAAAAAAATATAAGTTATCAAACCAGTTTATTCATACTTCTAAAGTAAAGTTCTAACAGTAAAAACAGAATAAAAATTGGTTGAAAAACTAACGAGGTATAACGATTTTACGAAAATATGTCTATCTCACTCGCAAAAACGCTATTTTCAATGGCAAATGTATAAATGACATGGACGTTGACGTCATAAGTCCTTCGAACTTCTTTTTCTAATTGAAACTTAAAAGTATCAAAAGTTGATCACTGATTATGATATTTTATGAATTCTTTCATATTTGTTTACCGTGGTTAGAAAGATTTTAATAAGCAAATAAAAAAATACGTGCATATTTTCTATTATCTCCAAAACTAGTTGAACAATGTTGATATCCAATACACATGAACAAAAAAATATAGCAATTATCTCGTGAAAAGTTAAGTTTCATCCAAAGCTTTATGTCTCAAAAACGGCTCAACCGCCGTTGATGCCCAACAAACTTAAAAATTAAATGAATAATTGCTATACTCATTCTAAATATCATCAAAATTAGTTCAACGGTTAATACATAGATACCAACATACATACATATATACAAACAATTTTTTTCGCCCCAACTTGCATTTAACCCGAAGGAAGTTCCCTGGTATCGGCATATATTGTTAGGTTTAAAGTTCGCCATTAAACTTGTATTTGTGTATAACGACCAGTAGACCTCGGCGATTGGACCACGGGCAACAAACGATAAAAATAAATAAATAAGTCTGTAAAGTCTTCGTGTCTGTTTTTACTGGTCTGGGGGAAAAGAAAAAAAATGGAATTTACCAGCTGTTAAAAATGTACGAGCGGATAAAAAACGCGCCACTTCGGAAAAGCTTAAAAGCAAAAAATTCGTTGTATGAAAATCTCCTGCGTTCAAAAACGGGTCTCATCTGGGAAAAATAGAAATCCAACCTGACAACCCTTTAATGCTAATTTTTTCTCCAAAATGGCAAAATAAAAAACCCAACCTGACAACCCCCGGGGTGGTCAGGTTGGGTGTTTAAAATTTACCAGTTGTACGAGCGGTTAAAAAAACGCGTCAGTTTGGAAAAGCTCAGAAGCAAATCATTTGTTATTCTTTCCCATTTTTAAAGAAAAATTAACATTGAAGTTCTGGAGAAATAATATCTTTGGGGTATTTTTAAATTCGTCTTTTTCTGATGGTGGTGGTACCGTGCGTGCGTGCAAGTTTCAATCAAAGGGTGGTGTAGGTGAATGAGTGGCGGACTGCGCCTAAAGTCAAACAAACAAATACCACTCCAGCCGTACTATGACTGTCCACTTTAATTAACTATTTCACGAGCATGAGCGTTTAAAATATCAATATCACCAATTTCATATTAAAAAGTCCAATAGAATCCATTTGCAAAAAAAAAGCAAAATCCAAATCCAACCCTTGACTTCCTGACAAAAACTCCTAGGATAGACTATTTCATAAGGAATAGCTCAACAAAGAGTCTATAAATCTGACAATTTGATTCCAGAGCCATAAAATATATAGTAAGGAAAAGTAACAATGAATTAATGGTGTATATATTTCTAAAAATTATATCAAACCATGTCAGAGCGTTTTTCTAAATAAAATTTAGAATCTGGGGAAATTCAAGAAATCTCATCTAGCAACCCTGCCATCATTTGTTATTGTGTGCATGCATAGTCTGCTATTGTGTGCGTGCATAGTGATGTGCCGCCCTATAACTTTCTCAAATGGAAACTTACAAAAGTTTAAATAATAATTTAAGAATTTTTAACTAACTTCAAAAAAAGGACAAGAATTTTTAACTAACTTCAAAAAAAGGACAAGATTTTTTTATGTATTTTTTTCCACTAATTACTCGAAGACGCGTGGCATCTGGAAAAAATATTTTTTTTTTTGTTTCAAAGAGTATGTTGTATTACAATGTCCTTTTTTATTAAGGCCATACCCAAATTTTCCGGGGTCCAGTCGCGCCGCCATTTAAAATAAATCATTTGTAAGGAAACGGAGATATCATTTAAAATTGTGTCTTGATCAAGCCCTAGATAACCCTTAAAACTATTTTATAAACTACTGTTTATAGTTTAAAGTGAGAACGTGAAGCTTTTCTACGCACATTAGCCAAAAGTGGCCGTTTTTCGCAAATGTGCGTCGAAAAGCTTCACGTTCTCACTTTAAACTACAAAAAGTAGTTTAAAAAATACTTTGAATGGGTATCTAGAACTTGACCAAGACACAATTTTGAATGATATCTCCGTTTCCTTTTAAATGATTTATTTTAAATGGCGGCGCCACTGGACCCCGGAAAATTTGGGTATGGCCTTAAAAACAAATATTTTAAGGGGTGATTCAGTTTTACATTTCGAATAACTTTTCTTCTCAACAACGAAAAAATTTTTTTAGGTTTTTATAGAAATCGAAGTAGTCACGTGATATCATTACTGTGGAAAATAAAAATTATTTTTTCGTATTTCGATATACATTTATTGGGGAAAGGTGTTCAAAATGATGGTCTTAATCGCCCCTTAAAATATTTGTACTGAATAAAAAAGGACATTGTATAGTCATCCAGTCAGGATCTGACGACGGGAAAAATCGAGTAAACTCTTTGAAATTTATAAGCACACATATTGCGATTTAGGTATTTTTTATTGTGACTAGAGCATTTGCTTTCAGAAAGAAGGTACGATTTCATGATGCATTAACATTGGTTTGGGGTTGAAGTCGGTTTTAAGTTTTTAAAAATATTTTTTTAAATACAAACCTTCAATAGGTACCACTGACTGACTCACCGATTGACATTGTTGTTTGGCCTGTTCCAGAGTGGCAGGTGTTAAATGATTAGGTAATCTTTGTATAGGACTACTCCAGTGAGTAGACCTGACCTTGATGTGGAAAGGGTACGGCTTGGGGGTAAGAGGCCTTTTTTTCGATAATGAAGGGGGTTGTAAGTAATTTGGCTGTCAATTGTTCTTTTATTTAATTTAAGAGAGCCACCATACAAAGTAAATTGCCGAGTGTGTACCGCAAGGCATTAGGCCAAGCCACTAAGCCTGACCTGAACGATTTTTTTTAATTTTCCAAGATGTCCGCCAGTTATCAACTGCATCCAATTTGACTGAAATTCAGTAACGGTGGTTTTTGGTTTGCAAAATCCAAATCTAAACTTTTTTTGGAATCCAAGATGGCGTTTGGGGTCTAGAGCTTTACCTTGATTCGTTCATAACGTCCTACTGGAACATTCAAGGGTCTAAAACTTTGTAAACTGAGTATGTAAAGCACCCCGAGAAACTCAAACCTGCAATCAGATTTTGGATCCAAGATGGCCGCCCACACATTTTTGATGTTTCCTTTACATTGCTGTAGGTTTATACTCATTTTTTCAACTGGTCATGGAATCCTACCAACTTTAACAGCAGCAATAATCTAGTATTTTTAAAAAATTTTATTATGTTAATTAAAATATAAATAAACTGGCGCTTGACCGCTACCACCTCACAAACCGGCATTTGTTGTAGTATATTTGCATTTAATTTTCAGAAAAACGCAGATAAAATTCGGGAATGTTCTCAGAAAGCAGCAGATAAAATTCCCAAATCGGCACATCACTTTTTTCACCGAACTTTAGCGGCTGAACTTCAGCTTGTATAGTGTGTCATCCCCCAAACTTTTGCCGCTGAACTTTAGCCGCTAAACTTCAGCCGCTAAACTTCGGCATAGTCTGCTGAGACACTTAAATGAAATCTTCAAAAGTTAAAGTTAAAATATGTATACTTGCCAACAACTACATTTCACTTTTGCATTTTAAAAATAATCAGGTTTTTATTGTGTGTAAGTGGCCAACAGTGGTGTCAGATATTTCAAGCTGCTTCAAGGTGCAATGCGACAAACATAGCAGCAAAAACAAGATTCTTTCATTGTATGACAATGTATAGAAGTGAAATGCTACATTAAATTTAGAATGAATCTGTTAGTAATAAATGTCTTTTCAAACTTATACCATCTTATAACTTAAGTACCTACGCTTGGTTTAAACCATTATCTGCCCAAGACACGATGACCTCCCGCAATATGTTACCTTCTCTTGTGTCACTGCCAACTTAATTAGGGTAGGTGAACCAAGTCATAAAGTTAGTTCTCGTTTTATAATAAGAAAAATAAGACGAACAGAATCTATTACTTTCAAGGTAAAATATTATAGCTAATAGACGAACGTCGAAGATAAGCTGTAAACTAGAAAAAAATGGGGATTAAATAAAAACATCCTTTATTATCACGTAAGGAAATATGACAGATCATATGTTAAAATATAATAAAGTGGCACAATGTATAAAGTCTAACAATATATACTGAAACTAGTTTTAGGGCGAATTCAGCCCGTCATAGTTCACAACTTCCTCTAAGAAACATATCGAAATATGAAAAATATTTATTTGCTTTCCATACAAACTCGGATCAGCTGATCGGTCAACTTGTATTGGAGGCAAAAATTACTTTTCATATTTTGATACGTGTTCCTTGGGGAAAGCAGTTCAGTATCATAGACTGTATTCACTCATAAAATAGTTTGAGTATATATATTTCATGTTCTAAATCTTGTTCTTAACTCGAATACGAGTGGGTAATAAAATCAAAAGAAGTCACAGAAAGGGAAAATCTTAAGTACCTCGATTCTTTTCTGTTGTAAAAGAAAGATATAAGGAGGTATAAGAGATAAGATTCAAGCAAAAGGCTCCCGGCAAAAAGTGGCGCATCTTGTAGAGGCATTAGGTGTAAAAGAGGATGATGTGACTATATGGAATAAATCAAAGAAAATTGCTTGCAAACAGCTTTTTGCCTATGTTCACGACTTTTTGATATCGAATATTATCTTGTTATATTACAAGGGAAGCAGATGTTAGATTTAATAGGTCCATGGCTGGGAAGTCTTTAAGTTCGATTCCTAAATAATAAGACTCATTTTCATAGGTCTGTCTATCGGACTAACTAACCATTATTTATTTAAACAGCCTTCTTCATACAACGTGGAACTGTTATGTTTTTAAAAACAAGCTGTTGAGCCATTTGGGGTGAAAACTTTAGGTTCGTGGCGGCCATCCGCTCACAAATTATACACGGCGCTATCTTAAGGAAACTTATTGAAGTTTTTTTTCGTCTAAATAAAAACTTCATAGCTGTAAAAACTTTTGTTCGAAATACAAAAAAGTGCAAAAAAAAAGCATACCTAACAAATAATAGATGGCGCTACGGATTTATATTCCATTTAACATCGGTTGAAACATAGTAGTTCCGCCACTAATCACTAGATGGTGTCATTAGATTTTATTTATTTTGCCTAGCGAATAAACTTGTTCTAACAATAATGAGAGTTTCCTCAAGCGATTAACCAGCCATGAAAACCTCAAGCAATACTACCCTACTAATGTTTGATCACAAAAACTTGGCTCTGACGCCGACTGATGTGTTGGTTAATGTGGGAAGAATGGGGGTTGCAAAAAGTATATACTTTCCTCATACGTTTAGCTAGAAACGTTTAGCTTATTGTCAAGTGTGCGTTTATTTTTTGCTTACTTTACTTGCCTGATGCGCACTGGTTTTTGGTTTTAAATTTTATTTAACCTACCTGATTTTTTTAGTCCACTGCTGCCCCTATTTAAAGGCAAAGCGGACATAATTTAAAATTTTATCTTGATTAAGCCCTAGATAATCAGTCAAACTAGTTTATGATATACTGTTAACAGTTTAAAGCTTTTCTAAGCACATTTGCAAAAACTTAAGGCTAAAATGCATAAAGATATTTGGAAAAGAATGGGAGATGTCTTTACCCAGCTGTGCCGGTAAGATGATAAAGGTTAGTATTTTTCTGGTAATTGGTATAAAATTAAATGACTTACCTATTTACAAAAAACAGTTTTACAAAAACTTCTGGTGGTCAAAAAAGTAACATTTAAACTTGTCTAACGCCTTACAACATTTACTATCGTAACGTTAGCACAAAAACTCCGACGGAGACTGATGTGTAGGGACGAACGAATTGGACTTTCAACTGCGATTACACTGAGCGATGGCTGCGAACGACCCCTTAAGTAATAGGTTTAAAGGTTTCTTTTATTTGGAAACCACACTGACAAAAAAAACCTTTAGCAACAGTTGCTTTATTTCTAGTACTCTCTCTTCGTTAAGGTTTAAACTTTAATTTGAAAACGACACTGCCAAAAATAACTTTTAAAATGTTGGCCTTATCACATTTATCCGAATATTTCTTATCTGATAACACAAAACCGTTTTTCATACGAGGAATTCTGTCTTACTCCTAAGCCTATAGATGTAAGAAAAAAGCGGTAAAAGTGATGGTCTCAGAAAAGCTACTAACGCAGCAATAATTAACTTAGAGGATAGATTTCAGCGACTTTGGTTCAAAAACTAAACAAAAATCTTTTTCAAATCGGTTTATAAATATTATAGTTCTGAAATAATAATCATAAGAAAAAAACAGAAGCATTGTTAACATTATCCTTTATGGATGTCTGTTGAAAAATAGGGATTAATATAACGGTTTCCGTAACAAAGAAACAATCTCAAGTTTCAATTCCCGAATAATCGCATCGGAGTCGAAAAGACTCCTCAGTATCCTGAAATCCTATCGAGTTTATTTTATTATCTTTGTAACGATCCTCATCGAGGGCGGAGCACTAAGTAATTGGATATTTATCCGTATGTGAAATAGCGAGTTCTCGAACGGAAGGGATTTTCTCACTAAGCAGCCAAGGAGCTTAGTATTCTACACTTAACACTAAGTGGTTGTAAGCCTAGTAGTTCCTGTGCAAAGTTTAACTTTAAGAACAATCACACGTTAGTAAAAAAATATAGTAAAAAAATACAATGAGCTTTAACACATTTTTTTAAGATTTTAAATAAGTAAGTACAGTGCGTTGATCATCATGATGTCACTCAGCCATCATTGAAATTAATCGAAAATGTACGGAAATCAAGATATTAGACGCCCTGTACTTATTATTTTATTGATTGATTTATACAAAATTTGATAGGGGTTGTGGGCTAGGCAAATAATATATTATTTAATTTAGTCCGTCAGCTAGATTATCCAAAAATAAAAGGCCCATATTTCAGTAAAAATTCACAAAGATACAGCACTTCGAAGTTTCGTTGCATATAAAGATAGTAAAAAATTGATCGTAGACTCATGCGAAATTTAAATATGCTATATCTTTGTCATTATTTGCTTATCAGAGAAAAGAAAAAAATACGTATATCATACTTCCTAACAAACTTACTAATGACACAACATTAAAAAAAAAACTACATCCGTCAACACAGCTTTTGTTGTGGCACAAAATGTTTGAATATTCTTTAAATTATAAGACATTTACATAAACCACTGAGTTTGTTGTAACCACATACTTACTCACAATTGTTTGTAAACACATACCTCTTACTTCTGATGGCCATATGCTCTATCGACCCCTTTAGAGACAAAGACGTGACAACATATGTATATCTGTATCATACAATGCCACAAGCAACCTACTGAGCCCCGGTGGAAAAGCGGCCTACAACAAACTTGTAATATATGCAAACGCTAACGTGCATTGGGAGAAAACTCTATTGGTTTCCTTCCCCTTGTTTTTCAATTTATCTCGTTCCAATACCAGAGGCATTCTTTTTGTGATTTATAAGGATTTTGTTTACATTTCGATTGTAACTTTTGATTTCAATTTAAGGGGTAAGTAATATAAGATAGAACAACAAAATATATATTATTTTGAATAAATACCAACGAAATATATAATTTTGGTCGGTATAATTATCAATTAAGATAAAAATCGTAAATCATACTTTTCAAACCCATAAAATCGTTTAAAAAATAATTATTCCATCTAACAAACCTTTCGTATACATTTAAAGTCGTATAAAGTTCTCGAAATCTATTGGTCGTTACGTATAATAAACTTTCTATAGATATATTATTAAACATAATAATTATTACGTATATGAATCGATTAATATAAGATTCTTAATATATTATTATCATTAGATATAACAAACTTTTGATATAGCGCCTGGCAGTATGTTGCGAATAATTTAATTACAATAAGCCAATGCAGGTGGGCTGAAAATAATACATTAATATGTCGCAATCACATAATGTACGTATTAACATTACAACAATTTTTTCTTAATAAAACGAATAGTTTATCATCGCAGTTTCATATTATAATAACAACATTTAAAAATATATATATTTTAAAATGGTTTTCTTTTATAGAAAAACGGTATATCGAACTAACATATCATATAAAATATTAATATATCGATAAAACTGTTCATAAAAACATGTTTCAATATGTAACGTTACACATAATAACTCGCTTCGCTCGCTCGGCTCGTGCCTGTGTTGGTCGCAGTTCTAACATAACCTAACCTATAGGATTGCCCTAACCTAGGAAAATGGATAGTGGTGTCTTAGCACTCGCCGGCCGCTGCCGCGGCACGCTCGCTTCGCTCGCTCGGCTCGTGCGTGTGTTGGTCCCAGTTCTAACATGACCTAACCTATAGGATTGCCCTAACCTAGGAAAATGGATAGAAGTGTCTTAGCACTCGCCGGCCGCTGCCGCGGCACGCTCGCTTCGCTCGCTCGGCTCGTGCGTGTGTTGGTCGCAGTTCTAACATAACCTAACCTATAGGTCCGCCCTAACCTAGGAAAATGGATAGAAGTGTCTTAGCACTCGTTTTAAATGTTTCAACTATTTTGCAAACTGAAACTTACGTGGAAACAAAATTATGGGTAACAAAACTTTGATGTTACGTAATTTCGATAAAATACATAAAATATGAAAAGAAATAACGATAGACTGAGTTTGTCAATAACGAATAATCGAGTAAATGGTTTGGTTAAACGTTCAAAATGCGCGCATTTTGTACGTGTAACCAAATTTTTTTTCTGCCTGTCTATACTTTTTAGATGGTATGGTTTTTAAGTCATATATCTTTTAAACAATATGATTTTGATAGGTATATGTTTTGAATTATATCTCTTTTCAACAATACAGTTTTTGAATGATATACATTTTGGCCTGTATACCGCACAAGTTGTATAACAGGTGATATTTAGTGTACATAAACGTTATAATAATGATTTTATGCTTTTTATAATAAAATATTAATGAATATTATAGCTATTAAAAATATATACTATAATGATTATGTCAAATTGACATTATATCTTATGAACGTTATTAAAATATAAATATATAAAATGTAATTATATCAAGCAATACGCACCCCAATTTAAGTTATACGTGATTTTTGTGCGATTTTGTTTTAGTAAGATATATTTTCATCGATCTTTTTTTTATGTATTGAGTCAACATTTGTTGTCTGATTATTCGACGACGTCTAGACTGATTTGGAAAGATCTTTTTTTGTTTGAAGGGGTAACTGAATAACACCAACTTGAATTTCTATAGGTCTATGGTACACATATGTGGAAATATTTGTGTAGTATTATCCCTGTAGGTTAAGGAACATCTGTCAATGTACTAGAATCAAAACAGTAGAACAATTGATCAGGCTTGCTGTGAACAATTCAAGATTTAAACAGCTGACTGCCATTCTTCAAGAATGAAGCGGCAAGAGAAAAAATATCCCTTTCTGTCAGTTGTATACTTTCTATAGGATAAAAGAATATAAGTCAGAATAAACTCTTAGTACCTGGGTGACCGAGCTTTGCTCGGTTACATCTCAAACATTAACTACATTTTTTTAAACTTGTCTAAAAACGACACAAAATTAAAAATTATATATAAACTTGAACATAAAAAAACCAAAAGTAAGTCATCGAGTGGGATTCGAACCCGTAACACTCTTTCTAGCGGTCCGCATCCTTAACCGCTGAGCCAAACGTTTTCGAGATCACAGAAATTTATAAATATATAAATAAATATACAAGAATTGCTCGTTTAAAGGTATAAGATAAAAACATCAAGATTTTATTAAAAGTCGGTGCTCTAGTTTTTGTTTAGCAACACTATTATAAGGCCGTAGCTATACATAATGAATGTATTGGCCGTACCAGTCATTTGGTACCACCCACTATGACGCATACCTAACTCGGAAAATCAATACCATATGCCTTGGACTACGTGTTTGTAATTTTTACCGCAAGTTGTTATTGTTGTAGGCATTTTACGGTCTACAATTGTTTGGAAATATTTGGTGGGAAAAATCTGATATTTTTAGTATTGTTTTATATTTTTAATTCTTTATTGTACATGAAAAGCCACAATTGAAATACAGATGGAACAAAATAGTACAAAGGCGGACTAATCCGTGTCAGGGATCTCTTCCAGTCAAACTTACAAGCAGAGGAGAATTTTAGTATATTCTTGGTTGACAGCTTGCCTCTTACAAATATTATACAAAAGCTTGAATTTATCGAATTTGAAACTGGGTACACTAGTGGCCCTGTAAGCTGTAGATCTCGAAAATACCCCCAACCCTTTGCAATCTTTTGTCTAGATAAAAAATTGCGTCTTTGTTATTATTACTTTTATATATTTCTTTTATTTTCTCGGTATATAATCTAATCATACCGGTTTACTGATATACACGGGCCTAAGCCAATTGTATTTCAGGAAGGTCGCTATTTTTGTTGTTGTTCCCATTTTTGGTAACTTTATTTATTTTTAGCTTGTCTATTTTTTTAATAGCCTGATGTTGTGTCCCACTGCTGGGCAAACGCTTCCCCTTCTCCTCTCCATCTATTAATATAATTATTAAAACTTTATTGATCCACAATTGATTACAATTAGCGAACTTAACGCTAATAGCTTTATATAGGTAGTAAAAAAGTTGTATGATATGTAATTTTTTTTTTTCTAAATAGCTGAAACTGAATCAACAACAATTTCTATATAATTTTCGAACCTGCAAAAAATTCGACCTGTTGGCGAGAACTGACGGACAGGCAAACTGGCAGAAAAAAGTATTGCTGGCTAATCTCAAAACTGAGATGCTTCGTTTGACCGATTAATTATTAATTTTCTTCGTCTTTTAAGATCTTAGTGACAAATTATAAATTTAGTATTTTAATCAATTATTTTTATTATTATTCCGAAATCAAAAAATTTAGGCATTTTAAAGCTGATGGCTGATGGAAAGGGAAACTGTCAAGTAATAGAAAAAGGAGCACGCGCACGTACAGCGCTCGTGACGTCACTGCTTTTAGGTCTCGCGCGTTCGAAAGACATAGTGAGATGTTCCCTCCCCTCTCCCACTCTTACATTTGATATCGTAATTGCTGCTTCATTAATTAACCAATTTTCTCGCAATTTCCAAAAATATATTTCTTTTGTATTCTTTTTTTTTAAATTTAAAGTATGAACCAAAAGCATACAACTACACAGTATTTCATTTATATTTGAAAAGCTAATTGCTTCATTTATTAACCAATCTTCTTGCAATTTTCCAAATAATATTTCTTTTGTGTTTTTTTTTTATCTAAAATAATAACCAAAAACATACAAAGTAAAATAGCTCAGACTCATCCCCAAAAGCGGCATGACAGACGTATATCATTTGGCACAGAAACAGAAAGATACTATCGCACGATTATCGTGTCATCTTATAGAATAACGGTCCAGATGTAGCTTACAAATAATTTCCGGAAACCCACTCCATCACCCTCGTTGTACACCATCCATAATAATCTAATTTCTATTTTCGGAACGTAATTTGGATGACATTATTCGTAATGTATCATCAAGATAGCATAATATTTTTATACATGTTTATTTATTCATATCGAGTGTGTTAAAACGATTAGGTACATAATACCTGCTTTACCAAAATGACCACTTTCCCACAATTACTCCTTTTTCATAATGACTACTGCTTTTCCCAAAATGACCTTCGAAAATATCGATTTACATACTGGTGTAATATTAATGCTGCGGCAAATCACCACCTGCCTATAATTATAGTTAGTAACCCTGATTATGGCAGGTGCCATTCCATAACCCATAAATCTTTACTATTTATTTCAATAAATCTTTCACCTAAAACCTATTAAAGGGCACACCTTTCATAGGTATATCCAGGAATAGCTTTTGGCAGGAGCGCCGCATAACGTCAACTTCTCCAAAGGGCCTCTACTTAAATAAAACCGGAATGAAAAGACCTGTTATTCTCAATACTAGTGTCTGATTTTTCAAAGTGGCCAAGCACTAGCAGGCCTGTGTCACTCCCAGTATAGGTATTAAATATACCTACATTGTGCGCGGCGACCACTCCGGAGTGGTAAATTCAGTGACGTGAATCGTATGTTTCGTGTAATAAGTGTGAAAAAAAAAACACTTCTAAGTATCTAAACGAAAAGGTGCCGAGTTCTGACTAAATTAAACGATATCGCTAACGACAGTGAGTAGATATTTCTTTGAATTCCTTTGCTAAGTAACAATTCTGTAAGTGATCACTATTACAGTAATTTATAAGGTCTAACAACATAAACTGAAACTATTTCAAAGGTAAATTCAGTAGATTTTGTTAAAACTTATACAGTTTTTATGATTCTGGCTTATATCTTTTATCTGTTATTTAAACGCCAACTTTCTTATCTGTTTTCTTTTCCTTAAGTTTGACAGGGAAAGAGAAATGCTTTAGCATTAAGTCCACCTATTGTAGCTTTTGGCTCAATAAAGTTTATAAATAAATAAATAAATAATAAGGAAAACAACCTCCATGAAACCTGCGGGTTTTATCATGTTTTCCTTATTACTTCCTTAAATACTTAATAACATATCGCGTGTAAGCAGATACTGTACGAGTAGATACACTATATTTAAAGTCTATCCGACATTTACTTTATCCGCGACATCAACAAAATTTCACGGCCCGTTAGTGGGCGGTGACGCGTGAAATGTCTGATGCATGTTCACACTGGTTCACACTACACAACCGACTACACGACCCTTTTTATTGACTGTCCGACAAGAATAGATATTGATCAGTATTAATACATACCAAGAAACTTTTGTGTTTTCTCATGCCGGTCGTGCTTGTTTCTCATGCCGAAATCGATTTGACGAATTCAAATTGCTATTTGCATTTTTCCATTCATCTGCTAAAGGTCATTTACTTAGCCTGTTAGTTAAATTATATTAAAAGAAACACACAAATATATGTGGATAATGAAAAAGCTTTATGTTCTTATATCAGACATTTAATTTGTCTAGCAACCCAGCATTATATTGATTGTTTTTCTATCTTCTCTCCCACCATCATGCTAAAACTGGCTTTTGAGTCTTGTGGCCCTGGGCTCTGATTGCTAAGGGGCGCAAGATACAAAACGTTCTGTCTGCCCCATTAGGAATAAAGATGTGATAGTTGTATGTATGTATGTATAGTGTAGCCCTCTCCTACAGCTTGGTATTAACGTACTTAGTCCAATCAGCAGTTCTTCACATTTTAGTTTTAAATGTAACATACTTAATTTTTAATTGTTTGGTGCTGTTTATATGTATAGCGTTATTAATTAACTTTTCTCAAAAATGTAAGTAATCTAAAAGACAATATCTTTGTTTTCGTAAAAACTATGTTACGTAGGAAAATTATTATTATCCTACTAATCCTATCCTATCCTACTTCCTATCCTACTATCCTACTTCCTACTATCCTACTAATATTATAAATGCGAAAGTGAGTTTGTATATTTCTTTGTTTGTTTGTTACCTCTTCACGCTTAAACTACTGAACCGATTTGGATGAAATTTGGTATGGATATAGTTTGAGACTTGGGGAAGGACATAGGATACTCTTTATTCCGAAATTCCCACGGGGAGCGAAGCCCGCGGGTACAGCTAGTTTTCTATAAATGTGAAAGGAAGGTAGGGGTCGGCCTCGGCGAAAATTCTGCGACCAAATTGCAGACGTTTTAAAAAAAAGGAGAGGTACCTAAAATAAAAATACCCGTAACCGAAGGGCATGTATGAAGACATTGATGAATTTGAATGTAGATGAAGCAAAAGAGGTTTGTCAGGATCGTAGCAAGTGGAGGTCCATAGTCTGCCTACCCCTGTGGCAAACACGCGTGATATTATGTATGTATAAATATATTATACACACCGTATAAGGCCGCAAACTATATTTGGTAGCCATAATGTCAAACAGGTCGCGAACACGATACTAGATCAAGACCGTCTATTTCAAGAACTTTGACATTGCACTTACCGAGTACTATCGACATTGTATAATACTGTATCATTACTCAAGGGAACTATAATACGAGCATAAATACCGTTTTATTTATTATCTGATTTAAAGTTTTTGAAGTGAAAATTTCTTTAGCGGCGTTGTGCACTTTTTTTGGAATGGGTAAAAAATGTTAGACTCGCGTCAGGACACGTGGCCTGATCGAAAATTCGTAAGACGGCGCAGGGCGCTTGCGCGAATGTTCGTGTGTGTTTATGTTACAGCGAGCTACGCGCATCCATGGATGGTGACAGCTGATGGCTCGACCGTCTGTGTAGTGGCCATACTGCTGTGTATTTGAAAATGATTTTGTTGAAAATGAATTTGGTCATGCTTGTGACATTTGTGACAGACTGTTCAGAAAAGATTTGAAATATTTTATACTGATAATTAAAGCAATTTGTGCAAAATTATTCCCTAACCATTTCAAAATATCAAAAATGCACAACGTTAATATTCAAGTTTTCACTTCTGCCGGCACTCCCAGAGTGCAACCCGTCGTTTTTTTTTTAAGTGTTACTATAACTAAACTATAAATGTTTACAAATTTTTATGCACATTAGACTCAAAAAAGTTTAAAAATACTTATAAATAAAATAGACACAGTTTAAATTCAGAAAAAATCTTGACCCTGAGCCTTACACATTGAATGTAATGCATACCAGTGTATGAAACAAGGCCTACCCTACCAGATACCGGTGGTTACAATAGGCCGCTAGTTGCCAACCTTAAGAGAATCTCTACACGCCCTTTTTTATATTAAAGTTTCTCATATAAAAAAAATACTATTACATAGGTACGGACGCTCACCATAGTAGGAACGATATATGTATATATCTAGGTTTACACAATATAAAAATCTAGGTCTATGCTTCCAAGCACATGTACCACATGTTAAGGTATTGACGTACACATACAGAATCTTTAAAACATGATTTTATTTTTTTACATTTTTATTCAACGAATTAAAAACACATGTTGATATTTGGTCTGAGGTTGAAAGGCATAATCAATTACTATGCAGAATCACTCAACCAAACAACAATCAGACCAATCGAACAGTCCACGTTAAATTTTGAAAATCGAAATGGATTTTCACTTCAATTCATTCAATATTGACGCATGAAAAATATTTCAAATATCAATCGGTCATCAGACTCCGATAAAAAAGCAATCGTGGCAGTGCGTATAAAGGAAGGCATATTTTTTCTATGTTCGCATGAAATTAAATTTGAAATTGGGTTATTTTTAAACATATTTTTTTATTAGATTTCTCCCACGATTTCCCGTATGATCAGAAAACAATTACTTTTAAAACGTTTTTTCTACCTGTAAAATTCTGTTTCGTACTGAAAGGGAATTTATTAAAATATGTATTTCAAATGGTTACTAAACATTGACTTTCAAAAGAGAAGAAAAAAGCTTGGAACCTATTACGCTCAATTATAAAAAAAAATTATAAGTGAACAAAATTAATTTAGATGGTAATTTCAACAGGAAACACTACTGTGACGTGATGAAGCTATTAAAAAAATGGGACTTACAAATACATCAAGTATTCCGAGCATAATTGTGGCACATACATGTATACAAATATAATAAATATATATGTTATTCTTGACAAATACATTCTACAGGTATTAAATGTGTTTATTTCTAAAGAGTTGTTCTTCATATCTTTGTACTTATATTATGGTATTAGTGCAATATCAACGCTTCGACGAACGAGGCGTATAATTAAATTATATTTAAATGCCTATTTCTTGTACGTTCCTGTCCTCTCAATATCATTACTAAAGCCTATTAGTCCACTTGTAAAAAATACTAACTAATATCCTACGTCACTAGAATTCATTAGATAAATGTCGCAACCCTCAAAATCACGTGCGACAACGCTGTAATGGAAATGTCAAGCTGTTCCGACAACGATGCAGCTACAGTGTGCTGTAGACAGCAGGCAGTCGATATTCCATCGACAAAGTTATTAGATGCTAGAAATTGTAGTACCTATCTATGGTACAATCACCAGCATATCAAGCCGATCGCATTGCAATTTTGCCTCATTACAGATAAAGATGTGATAATAATATACAGCGTGGAAGGGACAAACCCGGAAAAAATCGCACCGCGGGCTATACTAGATCACTACAGTATAATGACATTGAAATACCAGTCAAAAAAGAAAAGAAAAATCGCCATTTCCATACAAAAGTGTGCCCGGGCAATTTGTATGAGATGTATATTAATAATCACAACTTTATCTTTAATGAGGGTGACAAAGCATTTTGGGTCTTGCGGCTCTAAAGAGTTGTAAAGTCACTTTAAGCGTGATGGTGGGCGCAAAGGTAGAAAAAGAAATCAAAATAGTAGTAGTAAGTAGTGATAGCGTTTGTATATCGAGGAAAACTACTATGGATATGAGGCAGAACATCGAAATGCGACAGCGTTCTAATGGGAATGTCAGATATTCCGATATCACCGTAATAACGGATATTCTGTTTGAACCGTAAGTTTTTTCAGTAGACAAGTTTTGTTTTTCGTATGTATACAGTAGGTACAACATATTTATAGGTTTACGCAGTAAAAAAATCTAGGTCTATGCTTCCAGGCACTTGTGCCCGCCCACATGTAAAAGTATAGATAGAAGAAACACATTTAAAAAAACATATTCTTCAAATTCACTACTTTCCTACAATTCATATCAGCTACTCTTCTCTAAACGTCAGAACACAGATTTTCTATGGGATCTGTCAATCATATCAAATACACGCTAATGACGTCATAGTTTCGTTACAAGTGACATTATTTTGTAACGTTTCATTTGAATAACAGTACCAAATAAATGATCTTTGTATAGGAAAGTCCCGAATCAAAAACATGCGGTAATAGGCATAATCATAACTATGCAGAATCACTCAACCAAACAACAATCAGACCAATCAAACAGGCTGCGTTGCATTTTGAAAATAATATTTGGCTACTCCATACTCCATTTGGTTAGGTATTTAAATAAATGTAAACAATCTTGACATGTCTTTTTATTGAAATATATACTTTATAAATCAATAATTTTGCCAATTACAAAGTAATTATGTTATAAATTATAAATACATGCATACATAATTACTAATTGTAATGTATTGTAATTTGCAAAGGTGTTGATTTATAAAGCGTATATTTCAATAAAAAGACATGTCAAGTTTGTTTACATTTATTAAAATACCTAACCAAATGGAGTATAGCTTCTATCATATATTCTATCGAAGACCACTAGTGTCAGACTTTTTAAGCTGTTTTAAGGCAGCTCGAAAAATGTGACTTTTATATAATTTAATAACTGTGACATGTTAGTGGACAGGTTTAGGGAAATTCTAAAGTTAGGGAGATTTTTATGGATTTTTATTATAAACGTTTATAACTTCAAACATACATATAGTGCGTATATCTGTCTGAACTCAATAGACTCTGAAATTACTGGGTCGATTTTCATGCGGTTTTCACTAGCACGATGACAATACAACATTTAATTAGATTTTCAAGTCAACGATTTAGCTTACTTTACCTAAAATACCAACTTAATTTCAATAATTGAACCTAAAATGTAAAAACATTCTGCAAACTCTGTTTCTCCTTTAATTATTTGATGCGGAATATTCTTTAAAGAGCAATATAAACTTTTTAACGATCGCAGAAAGCTCTGAACACATTGTTTAATTACTTTCCCAGAGTTTGCGATCCCAATTGAAATAATATTAAGGAGAGACAACAAAGCAATCGAGTTTAATGACGCTTCTATAATTATTGCCGGAGAAATAAATTGTTAAACAATTCTTAGTAACAAGGCCTTTTTTATATGGACTAATCATACTGGTTAGCTTACCAAAAAGTAATTTGAAGTTTGAATTATAGTATACTAATTCAAAAATACTACCTCTATATGTATTTGACTATTTTTAAATATTACATAATTGAACATAAATACCCAAGACCCCATTTTCTACCTGCCCAACTGGGGATTGAACCCAGAACCTCGGGAGTGGTGGACTGGCGTGTCTACTACGCCACGATGTCATTGTTAATAAAAATTATTTTATTTTTATTAAAATATATAAATAAATAGGGACAAATTACACTGATTGAGCTAGCCCCAAAGTAAGTTCGAGACTTGTGTTATGGGATACTAACTCAACGATACTATATTTGATAACAAATACATATATAGATAAATATCCAAGACGCAGGACAATTTGAAAAAGGCTATTTTCCAACTTACCCTGACTGGGGATCGAACCCGGGACTTCTGGGTGGTGGACTATAATATAACAAAACAATAGAAAATAATAAACAATTATCTTCAGCGCATAATATGCTTCCGTTGACAACTTTGAAAGATATTTGGGATACACATTAAAATTTACGAGTAACTTATTAAATCTTAAAAGTTACTCTGCCACGCTGTTTATTTGCAAAGGGTGCAAACTACACATGTAAGCCCGCGACTTAGTTCGCGTGGACTTTGTGACTCCAGCAAATGCTCATCATGCTAAAAAACTTTTGCTTAGGAGTCATTTTCATATTTCTTTATGTTTAGCTGGACCATTATGGTTCTGCATCATGTGTTTCATTTTCCACAATCAATTATACCCTATATGTTGCCCAGGCTTAACAGCTATATAACTAAAAAGTTTTTCTGGAGATTAGTGTGAACAAACAGACAAACAGGCAGACATTTTTTCAATTCTTACTTTATTACTATATCTCCATCGCCCCAAATAATTTTTTTTGGAAATATATTCAATGTACAGACACATTTTTTTTACTGTTTTATTATTTGTATATACTCGTAGATACAGACCCCGGCGCATTTATTTTAGGATTTCTACGGGAATATTCCATGTATAACACACTTTGCAAAGCTGAAACGGTCCCTTAGTTATAATATATATGTCATAACTACAAAATAAAGTTTTAAAACAATAATAAATAGTTGTCGCACTTTAATCGTCAATTTCATTGACACAGTACCCTAAAGCATGCAAATTAAATGTAAAAAGTCCCCGGTAACTAGGCAGGGGACTATTTCCCGCACCTGAAGAGTGTCAGCTGCCAGGGGAATCTGCGAGAGCCATCTTTATCGGCAGGATAAACTTAATTAAAGTCATTTCCCGACAACTCTTTATATTAAAATTCTTAAAGTTTATATTCAATTTTTTGGTTGATTCTTGTTTTCCTGTTGAGCCTCGTATTTACTAGGCAACATTTGGCGCGCAACACGTGACGCTCAACATGTTCAGCAACGTTGCACAACAGCGCGCGACGTTGCCAGCTGGTGCGCAACATGACGCGCGGCTTGTTGTTTGCATGGTATAATAAAACAAGTATTCTCTTCCCGAGATGGAACTTGACTACGTCACAAAGTGTTGCCACTGATTGTTCTTTTCGGTAAATTTAAGGACTTTCTCAATTAGTTCATGAATATTTAAAAAAATATTAAGTAACTAAGCTATTTAGTATCTCGCGATTGTCGCGTGATTTATCAATTCAATATTTTATAAATTGATATAATGGATTGTTAATTCGAAATTGGTATATAAAGTTCAAAAATGCATTACGCTCGGGTAATTTAATTTCTCACAGTGGCAACATATCAAACTGATGACGTAGTCACGTTTCAACGACGTCATCAGCTGTCACGGGAAGAGAATACCTTATTTTATTATACCATGGTTGTTTGTTTCCGTGCAACATGCAGTTGAGCATCAAATGTTGACGAGTGGAGACGTGACTGTGGTCTAACGAACATTCCTCTGGAGACATGTTGCCAACGACTGGTCATGCGTGGACAGACAACGTTGCTACACAAAGTTCCGCGTTGCCTCTCAACAATGAAGAGCAACATGTGGTGCGACATGACGCGCGCCAAATGTTGCCTAGTGAATACGAGGGTTTAGGTTGAGTTCTTGTGTGATTTGAATAGGCTCCACCGTAGCCGAGAGGAGCTGTGCCGTCTTTGTCAATGAATATACTTTGTTCTTAACCCCTGACAGAAAATAGGGGTGTTATATGTTAGACGCTAATGTTACAAACATTGGTGTCAATTATATAACCGAGGGTTTTTTTAACTTCGCTTATGTCCAGTCCGTCTGTGGCATTGTTTTCTCTGTTGACATAGTTTTTGAAAAGATGAACCGATTTTTTTACGTGAAAGCAAGTTCTTAGTTAACGCTTGAAAGTCGGGGAATGTATATCGGTATTAAAAAATCCAAACAAACTTAATTTTTCATCCTTCTACCACCAACGCCTATTTTTAATAGCAATATTAGTACTTTAATATTTTTTAGAGATGTGCCGAGTAGTCGGTTAAGTTGACTATCGGGCCACTTTTGTAGTCAGCGACTAGTCGGCGAATATTCGGCAAAGGCGCCGACTATCTGGCTACTATCACAGTCGGCGACTAATCGGCGAATATTCGAAAAGGGCGCCGACTATCCGGCTTTTTATTTTGTATGTATTTCTCAATAATATGTACATAATAACATGTAGGAGTATTTAGGTAGGTACATTAAATAAAAACCTTGATTATTTAAAAAACACCGCTTCAAATCAAATCAAGAATGAATATTGGTTTTTCTTCTAGATTTATTGACCCCTTGGACATCCAGACACCTGGTGTAACATACCCCGCAGGAAGAAAACAAAACAGGTTCTGACACGATCTAAGGCGCCAAGGCGTTTGCGACTTGCGCGCGAATCAGCTGTAAACCAAGCGTTACGAAAATTCCCGAAACCGCAATTGGCTTGGCCGAATAATCGGCCTTTTCACAACCGACTAATCGGCTAGTCGACTAGTCGGCCAAAGTCATAATCGGCACATCTCTATAATTTTCTACTCTAGGAACGGAAACGGGTACGGGAACGGGCGGAATAAAGTTCGCCGGGCCAGCTAGTAGGTATAAATAAGACGATAGTAATACTATATAATCTCTTTTGATATGTCAGTACATACCAAAATCTTTTTAATTGTTAAAAGTCCGTACAGCCCGATATACTGACCAGTCTCGCTCCAGGGAATTGTAATTGGACCATACGCAAATACAAATACAATTCCAAAACCAATATTCCACAATACCAACTGTATGGAATTAGATAGCTCCACGTCTTAGCCGATATTACCGATTGTGGCGGCCAGCGCAAATATTTGCCAGGTCCGGCAATAGCTGACCAGACGCGCATTGCAAGGATTAATTGGAAGTCAGATGTTATGGAATGTTCAGTTGTGTTGCTGACAATGTCGTTGCGATTGTGTTGTGAAAGGAAGGGGCCTTCCATGAAATACGGGATATATTGTGTGATAAAGGAAGGGAGGGGTCATAAGGTTCGTTTAGTCACAATATTTTTTTTATCTTTTGTGTAAAGACACATTCTCGATCGAGAGCCATTAGTTAGCATGAGCTTTTTTATTCGATAATTAGGAGAGTACTTACTTAAAATTGAAGAAAATAAAAATATATTTCATCAATAATTGTATGTCTTTCTAAAATGTGTTTTGTCTCGTTGTAGCTATGTCAAATATTGAAAAGAGGGAAAGAGACAAAAGATGTTTTAACTAAAACAGGTTTAACAAATGCCTGTTACTTTTTATGAATATGAGCATTTTATATGAAAGTAAAATTATTTACAAAAGTTAAAAATAAATAAGTACAATACATTTAGGAAAATTGACAAAATTCGTCTGGTATTCAATTTTAGTTTATTTAAATTCACATCAAGGTATGGCTAATTTAGACTGACGGTGGCTTTGCGTCGCTAACGCCAAGACGTTTGTTCAAACTGGTCGAGTTACAAGGCGAGTTGCGTGCCTCGTGTGACTAATTAGACTATTACCACAGTTATGGCAATTACAACAAACGAAACTATATATCCGTGCACACGTCAATGTGTGTGTGTACGAGCGTACACACACACACATACTCGTCAAGGCGAGAACGGGGACGGGTTTGCATATTGCGCGGAACCAAGAGATTCCGTTCTCAATGTAATACTTATATTAATTCTATGCTATTCACCATCATCATCATCATTTCAGCCGCATAACGTCCACTGCTGGACATAAGCCTCTTCCAAAGATTTCCAAAATGACCGATCAAGAGCGGCCTGCATCCAGCGCTTTCCAGCGACCCTGGTCAGGTCATCTGACCACCTTGTAGGCGGTACGCGGTCGCCATTCAAGGACCTTTTTGCCCCATCGGCCATCGGTTCGTCGCGCTATGTGTCCCGCCCACTGCCACTTCAACGAGCTAATCCGCTGGGCTATGTCAGTGACTTTTGTTCTCCCACGGATTTCCTCATTTATGATTCGATCACGTAGGGAAACACCGAGCATAGCCCTCTCCATAGCGCGTTGAGCGACCTTGAGCTTTCTTATGAGACCCATACATCTGTGCTATTACTAGACGATATACTTGGCAAAGTATTGTTGTAAAGATTACATTTACTAATTATTATTAATAGCCTGTGAAGATGTTGGATTGCCTACATGTTTTGGCTGAGATTTATCAAGTGGCATGTGTGTTTGTCTCACTTTGCCAGACTAAACGGCGCTGGCAATGATGTCATCATTGAGGTGTAGTGATGAAATAATTCAATTAGCTGGCCTAAAAAGCTTGGTGGCTTGGTTGGCTTAAATTTATTTAAATGAATATTAATTTGTAATAATTAATTGAAGGTGGATTTAAATGTAATTATAATTAATTAGGTTTATAGCGCTTTCGTAAGTTAAACGACACTTGACGTGGTCCGCATTTAGATGGTTGTCTACAACAGCTATAAAAAAAAGTTCTGGAGATCTTCCGTGCTACAAAAGGCACGTAAGCCATTGGTCCGTGTTCTAACCTAACCGTCTGCATCCGTCAACCTACTTATATGTTACTTACATACGACAAATATAGAATTTATGATAATTTTTGTGGAGGAATATAAATACACATTTACTATTAATAAAAAATATGTTTATTTTGGATCTTTTTTGTCTAATAAGTATTATTAAGTAACAAACAACTCGCCTAAAAAGTCGATCAGTATAAAACAGAAACATCTTTTAACGTCCAATGATAAGAAATTCTATACAACTTCCCCAGGGCCTTTCGATCGTCCTCTCTTACATTTTTAATAAGTCATTATTGATTTTCTAGCACACTGGTTGGCTGGTTTCACACAATTATGTCTATTTATAAAATATCACTGCGTAATTACATTATTTCTGTCAAGTTTGAATGGGTTGTACATATTATAATTGTCTTTTTAATACGGTTATACCAGTAACTGTATTAATAATTTAAAAAAATAATAATAGTAAAATAGGTTTAATTCTGTTTTCTGTTCTGTGTATATTGTACCTACTCTCTACCCTGTGTTGTAAATTATCCTCTTATTTCAAGGTTGACTAGAAGAGATCCCTATCTGGGATGAGTACCTTTGTACAGTTTTCCTTTGTCTTTTTATGTACAATAAAGATTTACCAAACAAACAAATGAAACAACCTTGGAAAGATTACTTCAGTATGTCCATGTTGATATTAGACTGTGTTAACCACTTGCCATCAAATGGGTCATAGGCCGTGTCTGTTTGCCAATTAACTACGATAAAAAGGTTGTATCAATCAAATAATATTTTAACTAAAATATTTAAAAAATGTCTAATACAAACCATTTTATTAAATAAGAAAGAAAAAAGAAATAAAATTACATATTTCAAATATACACACAGAAAAAAGTTAACTATTAATTTAGTCTAAAACGTCGTGCCCACGTGGCATGAAAAATGTCTTCAAAGTTTTTTATAAGTAAATAGTTTAATTAATAGGTACTTTGGCCAAATTTGTTCGAGTTTCGAAGCGCCGTTGATTCGTCGTAGCGGTAAGTTAATACGGAACGTTATTTTTTCGTGGACGTTCTACGACCAACATACAACAAAACAAAACGAAATAAACTCTATGTCGTACTTACTTAGTGCGATATTCGCCTGCTTGTTCCTATCGAGTTGGCCGCGTAGCGCTCGTAGTCGTCGTAGCTTCAACTCCTGCGCTTCTACGCGTTCTCGTAGCCTTCGTAGCCGCTCGCCTTCTACGACCACCTGTAGAAGAAGTCGGTTATTAAGAACGTGCAGTCAATTTTAGACGTAAAATTCATTTTTTTTTTGTGTTTTTGACCTCCTATTTTTACATAAATTTCACCATATTTAATAAAACAAAAGGAGAATATGTTCAGATAAACTCTTTTTCTGGTGAACTCTAGTGTAAAATTAAAATATTTTTAAGTAAATTTTTGTTAATTTGACGTTTGAATTGAACACCAGATTGCAAAAATGACGGTTAGAGTTCACTTTGGAAGATAAAATAACAATTAAATCATGTTAACTTATTTCACTTAATATTTTTAGAGAACAGAATATATTGTCTTTTAGTGTTCCAAAGTGTACTCCAAAGGTCACAATTCAAGTTTTTAAATGCAGTTTTTTCTACTCTAAAGAACAGAATTTAAAAGAACGTTACGTATAAAAAGTTATAAGTCTTTATTACATAAATTTTAATCAGGTCTTTTTGTCTCCACCGCAGGAGCACGACTCCCTCTCCGAGTTTCAGGCATTGTAGCGCCTAAACAAAAGTGCCGATTTTTTTAAAAATTTGCCTGGTAGATAAACAAAAGTAAAAAAGCAAATTGGTTTCCAGATTGTCTACTGATTTAATTAATGTTTTGTAACGCTGCAACTTTAGGTCTAAATTGACATTGACGAAAGACAGTATCCAGAGCCGTAAAACCATTATTTAAAAAAACATGTATGAATAAAGTGTATTTTACAATACCTAGGTATTTTTCTTATATATTTAATCACTATAAATCTCCGCCTAATGATAATGTACAGGCTTTTATGGCTGGCAGCCCCCGAACGAGCAATTTATGGGGACATTTGTTACTGGCCGGATTACCGGTAAATAACTATACCACTGGGGTCTATAAAAAATATATGTTACTTTGCCACTAACAGTAGATAGAAAAAAAAAACTATATTTCTGTCTAATACCATACAGGCTCGTCTGGTAGACATGACAGCTTTTTATAAGCATCCGTGACTAACACAAAACTGGGCATATGATTTAATTTTTAAATAAAATTATAACGATTACTATCATCATCAGATGTTTTATTATCTATGGCAAGAGCACGACCCTCTTAGTACTACTAGAGCCATACTTAGCCAGAGCAGCCAAAAGATTTGGCCTGCACTCTCCACGCTGGCCAGACGTGTTGGAGAGGTCTCATTGATGTTTATAAGTTTCGTTTAGCTATTATTTACTAAGTCGCCTTCTACGACGTCCATGGGAAGACTTCGAGTGGTCCTATTTTACCCTGCCGGAAACCACCCGGCTTTATTCGATTACTACATAAATTCTTATACTTTGTACTTCCTCCGTTACCCTAATGCGGTATTTATCGACCCTAAAAGAAATAAACTCTTCTCACGCAATAAAACCGGCCGTAAAATAAACAAAACTGCCGTTCTCCAGCTTTATTAAGATTTAATTTCCATGAGTAGGACTGAGGTTGAATTTGTATGGTGGGCGTTGGGAAAACGTAACAATTTTTTCACATTCATTTTATTTGTAATAAGGTTGTTCTTTAAACTGCGGCGTTAGGATTGATGTGAGACCAAAAGCGATCTAGGGACGGTTAGGCATTTATAGTAATTATAGTATACTTAATGGTCGTGTGTTATATTATAATAGGACCACTCTAAGTACTCCCGTAGATGTCGTAGAAGGCGACTTAGGAATATAAGCTGAACAAAGCTTATAAACATAAATGAGACCTCTTAAACCCGTCTGGCAAGCGAGGAGACTGTAGGCCAAAGTCATTCGCCTACACTCTCGTAGTATACAGCAGACATTGGAGAGGGTCGTGAGATAAAACGACCTGATGATGAAGATGAGTTTACCAATAAGTTACTGTTATCATAGCTCTATGTTTTAATTAATTAATCACCAAAATTTCTGCTACATTAGTAATTTTAACGCAGCATTGGATTCTTTTGCAGACTTCATTTTACCCACTTACTGCATACTAGAGGTATAAAATACTTTTAAGATATCAATAAATTTACATAGAATCCGCCACGACCTGAATAACTCCTTAATTGATTTAATACATTAAATGTTTACTATTATTTTTTAAATTCATAAAGTTATAGCGAAGAAATAAAGTAGTTATCGTCGAATAGCAAAAGAAGTGCTGGGTGATAATGATGATGTATTTACCACTATGTACAGTCACCAGGCTGTCCAGGTGAAACAAAATATTCGGACATTCGCATTTAACGTCTAATGTCAAAAAATCTTGTTCTGTACCAGAGGTGCTAAAAGATTCCCAATAGTTATTTACCGTCTCGAGTAATGTCGCTATAAATAGTCCAGATTGTTCTCTCGAGCGCCCCCGGCCATAAAATGAGTATCTTACTAGTAGTGCTTCCAATGAGCCTGGACTATATCGACGTTAATTGGTGCAATTCAAGCACTAAATAAACAATTTTTAATGGATTTTCCTCTGGCCAAACATGGCTCTAGTAATACAAATATCTTTTTTATCTCCACTGAAGGAACACTGTTCCTTCAGTGCAGATTAAAAAAGACTCGATGATGATAATTATAATTTTGAAATTTAGAAGTCGCTGTTATACTCCTCTCTCTACCTGAAGGTATTCAGGATCTGTAACGTGATATGTGAAGCGAACCTTATGGTGTGTTTGAAGCATTGGACTTTGGAAATAAGAATATGTATTATTGTAGTAATTCTAATAAAAATAACATGTTACGATAAATATGTAACATCTTATTCAAGTTGCACGGAAAAGCCCAACCGATAGCACCTGAATTTTACGGGGTCAAAATCTAGTACAACGAATGGATCATTTTTATTTATTTTTCCGAACAAGTCTATGTTTGATTCCGAAACATAAAAGAAATCACGGAGCTATAAACCCCTTGAGACGAAACACCATAGTAACATTCCTACTTTATGATTGTGGGGTTACTCTGGAGAGTGGAATTTATGGCTACATTAGTTGCTGCTGTTGGATTGGAACACTATTGAGAATCGACAAAATGTCTATGTAATGTATTTGTATTTTCGTCTTTCTTTTTTTACTCTACATTTAGGAGCCAGGCTCTCATTACACTTTTACTAGGTACATACACATACATACACACTGAATCTAAAGCTTGACGATGTTTTGGTAGAGATTATGGAGTGGTTTACCATTGTCTTCTCCATTACACACAGAGTAAATTGTTTTCTTGTCCTAAAGGTTGACAGGGTGGGAATGCTTTAACATTAAGTCCGCCTATTGGAGCTTTTGGCTATTTGGCTTGGCTTTAGCTATTGACATGGCTTTAGTCATTACTTTGCAGAGTTCCTCACGATGTTTTCCATCACAGGACGCAAGAGGACTTGATTTGAAACACGTAAATCTGCATTCATGTTTCTAACATACACACGTGTGGTGTTAAAAGTATCGTCAACGTCAAAATTAAAATTCAGACTTTTTTTTTAAATGTCTTGTGTGCTTTCTTTCCTTTTAACTTTCCACATCCAGCGTAATAGAAAGTACCTACCTACTAAAAATTAACAAAATTTTACGGAAAATAATTAATATACTTACATTCTGTCGAATTTCAAAGTAGCTAGAAATTCCTGGCTCAAATTCCCAGGAAAGGTATTTTCTTTGTAGCAAGTGAAAAACGCTCCGTTACACGCTGGTAACGCGGTGAAAGTAATATTAATGGGCAAACTGTTGCACCTCTTGTGAGGATTTTCTGCTCTGAAAAATGCGTTTATATCATCTGAATTAAGAAGAGTAAAATGTTTAGAGGTGTAACAGCCTACCCTACCTAACCAAAAATTCTAATTTTATCGACGCAAACCTAACTCAACTTCTTATATTATCTATATAGATAAAAATATTTATCTTAAACTCGCTGTGTTTGAAATGACGTAATGGCAGTAATCACTCGGACCCAAATTGTGATAAATTGTAGTAACACAAATTCCACGTAACACGTTTAGATTTCCTATTTTTATACGTTTACCTATTATCTTATTTCACCTATATAAGTATTAAATTATATTATATTTTCAGTATGCATCATACAATGTTAAAGACATTGTATGTATATTATTTATTAATAAAAGCAAAACTTCAAGAATGAATGGAGTCGAATAAATTATATAAAACTAAAATTGGACTTTATTAACCAAATTATGTTAATTCATTGCAGAAAGAAGTTATCGAAAACTTATAAAAGTTAATGATTTTTGTCAATAGACTATTATAATGTAATTAAAGGTCGATCTGAAATATGTTGTGTTCTATGTATGAGCATATATTTACGTTAGTATATTTATTAGAAGCTCAGTTTTCTAGATTGTGGCCCCCCGTAGGGGAAGTTACAGCACCTCCGCCGCTGAACTTAGTAGACCTCGACTCCAGACTGGACAGTCTTCCTGCCTTGGGACCAATATGCTCAAATATTTATATCATAATATACTAAAATGTTATAAGCCTTATACAGGCAAGAGAGAGTTAAAGAGGGGCAAGGTAATCTTGCAACAGATTCAGCTGCTTCGGAACCTGCATCTTCACAAAATTCCGGTCTGAGCAAAAAATATTACTTCTAAATCTTCAAATCAACTGAATCCCCAATTGCTAAAAGAGCAAACTACAAATATATGATCCAGTCTGTCTTGTCAGTCAAGATAGTACAAATCCATCGCAATAGGATAACTTGCTACAGGTAGGTATGTAGACGTATAGAAAGTATCTATTTATCCAAGTGATTAGTAATTACTTCAGTTATGTTTTATGAGTATAATATAATACACTTCAGAGAGCAATATAAGTTTAATCATAAAGAGTACACAACCTGTGTTGGTTGAATATATTCGATAGGAATGCTTCCTATTCAAAATAATATGAATAAAATATTGTTGTTTAGAATATACTTCTTTGTCAGAAGATAGTTTAACTGTTCTACATAATACATGACTTCTCCGTGTTTTATAGAACATTGATAAAATTAAAATCAAATTATTCCAATAAATGTTGTTTCCAACATAAACTTTTTAACCAAAGAAATACATATTCCAGACTTGACTTCTCCAAGTACTTTTTAAGTAAATAAATCTGTACTATCACTAACGAAGAAACGACTTGTCGAGTTTCCGCATTGAATAATCAAGTTAGGGCTAGACTTGCATCACCCAATAAAATAATAGATCAATTCCTGTTCATATGAATAAAGGTAAGTAAACATGTTCTATGTAATAACACAGTATAAAATGTCAATCCATGCAATATGGAACGAACTCACCAAATTCGTACAGGAACTCAGATCGTTGTCAGGAACCACAACACAAAAACTCTTGTCTGTTTAGTTAGTAATAGTACGGACATGATTTATAATCGAATGTAATAATTCTTTTCATTGATAACATTGATCAAATATTTATCACTCAAGCTCAAGCTCTAAATTAATGTTTAATAGAAACCCAAAATTAAATTCTAAAAACAAATAATAATTCTAAGGGTTGCACTAATCATTTCCCTATTATAGGAGGTTAGAAAACATCTCCATTCCGCGGCCAAAAGTACACACTAAGTTGTGTTAAGTTCGACTCAACGATAACTCTTAAAATATAAACAATCACATGCAATAAATTAGTAGGCCCGTCAAAACGATGTCGACGTCCACTCATTAGAAACTCTTAAAATCATTCTCGCTCAGCGATAAATTAGCTTGAACGTCAGTCACAAAAAAAGGGCGTCACCCGAAAGTCCCGAATGACTACCTGAGCTGAAGCTTTCGTGAGATTATACAAATCATCACATCTTTATTTCTAACGAGCAGACAGGGCACTGTCTGTGTATTCCTGTTACACAAGAAATGTATGCATTACTTTTGCATGCAATATATGCAATAAGTATGTTATGATTTCAAAGCACTCTATCAAGTTAATAGAGTAGGTAGTATATTAGATAAGTATATCTAACTAAATTTTATATAAAATCATCTATATATTATCTTATCATTCTTAAGATAAAAGTAGTCCAAACAGACTAATCATGCTGATTATTATCCTATTTAAGTTATTTAGTTCCTTATTCTTTTAATAAGAATGTAATCTAGACAATCTTGAATATAAATTTTATTTATTACCTAGACAGATTTATGATATGGTATATCATAAACTTTACTCCATATTGGGAATCGAACTCAAATAAGCTTAGACACTATGTTTAAATTAATTATAACCATGCAAACACAGAATAGTCTATAAATAATTTGATACTTAAAAGCTGCTTTGAAACCAAATTCCATTCTCACAATATTTTTTCACACATACTTTGAAACCAAAGATTTATTGAGTTTCTTTGCGTCAGCTCTCAGCCATACGCAGAAATGCTTGTCAAGTGTTTGGGAGTGTATGTTACCCATTAAAAATAGAATTTATGACTAGAAAGAGTCAAATAAAATATGTTGAAAAGGGATAGTAATACAATCCACTTTTGTTTCTCTATCGATAAACATTTCCTGCAAATGTTGTAATATATTTAACAAAGTTTTAGTTGTTTGAATTTATGCCGAACAGAGCTTCAATGACTCCAAGACTGAAATCTATGAATTACATATGTGCTTAGAAATATTTAAGAATGAAATTAACGAAGCATATTGGCGATTCGTTACATCCGACCCCTAAAATTTTATGGAGCTGTCCTTTTATAATTGTTTATAAGAAGGACCGGAGTTAAAATTTTACCATGCAACCATTCTCAAATATTGTTTTTTTTTTATATGTGAGATCCTAACAAATATTATTTTCCCAAATCACAGAATGTATTCGAAATATAAGTGTATCCCTAATATGTGGTTTGTACCTAGTGTAGTAGTGTGTACGAGTGTAATGTGTGTTTAAACCAAGAGAGCATTTTCCATCGCTGAGATCTCAGGTTGAGCTCCAAACTTCGTTCTATGAACAGGAATCAACTTTCCCCTGAATGAACTGAGTTCTCGTAAAGCGCGGGTTGTGAATCCGCAGACCCTAGTAATCTCTGCTGAAGTACATCCGTCCTGATTCAACATTACAATCAAGATCGCAAAATAATTCAACATCTCCCGGAAAACAAAGTTCTTCATTAAAGGCTAATTATTCATTGCTGTGCATGTCCAGAAGCCATACCAAACCTTCAATCAAAAACGAGTTCCAGCACTGTCTTGGCGAGTGTGTAGTTGCCGAGTTCATGATTGTAGGCATGATCCGCCTAGCTTCTTGTCCAGAGTAGAGCATTTTACAGGTGTTGTAACACTTGGGTACATTTCCAAAGGTATACAATATTATGTATCCTTGGAATAAATTAAACCTAGCATCTTGTCCCCCTATAAATTACTCTTCTTTGTGTAGTGTACTTCCAAATCATTGGGCTAATAATATTAAGTAGTAATCTGATTTCACATAAGGTATGAATCGGGGCCCTCGCTAGCTAAACATAATCATCAGCTTTCAAAATTCATCACTCAAAATACCAGCCTACTCTAAATTAAATAATTATGCACACCTTCCTCGTTCTCAGTATCGCGCCACCCAAATTCACAACAAAATTCCATCAGATTACTTAATTTTAATAAATACAGAGTACTGTATTTAATTAATAACCTTATAAATATCTATATTGAATATATTACTAATTAAACTTAAATAGAACATGCACATTCATATAACCTTGCTATTTAAACATGTTACCTCTCTTTTTTTTAATTTCCTTTGTTTACCTTATTTTTTACCTTGATTACTAATGTAATTTGACAAAAGAATATGCACCATCCAAAATAAAAAAAGTATTTATTCTAATAAATAGATGTATCCATCGAAGTACATATTGCAAAAACGTTATTCCGTTTAATATCCATGTATCGTTTCAGAAGTATGCTAGTTTCAATCTTTCAATGTTTATCTAAAATCAATAATTAAACAAATCCACGAAAAAAATTTTTTTTTAGTAAACCATAAAAAAAAAAATGGTTGCCTGTAAAGTCGGTTTTACGGGCGAAGATTTTACGTGACAACGTAGATAACATAGTTGAGTGGGAGAGAGACGCAAGGCATTCGGCGGGCCTCTCTCTCGTTCGGTGACTCATCGTAACGTTACCGAGCGTTACACTTTTTCATAAGTGACTCCCAGCCGCAACCTAATTTAAGACGTTGTCACGTCAAAAAATACTAAGAAAATTAGAAAAACTTCAAGAGAATATAATCTTGTATTAAAATTGAGAAAAAAAACTGAAAAGAATATATTAATTTTAAATGATCAATGAGAAATACTGAAAAAAAAACTGAAAAGAAAATATTAATCTCAAATGACCAGTGAGAAATACTGAAAAGAAAAAAAAATAATTGAAAATACAAAAAAAAATATAAAAGAATTTCCTTTTAAACTAAACTAACAATAAGACACTGAAAAGAAAAATATTAAACATTATTCTAAAAAACAATATAAAAAGAATATTGAATTAATCCTAAATAACAAATGCGACATACTGAAAAAAAAATTGAAAAAAATTAAAAATAAAACTGAAAAAAATTTAACTGAAAAAAAAAACTAAAAAAAAAATATATAAAATCTTAATTTAAAAGAAACATTTAAACCGAAAAAATATTAATCCCAGATAACAAAGGGTAAAATACTGCAAAAAAAAAAATATATTCTGAAAAAAAAATTAAAAAAAAACTAAAAAATAAATTTTCTTTTTCGATGTAAGCCTATTGAAATAAGCAAATGAATAAAAAAAAAACTACGATAAATAAAAATATTTTAAACTCATCAACACATTTTAAAGCTAAAAAAGAAATAATGTTTTTGCAGTTTTATTTTAATTTGATTTTACGAACCCACGCTTATTTTACATTTCTTTTATTTATATCAATAGATTTATAGTATTACATATAGGTCTAATAATTATATATATTTTATATTTATATTTATAGAATTTATAGTTTTTTAATATGTCTGATAGTGATTCTACATCTAACGAGGAATATTTTTCCTGCGATGACAGTCCGAACATTTCTATTATGTCTCTTAGTGACTATGTGTGCAGTGTTTTTCAGAATCAAGGTTCTAACTTTAATGTCTGTCACATTAATGCGCAAAGCCTCCCAGGTCATTATACTGAGTTTTTAGATACGTTCGTTAATACCAATGCTCACGCCATTTTAATTTCCGAAACTTGGTTGAAGCCGGAACTCAAGTCTACTTCGTATCCACTCCCTGGGTTTATACTCATACGTAATGATCGGGTAGGCAAGGGCGGCGGGGGGGTCGCTATATACCTACGGTGTGAGATCCCTTATAAACTAGTGGCTGCGTCTCCTCCTCTGTACTCTGCATCAGCGGAGTTTATTTTTCTGGAGATTGGGATTGGTGGTTCCAGAGCTGTGCTGGGAGTGGTTTATTGTCCTCCTTCTACAAATTATTTCTCAGATCTTGAAGTCGCTCTTGATAGCTTTAGCTCCGAGTATGTACATCACATAATTTTGGGCGACCTAAATACAAATCTTATAAACCTTGAATCATCGCGATCGCTCAATCTAACTCGTATTCTGGACTCCGCTAGTCTCCAGGTACTCCCGTTAAGCGCCACTCACACCAACACTGATACCGATGATACATGGCTCGATCTTATCATCACCTCCTCTATGGATCACATCTCGTCACACGGCCAGTATCCAGCACCTGCTTTCTCTCGGCATGATCTAATCCATTGTTCCTACATTCTTAAACCTCCTAAGAGCATCGCTAAGTCCCTCTACCGGCGTAGTTTTGCCAGAATCAAACCAATAAAACTTTTATCTGATGCAGCAGGCATGGACTGGGGTAGAATTTTTTTGGCGGATGGTGTGGATGAGAAGGTTTCTATTTTTAATGATTTAATAACACAGCTATATGATAAGCATGCTCCAGTACGTAAAGTTAGGATCAAACGACCACCGGCGCCATGGATAACGCAAGGAGTCCGTATGGCTATGAGACGGAGAGACCGTGCATTCAGAGCGTTTAAACGAGATCGTTGTGACGAAAACTGGTCACTGTTTAAGATTGCAAGGAACCGGTGTAATAGGATGATGCGGGACGCTAAACGCCGTTTAATCCATGACACAATCTCTACTTCATCTTCAGCCGATATCTGGAAGTTTCTACGTACTCTTGGTATTGGTAAATCAGCTAAGTCCGATATTCCTTCTTCGATTTCGTTAGATGATATAAATAAACATTTCATCACTCCCTCTACTTTAGATCGTCTTACGAAGTCGAATACAATTTCTTGGATTAATTCTCTCCCTGTTTCCTCTAACACTGAATTTAACTTTTCGCCAGTAAGCCAGGATGAAATAAAAAAGATATTTATGGCCATAAAAACTAGGGCGGTGGGGGCTGATCACATCACTCGTCGGATGATCGAAGGTATATTCGATATCGTTCTCCCTGTTATTACCCACATCATAAATTTCTCCCTTACTTCTTCTAGATTCCCTTCTCTCTGGCGTAAAGCTTACATATGCCCACTACCTAAAGTCCCCAATCCTTCTCTTCCAAATCAGTTTCGCCCAATTTCCATACTTCCGCTTTTATCAAAAGTTCTTGAGGCTTGTGCCCACAAGCAACTTACTTCTCATTTTCTCACAAATGGGCTGCTAAACCCATTGCAGTCCGGTTTTCGCCCTGGGCATAGTACCACTTCAGCACTCCTAAAAGTGACTGACGACATTAGGGCAGGCATGGATGATACGAAAGTCACTGTTTTGGGTTTGGTAGATTTTTCGAATGCCTTTAATGCCGTCGACCACGATATCCTCCTAACTATCCTTTCCTATCATTCAGTTTCTTCGTCGGCTGTAGACTGGTTCTCTTCTTACCTTCGGAATCGTCAGCAATCAGTTCGCCTTGATGAATGTTCATCGGACTGGTGTGACCTAGATTCTGGCGTCCCGCAAGGCGGAATTCTCTCTCCTTTACTTTTTTCTATTTTTATCGATTTCGTGACAAAAGAACTTCAGTGCCCGTATCACCTTTACGCCGATGACTTGCAACTCTATGCACAGACAGAGGTAGACAATATAGATGTTGCCATTCGTCAAATAAATACTGACTTAAGAGCAATATGTGACTGGTCGAGACGGTTTGGACTTACGGTCAATCCAAACAAATGTCAGGTGATCTTAATTGGTAGCTCACAATTGTTAGGTCGCATAGATCAAGAAACCCTGCAACCTGTATGCTATAACAACATTAAAATTCCCTTTTGTACGAGCGTAAAGGATTTGGGATTGCATGTGGATGTGAATCTTAGCTGGAACACACAAATATCTCAGGTTGCTCAGAAAGTTACAGGGTCTCTTCGTTCGCTTTATAAATTAAAAAACTTTCTGCCTGTCAATATCAAGATTATGCTGGTGAACTCATTAATTCTCCCCATAATAGATTATGCTGATGTATGTTACTCTGACTTGAACTGCAACTTTCTAAACAAACTAGACCGACTTCAAAATAACTGTCTGCGCTTCATCTTTGGCCTTCGTAAGTACGACCATATATCGCCTTACCGTTCTCAACTTAAATGGCTACCCATACGCCAACGTCGAAATTTACACATTCTGTGTACGCTTTTCTCGATTCTCTTTGACCCAAAAACTCCGTTATATCTGAAATCTAGATTTACTTTTCTGGGTATCACCCACAACAGAGAGCTTCGCTCGTCCAATAACCTTCTCCTTGAAATACCAAATTATCGGAGTGGGTTTTTCCGTCATTCTTTCACTGCTACAGCCGTACAGCTCTGGAATGCCCTCCCAGTAGATATTCGCAAATCTTGCAGTCGCCTCGCGTTCAAAAAAGCCGTGCGTGATCATTATCTGCACAAACTGTCAGACGGATAGAAAATATTTATTTAATATTTATATCTATAATATATATATATATGTATGTATATATGTATATTTATGTATGTGTAGTATGTGTAGTAATGTACATATTGTAGTATATGTAGAATTTAATAACAATATATGTAAGTATATGTTCATGTATTATCATAGGTATGTATGTAGGTTTGTATTGTGTTATAATTTGTAAGTAAGTGTTTTGAGTTTTAATATTAAAGGTTTTGCACATATTTCCGAAACTTCGCATGTCAACACCACCTGTAGGTTGACTGGTAGAAAAGGCCTACGGCCTTAAGTCCGCCGATTACATTTCATGTAATAAAGTTAAATAAATAAATAAAATAAATAAAATAAGCAAACAAAAAAAAATATCAAAAGAAAAAAAAAACAGAAAAGCTGAAAAGTAAACAAAAAAAAAGTTTTTGAAACAAAAAAAAAATTGCAAACACAAATACAAAAGTATTTGTATGAAAACATTATTATTTTAATTAAATTTTGCGAGTAATATCAATTGCAAAATAAAAATGAAATCGATATCGATATTAGTCGTTTAGTGTCGACACTAAATATGTCAATGTCAGTTGTCAAAGTCAACGTCAACTGTCAAAAATTAACCCTTTCGGAATCATCCAGTATGTATGGATGTCCGACCGTGATAACAAATAAATAAAACCGTAAATTGTTTTTATAGTTCGTATGTATATAAATGAGAAGGTTATTTATAACAAATCTGAGTAATTGTAACTGATCAAAATGGATTCAAATTTCCAAAATCACACCGTACGTAATTGTTCCGCCCATATCCACCGCTTCCATTAAAACAAATTTTAAATCCAAGATGGCCGCTCGACGATAGTGACGTGGCGCAAAGGCAGAGTGAATTTAGTTCCATCCTCGTCCGCAAATATAAAATAGTCTCTCATAATTCCGCTAGATGGCGTCACAAATACAAAACAGTCTTATAATATTCCGCTAGGTAGCGCCACAAATACAAAATAGTCTCTCATAATTCTGCAAGATGACGCTAGCGACACAAAAGTACAAGCCGTTTAATTCCGTTCCCTAGATGGCGTCACCAAACTTATCGATTCGCCGAATGCTTTAATTCCAATAACAGTTTTATAACTTACGCAAGAGGGCGCTAGTGACACAATAGTACATGCCGTTTAATTCCGTTCCCTAGATGGCGTCACCAAAGTTATCGATTCGCCGAATGCTTTAATTCCATTAACAGTTTTATAACTTACGCAAGAGGGCGCTAGTGACACAATAATCCATGCAGTTAACTGTGTTCACTAGATGGCGTTACCGAACATACCGATTCGCCGAATGTTTGGGTACCTATAATAGTTTTAAAATTTACGCAAGATGGCGTTTTTGACACGAAAAAACCAATTGCTGTAATTCAAAATACTTTTTAGAAATCACTAAAGATGGTGTTTTTGACACAAAGAGTTAATATCATGAGTCTGAAGTTTCTTCAATTTAACTAGATGGCGCCGTCAGTTTACCATCAAATTATTTACGTGTTTCGAATAAAAAATAAAAGCTTAGGAGTAAACTACATAAAATAGAAAATATAAAGAAACATAAAACCACCAAGCTTTCGTAATTATGATAATGCGTATAGATAATTTATAAAGATAATAATTATCTGTAGGAAGTAACAGAGAAATACCTATTAAACCTCCACTAGCCTATTCCTATATTTTTTTGACTAAACTAACCCTAATTACTAGTGCGTTTTCTTATTCTAAATTGGTTTGTTTATAAATCTCTAAATATGGAAAGTAATACTTAACCAATTTTTGTCTCTTTCAACAAGAAATATTTTAAAACCTTCTTCTATCTTTCCAACCAGAAACATTCCAATAATAAAATTCTGTCGTTTTCAACAAAAATTTTCTATAAACTTACTTCGGGTTTTCCAACAAGAAACATTCCAATAGCAAAATTCTGTATTTTCCAACAAGAATTTTCTATAAACTTACTTCGGTCTTTCCAACAAGAAACATTCCAATAGCAAAATTCTGTATTTTTCAACAAGAATTTTCTATAAACTTACTTCGGTCTTTCCAACCAGAAACATTCCAATAACAAAATTCTGTCGTTTCCAACAAGAATTTTCTATAAACTAACTTCTGTCTTTCCAACCAGAAAACATTCAATTATAATTTACCATAAGTACATTACTAAAAATTACAAAATCCCTTTTTAAAACGACGAAAACGACATTTACAAAGCCTGAATTCGTAAGTATGGTGTAGATATATCATCTTTTTATAGCGATGATTTTCATTATTAGTGAAAATAAACTAAATACATTCTATTTTTAACGGTGTTGAAAGACATAATTTTTTTTTACGCTAAAAGTATTATAAGTCCTTTCTCATTTATTTGTTGTCCTAAATATCAATAAATCAAACTTTTAACAATTAACATTTGATTATAAAATTCTTCGACCCCACATTCTTACAATTTTAAATTTTATTGATACCTACGACTTTCACTTTGTTATCACAGATAACATTACAAATAATATAAATAGTGTATATTAGTGTACTTATTATTTAATCAAAGTAGTTTTCAGTTAAAAGTAGTAAAGATATAAATAGTTTTTACGACCCCAATATCTTGTATTGTGTCTTTAAGGTTATAAGTTTTATCTAAATACAAGTGTATGGATAAATTATAAAGTATGTACTACATTTACAACTAAGTAATTGACTAACTACTTCTACTTTATCTATAAAATAATTTTTTTTTTGCTCCTAAGAATCATACTTGCCTAGAGTGACATATAACTATGTAAATAAAGATTTAATATTGACCTGCTTAACGATAAATATATGTCAGAGGAGTGATATCATGATTTTAAAAAAGTAGTTTCCTTTTTTTTTACTAAATTCATTCATCAGTAATAACATTCTACATTGTGACCAACAAAAATACGCTAGGCAAATGAGAAATTACTCTAAACAAAGGGTAATAGGCTTCACGGTTAAGTATAAACACTTATAATTATAACAAAGACTGCCACTAGAACTAATCACGTCCTAAAGTTTATATAAATCACTACTTTTATTCAATTTACTTCTAACGCAAACAATCTACACTAATAATCTTTCAGTAAAAAATAACAAGAGCGAGAGAATGGTCAGCGAGTCACACTATACCGATCCCGACATGTAAACTTGACTTCCGGTCCTAGGTTTATTATAATGAGTTCCTGTCTACAGTTCTGGCAATTAGTAGTAATATAAACATGCACTCAAAAGCAAGCCGACCTACGGCCCCTTACCTTTCTAACACTATGCTTTGTTCTATGGCTTAAATGTTGACATAATCAAACGCATTGCTGGTAATAAATCACATTGAGAGTTGACTCTTTTCTTCCATGCCTATATGCTAGTTAAACAAACCCATTATTTAATTTCTTCAGTACCTATACTTAGTAAAATTAAGAAACTACCTACTTACTTACTTTCTAAGATTTTACATCATAATCATACGTAAGCGATATCTAAAAAGAATCGTCCCTAATATTAGGCATGTGGGCCTGCGTTGAGTATATTTTTGAAGTTGTATTTTTTTGCTGAGTAAAAAAAAATCAATATTACTGATAGGTACTGTTGTCTAAGTCAAACTATCTTATTTTGTTTTAGCCAAGAGCTTTTACATTTGAGTATATTAAAGACTTGTTAAAATTGTAATATACTTATAGCAAAAATGTTTCTAAACCTACTTTTATTTTAAAACTTCGTATATACAACATCTCGTGATTAACATAAAAGTAAAAATATCCTTATCTATCTTGCCTACTGGAATTTATATTGTGTAATATATTTTGTTTATTATCAGAATAACCTATCTTTATACAAAAATTTTCTGTATCTTAATACTATTAAGAGTAAGATACTGTGAACTGCAAAACGCGACCCCAGGACGTTTAATCGTCCCCAACGCGTTTTTAGTAAAGAAAACTAAGTAATACCTATATCAATCTCTCAATCAATAATTTCCTACAATTGATAAACATTCTTTTTTTTAAATTGATATTGTAACCTTCAACTTAGTTGTAAGTAGACACATACCTATACTTTTCGTTTTTTAAAATATTTTCGTATCTCATGGAATATTATCGAAATCTAGTTGCGTTTCTGTGAAGTGCAATAAAAAAAAGAAATGCAGACCCCTTTTTATTAGTAAGTATCCCATGAAATTTCAAGAAAGTCCACTGCCTTTGTTTTGCATTAGACAAAACAAAACAACCATGTGCAAGCAATTTGACTGTCCGTTCGACTGATGACGCTATGACTGTGTCATTGTTGCAGTTCCTGTTGTAAAATAATTCATTGACGCTTTTTTTTTTTTTAATGTCCGTCTTTACAAATTGTCGGTCCATTCACAACGCATAACTTTCTCAAAGCATAAAAAACGAAGCTTTCCGCTATCTCTCGTTTTATTTTTTTATTATTTTGAACAAAACTAATAAACCAATTAAAAATGTGCTCGTGGTATTTTGTACTATAGACAACGATTTTTGTACGAATAACTTACTTAAACACAGAAATTTTCATCATCAAATACTTGATCTCCCTACTATAAAAGAATTACATAGAAATTTATTCGAGTGTTAATTAGTACAACAAACAAACATTTACATCCTTAATCACTCATATTATATATGTCTATGAACAACTTTACAAAGTAAATACACAATTTACTTGCCTTACTAAAATAAAAACATGGGGCTCGAACCCATTCAGTAATAATTAACTAAGGTCTTATTATTTCCTAAATATACCGCAACCGATTAAGGAATATTCATATTTTAAACTCCACATATATATCAATATACGGGGATCGAACCCGTACATGCCTTATTATATTATATATCTGATTACCATATGTTTATATGTGAGTGTCAAACCCTTAGTAGTTTTTCTCAGTACTTCAACATGCCCAATTAAGTTAACTTTCACAAATCCATATACTACATTCATTTACATACATACATACAAGAGTTATAATTAATCCCATAGATACTTGAATCAAAAGCTATACCTACTTATTGTCTTTATCTAACATTAGTTAAACTAAATTTTAACCGCTTACAAGTTTACTCTACAAACGACTAACTAAAGGATGACAAACAAAACCCAGAGTGAAATAAATAAATAACATGACTCCAATCATAAATAAATAACGCAACCCCAGACACTAGAATCTGACAAATGTTCTACAGTGACAAATGTTTCAGTGAGATAATCAGGTTTATTCCAATATTTTTACGAAGCAAAGATATATAAAGATTAACGTATTAACTAAACGTGAATACGCGCACCCTATCTTTCACGGAACAAAATGTGTCCAGAAACGAAGGATCTAAAGAAACCCCTGCATCCAGACACTTTAGTCCAAACAGCAGCAAGTAAAGATAAATAACCGAAAGGAAAATTTATATAAATATCAATCCTGGTAACGGCCACACAAAATGTAACAGCCTACCCTACCTAACCAAAAATTCTAATTTTATCGACGCAAACCTAACTCAACTTCTTATATTATCTATATAGATAAAAATATTTATCTTAAACTCGCTGTGTTTGAAATGACGTAATGGCAGTAATCACTCGGACCCAAATTGTGATAAATTGTAGTAACACAAATTCCACGTAACACGTTTAGATTTCCTATTTTTATACGTTTACCTATTATCTTATTTCACCTATATAAGTATTAAATTATATTATATTTTCAGTATGCATCATACAATGTTAAAGACATTGTATGTATATTATTTATTAATAAAAGCAAAACTTCAAGAATGAATGGAGTCGAATAAATTATATAAAACTAAAATTGGACTTTATTAACCAAATTATGTTAATTCATTGCAGAAAGAAGTTATCGAAAACTTATAAAAGTTAATGATTTTTGTCAATAGACTATTATAATGTAATTAAAGGTCGATCTGAAATATGTTGTGTTCTATGTATGAGCATATATTTACGTTAGTATATTTATTAGAAGCTCAGTTTTCTAGATTGTGGCCCCCCGTAGGGGAAGTTACAGCACCTCCGCCGCTGAACTTAGTAGACCTCGACTCCAGACTGGACAGTCTTCCTGCCTTGGGACCAATATGCTCAAATATTTATATCATAATATACTAAAATGTTATAAGCCTTATACAGGCAAGAGAGAGTTAAAGAGGGGCAAGGTAATCTTGCAACAGATTCAGCTGCTTCGGAACCTGCATCTTCACAAAATTCCGGTCTGAGCAAAAAATATTACTTCTAAATCTTCAAATCAACTGAATCCCCAATTGCTAAAAGAGCAAACTACAAATATATGATCCAGTCTGTCTTGTCAGTCAAGATAGTACAAATCCATCGCAATAGGATAACTTGCTACAGGTAGGTATGTAGACGTATAGAAAGTATCTATTTATCCAAGTGATTAGTAATTACTTCAGTTATGTTTTATGAGTATAATATAATACACTTCAGAGAGCAATATAAGTTTAATCATAAAGAGTACACAACCTGTGTTGGTTGAATATATTCGATAGGAATGCTTCCTATTCAAAATAATATGAATAAAATATTGTTGTTTAGAATATACTTCTTTGTCAGAAGATAGTTTAACTGTTCTACATAATACATGACTTCTCCGTGTTTTATAGAACATTGATAAAATTAAAATCAAATTATTCCAATAAATGTTGTTTCCAACATAAACTTTTTAACCAAAGAAATACATATTCCAGACTTGACTTCTCCAAGTACTTTTTAAGTAAATAAATCTGTACTATCACTAACGAAGAAACGACTTGTCGAGTTTCCGCATTGAATAATCAAGTTAGGGCTAGACTTGCATCACCCAATAAAATAATAGATCAATTCCTGTTCATATGAATAAAGGTAAGTAAACATGTTCTATGTAATAACACAGTATAAAATGTCAATCCATGCAATATGGAACGAACTCACCAAATTCGTACAGGAACTCAGATCGTTGTCAGGAACCACAACACAAAAACTCTTGTCTGTTTAGTTAGTAATAGTACGGACATGATTTATAATCGAATGTAATAATTCTTTTCATTGATAACATTGATCAAATATTTATCACTCAAGCTCAAGCTCTAAATTAATGTTTAATAGAAACCCAAAATTAAATTCTAAAAACAAATAATAATTCTAAGGGTTGCACTAATCATTTCCCTATTATAGGAGGTTAGAAAACATCTCCATTCCGCGGCCAAAAGTACACACTAAGTTGTGTTAAGTTCGACTCAACGATAACTCTTAAAATATAAACAATCACATGCAATAAATTAGTAGGCCCGTCAAAACGATGTCGACGTCCACTCATTAGAAACTCTTAAAATCATTCTCGCTCAGCGATAAATTAGCTTGAACGTCAGTCACAAAAAAAGGGCGTCACCCGAAAGTCCCGAATGACTACCTGAGCTGAAGCTTTCGTGAGATTATACAAATCATCACATCTTTATTTCTAACGAGCAGACAGGGCACTGTCTGTGTATTCCTGTTACACAAGAAATGTATGCATTACTTTTGCATGCAATATATGCAATAAGTATGTTATGATTTCAAAGCACTCTATCAAGTTAATAGAGTAGGTAGTATATTAGATAAGTATATCTAACTAAATTTTATATAAAATCATCTATATATTATCTTATCATTCTTAAGATAAAAGTAGTCCAAACAGACTAATCATGCTGATTATTATCCTATTTAAGTTATTTAGTTCCTTATTCTTTTAATAAGAATGTAATCTAGACAATCTTGAATATAAATTTTATTTATTACCTAGACAGATTTATGATATGGTATATCATAAACTTTACTCCATATTGGGAATCGAACTCAAATAAGCTTAGACACTATGTTTAAATTAATTATAACCATGCAAACACAGAATAGTCTATAAATAATTTGATACTTAAAAGCTGCTTTGAAACCAAATTCCATTCTCACAATATTTTTTCACACATACTTTGAAACCAAAGATTTATTGAGTTTCTTTGCGTCAGCTCTCAGCCATACGCAGAAATGCTTGTCAAGTGTTTGGGAGTGTATGTTACCCATTAAAAATAGAATTTATGACTAGAAAGAGTCAAATAAAATATGTTGAAAAGGGATAGTAATACAATCCACTTTTGTTTCTCTATCGATAAACATTTCCTGCAAATGTTGTAATATATTTAACAAAGTTTTAGTTGTTTGAATTTATGCCGAACAGAGCTTCAATGACTCCAAGACTGAAATCTATGAATTACATATGTGCTTAGAAATATTTAAGAATGAAATTAACGAAGCATATTGGCGATTCGTTACAGAGGTAGACACGAGGCAGCGTGTCCAGTCAAGTTCAAAGAAAAAACCTAACGTTGCAGAAGTCGTGTGTTTATTACATGAACCATTTCAAGCTACGTTTGACTCTTCACAACTTTATTGGTTATAACTTGTCCCATATTCATCATCATCGTTAGTATAAAGATAGGCATAGGCTTTCTTCCGTCTGCGCCATCTTGTTTTGCCCCTGGACATTGCATTTGCTACTATCTAGTTCTTTCCTACAACTTGCTTGACATCATTAACCCACCTATAGCCGACGGGCATCCTAGCCTCCTTTCCACACAAAATGTGTACTTAATTCTTTAAATGTCAAATTGGTGAAAGTAACTAGGTAATTAAAAAGTATATAGTTCAAGCAACTCATTATACTCATTCTGTGGAATTCACAAAGCAGAGATTCCCGACTTGATTTTCCAGGAAAGGTATTTCTTTGTACCCAGTAAAAAAAGTCTTTGTTCGAAAAGTAATATTTAAAGGGCTAACAGTTGCACGACTTGTATACTATGCAAAATATTTTCCTCTATGAAAAGTGCCATTCAAATATTGCGTCACAGAAATTTCATGCCAAATGTGGCATTACGTAGGAAAAAAGCGTCATACGAATGGAGGAAGAAAGTCAATATTTTGCGTGATGTGATAATAATAAGGAGCATGGCTCCTTAGAATCTAAAACATAAACAATAAAATGATTTCAATACCAAAATATATTTAATTGATTGTTGTATACACATATAAAATGTTTAACACTTATTTATTTTATTTTTTATGAAAATGAGGTGGTCCCACAGATAGGTTCCATCCCAACTTTATAAAAATCGGTTGTGTTGTTTGGGGGTGAAATCGGTTGAAAAATTATAATTTTCCAGTGTCTTGTGTCTTATTTCAATTTACAATTGAAATAAGCAAATGATTATAAAATATATTTACTATTTTTATACAGTTTCCAAAATACGACGCACGCACGTCCAAAATAGCTTGTGTTACTACACACCATTTGAGCGAATGAAGTATTCTAACAAATAGACCGCCTCTCCCACGTAATAATACCTTATAAACGATATAAGATGCGGGCGAAATTTAATTTCACTTCCCTTTATAAGCATTCGCAATTCTCGGATTTCGAGACACTTCCTCGACAAACCAGCAGTATTTGTTGAAACGCAATCCAAAATAATAAACACATCGTTAGTAAAGTTGGTTAATAATGTTGTAAAATTAAATGCTTATATTTAAAGAAAAATTTAAAATTTTTAGGAAAAGTACTTTCTAGACTATCTATCCAATTTAGTAATATGATTCTGAAATTCGGAAGAACGATTATTTAACATTTAATTCTACATTTTATTATCTTATTCGCTCTCGACATAAATTAACTTTGTAGTATCGTACTCCATGCCTACATTCTGCTTGTCTTCGAGCGAATAAGTCGTAAAATTATAATAGAACTTCACTTGAGGTAAGTTCGTTTAATCACAAATTACTGATTCAATTATTTATCTAAAATAAAACTTCCAAGTCTACACAATTCATATAACTACTTTCGTGTTTTCAATGTTTACAGTCATAAAAAGGACCTTTTCAAAGTAAAAATAAAATGATGCCAAAAAATGATGTGCCTTTTAATAGAATTTTTACAAATGAATGGATAAAGCTATCCGATTCGTACGTGTTTTTGTATCAAAAAGCAGCTTGAATATTCTACATATTCTTTTCTTAAAAATATATTTAAGACACCTATACCATTTTAAACTTGCACATAAATCCGTGCAGAAAGCATAAAACTTTTAAAACTCTGTCAGAAATCATGAAAGAATGAAATAGTTCACTTTTACGTGATCCATTTACCCTCCACCTTTGTTCTAGAGTGATCAATCATCGCTTTTAAAGAAAAACCGAGTTAATCCACCCAAATTAACTCACTTTAAAACTAATTTGATCTTAATTGAAGATAAAACCAACGGGTGGATACTCCGAAGTTTTAAGTTACTTTTTTACTTAAAATTCTTAATCTGAAGTCAGAGAGTAATTAAAGACGCTCTTTAGCGACTAGAGCTGGGTTTTTTTTTTATTTCGCCAAGAATATTAGATTTGTATATATCTATATGGCCAGTTTAAAACTCTTATTAATGTATTCTTTTGATGAACAAAAAAAATGTTATTTTACGTTACTTTCTAGTAAAAATCAGTAAAAAATTAACTTAACGACTCGTGTTATAAAACCCTTGGGAGTTCAAAAGGATTCATTAAAAATCTTCCCTTTGTGCAAGGGCTGAAACGGAACCCTTTTATAAATTATCGCTCAAGTTACACCTCCCTTCATACACGTCCCAGTTATAAATTAAAAAGAAAACAATACACCCTTTGAAATATTAGGCGCAAGGTTTAAGAGAAAATGATAAAAGTGTTCGAGTAAAGAATGGTAGGTAGCTATAAAAAGTCCTTATCAAGAATGCTTTGCAAATATGCTATCTTCGCAAATGGTTAACTTCTTTATCATCTATCTATACTTGATCTTTTTCATGGAAAAAGTTGAAAAATAAACCTGTCCCGGGGAGAAAATAGGTTTGCCTAGGTTTTCAATAAAAATGTTTGCGTGTTTTGTTTTAGTTGATTACTAAAAGCTCTTGACATACCTCATTAATACTGGCAGCTTCTATTTGCAGCCACAAAAAAGTAGCCTACGCGGTAAGTTTTCACTACCGTTCAGAGATGGACGATGAGATTGTGTAGTGTTTTTCAGTCAAGAGGATCTTCAAACATTCTTTAAACACTTTAGTTGTATAATATTAACGTCTTAATTGCTTAGAATCCTTACTAATTTACTGGACTAACTAACTAGTTACCTTATATTTGCTCAAGATTTTTCAAAACTAAAAAAACAAAGTTTTACAAATTGCTACTTGGTAGGCTACGGTGCGAGTCCTTTTTAAATTCCTATCAGTTGCATAATATTAACACCTAGAATAATGTTTGCGTATTTACTCGTAGGGTAATTGCTAAGAACATCTTAGACACCTCATTTATATTGTTAGCTCGTATTTGCTTAAGACCACAACGAATTGCTAGCGCGGTGAGCTGTCTCTACCTTGCGAAGATGGACGACGAAACTGTGTAGGTTGTTCCTTCAGTTGTTTATTATTAACGTCTACAACAATACTAGTTAGTATGTTTTAGTGTAGTTAAATTCTTAAAAGAACTAATACGCCTCATTAATACTGGCATCTTGTATTTGCTTGAAACCACAACTAATTGTTACGCGGTGGCCTGTCACTACCTTGCGAAAATAGACGACAAAACTGTGTAGTTTGTTTCTTCAGTTGTCTATTATTAACGTCTACAACAATACTAGTATGTTTTAGAGAAGTTAATTTCTTAAAATTACTAAGTACTAAGACGCTTCATTAATACTAGCAGCTTAAATTTGCTTGAAACCACAACTAATTGTTACGCGGTGGGCTGTCACTACCGTGCGAAGACGGACGATGAAACTGTGTATGTGGTTTCTTCAGTTGTATATTAACAATACTAGCGTGTTTTGGCTAGCGTGTTTTCATTTTGTTGTTGTTATGAAGTCCTTAGACAACTCATTTGTTAGCTCGTATTTTTCGACACCACAATAAATTGCTAGGTGATGGGCTGTCTTACCTACCATACGAAGATGGACGACAAAGCTGTTAAGTTACACCGGTATTATTAAACAATCTTTCAGTTGCATAATATTGCCATCTAAAACAATACCCGCGTAGCGTAGAGTTAATGGATAAAAGGTTAGGTGAGTTAATAATTACTGAAAGCTAGTATTTGCTTAAGACTACAACAACTTGCCTTGCAGTGAACTGTCACTGTTTAGATAACAATATTAGCGTTCAGTTGCATCATATTGCCATCTAGAACAATACTAGCGTAGCGTAGAGTTAATTGTTGAAAGGTTCTTAGACACCTCATTAGTACTGGAAGCTTGTATTATTTTGTTCGAGACCACAACTAATTGCCTCTCAGTGAACTGTCACTGTTAAGTTATTACGGCTTTTAAAACAAATTTTCATTTGCATATATTGGCATCTAAAACAATACTATAACTAGCGTAGCGTAGAGTTAATTGCTGAAAGGTTCTTAGACACCTCATTAGTACTGGAAGCTAGTATTTGTTTGAGGCTACAACAAATTTCCGCACAGTGGGATGACACCGCGACATGATGAACGACGACACTGCGAGTTATTTCTCTTTGCCGCTAAACTGTAAAGGCCTTTGCTTACACAGTGGCAGTTTCTAAGAGCTTTTCAAGCTAATATGCAACGATTTGCTAAAATCGCAGATAAAATCGCCGTTTTTACTTTGTACGGTACGTCTTGGAGTTATACAATATTCTTGTCACTTGTAAAAAAAGTTTGTAAGGTGTTTCAGATAAAAAAGACGTAGGTTATTTAATGTAGTCATGTAGGTACTTCAAAATTTACTATTGTTTTTAAAGCACTTTTTTTTCTGTATAATTACTTCCAGAAAGCCCGCTTGGTAAAATTTTTGACAATCCCACGGGCACCTTACATTTTTCCGGAATATAAAGTATCCTTCATCTTCATTCAGGTAATAAACTATTTATTACATGCCAAATTTCATTAGAAAAAAAACATCTATACAAATATTATGTCACAAATAAAAATTCGGTCTATCAATATTTATTTTAATTTGTCCAACTATAAAACTAATTTCACGCGGACAAAGTCACGTCTATCAGGTAGTTTTAATAATAAAACAGTAATACAAAAGTTTAACTTTAGTTCTATTGTACAATACGATATAAAATGTTATTATGTTCTTCATTACAAAACTTCTGTTATACGCTAACAAATCGAAACTTGTAACAAAGTTGTGATTACTTTTCCAGTATCAAGTTTCCATATAACTGTTTTTCAGTTGTAAAGGTTACGGGGACATTAACGACTTATAGCTTTGAATAAGCTCCGAGTTAATCTTGCAGTAAATGTAACACGTAATAGACTTTACGGCTTTAATGATCATCCATTAAAGCTTGTCTCTCACTAGTACCACAGCGAAAGGCAGCGCACGTTCATTGTTAAACCATATTCTCCTTTGTTTCTATTCGAGCAATGCACAGTATAGCTTGAATAAAACAAAAGCCTCGCGACTGCCAGCGGCGCAAAGCGGCCGAGCAATTCTATGCATTATATGAATAAGAATAAAGGTGAATTTGGTTTAACAGTAAAGTTGGCTGCCTGCTGTTGTCGTTTCGGTGTGAGCTATGCCTAATGCTTTATCGGCACGATATCACACTAATATTATAAAGGCGAAAGTTTGTGAGTGTATGTGTGTTATGTGTATGTTTAATATTTTGTCACGCGCAAACGGCTAGTCCAATTTTAATAAAAAATGCAAGAAGCTGATAATTTAACACGCGGATAACCGCGGGGCGCAGCTAATCCTACTATTATACTTCCTACTAATCCTATCCTACTATCCTTCTATCCTACTATCCTACTATCCTACTATCCTACTATCCTACTATCCTACTATCCTACTATCCTACTATCCTACTATCCTACTATCCTACTATCCTACTATCCTACTATCCTACTATCCTACTAATCCTACTTATATTATAAATGCGAAAGTGAGTTTGTATATTTGTTTGTTTGTTACCTCTTCACGCTCAATGTACTGAACCGATTTGGATAAAATTTGGTACGGATGTAGTTTGAGACTCGGGAAAGAACATAGGGTACACTTTATCCCAAAATTCCCACGGGAAGCGAAGCCCGCGGGTACAGCTAGTTACTTATAAAACAAACTCCAGCTTTTGCAAAACATAAGGACTGGTGCTAGTTCGAGTTCGGTCGAGAAAAAAAGTATAAAATGTCAGCTCTTCTTGGCAGGTCCTTGTAGCCAGCCGAGGGAATAGCTACAGACAGACGAACAGACACACGGACAGCGGAGTTTTATTAAAAGGGTCCCGTTAACCGTAGGTACCCCTAAAAGTAAGCCTTATTGAGTTATAATGGCAATTTATTGATCTAAGAAGTCAGTCTCAAATTCTATCCTATCCTATCCTACTTCCTATCCTATTATAAATGCGAAAGTGAGTTAGTACATTTGTTTGTTTGTTATCTCTTTACGCTTAAGAAACTGAACCGATTTGGATGAAATTTGGTGTGGATATAGTTTGAAACACGGGGAAGGACATAGTACTTTTTATCCCGTAATTCCCACGGGGAGCGAAGCCCGCGGGTACAGCTAGTTGTAATTTAAAATTGATAGCTCAGAGAACTATAATTATGACTAACTCTCTCCTACATCGCTCAGCAAGCTTTACACGCGTAGGCATCACGGAAATCCTATCAAATATGCATTAGTGCTAAAACTAAGGCCTGTCTAATAACGCTTGTTAAATATTAATGAGAAATAAAGGAAAAATCACAAGCTAAAAGCGCTTGCCGAGCCAACCACCGCAAGATATAAATAATTTTATGGTAAGTGAGACGAGTAACTACGTTTATGAGGAAAGGAAATATGCTCTGTATTTTCAGGGATAAAGATAGTTTTATTTTTAGAGAACACTTAAAGCTTCTGCTGAGAAATAGAATCCTAGAAAGTCGTATGTCTTTTTTACGACGTGATCTGCGCTTTTGCAGTGAAAAGCGAAGAATGCTCAAGAGGTTGCGTGTGTTGACATGAACCTATTTATTATATATATTTGTTGACCAACGCTAGAGTGAGATTTAAAATTAGTCGCGATCTTTTTTAGAGTTCTGTAATAAACAAGGAACCCTTATATTTTAGCCACGTTTGTCTGCCTGTCTGAAAAGGAAAATTTCATACAAATTCAATAGATAATTAGTTGAATGAATGAATGAAGTTATTTGTTATTTGTTTTTAGTGGCATGAACTCAAAGTTGATATTTACAATTATGCTTCTATTTCTTTATTCCCAGATTATTCGAAGACGCCTTAACCGATTTGGAAAATTCTTTTTTTGTTTGAAAGAACATACTTGTTAGATGTTACCATATAAATTTTATCAAAATAGGTTGTGAAGTTTGTGGGTAAAGTCGGATTTAGTTTTGAAAAATTATTATTAGATAATGTCAAGTTCTATTTGTTTGGGCGATGCGCAGATTCTAAAATATCGGTTGTTTGATATTTTTCCATTGTATTTTTTTTTTAATTTAACGACGCATTGAATACGATTATTTTCAACACGATATTATAGTGAATTTATATCACATTAAATAAAAAAATAAATAGGGACAAATTACACAGATTGAGCTAGCCCCAAAGTAAGTTCGAGACTTGCATTATGGGATACTAACATAAGTTTTAATAATACGTATAGAAACATAGATATACTAAGTTATCTGATTTTGATGATTTTTTATGCTCTCGCGTGTATGCACTACACTTCCCAACAACGGAGATCATACCATGTCTGACCATACCAGAGAAGGTATTTAAAGATGAGGTTCCATCCTTACCTGGTGTTGCCTCGCTTCTTGCTGCTTCAGGTACCTCAGTCTCTGCTCTTTGGCGCACAGCAGTTGGTGCTGCGTGTCGATCTGCTGTTGCTGGCGGAGTGCCATGGCGCGCAGCTCACCCAGGGTCAACTCCACCCCTTCCCCCAACTACAGACAACAGAAAATGTTACTATTAAAAAAATATATAAAAAAAGAATAAGAGATTTTTTTACCTATCTTTAGAAACTGTCGGATAGAAAACAAATAATTAATATAATTTAATAAATTAATAAAAATGCCATGTCTGCTTTTCGGCTTCATCACGACATCAGGTTATACAATCAGTCAACTCGCATAAGTACCTATGTGAAGTTTTAGCTCAATTAATTCGGAAGTGGGTCCAATTTAGATTGCAAAACTTTGATACGGGCAACAGGACAGGTGACACTGAATTCGGCATTATCATCAGGTCTTTTTAGTCTCCACTGAAGGAGCACGACCCCCTTTGTTGGGTTGGAGAGGTCTCATGATGTAAACTTTGTTTAGCTTGTATTTCCTAAGTCGCCTTCTACGATATCCACTGAAAGACATGGAGTGGTCCTATTCTATTATGCTGGAAACCACACTGCATTTGCAACCTTGGCTAACCGTAAACATGTATGCACTCATCTGTGAAGATTAAAAGACCGGATGGTGCACCCCGGATTCTAAAACAGCACAGCTAAGAACCGGGAATACTACGAATAAGAATTTTCAATTAAGAGGCCCTTTATAGGATCAATCAGTCCATCTCTTGTTACATCGCAAGTTTACAGTTTGGTGCAAATAGATATTTGCTAAACATGTGCCTACGAGCGAAGTCTGGGGATAGTAGTTCGATTTTGCATTAAACTTGAGTCTTGTGAGGCCCAATTGTTTGTGGACTGGACTTGTTAATGAGAGCAGCCCTTAAGTGACATAAGTGACAAGAAATGTGAATTTAGAACTCAAGTCTTCTTTAAAATTTAATTTATTTACAAAAATACAAATGATTACTGAAATTCTTTTTTCTTATGACGTTCTGATAGAATAAGAAAGTTCAACTTTCCTTTTACATATTTGTAGACACTGTCATAATTATTGAAAACAATATTTGAATCAGTTGATATTATTCAAAAGCATTTTGATTTAATACAACAGTTTCGGGTAACAGCCGTATTCTCTTCGAATTCCCTTGCGTTTTCAGGGATATTCCCTAATGGATCCCAGGGATTTGAGGCATCCGCCATTACTGCCTTTAATTTTATCCTCATTTCAACAATATTTGAGTTCGATAATGTTGTTTTAGATGGATGAGAATATAATGAATTTTGATCAATGAACGTGAATAAATTATTAAGTACCTGGAAGAAAGCTTTTAGTTTATTAAGTTAAACCTTATTATGAAAATACGTGTTTAATTTTCTCCGAAATGATTGTCGGGATTGGATTACTTAGTCGTAATCGCTGAATACTTTTTCAATTTGATTTCAACTTTCTTTTCATTTATGTAATTTTCTTTGCTTTGGGTTAAATAACATATCATTAACAAATTAACTAACAATATCTTCTTTTTGTTGTTGTTTTAACTGCGTTTTATTAACTGACAATATTCCATCCAATTTTGCGTTTTTAAAAATCGATTGAAAGTATGAAGTAACATTAAATAATATCAAAGACAATATAATAGAAGTATATTGATCTATGATAATATCTTGATTCTTGTGTAACTAGTAATGTAATCTACTTTAACGTAAAGCATGATGTCAGATTTTTTCAAGCCAACATAAATTAACCGGTAAAGACCCGCACGACATGAATAAATGTCCACGTTCATTGTGTTACTATTGTGTCTGGTATTGGCGGTTAACGAATTCATTACAAAAACACTGTTTAAATTATATTTACTAGAACTGCAATACATAATAGGAATGATACAGAAACATCACATAATAGGAATAAGAGCTACAAATCGGGGTTATCCAACCGACAACACATTAAACACCATAATTTAGCTTTCAGGCTGGCATTACTCATCCATTTCACAAATGAACAAATCCGTTATTGTCGTGAATCGCACGTAATTTTCCGCCATCAAAATATTACAGAGGGTACTATTTTCAAGGATGCGGTGGGTTATTCTAGCGCAATATTTTTCTCGTGGATAGAAAAACGTTTATCCAATACCCGCGCCATTATCACGGCGAGTGGTCGTGGAACAAAGTTCGCGGCTGTACGTAGCGACTACAAAATTAGACATATAATTAGACAATAAATTTAAAAACGTCGTGATCCTACAAAGTACGAAAGTACGAGATATCGGAAAAGATCATGGACCTTTAAGGGAATTGGACTGGGCAGATATCGGAAAAACGATCATAAACCTCAAAGGGAACTGGACTGGGCAAGTCATCTAGCATGTCGGAGTGATTACCGGTAGAATTAAGACGGGTTAAAGAAGCATTGGACGTCCTGCTATGAGATGGGTTGACGATATAGGGAGTCAAAGTCACAGGTCGCACATGGATGAGAGCAGCATTTGACCGATATTAGTGACCAAAAAATTGGTGACATAGGGAGGCTTGTGCAGCCATTGGCACTTCACAGAAGTGGAGTATCATTTATGCCTAATACTACTACAAACGAAACTATACGTGTATTTACACATCAATGTGTGTGTGTTCGCACCTCAACAAGCGACATTATGAGAATGGGGGAGAGATGCAGGGATAGGGAATGAGGACGCATATTACGTGGGACCCTAGCTGTCTTATTATAAAAACTGAACTAACTTTGTTACTGGGTAATCATTATCCATCTAAATCAAGTTGATAATGACACGTGAGATAGTGTGAATGTGTGATATTACTAGATGTACCTAAACATAATTTGGGCGGATAATGGAGTTTCTGTTCTGTATTCTGTACTTACATTAATTATGTGCCTCAGCGTGAATAAGTATACTTTTAAAAGACTTTTAAGATAAAATTAAGGTGCGTTAGTAAATCTGTTTTCTTTTAGTCTTTACATTATTAGACGCTACAATCATTTATTCATAATAATAAAATTGACAACACTTAACATTTACTAAACGCTACATATACCAAAATACTTAGAAAAAATAGGATCCAGCAATCATTTTCCTAAGAAATATTACGGGTCAATTTTATACAATCTAGACTGCTAATACAGAAAGCCCACTGACTTACCGCTTTTTCTAAAAGGCAGGGATATTTTTTGCTATTACGATACTCTTTAATCCGTGGGATAAAACTTTCGTGCCGCCTGTGGGTTGCCTTTGAATTTATATACATTAGCAGTGGCTACAAAATATAATCATATTTTTACTTCTACAATCTGCATCCAATCTTGACTTTAGTAATTAAATAATTTTATTGCACTATTTTTATTGTATTTAACTTTATACGTATTCATAAAATATTTTTCTATAATTCAGTCAGTAACCTAGTCCGCAGGCAGCCTGAAAAATCTGACATCAGTGTTGGCCACTTACACACGAAAACACAACACCACCATGACAATCTTTTATCAAAACTAAAAACCGACTTCAACCCCCAAACTACACCACCAATTTTCATCTAAGGCAACCGCGATAAGTCTCTGTTTAAATCTACTACCTACAGGTAGGAAGAGAATATTCTTTAGCATTACGTCTACCTGGTATTGCTTTTTGGCATGATAAACATAAGGCAGTATCATAACTAACTTTGTTCAAGCAACTTCTTTTCTCTGACTGAAAGTCATCCTAACATAGTATCACAATATATCGCTAGTCATATAAAAATAATGACAAATACTTTTTTATGTTTATACGAGAGATGAGAGCTTCTAGCTCCAAGCAAGATTTAACGAGTGTAGTAAATTCCGCGACTATAAATATAAATTACATTGTACTTTCCTCCCAGACTGAATGTAAGATTCACGGGTCGTGACAAAATCTGCTTGAGATTTATACGGCCTTATATCAACGGGAACAAAAAGTTACTATCGATTTTCTAAAGAATTCTTGATATCTATTCTGAGATTTCTTCATCTTTATTATTTCAGCCGCATAACTCTTACTGCTGGACATAGGCCTCTCCCAAGGATTTCCTAAATGACCGATCTATAGCGGCTTACATGCAGCGCCTTCCAGCAAACTTGACCAGGTCGTCAGACCACCTTGTGGGTGGGTATTCTACGCTTCGCTTGACAGTAGTCGCCATTCGAGAACCTTTTTGCCTCATCGGCCATTGGTTCATCGGGCTATGACTACTGAGATTTCTTAATATTGGTAATTTTAGTTTAGGTACATGATTTTAAACACTGACTGCTTCCATGGTCCAGTGGTCAAGGCGTTCGCCTTATGATCCGGAGGTCGTGGGTTTGAATCCCACTGGAAAGCATACTTTGTGCAAAGTTGTTTTCAGTCTGGTTAGGATATTGCAGGCTTGAATCGCCTGATTATCCGCAAAGAAAGATGATTCCTGGTTTCGGGAAGGCATGTATATACCCAACGCCATCTAGCATTTGTTTATCTAACCTATACAAGTCAATGCTCCGGGTTTAGTAGCGTTACTGCTGAGGATGCAACCGGCAATACGCTTGGATGATAACATGATGACAAAACACATTTAAGAAAAAATATAAGTTTTGGAAAATCCAAAGTGCACGCCTCAAAATTCATAAAAAATATCTAATCTTTGTCATGGAGCTTACGGGCAATCTGATACACAGAACAACCGCATAAGAAACGCACGTTAACCCTGACAAAAAATAGGCTCAAAAGACTTCTTAAACTGGTAACTTACCCACTAAAGATATCGTGTAACTACTTTTGGTTTTCACATTATACGAAATTCGATATTTTTATTTTTATTAATACAAGAATAATTAATTACTTAAATTTCCCTTCCTTTTGTAATTGTAAATTTTATTGCAAAATTAGGATTGTGATTTTTCATAGCACAATAAAGTTATTACAAACAAACAAACAAGATTAAACTTACAAACAAACCATTATCCCTGAACCTTCATCAACTGCCTAAATACTCGGATGACTTTAAAAGAGCTATTGGCGCAAATTATACGTACATTAAAAGTTCTCTAACAAATTAACAAACTTAGTAAAATATCGAGAGCCTTTAACTTACATTCAAGACATTCCTAATTTATCAAACGGCTTATTGTTTCGTCATTAACCCAGTTTGTGGCAAATATAAATAAAGACGCCGCGCGCCATGAATCTTTCCCAACTGTGTTTAAATTAAAACTAACACTAGTGTCAGATTTTTCCAGCCTAAATGCATCAGACGTCGGTCAATTACGTAGTAAAACAAACAGGAGCTCGGCAGAAGTGCGCATTGCTAGCGCTTTCGCAAGTAAAGCGATACCGGGCGTAGGCCGCACTTGGATAGGTGACCACAAGTAGCATAAAAATCTCTCTCTTTTTCCGTGCTTCGGAAGGCATGTAACATGTAAAAACCGTTGGTCCCGGCCGTCATCATTGCATGGCAGTCGTCAAGCTATGTCAGATGCTTTTAGGCAGCTTGAAAATCTGCACACACGAAAAACCAAAACAAACAATAATAAAACATAAGTATGCAGATTTTCTTTCTTAAACCGGAAGAAAGTGGATGGTTCAAAATTGCAGTCTCTAAATCTCATGTTATAATAGAAATAAGTACTTACATCTCGTGTACTTTATAGTTTGCAATAAAATATTGGGTATTGAGTATTGACCGAACTCGTGCCTTACAGTTAATGCACAGACACTGTCGTCCTTTTTAGGGTTCCGTACCCTAAGGACAAAAACTGGCCCTATTACTAAGACTCCGCTGTCCGTTCGTCCGTCTGTCTGTCTGTCTGTCTGTCTGTCTGTCTGTCTGTCATCAGACTATCTTATGAACCGTGATAGACAGTTAAAATTTTTACAGATCATTGCTGTATTAACAACAATAACTGAAAAACAGAATAAAATAAATATTTATACATACAACAAACGTGATTTTATATACATAGTGGTACGGAACCGAACCGTGCGCGATTTCTACTCGTACTTAGCCAGTTAATTAAACCAAGCGAAGTCACTGCAAAGTTTTTTAAAAGTTAAAAACAGTACAAGTATCATTGTAACATTTTGTTTTTTATCTAAAATCAGACTTTACTTTTTCACTTTGTCTGAGTAAACGGCGGCAGGAAAAGTTTATTGTTAATTTGGTGCAAAGTGGGCGGTATGTCTGTCACTTTACTGTTTTTTGGTTCATGAATTAGTTAATTTGCTCGGTTTAAGTTTTTTTCTGTCTTTTGCCATGTGGTTTCCGGAAGAGTAGAAAAGGGGTTATTCCAAGTCCTCCCGTGGATGTCGTAGAAGGCGACTTTGTAAATACAAGTTAAACAAAGCTTTATAAACATCAATGAGACCTCTCCAACCCGTCTGACCAGCGTGGAGAGTGTATGTCAAGCCGTGTGGCTGCTCTGGCCAAGTATGGCTCTGGTAATACAGAGAGGGTCGTGCTCCTGCAGTGGAGACAAAAATACCTGATGATGATGATGATGGAGGTCTTTTTCTAAACCACACACAACTTTATTTAATAAAAAATCTTATAGAAAATGTTTGTGTTGACGTTTAGAAAAGAGTGTCTTATTTGACTTGTTGTCTTTAAGCGGATGCATACATATTGTGTAAGACATTATGTAATGCACACTTGTAAGACAAAGGCAGGGTCAAAGGACCGAAGCTAAGAACTATTACAAACTTGTGAATAGTTTAGTTAAACATAAACATGTTGCAGCTACGGTCGCAAATTCAAACTTCATTAATTATACCCACACATGGCGTTAAGTTCGTTTAGCCCTTTACGACGCGGCGGTAAAATAGGGTTCTATTTTTAGAAGCATTCAAAATCGCAGCCCTGTCTGTATAGGTGTATGGCACACATTTTAATAGGTACTGATTTTCTGCAATGTTTCAAAAATAAAAATAATATATTCTTAACACATGTCCGATTATTTATCATGATAAATAACCAAACTAAAAGTAACAAAAAACTAACAGAAAGACTAACACTATTATATAAGAAAAGAAAATGTTATGGAGTAAGGAACAAATAAAGGCTTTTTTATTTTACTTTTTTATTTATTACATAACGTACAAAAAATAAAACAGGGTGAGTGCACTCTGTATCGGTCATCGGTACTTTTATTATATGCCCTGCCCACTGTTACTGCATTTAGATAACCCGCTGGGCTATGTCAGTAATATTAAACGAATCTCATTTCTGACTAACTTACTGACTCTTGCTGACTCTTTACGCGAGTAACCCATTTAATTTATGCGAATAATGACCTCATTTCTGATTCAATTAATAAATAGACTTCAAAATCTCATCTCGTTTAAAAATAAACAGTTCACGATCTACCCTTAATTAAGGCCACGCTGCCTGCAAGTCATTTAGCACCGCGAGGACGCGCGCACACCACTAACTGGCTCTTCACGCAAGAAACCTATTTAATTTATGCAAATAATGTCCTCATTTCTAATTTAATTAATAAACGGATTTCAAAATCTCATCTTATTTAAAAATAAACATTTCACGATCCACCCTTAATTAAGGCCACGCTGCCTGCAAGTCATTTAGCACCGCGAGGACGCGCGCACACGGCTAACTGGCTCTTTACGCGAGTAACCTATTTAATTTATGCTAATAATGTCCATATTTCTGATTCAATTAATAAATAGACTTCAAAATCTCATCTCGTTTAAAAATAAACATTTCACGATATACCCTTAATTAAGGCCACGCTGCCTGCAGGTCATTTAGCGCTGCATTCAAATCCGCTCTGGCTGTATGCAGTAGTTTTGCTTAAGCAGTAATTAATTTCCAGCTTTCAAAGGCGCTTTACGTGTACCCTGAATTTAGTTTGACGAATATGGTCTCATATTCAGATTATTTAGATTGTAAGAAAGTAGTTCAGATAAAAAAATTGAGACTTAATCTTCTTATCGTGTGTGTTAGTGACTAACACTAGTGTCAGAGTTTTTAAACCGCCTTAAAGGTCTCTGACATGGTTTTAGGTAACGACCAATGTCAAAGACAGTGACCGGGACCGAAGGCTTAACGTGCCCTCCGAAGCACGGGTCAACTTACTTATCAGACAATCAGGTGATCAGCCTACAATGTCCTTACCAAACTAGGACAACAACACAAAGTCGTTAACGCTCTAACCACTACACCACGGAGGCAGTTTACTTAATAAGGGTAACAAAAAAGTTTTGTGACAATTTTGGGAATTAGCTGAAATATCATAGGAATTTTTTAAGGTTAAAATCCTCAAATATCCACAATTGAAAAAAAAAACGAAAAACTGAATCGACAAAAAGTTCTATATAATTTTCAAACTGTCTCACAAATTTTCACGACGATCGGTTGAGAAATGCGACCTGTAGGCGAGAACAGCCGGACAGACAAACTGACGGACAGCCGGACAAAAACATTTTTTTGGTCAATCTCGAAACTGAGACGCTTCGCTTGCTCGGTCAATGAGACGCTTGGATTGCTTCGCTCGCTTGGTCAATTATTAAATAAATTTATTTTATGGAAGGCTAGAAGCTAAAGGACCATTTCTATCAGGTACGTACAAAAACTTCCCATTATATCTATCTACAGTGAGGTACAAGTTCAAACACACAAAAGTACCAAAAAATTATAGGCACATTATAATTGAGATTCGCACCAGAATATCCAAACACTTTCAGCCGACATAAAGTGGAGTGGATTTCTGTGTCAGCCATTGTAAAAATGTGTGTATGTGACCCGAGTAGGTGCTCATGAATAATTCAGGGTTTCTGGATCACTGATGATGCGCGCTTATATTCCGGGAGGGGTTATTGGGAATATCACTGGCAATTAGTGTTATATTACATACATACGTATTATCACGTCTCTATCTGTAATGGGGCAGACAGTGCATTCTGGGTCTTGCGGCTCCAAGCAGACAGAGCTCAAGGCCGCGGGACTCAAAGGCCATTTTTAGAAAAGGCGGTAAAAGTTGCCAATCATGTTAATAATTAACATGATTCGGATTTTCGCCCTTTCCCTTGATCGGCTTTTACGATCTGCACGGGTAGCTGGTACATTTTATGGTTTTTCCTTTCTCCCAGAAGGATGTTATATACAATATAATGTTATATTGTTTTTATATTATGCTCCTATATGATTTCCTGCATGTAGGTTGGTAAAAATACTCCCAAGTCCTGTCGTGGATGTCGTAGAAGGCGACTTAGGAAATACAAGCTAAACAAGGCTTGTAAACACCAATGAGACTTCTCCAACTCGTCTGGCTAGCGTGGAGAGTATAGGCAAAGTCCTCTGGCTGCTCTGGACAAGTATGGATGTGGTAGTACAGAGAGGGTCATGCTCGTAAGAACATAACCCTGTGAAGACAATAAGACCTGATGATAATGATAATCATGTACATAAAACATTTATTGCAATAAACTGTCTTGCTTATAAATTAGGTTTTACTAATTAAGTCTGATACATAAATTAATTAGAAACTAAAATTAATCGCACCGCAACTCGCAGCAAGGATATTGCCATGTGGGGACACGCCCATTTAATAAGGTATAGAATAAGAGTTTTCATAAATATGGGACACCTGGCAGCACAGTGACGTCAGGTTCAATCGACTTTTGTCATTGGACCCTCAGTTGACAGGTTCTTTTCCTCCATCAAATGTAACCAATAATCTACACTTAAGAGCTCGCGTTAAATGAATTTACATCATGTCTGCGCAAATGGCTGCTTAAAGGAAAGTTTTATTTAAATAAGGAGTTTTTAGAGTGTAAAATTCAAGACTGCGAATTCGATGCATGAATAAAATTCCTCACACCGATTTTTGCATTCTATTAAATATCGCTAAATATGTTTAATCTACTATTTTTGTATGTTATACCTAAACACCTGTATTATACACCCTATTTATTCCAAATAAAAATTATCTTATCTAAAGGTAGCTTATTGGACCTGACTTCACTGTGCTGCTATCTGATGTCTCATATTGCTGAAAACTGATTATATTTAACATCGCTTTGATAGCCGTTGAGGTAACGCCAGGAGACAAGAGTGCACTTTATTCTTAAATCCCTAACCCTAAAACTACAACCCTATCTCCAAACCCAACCTCATTAATCATAAAACACAACACAATACCTTTGTTAACTGCCAAAACTAAGGGACCACCCTTCAGGTCAACGGCATTACCATCAAAACAGGCCTCGTTACGGTAACGCTCAAAGTGGCTCGCTATGGTAACGCTATTTATCTTGCCAATACTCGGGGCGCTATCAACAAGTGTCTATGATCACATAAATCCTGGCTCCTTTGCATAGTGTTGTGAAAAAAGGAGTCCAAGAGCCTAAGTTTAAGTCCCAGTTACATTGGGTTGAGTATTGTAATTAAACATGAAGTCAATATATACCTCTATATAGCCATCCATATTTCGAAGGCAAAATCGATGGAATACTGAATAAAATTTAAAAAAAAAGACTTCTTTATTTTCTTTTTGACAATGTCCTCGCATTTTTTTGTGATCAGGACCTACAACTGCTTACGTTATACTTTTCGACATTGTGTCACAGATACATAATAGCACTGAAGTTTTGTTTTAAAAGCTTTTTTTGGCAAGGTGACCATAAGTAGGACATACAGTTTGAGCTCCTCTGTGCTTTGGGAGGCAAAAAAGCCGTTGGTCCCGGCTGTCATAATTGTACAGCATTAGTCAAGAAATCTGACATGATTCCATTAGCCAGCTGTGACCCACAAAACCTGCCACCGGTGCTAGTCACGCACATGAAAATCAAACAGTTGTGTATTAAAAATCATATAAAGAGTCGTGTTCTTAAGAGCCTAAAAAAAGTAAGTCACTTTGTAAGACTCCTGGGCTCGAAGCCTTTACATCACTAGCATTTCCTTGATACGACCTCAGAGGCCTTGAGCGCATTTCGGAACTGAATATTTAGTAGGATTTTATTGATATTCCTTTTGTTTTATTGTACGCGAACCTTTTAGAAGTTTTCGAATTTATTTGTTTGTAGTGTTCCTTATTACAGAATTTGTTATTAGCTGACTAAATGAAGTGACGGTTTTTGAAAACGATATTATGCTTTATATATTTTGATGACGTAATAGAAATAGACTTCTGTTTCCAATTATCTTTCATCTGCAATCTAAATGCTGAGTAGATTTTTTTATACTTAAACAAATTTAATTTAAAAAATTAATGTTTTGCATATTTTCATTTCAGGAGCTTCATTTTTTTATTTCAGTTAATCAGTTCAATTTTAAGAGCGAAAGTTTCTGTACACCCTTTGGGGATCCAAATTGGAAGGTCGAAGCGGAATTAACGATAAATGGATGAACATAAAAAATAACAGATTCAATCAGTATCCGTAACGTAATCAGCTAATAAAGAAAATTTGGTTCTATCTCGTAAACGAACAGTTCTCTAATATTTCAGGGTAAGTGCACCTAATCCTTGGATTTGCGAGGGCTGGATGAAATAAGACGTTTCATTTGTTTGAATTTCGTTCGCCGGGGATACAAAATATATAAAAGTACAGAATTGCCATTAAACTTTTATTTTTATCATTACCTATTTTCAGTCTACTAATAGACTGTAGACCAGTTTAAGATATGCGTTTGTAGACCTAATAAAGGCTTATAAACGCCTATCCTAATAAAGAATGGCGATAATATTATATTACGCTAAACGTGATTTATGGATCTTACGACCTCCTGCCCTGTTAGGAATAAAAATGTGATAATGTAAATGTGCGAGTGATTTTTGTATGGAGCAAAAATGTTCTCGAATGGCGACCAAGTACTGACAAGCGAAGCGTAGGACACCTACTCACAAGGTGGTCTAATGACCTGACCAAGGTTGCTGGAAGGCGCTGGATGCAAGCCGCTCTAGATCGGTTATTTTGGAAATCCTTGGGAGAGCCCTATGTCCAGCAATGGACGTCATGAGACTGAAATGATGATGATGATGACGAGTGATTTTAAATTCTACTCTCCGCTGCTATTCCAATTTGCGACGCTAAATCTGTGGTAGCGTCCTTTTCGACAAAGAAGACGTAAGACAGGACAAAAATGTGTCTGTTTCTATACGCTGTGATCTTTCTGTTCCCTGGTCACTTTATGCCTACGACCGGTGAGATGACTGCCCACTTGGCGATATTTCTTGCCATATCAAGGTGGACCGTTCCTCTAAGGAAAATTTTATGCATTCTTCAGCTAGATATGAATATTTTTAGGGTATTATGTTTCGAGATGAAAGGAAACTCAATTTTGAATCATTTAAGAGTTTTTACATAAATGGAGCCACGTGTTTATGAAAGTTTTTCGCCTACATAAATGCGTTTTTCTTTCATCTACTGAGATATTTAGGGAAGGAGTAGTGATATTTGGGATTAAATGTTTTTATTTAGGAATATGCATACATAGATAACAAAATATAGTGTTTATGTGTAAAAAAAAAAAACAAAAAATACTCGTAGGTACGTAATTTTTTTTTTACCACATTTTATATGATAATCAAAAATATGGTTATGTTATTTAGTACTTTGTTTGTCCAGCACCAGGCTTATAGTACGTACGTACTTTTACCAACGCACTTGCATTTTTTGACCCCTCTTATACAAATGAAACGGTGGCTCAAAAATACTATTAAAAAACTTACTAACTAAAGAATTCTGCGCCGTTGAATGAATGTTTCTTATTGACTTGATGAGTAGAGAAGTCTAGTTAAAATTTTTCTAAAATTTAATTTTAAAAAAATAAGCCCAAAACAATTCATTAGCTGCACTCCAGTAGGTATTAAAAGGGAAAAAATCTATACTAAAATACGTAAACAGTCTTGGCAAAACATCAAACATTCATCAAGCAAACAAATCAATTATCCTCAATCTCTCAAATAAACACTATCACTTTAGCAAGTGAAATAAGTAACACCCAATTAAGAAACTAATTAAACGTATTCAGAGTGTTTCGGCGCGTTAAAGAGCTTCCGATGTGATGAATAAAACATGTGTGCCTACCCTTACGGAGGCGGAGCGGTCTTAGTTTTAGTCTTTAAAAGTTTATATAATGCCACAGAATGAATATAAGTAGCCTCCGTGGTGTAAAAAAAGTTGGAGCGTTTGGCTCATACCCGGAGGTCGCGGGTTCGATTCCCAGCGGGGGCAACGACTTTGTGTTGTTGTCCTAGTTTGGTTAGGACATTGCAGGCTGATCACCTGATTGTCTGATAAGTAAGATGATCCGTGCTTCGGAGGGCACGTTAAGCCGTCGGTCCCTGTCACTGTCTTTGACATTGGTCGTTACCAAAACCATGTCAGAGGCCTTTAAGGCGGTTTAAAAACTCTGACACTAGTGTTAGTCACTAACACACACGATAAGAAGTATTACACACAGAACGGAATTTCCTAATATCCCGCGCAATATGCGTCCCCGTTTCCCTTCCCTGCACCTCTCCCCCGTTCTCGCCGTGTCAAGGCGGTAAGGCAGCCGACCGCTCAACTCCCTCCACAAGAGGTGGAGATGACTTTTGATGTGTTCATATGCCGTGTGGTTTCTAGCACAGTAAAATAGAACCACTCCAAGTCCTCCCGTGGATGTCGTAGAAGGCGACTTCGGAAATACAAGCTAATCTAAGCTCATAAACATCAATGAGACCTCTTCAACCCGTCAGGCTAAAAAGAGTATATGCCAAGTCCTCTGGCTGCTCTGGCCAAGTATAGCTCTGGTAGTACAGAGAGGGTAGTGCTCCAGCAGTGGAGATAAAAAGACCTGATGATGATGATGTTTTCAATGTGCCCGGGAAATATCAAATAAAGATTTATCGAAAAAACTTCCATTTTTATACAGCGTACAAAATAGTGCAACTATTCGGTAACTCTGCGAGTTAATTGGTTTTCAGATTGTGGTTTATTTTGAATGAAACTACAGGGAAAGAGCGAATAGAAAATATTTTTAGAGTAAAACTTTGAACACACATTATGTTCTGCCAACTATTGGTTTTGGCCGAGCGAGCGAAGCGAGCAGAGCACCTCAGTTTTGAGATTATCCAAAAATACTTTTGTCCGTCTGTACGAAATTTTGTGAGCAGATTCGATAATTATTATACAGAAAACATTTATTTGAAATTTTTTTGAATCGCGGATACTGGGAATTAAAAACGTAAAAAATTATCATATTTTAGCCATTGAAAAATATTGAAAATGTTATAAAAGTTATGAAGACGCAACTTTTTTGTGCGAACAACTTTTTCATCCGATAAACTACAAGGGGTCAGGAGTGAAGGGCCACGCAAAACAGACTATACCAAATACTATCGATAGTATCGACAGTTTGTTCGTCGTCAGGATCGATATTATCAGTTTTATTAAAAATATCGATATATTGTTTTATTAATTTAAGTTAATTGCACAGAATCTTATGATGGATTAATTACAATGGGTCAAACTTAATGACAATGCATTATCTACCAGTTTGCCTTTGGGACATGTTGAGAAATTGAAATAGGGGTGCAATCATGGTATAATCAAATAAGGTATAATAAAATAAGGTTCTCTTCTCGTGACAGCTGATGACGTAGGTGGAACTTGACTACGTCGGCAGTTTGATGTGCTGCCACTGTGTGAAATTGAATTACCCGAGCGTAATGCATTTTTTAACTTTATATACCAATTTCGAATTAATAATCCATTAAATCAATTTATATAATATTGAATTGATGAATCACGCGAGAATCGCGAGACACTAACTAGCTAAGTTACTTAATATTTTATTTAATATTTATAAACTAATTGAGAAAGTCCTTAAATTTACTGAAAAGAAGAATCAGTGGCAACACTTTCGTGACGTAGTCAAGTACCATCTCGGGAAGAGAATACCTTATTTTATTATACCATGGGTGCAATAATGGACTATCGAACGACAACACTCGCAGCTAGTACATTCTACGCTTTTTCTTCTCTCTCACAACACCATGAAAGTTTTCTCGTAAGAATGTCATCAACTCACTCTAATTTATGTCTGTTGATCGCACGTGCCGACGCATACTTTCAGAATTATGCATACAGAGCGTGTTAATTTGAAAATGTTTAGAATACACAAGAGTTTTTGCGTATCTTACATCGCTTCTGATATTAATTGATAAAGTTCGTTCCAGACATGCCATGATTCATAAATATTCATTTCACGTAGGTGATGTTAGTATGATTGGGCTCTTTTCATAATTTGTTCGTTGAAATTTATTTTTTATTGTAGGCATTAATTTAACGAATCATGCCTGTGAGTTGTAATGTTTCTAACCGACTTTAAAAAAGACAGACTAAATAAATATTTTTTTTTGTACCTATGTATACGCGATATCTTCGCCACTTTCGAATGCCATAATATGATTGTATTTTTTTATTTGAAAGCTTTTAGTACCAAATAGTGTTCTGAAGATATAATGAAGAACTTTGGAGATATGGAAGAAACTCTTGTCTATACGCACCCCTTTTTACCCGACTACGGCAAAGCCAAACGGAAAGGTTATGATTTTAGCAGTCTATGTTTGTATGTATGTACGTATGGCCGCTTTACCGTCTCTAAAATCTGCCGCTCTTGGCTCCAGCCAACTCGTAAATCTGCTACTGATTCAGATAAGTACCAATGTTGTAAGCAAAAGCTTGTAAAAAGATATCACACTCATAACATTACGACTCAATAATATAAACTTGAATATTCTGACAAATATCAAAAACCACATTGCTATCACTTATCGGGCCACAAATCTTTATTCGGTCATAACGCGAAATAACCGGGTATGAATAGTGGGGTTCTACAATACCCAGACCACAAAACGGTGAATAGGGGTCGCGGGGAAACCGCTTGACCTATATGTTTATGTTAACGGTTTTTGAAACGACTTTTTCGGTTTGTCGTTAACGTTTTCAAGAAAAGATCAACATAAGCTGAAAGTGGCCGTTTTTCGCAAATGAGCGTAGAAGAAAGATTTACGTTCTCACTTTTAACTATAAACAGTAGTTTATGAAATAGTCTACAGGTCGTCTAGGGCTTAGTTAAGACAAAATTTTGTATGTTATCTTCGTTTTCTTGTAAATGATTTATTTAAAAAAAAAACGGAAATCTATGTATGGCCTTAAAGAAGCAAAAGAGGTTTGTAAGGACCATAGCAAGTGGAGATCCATAGTCTCTACCTACTCCTATGGGAAACTGGCGTGGAAATGTGTGTGTCTGTATAAAATACTCCGGATTTTTTCATACTGTGTGTAACTTGTACCTTTATATAATACTTTTGACCTTTATATGTGCATCTTGAAATCCGAAGGCACAATAGGGCAATTCACGTCGCTTTCTAGGCCGGGAGCGTGGGTGGAGACGTGAAATCGATAGGCCGATCAGCTGGCAGGGGCGCCCGAATTGGACTCAATGAGATAAGAATGAATGTGACGTATTGAATTAGTTTGAGAAGGGCCTTTAAATGTGTGAAAATGACCCAAAAAATGGATACGTTTCGGTTATATAAAGGCTAACAAAATATACTGAAACTATTTTAAGGGTGAATTCAGTCCGTGAACAACTTTCTCCAAGAATCATGTATCGAAATATGAAAAGAAGTTTTGGCCTTCCATACAAGTCGACCGATCAGCTGACCCGAGTTTGTACGAAAAGCCAAAAAATATTTTTCATATTTCAACATAATTATATTCCTTGGGAAAATTTGTTCAGTATCATGGATTGGATTGACCCTTAAAATAGTTTCAATAATTTTGTTAGACCTTTTTTAGGGTTCCGTAGCCAAATGGCAAAAACGGAACCCTTATAGATTCGTCATGTCTGTCTGTCTGTCTGTCCGTCCGTATGTCACAGCCACTTTTTTCCGAAACTATAAGACCTATACTGTTGAAACTTGGTAAGTAGATGTATTATGTGAACCGCATTAAGGTTTTGACACAAAAATAGAAAAAAAACAATAAATTTTGGGGGTTCCCCATACTTAGAACTGAAACTCAAAAAAATATTTTTCATCGAACCCATACGTGTGGGGTATCTATGGGTAGGTCTTCAGAAATGATATTGAGGTTTCTAATATCATTTTATTCTAAACCGAATACTTTGCGCGAGAGACACTTCCAAAGTGGAAAAAAGTGTGTCCCCCCCCCCCCCCCGTAACTTCTAAAATAAGAGAATGATAAAACTAAAAAAAATATATTATGTTCATTACCATGAAAACTACCAGCGAAAATTGGTTTGAACAAGATCTAGTAAGAAGTTTTTTTTTAATATGTCATAAACTGCAATTTACCTTTCATTCAATCAACTCAAATATAAAAATTAAAAAAAATACTACTACGGAACCCTTCATGGGCGAGTCCGACTCGCACTTGGCCGCTTATTTTTTTGGTTTGAAACGAAGAACTATTCACATGCCTAGATTCTTTGCTGTGACCTACTTTTAATTGCAAAAAACGTGGAGCAGAAAAAGACTAACAGGTGGTATGAACTCTCATGACTCTTCTGAAATACTCGTACATGCGTACTCCGCTGGAAGGTGGTACAAGCAGCTTTTTTCAGGGATATTTTAGGAAACCACATCTATGGGACCACCGCCACCACCAAGAAAATTTTTTTCAAACAAAAATAGTTTTCCAGGGTTTTCGACATACATACGTTTTCGAATAATAATCGATCATAAATAACAAATAAATTGCGACGAATTATAACCTCCTCCTTTTCTGAAAGTCTGTTAAAAAGTTTGCTTTGAAGCGTATTCAATTTAAAAGGGCAGTTTTTTAAATAATATGAGGGATATTTGTGGCACATAATTAACATTTTTTTAAATTATATCTTGGTCTCTGGAAAGCGCTGGATGCAAGCCGCTCTAGATCGGTCATTTTGGAAATCTTTGGGAGAGGCCTATGTCCAGCAGTGGATATTATGCTGAAATTATAATGATGATGAGTTTTTTTAAAGATAAATATGTTGTATGTGCTTGAAAGTCAAGGAGTAGTTGTATTATATATCTAACTAGTTTAGTTCAGTAACTAAATCAGTTTAGGTGCTGTCTGCTAGATGATTAATGTCTGCTGATGAGGAAACGTTATTACTGGAGACATGAGAGTGGTAACGACGCTTCAACTTGTATTAAGCAAATATTGACTTAGTACACTATGGGGTCTCGATCAAGTGAGTAGTTACCTTTGGACTTAAATATATTTGTATAGTACTAGCAGCCCGCCCCGGTTTTCCCTGTATAAATTATATATGTAAACCTTCTCGGAAAATATTTTACATGTCTGTATATTTCACTAATTTTAGCGTATTTTTACTTGCACCCTCATCCTCAGCTGTAATGCTGTGTTGTTGTTGTTTTTCGTGTGTGTAAGTAGCCAACACTTTGATAAAACCAACAAGAGTCTGGATCTTCATCTTCAAATGTAACAGTACAAATGTAATGTAGACGACAGTTTCAAAGTCAATTGATTTTCACATCATAGATAGACTAATAAGTATAATTATTTGGGCGAAGTATTGAATGAAAGCATAGATTCTTTGGAAATAATTTATACTCCATTTCATAGAAATTTTGAAAGTGGGAAAGTTAACTTCCGCTTTATGGAAAATAACTTAATGCTTTGCGTTCTGTGAAATGTGTTTACGAGGTATTTACGCAAGCTTAGTTTACGTTCATTTTATAGCTTAGAGTTTTCCGAAGGAAATTTTGTTACCAGGTATTCAGCATATTGCATAACTATTTGCCTAAATTAAACATATTTTGTTTATGTTTTATAAACTATGTTGTTCATAGTGTATTTGGACGTAAACGTAGACGCATTAGGCAGATTGTACCTCAGGATTAAGGTTGTATAGGTAGTATAAGCTTTCCAACATACCTGAAACAACAAAAAAAAACTTTTAAGTGAAGAAGAGAGACACATAAATACTTTTGACTGTTAATACAGCACGTGATTAATTACATTTTGACGATCGAACCTATTAAGCACTAGTATATTTAGACTTCTACTCATCGATGTTCTTGGGCAATATAAAACCACATATACAGGCTGTAAATCTGTAACCTTGCCATGTTCTCAGATGTACCTATACCGATCATACTGAACAACTTTCCCAAAGGAATGTAGGCCAAAATATGAAAAAAAAAATTGGACTTCCCATACTAAATTGATCAGCTGATTAGCAATTTTGTAAGGGTAAACAATTTTTTTTTTCATATTTCGACCTGTTTCTTAGGGAAAGTTGTTCAGTATGATCGGTATAAGTACGTCTGAGAATATGGCAAGATTACAGATTTACAGCCTGTATACCAACATGCCGAATATACGCTTACCCCAAAATTGAGCTCATAAGTTTAATAGCAGTGTCCCAACATTTGGCCATATTTAGTAACATATATATAGGCATAGTATATAATATAGTATAGGTATAACGTGCCCAAACGGTTTAAAACTCAAGACATTAGTTTCATCATAATCTTCATGTCTTTTTAATCTCCACTGCAGGAGCACAACCCCTTTTTTGTACTACCAGAGCCATACTTGGCCAAAGCAGCCGGAGGACTTGAACTACAATCTTCACGCTAGCCAGATAAGTTGGAGAGGTCTCATTGATATTTATATAAGCTTTGTTCAGACATCAAATTATGAGAAAATTTCTAAACAAGAAAGAACACCTTCCGTATAGTTAAACGTAAAAAATACACGTCATAAATATGGGCCAAGGTCCCCATTAGGCGTTATTACGGAGAATAGTTCGCGATAAAGTCACCCCTTCCACCTGTGCCGGGGTTAGCACTAACAGCGACCTTGGGCGAGGTATTCAGGCACCCAAATTGGGTATTTTCCTAAGCCAAGAATAAATTATTTTGTTATTATTACTATTAATAGCCATCAATGTCCCAGTATTGGGCAAAGGCCTCTCTCTCACTACTCCATGACTCTCGATTTTGTGCTATTAATTGCCAGTTATAAGGTAACAGTGACGGTTCTTCCAGTTTCAGAATTTCGGCGCAAATACCATCGGGACCGGGACTCTTATTGTATTTTAGTTTTTTGATTGCTGATAGAACTTCTTCCTCTGTTATTGGTGGAATGTCATCTTCGCAATGATATTCTGGTGTGGGTTGGCTGTGGGTAATATTGGATAATATTATTTTGTACTGATAACAAAATAAAACGTCGCAAAATAATATCAATTGTCTTTAAAAAAAAAAAGCGGCCAAGTGCGAGTCGGACTCGCCCATGAAGGGTTCCGTAGTAGCAAATAACATAATATAAAAGTCTTGTAGTATGTTTTTTTAAAATTTTCATATTTGAGTTGATTGAATGAAAGGTAAATTGCCGTTTATGATTTATGACGTATTAAAAAAAAACTACTTACTAGATATCGTTCAAACCAATTTTCGCTGGTAGTTTTTATGGTAATGAACATCATGTATTTTTTTTAAGTTTTATAATTCCCTTATTTTAGAAGTTACGGGGGGGGGGACACACTTTTTTCCACTTTGGAAGTGTCTCCCGCGCAAAGTATTCGGTTTAGAAAAAAATGATAATAGAAACCTCAATATCATTTTTGAAGACCTATCCATAGATACCCCACACGTATGGGTTTGATGAAAAATAAATTTTTGAGTTTCAGTTCTAAGTATGGGGAACCCCCAAAATTTACTGTTTTTTTTCTATTTTTGTGTTACAACCTTAATGCGGTTTACATAATACATCTATTTACCAAGTTTCAACAGTATAGGTCTTATAATTTCTGAAAAAAGTGGCTGTGACATACGGACGGACAGACAGACAGACAGACATGACGAATCTATAAGGGTTCCGTTTTTGCCATTTGGCTACGGAACCCTAATATCCATTTTAACGTGATAACTGATAATAAGAACGCTATTTGACTCCAAAATACTGTGACGTCATCTGCCTGTATTTCATACAAAACTCCATAGAAACTGTTTGTTTTGACATTTAGAAAAAAGTATCTGATTTAAGTTGTTGGAAAATAGCATATTCTCCCACTTTTATAAATCGGCCTCCTACATCAGTATGTACCAAGCCTATTAAAACTTTTTATAATGTGACGTTTGAGTTCCGAAAATCTCTAAAATGAAGTTCTTCAAAACGTGTCCGTCGTTAGTTTATACCACAACCTTTACTCTACGTAACTAGTAGTTTGCCCCGAACAGTGAACTTCCGTATATCTCGGTAAGTCTTTGGCCGATTTGGCTCATGTTCTAATAAAAAATTCTTTTGGCTTTGACAACACGACTACCAAAGTTTATGGTACTTCGTCGAACAAACACACAAAAGCCTGATTGTTAAAACTCTGAGAACTATGCTCGCTTCGCTGATTGTTTCAATAACGATGTAGTCTTATTTGGTCTGACATTGAAATATAATGATACTGTAGGACGGGTGTCGTGTCAATTTATATAGGAACTAATAAAAATTAAAGTCCTGCCTCCTGGCTCCTAAAACACCCTGTTAGCGCCCCTTTACATCTTTTGCCCATAGTCGGTTGCTATCCCATGCCAAACACTAACGCTCCTACTTCCTTCCCTAACTACAAAGGAACCTGCCACTTTTACGATACATTTGCTATAATTTCCATTTTCAGAAAGTACATGTAGCATGAATGATTAATGGGGTTTTAGCTCTCATAAATAACTTGCTACTGCTAAATTCAATTCAATTATATTTATAGTCGCGTATGGGTTTAAAAAATATATATATGTTTAGCAAAAGAAAGCAGAAAATATAAGCAAAACACTATTAATTTTTGGGGATTCAAATTCAAATATATCTTTATTATCATAGGATATTTATAATATCTCTTAATAATCGTCAATGTTTTGTTGCACAATTGTTGACGTCAAATGGTTACTTACAGCTAAGTTTACTACCGCTTCCAAAGCGCTAATGCAGAAGAAGCGGTAACAAACGACGGATGTACATACAGTTAAGTATATCCATATTAATAAAATATATGGTTATATCGTTTTTTGTACATGAATATAACCCAACCCACACCTCTCACCCACGGGGATGAAGGTTTGTATTGTCGGGTTCTAACCTACTAAACCTCCTTAGTATGTACCTCGTCGATTCTTCTATCTAACGTTCTACATTTTCATAATAAAACTTATGAAGGAATACGTAAAAATATTTGTTCCAATAAATGTTTTTTTTTCTTATTTTTTGATAAATATGTAATGGTAGCTTTGATAATATTGAATTTTCATGGGTCAAAAATAAATTACTTAGTCAGTTGGTAGTAATAATTTCAAAGGTTATTCATTTAATAGTTTATAGGTTTTTTTAGACATAGTTACAAATCAAATTTTTAAATATCACCATATTTCGTTTTAAACAATTTATTTCAAATGAGAGTCACTTCTGCTACCATTTCGCCTGAACGAGGTTCCATTGTTGCTAAATCGAGCATAATTAACTAAGATTTATTAAGTTTATATAGCAAAGAAAATAAACCAGAGCATATTTAAAACAAACATCTGCATAAAAGTGCATTTTTGTCTCGGAATATAACTCGTGTGACAATGGCTGTCGGCCACTTGAGCTGCGATGTCACATGGTTATGTCTACCAGAGCATTGTCCTTTCCTTTTTAGTAGAATGAATGTTTTAGAACAGCATTATGTGATGTTGCCCTTTTAGAAAGAAATAGATGCATATGAAAAACGTCTAGTACGTTTGGTTCAAGTGGTTTGTTTGTTTATAGAGCTTTATTGTACATAAAAAAGAACACAGATACAAATCAAAAAAGTAAACATACAACGGCGGAATTATTCCATATAGGGATAAAATATCCTTTAAATAAATATATTCATCAAATCAAACAAAAAGTTTAACGATTATGTACTTACCCAACAAATTCAATGGGTAACTTTTCAAGTCGAAACAACCCTAACAATGAAAACAACAGCCCATCTCATTTCTCTAAACGTTGTTTCTAAATAATTTGTTACGCATGAGAATACTGACGCGTCGTAAATTCTCGGGAGCGAGAAATTAATGCATTCGACCTGAAAAGCTTTAACAAATAAACGGGAATTTGTACAATGCAGATCTTAGAATATATTATATGTTATATTAAGACTGCCAAGTTGTTAAACGTTGAGTGATTCTTTACCAATGAACGATCGGCCTAGCCAGCCAATTGGAGGAACGACTTAGGCGTCCAGTTATCTGGCTAATTTATTCAGATGGCTGCGACATACATACCGCATATTTATGGTATACCAGATAGGTCATAATCATGCAAATGTTCAGAAATGATTGTGGTTCGATGTTTTTGATACAATATTTTCATATTAACAAACATTCTTAATAAGGTAAGTACACCTACATTAAATTGAGTTTTCGAATCTGAAGACTATCGCGACCTGAGATTGCTTTTATGTGTGATTATTAACATTCCAAGGCGAATCGATTTTCACCATAATACCGAATCAATTTTTTAAATTTTTATATCAGAGCAAGGTATACTTTCTAAAAGAAAAAAATAGGGTCGTAAAACTCTTGGTTGGAACGAAGTTACAAAAATTGAAGCCCCTAAAAAAATTCGTGATGGAAAAAACCGTCCGAAAATTCTTACACTTTACCCCGTCCGGACCGTCCGAAAAGGAAGTTCATTCCAAAACTGAATCCATAAGAAAAACAGGGTTTGTTATGTTGGCATACCTTTGTATTTAACGCAAAGTACGAGTGAGTATACACACAAAGGTGTGATTGTAAAGGTCACCGTGAAATTTATTGATGGAACTGTTTGCTCCAACCGAGGCGGGGCTTGCTGACGAGTAAACAGCATTAAACTTGTTATGTACGTTTGTACTTATAGCTTTTACAATATCACAGTTTATAGTATATGTTTGTTAATGAAAAAAATTTTTGCTGTTATGAATGTCACGAAATAATGTTTCTTGTCATTGATCATATTATAATTTTAACAATGGAAAAAACTGATATTAAGAGCGCCATTTTACTACAAGAAATTATTTTGTATATATTTTCTGTATTTCACAAAAATCCCACATAAAACGTTTATTTATGAGTTTCATGACAAAAAAGTATCTAATTTGAGATCTTGGAAAGTAGCAAATTACTTTTTTCATTTAACTTGTCACATTTTTAAAGTTAAATTTTCAACATAGTCGATATCTGCTCGCTTATGAAAATTGAGTCCAATACGAAAATTTATGAAAGGTTGTAAACCGTACGGTGGTTCATAACGTTTATTGCTGTAAAAATCGTTTTAGCAGCAACCATTTAGTCCGCATACACAGTTTTGTTTGTCGTTTATTTTTCGCACACCTCTTTTATCAAAGTAACAAAAGGGTAAAAAATTTTGCTATGTTGAATTTCAGTATCAAATTCTGACTGAAATATGAGTTTTATAGGAAAGTTTTATGATAAATAAAAAAATGTAGTAGGTACTATTTTGTAATAAATATGTAAGATTCCATTTGATTTCAACTCACTGCTGGGCAAAGGTCTCCCTCCATTTTTTCGTGCGTGTAAGTGGCCAACACTGGTGTCAGATTTATCAGGCTGCCTAAAAGCATCTGACATGGTCCACCCTAAGTCGCCTTCTACGACATCCAGAGGAAGACTTGGAGTGGTCCTATTCTACTGTGCCGGAAACAACACGGTAATTGGGTCCGCCAATTGTATAACAATAAATTGACAAAGTGAAACAATAAGGTTTTGTTAAAAAAATAAAACTATATATAGAAAAACTTGCTTTTTCAGATGCTGGGCTGGAAGAAATTCCTCAATGGAATAAGCCCGTCTTTGTACATTTTTATTTTCATGCATATGTTTTGTAACTTGTTTATATTTAAAAGTGCAATAAAGAGTAAAAACTAACAAACAAACTAAATAGAGCATGGATGTGTAGGTAAATAAAATTAAAAAAAGTAAAACAAGGTAACTTTTTGTTCAGTGCTCAATTTGACGATTTGATCTTGGAAAATGCCGTTCATTTTAAACGTTTCTACAAACTAAGGAAGATTCCAATTACCGAAAAAAGGTTCCAAGTCAAGATGCCTCTTACATAACGAAATGAGGCCAAATGTTCGCGATGTCTTCTTGTAGTAATTGCAACGTAAGTTTTTGGAATGTGGCGGTAAAAATGTTGAATATTTTATTCCAGACATTAAAAATATTTTAATAATAAGAAGCAATATAACATTAATTATATTAATTTGTATTTTTTTTTATTATTATTATATAAGTGTATAGTTAGGTAATAATTAAAATTGTTACCAAAAAAATATTATCGAAAAATCATCTGAGCATGTTTTTGAATGTTAGTTTAGAGTTTTTTAGTAGTATTTGACGTCATTAAACTATTGTTATACGAAATCTAAAAATAAAGTAATTATGAGTAAGTAACTAGGAACACTTTATTATACTCCAAACATACCTAAATATCTCATATATTTAGTTTTACCTAAACATGTTTTTCATGTAAAGTACCTGCTAGTAAAATCACTAATTTTAAACTCAAAAAGTTTACGTCTCGTTCAAAAACATTATTAACTTTGTTTCCGCTAGATCCTTTTTATTTTAAGCCTTAAACGATCCAACCGCAGCTTAATCGTTTATCCAACCTAAAAACTTTCGAATAAAAACTTAAAGCTCTCGCCAACTTTAAAAGTCATTTTAAATCTAAAAGCTTAGGAATAGCCCCAATAAAAGGCTGAAACGTCTTTTGTGGTCTGCTGAAAGCCAGTACACTTTTCTGCACTCCGACCTACATTATATACTTACTAACATATATATATTTGTTAGCTTCTAAAGTGGCAGGTTGAGATGAGAAAACAAGCGAACGTTTGTAGGTGCTACGAAATCTCGTAGCTTTCTTGAGTGTCTGCGTGTAGGTATTGTAGCAATCTTTTGGTAGTGCTGATAAAATTTTGATAATCCGACTATCTACAATTCGGCATGCCAAATTTCATGCTAATCTGTTCAGCCATTTTGGAGTGAAAGCGGAACAAATACTTACATCCCAACTTTCGTAATCATAATTATTCTAGTGGTTCACCATGAACTTAGACCTCGCGATAATTATTCCGAAATGCGAGTACGTAAATAAACATCTCCATTTTGATAAATTGTAACCATAGCGTGATTCAGAAAAATTACTTTCGTATCAGCGTCATCTAGTGACATATTTGCAAAACATATATGTAAATTGATGTTTGAAAGTAACTGTTGTTTGGTGATATTAATTCAAACCATGTCAGAGGCCTTAAAGGCGGTTTAAAAACTCTGACACTAGTGTTAGAAACTAACACACACGATAAGAAGAAGAAGGTGATATTAATTTAGTATCGATTAAACATTCACCAACTTCATCTAAGGAGATATAATATAACTGATAAGGAGATATATTGATTTACTTCACCTGCCGTGTCCTTGTGAAGGTGCATCAGCAGCTCGTATGTTTTTAGCTTTTCTTCCCGAAAACAGGCTTTGACACTTCGGTATTCAAACTGCAAGGCAATGACAATCTTGCAGTCTTACTTGCAGTTTGACTACCAAATCCGAATTTTTTTGCTGTTAAAATTTAAACATAAACAAAAAATTTAATCCAGGAAAGTACTTAAGACCTACTTCAAGGTCAGTAAAATGAAGTACTTACCATGTGTACGATCAAAATTGCACGTTACATGTTGACACATTCTTATTATTTCACGTCACACGTCAATTGTTTTTGACCAAAAGCCCAGCCTGTTTTTCTACTTCTTTTGTTTAAATGAAACAAATCTAATCAACGCCAACTGCATCTGTTTTCCGTGTGGTTACCGACAGAGTAGAATAGGGTTACTCCAAGTCCTCCCTTCTTCTGATCGTGTGTGTTAGTGACTAACACTAGTGTCAGAGTTGTTAAACCGCCTTAAAGGCCTCTGACATGGTTTTAGGTAACGACCAATGTCAAAGACAGTGACAGGGACCGACGGCTTAACGTGCCCTCCGAAGCACGGATCATCTTACTTATCAGACAATCAGGTGATCAGCCTACAATGTCCTAACCAAACTAGGACAACAACACAAAGTCGTTGCCCCCGCCGGGAATCGAACCCGCGACCTCCGGGTATGCTCTAACCACTACACCACGGAGGCAGTCCTCCCGTGGACGTCGTAGAAGGCAACTTAGGAATACAAGCTAAGCAAAGCTTATAAACATCAAGACCTCTCCAACCCAGCGGCCAAAACAAAACCTGGCCAGCGGGGAGATTGTAGGCCAAAGTCCTCTGGCTGCTTTGGCTAAGTATAACTCTGGTAGTACAGAGAGGGTCGTGCTCCTGCAGTGGAGACAAAAACACCTGATGATGATGAACCAACACCAACTGTAACAATTAACCAGATAACAATCCCGCACAAAACAAGTCACACCAAAAGCAATAACAACTCAAATGCTTGTAACAAAATGTTCGGTGCTATTAATCTTTGAATCCATTTGTTGGCAACATGACGTAGCCGAATTTATTTACGAAGGCGATTAATTGAAACTGGGGATTCACTAGATTAATTATTGGATATAAATGACACTTGAAGGTTTGAGGTGCTTTGAAAAATGTGCTTGCCACCTGAATGAATGGGTCGCAAATTGGACTGAGACGATCAGGCCTGTGTCACTCCCCGTTTAGGTGTCGAAAATATACCTAGGTACCTATATAATTACTATGCGCGCGGCGACCATTCCGGAGTAGTAAATTCAGTGTCATAAATCATATGTCTAGAGCAATAAAAATGAAATTGGCTTGCAATGCACTTCTGGGTATCTAAACGAAAAGGTGCCGAGTTCTGACGTGAGCTAAACACCTTTGCAATGAACATTAATTAGACATTATATATGATGATAAATAAGGTATATAAATATAAGAACATAAAAAAAAGAAAATGGCGTGAAGACAAAAATGTAATGCTATGGAGAGAAAATGTATACGGCACAGAGCTTTAATGATAGAATAAGGTAAACAAGTTTATATGCTAGGCTAATTAAAAAATCTTTGACCGTCGCAAACGCTAGGGTGAGTTATTACAAGACCTCTAAAAAGTTGCGTAATGCGACGTAGATTATACAAAAAAAAAAACAATATTAAAAAATCAAACTATCGTTTTGAGCCCTCTACTAGCATGAATTTTAAGCAAGCTATCAATTTCATATAGTTCACTATCGTCATTATCTATTTTTGGAGGTTAAATAGAACTAATGTTAAATAATATACCTAAGTAATATATTTAAAAAATAGACAAAATCAAAGCAATTTTCAATAATCTTAAATCGTTGGATAAAAAGCCAACTAGAGAGAGCTAAAATTTTCCCCGTCTCCATTCGTCAGGGTTAAGGCTAATTTGACACACGTCAAGATATGCCCGAGTCAGTGCGGCAAGATAAAAATATTTAGTGCCGCTATGGCCGTCTAGAAATCTAATTTAGTCGAGTTTCTGACGCTGGACGGCAAGTATAACTCCTGATTCGTTTTTTGTTTGACCTTTTATATTTTCTCAGTATGGGCGTAATGACCTTTGGGCTTATTTTCTGTCGGAGATGTAAGGATTATTTTTACAATACTCAATCGCAACTGATTACGGTTTCGTAGAAGGAAAAGGGGACTTTATAAATTAACTTTTCCATGGAAGGGGAGGCCTTTGGCAGAGGGAAATATATCTACAGGCTGAGGGAAAAACCTACAATGACTTCTTCTAAAATATATTTACATAACAGCAGATTTTCTTTATTTGCAACTAGCCGCGCCTAAAGTAGCCTATATGTTAATCCAGGGTGTCAGCTTCCTGCATACCAAATTTTATCAAAATTAGCCCAGCCGTTTTTACGTGAAGACATAACAAATATACACACATAACTTAATTATTCGGTACAGTTCATAAAATAAAATGTCACAAAATAGTGTCACTTTTCATTGGTCATATCCATTTTCAACATGATTTTACATTTACTAATGCAGAAAATCTGATATTTATAGCGCTATTTGACTTTAAAAAAAGCATGACGTTACGCTTTTGTATTAATTACAAATCCAATAGAAAATGTTTGTTTTGCCGTTTAGAAAAAAGTGCCTGATTTGACTTGTAGTCTTCTAGCGGATTAAATGTTATTATATAGAGCTCTTGTTTAGCTTTTAATTCATATGTCGTATGTTGTACACATGTAATAGTTGCTCTAAAGATTTTGTCCGATAATTGGAAAGGCATAACCACAACCTGTCGATTGTATCGACGGGTAACGCGATTTAATTAAAATTTTAATGGGGCTGTGTGGCGTTAAGCTTGCTGAAAATTCAGAGCTGTGATCATAAAAAATTGAAGTATAAATGAAGCTATTTAGGTGGCTTAAAAGTATATGTACTTATATACCCTTTAGATGAGCTTCGTGGCGCAGTCGTCACCATGCAAGTCCACCACCCAGGGTTTGATCCCCGGTCAGGGCAAGTTGGAAAATGACCTTTTTCAAATTGTCCTGGGCCATAGATGAATATCCTATATACCTATGTATTTGTTACATATGTACAATATATATAGTTACATAATACAAGTCTCGGAATTACTTTGTCAGTGTAATTTGTCCCTATATATTTATTTATTTACTAGAGGTGACGAGAGACTTATTATTTATTTAACAAAAAATACTAAAATTAATTTTGGGGTGAATTCAGTTTATGATGCTGAACAACTTTCACTAAGAAACATATATCGAAATATGAAAAATGTTTTTTTTTTTTTTTGGGAGTTTATGGCATTTACCTAAACGAACCCTTAAAAAATTAACTTGTAGCTTATAATGTAGCAAGTTACAAAGTTTAGAAATGGTCGCGTCCCTTCGTTATTTTCGACGCGGCAGCGGGCAGGTGTTAGTTTAGGATAAACCCTTTCAATTAATACTAAAAATATTAATTTATGTTTGATTAATTATATTCGGGAACAGTTGGGATGGCGGTCAGGAGATTCTGTTATCTCGAATCTATTCCAAACTTACATTATGGTTGGGTTTAAATTAATTTTATGTAGAACAGATAGTATATAGTTAGTAGGTAGGTACTATAAAAAAGATTAGGTACCTAGGTAATTTAACATATATGCGCATAGAGCTCTGAAAAAAACGCATAATAATCTTTACTAAAGATTTAGCCGTTGCTTTTGTATTTTATATTTAACATCCTTACTTTAAAAAAAAAAAAACCTTTATATTCGGAGCTTTGCTATTTAAGAATACAAAGATTTCTTTTCTGACGTACAGAAACAGGATAGATATATTATCAATTTACTAATAAATAAATAAATAAATACAAAGGGACAAATTACACTGATTAAGCTAGCCCCAAAGTACCTAAGTTCGAGACTTGTATTATGGAATACTAACTCAACATATCTTAGTCTTAGATAAACATCTAAGACTAAGATATTTTGAAAAAGGCCATTTCCCAATATTCCTCTCTAATAATAATTGTACAATAAATAACTTTCAATTTTGATTTTAACTAAGTACCTGTACCTAAAGTACGCGATTCTATTGTTTGTGAAACACAGCACAGCTTTATTCAAACATAGCCCTAACACAGTTTGAAAAGAGAGATTTCCCAGCAAACAATTTTAAATTTGTGTTACGGTTAACAATAAAGCTAAATGAATACTGGTCGACTTAATAATTACGAAGAAGCAAGCGCCTGCAAGTTTCTATCTGCAATGCACTGCAATACAGTTTGCAGATTAAAACTTAGAGGGTTATGAATAACAATTAGGGTTAGACGGTTTTAATTTAACAGCTGAGATCTTTGTTGTATTATTTTTTGTACTACTCTTGCTTACAAAATAGGGAAGTGGACTATACAAATTTAGCTCATTAGATTATTAAAAAGTATGGCATACTTTCTTTTCTCTGATTAACCAATAATGACGAGAACACAGCGCATTGAAATTTCGCGTGACATCATGATCAGCTACGATTTTTAACCAAAGTTTCGAAGCACTGTATCTTAGTGAATTTTTACTACTTTGTTATAAGGAAAAAATATGGATCCTTTATTGTTGGATAATCTATGCGACGAACTAAATAAAATAATATATTTTTTACCCAGTCCATATCCCTGTTAGCGTAAAGAATTCCAGGTTAATACTATACTCGGTTCTTGTATTAGAAGTTAAGACCAGTGTAAGAGTTATCATGTTTTCTTAGGTCTTGCGGTTCAAAGCAGAGACCAGAAGGCGTCTTTAATGCTGACCTAGAAGATCGATAAAGAAATCAAAATACCTACTTAATTACTTAATTAAGTAGCTAGCGGTGATGCCTATTGAGATAATTGCGCGGAAAGATAAGTAGCTGATACATCCTATGTTTTATCTTTCTCATAAATGAGCTAAAATATTTTTTTGGGTAGGAAATAAAATGACCGGCCAAGTGTGAATCAGACTCGCGCACGAAGTGCTCGTATAAAATATAACGTTTGTTGTATGGGAGCCTTTGGATAAGGAGGTAAGTGTAGAAACTATTTAGCGATGGTAGCAGGTGAACTAATATTCCAAGGCCATAAGGGTTTGCGTCAAAGTAAATATTTGTCTGACCCTTCATGTATTTGATCTTAGTAAGCGCATGTCTAGTACAATGTTTATGTAGGTATAGGTATACAACGTTTTTTGACTGCTATTCTAATTTTATTATGCTCTAATGATCTAGTGTGTAGCCCGTTGTTTGATTTATTAACGGTATGTCCCTTCCACGTTGCATAGTAAATGTAGGTAGATGTAGGTATATTTATTAGGTATTGTGTTGGATTTATTTAGGTCATTATAATATTTTGCGCGCCAACGAAATCTATTTATCCATGGTTGACTGGGAGCTTTTAGCGTCAAGGCCGCTAATTGTAAACAACGAGATAAACAACTGTATATTATTGTGGATCAATAAAGTTTTTATAAATAAATAAATAGAATTAGTATACATTTGTTAGCCTCTCCTTAAAAGTGTAATTAAAGGGTGGCCTTTGAATCTTACGGCCCCAGGCTCAGTCTATCTAGTAATGATAAAGACGTGATAGTTTGTAGTTCTTAAAGTACTTAATTAGAAGAATCAGAATCAGAATTGCCTAATACCATAAACTTAAAATTAGAATGGATATCAGAATACCGAAATTAAAATATGTTGATTCCAAAATAAGTCAACAAATCCGTCCCACTTTTACTGCTTCTACGTTTTATGATTGAAACGTGACTTGGCCGAGGCGAGTTTCCGTAAAAACTTCCTTATAAATAAGTATTTACGAACTCTGAGGAAACCTTGAAGAAACCTCTGGAACATCAGGTCTATCGGTCACTTGGAACTTGAGCCAGAAACTTTTTAATTGAAAAACAAAATGCTTTGGACAAAGGCTTCATTTTTTGTTAGAATATTTAAATGAAGACGCGCAAAATTTTCTTTAGTTAGTTCTGAACGTGGATATTTTTTGAAGGGGCTTTATTATTTACTTGTTAAAAAAAAATAGCTAAAAAAATTTATAAATAAAGTTAAGATTCTGATGTGCTCCTATTCAAATAAATATGTTTATTGGAAAGCGTTTAGAGGAAGACAACTACTTAAGTACATAGTTAAACTGGTTGGAGAAATATTTTTAACAGGAGTTTATGTTTTGTTTTCTTATATGTGTTGTTTTATTTTGATCATATAAAATTACTGTACATATACATACATAAGCTTAACATTTTGAAATTAATGTATCTATAAAACAATTCTTGGGACACACCATGAACTATTGAAAAATCGGGCCATAACATAAATAAATATTTTTTATTTAACAATTATAAGGCCACGATAGTAAGTAATTGTATTTCAGTTTGTTGTTCGATATTAAAACCGACCTTTTTCTTTAAAAGAAGACACAAAGTCTGCTTCTGAAAGACGCTTTTTAAGTCATAAAAGGTATTGACTTAAATTTACATTTTAATTTTACATTAACTGTAATTTTTCGTGGGGGCTAAAATGAAAGAGTAGAAGAGGCTTTTGCCTTCTAGTAACGTATTATTAAATTTTATGCTAAAGATTGCAATGGTAGTTAGACATCATCCTATTGTACAAAAAAGGATATCCCTTAGACATCGCCAACCATTGCCCGATAAGTCTGTTCTCTGTAGTGTACAACCTGTTTACTTCTATCCTAAAAGACAACATTTCCCCTCATATAGAGAATAATAATATGCAACCAACAGAGCAGGCAGGCTTTGGCAGGGTTTTTAAATATGTGAAGATTTTCTTCGCACATTTACGAAAAACGTCCACTTTTCGCTTTAAACTGTAAACAATAGTTTATAAAATATTTTGAAAGATTATGAAGGGCTTATAATTAGACTAAAATTTTAAATAATATAATTTTTTTTAAATAATTTATTTCAATTAGAGCACTCACTGGACTCCGGAAAATTTGTGTATCCCTTTAATATGACGTACTGCGAATATCTTTAACATGGAAAAAAAAGCAATAATCGTAACATTGTGTAGTAAAGAAATTATTTTAAACCTTACGAAATAGCATATATACGATAGCTCCACAAAAACGGTCTGAAACTAAAGCACTAAAACTATCAAAAATATAATAAGGTCATGGAGACATTTCAACTCTGACACAGCATTTCTAGGCCAAAACACAAGTGTCATACAAACACTCTCAAAGTAAGAAAAGTCTTGAGACGAAAATATTTTTTTTTTCTGACCAACTGAGGCCGCGACCTATAAAAACGAGCCGTTTCGTTTGTCGACGCCCCGTTTTCCTTTCACAGTTTTAGAGACCATTGGTGTATTATAAAAACCATTCCCGAATACAACTTTAAATGAATCTATTAAACAAATTAGCATAAGTTTTACCAGTAAACGTTTAGTTTTTAATATACATAATAATTTATATACTACACTTTCTTCTTTTACGAATTTTTGTAGTGAAAACTTCTGAGTTTTCGATTCTTTCGACACTCCTGAAGTGCCACTGTTTTTTTTTATTTAACTAAGTAGTCAAATTGGCATGCGGCCCATCTGATCATATATGGTAAGTCGGTAATCACTGATTACCATTACAGATTACATAATAACTCACTACAGGCTATCGTATGCAAATGTGGAGTGCGTTGTGAGAACAAGCGCGTTGCCAAATGCGGATACATAAAAATATGCCTGTTTTCAAAAATCTTATATAAAATAGATTTTCGAAAAAAAAACTAAGGCTCGTAACGTAACTTAAACATTATTTTCTTCGCATTTTTGAGAGTGAACGGTTTACGTATGGTGATCTTAGAGGTCTTGAGTTATTATGTCACGGGTTGTCTCCAAATTATAAAGCCAATCCTTTTCCACATTATACTTGTTATTTACATTAAATGTAAAATTAGGGTTTTGTAATATTTAACATGTACATACATGTCAAATATTACAGAACCCTCGAATAAGAACGGTCTCGCGCGCAGTGATTTTCTTTTATAGAAAGAGGTGACTACGCGTTTGCCCCTCACACGTAAATTACCGGGCCACGTTATAAAAAAATCAAATTAATATTTTCCTAGCCCTTTGAAACTGCGTACAATTGTATGGAATGAAGTTATTTATGAAACGTAAAATACGTAAAATTTTCTTACCAAAACTAGGCTTGAAAAGCATGGATAATTTTTATCCATAATGGTACAATTTAATTAATATTCACCATACACATTGCACAACATAACAGGTACACAGAAATTTAATTTCTTATTCAATATACCTACTTAGGTTATTATAAAAAATGTTTCTGACTTACAAAAATAATCCTGCCACCGTGAATGGCACCGTTGATAAATCCAGATAAATTTTATATCGCGCGACGGTCTAGTAATGGTACAATGGCGGTCTTGTGATGTCTTTATTGAAAGTATACATTGACAGTGCGCACCATTACTGTATTAGCGCATGCCTACCTATCACCATATAAACATAATTATTTCAGTATACTTTCAAAAGCGAAACTAAGATATGTTTCGATAGTAAGATAAATATAGCTTGATAAACATTGACGCCGCAGGCTGGCGTAAAAATGTGAAAATATTTTTTAAATGTCTTTATCTTTGCAGAAACCCGGCGCGACACGTCACAACATCCGGCGTCATTTGACACCTTGATGAGGCTACAACCTACAACCGCCCTTCAGTCAAGTGTCTTTCGCTCGCCGCAAATATTTGAAATCTTGAAATTCGATACGCATTGACACGCGACATTGTATAATATTTCTGATAATATTTAGGTTTTTTCTTTTAGGAAAATAATTTAAGTACTGGTGATAGATACTTGACAAACACAAGATTCTGTTTGTATTACTTTAACTTAGAAAATACCATTTTAAATGCTTAAAATCTCATAAATCAAGAATTTATGTGCATATGCGTTTTTTATTTACATAAAAATATTACTTATTTTGTGTTAGGTTTCAATTACGTTAAAACAGTGCAAATTTACCTTTTTTTTTTAAACTGCATTACTTTGCTTTAATTTATTCAAATGGAAACTTTGTTTAATGGATTTGTTTGAAAATTATTATTTATAGAATACAAAAGGATCGGCTGGAATCTGTAATATGCACACATAACTTTTAATATCTAGATATAGCAATATCGATATGTATCGAAACATGTATTCTTATAATGTTTCTCTAATGAATATAAAAAACGATATGCAAATATTCCAAAAAGACAGTAACTCCTAACCATTAATTTCCCATGTAAAATTGTCGAACAAAACGTCAAGCGTATTTTAAATGCCAACTTTGCATACGACCACGAGGTGGGCGCCAAACTCGCGTATCAAAAAGTTTGTCCACAATCAGGGGTTTGGACAAACATTTAACCCTTGGGGCCCGGTATTGTACAAACGACATTTTAAACAAAAAAGTTCGACGTTTGTGATTAACATTATATAACACGCATTCCCTGTTCATATATGAAAAACAATAGCTGAAAAATGTAACCAAAATGTTATAATCTGACGCTGTACACTGCAACTAGCTACAGGCTTATCAGTTTTGACTGACTCACTTCGGAAAAATTCATTTTGTCTCGTAACAACTAGTTTTAAATGATAATTAATATTGAGCAGTAGTTAATTTTAGTTTTAACAAAGGCGTTAAGTAAAAACTAGTTCTTACTAGGGAAAACGCGTTCTATCTGAAAACGGGTTTTAACGGTACCATAAACATTTAAGTTAACTTATAAGACGAACATCTAGGACCCTTCAACATATCGGCATTCTCTTACCAATTCTTTTGCTTCTGCATTTTATAAAAATACCAATAAGCTTCATATTACTCCAAAAAAACAAAACAAATTCTGCGATTTCATAATACAATGTTTCTTTGAAGAAGGACTTGTTAATACCGTATTTAAGCTACAAAATGTAATCAAATATTTTAACAGAATCTTGTTTTGTTAACAAAGAAGGATCTGCGGGATTACTCCAGATTGTCATTTATTAAACCAGAATGCAAAGACTTTAAATTAATTTTTGAAATGAGATAAATAATATATTTCGTAAAATTTCATTTACCTCTTATGTGTATTTAAGATTCAAGCTCTTACCTGAAACAAAAAGAAAATAATTAAGATTGATCAACAAAAAATGTCGGTAAAAATAATAATTCTATTCATATTTTTCCGCTTTCATGTGAAATGATTTTGCTCATGGCCCGTTGTCGTGTCCTAAATATTTTATATCGCAATATTGAAGATCAAAACAAGTAAGTGTTCTACTTGCATTATTGTAGGTATCATATGAGAAAAAATAAGGAAATCATCGGAAAAACTAAAACAACGTTAATTACACTAAGAGAGGTCGCAGATAAAAGAATAGTGTCATAGACACTAGTACTGTAATATGCATGCTAATGTATAGACTTGTTCCAGAGGTAAAGAGAAGGAAAAGGAAGCCTCAGGCTCTACAAAAAAATTAGACTAGTTGACAATAGTAAGAAGTTTACGAATAAATAAAACCTAATTTTTTAAAGGGAGCCTCCTTGTAGCACACTATATTGTAACTTGCAGTACTATCCGTCATTATTATATTCTCTTTGATCATGCATGTTGAATAGTGCCATGAAGGAAGGAAGATCTAAAATGAGTGATTTAGCAAATTGTAATTTTACATGATGTAATGTACATATCACACTTATATAATAAAAGTGAAAGTTTGGGAGTGTGCGTGTGTATATACATATATATTTGTTAAGTCTTCACCCGCAAACGGCTGGACCAATTTTGATAAAATTTGGTATGCAGGAAGTTGACATCCTTGATTACAAATACATAGACTACTTTGGACGCGCGGGACGCAGATAGTGATGAATAATTGGCGAATTAAAGAAGGGATTGATTTAATTTGGGGCAAAAAGAAACTTTTTTTTTATTATACTTAGGTGTATATGGAATTACTAAAACAATAAATTAAGTAGCTTTGAGTACAATGACCTATTAGGTATGAGTAGGTATTGATTAGTAACGAGTATGCATCTAATTATTACAAATTTATTACTTTTTTCTTTTCATTTGTGCACTTCAATAAATTCTTTTGAGAAAAGTTTTAAAAGCCAGAATTAGATAAAGCAATTTTGTGAACATTCTTCGCGCCGTGTAGAATTGCGTAACGTTATCAGGGGTCTATCAAGTAATAATGAGAAGGAGACAACTGTTCCTCCATTTAGACACTCATTAGCATACAGATTGAACATCCAGAGCAGATAATGAACCATTCCACAAAATAAAGAATGTGTAGAACCATTAGCAAATAATAGTTTTTACTTCCTGAAACTTCTAAGTCC